>SDUX01000010.1:0-1200000 GCA_008729055.1 Pyropia haitanensis
CCATCGCGGACCCTGCCGGCACGGGCGGCGTGCCAAACCGGGCGTCGGCGGGTAGCCGCCCCCGCCGTCGCCCGCGGCGGCGTCGCCGCCGCGGCCGCCGCGGGCCGCCGACGGGCACGTCGTCGCCGTCGTCGGGAGTCGCAAAGCAGCCGAGGCCGGGGGGTGCAGCCAGCCGCCAGTTGCGGCGGCGGCCGCCGCGGCTGCTCCCGCCTCCGACCCCCGCGCGGGTGCTGCCGCCATCTCCTGCGCTCTCCCCGCCGCCGCTGGCGCCAGCCACACGGGGCGTACCAAACCCCGACGCCGCCCACGCGTCGGCGCGTCCTCCTCTGAGGCGGCTGAGCGAGTCACCCGGCCCCGGCCTCGCTGCGGCCGCCGCCGCGGCCGCCGTCTCGGCCGCCGCCGTCTGACCTGGCGACGGCGGCCGCGAGGCGGCGGCCACAAGCGCGACGAGCTGCACGCGGACGGAGCGTGGGAGGGCGGCAACGTCCGCCGCCGCGGCCGCGGCGGTCGACGCGGCGGCGGCCGCGGCGGCGCCGCGGCTGCTGCTGTTGCCGCCGCCGGCACCGCCGCGGGGTCTCGCCGCTCACGCGCTCGCCACGGCGGCGGCCGCCGTGGCGGCCGCGGACGCTGTCACAGCGCACGCAGTGGCGGGAACGGGCAGCGCCGCCGCTGCCTCGCCGGCGCGTTGCGGCGATTGGCGGCCGCCGCGCCACGGCGGTCGCCGCGGCGGAGGGGATGTCGACCCGTCGGCCCGGTAGTCGGGTGGCGGCGGGCGCGAGAAGCGGGTTGGCCGAGGACAGGGCAGAAGGGGGCGGCGTCGTTGTCGTCCCGGCGTGCACCGCCTGCGGGCGGAGGATAACGGCGGCGCGGGCTCCCGGCGGCGGTGGGAATGGGCCGGCATCACAAAGAAGCCCGGCCGCCGCCCGCGGCGGCCGCCGCGGCGGCCGACGGCGGCAGCGGCCGCCACAGAGAGCCGCCGCCCCCGCCTTGCGTCGCGGGGAAGCCGCCGGGCGACGCCCCGCCGCCGCCCTCACTGCTGCTGCCGCCGCCGCCGCCGCCCCCGCTGACGGCGCTGCTCGAAAAGCCCGCCAGCCGCGCAACGGGCCGGAGCATTAGCGGCAGGCCCGCCCCCCGCCCCGCCGGCGCGCTCGGCGCGCACGCCGGCCACCCCGGGGACGGCGACCGGCCGGCACTTGAGCACCACGGCCTCGCCGCTGACGACGCTGGCGGCGCGGCGGCCGCTGTCGCCGCCGCCGCCACCGTCGGGCCCGCCGCCCGCGGCGGCGGCCGCCTGCGCCGCCAGCGGCAGCGGCGTCAGCGGCGGCTGCGGCTACAAGGCGCGTCGCGGCAAGTTTCTCGGTGACAGCGGCGGGCTGGCTTCGGCCACGGCCGCCACCGCACCCCCCGTCCGCGTCCCCCCTCCGTCGGGCGACATGACCAGCCACAACGTTGGGCGGCCACGGCGGCCGCCACCCACCTCTGCCCCACCCCCCCCCCCCCCTAGCTCACGCCCTTGCCGCCCGCTGGGCGGCGACGCCGGACTCGTTGGCGGCCGCTCGGCCGACGGCCGGGCGCTGCCCTCCCGCCCAGGGCTTTTGGAGTTCCAGTCGAGCAGCGGCAGCGGCGAGCGCTACGGCAGAGGCCGGGCGGCGCCCGTCCCCGCCCCCCCCCTCAGCCCACCGACGCCGCCACTCCCGCGACCACCTCCGTCGCCGCCGTGGCCGCGGTGGCCAGAACCACCCTCTCTTCCGCCGCCGCCCAGCCGCCGCGGCCGCCGCCGAGCCGCCGCGGCAGCCGCCCAGCCGCCGCGGCAGCCGCCCAGCGGCCGTGCCGGCGGTCCTCGCCGTTGACGGGGCGGCGGTTGCGGCGGTGGCGGTGGCGGCAGCGGTAAGTGGCGGCGCCACGGTGGAGCGGCGGTCCCCGCCCACACTGCCCCACCCCCCCCCCCCAACCCCCCCCATTTCCCGCCCTCTTGGCCGTTCACGGCTCGACCGGCACCGTCGCGGCGCCCCTGACGCGGTCGCTGCTGCCGCTGGCGGTCAGCGCCAAGCCGAGCGTCAACACGCTGCCGCCGCCGTCAATGTAGCCGCCGCCCGGCAACAGGTGCCCGCCCGCGGCGCCGACCAGCGACGGCGTCTGAGGCGGCGGCGGCGCGGGGGGGGGCGACGGCCGGTCCGTCACGCTGCCGCCGTCAAAGCCGTCGACGCTGCCGCCGCCTCCGCCACTGGGGGGGGCCGCTGCCACTCTCACCACCGCCGCCGCGGTCGCTGCCGGCGGCCGTCTCGGCCGCCGTGCCGCCGGTGCTCTGGATGGTCCCCGCTGGCCGGATGGGCCGGAACGAGCAAAGCGGCAGCGCGACGCGCGGCGCCGCGCCCGCCACGCCGAACGCGCTGGCGGGGGGGGCGAGTAGCAGCAGGGGGCCCGACGGCGCGCGCCGGTCGCCGCCGTGCGGCGGGGGGTGGCGTCGTGTTGGTGGGCGGGGGATGGCGACGACGCCATTGTCGGTGGCGGGCATGCCGCTTCCAATGGTGGTGGGGGGGGGAGGTGCGGGAGGGTTCGTGGGGGGGGGGGGGTGGGGGGGGGGCGCAGAAAGGTCTGAGGGCGGGCGGGCGGGCAGGCGGGCGGAGCCGGAGCGGCCGCCGCAGACGGCAAGGCCGCGGCCGGCGTCCACTGGCGGCACGGCTGGTTCGACAAGCGCCGGCGGCGCGGCCGCCAACGCCTGGGGCGGGGCGACAACGCCGCCGTAACCGCGGCCGCGGCAGCCGGCCGGCCGCGCGGCGCACGCGGCCGCGGCGCTCCTCACGGCGGCGCGTCGGCCGCGGAGGGGTGGTCCCTCCCGTTCGACCGTCCCGCCCCCCCCCGCCCTCGCGCCGCCCGCGCTCCGCAGTGGAGGAGCGGCCGTGCGACCAGCCGTGGCGACAGCGTCGCCGATGGCAGGCGGCCCCCCGAGCGGGGGGTAACCTGCTGGGGGGGGGGGCGCTGCTGCTGCTCCCGCTGACCGCCCCCAGGGTCGAGCCGGGGCAGGAGGGCACTGCTGGGGAGCGGGGGGGGAGCCCGATATTTGTGCGCCCCCGCCTGCCCACGGCCAATGCCGATCGCGGCGGGCGGTCGGGCGGGCAGGCAGGCTGGCCACCGCCGCCGCCCGGGCCGCCGCGTGCTGATAGGGGGTAGCAGGGGGGCGGGGCGGGGGGTGTGGCGGCGCCAGTCGCTGGCGCCAGGCGGCAGCCTCGCCAGAGCCGGCCTAGCGGCCGGCTTCCCCTCCGCGTCCTTTGCCCTTCGGCCGACCCCCTTGGCGCTGTCAGCCGCGAATCCGGCGGTCCTCCTGCAGCTGCCCTCCCCTTTCGCTGCGGCGTGGCCTTCGCGGCGGGGACGTGCGCGCGCCAGGTGGGGCGCCGAGCCGGACAGGGGCGGCCGGGGCGATTGGGGCGTATCGCACCCGTCACCGCTGCCGCCGCCGCCGTCGATGCCGCTACCGCGGGCGAGAGGCGGCGGCGGCGGCGCGGTCGGCGTCGTGTGCTTCCGGGTGGCGGACACGCCGCCGCGGCCGCGACCGCCGCCGCCGGTCGCGCCAGTGCTGTCGCCGGGACAGCCGCCGGCGACGGCGGCGGCGGCGGTGCCGCCGTCGCTGCAATTACCACCGTTGTCGCGCGGAGCCGCCGCGGGCGGCCGCGCGCCGCCGGCGGCCGACGCTGACCGGGCGGTGGCCTTGACCCTGGCCTACACGCCGATCGCGGCAGCGGGGCGCCCAGCGCTGCTCCCACCGCCGCGGGCACTGCCAAGGGCCGCCGCGGCCACCTACGGGGATCTCAACGCTGGGGCAGAGGCGAGGTATGACTCTCCCCCCGTTGTCGGCTACAGAGATGGGATCGACGCCACCACCGCGGCGGCGGCCGCCGCCGCTTTTGCCAGCGCAGCCACCCCCCCCCCCCTCCTCTCCCTGACGGGCGCCGCCCCTACCAAGGTGCGCCGCCTCACCACCGCGAGCGGCCCCTACTGGTGCCCCTTCCACGGCTGCCGCTCCGCGTCACGGTACCGGTCCAACGCCAAGACACTCGCACGGCTACACTCGACGGGGCGACGGCTGCGCCGTGGGGGATCACGCGTCGCCCTCCCCCCTCCCCACCCCCCCCCCTCCCCCACAACCCCAACCCTCCCCACGGATGCGCACCCTGTGCCCCATTTTCTTTTCCGGCCGCCGGGCGGCCAATCCCGCCACGCACAAAAGCAAATAAAAAATAAATTCAAACCGGCGCGGCTCCCCGCGGCTCCCCCCTCCACCGAGACCCCCTCCCCCCTCACGCCTAGGTACAGGCGACAGGCACGGGCCTCGGCGGCGGCGGCCCCCCCCACGGCACGTCCCCCGCCCACCCGTTGCCCTCCCGCTGCCACTTGCCGCTGCCACCCCCGTGTCGTTCGGTTGCATCCCCACGGCGGTCGCAGCGTGGGGCGTGCCGCCGGTGGCGGCCGCCCCGGCGGCAGCGGCGGGCGCGCCCGCACCCCCGCCCTCCGTCTCCCGCACCGCGGCGACGCTGCCGTTGCCGCCGTCGCCGCCGCCGCCGCCGCCGCCGCCGCCGCCGCCGCCGCCGCCGCCGCCGCCGCCGCCGCCGCCGCCGCCGCCGCCGCCGCCGCCGCCGCCGCCGCCGCCGCCGCCGCCGCGACGGCCACTCCGCAACGGCGTCGTTTCCCCGGTGGCGAGCGGCGGAGGCGTTTCCGCGTCACCGCGGCGCCCGCGCATGGGGGCTGCGACCGCCAGGCTGGCGTCGGCGGCGATGGCGGCGGCGGCCGCCGCCGCATCGACAGCGGCGGAGCGGTCGGCTTGGCGCGGGCGCGTGCCGCGGCGGCCGCCGCACGCCTTCACCTGCGCGTGCGCTTGCACCAGAAGAGGCGGTGGCACGCCCCGGTGCCCACCCCACGCCCGGCCAAAACACACAGAAAAATTCAGCAGACAGCTCTGGAAGGAACCGCAAGAACCGTCTCAGCAATAAGGAATGCACACACAACGCCGGCAATGAGGGCGGCGAGGGCTGAGGTGTCCAGAGTTGGGCGCCAGCCGGGAGAAGAGTGGCAAGCGGGCCACGCCACGCCGGCGGCCGGCGGCCTCGCGCCGCGCGGCGGGCGGGCGCGTCACGGCACGCCAGACGGCGGCGGGTGGCGCACTCCACGCACGCGGCGCGGGGGGGCGGCAGCCGCGGCAGTGGCGGGCGGAGAGGGCGCCGCCGCCGCTGGCGGGGACGGCGGCACTCACGCGGCGGTGCCCCTCCCCCCCCCGCCCCCCCCCCCCCCCCCCCCTCCCCTCGCCCTCCTCAGCGGTGGCCGTCGCGTCAGCGGCGGCCGCCCAGCAGCAGCGCCCGAGAGTCCGCCTGCGCCCGCCCGTCCGCGTCGTCACTGTCGGACGAGGCGGGCGGCGGCCCGCCAGCCGCGCCGCCGTCGCCTCGGGCGGCCGCCGCCCTTGCCTCGGCAGCGCCGCGCGTGGCGGTGCCGGCGGGGGACGCCGCCCCGCCGGCCGCCGGCCGGTGCGTCCCCCGCCCACCGTCGAGCTGTGGTGCGCTCGCCGCCGCCGCCGCCCCCCCGCCAGCATCGGGCGCTTGGTCCATCGGCACGCCGCCGTCGGGCGCCGCGGCGGCCGGCGCCCCCCCCCCCGCCACCGTCGGGCGCTTGGTCCATCGCCGCTCCGCCGTCGCCGCCACGCGCCGCCGCCGCCGCCGCGGCCGCCCCCCCCCCATCGCCCCCCGCCTCCGCCGCCCGCACCACCGCCCGCGGCACCAGCACCCGCGAACGCGGCGCTGCCGGCGGGCACGGCGCCGCGGCGGCGGCGGCGGCGGCGGCGGCGGCGGCGGCGGTGGCGGCGCCCCCCCCCCCCCGCGCGGGCCCCCCCGGCCACCCCGCCCCCCCCCCCACGAGCCGGCGGCCGCGACCTCCGCACCCATAGCAGCCGCCCGTGCAGGCGGGCGCGGGCGTGGAGGCGGAGCGCCGCCGTGGCGGCGGCGTCGGTCGGCAGCTCAACGCAATGCCCTTGGACGCGCCGTCCGCGCGGCGCGGCAGCCGCACCGCCACCGCTGGCGGCGGCACGCCCACCGCCGACGCGAACAAGTCGGCAAGGTCCGCGGCGGTGGCGGTGAAGGCCAGGTTGCTGATGAAGAGGGTGCGCGGCTCGTAGCCGGCCGCGTCCGCGGCGGTGGCGGTGCCGCCGCCGCCGCCGTCGCCGTTGGTGCCGCCGTTGGGCGCGCCGCCGCCGCCGTCGGCTGCGCCGCCGCCGCCGTCGCTGGGGGCGGCCGCGGCCGCCGGCTCGGCAGTGCGCCCCCACTTGGGGGGGGGGACGCCGCCTGCGCCACCGCCGTGGGCGCCGCGTCCGCCACCGCCGCGGGCGCCGCTACCGCCGCCGGCGTGGCGGCGCAGCCCCCCTATGGCGGCGCCCCCAGCTCCGCGGCCGTCGCCGCCGCCGTCGCACCCGCAGCAGCGGCAGCAGCGCCCGTGGCGGGGGCGCCACCACCGCCGCCGCGTGCCCCCTCCCCGCCGCCCATGTCGTCGTCGTCGACCGCCAGTGGCGGCGCAGCGGCCGAAGACGGCACCCTCTCGCCACCCACAACGGCGGCGGCGCCGTCCGCGGCGCCGCCGCCGCCGCCTCCGCCAGCCGGCCGCCTCCGCCGGCGGCGTCCCTTGCGTGGCGTCGTCGCCGCCGGTGCCGCCGCCGCCGCCAGTGCCGGTGCTGCCGCCGCCGGCGCCATGGGCGGCTGCAGTACCCTTCCCCCCCCCCCAACCTTCCCCCCCTCCCCCGGCAGCGCTTGCGACTCGCCGCGGCGAGGCGGCGGCCCGCCGCGGCGACCGCAGCGTCGATGGCGGCGAGCCCCCCCGGCGCGGCCGCCGCGGCGGCCTTTCACGCCCGCCACACGGTGGCAAGCGCGGTCACCTCCGCGGCGGTCGGCACCGCCGCCAGGCCGCGCGCGTACACGTTGCGCACCGCCGCGGCGGCGGCGGGGGGGGTGCCCGCCGCCGCCAAGGTGCCGCCGTCGACGCCGCCGCCCGGAGCAGCCGCCGCGGCGGCGGCGGCGGCGGCAGCGGCGGCAGCGTCGGCGGCGGCGGCGGCGGCGGCGGCGGCGGCAGCGGCGGCGGCCTCCTCCAGGCGGCCGCGGGCGAGCCACGCAACTCCCCCCCCCTCCCCCCCCCCCCGGCGGCGAGGACGCCCTCCACTACCACCAGCCCCCCCGCCCAGTCCCCCCCCGCGGCGGCCGTCGCGGCCACCACCGCCGCGATCGCGGCGGCGGCGGCCGACGCGCGGGGCACGCCGCCCAGTGGCGCGGCGGCGGGCAGCCAGCCAGCGAGGCGGAGGCGGCGGGCGCAGACAGCGGCCGCCGCCGCGACGCCCACCGCGGGGCCCGCCGCCGCCGCCACCGCCGCGCGGCCGTGCTGGTGCGTCAGCGCCGCCGTCGCGGCGGCGGCCGTCGCCGCCAGGTGGGACGCTTCCGCTGCGCAGGGGGGGGACACCGCCGCGGCGGCGGCGGCGGCGGCGGCCACAGGGGGCGGCGGCGACGCAAAGAGGTAGGAAAAGGCCGCCGCGGGGATGAGCGTCGGCAGTCGGCGTACGCGGCCCAGGCGGCGGGGGAGAGGAGCGACACCACGAGCGCGCGCTAGTGGACGGCCGCGCCACGGGCGACGGGGGACCACCCCACCGCCGCCGTCGCCGCCGCCGCCGCCGCCGCCGCCGCCGCCGCCGTCGCGGGCGGAGCGCCAGGCGCGCCGGCGGGGGGCGAGGCCGGCGGCGGCGGCCGGGCTTCGGGAGGTAGCAGGGGATGGGAAGTCAGCACGGGGATGGAGACGGGAAGGACGGGTACAGGGACGGGGGATGGGGACGGGTGAGACGACGGAGGTGCGGAAATGGGAGTGGACGTCTGCAAAACAGCCTCAGGGCTGTCTCGCCCCGGCTCGGTTTCGGTGCCGCCTGAGCCAGGCCCGCAAACAGTGGACAAACCTCTGATTAATGAGGGGATCGCCGGCTCGAGTCCTGTCGAACTGGTACGTAGAGTTCAGAAAAGTGACTCGAAAACTGGACTGTCGGAGCTGCTCAGTCTGCGGCGACTGGCAGTGCCACGTACAGCGCTACGGGGCTGGCAACGTCGTCGGTCGGGCAGCAATGATCCGACGAGGTTGGTTGACAGCGCAAGAAACCACAGACGAGTCGATTTCGAGAGGTTGTCTGAGCCCCAGAAAAATAACCTCGTCTTGTCATCCAGGGTTTCGTGCACCCAGACAATCTTTCAAGACCCCGGCACAAGAATGGACAGAGAGGGCCTGATTGCTTCGGGATCGCTGACACTTGTCGGAGTTTTTCGCAGGAAAGAGTTCCTTACAGATCATTTGGACGAGTGCTCGCTGGGCCATAAGAGTAGCCCCTGTTTGGAATGCAAGAGTGCACCCACCAGCGGCGCGGCGGCCGCGCCGGCGCCGCCGCTGCCGCGCCCCCCCCCCCCTCCACCGCCGGCGGGCCCACTGAGACCGCCGCCGCCGCCGCTGCCGCCGCTGCCGCCGCGCTCGGCGGCCGCCGCCGACGCGGCCGCGGCGTCAATGGCGAGCGCCGCCGCTGCCGCCACGGCGGCGGCGACCGACGCGACTACGACCGCCGCGGTGGTGCAGCGGCGGCCGGGCGCGGCCGCCAATCAGCCAGAGGCCGCCGCCGCTGCGGCCGTCTGCAGTGCTGCCATCGTCACTGCCGCCGTGGCAGCGGCGGCTGCTCGTCGACCGCAGCAGCCACAGCGTGGCGAAGGATGCGGCCGACGATGGTGGCGGCCAGCCACCGCCGCCCGCTCCGCCCGCGCTGGTTGACGGCGGCGGCGTAGGCATCGGCGGCGCGGGGTGCGCGCGCTGCGTGGGGAGCGGGGTGGCGGTGGGAGGGATGGCCACTGCGGCCGCGGCGGCGGTGGCCGCCCGCTGGGGCGTCGCGGCAGCGAAGGGGAGAGGTAGGGGGGGGGGGGGACCAACGGCGTGCCGTCGCCGGGCTGGTCGCCCATGGCGGCACCGCAGTGGTGGTGGCGGCGGTGGCGGCGGCAACGACGACGGCGGCGACACCACCCCAACCCCCCCCCCCCACCGGCCGCCACCGGCCGCGACCGCCGCCCTCCCCCCAGCGCTCAACTCACATCGGCGGCGACGGCGCGTGCAGCATGGCCGCGAGGCGGTCGGCCTCAGCAATGGCGTCGGGGGCGCCCAGGCTGCTTCCCAGTCCCCCCACCCCCCCGCACCCCAGCCCGTCTCCGTCCAGGGCGGCGGCCGTCAAATCCACCACCCCACGCACCGCCACCAGCGCCGCCGCCCCGTGCGCCCGCACCGCCGCGGCCGGCACCGCCGCGGCGCCCGACGCGCCTGGACCGCCGCCGGCACCACCCGCCGCGCCCGCCGCGCCCGCCGCCGCCGCCGCGGCGGCGGCCGCCGCGCCGTCCACCCCCGCCGCCCGCAGCGCGTCGAGGGCGCAGTCGGGGGTTCCCCCGCCCGCCGCCACCAGCGCCGACCGCCACGTGCAGCACGTGGGCAGCAGCAGCGGCGGCAACGGCGGCGGCGGCGGCGGCGGCGGCGGCGGGGTGTGGGGCGGTGATGGCGGCGGCCACCACGGCGGGGAGGCAGGTGTCGAGTCCCCCGCCCGCGAAGGCACCGCCCCAACCCGTCGCGGCGGCCGCGGTGGGGTTGGGGGTGGCGGCGGCGGCGGCCGGCCGCCGCGCCAGCCCCACCGCCCGGACCAGGTGGAGGGCGGCAAGTTCCCGCGCGACGTCCATCTCCCCCCTCCACCCCCCCGCCTCCCCCCCAGGGGCGAGCACACCCCCCCCGTCGCCCCCCTTCCCCATCTCGTCCAGTGCAGTGCTCGCCGGGGCCACCCCCGGCCAGTCCCCGTCACCTACCAGCCACTCCCCGACCCCCGTCCCCCCCCTCCCTCCAGCACACGCAGCGCCGGCGACAGCCGCCGCAGCGCGTTCCCTACCGCCACCCACCTGTCTCACCCACACACCGCCCACACCGCCCACGGCCCGTCGGTGGCGGTGCGGCCGACGACGCCGACCGTGCCCGGCGGCAGCGGGGTCCCCCCCCTCCCCCTCCCCCCGAGGCGGTCCACGCACTCTCGCTCCCCCCTTCCCCCGCCCCCCCCCCCGGCGTCATCCCCCCCACCCGCTGCGCCGCCGCGACCCCCCCCCGCGGCAGCACCGCGGCGGCGGCCGCCGGCGCCGCCGCCCCCTCCACCCCCTCCTCGTCTAGGGGTAGGCGGGCCACCTCGGCCGCCCCCACCCCGGGCGCCGAGGCAAGGGTGACCAGCTGCGAGAAGAGAGTGGCCTCTGCCGCCGCCCTCCGCAACGAACGCCGATAGCGCCGCCGCGGGAACCAGCCGTGCGGGATACGCCGCCGCCGTTGTGGGGGTCGGGCCCGCCACCAGCAACGGCTCCTCCTCCCCCTCCCACCCGTCCCCCCCGCCGCCGCGGCGGCGCCCCACCGTCCGCCACAGCACGTCCACCGCGGCGGCGTCGCCGTCAACGGATCGTGCGACGAGGCGGAAGAGGGCGGACAGCTGCGCGCCGCCCAGCCGCCGCGGGGGATTGGCGGAGAGGATTGCCCGCGTCAGCTCCCACAGCACGGGGCCTACGGACACGGCAAAGAGGGGAAGAGCGCCGCTGGGGGGGGGGGCGGGGGGACACCAGCACCACCGCCGCCGCCGGCGGAGCGGTGGGGGGGAGGGTGCGCCGCCGCCGCGTCGGCGGCCGCGTCGACCAAAGCCACCAGCGCCCGCTCCGCATCCACCAGCAGTGCGGCTCGCAAGAGCGCCCGCGCGGCGGCGCCGCCATCCCCATCGTCGCCGCCGTCGCCACCCGCCCCGCCGTACCGACCCCACTCCGCCGGCGCCGCGCGGGCGCGGAGGGCGGTAAAGGCCGCCCACACGAGCGTCAGGACCCCTGCCAGCCTCGCAGCCGCACCCGCATCCACATTAGCACCCGCACTCGCCGCCGCGGGGGCGACAAGGACGTCCCAGCGGCGGAGTGGGCGGGAAATCGGTGGTGGGGGGGGAGGGGGGAGGGGAGGCGGGGCAGCGGGGCGCAGACAGGGTGGGGCGACCTTGAGCGGGCGCACGACTTGTCGTCAAGACAACTGTTACGTACTCTGCTCTGCGGACGAGCAGCGGTGAACAACGGACGCTCTCCGATCAGAACCCGAACGAGAGGCGACGATTGGTCAGTCGCGCTTACAGACCTGGGTCGCCGCAAATGCTGTGACCTGCTGTGAGATTATTTCCCGTCCGATCATTCTTCAGAGACCGGCCATATCTTTCTACCGACCCAGGCTGGCACCGACAACACCGCGGCGCACCCAGCTATATGGGTCCACGCACACACCCTCCATCCCACGCATCGGCCCCCCCGGCTCCCGTACGGTGCCCACTGTCTCGTCCGCAGGGCGCGGAGTGGAAGGGGACGATCGTCTCCGCGCGCGCGCCCAAGACAGGGCGCGCACCGATCGTACTTGCGTCTCGCAGCACGTAAGTCCCAGCGGGGACTCGCCGATCGTCATCGTCAGACCAGCTCACACTCACCCACAGTGGCCGCCCCCAGCAGCCGCCCCCGGTGCACCCACGCGTAGTAGTTGGCCGCCTTGGCCTGCGCCGCGGCGTCACACACGGCCGAGTCGGCGGACTCCCCTTCGAGGCCACCGCCCGCGGTAGCCCGGCAGGGGCTACCACCGCCGCCGCCGCCGCCGCCGCCGCCAGGGGGGAGGAGCGCCACGAGGTGCGCCCACGCCGCAGCCGCCCCCGGCCACGCCGACAGGATGAGGGCCACTAAGGCGCGCTCCCGCTCCACCGCCGCCGCCGCCGCCGCCGCCGCCGCCGCCGCCGCCGCCGCCGCCGCCGCCGCCTGGGCGGCGCCCGTCTTTGTCACGATGTGATCCCCGCCCCCCGCCGCGGCCCCCCCGTGGGCGCCCCCCACCCCCCGCGCCGGCGGCGGCGGCGGCCCGCCCCACCCCCAGCACCCGCCGGCGGAGGGCCCACGCGGGGGGATAGTCCCCCACGGCCAGCAGGCAGGCCGCCGTGGCCGCCTGCACGGAACGGGTAAAGGCGCCGTCACCGTTAGCGTCAGTGTCGCCGCCGCCGCCGCCGTCGCCGCCGCCACCCCGTCGATGCCGCCGCCGCCGCCGCCGCCGCCACCCCCGTCGCCGCCCCCGCCGCACCTGCCGCCGCCCCCGCCGCCGCCGACGGCGGAGGTGGCCGTGGCCGGCCCGCCCCGCGCGGGACGCGGCGCAGCGGCCGCGAAGCGGGAGACCCTGGCGCAGGCAGTGGTGAAGAGGAGCCCCCGCGTGGCCGAGCCCACCGCCACCCGCCACGCCGACCCCTACTACCCGCGTCCCGCCCCTCCCCCCGTCGTCCCTCCCACCACCAACCCCCCGTTGCGCTCCCCCCCCCCCCCACCCTTCTCCCCCTGGCAGCTCCGCGCTGTCGCCGTCCTTCTCCCCTCCTCCCCGCCCTCCCTTCCCCCAACCCGCCACGATGATTGTCCACGTCCGCCTGCCCGACGGATCGCCCCTGCGTGTGCGCCTCGGCGATGGCCCCCCCCCACCACCCTCGCCGCCGTCCGGTCTGCGGTGGCAGCCGACGGGCGGGTGGAGGCGTCCCCCCCCTTTTCCCTTGCGCGGGACCCCAAGTGTGCGTCCCCGTCCATGCCGTCGGAGGAGGCCCACCCATTGGCCGCTCTCGGCGTGCGCCACGGGGACTGGGTGTATGTGGCGGGGGCCATGGCCGCCGCCCCCGCCGCCGCCGCCGCCACCGCCGCCGCTCCCACCCCCACCGCGTCGTCGGGGATGACGACCAATGGGTCTACGGCGGCCACTGCGGGGACGGCTTCTGGCTGCGGTGCCGCGGCGGCGGGGGCGCCTGCCGCCGCCGCCGCCGCCGCCTCCGCCGCCGCCGCGCCCGGGGCGGACAAGCCCAGCCGTTGCCTCCACGGCCCGCGGGGCATGTGCGAGCGCTGCGCCCCCCCGAGGGCAAGCGGTCGCGGGCCAAGGCGGAGCTTGCAAAGTGGCGCGGCCGGGGCATGTCCATGGCCGGCCTCGAGGCCCTCGAGGCTCTCAGTTTTATAATCAAGGCACCCGAGTGGGCTGTTCGGGCGGCGTCTGCGTTGCTGGGCGGCGCCGTCGCCCAGTCCTTTCAGCAGTACCTGGCGTCCACGGGGTTTGGGCAGCAACGCACGAAGGTGCTGTACGGGACGGTGGCGCCTGTGCCGCCACCGGTGGCGGGTGGCGGGGACAGCAACGGCGGCCCGGAGGGGGGGGGGGGGGGGGCGGGCATGAGCCGACGGCCCGGAGGTCGGTGGTGGTGGTGGTGGTGGTGCCGGGGGTGGGGGGGGGAATGGCGGTGCGGGCGGCGGCGATGGCGGCGTCGATGGGGAGCAGCCACGCGCAGAGGACGTACGGGTGGAGGTGATTTGAGAGCAACCACAGGTGGGGGACGGGGAGGCGTACCGGCTGGCCCCCGACGACGGTGGCGGCGACGGCGGCGGCGACGGCGGTGGGGCGGGGGGCGGTGCGGATGGTGCGGGCCGGAGCGACATGGACTCCCGGGCGGAGCGGCTGGCCGGCTGGCTGGGCCTCCGCCAGGTGGGCATCATCTTTTCCGCCCGCCCGCGGCGGTGCCTCCTCAGCGGCCGCGACGAGGCGGTTGTGGCCGAGGCGGCCCTGTCGGTGGAGCGCCGGTACGGCGCGGCGGCGGCGGCGTCCTTTGTGGCCGTCGTCGTGATGCTGGCCGAGGACGGGCAGACGCTCTTTGGGGCTTACCAGGTCAGCGAGCAGGCGGTGGCCATGGTGCGGGCGGGAGTGGTCGAGCCCCCCGCCGAGCATAAACCCAACTGGGGCAAGCTCCTCACCTCCGAGCCAGTCTTTGTAGAGGGCAAGGAGATCACCGCCGTGCACACCGAGTTCTTCCTCGTTGCCGTCCCCGTCCGCGCCCACGAGGGGTGGCTGCGGTTGGCCTTCCCGGTGGAGAGCCGGGAGCTGGCGCCCCAGGGCGTGGCCCACATGGGCGGCGCCCTGGACACGGGGATGACTTTTTACCGCCGCGTGTGGGACTTTCACCTGCTGCTCTTCCTGTCCATTATGTTGAATAAGGAGGTGGATATGCCGCGGCTGGCGGCGGCGGTGGCGCAGCAGCGGGAGCTGACGGCGGATGAGGATGGGTACCGCCTCATGATTGAGGCCATTGCCAGCCCGTCGGGGCAGTAGTGGTTGGGGGGTGGTGCGGGGCGGGGGGGGGGGGCGCCGTGGACGGGGAGTCAGGCGGCGTGGGAGGGGGCACGGGGCGCTCGTCTTGGGCGGGGGGCCGTGTGCCTCCTGTTCCTTCCTCTCCTCCCTTTTTTTTTTTTGTGGTGCTGGAACAGTCCTGGGTGGCGCGTACTTGGGGCCAGTGCGGGATGCAGACAGTTGGCGGCCATAGGGGGAGTGGCGAGTCGGTAGCGCTGGCCTTTCTTGGCCGGCAGTGTGTGCGCGCACGCCTTTGTGTATACACAGCCGGCGCGCCAGTGTTTGCTATGCGTTGGGGC
The DNA here is from genome assembly GCA_008729055.1 of Pyropia haitanensis. Classification (NCBI taxonomy): domain Eukaryota; phylum Rhodophyta; class Bangiophyceae; order Bangiales; family Bangiaceae; genus Pyropia; species Pyropia haitanensis. The sequence goes on from SDUX01000010.1 coordinate 14,553, forward strand.
CTCTCGTACATGGCGACAGCGGCGCCCCATTGGGCGCCGTCGTCGTCCTGCCCCCTTGGACGGTTCCCGCCCCGCGTTAACCCCGCCCCCCCCCCCGCAATGCGATCAAGCAGCAGCTTCAAAAGCACGGCGGTGAGCACCCCCGGCCGCCGCCCCGAGGCCTCCCCCGCCACATCCAGCGACGGCCCCGAGTGGTAAAGTCCCGCGAGCACCACCCGGTCCGCGTCCGGCACCCGCGCGTCGGCGGGCACAACGAGGCCGTCCGTGTAGATGCCCGTCCCGCGGGTGACGGCCGCGGCGGGAAGGACCATGGCCGCCACCCCCGCGGCGGCGGGCAGGGAGGCCGCCGCGGCGGAGAGGGAGAAGGGGGCGGTGGAGGCGAGGGTGATGACCGGAACGGGCGGTGGGAAAGAGGGAAGGAGGGGGGGACGGCGGGGGCGACTGCCGCCGCCGCCCCCGCCGCCGCCGCCGCCGTCGGCTGCCGGCCCACCCGCCGCGGCGGGCGCACCCCCGCCACCCCACCCGCGGCGGGCGATGGCGGCGGCGGCGGCGGCGGCGGCGGCGGCGGCCCAGTCTGCAGCGCGGGCGGGGTAGCCGAGGTCCGCCACCACCGCCCCCTTCCCCCCCCACAGCCGCTCCACGGCGGCGGTGACGGCGGACCGCACGGCCGCCCGCCCCTCCACCCACCCCACCGCGGGGGTCCCCGCGGAGGGCGCCAGCATGCACACCACCCCCGCCACGGTCGCCGCCGCGACCGCCGGGTCCATCCCCCCCACCGCCGCGAGCGCGTCAAGTCCCCCCTTGGAGTGGCCCACGAGGACCACCCGCCGCCGGCCGCCGCCGCCAGCCGCCGCCAGCGCCTCCACCTCCCCCCGCAGCACCCGCCCGTCGGCCGCCACCACCCGCTCCGTGTGGATGGCCAAGACGGTGACGGCCAGCCCGAGGGCCCCCCGCAGGTAGACCACGTTGTGGTCAAAGTAGGACTGGTAGTGGTGCGTGAAGAGGCCGGGGACGAGGATGGCCAGGTCCCGACCCGCATCGGGATGGGCCCCCGCAAACGCGGCGGGAAGGCGAGCGGGGGCTGCCGCGGCCGCCCAAAAGGCGGCCGTCACGTCCCGGCCGATGGCGGCGACGCCCACGGGGGAGGGGTGGAAGGTGAAGGTGAGGTAGACGGTCACGGTGAAGGGCGGCGGGGGGGTCGTCCCCCCCCCCCAAAACGACGCGGCGGCGGTGGTCCAGGTGGCGGCCAGCGTGACGGGGCCACTCGGCCCGCCGCCGCCCGCCGAACCGCCACCACCTGTTCCCGCCCCCGCCTCTGCCGCCGCCGCCGCCGCCGCCGTCACCGCCGCCGCGTCTACCGGCAGCGGCACCACCGCCCGCGCAACCCCCCGCGCGCGGGTGCGGCGGAGCAGCCACCCCGCCACCCTCACCGACGCCGCCCGCCGCAGGCGCAGGCGCAGGGACGGCGGCAGGGGGCCCGAGAAGAGCGCAAACGTCAGGGTGCCGAGGTCGGCCCCGCCCGCCGCCACCGCCGCCGCGCCCGCGGCGAGGCCCAGACGGGGCACGGGGCGGGCGGGACCAACGGGTCCGACGACAAGAACCGACCCGGGCAGGCCGCGCCCGCCCACCAGTGTGTACGCCCTCGACGGAAAAAGAGATGTGAAAAGACTGGCGACACAAACGAAACACAAACACTCGTCGGGTGGACGGGGAGGGCCCCGCTTTCACCTCCACCACCCACCTCCACCGCCCGCCCACCTCCACCGGTCAGAGCGGTGGCGCCCTCGCCGCTTCCCGCACCCCCTCCCCCTCTGCCCACCACCCCCCCCCCCTCCCCCCCCCACCCCCTCAGGCCGGCAAAAAAGCCGGGCTCAGGCGGCCCAACTGGCTTCACTATCCGCTCCGTCTACGTCACACGGCACTACGCGACAGAAGGATCCTGCTCGCCGATGAACGCAAGCTGCAGCTTCTTGCGACGGTCTGCCAGAGAGTCGTGCTCCGTGATGTTGAAGTCGTTGTTCAGCAGCCTGGCCATCCTGTCAATCTGCTTGTTGTTCAACGATGTCATACGGCTCCAAGTAAACCCCGCAGGCAACAACGCAACCAGGTCGTGCAGGCCAGGCACCGCCTCGCCATCTGCCGGTTCCCAGTGGTGAGCGATGGGGTTGGCGGCACCAGCCATGGCGACGATGTGGCCACCAAGTGCGTCCTGCGTCCGCCGCATCGGCAGCACGAGCTTGGTGAGGTCCTTGAGGTTTTTGTTGTTCCGCTCCTTCATCTCCTTGTTCCACAGCTCCGCCCTGATGACTCTGGTCTCCTTGGAGAGGTCCGCAATCTTGTCCAGGACGTCCGCAATCGTCACGTGGACAGCGCCCCGCGCGCTGATAACACGAAGCTTGCGCACCTTGGCCTCCGCTACAGGTGACGCCGTGATCATACCCTCCGCGTACAAGTGCTTACGCTTACGCGAGTCCTTGCACGCAAGTTCGACATCGTCGCCGGACGGGACAGCACCCGGGGGTATGAAGGGCGCACACGGCGGTACCTCCACCGGAACAGCATTGAGGACGACAGGATCGAGGGCGGTGATGCCCACGGGGTTGGCCATTTCGAGGGCCACGCACGCGGCAGTCTATGCACAACATCAGAACATCAGCCAACAACACCAATCGAACAAAACCACAAGCAGAAACAGGACCAGTAGACGCGACTGGCCACTTGAGCAGAGGGGGGAAACACCATCAGATCAAAACAGTTAGTCACAGTGCGCGTGCAAGAGCGAAAGCCACCTATGTCCCACTCATCCTCCCACATTGCCACACCCCCCGCTCCCCGCCACTCTACGTCAGAGGCCGGCGGTGGAATAGGGTACAGTGAACGAGAAAAATGGGTCCACACGCGATGAGAAAACAAAAGGTGGACAGGAACAAATAGAGGCAGGTCCATTGCCAATGCAACGTACCAAAGCTGACGACGCACCCACGTCACCGAACCAGCGAAGCAGGGCGACATCCCTCCGAGTTGCGCAGGATCCAGAAGGCGACGACACACAAACGCGAGCGTGACCAGCAGGAGGGCGGGTGGGAGTGGCGTACCGCGTGTACACATATGGCGTGCGCGGCAGCGAAAGAAGGGGCAGCGCTGTAGCCGCACAGACTGCGCTCCAGCGCTGCGGCTGGCTCAACAGAACGGTGTTGCGGGTAGGCGCTTGCGGGCACAGCGGCGGCCGTCACTCCGTTTGAAATTGTGCTGTTCGCTTGGATAGGATTGTGCTCCTCCCCGCAGCGTGAGTGGGCGTGCTCTGAGAGCATGTCTATCGGTGCGCCAAAAAGCTATTTTTTAGCTCAGAGCATGTCTATCGGTGAGCCAAAAAGCTATATCCGTGAGCCAAAAAGCTATCCTCTGAGCTATTTTCTGCAGGATGGCTCCAAGGATAGCTTTATAGCTAAGCCAATCAGATGCGCGGATTGGGGACTCAGCCCGCCGCGAGCCCGTCCATTCCACCTGGTGTTGGGTCGGCCGTTGGAGTTCTTGTCGCGACTTCTTCGACGGAGCAGCAGCGCGGGCCAGCGCCTGGCTGCCCGCCCTTGCGGCGCTCACCCTTTTCCTTCCTCCCAGAGGCGGCGCCCACGCCGCCGGTGGCGCCGCCCGGCTCGGGCGGGCGGCGGCGGGCGAACCCCGCCACCCGCCGCCGCCGCCGGGGCGAGGGCGGCGCGGCGAGCGCCCCCCCACCTCCCCCACCACCACCACCCACCGGCGCCGCCACCCCCACCGCCGCCGCCGCCGCCGCCGGGGGCGGGTGGTCCCCGCCCTCCCCCCCTAACCCCCCCCCCCCCCCCCACCCACCCAGCGCCCCCACCAGCGCCGCCCCCGCGCGGGCCACCACCGCAGCCGCCGCGGCGGGGCGGAGCCCGCCCAGGACCGCGGCCGGGTCGGGGGCGCCCCCCGCCACCCCCCCCCCCCCGGCCCCCTTCCCCCCCCCGCCGTGGCCATCACCCACGACCGGGTCAGGGCGTACAGCAGGGGCAGGGCCCCCCCCCACACCCGCGGCCGCGAGCGGAGGGCGGCGACCACCGCCTCCCCCCCCGGGCCGTCCCGCAGCAGGTGGTGCGCCCGGAGGAGCCGCGCCAGCGGCGTCACCCACCCGCGGCGCCAGGGCAGCGCGGGGGGGTCGGGCCCGCCGTCAGCGCCAGGTCGTCGGCGGCCAGGCGGGCCGCCGCCGCCGCGAGCGACGCGAGCACAGACCGGTCCGTGGCGGCCGCCGCGGCGGCGGGGGCGGCGGTGGCGGTTGTGGCGGGGGGGGCAGCGCGGATGGTGGCGGCGGAGGGGGGGCCGGTGGTCGCGCCAGACCCCCCACCCCCCCGCCATTGCCGTCCCCCTCCCACCCCCTCCCCCCCCCCCAGGTCCATCCGCTGCTTCCTCCTCCGCCCACCTCCCCCCCCCCCCCCCCCTGCCCCCCCCCCCCCCGCCCCAGCGCCTCCGCCTCCACCGCAACGTAGTAGGCGGCGTAGCACAGCGCGTCGAGCGGGAGGAGGTGGAGGCGCCCCTCCCGGCACGCCCCCCCCCCCGCGACTCGAGGGCGGCCCGCAGCACGGGCGCCAGGTGGGTCCACGTGCCCGGCCCGCCGCGGGCCACCAGCGCCCGCAGCTCCCCGCCGGGGTCCACCGCGCCGGCCAGCGGGGGGGAAAGCGTCGCCGCAGCCACCGCCGCCGCGGCCGCCGCCTCCAGCTCCCCGCCGCCCCATGCCGCAAACCCGCCACCGGCCGTCCCACCACCGCCGCCGCCACCGCCGCCGCCACCGCCGCCGGTGCCGCCAATCCCGCCCGTCCCGCCCGTCCCGCGCCCGCCCGCCTCGTCCAGCACCCGCACGATGGTGGCCCAGGCCGGGGTGGGCCCCGGCGGCGCCCCCGCGGGGGGCGTGGCGAGGACGCCCGGTGCCGACAGGGCCTGCCGGGGAGCAGCCTTTGGTGGGCAGCGGTGCTCGTCCAGTCTCCACCACATTTTGGACTTCAGAAGAACTTGAGGCGGAAGAGTTAAAAATAGCTCCACACCGATAGACATGCGCTCTCCTGGAGCCAAAAAAAATAGCTTTTTAGCTATAGCTTTTTGGCTCACCGATAGACATGCTCTGAGGCGTTAGTTTGAAACACTTGTCATTTTGAAAATGGGCCGCCACAACCTCGAGATTGGAAGCCAATCAGCGAACAGTATGTATGGCCTTGGGACCGGCTCGGCCATCTGCTCGTCACTGCCCCAGAGCTCAAACGTGCAGAGTGACGTCACCAGTGTCACGCCCCGCCTCAGAGGCGGTCCGAGACACGGTGGAGTTTGTGACGCCGAGTTTGCGACGCTCCAGGACGCGATTTCATTGGCCAGTCGTCTCGAGGGCGTCACACTCGGAGCGTCGCAAGCTCGGCCGTCACACCGAGTGGCACGAGGCCTTGGCCACGTGACGCCACCATGTGACGCTGCTCGTCACATGACTTACTGAGTAGTTATTGGCTTTTTGTTTCTCAAATAGCCAGCGATGTCGGAACTGTTCCATTCACGACCTTGCATCGCGCCTGGCTGTTGGCGCCACTCGTTCAAACCTGGTCGGTCTCCCCCCCCACCCACCCACCGTTTTATCTCGAACCACCTAGCGACACGGTTGCCCACGCAGCTCGGGGCTGCCCCCTGTCCCCATCTTCCCACGACGGGTGGGAGGACGACGGGGAGAGCGGGGTGCACGACTTGTGCGATTCCTGTGTGTCGGACGCGGCTTGGCCTGGATCTCTTCACACGCACAATGTTGGGGGGTGGGGGTAATGCTGCAGGTAGCTGGGGTATTTGAACGGGGGATTCCGGTGCGAGAGGGGGGGGACGGGGCGGGTACAGCGGGCGCGAGGTCGGGGTGGTGGGGGGTCAACCGTTGCAATGGGATGGCGGGAAGCGCGGGGGGGGGGGGGGGGGGGTGGCCTGGAGCAGCGGGGGCAGCGCTGGGGTGCTGGGGGGCTCACCATTGCAGTGGGTGGCGGGAGGCTGGGGAGGGGGGGAGAGGGGGGGGGGGGGGTTGGTGTTGGGGGGCTGTAGCAGCGGGCGCGGGTGGGGGTGGTGGGGGACCCACCGTTGCAGTGGATGGCGGGAAGCTCAGGTGGGGGGGGGGGGGTGAGGGACGCGCATGGCGATGCAAATGCTCCCGCTGATCAGGCACAGTTGCTGTGGCAGAGAAATACGAGTTTAATGTTCTGTGATGAACTACGTCGCAAACTCGAAAGTCCTGACGTCTTGGACTGGCGAAACGCGTGTGACGCCCCTGTTTGTGGCGTCGCAAACTCGCTTGTCACAAACTCGTCACCTGTCTCGGACCGGGTCTTAGGGGCTTTCGCAGACACGTACCGTTCGTGTGACGCAGTACTGTACCGCGTTACATGCTGCGAAAGCTCTTTTCCGATGCCGTGTGCAGGTACACGCAACTCCGCTAAGTTTTTTGGTTTTCTTCAAACTAAGTGCAATGCGCTGGTTCGATTGGTGGTCACAGGCACACCTCCACGTGCCCCCCGCTCGTCGCCACCGTCGTGCTGTTCCACACACCCTCCTCCAGACGGTGCCTGCCATTATCCCAACAGCAGCGCCTGCCTTTATCCCTGCAGCAGATCCGTAGCCTCGCCGACGCCATTGCCTTGGTCGCCGGGGGCGACTCCAGACGCATCTCCGACAGCTACACCGAGCGCTTTACAGCGCTGCAGGAGCTCATCCTTCAGACCGTGAGTGGACAGCCCAAGAGCCCGAAGGCTGTTCCGGAGCACATTGACCGTGACGTGTGTCCGCCAGGCTGCTGGACTGAGCGAGGCCAGACTCGTTGGTGAGATCTGCGGGCGCGCGTCGTAAATATGCCAGAATGGTGGGTGCAGAATCCGCCTCACCGCCCCTAATTACGGCGGTACATTGTGACGTCACCTACCGCGGCCGATTAGTATGTCCGTCTCGTTTGTATCGCCGCACAGCGCTGGCCCAATCGCATCCACGTTACCGGTACTGGTACGGGAACGATACATGTCTGCGAACGGCCGTTAATTGAACGAAGCAGACGACGGCAAAGTATCCGCGGGATATATCCGGATATATCCGGATAATATCCGTATCTGCACCAAAATCACGTATCCCAGCACCCCTGCTGCACAGCAGGCTCGGCCACCTGCTCGTCTGGCAGGCTCCGCACCCCCACCCCGTATGGGGGCAGGCCCCGTCCCCACATGCCGCCCGTGTGGCGGCGAGGTGCAGCTGCCATCACTGATGGCAGTTGCACCCCCATGCGTGTGGGTTGCATCCCTTGCCGTCGGCCCCGCTCAGCCGTCCACCGCCCCCTTGTGGGTGGGCGCCCCCGCCTGCTGCAACGGCACCTCGTTCCCCCGTCCGCTGCAATCGGTCGGCGGCCCACGGACGGCCGTCACCCGCCGCTCGAGGGTGCCACCCCGCCGCGGGTGCAAACCCTGTCTCCTTCCCGCCGCCGTTACCCTGGGTGGCGGCGGCCACGTGGGGACAAATGTAGTGAGGGGCGGGGGCGAGTGGGCAAAAGTGGGTGAAAAGCGGCCTACCACCACATGCACGACCGTGGGGGTCGAGCCTCGGACATGGAGCGAGCGGATCTATGGCTGGAATGAAGGATGCGCGCCAATTCGGCCGCCGGATCGTGTGCAGCATCGCTGTAGACGCAAAAGTGGGCAAAAGTGGGCAAAAGTGGGTAGGAAGTGGGCAAGAAGTGGGCAAAAAGTGGGCAAAAAGGGGGCCAAATTAGGACACAAATGGGCAATTGGGGGCAAGAAGTTTCCATAACTGCAACGAAAATTGACGTGAAAGTCGCCAGAAAGTGGTCCAACAGTGGCCACAAAGTGCGCCCCGCCACCCAAACTGTCCACTGCGCGTTCCGCGCGTCACACTGGCGTGGACGGTGTGAGGGCGGAACTTCTGTCGCCGACCGTCACACCTGGCTGTCGGGACCCCCACGTGGCGAAAAGCATTCCACAAAATTGACACGTGGACACCGGCGCTCCACAAAACACTCGTTGCATCCAACGGACGCGCCAACGAACGGGTCGGCCAACCACCCCATGCACGACGGTGCGGGTGGAATCTCGGACGTCGAGCGGGCGGATATATGGCTGGAATAAAGGATGCGAGCGAATTCAGCCGGTGGAGCGCGTGCAGCATTGCTGTACACGCAAAAGTGGGCAAAAGTGGGCAACAGTGGGCAAAAGTGGGTGAGAAGCGGCCTACCACCCCATGCACGATCGTGGGGGTCGAGCCTCGGACATCGAGCGGGCGGATCTATGGCTGGAATGAAGGATGCGCGCCAATTCGGCCGCCGGATCGTGTGCAGCATCGCTGTAGACGCAAAAGTGGGCAAAAGTGGGCAAAAGTGGGCAAAAGTGGGTAGGAAGTGGGTAAGAAGTGGGCAAAAAGTGGGCAAAAAGGGGGCCAAATTAGGACACAAATGGGCAATTGGGGGCAAGAAGTTTCCATAACTGCAAAGAAAATTGTGGTGAAAGTCGCCAGAAAGTGGTCCAACAGTGGCCACAAAGTGCGCCCCGCCACCCAAACTGTCCACTGCGCGTTCCGCCCGTCACACTGGCATGGACGGTGTGAGGGCGGAACCCTGAAAGGAAGTTATGGTGATGGAGCTCGGCAGCAGGCGGGGTTGGGAGACCGGTCGAGCCCCGCTCAAGGCGTGGCCCCTGTCCGAGCATTTTCACCAATGGAGCCAACAGTTAACCCAAACGAGACACGTGGCGCATCGTGGGCGACCGGGAATGGCCACTTCAACCGAGAAGCCAACGCCGCGCACGTCACGTCTCTAGCAAAGCATTCAGTGGGGCGCCTGGAGAGAGTAGCCGATTTCAAGCCGTACTAGCGTCTTGTGGGACTGTCTGCAAGCCACGGGTCTTGCTTCCTATTGGTGCAGGTTGGCTCCGCGTTTGGCCAAAAGCCAAAACACCGCGCCAAAAATGCTCGTTTGGCGCGGGGGTTGGCTCCGCTGCCATTGAGAGCCAAAAGCTCGAGCGCTCTCGAGGCGCATTAAGGTGGTCTCCAGAGCGACCAAGAATTGTGACACGGCCTTAGGTTTGGACCGTCACACGGCCCACCAGTCAGAACCAGAGCCAAACCGGTGAAACGGCCGCCACGTAGTTGGCTTTTCGCTTTTGGCTGCATTGGTGGAGATGCTCTCAGGAGGGTCGCGGCCGCCACCCCGTCGCAGCCTTTCCCACCCTCATCATAAACCCCACCGCCCTCTCCCGTGATGGACAACAGCCACATGCCAACGCCACGGTGTCAGTCGCCGCCGGGCGTGGCAGGGTGCTTTCCCTCCCCGCCGCCGCCCCCCCCAGCCCGTCAGCACGCAGCAGCGGCCGGCGGTCCCCCCCGCCGCCGCCACCGTCGCCGCCGTCGGCAAGAAGACCACTGGCGGGGGCGGTTGCGGCGAAAGGCGCAGGCGCACCCGGCCTTGTGCGCGCACCCGACACGGCGGTTCCCCTCGGCATGGTGACACTGACACGGCTGTCGTCACCGCCGCCGCCACCGCCGCCGCCGCTACCGCCGCTGTCGCTACCGCCGCCGCCACAGCCGAGGCCGCGGGCCGTGCTCCCCTGAGCACAACCGAGGCCTTGTTGCCGAGCGGCGCGCATCACGAGCGGGTAAGGAAGCGCATCAGGCAGCGGGAAAGCGGACGGGGAATGGCGGCGCCCAACCACCAGCCCAGCGGGCGACTAACGACAACGTCGTCGCCGTCGCCACAGCCACCGCCACCACCGCCACCGCTGCCGCCACCACTGTCTCCACCGTCACAGACACAGAAACAGAGACGGAGACAGAGACGGCCGGCGGCACGGGCGGTGGGGGGGCGCCGCCGCCGAGCCTTGCACGAACCGAGGGACGGCGGAGGTACATGTCCGCGAGGGGGGGGGGGTTCTTCAAATGGCCAACGCGGAAGAGGTCAGGGGGCGGGCACCGGCGTGCCGCCGCTGGGGGGGCCGTGCAGTAGGCGGGCCAAGAGGTGCGGGGGAGGGGAAGGAAAAGAGGGGAATCGAGGCGGAGTCGGGGTTGACCTGTGCGTTGGTCCGGATCCGACGGGCCGGCGCACCAGCCTCGAGTGGATGCCTGGCAAAGTCGCACGACTCCCGTACTGCAATGTGATTGACTGTACAATCGTGTCTGCGTCACCGTCAGTCCGACCGTGCCAGGTAGGGATCCTGGCTGCGGTCAGCCCGTGAACCAGCGTCAGCTTCATGCCGAGATGCGGTTCTTGGCACGACATTTCATCTTTGGCATCGGGCCGTCATCAGAAGCAGCGATGTCCATCGGCTGCGCACTTTTCTGACGACCCATGTGCGGGGCGGGTGGGTGCTCTGTGGTGCTTAAAGGGAGGTTCAGGAATCGGCCCAAAATCGTGCTTGCGGGCTGCGCTATCGTTTGTGGACCCCCTCTCACGGTACGATGCGCCCCGGTTTTCTCTATTTTTTTTGCCTATCTCCTGTGGTCGTGCCGTCGGTCGACATACACCCTGCGTACCACCATTACGTGAAGCACCGTGAGCAGAGCTACAAGAGCATGTCAGAGAGCAGGGTGTATGTCGCCCAACCGACACCGTCCTGTTCGCCCCGCAGCAGCTGTCAAAAATACCCGCAGAAAATTGTGGAATCAACAAATAGCCTGTGGACAGGGCCTCAGCATACGCATTCTCCCTGGAAGCCACCGGGCCTTTAAAGGGTACTGATTGGCTTGTGACCGAGGGCACCACGTGTGCTGAGTGATAATTGGCTGATGCACTCGAGTGCCGCGCGGTGCTCCGCAATGTTTTGCACATGGCCCGCAGCGGATGCGCAAAATCCGAGAGAAAACGCGTTCCACAGCCATCCTGGCCACCGTCTGTGGACTCGTCTGCGGGCCCCGCAACAAGGCAAAACAGGCTTTTCTTGAACCTCCCTCTAAGAGCACATCCAGCAACGTCGGGACCAACGGTTAAATGATTCTCTTCAGCGAACACGTGCGCGCTTCTGGTTGGATGCCCATTTCTGTTGGGGCGTGCCCCAACCGGTCTTGCAGGACTTGTATAGAACGGGGCGCAGACTAGGCGAAAAGGCGGAAGGATGGGTTCACGCCGGTGGGAGAACAAAGACCCAACCCCATTCCTCGAAAGTAGCTTCAAATCGGGATCAGAAAAGCAGCTGGCATCGTCGGGAAAACGTACCACCCGTACTAGGGTATACTAGGCAGTACTCGTGGCTATTTTTTGTACTGCGCATGTACTGTACGGTAGCTCGTTTACTTGTGGTCGGCTGTGGTCTGCTGGTGGTTCGCGTCGGCGGGCGGCTGGAGCCGGGTCCGACAGAAAGGTGGGCTACATGTCCGTGAGTGCCCAATTCAGCTGTAAAACCGGGGCACCAGGAAGACTCCACCACCCCAGGGGAGGACTCAGCCGCCGAGGGGGGGGGGGGCACCGCCGTGGGAGGGTGCGAGGCAGGCCTGAGGAGCCGAACTGCGCACGAATATCGCCGAATTATCAACGGATTGCGCGCGACTTGCCCCGATTCCAGCTTCGCGACACCACTTCTGTCACACGTCCAACAGCAAGCACTCGCAGCCGCTCTCCACGCGCTCCCTTCTCACACCTCGGTTGGTCGAAGTCTCGACCAATGCTCGCCGGTCACGCATCGAGTGCGTTGTCGTCTTGCGGGTGGACTCCCGGATCATCTCCCCTGCAGCTGAAAAGGTCCCTATGCACGAACGCACAGCACGGCGCCCCGGGGAGCCCCACCCGAGAGCACAGCGCGCACTGGGGCAGCCTAACAGCACGGGTGCGCGGCGCGCACGCCCGGCAGAGAGCTCCTGGAGCATCGTGTAAGGGGGTGCGGGGGGGGGGGGGGGGACAGGCGGGGCGGGGAGGGGTCTGGTACGAGAGCGGCCCCCGCGGAATCGTTCCTGGACGGAAAATCTATGCTTTCTTGCAACGTACAGTATTTTCCGTGAGTGACGTAGCCACCACAGATACTGCCGCGCGGTCTGTTGACAGGTGTTGTGAGCGCGGTTCGTAGCATAGTGCACGTGGTCCCCCGGAGAGCCCCACCTGAGAGCAGAGCGCGCACTGGGGCAGCCTAACAGCACGGGTGCGCGGCGCGCACGCCCGGCAGAGAGCTCCTGGAGCACCCTGTGAGGGGGGTGCGGGGTGGGGAAGGGCGGGCGGGGGGGGCGCTCCAGCAGACAGGCGGGGGATGGACTTCTGAGCCCGGGCGTTGACCTGCCAAGCCAACCTCCATCTCCCACTCCCACTCTCCAGCTTCCCCCCCCCCCGCCCTCCCCTTCCCTCTTCACGTGCCCCACGCCCCCCTCTCCACCATCCCACCACCCCCCCCCCCCCCCCACCGTCTTCTTTTCCACACCTGCGTGCATCTGCTGGTGGCGGCTGCTTTTCACCGCACGGGTGGCGCCTCCAAGCTGGAGCCTTTTTTTTTGGCCGCGGCGCTTCGCGTCTGTCTGTTGGTGCTGGCGTCCTTCGCCCTGCTGGTGCTTTTCTTTTGTTGCCGCGGCGGGTCGCGTCCGTCCGTCTGCTGGTGGCTGCCGCCCCGCTGGCGCCTTTCTTCTTTTGCGCCGGCTGGCCGCCTCTGTCTGTCGGTGCTGGCGGCCGCCCCCCTGCTGGCTCCTTTCTTCTTTTTCCGCGGCGGGGCGCTTCTGTCTGTTAGTGCTGGCGGCTTGCCACTTTGCTGGTGGTCTTTCTCTGTTGCCGCGGCGGGCCGCGTCTGTCCGTCGGTGCTGGCGGCCGCCCCCCTGCTGGCTCCTTTCTTCTTTTTCCGCGGCGGGGCGCGTCTGTCTGTTAGGGCTGGCGGCCTGCCGCTCTGCTGGTGGTCTTTCTCTGTTGCCGCGGCGGGCCGCGTCTGTCTGTCGGTGCTGGCCTTTTCTTGTTTATTATATGTGTATCGTTGTGTTGTTGTTTAGTTGGGCGTGGGCTTGGGCGTGGGCGTAGGCGTGGGCGTGGGGTGCGTGCGTACCATGGACGGCACCATGTGGGGAGCGCTGAGTGTGCCGTGGAGGGTAGCTGGTGGCCACCCCGATGCGTGCTGGCAGGAGGGTGCGGCTGGGGCCACGCCGGTGGGCCCGTCCGCTCCCCTCCCTGGAGCTGCTAGAGGGGCGTACCGGGGGGAGCCTGGAGTGCCCAGCACGCCGGCGCCCCCCCCCCGCTCCCCCCTCTCCGGCCAAAGGGGGTGGGGGGGGGGGCGGGGACAGAGAGGGCGGGGAGGGGTCTGTTACTAGAGCGGCCCCCGGGGAATCATGCCTGGACGAAAAATCTATGCTTTTTTGCAACGTACAGTATTTTCCGTGGGTGACGTAGCCACCACAGGGACCGCCGCGTGGTCTGTTGTCAGGCGCTCTCAGCGCTATTCGTAGCATAGTGGGCGTGGTCAACGTAGTGATCGGTGGGCCAGATACGCAGCGTGACATGACAACGGTACGCGAGGGCTCTCAGGTCGCGATAAGTAGCTCTCCACAACTCCTTCTTGGGTATACTGGCGACCGTGACATGTCCGCACACCCCCTCCCAGAGGCTTCGTGGAGAGGGGTTCAGGAGTATACTGGTCAGGCGATGTATCCCCAATTGGAAGAATGGCCTCTGTGAGAGGGTCTAGTACACGCCGTTCTCGAGATACGCGTCCGCAAATATTTGTACTGGGCCCATTTTAGACCATTTCAGCCCAATCTGGGGTGCTGTGTGGTACCAACCACGAGTATCCCGCAGTATACCCCAGTAGCAGTGGTACGTTTTCGCGACGATGTGAGCCGACGACCGACGTTACGATCGATATCTCCATCGATCGCTCGCGGATCTGGACGCGATCTGGCGCTGAACAGGGCTCCGAAGAGACTGAGATAGCGATCATGCCGTCGATCGTTTCTGACACGATTCGAAAGTCGTGACACGGGGCACCCGAGTGGGCCGAACGCACGGGATTGGACGGCAAACTCACAAAAATGCCATCTTCGCGGATTCGATGGGTCCCACAGAGGAGCCCTGGCGGGGGTTCTTTAAAAAAGGTTGAAATCAATTGGATTCCTGTTGTGTAGACGCGTTCCAGATTGCCGGCGCGGCAGGCAGGTCAGTCGCTTGTGGCGTGTGTGGCAGTGTGTGGCTCACTGTCGTTGCGGAGATCCATGATGGGAGCGACCCGCCACCCTCGGAAACAGTCGCATGCGGGCCGCCAACCGCACTGGCCTCCCCCCCCCCCCCTCCCGGCCGGCAGATCAATGGGACCTGTCTACCGCCGAATACACTGGCGTGAACCGCGGTCTCGTCATTCACCCGCTGGATTGGTGGCGGGGCGCATCTCCCGACGTACATGACGTGGTCCGCCCTGCAGTGGACCTTGCAACGATCTGGTGGCTGGCCGTTTTCGTGTTGCGGCGGCACAAAAAATGGACCGATCGAAGGGGCTTGGTGCAAATTTTCAACGATGACGATCTGCTTGCACCCTCTTTCTCATCATCGATTGACCTTCTCTCCCCGCGATCGTCCACAGCCACGTTTCAGTCACCCCATTGGTCCGATTTCGTTTCACAGGTTGCCAACAGGATGGGGATGGTCCCGCTCGCTCCCCATTCTCGCACAAAATGGGGCGCAGGAGAGACCAACCCCATCCTGCGATCCGAATATGCAGAGTACTTACCAAAAATATATGAATCAGATTCGTCATGTATGGCCTGCCGTTGGGGCGTCATGTGGCCGTTTGTATTGACTGCTGAGCGTTCGAACCCCATCCAGCAAATATGAGAGCCACGTGTACGTATTCGCGACCATCCTGGCATTGTTGGATGTGCTCTAAGGGCACGTCCTGCAATGTGGGACCAACGGTCTAAAATGACCATTTAAGGATGCCACGTGTGCTTACGTGGGGGCTTCTGATTGGTGGACTATACGGATAGTCGCGACACTATCGGGCATGACGGGAGGGCGTCAAAAACGCAATGTAGTTGCAGCCGAGACCGGGGCTACTTTTCCGAACCAGGAGCCAACGAGAACAGAATGTGGTTAAAAACGCCACGTGGCGCGTCTGATTCAGGTCCCACGGGGGTCCCGTGTGACCAAAATGGATGGTCTGCGACTATCGGGATGACCAAACAGGGTCGATTTGGTCACCCCGATAGTCGCAGGACCAACGAGAACTAAACGTGGCACTGACGACTTGAAACAACTACACCGAACTATATTGGCCACATACGGCCGTTTTCGCGTCCCGTTGGTCATCCGACATTGCTGCGAGACGCAAGACGCGCCGTTCTGCGACCAACGGAGCCACGTGGCACAAATATGGGCGAATATCGAGCGATGGTCACATTGCAGGACGTGCCCTAAGCACCACAGCGCTGGCCACCGTCTGTGGACTCGTCTGCGGGCCCCGCAACAGGGCAATACAGGCTTTTCCTGAACGTCCCTTTGAGCACCACAGCGGTGGTGGGGCGGCCGCCGCGTTGCGGCTCCCGTCCTTCCCCCGCGCCGCCGTAGTGCCACACTGCTCCGTGGCCCCGATCACTGCCAGGATACGGAGCGACGGAGGGGGGTCTGGTAGGGGGCACCCGCCTGGGCGGGTCAGCGGCCGCGCCAGCCATGCGCCCGCCGCGCAGCCCACCTCGCACGACACTGGAGGGGTGCCGGCAAGGGGGGGGAGGGGAGGGGCGTGGGCGCCGACGCGCTCGCGGGCGCGAGTCGCGGCTACCAGAGGCACCTAGAGTCATCCCCGACGAGGGGGGAGTCGTACGCGCCCGTGCTCTGTGCCGCGGCGCGTACCAGCGCGACATGGGGGGAGCCACGGGTGCTCTCCGCCGCCGCGGCGGCGGGGGGGGGCACCCGCCTCTTCCGTACGAGCTACGGCCTTGCAGGGCGTGACGCAAGGGTTGCCTCGCGGTCGCGGGCCTCCGCGGGGGACCCCGCTGGCTGCCGACGCGTGCACGGGGCGGCGGCGGCGCAGCCGCGGGGTGGTGGCCACCGCGGCGCCTCCGAGACGACCGCCGCCGCCGTGGCACCGCTGCCAACATTGGCAGCGGGTGGGGCCGAGGAGCGGCCGCGTCGGGGGCATGGGGGTCCGCCGCTCCGGCGCTGCCCCCGTGGCGTATCCACGCACCTATGCGCGGCCGCCCGCCCTCGCCGTCCAGTTCCCCAACTTGCCCCAGCCACGTCCCCTGGCGACACCGCGCGCGGCGGGCCGCGGGTGGAGGGGAGGCTAGGCCTCCACGCCCCCGTGTGTCCGTGGGACCCGCCGCACGCGCCCGCCGCTGCGGCGGGCGGCAAACGGAGCGTGGGAGCGGAGCGGGGGGGGGGGGGGGGGCGGGGGGGTGGGCGGCAAAGGGAGCGTGGGAGCGGAGCGAGGGGTGGGGGGGGGGGGCGGGGGGGCGGCCGCAATGGATTGAAACCCCTGGTCTGCGCCTCGCCGGCCGTCTTTGGGTGACGGGTTATAACGGCGGCGGCCGTGAGGGGTTGCACTGGGCGGGCGGCGGTGGGGTCATCGCCCGCGACGGCCGCCAGTGGGCAGCTGTTGGCGGGGCCTCTGGCGCACCACAGCCACGCGCTCGTTTCCCCTTTGTCTTGCCCGCTCACCACGCACACCACCGGCAGTGCTCCTCCACCCCCTCCCCGCCCTTTGACCATCGCCATGACTCGCGGTACGCGGCGGCAACGCGCCCCTGCTGCCTGCTCCATCATCTTTGTCGTCACCGTGACGGTAGGGGTGCTGGCGCTGACCCTCGCCACCGCCGCCGCCGCCGACCGCCGCTGCCGCAACCGCGGCGGCAAGTGCCGGGATGTGTCGACGTGCACGGGCACGGTCGTCTCCAACCTGTGCCCGGGCGGGGTGTCCAACAAGTGCTGCATCCCCACAGACCGCCGCTGCCCCGACCGCGGCGGCAAGTGCCAGGATGTGTCGACGTGCACGGGCACGGTCGTCTCCAACCTGTGCCCGGGCGGGGTGTCCAACAAGTGCTGCATCCCCACAGACCGCCGCTGCCCCGACCGCGGCGGCAAGTGCCAGGATGTGTCGACGTGCACGGGCACGGTCGTCTCCAACCTGTGCCCGGGCGGGGCGTCAAACAAGTGCTGCGTGCCGTCCTCTGGCGGCGGCGGCAGCAGCAGCGACTGGCTCGACCGCCGCCCCGTCCCCGCCGGCATCAACCCCCGCTGGTCGTACGCCCGCCAGTCCACGATGAAGTCGCTCATGGCCGGCGTGCCGTGTGGCCGCGTCAAGGACTGCACGTCCGTGTCGGCGTCGTACGCCAAGCGCGACCTCTTTGAGACCGCCTCGGTCGGCCCCTTCCGCGTGACGGGCATCAAGCCGGCGGTCGCGTCGCTGCGGCGGGTGCTGGCGGCGGTGCGCCGCGGCGAGCCCGACCTGTACGCCGTCCTTGGCACGGTCGGCATGGCGTGCTGCCGGCTCGTGCGGGGCAGCACGACCAGCCACAGCAACCACTCGTGGGGCACCGCCATCGACGTGCAGGTGGCGGGCAAGACCGACGCGTACGGCGACGATGTGGTCTACGCGGGCCTCATCACCCTCTACCCGTACTTTGAGGCGGAGGGCTGGTACTGGGGGGCGGGCTTTCGCCGCGAGGACGGCATGCACTTTGAGGTGTCGGACGAGAAGATGCGGGAGTGGTCGGCGGCGGGCAAGCTGGACGTGTGAGTACGCCGCGTTGCCACGGACCGGAGCGGGGGAGGGGGGGGGGGGGGGCATTGGCCGTGTGGGCGGCTGGCAGCCAGCACGGCGCCGCGGCGACGCCTCGGCAGCCGGTGCGGACGGGGGGGGGGGGGGGAGGGACGATGCGTTTTCCTCTGGGCACCGTCCCCGAACCTCCCCCCCCTTCCCCGTCCCCTGCCGTGCACAGGGGGTGGTCCCCCAGTTGCAACAGGACAGCCGGCCACCCCGTGGCAGGCCCGCCATCGCCCCACCGTCTGCGCCACCCCCTTCCCTGGGTGGTGTGTGTGCTGACCATGGGCCGTGGGAGCACGGTTCTCCCCCCCCCCCCCTCACCCCCTCCCCACCCCCCCCTCCCTCCCGCTGGACCCGTCGACCGGGCCACCCCCACCCGCTAGCGGCTCGGCCTCTCCGAGACGCGGTGCTGGGCGGGCGCGACCCTCCCGGTGAGAGCCGCCTTTCGGTGCCGACGCCGCCGCCCAGCCGCGCCTCCGTCGTTGCCGCTGGTCACGGAGCGTGAGGGGGGGCGGCGGGACGGAAAGGGGGCGGGGGGGCCGGCCGCATGCGCGCCCGTCGGTGTGCTCCCCGCCGCCGTCGCCTCTGCTACCCCCGCCGCCGCCGCCCCGTGGGGATGCGCCGCCGCCGCCGCCGCTGCCGCCGTGGCGACAGCCGCCGCCGCTACCGCCGAGGCGACAGCCGCCGCCGCTACCGCCGAGGCGACAGCCGCCGCCGTCAGCGGCACGGCCGGGTGGCCGCTGCCGGCAGCCCTGTGGACCAACAGGATCTGGGCGACCGGCGGGCAACGGCTCTCGCCGCCACCCACCGCTGCAGCGCTGCCGCCCTCGTCCTAGCGACGCGCGCGGACGTCCCCGCCCGCTGCCCCACCCCCCCCCCCCCTCCCGCCCGCTGCTCCACCCCCCCCCCCCCCTCCCGACCGCTGCCCCACCCCCCCCCCCCCCCCCGCGCCCGCTGCCCCACCCCCCCCCCCCCCCCCCGCCCTCTCTTCCCCCGCCGCGACTCGGCACGGACTTTGGCGGCCATGGCCTTCCTGCTACCCTGCCAGCCGGCCGCCTTTGGGCGCCCGGTCGTCGCGGCCGGCCGGCCGGCGGCGGCGCCCCCCCCCCGCCTCCGTCGCGGGCGGCGCCCCCCTCCCCCCCCCCCCCCCGGCTCAGCGGCGCCCCCCCCCCGGCGCCGCCCACGGGGGATCCCCCCCCTCCGCCTGTGGCCCCCCCCCCCCCCCACCCGCTGGCCCTACCGCCACCGACGGCGTCAACACCCTGTGCGTGGCGGTGCTGACGCAGCTGGCGCTCGCTGACGTCCTCCTCCCCGCCGCCCTCCCCGCCGGGACCGCCCTCTCCCCCGCCGCCACCGCCGCGTCGCAGGTGGTGGTGTTGGCCGCCGCCGCCGCCGCCGCCGCCGCGTCGCCACGCCCGTGGGTGCCCGCCGACGCGCTGCGGCTGCGGCGGCGGCCGCCGGTGGGGGCGGTGCTGGGGGGGGGCTCCTGGGGGGGGGGCCTGGGCGCTCGCCCGCGCCGCAGAGGCGACGCTTGGGGGGGGGTTGCGGGCTTTTTGGGGGGGGGTACTGGGGGGGGGGGGGCCGCCGCCGCCGCCGCCGCCGCCGCCACCGCCGCTGCCGCCGCAGACCCCGTCGTGGCGGCGGGGGCGGGGGCGGCGGCGGCGGCGGCGGCGGCGGCGGCGGCGGCGGCGGCGCCACCCGGCGTCGCGGCCGTCCTCGGCCTCCCCCCCGACGCTGGCGCGGCGACGCTGGCGGCGGCCGCGGTGGCGGCGGCCGCGTCGGCCATGGCGGAGGAGCTCCTCTTCCGGGGCTACCTCCTCACCGCCGCGCAGACGGTGCTCGGCGCCGCCGACGCGGCGGCCGTGACGGGGCTCGTGTTTGCGGGCGTCCACGGGGGGGGGCGGGCTTTGGGGGGCTCGGCCTGCTGGGCGTCGCCGCGGGGGGGGCCGCCGTCGTGACGGGCAGCGTGTGGCCGGCGGTGGCGGCGCACCTGGTGAACAACGGGGTGGCGGTGGCGGTGGGTGCCGCGGGGGGGGGGGGGGGGGGATGGGGGGGGGATGCGCCGGGTCTGGCGGCGGTGGCGGTGGTCGCTGGCGCCGCGGGCACTTGGCTGCTGTCGCGGGAGAGGAAGGAGGGGGACGCGGCCGAGTAAAGAAACAGGAGCAGGGCAAGCCGACGTGGCCGTGGTGTTGTGTTTTTGTTCGTTGTTGATCGGGGAGCGCTTGTCGTTCGAATCGAATTGGCGTGTGGCATGGGGGGGGGGGGGGGGGGGGGGGGCCGGCGCCGACGGTGCAAGATGGCGTGACCGTCGTCTTCCCCCGTCCTGCTCCTCAACGTCACCAGCCGGGAATCCGCCCTCCGCCACCGCCGCCCAGACTGATCCGTCCTGCCCATTCCCTCCCGCACCCTGTCCCCTCGACCCGCTCGCCCCTCCTCTTCCCCCTCCTTCTCGCTATCTGTCCTCTCTACTCGCTCCCCCCCCCCTCCCCCCCCCACCTCCTCTTCTTCCCCCTCCTCCCCCCCCCTCCCCCCGCCTCACCATGCCCCGCCGCGGCTCCTCACGCCGCAAGCGCCGCACGCACGTGCGCGAGGCGGAGCTCCCCGGCAACACTGCGGGTGCGGATGCGCCCGCTGCCGGCGCCGCCGGCGCGGGCGCGCCCGCCAAGCAGCCCCGCTCGCTGGTCGTCCGGCGCGGCAAGGTGCCCGCCCCCTTGCGGGACCTCGTCACGGACATCCGCACGATGCTGCTGCCCGCCACCGCACGTAGAGGGAGCCGCCCGTCCCGTAGGGAGGCACGAACTCGACAATCTCCCGCACCGCGGTCTTGACCGCCGACAGGAAGAGGTCGGCGGGGACTTCGGGGACGAGCAGCCGCGCCGCGGACGAGGCCATCCGCTTGGCATTCTCGTCGGGCCGAAACAGTGACACGCGCCCGTCAACCATGCGGAACGCTTTGAGGCCCTCAAAGCAGGAGGCGCCATAGTGGAGCGCCGTCGCGCCAATGTGGAGCTTGATGTACGGCTCGGTGACGAGCTCGGGGGTCACCCAGTGGGGGTCACCCAGTGGGCGCTCCGCCCCCGCGTTGCGCGCCGCGCACCCAGTGGGCGCTCCGCCCCCGCGTTGCGCGCCGCGCACCCAGTGGGCGCTCCGCCCCCGCGTTGCGCGCCGCGCACCCAGTGGGGCGCTCCACCCCCGCGTCGCCGCCGGAGCTCCCCGCCGCTGGCGGACGGGGGGCGGCCGGGCTCGCCATTGCGGCGGTCCCCGCCGCGGGCAACCCCTGTCGCCGCCGCCGGTGGCCGCCGGCGGCTGTCAGCGGGCACCACCCACACGCCGACGCGGCCGCCGGGGGGGGGGGGGCCGCCGCCGTGCCGCCATCGCCGGGGCGGGACGACCGGAAGGAAGCGCCGACGCCGCCGCTGGCTTCATCGCCGCCGCCACCGCCGCCGCCGCCGCCGCCGCCGCCACCGCCACGGCGGGAACCCCCGACCACCTTCGCCACAGTGCCGCAGCCACCGCCGTCCGGGACGCCTTGGCCACCTCCACCAAACCGCGGGCACCCGCGACGCACGCACCCGTCGCGCCATCGCGGTGGCCCACGGCAGGGGGCTCTGCCGCCGCCGCCACCTGCACCGCCGCCGCCGCCGTGGCGGCGCCGCCCCCACGCCTACTCTCCCAACCGTCCCCCCCCCCGCGACATGCCCCCCCCAGGACGTGCGTCCCCCCACACACGGTGCTCGTGTGGCGGCCACACGCGGCGCAACGGCGGGCGGTTCCCCCCCCCGCGCGGCGCGCCCGGCAGCGGCGGCAGTCGCGACCCGCATGCCGGCGACGCGCACCACGCGGCGGTCCGGTCGGCCGCCGCGGCCAGCCGGCGCCGCGCCGCCGACCGCCGCCGCGCCGTCGCGAGGGCGGCGCCGGGGAAGAGCGGCTGCACACAGTGGGGCCACAGTAGGGGCACCCGCCGGCGGTGAGGTCCAGAAAGGCAGGAAGGGTGGCCGCCCGGGGGGCCGCCACGAGCTCTGGGGGGGTGAGGGGTTCCTCGCCCGCGTCGACGCCCGCCGCCCCGCCAGCGTCGGCCGCCGCCGCCGTGTCTGCCCCGCCTGGTCGAAGGGCTCGGACAGGAGCACCGCCGGCGCTATCGCCGGCGCAGGCGCCATCGATGAGCGCCTCCCCGCCGTCGGGCGGCTGAGCACCGTGCACAGCAGACCGTCGGGTGGCTCAGACAACTCCGCCGCCGACTTGACTGGCGTCACCGCCTCCGCCCCCCCGTCAGCCGCCGCCGTCGACTTTCGGCCCGGCAGGTGCAGGAGGGAAAGCACCTTGCTCGCCCGTGGCCTGAGGCGGCTGTTCCCGTGCGCCTGGCTGGCGAATGCTTCCGAACTGGAAGCCTTGCGTGACAGGCCGACCTGCGTGACCGACCCCGCCAGTGTCGCTGGCGGCCGACGCCGCGCGCGGGTGCCCCCTAGACCCGAGCCCCGCGTCTGTCTTGGCCGACGCCACGGCCGCCACCGAGTCAGCACGCCCGACACAGACCCCCCCAGCCCCTGCAGAGCACATGAAATGACGCAAAGGCGGCCGGACCCCATTCAACGCATCGTTCCCGCCGCCACCGGAAGTCTTGGTCGGGTTTCAAGCGCCTCCCCGGTCCACCACTCTTGTGTTCAGGAAAGCATGAGCGCCCAGGAGGAAGTGCGAGATAGAGGGTCCGAAGTACTCTTCGAGATGCTCCTGCGTCACCACGATGGTGCGCGCCGCTCGCTCCCTGCTCAAGAAGACATTGCGTGACGCGACATTCTTGTGGTTGGTCACGACCACCAGCAGGACACGGTTCTTCCAGGTCTCCCAATGAACACCAAACACCTTCTCCATCTTGACCAGGGACGTCACCACCTTGCTGTTGAGGTCGAGGGTCTTGGTGGGGTCAGCAGTAAACTTGTAGGAGATGCCGACGCACACAATCTCGGACGCGTCAACAAGTGGTCCTGCTGCTGATGCGCCGCTGGAAGACCTCCGCAATGAGCCCGAACGCAAAGCCGTCGTCCTCGACAACGTCCTCGTACACCGAGACGTCCTTGACTCCTGCAGGAAGAGCATCGCATCGAAGGCCGCGGCGCCTTGCTGCATCTTGTACACGCGCGCGAGCAGCTCCTGTGGCGTGTCGGCAGTCAGGATCTCATTCACGGTCCGCAAGGTTCCCACGTCGCCGGGTTCGCTCGCGTTGTCCACCCACTTGGTGGCATCCACCCGCCGGTCCAGCAAAGAGCGGTCAACAGGGACGTCGCACAGGTTGTCGACGCCAGGGAAGAGCTTGGAGACGGCAATGCAGGAAAAATCAGATTCCACCTGCAGCACCTCGTTGTCCTGGCAATAGGACCACAGATAGGAGCGAAGGCGGGATCGCAACACCTCTCCCCAGTAGCAGGACACCTCCCAGCCGTAGTCGCCGCTCCTTGACAGCCGTGCAGCATCCACAATCGAAGAAGCAGGGGAGAGGATGTTGAGCGCAATGGCGGAGTTGGGCAGCGCCGCCCAGGACTGGCGCATCTCGAAGACCCGCGGCTTCAGGGAGACGGCCACCTTGGCCAGCACCAAGGGCAGCAGCGTCGGTTTGTGGTAGTTGCCCTGCAAGTCGGCCGACCCGGAGAGCACAAAGTTCCGGAACACGCCGTCCCACGTCCTGGACACGGTGTCTGGGGTATCCACAGACCCCAATCGGCCACGTCCCGGGACGGAGAAGCCGAGGAGGCCCACGACAAGCACTATGGGATGGAAGACCACCAAGCTCATCAGCGTGTTGACGGCTGGAGCAGGTCCCACCTGCTCCGCAGCATCCCTGATCACGTCCCACGTGGTGGTTCCAGAGCGGCAGTGTGTAATCATCTGGCGCAGGTTGGCCACGGATCGAGGGTGCCCCATGCTCAGGTTGGCAAAGGCGGCGGCTGCAACAGCAGGCTCCAGCAAGGATTGGTTGTTGACCTGACTTGATATAGCGAGCGCACGCCGCGCAAAAACAGGAGCAAACACAGCCGTCGCGACAGCTCGTACAGGGAAGTTGTATAGTGTGGCGAAGCAGGTTAGCACCCAAGGAGAGCCGTCCGTGTCGCCGTCGCCGCCGGGTCCCGGAGTGCGCAGACGCGTCTTCTCAAAATCTGGTGGGTCCGCCCTGATGGCAGCGTAGGAGATGGCCTTGGCCTGCTGCACCAGCTCGTCCGCAACGAAGTCAAAAGACAGGACAGCAAAGAAGACCCGAGTCCGCCCCAGCGTCGTGAAGGTGCAGATATCCCGGCGGTAGTACTCATAGAGGGGTCGAGCATTCACCACCGTCGACGCCATCTTGAGCTCATCGACGACGACCAGCATGTCGCGGGCGCGGATGAGGGACCTTGCCTCCGCACGCACAGCAGCGGCAGTGCACCTACCAGCACGCAGCTCCGTGAGCATCGCGTCAGCAAACTCCTCGTAAGAAAGTGTCTCGCTGCAGAGAAGACACCACAAAACGCGCGCATACAGGGGCAAGAAGCACTCAACTGGGAGGTCCTGGAAGGAGCTACTCGGGCCTTGAGCAGTGCCGCTGTGCCGTCCCGTCTCACCGCTCGCCCCACGCGCGCTGCTGCTGCCCCCTTGCCCAGAGCGCCCCCGGCTTGCCGTCGAAGAGGGCGAGGGTCCACCTGCTGCGCTGGCAGGCCCCGCGATTCCAATCTTGATGAACTCGCCGTCCGCTCGACACCACACGCTATGGCCATTGAAGTTGATGATGCAAACATCCGTGTTCTTGGCTGCTCGGGCAATCGGGTCCCACCTCGACGGCTCGATCCCCTCGGCATCTGCAGCCGAGCAAAACAGCTGCTCGTCAAGACGATTCTTGTAAAAGCACATGTCGATGATGAGGTGCGTCTTACCTCCACCGAAACCAGACGAGGTAAAGCCGATGGCGCGGCTGTTCACGTCAGCCTCGCCCAGCATCCCCTCCAATGCATTGAACCAGGCGATGACGAGCACGCGGATCCCAAGGAGTACAGAGGTGGTGACGCTGGGGTTGTAGATCGGCATGGTCTTTAGGATGGAGACCGCGGGACGCCGGCTGCCCGTTGGAAGAAGGTTGGACGACACCAACAGCATGTGCTGCATGGGATGAAGTCGCCGACGTCGGGCGGACAGCGAGGAAGACAATCGCGACATGTGCTGGTTGATACCGGTCCGCAAGGCACCCAGGTGCCGCCGATACTGCCCCGCCAGACCGACAGCCTTGTAGTACTGATCTCGGGCTGCTGACTCACGGCTCGGAAAGACGGGGCGCTGCGGGATCGGTAGAGCGTCGGTGAGCTCCTTGACAGCCTCTTGACAGCCCTTCAGGTGAGCCTTGGCGCGCTCCAGCGCGTCGTCACCACACTGCGTCCAGGTATCAGCATCTAAGTCGTAGGCGGCCAGTAGAGCTTGTCCTGCGCGAGGAAGATCATCCACCATCACTTGAGCAGCTTCCACCTGCTGCGCGCTGTCTTGTCCGTCTGCACTCAGAGCGAACAGGTCAAGCACCAGTGCCGCTCCGGTACTCGCAAGGCTCTTGAGGTTGCTGCCAGCATCAGAGGCTTCGCTCAGCAGCTCCGCAACAATATCAAGGGAGTCGTTTCCGACCGGTGCGGGAGACCCACGGGCGTCGGCGGCAAGGCCGGTATCCACGTCCGGAGATGATTCAGGTTGGCTTGTGGCACCAGCTGCCGCAGAGTTGAAAGAAAGGACTTGAGCATCACCAGGTGCAGCAGGAGGCACTCGAGGGACAGCATCATCCTCCCCGAGCTCAGAGCGACTCCGCTTGCCACACAACGACAGAGCAGAGCCCATGACGCAACCGGTCCTCTGGAAGTCAATGCTGCTGCTGCCCTGTCGGGCACGCCGCGGCCGCCGTCACCGCCGCCTGCACCACCACCGCTGCCCACCGACGGGCGGCGGCTACATGAGTGTGGAGCAAGGGAATGGGCGGGCCCAGGCAGGCGGGGGATGCAGGGGCAGGGGCAGGGGCAAGAAGGCAAACAAAGGGGAGCGCGAGGGGAGAGGCCAGCCGTCGGGAGCAGCAGCTGCGCCACGACCGCTCCAGCCGTGTCGGGCACGCGACCGCCGCCGTCACCGCCGCCTGCAGCACTACATCTGCCCACCGATGGGCGGCGGCTAAAAGAGTGTGGGGCAAGGGAATGGGTGGGCCCAGGTAGGCGGGGGACCTGTCGTCACCACCCGACCTGGGATGTGGCCACCTGGATGACGGAACCGTCGTTTCCTGGGAGAAGGCTCTCTTTGCGGCTTCCCCTTGGGGGTCCCCAGCCTTTGTCAGCCTCAGTCGAAATGGAGGCCTTCAAACGGCAATAGATTGGCTAAGTCTGGAGGTTCCTCTCTTAATTGGGGCCGCATTTCGCAATTATAACCTCGTCCAAGGGCACTGACGAGACTGACTCGTGGCGCGACCAGAAGGCTTGTATTTCACGCCCTTTGCGTGATTGGGAAGTCACGTTTTACGTGATCACATGCGAATTTTTTACGTGATCACTTCATCACGCCCCAGCAGAAAAGGGCGTGACTTGGGGAGTCATCTCTCGCATTAATTACGCCGCCAGCGGACTTGACACTGTGCAATCCAGGGCACTGGGGTCACGGCCGGGGGCGCCCTGCTGCGCCCCAAGACAGTCGGCCCGCTGGCTCTGGCACACACCCATATCGCCACGGGCTCCTGTCTATTCTACTGCTCGCCTCATTTGAGGCGATTCGCCTCAATTGAGGCAGTTTTTTAGCGGCCGTTTTCAGGGTCTTCCACTCAACTGCGACAAAAAAGTGACGCCAGAAACGGACTCAGCGCAGTCTGTTCGCCGTTGGGAGAAGCGGAGGACGCCCGAAGACGACGGGTCGTTATCGGTTGGCGCCCTCTTTTCCGCGCGACCGACTGCTTCCGATGGCGCAAACACCGCCCCAGTCGTAGCGCAGGGCACTTCAGAGTGGCCAACAGCCGTTTGGTAGATGGTGCGCGCGCGCTACTCCAAGCTTGTACGGCGGCGTCCGTCACAATGCTCCTCAGAGGAGCATGCGTCCGCGCCATGTACCCTGCCTGCCACGCCTGCCTCGGATTGCCTTCCTTTGCACTCCTGCGCCCACCACCAGCGCTCCCCATCCCTTTGCTCTGCACCGCTTCCCCTTGCTGCGGCCGCGGTGTGCTCCGCCCCCCCTTTTGCCTCGCTCCCTGCCCATCCCCCCCACTCCGCCTGCGCTTCCCTCCCCCGGCGCCGTCTCCCCCTCTCCCCCCCCCTCCCCCACTTAGTTGCACCAAGGGTGAGCCCCAGACTGCCGGCTGGATGCTCACTGTCAACCCCACCGCGGATCCTGCACCCATCGCCGCTCCTGCCACTCACTCTACCCAAGCTGTGCCTGTTGCCCTTCTTCCCACCGCCACCCAAGCCTCCAGCCCAACCCCCCGCCCTCGCTGGCGTCCTCGGAGGCCCGGTAAGGACCGTCGCCTGGAGGTGCTCCACGAGACTTGTTACTGCACAGCTGCCCGGCCAAACGGCACGGCCGCGTCGCACTTCCCCGTATGCGGTCGACGGGTGGTAACCTGGATCCGTCGTGGCCGTCGTCGCCGCCGCCGCCCCCGCCGCCGCCGTCGCCGCCGCAGCCAGCACCCGCCGCACAAAGGGAAGGGGGGGGCGTAGGGAGTGCCCACAGCGGGAGAGAAGTGGGGGGAGGAGGACAGGAGGGGGCACAGGCCGAGCGGAAGCTATCTGGGGAGGGTATCGACTGCCTCTTCTTTGTCAGACTGGTCAAAGTGGACGATTTCGGGTGATCCGGGTGGAGCCTCATTTGAGGCTCAAGACCGCCTCAATTGAGGCTTTCGCGCAGTAGAATAAGTAGACCCTACAAAAAAACCAACCGGATCTGGGCGACCGGCGGGCAACGGCTCTCGCCGCCACCCACCGCTGCAGCGCTGCCGACCTCGTCCTTGCGACGCGCGCGGACGTCCCCGCCCGCTGCCCCACCCCCCCCCCCCTCCCGCCCGCTGCCCTACCCCCCCCCCCCCCCGGGCCCGCTGCCCCACCCCCCCCCCCCCCCCCGCCCCCTCTTCCCCCGCCGCGACTCGGCACGGACTTTGGCGGCCATGGCCTTCCTGCTACCCTGCCAGCCGGCCGCCTTTGGGCGCCCGGTCGTCGCGGCCGGCCGGCCGGCGGCGGCGCCCCCCCCCCGCCTCCGTCGCGGGCGGCGCCCCCCTCCCCCCCCCCCCCCCGGCTCAGCGGCGCCCCCCCCCGGCGCCGCCCACGGGGGATCCCCCCCCTCCGCCTGTGGCCCCCCCCCCCCCCCACCCGCTGGCCCTACCGCCACCGACGGCGTCAACACCCTGTGCGTGGCGGTGCTGACGCAGCTGGCGCTCGCTGACGTCCTCCTCCCCGCCGCCCTCCCCGCCGGGACCGCCCTCTCCCCCGCCGCCACCGCCGCGTCGCAGGTGGTGGTGTTGGCCGCCGCCGCCGCCGCCGCCGCCGCGTCGCCACGCCCGTGGGTGCCCGCCGACGCGCTGCGGCTGCGGCGGCGGCCGCCGGTGGGGGCGGTGCTGGGGGGGGGCTCCTGGGGGGGGGGCCTGGGCGCTCGCCCGCGCCGCAGAGGCGACGCTTGGGGGGGGGGTTGCGGGCTTTTTGGGGGGGGGTACTGGGGGGGGGGGGGCGCCGCCGCCGCCGCCGCCGCCGCCACCGCCGCTGCCGCCGCAGACCCCGTCGTGGCGGCGGGGGCGGGGGCGGCGGGGGCGGCGGCGGCGGCGGCGGCGGCGGCGGCGCCACCCGGCGTCGCGGCCGTCCTCGGCCTCCCCCCGACGCTGGCGCGGCGACGCTGGCGGCGGCCGCGGTGGCGGCGGCCGCGTCGGCCATGGCGGAGGAACTCCTCTTCCGGGGCTACCTCCTCACCGCCGCGCAGACGGTGCTCGGCGCCGCCGACGCGGCGGCCGTGACGGGGCTCGTGTTTGCGGGCGTCCACGGGGGGGGGGCGGGCTTTGGGGGGCTCGGCCTGCTGGGCGTCGCCGCGGGGGGGGCCGCCGTCGTGACGGGCAGCGTGTGGCCGGCGGTGGCGGCGCACCTGGTGAACAACGGGGTGGCGGTGGCGGTGGGTGCCGCGGGGGGGGGGGGGGGGGATGGGAGGGGGATGCGCCGGGTCTGGGGGCGGCGGCGGTGGTGGCTGGCGCCGCGGGCACTTGGCTGCTGTCGCGGGAGAGGGAGGAGGGGGACGCGGCCGAGTAAAGAAACAGGCGCGA
The DNA here is from genome assembly GCA_008729055.1 of Pyropia haitanensis. NCBI lineage: Eukaryota > Rhodophyta > Bangiophyceae > Bangiales > Bangiaceae > Pyropia > Pyropia haitanensis. Next base: position 43,539 of record SDUX01000010.1, read on the forward strand.
GGCAAGGCGCGACGTGGCCGTGGTGTTGTGTTTTTGTTCGTTGTTGATCGGGGAGCGCTTGTCGTTCGAATTGGCCTGTGGCATGGGGGGGGGGGGGGGGGGGGGGGCCACCTCTGTGGACGGGCGCCGACGGTGCAAGATGGCGTGACCGCCGTCTTCCCCCGTCCTGCTCCTCAACGTCACCAGCCGGGAATCCGCCCTCCGCCACCGCCGCCCAGACTGGTCCGTCCTGCCCATTCCCTCCCGCACCCTGTCCCCTCGACCCGCTCGCCCCTCCTCTTCCCCTCCTTCTCGCTATCTGTCCTCTCCACTCACTCCCCCCCCCCCTCCCCCCCACCTCCTCTTCTTCCCCCTCCTCCCCCCCCCTCCCCCCGCCTCACCATGCCCCGCCGCGGCTCCTCGCGCCGCAAGCGCCGCACGCACGTGCGCGAGGCGGAGCTCCCCGGCAACACTGCGGGTGCGGATGCGCCCGCTGCCGGCGCCGCCGGCGCGGGCGCGCCCGCCAAGCAGCCCCGCTCGCTGGTCGTCCGGCGCGGCAAGGTGCCCGCCCCCCTGCGGGACCTCGTCACGGACATCCGCACGATGCTGCTGCCCGCCACCGCGGAGCGCCTCCGCGAACGCCGCCGCAACACCCTCCGTGACTACACGGCGGTGGCGCCCACGCTCGGCCTCTCCCACCTGTGGCTCGTGTCGGCGACGGAGGCGGGGGCGTACCTCAAGGTCGCGGGCGTGCCGGCGGGCCCGACCGCCACCTTCCGCATTGATGCCTACTCGCTGGCCAAGGACGTGCGTGGCTTTCAGCGCCGGCCGGTCTCGCTCTCCCCCGCCGATGTCCGCTCCCCGCCGCTGCTGGTGCTCAACAACTGGAGCGCCGCGGCGGCGGCGGACAAGAAGGTGGCGCTTGTCGCGGAGCTCTTCCGCCACACCGTCCCGCCGCTCGACGTGCGGACGGTCGTCCTCGCCGACGTGCGGCGGGTGGTGCTCGTCGACCGGGAGGACGGCAGCGGCGCCATCCACCTCCGCCAGTACGCGCTGCGGGTGGGGCGGGCGGGGCTGTCGCGGGCGGTGCGCAAGATGGTCGTCCGCGGCAAGGTGCCGCACCTGGCGGGCATGGCCGACATTGCCGACCTGGTCAACCCGTCGGGCGCCGCGGCGGGTGCGGCGGTCGCGGCGGGCGCGTGGAGCTCCGACTCTGAGGCGGACGATGCCGGCGGCGGCGGCGGCGGCGCGGCGGCCGAGCTGCCGCCGCTCCCGCAGGCGGTCCGTGGCGTCCGTCGTGGCGCGCGGTCGTCGGTCAAGCTGGTGGAGATTGGCCCGCGGCTGCGGCTGAGCCTGGTCAAGGTCGAGGCGGGCGTGTGTGGTGGGGAGGTGCTCTACCACGCGCACGTGGTCAAGAGCGCCGCGGAAGCGGCGGCGACGGCCAGCCGGGTGGTTGAGCGGGAAGCGACGCGCAAGCGCCGGCGGGAGGAGCAGGCGGAGAACGTGGCGCGCAAGGCGGACGCCAAGCGTGCCAAGCGGGAACGCCGGTCCGCGGCGGCCGCGGCGCGCGCGGCGGGGGGGAGGGCGGGGGTGGGCGGCGCCGCTGATGACGACGACGAGGAGGAGGGCACCAGCAGCGGCGACAGCGGCTCGGACGGGGGGGTGGAAGGGGACAGTGACGGCGGGTGGCTGAGTGACGACGGGGACGAGGGGGACGGCAGTGGCGACGACGGGGGGGGGACACCCCAGACGGTGGCAGCGGCAGTGGCAGCGACAGCGGGTCAGACTAAACGCCCGTCTGTGTGCGTGGACGGCTCGCGCGGCCTCTGTCGTACGCAATATACGTGGCCTGTCTTGCTGGCGGCCATTGCGGGACGCGCGTCGCGTGAAGCGGGCACCCGCCATACCCCCACCGGCGGCCGACACCGCCCGGCGGCGGCAGCGGCGGCGGCAGCGGCGGCGGCAGCGGCAGAGGCAGCACCGCCGCGTCATCCCTTGTCGACACGGTTCGACCGGGCGGCGGTGGCGGGCTGCCGCCACGCCGCGCCTGGGCGTTTGTGGGGGCGGCGGGCGGCGGGGGCGGCGCGCGCCGGCGGCGGCCGGGCGGGCGTGCCCTTGAGGGCGCGCGCCGGGCGGCGGCCATGCGCGGGGCGGACGCGAAGATCAGGGTTAGCCTCGACGTTTATGGTTATAGGGCCGCAGCGGCGCGCGTGCACCGCGCGCCGCCGCCGCCACCTCAGCACAAAGTTCCCCGCTCGTAGCGCCCAAGTAGATGACGTCGGGGGGGTGGGGGGGAGAAGGACACCGCCGCCCCCCACCCCCCCCCCCCCCTGCCGCCAACCCCGTCCCCTCTGAATGTGCGCCGCTACGAGCTCTTCATGCCGGTCAGCAACGCCATGGCCTTGCCCCGCCGCCCCCGCGGCTCGGACGGCGCGGTTCCCCCCCCGCCCAGACTCGTGCGCGGCCCCAAGCCGGCGCCGCCCATCCTGCCCTTCCCCCCCTCCCCTCCCTTGCCTCCGCCGCCCACCCCACCACCCCCGCCACCGCCGCCGCCGCCGCCGCCGCCGCCGCCGCCGCCTCGGACGCCCGGCCCCGTCGACAGGCTCCGCCCGCCGCGCACGACGCGGAGGCTGCGGACGCTGGCGCCCCAGCGGCGGCCGCGGCCGTCGGTGCTGGTGCGGTCTGGGCTCGCCGCGGGCGTGCCGCCAGCGCCGTCGGTCGAGTCGGACGTGCACCGCGTCGCGCGCGCGCTGCCGTGGCCGCCGCCCCACCGGCGGGAGGGCGCCCCGTTGAGGGGCGCCATCGACACGCCGGCCTTGTTCGGCTTGCCCGTCGACGCTTCGGAAGACGCGGTGGGGGAGGCGGCGGCGGTGGTGGCGCCGCCGCCGCAGCCGCCGGGGGACGTCCGCAGCAGCCGCGACGCGCGCGAGCCGCGGCCGCGGCGGACGCCAGAGGCGGCCTGCGGGTGGCGCACCGCCTTGGCGGCGGGGGTGGCGGCGGCTGCGGCGGCAGCCGCCGCCTCCGCCGCCGCCGCCGCCGCCGCCGCCGCCGCGGCGACGGCGGTGGCCCTGTCCGCGCTGTCCGCCCGCCGCGGCCGCGACTCACCGCTCGTCGAGCGCCTCCCCGACGGCGACGAGGCGGCCGCCGCGGTCCCCGCGGCCGCGCCCGCAGGCAGCGGCAGCAGCGTGGACGGGTCCTCCCCGTTGAGCACGCGCAGCAGCATGCGGGCTTGCAGCTGGAGAGCCACCCACCGCCGCCCGCGGTACACGTTGAGCAGCGATCGGACGCGCGCGCCGACCGCGGGCACGTCCAGCCGTTCCCCACACAGCCCACTGACGGCCACATTGACGAGCACCGCGAGCGCCTGCTCCACCACCCCCCCCTCCCCCGGGTACGCGTCGAGGAGCCAGACGGCCCACTCGAGGGCGCCGCCCTCGGCAGCCAGCCGTCGGTTGCGCTCCGTGCCGTCGGCAAGGTTGCGGAGCACCCGGGCGGCGGCCTCGACCACCTCCGCCGCGTAGCGGTGCGCCGCCGCGGCGGCAAGGACGGCATGGATGGCGCCAGCCTCCGCGGCGGCCGCCTTGGCCGCCGCGCACCCAAACGACGCGTTGCCCAGCGCGAGCAGCGCGTGCTCCGTCGCCGACGCGGACGCGGCGCACGCGCCAATCGCGGCGGTGAGGGTGGCGAGGCCGCCCGCGGCGAGGATCCGCGCCCGGTTGGCCGCGTCAAACGCCAGCAGCCGCAGCGTCGGGCAGGCGCGCTCGATGACGGGCAGCACCGGCGCGGGGGGGGGGTCCGCGGCCGACGAGCCGCCGCCGCCGCCGCCGCCGCCGCCGCCACCGCCGACGCCGCCAACAAAGCCATCCCGGTCGGTGCTCGCGCGGCCGCGCAGGCGCAGGCGCGACGCGGTAGCCGCGGCGAGCGCCGCGGCGAGCGCGCCGAGGATGGCCTCGACGCCGCCCGCTGCGCCAATCGCCGCCTGGTTGGCCGCGTGCCGCAGCGCGAGGTTGCGGCACACGCCAATCGCCGCCGCCGCGAGCGCCGCCGCGCCGCGGCCGCCGGCCATAATCGACGACGCGGCCGCGGCGGTGCCGCCCGCCGCGGACGACCCCCCCGCCGCCGCGGCGAGCACCGACGGCGCGTAGCCGCCCGGGTAGCCCCCCCCCGGGCTGGCCGCCACCACCCCCAGCACCCGGACGACGACGGGGATACCGCCCGCGGCGGCGATCGCGTCCTGGTCGACCGCCGCCTCGGACGCGGCGAGGTTGGCCAGCGCCCCGAGCGCCGTCTCGGCCAGCCCCGCGTCGGCCGCTGCCGCCGCCGCCGCCGCTGCCGCGCCGCCGCCGCCGCCGCCACCGCCGTGGCGGCTACCGCCGCCGCCGCCTGTGGCGGCCGACAGTGCGTTGACAAGCGCCGCGACGCCGCCACCAGTCCGCAGGCGCTCCCGCCCGGCGGGGCAGTCGTGCGCCACGTTGCGGAGGACGAGCGCCGCGCGCCCGGCGACGGCCGCGTCACCCGCCCCCCCGCCGCCGCCGCCGCGGCCGCCTCCCCCACCGTGGCTGCCCGGCGGCGCGGCGCGCAGACCCCCCCCGCCACCGTACCGGCAGAGGCCGTCGATGGCCGCCTCCACCCCCCCCGCCGCTACCACCGCCGCCTTGCCCGCCGCCGACCCGTACGCCACGTTCGCCAGCACCGTCAGCGCGTGCGCGACGATCGACACGCGCTCCCCATACGCGCGGCAGACGGCCACGACGGCCGCCACGCCGCCCGGCGCGTCGACGAGGCGGCCCCGGTTGGCAGCCGACGCGGCGAGCACCCGCGCGGCGACCATCGCCGCCTTGACCGCTTCCGCGTGGTCGGCGTGGCCCGCGGCGACGGCGAGGGCGGCGGCGACCCCCCCGGCTTCGCCCGCCGCGTCCCCCCCGCCGTGCGTTTCCACAATCGCGGCGAGCGCGAGGCACGCTCCGCGCGCCGCGTCGGGCGTGCCCGCCGCGGGCGACGCCGCCGCCGCCGCCGCCGCGGCACGCGCGTAGCGGCCCGCCGCGCGTGGGGTAAAGGGCGCCGACCGTGACGGGGAGGACGCGGCGAGGACGGCGAGCGCCTCCCAGGCGGCCGCCGCCGCACCCGGCGTCGGGTCCGCCGCGAGGGCGAGGAGGCCCGCCACGTCACGGACTTTGCGGCACGCGCGGGCGGCAACGATGGGGGGAATGGGCGACGCGAGGTGGGAGGTGGGTGCCCCGCGCTCGGCGTCGGCGACGGCCGCGGTCGCCGCGTGGCCGCCGCCGTTGGCCGCGGGAGTGGCGGACGCTGGCACGGGCACGGACGGGGCGAGGCCGCCCGAGGAGCGGTCGTCCCCGCCCCGCCGGATCTCCCCAGACGATGGCAGCGACGGCGGCGCCGACGGTGGGGACGGCGGCTCCACCACCGCCGCGCCGGCCGTCCCCGACTGCCGTGACAACGCGAGCGACCGCGGCGGTGAACCGCCGCCCGCCGCGCTTGCGCCGCCGCCAACCCCGCTGCCAACCCCGCCGCCGCCGCCGCCCGCGCCAGCCGCCACCGCTCCCACCGCCGCCGCCGCCTCCTCCGCCGCCGCCCCCGCCGTGGCTGCGGCGGTGACGCCCGCCGTGGCGGCACCGGCCGCCGTGCCCACCGGCCTAGCTGACGCGGCCGCCGCGGCGGCGGCGGCGGCGGCGGTCGCGGCGGCGGCGGCGGGCCCCCGGCCCGTAGCGCTCAGCCGGCGCAGCCCCGCGGCGGTGGCCCAGCCGGCGGCGGCCTCGCCGTCCGATTCCGACGAGACGAGCGAGAGGGAGGCGGTGGAGGGGGCGGAGCGGCCCGCGTCGGGGGGGGACGCCCGCGCGGTGGCACCGCCGCGAGCGGCGGGGACGTCCGCTTCCGACCGACGACGGGGCCGCCGGGGGGGGGTCCGCCCTCCCGCCACGGGCGCCGTGGCGGCCGCCGCCGTGGCCCTTGTTGTGGCGGCGGCGGCAGCGGCGGTGGCGGCGGCGGCGGTGGTGGTGGGGGTGCCGGCGGCGGTGGCGGCGCCGGCCATGCCGGGCGAGGCCGGGAACGGCGGCGCGCCGGGCGGTCGTGGCGGCAGCGTCGGCGACAGCGTGGCCGCCCGCCTTTGTGAGCCGCCTCTGCCGCCGCGGTCGGCGGCGGCGGCGGCCGCCGCTCGTCGCCGTGCCGCCGCCAGTGCCGCCGCCGCCGACGCTGCCAGCCGTGCTTCGGCCGTGTCCGCCGCGGTGCCGCCCCCGCCGCTGCCACGTATCCCACCCGCGCCACCGCCGCCGCCGCCGCCGCCGCCACCGCCACTGCCGCCACCGCTGCGGCCGCCGCCACCGCCGCCGCCGCCGCCGCCGCCACAGCTGCCGCTGCCGCCGCCGCCACCGCCACCGCCACCGCCACCGCCACCGCCACCGCCGCCTCCCCCACCGCCGCGGCCTCCCCCAACGCCGCCGCCACCCCCCACCGCCTGCGGCCTCGACGGCGTCCCCCCCGGCGGCAGCAGGTCCACGTCGACGCCGAGGAGCGTCCAGCCCGCCCCCCACGCGGCGGCAACCCAGCCGGCCGCGCGCTCCGCCGGCGCGGGGGGGGGGGGCACCCGCGCCGGGACGGCCGCCCCCGCTTTCATGGCGGCACCACACAGGGGCGGGGGTGGCGGGAAGGGGCCTAAAGGCGGCGTCGGCGGCGCCCCGCGGTGGGCTCAAGGGCGAGACCGGGGGGTGGTGCGTACAACCGGGGTGGAAGTATTTGTGGCAGACGGCAACGGCGGCGGCAGCGGGGGCGGCCGCGGCGGCGGCGGCGGCGGCGGCGGCGACGGTGGAGGGGGGGGGGGTGGGGGGGGGGGGAAGGCTGACGGCTCGAGCGCCGCGCGCGGGGCGCGAGGCGGCGGCGCCACCTCACCTTGTCGGCGTGACGGGGGCGTCCGAGGGGGGGGTGAGGCCGAGGTGGAGGCGCCCCCACCTCCCCCGCCCCCCCCCCAAATTATTACGGCTTGGCCGCCGTGAGGCACCCGCCGCGGCGCCTGCCGCGGTGGGCGAGCCGGCGGCCCGGCGGCCAAGGTCAGCGTCGGTTGCGCCAGAAGGCGGCGGGCAAACGTGCCGCGGGGGGCGGGGGGGGGGGGGCAAGAGAGAGAGAGGGGGGGGGGGGCGCCAGCAGAGGAGGGAGGAGCAGCGCCCACCGCCGCCCGCCCGCCCGCACGCCCGCCCGCCCGCCCGCCCGCCCGCCCGCCCGCCCGTCCGCCCGCCCGTCCGCCCACCCGCCCGCCCGCGAGCGTGCTCACGGGGCGCCGCCGTAGCCGAGACGGCAGAGGTGCACAGCGGCGTGGCGAGGGCGGCGGCGGTGCGCCCGGCGGGAGGGTCGGCGGGGAGGTGACCCCCCCGGCCGGAGCGGCGGGAGGGGTGACCCCCCACCCTCCCCCCCCCAGACGGACCGACAGGGGCGGCCGGCCGGCAAGGCGGGGGGTGGAGGCCGCAGCGGGGATGCGGGCACGCGGGCACGCGGGCACGCGGGCACGCGGGCACGCGCGAGGCGGCGGAACCCAGCAGCGGCGGCGGCGGGGCCGACCGCGACGCGAGGCGCCACCGCCACGCGACCGACGTTGGTGGCGGTGGGGGGGCGGGGGGGGGGGGGGGGGTGGGGGGCGGTACCGCAGCGGGTTTGGTCCAACGTTGGCGGCGGCAGCGACGGCACGACCGCTACCGCGGGTCGCCGACGCACGTTGGGGATTTGGGGGGCGGTGGCGGCGTCTGGCCACGAGGGTGTCTGGCGGGGGTGGGGGGGGGGGAAGCCGGCCGGCCGGCGGGTCGCACGGCAGGGGTGCGCCGGCGCCGCGGATCTGTGGGAGCGCAGTGACAGAGGGCGTGGCTGCGGGGGGGCCTGCGGCAAGTCACCCCGGGGGGGGTGTGCCGCTTGGCGTTCCCAGTGAGGGCAATGTCGAGGGGTTTTGGGAAGACGCGCCGGTCGCGGCTCTGTTTATGTCCATTCCGTGGAGCGGGGCGTCGGCATGCCGCGGACAACACGGCGCTCTGGGTACGGTGGGAGAGCGGGGGTGACGCGTGGCCCGGCGGCGGTCTCGGTGGCGGTGGGGCACCGGCGGCCGCTGCAGGCCTGTGGGGTCAGGGAGGAGCCGGCCGACGCGCGCGCGGGTGCGGGGGGAGCCCGGCCGGCAGGGGACTGGCCGGGGCAACCCCCTCTGGGCGGCCAAAGAGCGGTGAGGGTAGGGTTGTTGGGGGGGGGGGATGGGCAGAGGGGGGCGGGGCGGTTGGTCCTCGCCCGCCGGCTGGGGACGGCCCACACGCGGTGACCCCCCACACGCCGAGGACGGCTCTGCAGGGTAGGGTGCATTTGTTCCCAACCGGCTACAGTAGCCGCCGCGGTCGGGGCGGTGGCGGTGGCGGTGGCGGTCACGGCGGCGGCCGGCCCGCCGCGTGACGCGCCTGGCCGCCGGCCTTTGCCGCGACGGCGGCGGGGGCACCCGCGCGCCAAGCGCGTGACACCCACGGCCGGTGTGCCGCCGGCAGGGTCATGCAATTCCCGCGGCCGCTGCGGCCGCGCACGTGACAGCGGAGATGGCCTCGGGGCCGACGAGTCGACGGCGGATGAACCGCGGGGCGACAGACGGGCCAGCGTAGGCGAACAATACATACAGAGATTCTTTGGCAGCCCATTTATGCTCTCGCCCAATGGCGGCCGTACCGCTCTCGCGGCCGACGAGACACGGACGTCCCTGCCCCCCACCGCCCGTCACCCCGTCCGTCTCGTCCGCCGCCGCCGCCTCCGCCGCTGCCGCCGCCGCTGCCGCCGCTGCCGCCGCCGCCGCCGCCTCCGCCGCCGCTGCCTACCCCCCCACCACCGCCCCCGGCTCACGCCGACCGCGTCACGACCCGCTCCGCGACGTTGACGAGCGCGCTGCGCCAGACGCTCGGGGGCACCCCCCCCAGGACGCGGACGCCCTCAGCCGCGTACAGCCGCGCCAGCTCGCGCGTCTTTTCCACCCCGCGCGCCGCCGCGATCGCCGCCACCGCCGCGGGCACGTCGCCGGGCGCGCCAAAGCGGCGGCCGACGGCCGCGCGCAGGCTGGGCGCCTCGGCGAGCGCAAAGAGGGCGGGCGCGGTGACGACACCCGCCGCGAGGTCCGCGGCGGCGGGCTTGCCCAGGGGGGACGCCGGCGACCCGGCAGCGGCGGCGGCGGCGGCGGCGGCACCCCCCGCCGACACGTCGAGGGCGTCATCAACCAGCTGGAACGCAATCCCCACGTGCGTGCCGTACGCGTACGCCGCGTCGGCGACTGCCGGCGGGTGGCCACCGAGGAGCACCGCCGCGCGGCACGCGTGCGCGAGCAGCGAGGCGGTCTTGTAAAACGACTTTTGGAGGTAGCGCGCAAAGTGGGCGTCCACGTACGCGTCATGGGGGGTGGTCGCGTCGGCCAGCGCCGCCGCCGCGGTGGACGCCGTCACGGCGGGAGGGGGGACGGGCGCGGCGGCGGCACTGGTGCCGGCCACCCCTCCTGGCAGAGGGGAGGGGGGGACGCCGCCGCCGCCGACGGCCGCCCCCGCCACCGCCGCGGCGGTCTGCACCGCGTCCAGCCCCGCGCGGGCCACCTTCGACGCCACCGACGCGGTCACCTTTGCCGCGGCCGACGCGACAAAGGACGGGAGGGGCGGCAGGAGGCCACCCCCCGGAGGGGCCCGCGGCTCTGGCGCCGCCGGCGCCGGCGCCCCCCCCAGCTGCCGCCCGCCCCCCCCCCCCCCCCCCCCCCGGGCGCGTCCCCCCGGTTGAGCGTCAGCTGCAGCACCTCCCCCCGCACCAGGTGCTCAATGACCGTCGACAGCTCCTCGACAACGTCACAGTTGCGGAGGCGGGCGAGGAGGATGGACGAGCGGGCGAGGAGGAAGTCCCCCGCCAGCACCGCCACCTGGTTGCCGTACGCCGCATTGACCGACGCGACGCCGCGACGCGTGTCGGACGCGTCAATGACGTCGTCGTGGAGGAGGCTGGCGGTGTGGATCATTTCGGTAATCTCCGCCAGCCGCCGCTGCGACGGCAGCAGCAGAGCGTCGGCAGAGGAATTGTCTGCTAACGCGGTGGGGGAACCCGTCGAGGGCGCGTCAGCAGCGTCGGCGGCGGCGGCAGCGGCAGCGGCGGCGGCAGTCGCGGCGGGGTCAGCGGCAGCGCCGCCCCCAACGGCCACCGCCCGGGACATGAGCAGCACAATCGCCGGCCGAAAGCGCTTCCCCCCCGCGGCAAAAAAGTGCCCCGCCGCCGCGTCGAGCACCGGCAGTTGCACGACCGACACGGCCGAGCGGAGGGCCACCGACAGCGCCTCCACGTCGTCGGCAACGAGCGCAAACGGGTCCACGCTCGCGTCGTGGGCGGACAACGAGGCCGCCACGTCGCCGAGGCCCGCGGGCAGGGGTGGCGGCGGTGGCGGCGCCGCCGCTGGGGGTGCCGCCGCTGTGACCGGTCTTGACCAGCCCCACCGGGAGGGGGTGGCGGCGGCCGCGGCGGCGGCCGCCGCGGCGGCCGCGGCAGTGGGCGCGGCGGCCGCTACGTTGCCAGCGGCGAGCCGCCATAGAGGGGGCAGCTCGGGGGCGGGCGCCGCCGCGACGGCCGCGGCGGGTTGGGCGTGCAACCCGCGGGCGCCGCCGCTGTCAGTGGCGGGCGTGCCGTCACGACACCTTCGGCTGGCCGGCCGCCGCGCGCCGTGGCTGGCAGTGACAGGGGCGGTGGCAGAGGCTGCCGCGGCAGCGGCTGCGGTGGCCGCAGCGGGCGCGGTGACCAGGCCGGCACGCGACGCGGCAGCGGCGGCGGGGGCGGCGGCGGCGGCGGCGGGGGCGGCGGCGGCGGCGGCGGCGGAGGCGGCGGGTGGCGGCCGCAGCAGTCCCGCGCGGCCGCCGGCGGCCGCCGCGGCGGCGGCGCGCCCCAATGGCGCGCGCGACGCCGCCACCGTCGTCGCCGCGGCGGCGGCGACGGCGACAGATGCCGACCGGGGTAGGCGCGCCGCCATGATGGCGGCGCGCGCTCCGGTGCGCCGCGGCGGCGAAAGGGGGGGGGGCGGGGGGGGCGGAGGGCAGACCCCAAGACGACAACGCGGAGGTCACTGGGATCCTTGGGTGGAGAGGGGAGAGCGGGTGAGGGAATGCACAGTGATGCAAGTAGAGTGGGGGGAGGCGGGCGAGCGGGGGGAGGGGCAAGTGATGGGAAAGGGGGGTCAGGGGGTGTGGGGAAGGGGGAGGGCAGCGGCCGGTGGAGACAGGAATGGGGCGGGACGACGACGGCGCCGCGGCGTCGGGCTGACGCAGCCGTGTCGCGGTTGCCAAACCTAATGGCAAAGACCAATGGCTCTCTGCCACGTGGTCGGCGCACGAAACTTGCCTGTGCTGGAGGCGGCCCTCACCAATAGGCCAAAGCCAAGGGCCAATCAGCGGCGATGGCATGGGATTTTCGCCCGAGGATCAGCGGGTGTGCCTGACAATGTGGCCGTAAAAATCAGTGCACTGGGAAAAACTGTCCACGTTGGACTCGTCGGGGTTGCCGCGAGCCACGCACGCACGGCGGGTCGGAGTTCTTCTCGTCTCTCCGGCGCCGTGCGGTGTGCTTGCTCTCGCGTGCCCGCATCCGTCTCGGAGGTCGACGCGCGGCCGGCGCCGGTGCCCGCACTGTCTTTCCCACTGCTTTGGGTCTTAGCCCTAGCTAGGGGTTGCCGCCTACACGTTGGGCCAGACGCTCTGACGACTGGGCTGTGCACAAAGGCGAGCACCCTCACGCAAGATTGAAGAAAAGCTTATTAGTTATACACCGCCTCAGACGGGCTGTGGCGGTTGCAGCCTGTGCGGGAGCCTTTCAAAATCGGCTCCCCCACAGCCGTGTTGGAGAGACGCTGTTCAGTCCCCCCAGACGCCCTCCCCTCAACTCCACCCCCTCCACTTCTACCCTCCACGAAAGAAAACAACGTTTCAAGACGACAGAAGAAAAAGAAAAAGCAGTCGAGCAACCCCTATAGAGACACACAAACACGCGACCACCGCGTGGCCAGAGCCACACGGCCGCAGCCGCTCAGCCTCGCAGCGGCGGCGGCGGCGCCACCCACGTGCTCACCGTCCACACGGGCGCCGCGTCGGCCGCGGCCTGGACCGCAGCGCCCTCCACCTCCATCCCCGCCGCGTCACCGTCTGCAGACGCCGCCCCCCCCGGAGCGGGCGGGTGCGGCGCCGGCGGCAATGGCGCCGGCGCCGGCGCCGTCGACATAGCCATGGGCGCGGGCACGGCCGCCGCCGGCACCCGCGGCAGCGTCAGCAAAGGCGGCGGCGGTGGCGGCGGCAGCGGGGAGCCCCACCCGCCCGCCGCGGGCGCACCCCACGCGCCCCACGGGGCGGCGGTGGCGGGCATAGCGGGCCGCGGCGGCGGCGTCCCCTCCGACGCACCCCCCCACATCCCCGACCGACGACGCTTGGCCACTCTGCCGCCCACCGTGTCAGCGGTTGCGGCGGCGGCGGCGGCGGCGGCGGCGACAACGTCCCCCACCACCGACGTCGGGGACCGAGGGGGGGCCGGCGCGTCGGCCCAGGGGCGGACGGGTGCGGGCGGCGGCGGCGGCGACGGTGATGGCGAGTGGCGGCGGCGCTTGCCGAGCGCCCCCGCCCCTCGTGGTTGCCAGGGGAGGGTGGTCGCCGGGGGTGCTATCGGGAGGGTGGACAGGAGGGAGGGGGGGGCGGACGCCATGGTGGGCAGAGTTACCCGGGGAGGGCAGAGGAGGGGCGAAGGAGCGGAGGTTGAGGGGGGGGTGAGGTGGGATGAAAGGTGTGGTGGACTAGAAGAGCCCCGAGTCGAGGTGGGGAGTGGGGAAGGGAAAAAAAAGTGGTGAGGAGGCTGGCCAACGCGCGGCACAACCAGGCGAGCAGAGTGCGACACGGACGCTCCAGAGTAGCGCCGCAAGTCGCGGACCTTTGTACCGGGATGGCGTAGCGTTGCGGGAGGTCACTGTTTTCGTACATACACATGCCCCGTCCAAGCCTAGCAGGTGAGGGTGCGCAGTGCGCCAGGGCGGCGGCCAACAGCGTGGTCGAGTCGCGCGGTGCGGCGAAGGCACGCCGAACCAGCTGGAGTGCACGGGAAAGCGGGCGCCCACCACAACCACGAAGGATCCGCACCCTTCCACGCGCGCCGTCTGATTGGCCCGCGCCGAGGTCCGCCACCACGGTCTGTTCTGGTTGGCCGGCTCGAGCAGCATCTGGAACCCTCGGAGCCCGCGGTCGAAGAAACGGCAGCTCCTATGCAAGTACATCCACGAGAAATTGTGGAGGAGCACATCAGAGTACCGAGCAATGACCGTCGCTACATAGCATTGTGCAACAAAGCCAGGCCGAATGAAACAATCAATGTTGCGTAAAATAGGCTGGGGGCAAATGGGATTCTCCGCGCTGGGACAAATTACTGCACCCGATTGGCCTCACAAACGTGGGCACAGCGCGGGGCCTGCGCCCACCCCCCCCCATCGGCGACCCCCCAAAAAGAATTTCACACCTCTCTGGACCCCGGCGCCACCGCGCACCGTGACCGCCACACCTGCACCGCCCTCGTGCCACCAGCACCGCCCCCCGCAGCCCCCGTCGAGCTGGCTCGGGGGGGTGGGTACAGTTCCCAGACGCCGTCGCGATGATTTTCCCCACCCACTCTCCCCCCCCGATCCCCCGCAAGCCACAACGTCGCCACGTGCACTGCGGGTTGCTGACAAGCGACGCCAGACCTCGCACCCGCCGCCCCCACCGCCGCTGCGTTGGCAAAGTGGGGCGGTGGTGTGACTTGGCCCCGAGCCGCGCGGCGTGCGACCCCCCCCCCCTGCAACCCCCCACCCTGCCCTCACCTCGTCGCATGACAGTTGGCTGGCAGCGGCGTGCGGTTGGCAGACCCACCACCCTCCCGCGCCCCCGTGGTGCGGGGTTGACGCTCTACCCCCCGCCGCCTCCCCGCCTCGCCCTCAACGTAGCAAAGTCACCGTGGCCTGGCGGTGGTGGTTTCTTTTTCCCCCGCTGCGAGCTGAGCGGACGGCTCGGCAAGGGACCGAACCTCTCCGTGGGAAGGCCACGCCCCACTCGGTGGATCTGGGGCGGGTGCGGGGTACGGTGTCGAGGAACAGCATGCCTGGTCACGACGGTGGTGGGGGGAGGTGTCAATGGCATGCCCCCCCTGCCACCCCCTCCTAGGCCCTCACTGCGGCGGAGCGCGCCCGGCCAGAAACGTCAATGGATTGGCCATCCCTCGTGAGGGGGGGGGGCGCGGTCGGGTGGGGGCCGCCCCCAGTCCCCCCGCAAGGGGAGGGGCGTCAGGAGAGCCGCGTCGGTGGCACCCCCCCAGACCGCCACCGCCGCCGCCGCCACCCCCCTCTGGCGGTGGTGCGTCGGCGCGCGGCGGCGCGCCGCGAGGCGTGCAGCGTAGGCGCGCGCTCCCCAATCCGCGTGGTTCCCCCGCTGTGGCGTGACGGCGGCGGCGGCGCCCGCGCCGAGCGGGGCGGCGCGCTCGCCGGCGGCGGCGGCCCCGCCCGGGGGTGGCGCCGATCACCGCTGGCCGGCGTCGGGGGGCGCCACCGCGCTGTCACCCCGCCGTGTTGTTTGGAGCGGGTCTTTGGGCAGGGTCCGCTTCCCCTCCCCGCCCCCGCCCCCCCCCTCTGCTGCGTACGCCTCGCGACCTGGCGTGGACGGTGTGGGCGGGACGGGGGTGGGGGCGGGGGGTTGGCGCAGGTGCTTTTTTTGGTCCCCTTGCCGACCCCAGCGGCGTCGGAGCGTAGCGGGCCGGCACGCACCCGACGTTGGGGCGGTCGCGTGGGGGGGGGGGGGGGGGGCGCGTCCCACGGCTGCGCAGCCGCAGTGTGTGGCCGCAGCGTCCCATCCTTGCCCGGCCGTTCCGCGGCCGACGGCAGGGGGAGACTGCAGGGAGGCTACTGGAGGAGAGGGGCGGCAGGAGACGGTGGCGGTGCCGCGGCTGAGAGGGACGGGCGGGGGGCGGGGGGGAGCCGCGACCGCTCGGATCCTTCTTCGCGCCGACGGTGAGCGGCGGGCGGTGGAGGAGCGGCGGGGTCGGTGGGCGTTCGTCCCACCGACCGCGACGGGGTCGTCCTCCCGAGGCGGGCGACCGCGACGGTGCGTGACGGCGCCGCTCACCTCCCCCTCTCGCCGGCGGCGCCGGCAAGGACGGTGGGGGTCCCCTTCGCTGCGCTCGCCGTGACGGTGTTCCCCTCCCCCCACCGGGCCCTCCTTCCTTGTGTCCATGGACACCACCAGCGGCTCGACGGCGTGGCAATGGGGATGGCGGCAAAGACGCTGTGGCCGCCCGCTCCGCCGGTGCCGCGTTGCGGCCCTCACGGGCCTGGCGGTGGCGGCGCTGGTCGCGGCGGCCACGGCCCCCCCGTTCTTTGCCGAGGCGATCCCCCTCTCCGCCCACACCGCGGCCTCCCGCCCCCCGACCTCCACCTTTCAATTCACGACCGTTGGCAACCCAACGGCGGGCCAAGCCGCGGCCGTCGCGACGGCGGGCTCGCTCCTCTCGCGCCTGTGGTCGTCGGCGGTCCCCGTCGCGGTGCGCGTTGCGTTCCGCCCCCTCGACGAGGCCGCCACGCTCGCGCACACCGTCAATGGGCGGTCCCTGTCGGTGGGCGGCGTGCCCTACCCGCTCGCCGCCGCCGCCGCCCTCACCGGCCGCTCCGTGTGTGCCGCCGCGTCGGCAGCGGACGTTGCGACGGGCGGGGATGGGGCGGTGGCGCGGGGGTCTGACGGCTGCCCGTACGATGTGGATATGGTGATCAACTCACGGCAGCGGTGGTACGCCCCCGACCCGCGGGACGCGTCGCCGTCGCGGCTCGACCGCAACGAGTACGACCTTGTGTCAGTGCTGCTGCACGAGGCGCTCCACGCGATGCTGCTGTCGGGCAAGATCGTGCACGTGGAGCGGCTGAGCCAGACGGGACGGCAGGGGGGCGGCGCCGCCGCCGTTGCTGTCAACGGGTCTTGGGAGGATGGGGGCACCGCCGACGGAGCGGGCAGTGACGGCGGCGGCGGCGGCGGGTCCACCCCCCGGGTGAACCCGCTTCCGGCCGGCGGCCGCGCCTTTTTCCACGGCGGCACGCCCGGCCGCTTTGACGCCTTCCTCTCCGACGCCCGCGGCTGCGCCCTCTCCTCCTACCTCACCGACCGGGCGCTGCAGGCGGCCACCGGCCTCGACGGGCCCGCGCTGCTCGCCGCCGCCCTCACCCACAACTCACTCTACTTTGCCGCCGCGGCGGCGGACGGGTCCCCCTCCCCGCCGCTGGTGCGGCTCAACGGCCAGCGCGCCTACTCGTCCCGCGCGTCGGTGTACCACCTGGACGAGGCGACGTACGGGTCGGCGCTGATGACGCCGCTGATGCCCCGCGGCCGCGCCGTGCGCGCGCTGAGCCCGGCGGTCACCCGCATCCGGGCGCTCGTCCTCGACGCGGCCGTCCCTGGCGCGGCCATCTGCAACGCGATGACGGATCCGCGGTCGCCGTCGCCGGGACCGCCGGACCTGTCGTGGGCGCACTCGGGGGGAGGCGGGGGGGTGGGCGGGGCGGGTGGGGCGGGGGACGCCGCCGCCACTGCGGGCGGGGAAGGCGGCGGGGGGGGAAGCGGCACGCTCTTGGGCATGCCCCTGCCGGTGGGTGTCGGCGTGCTGGTCGGCGCCGCCGCGGTGCTCGCGGTGGGGGCGGTCCTGGCCGCGCGGGGGGGGGTCGTCGCGTCGCGGCGGTCGCGGCGGCGATCGCGGCGGCGCGCGTCGCGGCGGGCCTCGCGGCGGGGGGGAGTGGCGGGGGGGCGCGTCCACAAGCGCCGCTCCGAACGCCGGGGGGGTGCGGCGGGGGGAGGAAGAAGTGGGGGAGGGGGGGGGGGGCGCGGCAGCGCTCGGCCCGCCTCCGCGCGGTCGTCGGTGAGGGGACCGCGGGGGGTGTGACGGCGCCTGCGGCCGTGGCACCCGCTGGACGCGCACGCGCGCCTCCGTCGTGGTCAGGTCCCCGAGAGCGGGCCAAGGCGAACCAAAGAAGGACAAACACGAGCGGTCGCGTCTGCTTGGCCCTGTGGCGGGAGGCGCGTGACAGCGCCCCTCAACAAAGAGGCGAGGTCGTGCGACGTGGCAAGTACGCCAAGAGACTCGCGGCCCTCCAAATATTGTGGGGAACGAGGGAGGCCAGAGTGGAGCGAGCCGAACCGAACGTGTGTACAAGCTGTACATCGGTGCACATGTGAAAAGTGCCCACACAGGACGCCTCCAGGCGGCGGACTGCCCCGGACGGGAACCCTACGTTGGCCATGTACGGACAATGTGTATTGGGCACATGTGAAAAGTGCCCACGGCTGGCCGCCTCCCGGCGGCGGTCTGAACCGGATACGCTTCAGCGATTGGTGGAGTCTCGAGACGGGGCAGGCCACATCCCACGTTGGTGGTGGAAATGTGGCTGCCGCCGCGGACGTGTGGCCGTTGCTGCGCGCTGCCTGTGGTCTATCCGGTCACAACGGGGCCCCCCCCCCCGCACGCCAACCCACTCACATCTTCAGATCGAGGTCGCGTCGTGGATCTCGTTTGGGCGGCGCGGGGACAGTCCCCCGCCGCCACGCCCCAGAGCGATAGGTCCCCCCTGTGCCGTCTGGGAGGCCGTCGGGCGGCCACATCTCCTCATCACACCACCCCGCTGTGTGGCACATCGCAGCCCGACGGCGTCCCCATCCGCGACTGTTCCCATCTGATCGTCGCCCGCGCCAGCACTCCATCTCCTACCTACCTGCCCCCCCCCCCCCATCCTCCCGCCGTCATCTCGTCCTGCCCCCGACCGAGTCTCATCCACCCTTCCCCCGTCCCCCTCCAGCCGTCCCACCCTCTGCACGTGCGCGTGATCCCCCCCCCCACAATGGCTCCCGGTATGACCGCGTTTGTGGGCGGTGCGGGCGTGGCCGCCGCCGCGCCGTCGCGGACAGCGCTGCGGTGCACGTCCTTTTCGGGCGCCTCTGTCGCGGCGCCCGTCGCGCCGACCTCCTCGCGCGTGACGGCCTCGCTGGGTGACTACCTTGTGCGGCGGTCGCAGGAGGACATTGCCAAGGTCGCGTCGGCGCTGCCGTCGGTCGCGACCGCCGCGGCCGTTGCGGCGGCGGTGGCGCTCGTGGCGGCCCCGTCGGCGCAGGCGCTGACCCGCTCGGATATCGCGTCGCTGACGTACGAGCAGGTCAAGGGGACTGGCCTGGCCAACCGTTGCCCCGAGGTGGATGGCGCCAAGGGGTCCATCAAGCTCATGTCGGGCACACCCTACAAGCTGGTGGACCTGTGCCTGGAGCCCAAGTCGTTCCAGGTGGAGGAGGAGGTGTCGTCCAAGCGCAGCGGTGAGGTGAAGAAGTCGTTTGTGGACACCAAGCTCATGACCCGTGCGACGTACACGCTGTCGGGCGTGGAGGGCAAGCTCTACTCGGACGGCACGTCGGTGACGTTTGAGGAGACGGGCGGCATTGACTACGCCGCCACCACCGTGCAGCTGCCGGGCGGGGAGCGCGTGCCGTTCCTGTTCACGATCAAGGCCCTGAAGGCCACGGCCGGGGGCGGTGACATCACCACCGCCTCTGAGTTTGGCGGTGACTTCAAGGTGCCGTCGTACCGCTCGGGCCTGTTCCTGGACCCGAAGGGCCGTGGTGGCACCACCGGCTATGACATGGCTGTGGGTCTGCCTGCCATGGAGGCGGACGGTGCGGAGGGCCAGGACGAGCTCGCCAGGGAGACCAACAAGGTGTTCCAGGTGACGGACGGTGAGATTGAGATGGCGGTGAACAAGATCGACCCGGCGTCGGGCGAGATTGCGGGCGTGTTTGTGTCGGAGCAGCTGTCGGATACGGACATGGGCGCCAAGGCCCCCAAGAAGATCTTGCTCAAGGGTGTCTTCTATGCCCGCGTGGAGGAGGCTTAGATATTGGAGCGCCATGACACGGTGTCGGCCGCCACCTCCGTGCGGGTGAGGTGTGTGCTGGGTCGTAATTTTTTTTTGCGTTCTCTCCTCTCGTACGCAGTCTGTTCTTCCTTCCCCCCCTTTGTTTGCAGCGGCTTTTTTTTTTTTTAATGCCCTCGGTTGTGTTTCTACTGCCCGTTCCAGCGGTCGGCGTGGCTGGAGTGGGCTGCACCCTGAGTTGGACAGCCACAAATGCTGTCAGTATCGCCCGTTCCTCCTATCCAGGCGGCGTGCGGGTGCGGTGGCCCCGCGCGTTGACCGGTCATCCGCACCGCCCCAGCGCGCCGCCCTGAACCTGCGTTACTATACACGGGGGGGCGGCAGGGCACTCGCTGCGCCGCGGCCCCACACCCCTGGCGGCCTCCCCCACCGCCCGCTTTGGCGGCTGCAGTGCGGCGCGCGCCCCCCAGCTTCATGGAGCGCCGTCATGTGCACAGGCGCGCCTCCGTACTCGCGGGCCAGCCCCCCACTGCGCGTGGCGCCGTGACACACCCGCCCCCGCAAGCCCCCCTCACGCACGTGCGCCGCGGCGGCCGCCGGTCGGGTCAGCCCGCCCCCAATGTGGCCATGTCCACCGCCGTCGGCGTGTGCCCCTCGACCGCCAGTGGCGGCTCCTCACCCCGCGCCGGCGCCTCCCCGGCGCCACCCCGCCCGGCGGCGGCGCCACCTTCCTTTGTGCCGGCGCCACCGCCACCGCCCCCGCCGGTAGCACCCCGCGCGGCTGCCGCCGCCGCCGTTGCCGCGGCATCGCCGCCGTCGGCGGCGCCCCGAAAGGAAAGCAGGTACGTCATCCACGAGGACGACGTGGAAGGCCCCGACGCGGGGGGGTGCGCGCCCGCCGACGGCCGGCCCGCGGCGGCGGGCGCCGCCGCCGCAGGGATGGTCGTCCGCCCCGCGGCGGCCCGTGGGGGCGGCGCTACCACCGGGGCGGCCGCAGCACCGCCGCCCCGCACCGCAGCCCCCGCGGAGAGCGTGTCGGGGACAGCGGCAGCAGCAGCGGCGGCGGCGGCGGCGGCGGCGGCGGCGTCAACCGCTGCCGCCACAACCAGGTCGCTGGGGAGGGCGCCGCCGCCGCCGGGTGGCGGCCGTGGAAGTGGCGCCGGCATTGGTACGGCGGGGACGGGGGGCCGCGTCTCCGTCTGGCACGCGGCGGCGGCGGCGGCGGTCCCCGCAGCGGCCTCCGCCGCCGCCACCCCCCCCGGATTGCCGCCGTCGCTGTCACCGCCGACACGACCATTGGGCACCGCGGCGGCCGCCGCAGCCAGCGGTGGGAGATGCCGTTCCCCACCGCGGCTACTGCTCACCAGCTCCACCGGCGGCGGCGCCGCCGTCGACGCCTCTGGGGCCCGAGGCGTAGCCGGCGGCACTGGCGCCCCCCCCCCACGCCGTCACCCCCCCCCTGATAAAACCCGATAATGTACTGCGCGGCCGCGTCCTGCACCGCCGTGGCGACGACGTCGGCGACTGCCGCGCGGAGTTCCGCTTCCGCCCGCGCCGGGCTGGCGCCGCCGCCGGCGGCGCCCTCCCCCCCACCCCCCCGCCCTTTCGTGGAGCGCCCCGCGACCGTCGCGGCGCGCGCCGCGTCGGCGGCCGCCGCGCACGCGGCCGGCGATATGACGCCGAGCGCGGCGGCGGCGGCCCCCCCCAAAACCCGCGGGTGGTGCGCCGCGGCCGACCCCGCCGCCCGCCGCAGCAGCGCCGACAGGATGCACAGCGCGGTGTCGCGGGAGCCCCAGCAGTCGGTGTGCGCCTTAAGCGCCGAGTAGCTCGACGACACCTCCTCCATCGCCGACTCGAGCTGCACCACGTAGTCCATCCGCGGCCAGCCGCTCGCCGCGACCGTCGCCGCCGCCGTCGCGGGCGTGTCGTCGACGCCGGCGACGGCGGCGTTGTTGGCCAGCCGCCGCGCCGCGCCGCCGCTGGGGGTGGGGGGGGCGGCGGGGGTGCCGCTGCAGTGGCCGCCGCCGCTGCTGTAGACGCTGCCGCCGCTGCCGCACTGGCGGCCCTGGCACGGCTGTCGGCGCTGCCAGGCGCGTCGGCCACCCCACCAGGCGAGCGCGCCAGCGGCAGACTGTAGCGGCGCATCGGGAGGGCACGGCCACCGCGTCCGCCGCCGTCCCCATCCCCAAAAAACTCGGCCTCTTCAGTGCCCGGCGCCCCCCCCCGGCCACCACCACCACCATCACCCCCCGCCGGGGAGGCAAGCGCCGGCACCGCCGCCGTCGTCGGGGCGACGAGCGGGGAGTCCCCCACCCGCGGCGGGGCGCCCCCCGCCCCCCCCCCCCGCCCACCGCCGAGCAGCGCGCCGACCCACCGCGGGAACGCGGAGCTCCCCGTCTCCATTGTCTGCCAGTGCGGCACCGTCACGGGCGGGACGAGCGCGTAGCGCGGGTCCACCCACGGCTCCAGCCGCAGCGCCACCGGGTCGTTGGGGTGCATGTAGTTGTGCAGCCGGAAGGGGAGGGTGGCGGGCGTCGCGAGCGCGGGCGACAGCGTCGTGTCGAGGGTGAGGAACTGGCCCAGGGGGGAGCCCACCGTGAAGAGGGTGTCGGCGGAGAACGCCAGCCGTAGGTGCTCATCCCCAGGGAAAAGAACGCTCTCGGGGGTGGGGGGGGAGGTGGTCTCGCCGCCCGACGCCGCCGCGGCGCCACCGTTGGGGACGCCACGGGCCGGCGGCGGCGGCGGCGCGGCGGCGGTGGCAGCGTCACCCGTGGCCATGGGCGGCGGCGGCGACGTCCCTCCCGCCCCGCTGCCACCCGCCCCCGCAGCCCCTTCGGTACCCGCACGCGTGCCGTCCACAGGCGCACCACCCGCCGCCGCCGCCGCCGTCGCGGGTGTCGCCGCTGCCGCTGTCGCGGCCGCCGCGCGCAGCGCGTCTGCCTTTGCCAGCCGCGCCTGCGCGGCGAGCAGCTCGTACGAAATGACGCTCCCTAGCGAGTGCCCGTAGATCGCAATGGGCCCCGCAAAGTCGGGGTGCCGCGCCCGGAACACCCGCCACTGCGCGTTGAGCTGCTCCGCCACCTCCCGCAGGATGAGCGCCCGGTACACTGGCTGCGAGTAAAAGTGCAGGTCCGCCACCTTGTCCGATATAAACGCACGCATCGCATTGTCCCACCCGCCCGCGGTGGGGATGAGCGCCTGCAGCCGCCGGTGCACGGCGGTGCCCGTCAGCGCGCGCCGCCAGTGGACGACGAGCAGCTGGGTGCGGAACTCCACGTCGGGGAGCACCCGCTCCATCACCGTCGCGGTCGCGGCCTGCAGCGCCGCGACCGCGCGGGAGAGCGTGCGCGTCGACGCGCCCACGCCGTGGACGACGCAGAGGACGGCGCCGACCGGGAGGTGCGCGTCAATGGTCGCGACGGGGACGGGCGCGGCGGACGAGTCAAACGGCTCGAGGAAGGGGTCCGCCGCCGCCGCTGCGGGGGGGGGGGCGGGGGGGAGGTCCCCGCCACCCACAGCGGCTGCCGCCGCCGCCGCCGCCGTTGCCGCGCCGCCGCTCCCGCCACCGCCGCCGCCGGCTGACACCGCCGACGCGACCGACCCGCTAGCGGTGGGAGAGGGGGCGGCCGCCCTGCCGGTCGCCGCCGCCGCCGCCGCCGCCGCTGCCTCGGCCACCGCTGCGGTGGCGGCAGCGGGGGCACCCCCGCCTCCCTCTGACGCGCCCCCCCCCCCCCCGCGGCGGTGGCATCCCCCCCCCCCCCTCCGCCACAGGGATGGGCCGCGCCGGCGGCAGCGTATTCCGCGCGCGCGCAATCGCGCGGAGCCAGCCGTGTAGCTCCGCCTGGCTCTCTGCGCGCAGCACGTGCACGCGCCCCCCCCCATCCGTCAAGTCAAACTCGAGTCGCAAACACCGGCGCGGCGCGCCCGCCAGCGCCGCGCGCGCCCGAAACAGCGGGATGCACCCAACGACGGGCCCGCGGCGGGCGCCGGGCGTGTCACGCTTTTCAAAGTAGTAGAGCGAGGAGCGGGCGAGCGAGTGCCAGTAGCGGCGCCAGCCCGAGAGCGGCGACTTGCGCCAGAGGAAGCCCGCCGCGTCGGGGCGGACGAGCGCGAGGAGCTCCGAGTCGCGGAGGAGGCAGCGGTCGAGGTCGTCGAGGACCGCGTCGTCCGCGGCGGTGCTGCCGCCGTCACCGTCGGAAGGGGGGGGGACAAGTGGGGGTGGACGCGCCGTGGCCGGGGGGGGGGGGAGGATGGTGGGGCGGGGGGGGCGCCCGCGGCGTCAGCGGCCGCGCCGTGGCGGGCCATCGAGGGTAACCCCGCCGTGGCTGCGGCAACCGCCATGGGGGTGGGCGGCCGCCCCGACGGGGGGAGGCTGCCCCGGCGGGCGGCCGCCGCCGCCGCTGCCGCTGGTACGGCGACGGCGGTGTCAGCGGCGGCAGAGGCGGCGGCGGCGGCGGTGGCGGCGGCGGTGGAGGCGGCGCCACTGCTGCTGCCGCTGCTGCCGCCGCTGCCTGGCGGCGCCGACCGCGGCCGCTCGGCCATGGGGGGGCTGGGCACCCCCCGAGGACGACGAGGAGAGGACCGTGGGGAGGGGAGGGCGCTGACAGCCGCGACGGCCACCACGTGCCGGTGGCGGTCGCGGCGTGGACGCCGCCGGGGGCGTCCGCGGCAGCGGCAGCGGCGGCGGTGGCGGCGGCGGCGGCGGCAGCGGCAGTGAAGACGGCGGCAGCAACGACGGTGGCGGCGGCAGCGGGTGGCAGCGGCAGCGGTGGCGGTAGCGGCAGCAGGCGGGGAGGGCGGGACAGTGGAAGGAGCACTGTCAGGATACAAGCCAACAAAAAGAGGGGCAGGGGTGACGGTGGGGGGATGGCCAAGCGGTCGGGCGGTGCAAGCGGCGGCGGTTACGGGCGGTGCAAGCGGCGGCGGGTACGGGCGGCGGCCACAGACGAGGGGGTTGCGGCAGTCTGGTCGGCAGCCCAGACGAGGACCAGGCGGAGCGGGGGGAAATGGAGAGGCGGTCGGGAAAGGGGGGAAGCGGTGGGGACAGGGGAAGAGGGGGCAGAGCGGCGGCTCCACCGTAAATTTGATGGTGAAGGGGGGGGGGGGCGGCGCGGTGGGCGGTCGCTTGGAGTGACGCCACGGCCGACGTGGCAGAGCGGGGATGGGCGACGGGGGGGGGGAAGCGTGGGGTGATGGAGAGGGAGGGGGTCTGTCTCGCTGGACAGCCCGCCACACCAAACCTCCCCCGCCTTACCCGTGGGTGGACTTGAGGCGTCTGCTCCAGTGTAATGTGTACCTGCACAGGTCATAATTAGTGAGGAGGAAAATGGCATCGTGCCGCCTCGAGGCACATCGCGTCACGTTTGTGTGTGGGACGCTGTCGTCTCGTTTGCCTTTCTCTGGTCCACTCCACTCGTTCGTGTTCCAGGCACTCTGGAAACTGCTCCGAGTCGCTCCCGCGCTCAAAATTGGGAGACGGGCAGTAGCGCGTTGCCCCGGCCGGCGGTGCGTCTTGTCAGTCGACGGTGCGTCGGGCGGGGGCGACCGGGGGGGGGAGCGCAGGCGCCCGCGCGCGCGCGGAGGAGAGGTGGGGAGGTGGCGGCGGTCGGTTGCCTCCCGCCGCGTCGCACCCTCCTCGCCCCTCTCCCCACGGACCCACTCGGCCAGCTTTGCAGAGAGGCCACGGAGCCCGCCGCGGGGCGCCCGCGACGGCGGGGGGTGGGAAAATGAGGGGGGCATAGGCGGGCACGACGACGAGTGAGGGGGAGGGCGCGCCCGGATGGGCCTGCCCGCCTTTTCCCCCCCCCCTTGCCAAACCCCCCACCCCGCCCGCCAGCCCCGCCCGCCCGCCCGCCCGCCCGCCCGCCCGTCCGCGAGGTCTCTGCGGGCGGACAGCCCCCCCACCCGCCCCCTCGTCCTGTGCAGGCACACGGGCGGCACGCTGCACCCCCTTTGCGCCTTGCCCCCCACACCCCGGGCCAGCCGCGTGACTGGGGACCCCCGCCACGACACCCGCAACGTGGACGACGCGATGGGGACGACGCCCGCCGCCCCCGCCACGGCGTCCGCCACGCCAGCGACAGTGGCGGCAGCGGGCGGCCACGGCATGAGCTGCCAAGCCGGCGACAAGGGTGGTGGCGCCGCCACAGGCGGCGCCACCTCTACCCCCACCACCAGCGTCGCCACCCCGGTGCCAGACGCTGACAAGGCGGCGGCGGCGGCGCCGCTGCCATCGGGGTGGTTTGCTGCCGCCGCGTCGGCACTGGAGCGGACGCGCGTCGCGGCCGTTGCTGCGGTGATGCCATCATCGTCGGCGGCGGCACCATCGACGCCGGCGTCGGCGGGGGCGGCGGGCAAGGTGCCGCCGCCACCCGTCCGCGTCGACAGTGGCGACAAAGGGGCGTCGACAAGCGGCGGCGAGGCAGAAAGCAACGGCAAGGTGGCGACCAACGGCGAGACGGCAGGTATTGCCAAGAATGCAGACCTTGCCAACGCAGCGGGCAGTGCCCAGACAGCTGGCAGTGCCCAGGCAGCTGGTAGTGCACCTGCAGCAGGCAGTGCCCAAGCAGCAGGCAGCGCAGAGACAGGCGGCAGCGCCCATGCGGCAGGCAGCGCGAAGGCGGCAGGCAACCCCGAGGCGGCAGGCAACCCCGAGGCGGCAGGCAGCGCAGAGGCGGCAGGCAGTGCCGATGCGCTCGGCAGTGCCGATGCGTCAGCCAGTGCAACGGCGGCTAGCAGCGCCAAAGCAGCCGGCAGCGCGGATGCGTCGGTCGACCACGCCGGCCACGAGCGCGACGGCCATTCCGGGACTCTTGACAAGCAAGGGACACCCGGGGGGGCACCCGAGGGGGCACCCGACGGGGTACTCACTCCCCCGCCCGGCGGACCGCCAATGTCCTCTCCGCCGCTACCGTCGCAACCCCCGCCGCTGCCGCCGCCCGCCACCAAGTCGTCGGCCGGTGCGCTCGGTGGCATCCTGTCTCCTTCCGCGGCGGGCAGCCTCTCCACAACGACGGTGGCAAGCGCAGGCCTCACCGCCGCGGCAGCAGGCAGCCCAGAGGTAGCCCCGTCAGCGGCAGCGGTGTCGGCGTGGCGCGGTGCGGGTGAGGCGACAGAGGCGGCGGCCGCATCGCCATCGCGCATTCCGCGGCGGCGGGCGGCAACGACAGCGGCGGCGGGGGCAATGCCGGGGCCCATGACGGGCGCGCCGACGCCGCCGCCGGGGTGGGTGTCCCCGCAGCGCGGCGCCTTGGCCACTCTCACCCGGCGCGGTAGCCGAGACAGCAGCGGCATCGGTCCCAGTGGCAGTGGTGGTGGCGGCAGCGGCAATGAAAACGGCGGCGGAGGTGCCGGTGGTGGCGGTGGTGGCGGCATCGACGGCATGGGCAGCAGAGGCACGGGGCGAGCCATCCCCTCGCCCGCGCGGGGCGAGTCGGAGGCGCCCGTCACTGGCAACCGCCCCCCCGCGGCGACACCGTCGCCGCTCGTACGCCACCGAGGCACGTCCATTCCCAGCCGGCCGCGCAGCGTCGCAGCCGTGGTGGCCGCGATGCGCCCGCCGCCGCCGCCGCCGCCGCCGCCGCCGCCGCCGCCGCCGCCGCCGCGGCCCACCGCGACCCCCCCCCACCCTGTGGCAGTGATGGGCACCCCGCCTTCAAAAAGGGGCGGAAGACCACCGTCGGCGGAAAAGTCCCCCCGTCGCGGCAACCCCTCCCCGTCCCGGCCATGGCGGGCAGGGACAGCAGCGGCGGCGGTGGAGGCTGGGCGGGTGCCGCCCGCAGCGGTGCGGCACGCCTCCCCGCGCGCCGCAGCGGCGTCCGCCGCGGCCACGGCAACGACGGCCGCCACGCCGTCACCGCGCCGGCGGTCACCCGTGTGGGGACCACCGCCCAAGGGGGGATGGGTGACGCCCGTCGCGGTGCCGCGCGTGTCCCCACGCGCCACACCGCCCGCTGCCTCGGCGGTCACGACGGCCACCGGCGTCGACGGCTCTGCCGTGGAGTCCGCCCTTGTACTGTCGCCGCCGCCGCCGCCGCCGCCGCTGCCACCGCCACCACCAGCAGCGTCGTCGTCGCTATCCCCGCGGGCGGACGCAGCAGTATCGCGGCCGTCGCGGTCGCCGCGGTCGGTCTCGCCGACACCCCCAACGGCGGCGTCGTCCGCTCCGGCAGAGTCGGATACACCCGTGCGCCAGCAGTCGCTGTCTGAAGCGGCCGCGACGGCCACAACCCCTCCGCCGCCCCAGCGGTCACCTGCGCGTGCGCATCTCGCCACGGCGGGGTCGGTGCCGCCCGGCGCTGCGGCAAAAGCCCCTCCGCCGCGCGCCGCGCCGCCCGCTGCCGCCGCGGCAGCCGCCATCAAAACCGCCGCTGCCGAGCCACCGCCGCCGTCCACCCTCGCGGCGCGCAAAGAGGGCGGCGGTCCTTTGGTGGCGGCGGCGGCGGGCGTCTGCGTACCACTATCATCTCCTGCCGAGCGGGTCGACGCGCCCACGGTGGATGCTGCCGCCCCGGACGCAGCGCCGCCGGTCGCGCACGATAACGGGCACGACGGCGATGGCGGCGGCGACAGCGGGCGCCACGTCGGTGGAGGTGGAGGCGGGGCGATTGGTGGCGAGGCCACCGCGACCGCGGGGGTGCCGCTGGCGGCCAAGACGCCGGTTACGGCGCCGTCGGCGGCGGCCGCAAGCGGCGGCCACGACACGGCATCCGCCTCCCCCTCGCTGGTACGCCGCCCCCCCGCGCCGCCACAGCCGCCCCCCTCCACACCTGCCGACCCCCGCCGGGCGGCCGTCGCCGCCCGCGCCGAGGCCGGGCGGGCGGCCGCGGCAGCGCGGGCAGCCGCGGCAGAGCGGACAGACCCCGCAGCGCGAACGGCCGCCGCGGAGCGGGTGGCGGCGGCCGCCGCGGTCGCGGCGGCCGTTCCCCCCCCCCCCCCTGGGACGACGCGGCAGCCGCGGCGGCCGCCGCCGACGCCGCCGCCGCCGCGTGGCAAGCGCGCACCCGCCGGCGGCCACGCCCCCCCCCGCGGCAACCGCCGCCGCCACCGCCGCCGCCGCCGTCGCCACCGCCATTGTGCGCGTGCTGACGGCGCCGCCGGCGGCGGTGCGCGGCGGCCGGCAGCCGCTGCCGCCGCTGCGTGACCGCCTTGGCGCCGCGGCCGCCGCGTGGCGGGGCGTCGCGGCGGCGTTGACCGCCGCCGCTGACGGGCGGCCGCCGCCAGTGCCGCCAGGGGTGGCCCGAGACGGGGCGGGCACGGGCGCCGCGGCGGCGGCACGGGTGATGGCGGTGGCGGCAGAGGCGGCAGCCGCCGCCGGTGGCGGCGGCCTGGGAGGGGGGGGGGGTGGGTCGGCGCCGCGCGCCTCGTCGCCGCGCTGCGTGTGCAGGCGGCCGACGCGGCCGACGCGGCTGACGCGGCGGCACGCGCGGCGGCGGCGGCGGCGGCGGCCGCCACCCCGGCGGCGCGGCGGCGGCAGCCACGTTGGCCGTGGGATCCCCCTCCCGGTGCCGCCACCGTCGGCGCCTCCGCCGCGACCGCCGCCGCCACCACCACCGCCGACGCCAATGCCGACGCCGACGCCGACGCCGCCGTCCATGACGATCAAGACCCCGTCCTCCTCGCCTATACCGTCACCACCATGGACGGCGTGCCCACCGTGACGGGCCTCCGCGAGCCTTCCACCGGCCGTCCCATCCCGCACGACGCGGCCGCCGCGGCGCTCGCCGCCGCCGCCACGGCCATCGACGCAGCCAACCAAGACGCCACCGCGGCGGCGGTGGCAGCAGCCGCGGCGGCCGCCGCCACCCCCGCCGCCCGCGTGCGCGCGGCGGTAGCGGCGGCGGCGTACCACGCGACCGCCGCGGCGGCCGCGGCGGTCGTGGTACGTTGCCTCGCGACCGCCGCGGCGGTCGCGGTGGCGGCACCCCCGCTGGCACAACGTCCCACCGACACGGCCGCGGCCGCCGCCGTTGCGGCCGCGCTGGCCACCGCCGCGGAAGCGGGGGTGGCCACCCCGGCGGCGGTCGCGGCGGCCGTCGCGGCGGTTGGGGGAGTGGCCGCCGCGCGGGCGGCCGCGTGGCGGGTCACCGCCGTGGCGGGTAAGGTGGTGGTGGCCGCGGTGGGGGGGGGGGGGAGGGCGGGGGGGGAGAACGGCTGTGGCCGTTGCGGTGGTTGGCGCTGCTGCCGCCGCCGCTGCCGCCGTCGCGGCCGCGGGGTCGGCCGACGGGGAGATGGGGGTGCTGGCGGCTGCGGCGGCGGCGGTGGCGGCCGCCGGCGTCATGGCGGCCGCCGTGACGGCTGGCGGGCCGGCTAGGCGGCCGGCGGTGCCGGCCGGGCGTGCCGCGTGGGACTAGCCAGCAGGCGTGGCGGCGGCGGCGGCGGCGGCGGCGGCGGCGGCGGGCGGTCAAGGTCGTAGACACGCCGACGAGCACAGGGTGGGGAGGGGAGACGAGCGGGGGAGCGGCGGTAGAGCGGGGGGAAGCGGGCCGGAGAGCGGGGGGGCGGCATCGGCCGTGCCGGCCGCCCATCATGGGTATAGCCGCCACAGGGAGGGGCGGGTGGGCAGCGTGCGGCGGAGGCGGCGAGCCGCGACGAGCCGACGGAACCGCCCCGCCGGCTCGACGCGTCTGCCGGCGGCCTGGCCCTGCCGGCGGCTGCCG
Organism: Pyropia haitanensis; assembly: GCA_008729055.1. Taxonomy (NCBI): domain Eukaryota; phylum Rhodophyta; class Bangiophyceae; order Bangiales; family Bangiaceae; genus Pyropia; species Pyropia haitanensis. Next base: position 73,104 of record SDUX01000010.1, read on the forward strand.
GCCTTGCCGCCGCGGCGTGGACGAGATTGGGGGGAGGAGCGTCGACTCCGCGGAGCGGGGCGGCACGCGGGCACGCCGGCTCGGCGGGGCGCGGGAGGGAATTTCATGCGGCAGCAGCGCCCGTCCGCGGCGGTGGTGTCTCCGTCGTGGCAGCGGACAGGGACACAACCAGAACCTCTTGTGGCGGCCCCGCGCGTGGCTGACACCTTGCATCGCCGCCCCCCTCCCGCCGGGACGCCGCCGCGTCGGCCTCACCTCGCGCCACCTCCACGCCACGCCACGCAACGTCGCGACGCCTCCCCCCCACCTCCGCCGTGGCCCCGTTGGACGTGGCGGCCGTCCCTCCCCCCACCCCCCCCCCCCCTACCTTCCCACCCTCGTGCCCGCCGCCCGTCGGCGTCCCCATCATCCCGCCGCGCGTCGGCGTTGCCCCCGTCCCGCCGCGCGTCGGCGTTGCCCCCGTCCCGCCGCGCGTCGGCGTCGCCGCCGTCCCGCCGCGCGGGTTGCGTCCGCCGCCGCCGCCGCGCGGGGCGGAAATTCCACCGGCCGCCGCGCGTCCCCTCGCGGTCAGACGCGGTGACCCCCCTCCCCTCCCCCATCCCCTCCCCTCCCCCTCCCACCCCCCATCCCCTCCCCTCCCCCCTCCCACCCCCCTTCCCCCCCCCCCCCCCCCTCGCCGCCTCCTCTGTGCGTGCCACCCCTTCTCTGTGTCGACCAGTCGTGGCACGTGCCGCGCGCTGGCGGGCCGCGGCCGGCTGGTCAGCGGCGGTCCCGACCGTCGGCCTCTGCTCTCTTCCCCCCACCCCCCCCCCTCCTCTCGCTCGGGCCGTCGGCCGTCCGCGTTGTGCGGCGACGCGGCCGCCGCGCGGTGCCGGCCGCCCGCGGCGGCTCGTCTCGGCGGCACGTCAGGGGGGGGGGAAGGGGGGGATTCGTAGCCCGCGGCGGCGGCGGCGGCGGTGGTGGCGGCGGCGGCGGCGGCGACCGCCGCGGCTGCGTGCGGCGGCGGCGCCTCGCGGCGGCGCCTCGCGGCGGCGCCTCGCGGCGGCGGCGGCGGCGGCGGTCCCCACCCGCCCTCTCGGACGCTGGCTGTCTGCTGCCTCCTTTGCCACCCCGCCTCTAGGTAGAGGTCCACTCCGCTCCCCTCCCCTGCCTTTCCCATCGCCATCCGTTTCTCCTTGACCTCCCGCCCCCCTCCCCCCCCCTGCGGCCTGCTCCCCACTGTTCCTCTGCGTTTCCCACCATGCCCGCCCCGGCCGCACACCCCCCCCTCCGGCCGCGACGGCTCCCCCCCGGCGCGCCCACCGCCACCGCCCTCGCCGCCGGTGGGACGCTGCTATGGCTCCTCGGCCGCGCCTACCCGCCCGTCGGGGCGGCCGCCACGGCCGCCGCGACCGCCGCGGCGGCCGCGGCGGCCGGCGGCGTGCGCGGCGGGGCGGCGGCGTACATGGCAGCGCTCGCCGCGGCGCCGGTGCGGACCAAGGTGGCCACCTCGGCGGTGCTGTTTGCGCTGTCGGACGTGCTCGCGCAGGTGCTCGCGCCGCCGCCGTCGCCGCCGCCGCCGCTGCCACCGTTGCAGCCGCCGCCACCACCGGGGGGGGGGGGGGCGGGGGGGGGGCGGTGGCACCGCCGCCGCCGCGCACCCTTTGGGAGCCACCGAGGTGGGTGGGGGGGGGGGGTGTCCGTGGCGGGAACCCCCGCGGGCAGTGTCGCCGCGGTGGGCCCGTCGGTGGGTTCTACGTCTGTTGGCGGGCTGGCAGCGACGGCGGCGGCGACGGCGGCGGCCGGGGTGACCGCGGCGGGGGTAGGCGGCAAGGGCGGCGGCGGTAGCAAGCGGCAGCGCCCCCTCCTGCAGCGCGTGGTGCTGCGCCGGGTGGCGCTGTTTGCGGCGTGGGGTGCGCTCATCGCCACCCCGCCGCTGCACGTGTGGTACGGGCTGCTGGCGCGCGGCGCGGCGCGGCTAGGGCGGGGGCCGGCCGCCGCCCTCGCGACGGCGGTGGTGGACCAGGCGGCCTTCACGCCCGTCTACGTGATTGCGTACTTTGGGTGGGAGGAAGCGACGGGGTGGCTGCTGCGAGGGTCCCCCGCCGGGGTGACCGCGGCAGCGACCGGGGGGGGGGGGGGGGAGGCGGCCGCGGCGTCGGCGCGTGGGCCGCCCGCGTCGCCCGCCGCGCCCGCGCCGACGCGCGGGCGGTCATTGGGCAGACGTGGGCGTTTTGGCTGCCGGCCAACGGGCTCAACTTTGCGGTCGTGCCGCTCGACCTCCGCATTCTGTACGTCAACGTGCTGGCGATCGTGTGGAACGTGTACTTTTGTTTGCTCGTCCGCCGGCGGCGGGCGGGGGGGGGGGGGGGGGGGGACGGCGCCGCCGGGCCGGGGGGGGGTGGCAAGGACCCGCGAGAGGGGGGTTACGAGGGGCTGCCGGGCACGGAGGGGGGGGCGGGGGCTTTGGTGCCGGCGGAGAGCAAGGAGACGGTGTGAGGGGGCGGGGGGGGAAGGGGTGGTGCCATGCGAGAGCAGCCACGCCCAGCCGCCGCGGCCGTCGCGGCCGCCGCGGCCGTCGCGGGCTCCTGCCGGCCTCGCGCGGGCGCGGGCCAGGCTGGCAACCATACATGGCCGCGACACTCATCCCACCCCGACGGGTCGTGTCGGGTGCCCACCGGCCGAGGGAGCCACCCACCGTTGCCCGGCGACCAGTCGCGCGCGTGGCCGACCCGCCCCCGGACGCCCGTCGGCCCCTCCGCCCCCCCCCTGCCCATCCCTGCCCTCTGCCTTCCTCCCCTTCCCCTCAGCCGCCGCACCCACGAGCGGTCGCCCGCGCTTCCGCCGCCGCGGCGAGGCCGTGGAGCTCCACCCGGGCGCCACCCAGTACCCGCCGCAGGCCCGCGACGTAGAGGCCGGCGGCGGCTGGCAGCCAGCCGACGTCGCCACTAGCAGCGGCCGGGGACAGCGGCGGCGGCGGCGGCGACGACGGCGACGGTAACAACGGCGGCGGTGACGACGGCGGCGGCGACGACGGCGGCGGCGACGGAAGCGCCGCCTCGAGCGCCCGCAGCTGCGCGTCGAGGACGCCGAGCGTGGCGGCCTCGGTGGCTGCATTGGCCGACGGCGCCGCCAGCACGGTCGCGGCGGTCGTGACGGTTACGCCCGCCAGCGCGGGCGGGCGGGCGCGGAGGAGGCGGAGGGACGGCAGCAGCCCTGGCGGGAGGTATGATGGCGGGGGGGGGGTGGCTGTGGCCGCGGCGGCGGCGGCGGCGACGGCGGCTGCGGCGGCGGTGGTGGCGGTGGGTGGGGGCGGCGCGCCGCCCGCCGGGGGTGCCGACGGCGGCGGCGGCTGGAGGGTGAGCGTGTGCTCCTCGCCGAGGCCCGCGACGGTGCCGAGGAGGATCTCCTTGGCCGCCGCCGTCGCCGCGTCATCGGTGGCGGTGGCGGCGGCGGCGTCGAGTGCCAGCTCCACCCCGTCGGCGGGGTTGTCGGGCACGCAAAAGCCGTAAAAGAGGAGCAGCGACAGGTTGTCCAGCTGCCCATAGTCGAGGCCCACCGCCACACCGGGAGGGGGAGTGCCACCGCCGCTGCCGCCGTCACCGCTACCACCGGCGGCCGTCGCGGGCGGGAGCGCCAGCTGGAACGCCCCCGTGGACGGGTCAATGAGCTTGGCCGCCACGAGCGGCCTGCCGTCGCCGCCGCCGTCGCCACTGCCGCCGCCGCCGACGCCGCCGGCAGGCACGTGGTCGCCCATGTCTGCGAGCGGCACCAGCGCCAAGCCCGGGCCGCCGCGCAGGGGCAGCCGGAACGCTCGCGAGTCCACCACCGCGTGCGCGTAGAGAAAGGCGTCGCGGAGCGCGGCGGCGGCTGCCGCGGCGGCCGCCGCGTCGACGCCATCGCTGGCCGCGCCGCCGGCGGGGACGCCGTACCAAGCCGCCGTCGACGGCGCCGCGGCGAGCGGCGCGACTAGTCGGGTGACGACCTCGTCGAGCTCCGTGGCGACCGCGGCGGCGGCAGCGCCCGCGGGAGTGCCCCCGAGTGCCGCCGCCACGGCCGCCGCGGGGAGACGGCACAGGGCGTGGAGGCCGTCGGGGGGGGGGAGCGAGTCGAGGTACGGCGCCCACGCATCAAAGGGGGGGCCCAGCGCCGCGGGCGCGCCGCCAGCAGCGTGCACCTCTCGGCGGAACCCCTCCCTCTCCCCGTGGCCCGCGCCGGTGCCGTTGCGACCGGTCCTACCCCCAACGGCTGCCGTCCCGGCACCCGCCGCCCGCCCCACGGCGACCTGCCAGGCTGTGAGAAAGAGGACCAACGCCATGTGCTCGCCGTCCGCACCGGGGATGGGGTCGGCCGCAAGGCGCGGGTCCGCTGCGGCCACCGCCATCGCGGCCGTCACGGGCGGGGACGCCGCCGCGGTGGCGGCGGTGAGGAGGAGCGCCTCGGGGATCTCGAGCAGCACGTGGGGGGGGGGGGGCGGCGGAAGGGTGCCGCCGCTGCCGTTGCCGCTGCCGCCGCCGCTGCTGTCGCTGCCGTTGTCACCGTCGCCGCCAAAGCTGCCACCATTGGCAATGGGGGAGGGGGGGGAGTGGGGAGCGACCAGGAGCGTCCGGTGCGTGCGAGTGCCGACAGCGGCAACGCGGCGCGTCACACCGGGGTGGGCATCGAGCCAGGCATGGAGGCGCGGGAGGGCGCCGGGGAGCGTGTCCATGGCGCAGGCCGCGGTGGGGGGCAGGTAGCGCGATGGTCCGCCGCAGGGCGCCTGCCGGTACACGGGTGCACCGAGAGACTCCAGGGGGAGGCGGAAGGGGTTGTGGCAACGACACCGGAAGTTGGGGCGGCAGGGGACATGTAGACAGTGCCGGCGCGGGGATGCCAATGGCGCGGACGGGAGGGCGTCGGCGGCGGGCGGGGGAGGCGGTGGGGGAGGGAGGCGGCAGGGCAGGGAGGCGGCGGCGGCGATGCGAACGCTTGGTGCACAGAGTCGACGAGGTAGGCACCACGGCTCCGCTCATTAAATGGCACACGCAGTACTGTATACTCTTCTCATCAGGTGTCAGCCATACTTAGACTAATTGATCGACACCGTCGCTGGTGTCCATGCTGGCCAGAGGCAAGCGGCACCCATGCCCACCCACGTGCGCCGCCCGCCCCCCACACGACCGCGTGTGGACACCCCGCCGGGCCGACCCCGCGAGCCAGTCGCAGCCACAACACGCTGCCACCCGCACGCCCGCCCCGCCCATTGCCCCCATTCCCGGGCCTGTGGGTCGTGGCGCGCGGCGCGGGCACCCACGATCGCGGTGGCCGGCGGCGGTGGCGCGCGGGCGCGGCCGGCGGTCGTCGGCGTGGCAGTCTCGGCGCGGTCGCGGCGGGCCGCTACCGGGGTGCCACCAGCAGCGGCGAGCGTTTTGGAGGTGCGGCGGCAGCGGCGAGCGTGTTGGGGGTGCGGCGGCGGCGGCGAGCGTCTTTGGGGGCGTGGCAGCGGCAGCAGCAGTGGCGGCAGCAGCAGCGCGTTGGTGCCCGCGGGTGCCGCGGCGGGTGCCTCCCCGCCGCGCGGTGGGTGGGGCGGGACGCAGGCTGGTTGCCGCCCACAGTGCGCACGGGACGTTGGAGACGGAGGGGGGCGGGGGGCTGGGGGAGAGGGGGGGGTGGGGCGCTGGTGGGGGACGGACGCCCAGCCCGGCCACCGTCGCCACCGCCGCGGCCGTCACCGCCGCGTGCTGTTGTTGGCCGCCGGCGCGGGCGGTGCGGCGCGGGCGGTTTGGGGGGGGCGGCGTCGGGGGTGGGGGGGGCACGTGCCGCCGCCGCCGCGCTGCCGCCGCGGCCGCAGCCGCCGCCACCGCCGCCGCGGCGGGCGGTCACGGTGGGGTGCCGCCGCTCCCGCCCCGGCGCTGTGTTCTGCCGAGGAGGGGAGACCCCACGGTGGGGGGCGGCGGCGGCGGCGACGGCGGCGGCGACGGCGGCGGCGCGGCGGGATGGGCGGTGACGCCGACGCGGCGGCGGGGGGGACCGGGATCATAGGCGGCGGCGGTGTGGGCAGTGGCGGTGGCGGTGGCGGTGGCGGTGGCGGTGGCGGTGGCGGTGGCGGTGGCGGTGGCGGTGGCGGTGGCGGTGGCGGTGGTAGTGGTGGTGGCGTTGGTGGTGGCGTTGGCGTTGGCGTTGGCGTTGGCGGTCTTGGTGGTGGCGGGGCCGGGGTGAACACGTCGTCGCCGCCAGCCGCGGCGGTGGCGCGTTCGGCCGCCGCGTCCAATGCGCTTGCGGGGGTGCCGCCGGGGGTACGTCCCGTCGCGGATGGCGCGACCAGCCTGTCCGCGACGCCGTTGGGCTCACGGGAGCCGCCGCGGGAGTGGGAGCGCCCGCGGGACCGCGGCGGCGGGGGGGGGTTGGCCGCCGCCGCTAGCGCCGGCGTCGGCAGTCGCGACGGTGGCGGCAGCGGCGGCGGCGGCGGCGGAAGCGAGCGCCAGCAGCCTGTCTACTCTGCCACGTACGTGTCTGGGGTGATTGCGTTTTTTGCCGCCTCCTCCCTGGGCGCCATCTTTGTCAACAAGATGACGCTGACGGCGTTCCACTTTCGGTACCCCCAGTCGCTGATGCTGCTACAATCCGTTTTTGCAACCAGCTGCCTGTTTGTGCTGTCGCGCGTGCGCGGCAGCGGGGTGGTGGTGCCGACGCTGCGGCGGCGGGAGCTGGCCAAGATCCTCCCCTCCTCGCTGTTGTTTGTGGCGAACGTGTCGGTCGGCCTGGCCGCCCTGTCGCTGGTCAACATCCCCATGTTCTCCGCCCTCCGCCGGCTGACGGTGCTGTTTGTGCTTGGCAGCGAGCGGCTGCTGCTGCGCAAGCGCCACCCGCGGCGGCTGGTCGTGGCGGTCCTCTTCCTCACCGCGGGGGCGGTCGTGTCAGCCGCATCGGACGTGACGTTTTCCGCCCTCGGCTACGTGCTGGTGATGCTGAACAACGCGCTCACCGCGTGCTACCTCGCGTCGATCAAACGCGCCATGCGGGACGTGCCGGGCCTCAACCCGCTGGGCCTCCTCTACTACTCGGCGCTCCTGGGCATGCCCCTGGTGCTGGCGCTGTCGGTCGGCAGCGGCGAGGCCGCCGCCGCCGTCGCGGCCATGCAGGGCCGCGAGGAGCTCCGCACGTGGGCATTTGGGTGGGCGCTCGCCGCGACCGCCGCGTCGGCCTTTTTTGTCAACTACTCGACCGCCCTGTGCACACACGTGACGAGCCCTCTGACGACGTCGGTGGCGGCGCAGCTGAAGAACGTGCTGCAGACGCTCCTCGGCTTTTGGTCATGGGGGTACGTCGCGACGCCGCTCAACGTGGGGGGTCTCCTCTTTGCGCTCGCCGGGCAGGTGTGGTTTGCGCGCATCAAGGCCGAGGCGGCGCCCGTCCCTGTGGTGTCAGACGATGGTGGTGGCGCGGGCGGCGGCGGCAGCGGGCGGGTGGGGGCTGGGGGCGGCGGCGGTGGGGTTGGTGGGGGGGGGGGGGGGTGGTTGGCGGGCTGGATGTCATCAAAGACGGGGCTGTGCGGGACGATGGGGAGCCGCTGCTGGGGCCGTCGGTCAGCAACAAGTCGGGTGTGGTGGCGAGGAGTGGGGGGGGCGCAGGGGCGGGCTCGGCGGGGAGCGTCGTGCTGGCTATGGGCACGGCCGGCGCGGCGCGGCCACACGCATGACGGCTGGGGGGTGCCGGGTGTGGGGCGACGCGCGCGATGCCGCCCGGGCGGTGTAGGCGCACACACCATGGCGATAGCCGGAGGATCGCGGCGGACCCCTGCCGGCGCCCCGCGTGTTTTTTCCTTCCTATTTTGTACGCAGTTTCTCCCCGCCCTGTTGGTTGCCGCCCGCCAGGCACCCATGCTTTGCGTGTGCCGTCGTTGGCGGCTGTTGTCCTCTGCTATGTGGTCGTTGGTGGCTGCCGTCCTCAGCAGCGTCGTCGTTGGCGGCTTCCGGCCTCTGCAGCGGGGCCGCCCGCCCGCGAGGTCGGTCGTGGGTCCTCGCCAGGCAGCCACCGGTGGAGCGTGCGGCGGTGGACGATGCGACGGCCGCGCCGGTAGCAGCCGCTGTGCGTGTTTGGGGTTCGGCCCGGCACCGCTCGCGTCGGCGGACGCCCCCCCCCCCCACCCCACCTACAGGCGGACTCCCGCCGGCGGAGCCACCCCCCTGCCAGACACCGCCGGCGGGCGGCGGCGCACGAATGAGCGGCTCGACGCGCGCAGCGGCGGCAGACACGTGGCCCGGCGTCTGGTCGACGGAGATTGTCCGGCGCATAGGCGCGGGAGCCTGGACTGGTCGCCCCAACTTGCAGACGCGCCCACCCTCAAGTCCCCCACAGCTCGCTCGTCGCGGCGACTGGGCGCGACGTGGACGTGTGCGCGCGGCGGCGCGGCGCCCACACCGTGAGCTTGAGCCCGCGCACCGTCACTGCCGCGGCGGCCGCCACCCCCTGTCCGTGGTGGCGCCCGCGCGGGGCCCCCGGAAACTGGTCACCGTTAATGGTCATCTTGCGCCGGCGGCCGCACCTGTGCCCGCCCGCCGCTTCCGCCTGCCATGGACGCGCGTTGGGTGTGGGTGTGGGGTAGGGGGCGTGACTGGAGAGTGGATCCTGTGGGGTGTGAGGGGGGGGGGGGAATGGGGTGAGGGAGATGCGGTGAGGGAGATGGGGTGGTGGATGGAGCGGTTCCCGTGGCGGCTGGCGGGGGGGGGTAGCCGCTATGCCGCTGGCAGCGGCGCGCCCCGCCGCCCCATATCGCTGTTCTGGCTCCCCCGCCGTCTGCGCCCCCCGTCGTGGCCGCTGCGACCCGCGTGGGCACCCGGCCGCCCGCACGCCACCGTCCCGCGTGCGCGGGTGGCGTCTGCACGCCCACCGTGTGTGGCGCCGTCCACGCCGAGCGGCAGGGGGGGCGGTTGCAACGCCGCGGCGGCAGGCAGGTCGCGGGTGCGGCCGGTGTTGGGAGTGGTGGTGGGGCAGCGGCGGCGGCGGCGGCGTGGGTGGTGGTGCGTGTGGGCGCGCGCGCAGGCAGGCGGGAGGGAGGGGTGCCGGGCGTGTGCTGGCCGCCAGTGGCGTGGCGCTGCGGGCGGGGTGCTGGTGGTGCCGGCTGACGGGGACGGCGTGCGGGCGGCGGGGGGGGGGGGGGCGCGCGGCGGTGCCAGCGCGGCAGCGTTCTCTTTTTTGGGGGTGGGGCGGTGTCCCTCCCGGCGGTCGTGTCGCTGACGGCGGTCACCCAGCTGTGGGGGTCGACCCGCTGCACGTCGGCCTGCGTCTGCACGTCGGCCTGCGGCTGCACGTCGGCCTGCGGCTGCACGTCGGCCTGCGGCTGCACGTCGGCCTGCTGCTGCGCCTCGGCCTGCTTTTGTGACGTAACGACCTGCTGCTGCGCGTCGACTGGCTGCTCGTCGTCGACCTGGTGGCGCTGTGCGCGCCGCCGACGGGATCGGCGCGTGGAGGGGGGCGGGCCGCGGCGGTGCCCGTGCGGCCGCCTTTTGTTTTTCTTTTTGGTGTCCCTTCCAGCGGGCGTTCCCGCGCGGGAGGTGGACCTGTCGTGGAGGTCAACCCGCTGCGTGTTGACCTGCTGGTGCGCACCCACCTGCTGGTGCGCGTGTCCCCGCCGCGCGCCGTCGACCTGCTCGGCGGCGGTCGCCTGGTGCGTGCCGACCTGCTGCGCGTCGACCTGCTGCGGAGAGTGGACCTGCTGGGAAGCGGTGGTTTGCGCCCGGGTGGCGTCCCGTGCCTGGGAGTTCACGTGCGGCTGGGTCGCCGATTTTGCTGCTGTGGGTCACCTGCTGGTGTGCGTCTGCCCCTAGGCTGTGCGTCGCCCTGCGGCTCGGCGTCGACCTGCAGCGGGGCGTTGACGTGCTCCTGGCGGCTGCCCTGCTTGTGCGCGTCGACCGGCCGGGCATCGACTTTCTGCTGACCTGCAACGTACTGCTGGGAGACGCCCTACTGTTGGGCGTCGCCCCGATTCTTGGCTTTTTCCAGCCGCTGGGCGTGGACGTGCTACTGGTCGTTGGCCCGTTGCTCGTTGTCGCGCATCTACTGTCCGTGCGCCGACTGACTTGGGGTCGACCGGCCGCTGATTGTCGCGCCGGAGTGTGTCATGATACCGCCCGGCTGTGGCTTTCTCTCTCGGTCATCTCCGGTGTAGAGGGCGTTCAGCCCACAGGGCGGCGTCGCGAGCGGCGATCTGTGGGGTTTGGCCAATATGAACCGCGGTCAGGGTGCCCCGCGTGGCGGCCGCGGTGCGGGGGGGCGCGGGCGCGGGGGCTCGGCTCGTGAGTGTGACGGTGCTGGCCGTGGCCGCGGCGGGGCAGCCGGCGGCGGTGGACGCGGTGGTCGTGCTGGTGTTGGCCGCGGGGGGGGTCGCGGCGCGGCGGCTGGCGCTGTCGGCGGCGGGGCTCCCCGCGGCGGAGGTGGGGCGGGCCACGGCGGCGGCGGCCGTCCGGGTCCCAGCGGCGCTGGTGGGGCAGGCCGCCGCGCCGCGCTGCGGGGCCGCGGGGGTGGCGGCCGCGGCCGTGGGTCTGGGCCGGGTGGGATGGCCCGCCCGACACCCCAGGGCCAGGTCGTGCCGCCGCTGGCGACGCCGTCCGAGCGCTTGGTGCGACGCGTGTGCGTCGACGGCAAAGTGGTGACGACGGGGGAGCAGCGGCGGCTGCTGTTGAATGCTCTCGCCGAGTACAAGGACGGGGTGGACCTGGTCTTTTTGCTGTGCCGGCCGGACGGGAATGGCGTGCGGCAGCTGAAGGCGGCGCTGGCGTCGGCAACGTCCTCTGCCTTCATCGTCGACGCTGTGATGCCGTTTGTCCGCCGCCTGGGTGCTGAAGACGTGGCGGTTGCCATGTGCAAGGAGCCGGTAGGGGATCTGCTGGAGCACTGCTTCTACCGCATCCCGGGCCTACTCGCGCTGTTGGAGTCCACGCTGGAGTCGGGCGACATGGATGCGGGAGGCAACCTGGGCGCCCTGTGTTGGCTCCTCCTCCGCCTCGCTGCCCGGTCTGCAGAGGCGCGGCACGACGCAACGGTCCAGCGTCTGGCCGGCGCGCTCGGTGAGCGGCACGCGGTGGGGGCGCAGCAGCTGCTGACGGTTTTAAGCGAGCCGGCCGTCGCGCCTGCCGCCATGGATGGCGTCTCGCTGAGCATCACCGACGTGCAAAGCATGAGCCCGGGCGGGCGGCACGGCAATGATCGGGCGAGCTACCGGGACGTGCAGATCTTGCCCACGATCGAGGAGGTGAACTGCGAAGAGTCGCCGTACCTGCCCCCCCCGCCGGCCTTCCCCCCTGCCGAGGGCGCTGCCGCTGCGGGGGATGCCGCTGAGGTGGCGCTCGCGGTGGCGGCTGCGCTGGACCGCCAGTTTCGTCTCTTGCGGGAGGACCTGGTTGGCCCGTTGCGCGCTGCGCTACGCCAGTTGCGCGAGCAGGTAGACGCGGGCACCACCCTTCGCGGCACGCGGGAGCTCCCCGTGTACGATGGGGTGGAGATTATCGGCGTGCAGTTCCAGCCGCGGCCGTGCGTGCTGGTGCGCTGCCGGCTGCCGGCGTCGCACCGGGCGCGTGCGTGCCGGACTGTCAAAGAGCGCGACGAGTTTTGGTCGTCGCCTTTTGCTAGTCGCACGCTCGCGCAGGACGCCCTGGTGGGCCTGGCCGTGGCCGGCGTGCTGATCTGCTTTGGCACGGTCGTGTGGAGGGACGACCCCGCGCTGTCGGTGGTGGATGAGGACGATGAACCGTGGCCGACGGTCGGCATCAAGTTTGGGGTCTACGGGTCAGACGTGGGCAATGCTGCTGTGACGGACCTGCTGCGCCACGTCGGCACCGGCGTGGTGCCGGGCGCGCAGCTGCTCCAATGCTCGTCGAGCGTGTTTGCTTACGAGCCCTTCCTCCGCTGCCTGCAACAGGCAACAACCGTACCGCTGGCTGACCAGCTGCTGCTTGGCCAGCCGCCATGCCCGCCCGCGTACCTGGAGGGAGTGGACGTGGATGCGGAGATTGCGGTCTCTGAGGCCAAGGACGGGTTTGCCTACGACGAGCACCAGCGCCGGGCGATGGAGCTGGCGCTGACGAGCACGGTGTCGCTGACTCATGGACCCCCAGGGACTGGCAAGTCTCACTTGGGAATCCGGCTGGTGGATATCATCCACCGTAAGGCTCCAGCCGAGCGGTTCCTCATCATGTGCCACACCAACCACGCGCTGGACGAGTTTCTTATGGACCTGGTCACGCACGGCATGACTGACATTGTGCGCATTGGCGGTCGCAGCAAGGAGGAAGCGCTGAAGAAGTTCAACCTGCGGGAGCTCGTGGGGCCGCGCGACAATCCCTCCATAGACGTCGACATGGTCTCCCGTCGCCGGTGTGGCATGCTCCGCCAGCAGATGACCGCTCTGTCTCTCCGGCTGGACGTGCTGTGCAAGCAGTTGACCAACCTGACGGCCACCTCCATGTCCTGGACGTCGGTGCGGTCGTACCTGCTGGCAGACGACGCCACCGCGCCCCTGCTCGCGCAACTGGAGCCTGCGCAGTCGGCCTTTGCCCAAGTTGGCAAGGCAGGCAAGGCTCTGCGGGCTGTCGACTGTTGGCGCAGCTGGTGCGAAGGGCAGCGGGATCCGCGACCGCGTAAGCGGGAAGGTGCAGCACTGGGCGGGACAAGTGATGGGGTGTCTGACGTCGGGGTTGCGGTGGGGGAGGGTGCAGTCGACCTCTGGGCGCTGACCAGGGCGGAGCGCAGGGTGTTGCTCGAGCAGTGGCGCGATTCCATGTCACGGGACGTCCGTGAGGCCATTTCCGAGGCTCTCTTTAAGTACGAGTCGCTGCGCACGTCGCTCGACGCGGTCAACAAGGAGGCGTCCCGCAAGGTGCTGTTGGCCAACCGCGTGGTGGGATGCACCACCAGTGGGGCGGCCAAGCATTGCGACGTGCTGGCCGACGCCAATCTCTCTGTCGTCGTTATTGAGGAGGCCGGTGAAGTTCTTGAGGCGCACGTCCTTGCCGCCCTGCAGGCGTCCAACGCTGTCAAACACCTGCTGCTCATTGGTGATCACCTTCAGCTGCGACCCAAGCTAGAGTGCTTCGAGCTCACGGTCAGCTCCAACGGCGGGCATGCCTTTGACCGGTCACTGCTGGAGCGGCTGATTGTGGGCGGCATGGCGCACGCCACCCTCCAGGTACAGCACCGGATGCGGCCGGCCATCTCGGCGCTGATTCGCCCCACCTACCCGTCGCTGCAGGACGCGCCGTCAACTCACGGGCGTCCTTCCATTCCTGGCGTGCGCGGTAACGTGGTGTTTCTCTCTCACGACCACCCTGAGCGAGAGGCTGCCGGCGACCTGAGCCGGAAGATCAACGATCACGAGGTGTCCATGGTGGCCGCGATTGTTGAGTACCTGCTGCGACAGGGGCTGGTGGAGTCGGACATTGTCGTGCTCACCCCGTACGCCTCGCAGCTGATGGAGCTGAACGTGGCTCTGGCGGCGACGGTCAAGGTGGTTGTAAGCGAGCGGGATGCGGACCAGGCGGCCCGCAGCGAGATGGTCGTGTCTCCTGGCAACAATTTTCGCGAGGGCATCCGTGTGGCGACGGTGGACAACTTTCAGGGGGAGGAGGCGCGCGTCATTGTCGCTTCCCTTGTGAGGAGCAACCAACGGCGGTCGATTGGGTTCCTCAAAGACCCAGAGCGCGTCAATGTTCTACTCTCTCGGGCCCGCGACGGGCTCATCATGGTGGGGAGCGCCGACACGCTGGTTGGGTCAAGCAGCCAGTCTGGTTCCCGGTTGTGGCGCGGCGTGCTGGGCGAGCTGGCAGCGGCCGGCTGCGTGCGCACTTCGTTCCCGGCGCAGTGCCAGATGCACGGCACCCGCCCCGCTCAGCCCCTCTCCACGATCGCTGCGTTTCGGCGGTTTGTGCCGGACGGCGGCTGCGACCAGCCATGCATGGCTGTCTTGCCGTGTGGCCACCGGTGCCCGCGACGCTGCCACCCGGGGCTGGACGCGGCGCACGAGCGGGTGCGGTGTGTGGAGGTGCTCCGCGTCCTGTGCCCCACGGGGCACCCCGTGTCCAAGCCGTGCTCCTCTGCTGGTGTGCCGGCGTGCCCGACGTGCAAAGAACTGGTGCGCATCGAGCGCGACGCCAAGGCGCGCGTGGCAAAGCTTCAACACAAGAGCGACGCGGAGCTCAAGAAGCTGGAGGAGCGCACCAAAGAAGCGCAGGTGGCCGCCAACAATCTCCAGCGCGAAATCCTAGAGATGGAGGCCCTCACGGCCGCGACGCTCAAGCGCACCCAAGCCGAGCTCGCAACCGAGCGCAAGCAGCGAGAGTTAGACCTGCAGAAGAGCCTCTCGGCTATCACTGCAGAGGCGGCCGTGGCCGACGCGCAGCAGCAGGCAGAAGCGAAACTGCAGGAGCAGGAGCGGGCGGCCAAGGCCAAAGCGGCGGCCGACTTGTGCCGCGCGCGGGAGCAGCTGGCGGCGCTCAACGCGAAAAAGGCGGCGTCAGACAAGGAGCTGAGCCGCCTGGAGCAGTCTACCCGCGACAAGCTGAGCGCGCTGTGCGCCAAGGTGCAGCGGGTGGAGCGGGAGTCGGCGGCTGTTGCCGCTTCTACTACGAAGTCGTCGGCGGCTCGTGTGGGGAAGCGGGCTGCGGACGCGGTGTCTCTCTGCCGGGATTTGGCGGCTCTTCTCCACGGCAAAGGGGACGCCGATGTGGTTTCGTTGTTGCGGGCCATGCTTCCCGACAGTGACGCGGTGCGGTCTAGCTTGGGTGCTGTGCTGGGTGTCGGCGCGGACGGGGTGCGACTCGTGGCAGAGCTGCTGCACACGCCCTCCTTGCCGGACGAGTCGGAGTGCCCCGCCAGCCTGATCCGCGGCTTGCAGCTGATGGCTACCGGCCAGTGGCTGGCTGCTCATGATTACTTCACGAGCCCCAGTGCGTCCGCCGTGGACGCGGCGACATGCGGTTCCGACCTGTTGGCCGCCATCTGCCAGTTGCAAGTGACGGATATGCCAACTGCCGCGGCCACCGCGGATGCCGACCCCACCAGTGCTGCCGCGGATGTCGCCCCACTCGCCTTCCTTCTTCACGCCCTGTTGTTGTCGGGCAGAGGGCGAGCCAGCAAAAACATGGACGTCATGCGGGACGCCTTTTCCGCGGCCCTGGTGTGTTGTGTGCACCCGCGCACGCCCCTCTTTGCGCCGTGCGGCAAACTCGCTGTCGGCTGTCTGCGCGACCTGGCACCACCCGTGCTGGCGCCGTTGATCAACCCCGCGGCCGTGCCGCTGGCCCCTGTTTCCCCGGCCGACCGGGAGCGCGAGCTGCTCCGGCGATGCGGCAGCAGCGTGGCTATTGGCAAGCTGTTGAAACTGACGGGCTTGTCAGCGTTGAAGAACAACTTTCTGGACCTCCAAGACCGCGTGCGGCTGGACAAGGAGCGGGGCACGGCAGACCGAGTGCAATATAACGCGCTCCTAACGGGCAATCCTGGTATGTTGTCTCTTTCGTGCTGTGTTGTGTAGTCAATGTGAGGGCGGGTGGCTGCTATTGTGGGGGCATGTGGCTGCCGATGTAAGGGCGAGGGTCAGCCCATGAGAGGTTGTGTCGCCGGCATGCGGCGACAGAGAAGCTCACCGGGACGAACCGTTTGTTCTGTCATCTTGATTGCGGACTGAATTCCCACGTGGGCAGGCACGGGCAAGACGGTGTGCGCCCGCCTGTATGGCGAGCTCCTGGAGGAGCTTGGCGTCCTGCCAAAGGGTAGCTGTTTTGTGGAGACTAGCGGCGCCAAGCTCGTCTCAGGCGGCGTAGCCGCCCTCCAGGGCGCACTGGACGAGGCGAAGGATGGTGGGCTGCTGTTTGTGGACGAGGCCTACCAGCTCAACCCGTCCAAAAACCAAATGGGCGGCCAGGTGCTCGACGTGTTGTTGACGGAGATGGAGAACCGTCGCGGCTCGCTCGTCGTCGCCTTTGCTGGCTACGCGGACCGGATGGAGGACTTGTTGGACTACAACGAGGGCCTGAGCTCGCGCTTTCGGCTGGTCTGGAACTTTGAAGACTTTTCTGTGGACGAGCTTGTGGATATTATCACGCAGCAGCTGGCCTCCATGACCCCCCCCTTTACGGCTGCCGACAAACACGTCCGTATCATGGCGAGACGGCTCGGCCGCCAGCGCGGGACGCGTGGCTTTGGGAACGCGCGGGCGGTGCGCAACTGGCTCGAGAACTCCCGTGACCGCCAAGCCAAGCGCGTGTTGTCGGAGCGCGGAGCCGGGCGTGTGCCCGACGTGTTGCAGCTGTCGCGGGAGGACCTCCTTGGGCCGCGCACGCTGGACGTGTCGCAGAGCGAGGCGCTTCGTGACCTGCACGCCCTACGCGGTTTGGAGCAGGTCAAAGCCAGTGTACGCCAGCTGCTCCTCCTGGTTGAGTCGAATGCTGAGCGGGAGGACCGGGAGCAGCCGGTGCAGGACGTGTGCCTGAACCGCCTGTTTCTTGGTGGGCCCGGCACGGGGAAAACGACGGTGGCTTCCATCTTTGGTCGCTTTTTGGCGGAGCTCGGCCTGCTCAGCAAGGGGGACGTGCTCGTCAAGAACCCCTCTGATTTTATTGGTGGTGTGCTGGGCGCGTCGGAGGCCAACACCAAGCGCATCTTGTCGTCGGCTGTTGGCTGCGTTCTGGTGATCGACGAGGCATATGGCCTCCACAGCGGGGGGGGAGTTGCTGGCGGCGGCGCGGGGGACCCGTACCGGTCGGCGGTCGTGGACACCATCGTGGCAGAGGTGCAGGGCGTGCCCGGCGCCGACATTTGTGTATTGCTGCTCGGCTACGAGGAGGAGATGCGGACGTTTTTGCGGGACGGCAACCCCGGGCTGCAGCGGCGGTTTCAGATGGAGAACGCGTTTATTTTTGACGACTTCTCCGACGAGGACCTGCTCCAGATTCTGGTCGCCAAGGCAGCCAAGCAGGGTTGGGAGGTTTCTTTTGACGACGCCCGAGCTGCAGTGCGGGCCCTTGCCAAGGAACGCGTCAAGCCCAACTTTGGTACGTGCGCGACCGCTGCGACCACACGTGTTGATTCGCCATCTTGGCTGGAGCAGGTGCATGGCCTACGCGGTGCTTGCGTGCGGTCGGTGCTCTTTCCGCTTGCTTGGCGTGGCGCGGTGCTAACTTACTCGGCCCTCGCATTCATCTCCTGGTTGCTGTCGCCACGCTCTTCCCTTGGTTTCTTTCTCGTCCTCCACCTCCTTACTGTTCATCTATCTCACGCGCCAACCTGTGCCCGTAGGCAACGCTGGGGCTGTGGAAAACCTCCTTTCCGCTGCCAAGATGCGCTTTGAGCGCCGTATGGCTGGGGTGTCGGCTGCGGAGCGTGCCGCGACGACGACGCTGGAAGCGTCGGACTTTCTGGCTGAGGACGACGCTGACACGCTGGCCCGTCGCCGCGACCCTGCCAGCATCTTTGCCGATCTTCTCGGCGTTGACGAGGGCGTCGTGGATTGGCTGCGCGACGCCCAGGCGACGATTGAGCAGGCGCGCAGGATGGGCCGGGACCCGCTGGACGATATTGAGCTGACGTTTGCGTTTGTTGGGCCGCCCGGGACGGGCAAGACTACCGTCGCCAAGCGGATGGGCGAGCTCTTTGAGGCCCTTGGTATCCTCCCGACCTCCAAGGTGGAAATGACGTCGGCGAGTGACTTTTCTACGGGCTACATAGGGCAGGCTGGCGGCAAGGCGCGCCAGATATTTGAGCGTGCGGTTGGAGGCGTGCTTTTCATTGACGAGGCCTACCGCTTCTTGGAGCGAACTGGCCACGGCTACATGGCCGAGGTGGTGGATGAGATCGTGCAGATGCTGACGGAGGACCAATTCCGCAACAAGATGGTGCTGGTGCTGGCCGGCTACGAGGACCTAATGGACGACATGCTTGCTGGCGTCAACCCGGGCCTGCGCAGTCGCGTCACGCAGAAGCTCCCGTTCCCACCGTTTGATGCAAAGCGCGCGTCGGCGTGCCTGCAGCAAAAGCTGGCGGCCGCGGGCTTTGCGCTGACGCCGGGCGGCCTCGCTGTCCTCCCGGCGCTGGTCGAGCGGCTCATCGCCGCCCCTGACTGGTCTAGCGGGCGCGACGTGGACACGTGGGCCAAGCGCATCCGCCGAGCGGTTGCACGCAACGGCAGCGCGGTGGCGGTGGCGGGAGGTGGCTCGACGCTGGCGGTTGGGGCCGATGCGTTGCGCGTCTCCCTCGAGGACTTCCTGTCGACCAAGGCGTCGGCTCCTTCTGGGGGTGCAGCGCGCAGCACCAGGGCGCGTGCGGCGCCGCCGATGGCGGCCATGCCAACGACGGCGGCACCCCCGCGGCGTCTGACGTCGGCCCCCCCGACCCTCGTCACTACCGAAGCGGATGCCGAGCAAGTGGCAGAGGCGGTCACGGAGGTGGTGGCGGACCCGTCGGCCACCGACGACGACCTTCGAGCGGCACTGCAGCGCGCGTGCGTGGACCTTGGCTACGACGTCTCCCTCGACGCCCGCCGCTCCCTTGTTTCTTTGCTCGTTGCTGTCGAGGCGGGCGCCCCTTTCCCGGAGCCCATCCTTGCCTTTGTGCGCACCGAGACGGCGTGCGCCGACGACGACCGCATCGACCGGGTGCTGCGGCCGCAGGTGGCGGGCGTGCGGTCATCGTTTGACGCGGCGGTGCGGCAAGAGGAGGCGCGGCTGGCGGAGCTCGCGCGCCTTGCCGAGGCGGAGCGCGCGCGGGAGGAGGCCGCCGAGGCGGCGCGGCAGGCCAAGCTCCAGTCCATGGGGCCGTGTCCGGCGGGCTTTGCGTGGCACCGTGAGGGGGGGGGGTGGCGCTGCAACGGGGGCAGCCACACGCTTTCTGCTCGGCAAGCCGCGGCGCTGCTGGGGGAAGGCTAAGTCTTAGCCGATAGCGGTGTCGTCTTGTGGTTTTGATTGCGTCTGCTCTTTGCTCTGTGCCGTCACAATTGGCTGGGGGATAGCGGTGGGGCATCTGAGCGTGGCCTCCCGCACTTGGTGCCTCTGCGGTGGGCACGGTTCTCCGTCTGTTTGCCGCTCATTTCCTTTTCTTTCTGTTGTCTCTCTCCAGTGACAGAGGTTGGCGTGAACTTCTGTGGCCGCATGGACTGCTTGCCCGCGACAGGGCGTACTGGTCGCCGTTCCCCCCGTCTGCCGTCTTCTGACAGTCACCCCCGCCTGGATCGGCCGGTGGCGCCGCCACCCGCTTTGCCTCGGCCCGCGGCCGCCGATGGGCGCCCCCACCCGTGTGGGACACCGACCAGACCCCCGCCTGGCGCCCGCGTGGCCCCTTTTTGCGTGCCCTGTGCGCGCCGACGCGGGCCGGCGGCGCCGCCACGGTCCCCCCCCCCCCACCCCCCCCGCCGCACCACCCCGACACTCGCAGCGGGTGCGGCCGTTGGTGGGTGCCCGCCGCCCGTCTGCTGCTGGCGTGTGCGTGTGTGTGCGGCTGCCGCGCAGACCGCGGGCTGCCGCTCGCGGGCACCGCCAACTGGCTTCGTGGCAGAGCCCGGGCGCGGCGGCGTTGCCACCGCCCGCCGCCCCCACCGCGTCGCGGCCTAGACGATGGCAGCGACGGCGATGGTCAGCGCTACCCCCTCCTACGCTCCTGCCCTATTCTCCACCCTTCCAATACACGCACGTGGCGGCCACCCGCTACACCAACGGCGCCGCCCTGTAGACGGCGGCCACCGCGACGCGGCTCTGTCTGGCGCAGCTGCAGCGCCCGGCGGCGGCGCTCTCCCCGGCCGCCATGACTCTGGCGGGCGTCACGGTTGAATTGACATTGGGTACCGCCGCGGCCGCCGCGGCGGCTGCGCAGACGCTCTCGGAGCGTTCGTCACGTTGAACACCCTTCGCTCCTCCCCCTGCTGTTTCTCCGTGCTCTCGCCGGGGGCCGCAGAGGACGAGTAGTGGCCGGCGGCGGCGCCACCGCCGACTGGAGGCGGTAGGCGGGGACTTGGGGGGATGGGGGGGCATCGCAACTGGACGCGGTGGCCCCGGGTACACGCCGCCGCCTTCACCCATCCCCACCGCTGACTGACGCCGCGGCCGCCGCCGCTGCCGCCACCGCCGCCGCCAGCCGTTGCCGCTGCGATAGCTGCCGCCGCCACGGCACATCCGAGGGGGCTCTGCACTCCCCTTGCGACCGCTGCCGCAGGCCACCCCGGGTGTCGAAAACAGCCGCCCCACGGGGCGCCAGAGGAGCCCTTGACACGAGCGCGCTGGGCATGCCACGCGCGCTTGCCGCGGCGTCGGCCGCCACTTGGCCTGGCCGACGCGGACGTCGCTGCCGCCACGGCCGCCGCCGTGGCCGCCGCCGCAGTTGCGTCCGCTGCCGCCGCCGCCGCTGCTGCGACGCTGCCCGTCTCGACGCGGCGGCCGGCAGCCGTCATGACGGCCACCGCCGCCGCCACCGCCACCGCCACCACCGCCGCCGCCGCTGCCACCGCCGCCGCCGTACGCGTCACGGGCGCCGGCGGCCGTCGCGAGTGCCTGTCGCGCATGGTGGCAGCCCGCGGCGGCGCTTCGTGCGCTCGAATGCGGGGGACGACGGCGGCGGCAGGGCTTGCCGGACCGTTTCAAGGCGGCGGTGGTCTCGGCTGGGGAGACCGTAATTCGCCTCACCGGCGGCGGTTGTCGCAGCGTTTTGTATGTCGCGGTGGCGACGATGACGGCGGCGGCTGCGGCGGCGGCATCGGCAGCGGCGGTGGTGGCGGCGGCTGCCGCGGCGGTAGCAGCCGCGGCGAGGGCCACTTCCGCCGGCGCGCGGTGTCCGCCATCCAGCGCCACGGACCGCCGTCGATGGGGCCACCCTCCCCCCCGCCCCCTATGCCTCCCGTTCCCGCGGCGGGGACGGCGGGCTGCGCGCATCCGCCTCCCCCCGCTGGACAGCATTGACCGGTACGCCTGCGGTGGGGTGGCGGTCCGCGACGACGCGGGCCAGGAGGAAGGCGGGCGTGTGGCCAACGATACGGGGGCCTGCGGGATAGGGGGTCGGTGGTAGCGCTGGGGGGAGGATGACGGCTGCTTTGGCGGCAGCACAGGCGGCCGCCCGGCTGTGGGGGAGGCCGCGGCCCGTTTGGCAAGCCCCCATGTGCCGGCGAAGGGCTGCCGCAGCCGCCGAGCTGACGGTGGGCGGGGAACTCTGCGCGGGCCGCCACCGCAGCGGCAGGAGGAAAGCAACAGTGCCAGCACAGCCGCACTGGGGTAGCAGAAGCGGGGGGGCGTCCGCATGCTGCCGCCACGGCGGCGTTGCTGGGGCATCTACGCGGCCATCTGTTTTTGTGCGTGGGTGCGGGAGGCGGCCAGCGACGGGAAGGGAAGATGGCGGAGGGGTAGGGGGGGAGGGCGTGCACAAGGGGGGGAAGGAGGAAGGAAGGAGAGGCGGGGCACCGTGAAAAGCGCAACTGACGCTACCCGGCGCACGCCGCTCGCCTCTTTCCGCACGCTCCGTCCGTCTCTCCCTCTCCCGCCCGACTGCAAGCCTCATTGCCGGGGCGTCAGCACATTGCCGCCGCTGCGCTCACGCGGTGCGGCCGAGCCGGTCGCGATTGTACCCAAAAAGGGTGCAGGGGTCGGCAACGGGAGGAGACGCGGATGGAAGGGGGAAGTGGGGGGGGGGGGGCATCCCTGGAAAAGCACAGCCACCCCACGAAGACGCGCGGGGAACGCTGCTGGACAGCGGGGGGAGTCCTGTGGGAGGGGGGAGGGGAGTTGAACTTCCCCGAAGGTGGGGTGAGCCTCAATCGACGGCGTTTGACAGGCGGCGGGTGCAACCGCGGCGGCGGTCACAAACCGACCCAACGGCACCTCAGCGCCGGGGCGCCCGTAGCATCGCAGCAGCCTCTCCTCGGGCAGCACCAGCCTACTCGCCCAAATGGTCGCTCTCCAACATGGCCGCGTCGCCTTCCTCCTCTCCGCTCGAGTCGCTCTCACTACTCGCCGCCACCTCGTACGACGCAGCCACCGTGGGCACGTCGCCAGCAGCGACGGCCCCGCCGTCGGGGCCTCGGCTAGCGCTGACGACTGCGTCGGCACGCGGCATCCGTCCCGCGAAGTCGCCGCCGCAAGCCGCGCCCGCACCGCTGCCGCGTCCCCCACCGCTGCCGCCATGGCCGCCGTCGTCGCTGCCTTCGGCGTCGGGCGCACCACGCACCGCAGGGCGCCGCCCATAGTCCATGATGCCCGCCTCGCCGGCGGGCAGTGGCACGTCAACGTGACGCTTCCGCCGGTGCCCCACGGCGTGGGCGCGGTGGCGAAAGCGCTGGCCGCAGACGCTGCACCCAAACCGCCGGTGCCCGTGGTGGGTGTCCCAAAAGTGCTGCTTCAACGACTCGTGCGTGGGCATGGCCTGCGGGCACTGGGGGCAAGGGAACGGGCTTTCCCCATCGTGGACAGCCACGAGGTGCTGGCGCAGCAGTGACGGGCTGGACAGCCGCACCCCACAGTACTCGCAGGTAGGCGAGGCCAGCGCCGCCTCTGCTGCCGCCACAGCTGCCGCCACCTTTGCCGCCTCCGCCGTAAGCGACGCGGCAGCCGGACCGCGGGAATGGTTGGCGGCCACTGCGACGCCATCCCCACCGCCACCGCCCCGCTCATCACGGGGGGCCCCGTCGTCGCGCCCTCCGACCCCATGGCCAAAGTCATCGCCGCTGGGTTCGGTGCCACTGCTGCCACTGCCACCATCCCAGCTGCACCCGTCTTCGACACGCAGCGGCCCGGCGCTACTGCCCGGCAACTGCCGTGCCGGTCGGGATGCAACGCGGGGATTGCCGGACACGGCGGGCACCACGCGGAAGCGGGCACGCTTGCGCAGCGGCAGGGCCGACTGGGCCCGGTCCACGCGATAAGGCGACACCGCCACCGCAGCATCCGCATCGGTCGTGGTGGGCGCGGTGAGGGTCCCACAAGCGGCCGCCGTCGAGGGTTCCGCAGCAGCAGCAACCGCCTCTGCATCAGCGTCCACGACGGCGTTGGAGTCGGCAGCCACGGCGGCCGCGGCGGCGCGGTTGGACACCCCGTCGTGGCCGTCGCGAGAGATGACGGGCCGCTCGTCCGGAGCGCAACCCCCGTCACCATCCCCACTGCCACACATGCGCCCACGCTGGCCATCGCTCACGCCAACGTCACGACCGCGCCACCCCTCATCCCCGGTGGCCATGCCTTTCCACCACCTTCACTATCAAAGGATATGGCAGCGTGGTAGACACCACCATGTCCGCCACACTCGCCGACGTCCCTCTCACCGCCGCTGCCACCGCCACCGCAGTCGTAGTCGCCGCCACCACGGTCTCCCACACGGCACGGGACCCGCCGGTCCTCCCCCACCCGCCGACCCAGCTGCCGCCACCCGCCGCGGCGTCGCTGCAACCACTGGCACCGCCGGCGCAGCCCGCAGACGACGACCCCCTCACGCCTGGTGAATGGGTCGAGTGCTCCTGGCGGCGGGCAGTAGGGAGGGAACGCGTCCAGCCCGCGCGCTCCGAGCCGCAGCGCAGCCAAAAATCAGTCGCCCACCGCCGCGCGACGCACGCGCCGTCAGCCACAACCGGCTCAATCGGGCGGCGATCCCAGCCGGACCGCCATCATGCGACGAGCTGCCGACGAGCCGCGGCCCCCGCCCACTGCGTCTCCCTAGACCCAACGCGGGCACTGCCGCAGCACGTGCCCTCCATTCGCCCCCACCGCCTCCTACGGCCGCCGATGGAGCACTGGCCTCGCCGCCGGCAGCCATGGTCAGCGAGAGAGGAAAAGAAGAACCGAGCCGTCGAGTCGCTCGGGTGCACGGGACTTTCGAAAAGTGTTTCGTGGCGGTTTCGCATAGAAAAGGCCCTGACTGAGGCTCCCCAAGTTGGCCGCTTTCTTACGCTCCCGTGACAACCTCGACGAGCACTTCCTCATCACCCATTTCTTCTGGCTCTGGGTCTTGCTTCATCTATGTATTGCTGTCTTCTCAATTTTGTCCGATCTGGTCGAAGTCAAGGGCCGGGTCCAGAGCTGGTCAACTGCGTCTCAGCCATCGGTGCAGCCGGATAAAACCGATCGACCAATAGGAGATTGACCAGACCCAGTCTTGACTTTGATCACATCGGACAAAATTGGGGGGACTGCAATATCTCTGCACAGGAGAAGTTCAGGTGTCCGTCAACGGACGAGGAATCAGCCTACTTGAGGATCGTAGAAGGCTACCTAGACAAACGTGGAGCTGGGCGCTTGTGTTACATGCGAGATTGAAGAACCCACCGCCGTCGGCCGCAGGTTCGTTCCAGCAGGACACGCATGACAACGCTGGGGACACCATCCCATGCAACCAAAATCGCCGTTGATTGGTCGCCGCAACTCGAGCTCCCGGAGAGATATTGGGGTAAAATTGCAGCATGGTTGTCTTTCGCAGGGGGAGGCCATTAAGCTCCTCTAGTAGTACTTGCGAAGCAAGATCCCTTAAGCGCCCGTATCTCCGGGTGACCTCAAGTAGACGTAGTGTTGTATAGTATTGCGCCGCAATATTGCTGTCGCCCCAGTTTTGGCGGCTGTGCATGTGTGCAACTGCACAACCGTGGATGACCAATGACATGCCCCAAAATCGGGTGGTCCAACCCAGGGCTGCTCAGTATCGCGCTCAGTTGCTGTGCAGACAAGGCACAGTGCGACTGCCTGCGGAAGTTAGATCTCATCGACGGAAGGACTGGCACCTTGGCCTCCTGCTCTGGTGGAGACATCGCCTGAAATCGAGGGGAAATAGAGGAGATTGCAAGGAATCACTACTGGTTTTGGATCAATCAGCGCCCGCCTCGAGATGAGCTCCTAGCAGTAGCCAATCAGGTGCTGTTGGGATGTGAAGCGCGACGCCATCATTTGGGCAGTTTCGCACTCAATTGATCTGGATGCCGTCACGTGGCTCCTGATGTACAGTAGAGACCGTCAAAGAGGGCCGCGAATACTGCCCGCTAATTGGCTACCAAGTCTCGAGGTTGTAGCGGTCCATAGCTTCTGAAACAAGGTGGTTGCCCACTGGGGTCAATTTTCACGGACGTGCCATCGGAAGAAGAAAGCATCGAAAACCAAGAGCATTACAACAGACAGCGCGCCGTGCTGCGTCGACTGGTGCAAAACAAGCCATTCCTTGGAAGTTTGCACATCTATGATTTGCCCACAATACCGCCACGCTTGCAGCTTTTGTTCGATTTGCAAGTTGCCAATTTACAATTCTACGGCTAAAATACTAGCCCGTCAATGTAAACCGACGCAGGCCCTCTGAGGGCACGTCCACCAATGTCGATATTCGCCGATATTCGTGCCACGTACGAAAAACGTGGCGCGTCGGGCCAAACGTGGCACTGATGCGGTCGTTCATCAATGTCAACGAGCTATTCCGGCCTAAAACGAACCCCCCTCAGCGAATAGACTTGATATAAGTGACGACATAACTTCCTCTCCGTACCCTGACGTCTGTTAGCTCCAGAGCTATCGCCGGGCCAAAACAGGGTGTTTTGGCCGAGCGATAGCCCTGGAGCCAACAGACCTTACCAATTGCCAGGGCGATGATTGGCTGAGAGCGTGCCACGTGTGGGCATCATTTCGACAGTGTGATAGTGGAGAGTTGTCAACACCAACGGCCTGGAACGAAGACGACGAACGGACCCGTGGTTTGGAAGGTAGCCTGTTGGTAGCCCCCGTCTCCACCGTAAGTCCACTTCACGTGCTTCGCCTGATAGCTCGCCGATAGCCCGACCACCCAGACGCTGCCACGTATGTACACGTGGCGTCTTAAAACCACTCATTTAAGACTGATAGCCGACATTGGTGGACGTGCCCTGAGCTCCGCGCCGCCACAGGCAGCAAGGGATGCGTTCATTTGACATCATACCTGGGCCACGGCGCATTCTTTGTTGCCGCCAGTGCAGGCGACACGCCAGCTGCCATGCGTGGCGCCATTGGCGATGTATCTAAATGCAATCTCTGTCATAGATTGCTGCCGCCGCGAAACACGCGAATGAATAGCAGCACCTCAGACACATTGATTTGCGGTCCACCATCGCCCGCACCAAAACCAAGTGCATATAAGACGGACGAATCACCCCCGACACCCTCCAGTTCTGGTGCCACCACTGTCGACGCATGTACTCGATGCATATTGGATTGTCATGGTCGGCTTTGGAGCATGCTGTCCGCTGCGAATCACCTATGAGCGGAAAGGCATCTGCAGGGCTGTCGCAGCAGTCTACTGATTGCGTTTCAATTGTCGATCCGAGTGCGTCCCGTGTGGTACAGATCAGTTCTCAGGCTGTTGTGGCCCATGAGACTCATGTCTGAACACGTGTCTGTGGACAGCGATGAGAGTGGAGCTGAAAACTCTGGTGATGAGAATGTATGTATTTTTCGCAATTTTCACCAAGTCTCTGTGGCTCAGTTGGCAGAGCGTCAGTCTCATATGGAAAATTCTCAGCTATCTGAAGGTCGCGGGTTCGAGCGAACAGATCTCCCCGCCGGAGGCAATCTGTTTTACAATCTGTCAATCGCGATTGTCGGGGCAGCCAAGTGTTTCTTGCTGGAATGCCGATGGTCCCTTTGAAGGCGGCATTGCGGTAACGGTTATTCACGATGAGCAAGAAGCGCTCGGATGCTCAGACAAAAGAGAGTTTTGGCAACTGCCTAGCTCAGTATTTTCTCACTATTTGTTCACTATCTCGCAGCAGTGAGATATGCCGTAGTGAGGACATGGAAAGAGTTTTGGCAACTCAGATATCAGCGTTTTTCTGCCTCGGGTCCCGAGGTCAGGTGCGAGCGAGCAGACGTCAGTGGCACACGCCGCAGAGCAGTACAAGACGCGACAGCGGGCTGGTCTGCAGTCGCGCCTGAGTGACCATCGAGTCGTTATTGAGCCTGTGAGAGCCCTCACGTGTGGCCATTGGGCTGAACTCGGACTGGAGAATCAATCACTATGGAGAGCCAGATAGTAAATATTCTCATCCGTCCTCGGCCGGGCGTACGCGGGAAATCGCCTTCGGGACGCCGAGATAGTGATAGAATTGTGAAGGGATTATGAGCTTTGAATTTCCAAAACTCTCTACTTGAGTGTTTCGGCATGTCAAGTGTGGGTCAGTGGCGTGGGTCGGGGACACGTTTCTGCCACGTTAAGCCTGCGCCCCTTTTTTGACGACCCGTAAATTGCTATCCGTCCCCCCGTACCCACGTCAGATGCAGGTCCAACTGCTGCATGCTTCGCGCCACCCCAACACGTACATGGACAAAGGGTGCGCGCACGGCCAGATACTTACGGCTGCCACCAGAGCAGCGCTGCCGTCGTCTGGACGCTCTCTGCTGAGGGCGGTCCACCATGCTGTGGCGCTTCCACGTGTATGCTTGCTTCCTTGGCCTGCTGGGTCGCCCAGATGCGGCCGCGCAGTGCTGCCATGCACGTCCGTGCGCGGCTAATGCCCAGAGGTACGAGCGTCCACACCGGCCCATCTAAACGCGGTATGGGCTGTCAGTCCCAGACGCAGCACTCACAGGTGGAGTTGCGCGTCCTAAATACGTGCGGAAAACGGCGGTCTGCCACAAGTAGCCTTCTTTCTGTTGGGCCGACCGCGGGAACGAACGCAACGGCCCGATCGATAATTGAGTACGTGCCGAAGCTCGACGTGGGTCGCCAACACACATTTTACCCACAATTGGTAACCACGCCACACCTGCCGATGAACTCTAATCGCGATTGGCATGTTCCAAAACAAATTGCCTCCGGCGGGGAGATCTGTTCGCTCGAACCCGCGACCTTCAGATAGCTGAGAATTTTCCATATGAGACTGACGCTCTGCCAACTGAGCCACAGAGACTTGGTGAAAAGTGCAAAAATTACATACATTTTGATCACCAGAGTTTTCAGCTCCACTCTCATCGCTGTCCACAGACACGTGTTCAGACATGAGTCTCAGGGCACGTCCACCAATGTCGGCTATCAGTCTTAAATGAGTGGTTTTAAGACGCCACGTGTACATACGTGGCAGCGTCTGGGTGGTCGGGCTATCGGCGAGCTATCAGGCGAAGCACGTGAAGTGGACTTACGGTGGAGACGGGGGCTACCAACAGGCTACCTTCCAAACCACGGGTCCGTTCGTCGTCTTCGTTCCAGGCCGTTGGTGTTGACAACTCTCCACTATCACACTGTCGAAATGATGCCCACACGTGGCACGCTCTCAGCCAATCATCGCCCTGGCAATTGGTAAGGTCTGTTGGCTCCAGGGCTATCGCTCGGCCAAAACACCCTGTTTTGGCCCGGCGATAGCTCTGGAGCTAACAGACGTCAGGGTACGGAGAGGAAGTTATGTCGTCACTTATATCAAGTCTATTCGCTGAGGGGGGTTCGTTTTAGGCCGGAATAGCTCGTTGACATTGATGAACGACCGCATCAGTGCCACGTTTGGCCCGACGCGCCACGTTTTTCGTACGTGGCACGAATATCGGCGAATATCGACATTGGTGGACGTGCCCTCATGGGCCACAACAGCCTGAGAACTGATCTGTACCACACGGGACGCACTCGGATCGACAATTGAAACGCAATCAGTAGACTGCTGCGACAGCCCTGCAGATGCCTTTCCGCTCATAGGTGATTCGCAGCGGACAGCATGCTCCAAAGCCGACCATGACAATCCAATATGCATCGAGTACATGCGTCGACAGTGGTGGCACCAGAACTGGAGGGTGTCGGGGGTGATTCGTCCGTCTTATATGCACTTGGTTTTGGTGCGGGCGATGGTGGACCGCAAATCAATGTGTCTGAGGTGCTGCTATTCATTCGCGTGTTTCGCGGCGGCAGCAATCTATGACAGAGATTGCATTTAGATACATCGCCAATGGCGCCACGCATGGCAGCTAGCGCTTCGCCGGTGCTCCCAGGGACGAAGACATCTAGTGACCTGATGTGGGTGTTGTGAAGGCATGTAAGAGCAGTTTGCGAATGTGTTATGAAGGGAGGACAGCTGGAACCTATTTGTGTTAGGAGTGTGGGTGGACGGAATCTTCGAATACATCGGAAACTGCGGTCCGGCCTGAGCACTCTGGCAAAGTGAAACGAATGACGCCTAATTTGCGCACCCAACAGTGGACAGCTGCGAGCAGGGTTGCAAGATTTCAGTGAAATCATGCTCGGAAGCTTTGATTTCACTGTAATTATCGTTCTTTTCAGTTTATAATTATAGAAACCATGAGTGCTGCCACGTGTAGATGTAGCCCCCAGTTCGAAGCACCCAATGTTGTGGAGACCAGGTGGTGGCAAGCACCGTCACGTACGGCCGGAGAGAGGTCGTTCTCCAACGCGGCCAATATCCAGAGCAAGCTGCGCACGAAGCTGTCGTACATCACCCTCCACAAGCTGCTCTACTTCGCTTCAACTCGCGCGTGCTACCAGATCACGTGGACATGCCTGCCCTTGGCTCTTCGGAGCTCGGGTTGCACAATGTCGAGCTGGAGGAGGTCGCAGATGAGCCAGAGGACGTGGGAGACGAAGAGCGGGAGGGCAGTGGTGGGGAGGGAAGCGTAGAGAAAGACGTGTGAAACGATGAAAGTGCTGGGGAGGATCGCGAGGAGGACCTGCTGGAACGGGCCACTCGTATATCAACTCAGCAGTCTAATAAATAGCTGCCGGCGCAGCGCGCGTCAGGCGGATGCCGCGGCTGAGCAGCGCAGCGGCGGCGGCGGCCGCTGTCGTGGTTGAGGCTAGGGGGTCCTCCTCCCGCAGCTTGCCGCGTCCGCAGATGGACCCCATCTGCCGCCGCACACGGCCTTACGTGCGCCCGTACGGCGCGCCAGACTTTACTTCAGTGCTATCACATGCTGTCCTGCGATCGGGTGCCCGATCCAACCTCGGAGATTGAGACACGTGGCGATCTCGTGAATAATTATGGATAAGCTGGCCATGATTTCGTTGATCTCAGTGAAATCATGGCTATAACTATAGTACCATAATTATTACCTTCACAACCCTGGCTGCGAGGCGCGTCGCGCCCCAGGTACGCCTTTACGACCTAATTTTGGGTAATGTTCGGTTCAACGTTTGGCTGAGCAGACCTCAAAGATTTGTCATTAGGGCAATTGTGTGTACCTAATGCGTCACGATCGCTGTTGGCTGGTGTGAAGTGGGATGGTACTTGGAATCGCTGTACTCTCCGCAACCATTTCTTGCTCGTGGCATCCCAAGTATTTCATGTTGTTCGATACCCCCAGAGCGTTCGCGCGCGACACCAGTCCTTGTGTGCTGCAAGGTCCCGCCGACCTACACTGAATCGTCCACGCAGAGTGGTGCCTCTCCCCCCCCCGCTAACCGATCGCGGTATATAGCTGTCGTCGGCCTCTCCTGGCCGTCGCTGTTTGGTGCGCCGGCTGTAGGGAGGCCCTGCAGGACGAGGCGAGGATGGGGATCCTCCGCACGCACCGTGACGGTTGTGTATGGTGGCGCGGATGGCTCTCTGGCGGTGGGGTCGGTCGGGGTCCAGCGGGGGGCCGGGCGATGGGGGGCGGGCCGGTGGCCATGTGCCAATTTTTGACATACACAGCATGTGCGGGCGTCGGTGAGGGGGGTGGGGTGATGGCGGGGTTGCACGGAGCTTGTGAGGTGGGAGGGAGAGAAAGGGGGGGGAGGAGCGCTCACCCGCGGATGGAAGCGGATGACAGGGAGAACCCACACTGGCGGCGAGCGGCGCTCGAAGCGGCCGCACGGACCACCCCGTCGCCGCACGCACAGGCGGCCTCCCCACTTCACTCCCCCCCCCCCCTCCTCGACAGACTGTTGCAGCCCGCCGGTGCGGCACGGCGCGCGATGCCCACCCCTGCCGTTTCCCCTGGTAGCCGCGGAGGCGCGGCTGGCAGCCCCGCGCGGCGGCGGCGACGGCGGCCCCCACGTGGAGGGGCACGTGCGGAGGTGGGGGGCGGCGGCGGTCGTCGTCCGCGGTGTCGCCACGGTGCGCGGCGGCAGCTGCCGCGGTGCCTCCGCGGCCGCCGGTCGGCGCGTCAAGGGCGGCGGCGGCGCGGTGGCCCGACCGCCGCCGCCGTGGGGTCCCGCGTCGCCCGACGAACGCCGCCCCCCGCCTCCCGGGCCCTGTCCCTTTTCGCCTCTCACCAAGACGGCACGTGGCCCGCGGTCAAGCTGCCCGGACGCCGCGGCGGCGGGCCATACGTAGCCGCCTCAAGGCGGTGGCTGGCCCGCCGGCTCCTCACCAGAGTGCTTCATCGCGTCACTGGGACGGGCGGGCCGCGCACCGACGGTTGACGGCGTCCGCCGCGGGCGCGAGGGTGTCCCAGCTTGAGCCACCCCCACCACCGCCCCACCCTCCCCCCCACACGGTCCCCCGGCCCGTTTGCGTGGCCCTTCCACCCATTTATTGTGTCTGGTCACCCGCGGGAGGCTGGTAGCGCGCGGCGGCGGAGGTGTTGCGCCGCGGTTTGTGTGTGGGGTGGCCGGCCGCCGGCGCGTCCGCCGACGCGGCCGTGCGCACGCGCGGCGGCGCGCGGGTGGGTAGGCCGCCAGCCGCGGCTGGGAGCCGCGACCCGACGCGTCGGTCGGTCGTCGCTGTCCCTTCCCCCCCCCCCCCTCTCCGCGACCGTGGCTGGCCGGTGTTGGCCCGGGTTGGCGCCCCACGCGTGCACCGCCCGGCGGTGGCGCCGCCCTGCCTGCGAGGCCAGCCACCGACGACGTGCCGCCCGGCAGCCGTGACTGGCCGACGCGGGCCTCGCCCGAGGCGGCGTCCGCGGCGGGTGTCGCGCGCGTGGCCGGGCACTGACGACCGCCGTGACGGCTGACGCGCAGACGGGGCGCGCCGGCCTCCGTCTTGCGCGTACGTCGCCGGTCGCCCCCCCCCCACCCACCCACCTGCGACGACTGCACCGCTCACCTTGCGGCAATCTTGGAGATCCTGGACGGGGCGTGTAGGCGGCGGCCGTTCCAACCCCAATCTCCACCCCCCCACCCCCCTTCCCCCCCCTTACCCTTGCGTCGGCCGGAGCGAGGCGGCCTCGCGCGGCGGCCCCGCGGTGACCCCGCGGCGTCCGACACTGTTCGGTGGGTGCTGGAGCTGCAACGTCGAGCCCCGACGTGCGACACCGCCTCTGGGAAGGGGGGTGGCCAGGTGTGGGGGAGGGGGGGGCTGCAGCACCCCCTGTGCGACGGGTCCCCACCCAGGAGGTGCCAGGCCCACCCCCCCCCCCCCCCCCCGCGTTGCGATGGCGCCTCGGGGGTACGAGCGGGCGCCGACGAGCGAAGCCGAATCTTCCGACGGCGGCGGCGGCTCTGACAGCGCCGTCGACGGTGGTGGTGGGAGCGCCGTACCGCCCTCCCCACGCTCGCCCCTGGTGCTGCGTGGGAGCACCGTGCTGCGTGGTGGCCCCGCGGGTGGTGGTGGCTTTGGTGGTGGCGGTAGTGGCTTTGGTGGTGGCGGTGGTGGCGGTGGTGGCGGCGGCGGCGGCGGCAGCGGCGGCTCGGCGAGCCCGGCGTCTGGGCCGCCGCTGGTGGTGGGCTCGTGGATTCCGCGGCCGGCGGCGGCGGGTATCTCATCGCGGCTCTCGTCGCTCCGCGCGCGGGCGGTGGCGGTGTGGTCGCGCTCCGCGGGGACCGCCGCGGACGGCTGGTCGCCCGCGGCGGCCGACGAGGCAGCGGCGGACGCGGCGGAGAGCGCGGCAGCGGTGGCAGCGGCGGACGCGGCCGCACGGGCGGCGGCGGACGCGGCTGCAAAGGCGGCGGCGGACGCGGCGGCAGCGCCAGGGGCCGGCGCGAGAGCAGAGGCAGCGGCCGACGCGGCTGCGGCGAGCGCGACAGCAAAGGCAGCCGCCGACGCGGCTGCGGCCAACGCCGCAGCGGTAGCGGCCGACGCCGCGGCTGCAGCTGACGCGGCAGCAGTAGCGGCTGACGCCGCGGCTGCTGTGGTGAACGACAAAGACGACAAGGGCGACAAGGGCAACGACGGGCCGTCGGCGGTGACGACCGGTGGCGCCGACGCGGCGCACTTCGGGGTGGTGACGCGTACGGACGGCAGCGACGCGGCCGACACGCCGGCCTTCCCAGAGGAGGGGGAGCTCAGCGGCGTACCGGCCACGGGGGACCTGGTGCCTGACGCCGACGCGGACGCCATGGAGGTGTCGCCGACGCCGGCGCCGGAGCCGGAGGAGGGCGGTGCCGTTGGGTTGGGGATGCTGGTCGCCGCAGGTTCCAGCGGCGACCCGCAGCCTGTGGAGGCGCCTGCAGCTGTGCCGCCTGTGGTGGCCGTCGCCAAGGCGCCGGCGGCCGACACTGTTGCGGAGGCGGACGCGACAGCCTCGGTTGCCGACGCTCAGGCTCCTGCGACGGACGTCGTTGCCAACGCGGGGGAGGACGCTTCGTCGGCTGACGTGGGTGCTGGGGCGCCCGCGACTGGCGCGGGTGTGGAAGGTTCGGTCGCCGACGCTTTGCCGGGCGAGGATGTGCCGGGCCTGACGGGTGAGGTTGGGCCGGACTCTGATGCGAAGGTGTCGGTCACCGACACCGCGCCGGATGGAGGTACGGAGGCCCCGGGGGCCGTCGTTTCGGCCGACGCGGCTGTCGAGGACTCGACTAGCAGCTATGTACCGGATGCAGATGGAGAGGTCCCGGTGGCCGACGCCGTGACCCACGCAGCTGCTGACACGGAAACACCGGACCTGGCAGGCGAGTTTGTGGCCGACGCCAATGAGAAGGCGTCGGTCACTGACGCGACGCCAAACGTAGATACTGAGCAGTTGGGCGACGAGGCGGCAGCAGAAGCGCCAGCCTCGGCGGGTGGTGCAGACGTGCCGTCCGTCAATGTCCCAGCAGCAGCACCTGTTGCGGCAGCCAAGCAGCCAGCAACAGACCTAGATTCTGTAGACGATGCCCCGACGAATGTGCCAGCCGTAGACGAGGCAGCACCGATGGCGCCAGTGGACGAACCGGTTTCTGACGTGCTTCGGGAGCCACAGGGCGATGAGGCGGACCCTGTGCCGTTACCTGCGGCGGACCCGCTGGCTGCTGACCCACGGTCAGCCGTCTTGTCGGTTGCCGACGAGCCTCCCGGCGACGCTCTGGCGCCCGGCGATGCGTCGGTGGCTGCACCAGAGGTGGATGAGCCAGATGGCAGCGAGGCTGCTGCCAGCCCGTCTGCAGGAGATGCACCCGCAGCCCGCGTTGCGGCGGACGACGGACCGGGCGTCGACGTACCTGCCACAGACGCTGCGGCGGAGGACTCACCGGCTGCGGGCGCGCCCGCGGCGGACACGTCGTGGATTGGCGCGCGGGCCGCTCTCAAGCCAGTCTCCGACGCCGCGGGCTCCAACAAGCCGGTTGCCAATGTGCCGGGCGTTGTCGCACCAGACTGGGTCGCGCCAGCCGTCGACACGCCGGGCACTGCGGGCGAGGACGCGGCCGACAAGCCGGCTTTTGATGGCGCGGACACCGATGAGCCGGCCGTGGACACTCCGGCTGCCAACAGACCAGTCGCGGCGCCAGTCGTTGACGCGCCGGCCGCCGATGAGCGCGCTACTGTCGCACCGCCTGCCGCCAAGCCAGTGGTCGACGTGCAACTGGTGACCAGGCTGGCTGCCATGTTTGGCTCTCCGGTGGCGCGTGCATCGGCTGTAGGTGCGGGGTCTACCAAGGGCCCAGCGGCCGACGCTGCCGACGCGAACCAGCCGGCCGCTAGTGTGCCGGTTGTTGTTGCGCCGCTCCTGCTCCCGCCAGCCGCCGCCTCGCTGGCCACTGAGACTGACGCGCCAGCCGACGACATGCCCGCTGCGGACGCTGTGGACGCAGCAGACGTAGATGAGGCGGCCACCAGGACTGCCGCCGCCGGCGTGCCAGCAGCCCGCGCGGCGGACGCCGACGTTGCTACCGCCGACATGCCGGCCATCGACAGGCCAGCTTCAGACACGCCGGTAGTCGGCGCGTTGTCTGTCGATACGCCGGCTGACGGCACGTCGCCTGCTGACAAGCCAGCGGCTGACATGTCGAGCGTGGCCAGGCTGGCAGCCATGTTTGGCACACAGGCAGCGGTCGCACCGACTGTTGTCACGCGGCGAGCCCGAGTGCCTGTAGCCGACTCTGTGGGCGCTGGCGAGCCGGCTGCTGACGTGCGGGCTGCCGCTACGCCGGACTTGGCCGCTAACGTTCTCGCCGTCGGCACTCCAGCGGCCAACGTGCGTCGCAATGACACGCCGGCTGCTGAGGAGGCGGCTGGTGACGCGCCGCCAGCAGCCGAGCCAGCAGCTGACATGTCAGCCGTGGCCAGGCTGGCTGCCATGTTTGGTACACAGGCAGTGGTCACACCGACTGTTGACAGCTCGGCCAAGGACGCGCCTGCTGCGGAACGAGCCGTTGACGCGCCGGCCACTGAGGTCCGCCAGCCAGCCGACGACGAGCCGGCCGCCGACGCTGTGGTCACGAATGAGCTGGCTGTGGACTCGAAAGCCGTAGACACACCCGTTGTGTCGACGCTTGTCATTGAGTCGCCGACCATAGATACTCCTACCGCGGGAGCGTCGGCCACTGCAGCCGACGAGCCGGTGGCCGACGTACCAGCCGCAGACGCTGCGGACGAGGATAGCTCGCCTGCCGCGGAGCCCGCCGTCGACGCGGTCGGGCCTGAGGCCAGCCAACCAGCCGACGACGAGCCGGCCGCCGACGAGCCGGCCGCCGACGAGCCGGTGGTCGACGAGCCAGCCGCAGGCGCTGAGGACACGGTCAACTCGTCTGCCGCCGAGCCGGCTGTCGACTCGCCAGCCCCTGAGACCGACCAGCCAGCCGAAGACGAGCCGGCCGCCGACGAGCCGGTGGCTGACGAACCAGCCGCCGACGCGGCGGACCCGGAAGAGCCGGCGGCTGACACTCCGTCTGCGGACAAAGCAGCTTCGCCCGCGTCTGACGTTGAGTCGCCGGCCACAGATACTGCTGGCGCGGGTGCGCCGGCCACTGCTGCCGTCGAACCGGCGGCTGATGAGCCAGTGACTGATGAACCGCCTGCCGGTGCTGATGACGTGGACAACGTAGCTGCCGCAAGGCCGGCCACCGGCGCGCCGGCCGACGAGCCCGGCCAGTCGGCCGACGACGAGCCGGCCACGGACAAGCCGACTGCCACCGAGTCGGTAGCTGATCAGCTGGCTGTCGGTGCAGCGGACGCGGATGAGGCGGTCGCTGACGCTCTGGTCGCTGGCACGCCAGCTACAGCCGCGCCTGGCACTGAGTCGCCGTCCCAAGATACGTCTGCCGCGAGTGCGCAGGCCACTGCTGCCGACGAGCCGGCGAACGCGCCGCTCAGCGATACCTTGGTCGCAGCGGAGGCGCCGACTGCTGAAGCCCATACGCGCGATTCTGAGGCGGACGAGCCTGTCGACGAGGTGCCCGGTGCTGTTGCAGACGCCGATGAGCCGGTCACCGGCGTGCCAGTGGCCGACGAGCCGGGGACTGACGAGGTGGCTGTCGGTGCTGCTGAACCGAATGGTATGCCTGCCGCCGAGGCAGTTGTCGTCGCGCCAACCATCGAGGCCGACCAGCCAGCCGATGACGAGCCGGCCGCCGATGATCTGGTGGCTGGCGAGCCACCCGCAGACACAGCAGACGCGGATAGCACGCCTGCGTCCGAGCCGGCCGTCGACGCGGCGGCGCCTGAGGCCGACCAGTTGGCCGACGACGAGCGGGCCGTCGACCAGCCGATGGCCGACGAACGAGACGTAGACGCCGCAGATGAGGATAGCTCGCCTGTCGCGGAGCCGGCCGTCGATGCGGCGGCCATCGAGGCCGACCGGCTAGCCGACGACGAGCCGGCCGCCGACGAGCCGGTGGCTGACGAACCAGCCGCCGATGCGGCGGACCCGGAAGAGCCGGCGGCTGACACTCCGTCTGCGGACAAAGCAGCTTCGCCCGCGTCTGACGTTGAGTCGCCGGCCACAGATACTGCTGGCGCGGGTGCGCCGGCCACTGCTGCCGTCGAACCGGCGGCTGATGAGCCAGTGATCGATGAACCGGCCTCTGGTGCTGTGAACGCTGATGACGTGCTTACAGCCGAGTCGGCTGTGGACTCGCCGGGCACTGAGCCCGACCAGTCACACGCGGGTGATACGCTTGCGGCCGAGCCGGACGTTGTCGCGCCTGTCCCTGAGCCCGACCAGCCAGCCGGCGGCGAACCGGTTGCTGATGAGCTGGTGGCCGATGAGCTGGCCGCCGACACTGCGAGCGCCGATGAGCCAGTCGCCGACAGTGCGGTTACAGACACGTCAGCTGCAGCTGCGCCTGGCGTAGAGTCGCCGGCCGAAGGCACGGCCACCGCCGGTGCGCCGCCCACTGCTGATGACAAGCGGTTGTACGACGAGCCCGTTTTCGGTAGCTCGGCCGCAACGGATGCGCCGACCACTGAAGCTTTCGTGCGCGTCCCTGAGGAGGTCGAGCCTGCTGACGACGTGCCTGTCGATGGCGTTGTGGGCGTCGATGTGCCGGTCACCGAGACTCCGGCCGCGGACTTGACAGCTGCCGATGCGGCGTCTTCTGAGGCCTCGGCCGCGGACATGCTGTCGTCTGAAGCGCAGCCCGCAGACGAGATACTAGTCGAAACCGCGCCGGAAGACACGCCGGCTGCTGCGACCGACACGCCAGCCGCTGCCACCACCAAGCCGACAGTGTACGTTTCCGCTGTGGCCGCACCTGTCGTCGAGTCGCCTCTCACAGACTTGCCTACGGCCGGCACTCCGGCCTCTGCTTCTGACGAGTTCGTGGTTGACGAGCAGGTCGCCAACGAGCCGTTGGCCGACGAGCCGGCCGCCGACGCGCCGGTGGCCGACGAGCCGGCTGCCGACGCGCCGGCCACTGAGGCCGACCAGCAAGCCAACGACGAGCCGGCCATCAGCCCTGGGGACGCGGGTGTGTCCGCCCCCGACACTCCGGCAGCGGACACTGCAACTGTTGCTCCGCCGGTTGTCGAGCTCCCGCTCGGAGACACGCTTGCCGCCGGTGCATCAGCCTCTGCTGCCGACCAGTCAGCGTATGAAGAGCTGGGTTTGGACGCCCACGAGCCGGCCGCGGACGTGCCGGCTGCCGTTGCAGACGGAACGGAAGAGGACGAGCTGACTTTGGACGCAGTAGCCGGCGGTGAGCAGCCTACAGGCGAGCCAACCCCCGTCGCAGCCGCCGCTGACGAGCAGGTCAAGACCGGGCGGGCCCCTGACGCGCCGGCAGAAGACGCGCCGGCTGCTCGCGCGCTTGTTGACGACACTGCGGCCGACGTCTCGCCGGCCTCGGGCGAGCCGCCAGCCGACGGGCTGCTGGTTGATGTGCCCGCCTCAGACACGCCGCCGGTCGACGCATCGTTGGCCGAGGAGCCCACGGCTGACGCGCCAGCTACCGACACGCCAGCTACGGACGCGACTGTCGTCGACGTGCCGACCGAGATTGAGACAGCGGATGGCGCGCCGTCTGCCGCCAAGCCAGCGTCTGGCGCGTCAAGCCGTGGCCGTCTCGCAAAGATGCTTGGCAGTCTGAGAGCGCGGGCACCAACTGTCATCAAGCGGTCTGCGCCTGCGCCAGTTACCGAAACCGCGGACCCTGAGACGCCAGCCGCTGACGTGCGGACTGCTGAATCGCCGGTTGTTGATGCGCCTACCGCGGACGTGCCAGCCGCTACTTCCGACGCGGCGGCCGACGACGAGCCAGCCGCCGATGTTGCGGACGCTGACGCGGCGCCCGCGGATACTCTGGCTGCCCACACGGTCGCCGCCGACACGCCAGCTACTGTCGCACCGGTCGTTGATGCGCCAGCCGTCGAGGAGCCGGCTGTTGATGCGCCGCGTGCCGCTGAGGCCGCGGCTGGCGGGTCTAGCCGTGGCCGTCTGGCGAAGATGTTTGGCAGTCTGAGAGCGCGAGCACCAACTGTCGCCAAGCGGTCGGCCTCAACGCCAGTTGCCGGGACTGTGGACCCTGAGAAGCCGGCCACCGACGTGCCGGCTTCCGTCGCGGCGCCCTTGGATGTGCCCACCGCCGTCACAGAGACGGACGAGCCGGCCGACGACGAACCGGCCGACGACGAGCTGGCCGACGACGAGCCGGCCGCCGATGTTGCGGACGCCGACCAGCCGGCCGCGGACAGTCTGATCGACAACACTAGCGACGCTGACACACCTGCTGCGACCGCTCCGGTCGTCGCGCCGGCCGTCGACGAGCCTGCGGCGGAAGCTGCGGATGCTGTGGACGCCGATGAGCCGGCAGCTGGTGTGCCGACGCTCGCTGCACCGGCGTTCTTCTCTCCATCTGCCGAGGTGCGGGCCGCCGAGGCCGACGAGCTGCCCAAGGATGAGCCAGTCGCTGATGTTGCGGACGCCGACGTGTCTGCCGATGACAGGTCGGCCGCGGGTATGCCCTCTGCTGAAGCGCCGGTCGTTGATGCGTTCGATTGGTTCTCCGCGGGTGCGCCGGCTGCTGAGGTTGGCGTGCCGTCGGACGACGACTCGGTCGTGGACTTGCCTGCTGCCAGCGCGCCAGCCGTTGACGATGGGGCCGCGGAGAGCTCTGACGTTGACGCGCCGGCCACCGACGTCCTGGCCCTTCACGACACAAGCGTGGAAGAGCCGCAGGCACAACAGCCAGTCGCCGACTCGCCTGCCGACGACGTCGCTGAACGAGCGCCTGCTGACGAGCTTGTGGCGGACGCACCAGCCGGTGTCGCGCCGGTAAGCGACGATGATGCGGCTGCAAAGGACGAGCCGGTCGCTACCGCGCGGCCGGGCGATGAGCTGGTGGGCGACATGCCGCCCACCGGCACGCCGCCCGCTGATGCGGACGCAATTGTGTCCGATACACTGGCCGCTGACGTGCTGGCCGATGACAAACCGGCGGATGACCTGCCGCATACCGTTGAACATGCGGTTGTCGACTCGTCGCCGGCGCGCCCTGAGGTGGCCGACGCGCACATCACTGAAGCCGACCCGCCGACTGCGGATGTGTCACTACAAGACAGGTTGCCTACAGCAGGCCCAGCAGCTGACGCCTCGCCCGTGGACGCTGCGGCCGAGGACACTGTTGCTGCCGAGGTGCCGCCAGCTGTGGAGCCCGAGGCCGACACGCCGGCCGTGGAGACGCCCGTGACCGACCCGCCGGCGACTCAGGCAGACGTACTGGCTGACAACGAGCCGGCCACGGAAGTGCCGCCTGCCGACGAGCCGGACACCGACGCACCGGCCACAGAAGTGCCGCCTGCCGACGAGTCGGACACCGACGCACCGGCCATTGTTGCGCCGGTCACTGGCGCCGACGCGCAGGCTGTCGATGAGCCGACTGTCGAAGCGCCGGTCATTGAGGTCGACACGCTGGCGGAGGACGAGCCGGCCGTACAAGCGCCGCCTGGCGACGAGCCGGCGCCTGACACGTCTTCTGTGGCCAGGCTGGCTGCCATGTTTGGCGCTCCTGTGGCGACTACCGCGAATGTTGACTCGAGGACTGCTGGAGCGCCAGTCGTTGACGCTGTGGACGCGGACAAGCCGGCAGCCGACCTGCGGACGGGCGACGCACCGGTCATTGTCACGTCTGCCGCAGACCCGACCGACGTTGGCGCCGAAGCCGCCACTGAGACTGATGAGCCGGCCGACAAAGAGCTGGCCGCGGACGTCGCGAACACTGGGAGCGATGATGAGCCGGCCGCCGATACATCCGCAGCCGACACCTCAGCCGCCGGCGCGGCAGACGCCGACGCTGCTGCCGCCGACAGTTCGGCGGTCGACGAACCCGATGCGGGAGCGCCCGTCGTCGACGCGCCGCCTGCCGCCAAGCCAGCAGCTGACATGTCAAGCGTGGCTAGGCTGGCGGCCATGTTTGGCACGCAGGCGGAGGTCGCACCCACTGCCGTCGTGCGGTCTGCTGAAGCGCCAGTCGCGGACATTGCGGACGCAGATGAGCCAGCGGCCGACGTTTCGGACGCCGAGGAGTCGGTCTCTGACGCGCTTCGCGCGGACTCGCGCGCCGCTGAGTTGGCCAAGGTGGCTGACGACGAGCCGGCCGCCGACGTTGCGGACGTCGACGAACCCGCCGCGGATATTCCGGCCGCAGACTCCGCCGTCGCCGACACGCAAGCTGCTGCCACGCCGGTCGTGGACGCGCCGGCCGATGGCGCGCCGTCTGCCGCCGAGCCGGCTGCTGACCTGTCGGGCGTGGCCAAGCTGGCTGCCATGTTTGGCACACCAGTAGTAGTTGACGAGCCGACTGGTGCAGCGCTGGTTGCTGTCCCACCAGCCGCGGAGGTGCCGCCCCCTGAGGCCGAGGAGCCGGCCGACGATGAGTCGTTCCTCGACGTTGAGGGTGTAGACGGGCGGCCCTCCAACTCTCCGGCTGCCGACAGGCCAGCTGTGGACGCTCCAGTCGTGGACGCACCGGGCGTCGTTGCGCCTGCTGATCAGGCGCCGCCTGGCGCCGAGCCAGCGGCTGATGGGTCCACCGTGGCCAGTCTGGCAGCCAGGTTTGACACTTTGGCAGACGTGGTCCCAGCATACGACGAGACGACCAGCCGAGCCGACCCACCGGCTCAAGACGGGGCGCCTGCTGAAGGTCCTGCTGACGACGCGCCGACAGCAGAGGCCACGGCCGAGGAAGCGCCGCCTGCTGAAGTGCCGCCTGCCAGTGAGCCTGCGGACGACGCGCTCTCAGCTGACGCACCGTTGGCCGATGCCTCGGCGGAGGACGTACCGGCCGCTGACACGCGGGCCGATGACCAGGCGGCCGCCAACGAGCCGGCCACCGATGAGCCTGCTGTGGACCGCTTGGAGCCGACCGGCGAGCCCGCCGGCGACGCACTGGCTACCGAAGGACCGCTAGCTGACTCGCCGATGGTGGACGAGCTGGCCGCTGCCGCGCCGCTGACCGACGCCCCGCCAGCAGACGAGGCCGCAGCGCACGCGACCATCCCTGACGTGCCGGCCACCGATGCAATGCCGGCCGGCGAGCCTCTGGCGGACGTGCCGCTTGCCGAGGAGGCTGGTTTGGGCGCCCCGCTGGTGGACGAGCCGGCTGCTGACGCGCCGCTGGTGGGCGCACCGCCAGCCGACGCGCTGCCGGCCGATGCTTCACCGGTCATGGCACGTCTTGCAGACGAACCGGCTGCCGACGTACCAGCTGCTGAAGCACCGCCGGCTGATGCGGCTCTGGCAGATGAGTTGGCCGCGGACGCGCCGCTGGCCGACGCGCCGGTTGTTGTCGAGCCGGCCGCGGATGCGCCGTTGGTCGACGCGCCGCTGGCCGACGCGCCGTTGGTCGACGCGCCGCTGGCTGACGAGTCTGTCGCTGACGCGCCGTTGGCCGGCGCGCCTGCCACTGACGGGCCGCCAACTGACATGTCACTGGGCGAGAAGCCCGCCGCGGAGGAGCCTGTCGTCGACGAGGCGGCCTCCGGCAGGTCGGTGGAGGATGCACCGGTAGCGGACGAACCCGCCGCCGGTGTGCCAGCCGTCGATATGTGGCTGGCCGACGAGGCTGCCCCCGACGAGCCGGCCACCGAAGCGCCGCCTGCAGAAGCGCTACTGGCGGACGAACCCGCTCCTGATACGTCAGCTACTGACGCACCCACTGAAGTGCAGACGATGGCGTCGACGGACGGGTCCATTGTGGACGCGCCGACGTCTGAGCCTGATGCACCGGGCGACGTGGAGCGGGCCGCCGACTTTCCGGGTGCGGGCGCATCAGCAGACGACGAGTCGACCTCTGAGTCGTCGGGCAGTGAAGATGACGCGCCGGCTCCTGACAGGTCCCGCATTGGAGGCCCCGCCACCGTCTGGTCGGCTGCTGAAGCACCGGTGGACGGCGTGCGCTCCACTGAGGCGCCTGTTGCAGATGAGCCAGTGGCGGACTCGCCTGCAGCTGTCGTGTCGGACACTGAAGACGACGCGCCACAGCCAGCACACGGCGCGTTGCCTGCATCAGGCGTGGCGTCTGATGAGTCGGGCGCTGACACATCGGCCACGGACGCGTCAGCGGTCGACACGCCAACTGCGGACGCACCGTCCGACGAGGAGCCCGCCGCTGATGCGCCGTCTGCCGACGAGTCAGCGGCGGGTACACCGGTAGGTGTTGCACCAGACCGTGCGCCGCTGTCTCAAGTCGTCGCGCCGGCCGATGACGAACCTGTCGATGATGTACCGGGCGACGGCGAGCCGGCCGACGACGGTCTGTCCGATTCCGCACCTGGCTTGCCAGCCGACACGCCTGTGGCCGGTGCGCCGTCTGCAGAATCGCCGGCCAGTGACTCCGATGCATCTGCAGACAGCAAGCCTGCTGCTGATGTGCCGCCCGCCGACGCGCCACTGGCGGACACGCCAGCCACTGACGCGCCGCTGGCAGACACGCCAGCCACCGACGCGCCTGCTACTGAAGCTGATACGCCTGCGGTTGACGTACCCGGTGTAGCTGCGGAGGTTCCGGCCGAGGTTGAGCCGGCCGTTCGAGCGCCGCAAGCCGACGAGCCAGCCGTCGACACGCCAGCTTTTGCCAGGCTGGCAGCCATGT
This sequence comes from Pyropia haitanensis, assembly GCA_008729055.1. Lineage (NCBI taxonomy): Eukaryota > Rhodophyta > Bangiophyceae > Bangiales > Bangiaceae > Pyropia > Pyropia haitanensis. Next base: position 116,601 of record SDUX01000010.1, read on the forward strand.
TTGGTGCTCCAGCAGCGGTTGCACCCACTGTCGACGCACGGTCTGCCCCAGCGCCAGGGGTCGATGCCGTGGACGCTGACAAGCCGACCGCTGACGTGCCGGCTGCTGTCACACCGGCGATTGATGCGCCAACCGCCGACTCCCTCGCCACGGAGACCGAAGAGCCGGCCGACGACGAGCCGGGCGCCAATGTTGCGGACGCGGACCAGCCGGGGGCTGAACCTTCCGACGCCGACGAGGAATCGGCCAGTGCGCCAGTCGTCGACGATGCGCCCGGCGATACCGAGGGGCCGGCTGTTGACGTGCCACCTGGTGACGATCCAACGCCGGACGTGTCAGCCGTCGCCAGGCTGGCAGCCATGTTTGGCACGCCAGCCGCGGTTGCGCCGGCTGTGGATGCTGCGGACGTTGACACTCCAGCCGCCGACACTCCAGCCGCCGACACTCCAGCCGCCGTCACTCCAGCTGCCGACACGCCCGCGACGGACGCGCTTGTCGTCGGACCAACGTCCGTCGATACGCCGGCCAGTGATGCGCGGGTTGCCGACGAGCCAGTGGCTGATGTGTCGAGCGTGGGCCGTCTGGCAGCGATGTTTGGCACTTTGGCTGCGGTCGCACCAACTGTCGTTGCGCCGTCTACTGAAGCGCCGGTCGCGGAGTCAGTGGACGCTGAAGAACCGGCCGCCGACGTTGCGGACGCTGACCAGCCGGTTGCCGACGTACCGGCTGTCGTTGTGCTGGCCTCTGTGCCGCCTACTACGGACGCGGCGGCGGCTGAGGCCGATGCGCAGGTCGACGACGAGTCATCCAGTGGTGCTGCAGACGCCGAGGAGGCGGCGGCCGAGACTGGGACTGCCGACAGGGCAGTTGAGGACGCGCCGATTGTTGGTGCACCTGTCGTCGACACGCCGGCCGATGGGTCCCCGCCTGCCGCCGAGCCCGCGGCTGACGTGTCGAGCTTGGCCAGGCTGGCCGCCATGTTTGGCACTCCGGCAGTGGAGGCACCCACTGTTGAGGCGCAGCCTGCGGAAAGCCTAGTTGTTCATCCTGTAGCCGGCGACCAGCGGGTCGCCGACGCCCCGGCTGCGCCGGTTGTGGAAGCCGACGCGCCGGCCACGGAGGTCAACGAGTCGGGTGATGAGAAGCGGGCATCAGACGCGCCTCTTGCGGACGCGCCGGTTGTGGACACGACAGTCGTCGACGCGATGGCCGAGAACGCGCCACCTGTCGCCGAGCCTAGAAGTGACGTGTCAAGCGTGGGCCGTCTTGCAGCCATGTTTGGCAGGCAGGCAGCGGTCGTACGGTCTGTTCATACGCAGGCTGCTGAAGATAGCCAGCTGGTTGACGTCGAGGCAGCGACGGACGCTGCGGACACTGCGGACGCGGAGGAGCCGCCAGCCGACACTCTTGACGAAGACAGGGAAGTCGCGGACACGTCGGGCGTCGACGAGCTGTCCGCCGATGTAACTGCCGATGACTCCCCGCCTGCTGCTGAGCCTGCATCCGGCATGTCCGGCGTTGCCAGGCTGGCGGCCATGTTTGGCACACCGGCTGCGGTCGCACCGACTGTTGTCACGCGGTCTGCCTCAGCGCCATCAGCCGCCTCTGTCGGCGTCACGACACCGTCTGCTGCCTTTCCGGCTGTCGCATCCGGCATTGTTCAACCAACCGCCGACTCGTTGGCTTTTGAGACGGACGGCGTGGCCCACGACGAGCCGGCGGCGGACGAGGCGGACGGAGGCAGCGCGGATGAGCCCGCCGTTAACACTCCCGCTGCCAGCACGTCAGCCGCCAAAGCGCCAGTTATCGGCACGCCGGCTACTGCTAAGGCGGCCGATGACGCGCCGCCTGCTGCCCAACCAGCGGCTGACATGTCGGCCGTGGCCAGGCTGGCAGCTTTGTTCGGCTTTCAGGCAGCGGTCGCACCGACGGTTGTCGCGGGGTCTGCCACTACCCGTGTGTCCGACTCTGTGGACGCTGGCAAGCCAGCCACCGACCGTGTGGACGCTGGAGAGCGGACTGCTGATGTGCCGGTCGTCGACGCAGCGGTTGGAAGTGCGCCGATTGTGGAACCTCCCGCAGCTGATACACGAGCCGTGGACGAGGTAGCCGCTGACACGCAGGCCGGCGATAGTCCACCAGCCGACTCGTCGGCGCCTGGCATGCTTGCCGCTGGCGATCCTTTGGCCTGTGCACAGGTCGCTGATGAGCTGGCCGTCGACGCGCCGGCAGCCGAGCACCCAGCCGCTGATGCGCGGGCTGCCGACCCTTTGGTCGCGGCCGCGCAGTCTGAAGATGCACCGGCGATGGGTGCCATAGCGGCCGACGAGGAAGCCGCCGACGCGCCGGTCACCTGGGAACCGGCCGAAACGGACCTGGAGGAGGTTGTTGCCGATGAGCCCGCGCACCACTCGCCAGTCTCTAGCGAGCATGCCGCGGACACGCCACGGACGGCGGACGGACCTGCTCCCATCAGTCCGCCTGCCGGCGAGCCGGTCTCCGACGCGTTAGCGTCTGGCGTTCCGTCTGCTGATGCGACCACTGGCGACCAACCAGCCGTCGGCGAGCCTGCCACAGATGTCCCTGCCGCCGAGTCACCTGTGGCCGATGCATCCGCAACCATTGAGCCAAGCGCTGACGTCATCGACAATGACGCGTCCATGTCTGACGCGCTGTCTGTCGATGCACCGGCTGGCGTCGAGTCGACCGCCAACGAGCCGGCCGCCGATGAGCCGGTCACTGATGCGTCAGCTGACGAAGCGCCGGCATCTGACCCATCGTCGTCCCAGCAGTCTACGGTGGCCAAGCGGGCGGCGGACAGACCAACTGCTCGCAAGCCAGTTTCTGTTCCATCTGCTGCGGACGCGCCGCCGACTGACACGGCGATAACTGCTGCACCGGCCCATGACGCGCCGGGTGACCCGGCGTCAGCGGGCGACGCCGCCATTGCGCCGTCTGCGGACGAGCCCGCCGCAGACGCTATCGTTCCTCTCGCTGACGAGCCGCTGGCCGATGTGCGGCCAGCTGAGCCGCTGGCCGATGTGCCGCCAGCTGATGAGCCGCTAGCTGATGAGCCACTCGCCGATGTGCCTCCGGCTGATGTGCCGCCAGTGAATGTGTTGCCAGCGCATGATCCGCCGGCCGGTGAGCCACCGGGCGATGAGCTGCCCGCCGATGAGCCGCCCGCCGCTAAGCTGCCAGCCGACGATGCGCCGGCCGATGAGGCGCCGGCCAATGAGGCGCCGGCCGATGACCCGCTGGTCGACGAGTCAGTTGTAACTGCACGCGTTGCTGATGAACCGGTCGCTGACGAGCCGGTCCCAACCGAGCAGACCACCGAAGTCCCACCCGTTGACGTGGCGCAAGTCGACGCTCCAGTTGCCCATGCGTCTGTCGACGATGCGCTGGCCGCGGGCGTTCCGCTCGTTGACGCACTGGTGACCACTGCACAAGGTGATCCGCTGACCGAGGATGATCAAGCCGCGGACGAGCTGACCACTGACGAACCGGCCGTGGAGGAGCCTGCTGTAGTCGAGCTAGCGTCCAACCAGCCGGCCGCGGGGGAGGACGCTGCCGACGAGCCAACTGCCGCGCAGCCCGCCGCGGACGGTGCATTGCATGAACAGCAGGCAACGGCCCAGCCGACCCTGAACGCGCCTGCCGCAGAAGAGCCTGCTGACGACGATGTGGCCGCCCTCGCGCCGGCAGCCGATGCGCTGACGACCGGCGCTCCCTCCGTCGACTCGCCGGCCAACGACGACATATTCGTCCATACGCGGTCAGGTGACATGCCGGCGAACGATGAAAGTGCAGCCGATGAGCCGGCTGCGGTTGCACCGCCGTCAGATCCACCGGCCGCCGACAAGCCGGTCGTTGAGGCACCGCGTGCCGGCGTTCGGGCCGCTAACGCGCCTGTCGATGGCGACGCTCAAGCGCCACCCGCTGACGTGCTGGTAGCCGACGTGCCGGTCACTGGAGCAAACGCAGCGATTACTGACGTGCCGGCCGTCAGTGCGCCTCTTGCGAGCGAGCCAGTTGCTGGTTCAACTTCCGCCGACGTGCCAGCTGCTGGGAGCGATGCATCAGCGGACGAGCGGGCTGCAGAGGCGCGGCCTGCCGAGCTGGTGGCTGCCGACACGCCGGCTCTGGACAAGCCGGTACCTGATGCCAACGCACCGACGGCGGAGTTGTCACCTGACACTGACCCACGTGCGGGCGGGCCGGTGGACAACTCGCCGGCGGCTAACATGCCGACAGCAGACGCGGCTGCCACCGTAGCCGACTCGTCAGCCGCCAATGTTCCGGCCACTGAAACCGACTCGCCGGCAGACCAGCAACCGGCCGCCGACGCACTGCCTGTGGACGAGCCCACGGTAGACACTATGGCGTTTGTCGCACCGGCTGACGACGCCGAACTGCCGGCGCAGGTCAACTCGCATGCTGAAACCCCAGCAGCGGATGCACCGCCTGCGGACTCACTGGCCAACACAGAGCGAGCCGCCGACGCGCTGCCAACCGAAGATGCCGAGGTGCACGCACCGGCGGCAGGTGTGCGTCCCACCGAGACACTTGCCGACGAGCCGGCCGCTGACGGGCAACCTGCCAGGGAACCGACGGCTCATCCGCCGCCTGCTGACATGCCGGTCGCCGACACGCCGATCGACGACGAAGCTGACCTGTCACACGCCGTGGGGCCGCCGGCCGACGCACCAGTAGGGGACGCGCCGGCCACTGCAGCCGGCGCGACGCCCACGGAACTGGTCGCTACGGCTGACAGCCAACAGGCTTCGGGCTCCCCAAATGACGACGAACCGGCCTCTGGTTCGCCGCCCGCGGATCTGTCGGCCGACTCACCTGGCGACGACGACGCTCATGCGCCGCCCGCGGCTCAGCCGATTGCGGAAGTGCCATTGGCATCTACTCCGTTACCGGAAGGCCCAGGCACCAATGTGATGCCCGCCGTCGGACTGGCGGACGAGACGCTGCCGGTAGAGGAGCTGGTGACGGGCACGCCGTCTGACGACGCGCCAGCTCCGGCCTCTCCGATCGCCGATGCAGCGGTCGCCGAGAAGCTGGCCCATGCCGACGCTGAAGCACCGCGTGCCGACCAAGTGGCTGCAGACGCACCGGCCGCGGACGTGCCGGCCACGGAAGCCAACTTACCGGCTGACGAGCAGCTGGCCTCGGATGCAGCGGGCACCGCTGAGCTGACCACCGACTTGAGTGCCGCCGACGCACCGGCTGCGGATGCGCCGGTCGTCGAGATGCCGGCCGTCGATACCATGGCCACCGACGCGCCGGCCGCCGATGCGCCAGCCGATGACGCGCCGCCTGCCGAGGAGCCAGCGGCTGCAGTTTCAAGCGTGGGTCGTCTGGCAGCGATGTTTGGCAGCTTTGCCGCGGTCACGCCGACTGTCATCACGCGGGCAGCCGGCACGCCAGTCGCTGACGCTGCCGACTTTGACAGGCCGGTCGCCGACGTTCTGGACGCTGACCAGCCGGCTGCCAACTTGCCAGCTGCCGTCGCGCCGGTCGTAGTCCCATCCCCCGCGGGCGCGCCAGCTACTGAGACCGACGAACCATCACATGCCGAGACGCCAACGGATACTGCGGACGCTGCGAACGTTGACGAGTCGGTCGCGAACTCTTTTGGCGCTGACAGGCCAGCCGAGGACGTGCCGGTCGTTGATGTACCTGCCGCTGACGCGCCGGCCGATGGCACGCCGCCTGCCGCCGGGCCAGTGCCCGGCACGTCAGCTGTGGCCAGACTGGCTGCCATGTTCGGTACACCAGCGACGGTCGCACCAACTGTTGACACGCCGTCTGCCACCAGGCAAGTCGTGGACTTGGTCGATGCAAGCAAGCCAACCGCCGACGTGCGGGCTACCGTCGCGCCGGCCTGTGTCTCGTCCGCCGCGGATGCGCCCGCCACTGAGATCGAAGAGCCAACCAACGAGGAGCCGGCCGCGGACGCGTCGGACGCAGAGGACGCGGATGAACCGGCCGTCGACACTACTGCCGCAGACATGCCAGCCCTCAACTCTGATGAAGTCGACGAGGCACCAACGCGTGCCCCGGCCGCCGTCAGACCTGTTGCAGCGCCATCCGTTGGTCGTCTGGCAGGCATGTTTGGCAGCTTGGCAGCGGTCACGCCGACGGTCGTCACGCGGGCTACGGAAGGACGTGGCTCTCTTGCAGATACACCAGCACCCATCCCTGTGCAAGCGGACGAGACGGTCACCGACACTCCGGCCGCCGTCGCGCCAGCTGCGACGCCTTCCGTAGGCCGTCTGGCAGGTCTGTTTGGCAGTCTGGCAGCGCGCGCACCGACCGTTGTCACGCGGACAGCAGATAGACTCGGCCGTGCTGCGGACGCGCCAGCTCACGATGCTATGGAAGCCGCCCGGGCAGCTACTGACACCCCGCCCGCCGTTACGCCTGCTACGGCGCCATCCGTTGGCCGTCTGGCGGGCATGTTTGGCAGCCTGGCAGCGGTTACGCCGACGGCGGTCACGCGGTCTGCCCCAGCGCCTGTTGCCGACCCGGTGGATGTTGAGCGGCCGGCCGCCAACGTGGGGGCTGACGTCTCGCCGGCCTTCGATGCACCAACCGCGGCCGCGCCAGCCGCGGAGACGGACATGGTGGTTGGCGATGAGGTGGCCGCGGACGCAACGGATGATACGGAGTATGATGTGGTGGCCGCGGACTTGCCGGCTGTTGTGACGCCAGTCTTGGACACACCAACCGCGATTACGTCGGACACTGAGGCTGATGAAGTGGCCGAAGACGACCCTGTCGCCGACACTCCGGACGTTGACGAGCCGGTCAATATCAGTCCGGCCTTGGACACGCTGGCAGCTGACGAGCCTGCGGAAGACGCTCTGGAGACAAGTACGCCCGCTGCCGTGGCGCCGGCCACCGCCACCGAGCGGCCGCTGGACCACGAGCCGGCTGCTGGTGAATCGCATACAGAGGCCCTAGCCTCCGACACGCAGACGGCCGGCTCTCCGGCCACTGCGGCCATCGAGCCGGCATCGGACGAGTCGTGGATGGCCGCGCTGTCTGCTGAGCAGCCAGTTGCTGACGCGCGAGCTGTCAACAAGCCGATTCCCGACACGCGTGCTGTCGGCCAGCCGGCCATTGGCTTACCGCGTGCTGATGAGCCGGCGGCGGGGCCGCCGGCTGCCGACACACCGGCCGCCGACGCACCGGAAGTTGAGCCACAGATGGACGCAGACCCGGCGGCCGATGCGCTGCCCGCCTATGTGCCAGCGAGCGACGAGATGGCCGACACCGACGCCGGCGCATCGCCGGCCGTCGATCTGGCGGCCGGGACGCCGGTGGCCGACGCTTCAGGCGCCCAAGGCGATATGTCGACGGCGGACGCGCCAGCGACTGACTTGCCTCCGACCGATCAGCCAGTGGCTGGCACAGCGGCAACGGCCGCGCCGCCCGACGATCTACCGGCTGTTGTTGCACCGGCCGACCCCAAGCCGGCCTCTCAAGACGCGCAAGTGGACCAGCTGGCTACGGATGCGTCCCCAGCTGACGACGTGGCCGGCGACGCGCCAGCCGATGGCGACGCTGTTGCGCCACCGTCCGACTCGCCGGTCGCGGACACGCCGGTCGCCCACGTGCATGCCGACGACGAGCCAACTGAGGACCACACCCAAGAGCTGCGTGCCGACGAGCCTGTACCCGACGCGCCTGCACCGCCAGCGCCGGCTGCTTTGGCCAGGGAGTCAGCTGACGTCGTGGTGCCAATTGCTGAAGCACCTGCTGAGGACGTGGTGGTGCCTGAAACGTTGCCTGCGGTGGTTGACCCACCTACCGTCGAAGAGCCGGCCTTTGTCACGCCTCCTGCGGACGAGCCAGCGGCAGGCCTGTCCTCCGTGGGCCGTCTGGCAGCCATGTTTGGCGCACAGGCAGCTGTCGCACCAACTGTACTGACGCGGCCTGCCCAAAGGCCTGTCTCAGGCTCTGTAGACCCTGAGAAGCCGGCCGCCGGCGTTGCGGACGTTGAGGAGTCGGTCCCTGATGCGGGCACCACGGATGCGCCAGCCACAGTTACAAATGAGTCGGCTGGCGGCACGTCTGTGTCGGATGCTGCGAATATGGACAAGCCGGCCGCGGACGTTCCGGCCGCCGACGCTCCGGCTGCTGGCACCCGAGCCAGGCCTGCGCCGGTCGACACCGCACCGTCCGCCGATACGGCGGCTGATGGCGCGTCACCTGCCGGCAAGCCGGCGGCTGGTGCGTCAAGCGTGGGCCGTCTGGCGGCTATGTTTGGCAGTCTGGCAGAGCTCGCACCGGCTGTCATCGCGCCGTCTACCGAAGGGCCGGTCACGGACTCTGCGGATGCTGACGAAGCGACCGCCGACGTTCCAGAGGCTATTGAGCTTGCAGTCGACACTGCGGCGGCCGACGCGACAGCGACGGACGCGCCGGTCTTTGACGCGCCGGTTCTCGACTCGCCGTCTGCCGATACGTCGGCCGTTGGCGTGCCACCAGCCGATGATCTGGCGCCTGGCGGGTCATCTGTGAGCCTTCTGGCAGCCATGTTTGGTACACAGGCAGCGGTTGCGCCGGTGGTCCACACGCGGTCTCTGCGAACGCCAGTATCTGACCTGGCGGCTGCTGACGAGCCTGCCGCCGTCGAGCCGGCGGCCGTTGCGCCGGTCTCTGTTGTGCCCGCTGCGGACGCGCCAGCTGCGGAGGCCGACGAGGCGGCCGCCATCTCTCCTGCCACGGGCGCGCCACTGGTCGCCGCACCTGTCGTGGACGCGCCAACTGCGGATCCGTTCTTGGCGGATGCACCGGTCTCTGATACCGACCAGCCAACCGCAGACTCTCCGGTTGCGGGCGCTTCAGACGTTGATGAGCAGGCCGCCGACACTCTCCCCGCGGACGCGCCAGCCGTCGACGCCGCAGGCGTCCCTCCGGCAGCAGACGCATTGCCGGCCGACGACCGTCCAGCAGGCGAGTCGCTGGCGGACCGTTCAGACTCTCACACGCCACCAGCAGACGAGCCGGCCTCGGACGTGTCGCTTGTCAACTTGCCATTGGCCGATGAGCCCGCCGACGACACGCCGGCGGACGACGCACCGCTGATCGACGAGACCACTGTCGATGGGCCAGTGGCTAACGAGGCGCTTGCTGAAGTGCTGGCGGCTGAGGCGCCGGCAGCCGACGCGCCGCGGGCCGCGGAGCCGGCCGTAGATGCGCCAGCGCCCGACGCGCCGGTGGCCGGCGCGCCGCCAGCTGGTACAACAGCCTCTGATGAACCGCTGGCCGGCGAGTCAGCCGCACACGAGCCGCTCGCGGACGACCCCGCCACGGACGCGCCGACAGCCGATGTACCGATGGCGGACGAGCAGACCACCGACGCGGAGTTTGAAGCTGTGCTGCAGGCTGACAAGCCGGCGGTGGACGCGCCACCAGGCGACGCACCGCTGGTGAACGAGCCCGCCGCTGACATGCCCGCCGCCCATGTATCATTGGCTGAGGAGCCGGCCGCCGACCAGCCGGCAATTGAAGGGCCGCCAGCTGGCGCGCTGCAGATGGACGAGCCCGCCGGCGATACGGCTGCTACCGAGGCACCAGCGGAGTCACGGCCGGCGGCATCGCAACCGCGTGTTACGGTGCCGGCCACCGATGCGCCGGCTGACGCTGACCTAGTCGCAGACGCGCCGCCTACCGATATACCGGTGGCTGGGGCGGCACCTGCCGTCGAGTTGGCGGTGGATGACCCAATTGACGACGCGCCTGCCACTGAAGAACTCCCACACGTTGAGCCTGGTGCAGCAGAGCCGCCAGCCGACGGGCTGCTGGTTGATGTGCCCGCCTCAGACACGCCGCCGGTCGACGCATCGTTGGCCGAGGAGCCCACGGCTGACGCGCCAGCTACCGACACGCCAGCTACGGACGTGACTGTCGTCGACGTGCCGACCGAGATTGAGACAGCGGATGGCGCGCCGTCTGCCGCCAAGCCAGCGTCTGGCGCGTCAAGCCGTGGCCGTCTCGCAAAGATGCTTGGCAGTCTGAGAGCGCGGGCACCAACTGTCATCAAGCGGTCTGCGCCTGCGCCAGTTACCGAAACCGCGGACCCTGAGACGCCAGCCGCTGACGTGCGGACTGCTGAATCGCCGGTTGTTGATGCGCCTACCGCGGACGTGCCAGCCGCTACTTCCGACGCGGCGGCCGACGACGAGCCAGCCGCCGATGTTGCGGACGCTGACGCGGCGCCCGCGGATACTCTGGCTGCCCACACGGTCGCCGCCGACACGCCAGCTACTGTCGCACCGGTCGTTGATGCGCCAGCCGTCGAGGAGCCGGCTGTTGATGCGCCGCGTGCCGCTGAGGCCGCGGCTGGCGGGTCTAGCCGTGGCCGTCTGGCGAAGATGTTTGGCAGTCTGAGAGCGCGAGCACCAACTGTCGCCAAGCGGTCGGCCTCAACGCCAGTTGCCGGGACTGTGGACCCTGAGAAGCCGGCCACCGACGTGCCGGCTTCCGTCGCGGCGCCCTTGGATGTGCCCACCGCCGTCACAGAGACGGACGAGCCGGCCGACGACGAACCGGCCGACGACGAGCTGGCCGACGACGAGCCGGCCGCCGATGTTGCGGACGCCGACCAGCCGGCCGCGGACAGTCTGATCGACAACACTAGCGACGCTGACACACCTGCTGCGACCGCTCCGGTCGTCGCGCCGGCCGTCGACGAGCCTGCGGCGGAAGCTGCGGATGCTGTGGACGCCGATGAGCCGGCAGCTGGTGTGCCGACGCTCGCTGCACCGGCGTTCTTCTCTCCATCTGCCGAGGTGCGGGCCGCCGAGGCCGACGAGCTGCCCAAGGATGAGCCAGTCGCTGATGTTGCGGACGCCGACGTGTCTGCCGATGACAGGTCGGCCGCGGGTATGCCCTCTGCTGAAGCGCCGGTCGTTGATGCGTTCGATTGGTTCTCCGCGGGTGCGCCGGCTGCTGAGGTTGGCGTGCCGTCGGACGACGACTCGGTCGTGGACTTGCCTGCTGCCAGCGCGCCAGCCGTTGACGATGGGGCCGCGGAGAGCTCTGACGTTGACGCGCCGGCCACCGACGTCCTGGCCCTTCACGACACAAGCGTGGAAGAGCCGCAGGCACAACAGCCAGTCGCCGACTCGCCTGCCGACGACGTCGCTGAACGAGCGCCTGCTGACGAGCTTGTGGCGGACGCACCAGCCGGTGTCGCGCCGGTAAGCGACGATGATGCGGCTGCAAAGGACGAGCCGGTCGCTACCGCGCGGCCGGGCGATGAGCTGGTTGGCGACATGCCGCCCACCGGCACGCCGCCCGCTGATGCGGACGCAATTGTGTCCGATACACTGGCCGCTGACGTGCTGGCCGATGACAAACCGGCGGATGACCTGCCGCATACCGTTGAACATGCGGTTGTCGACTCGTCGCCGGCGCGCCCTGAGGTGGCCGACGCGCACATCACTGAAGCCGACCCGCCGACTGCGGATGTGTCACTACAAGACAGGTTGCCTACAGCAGGCCCAGCAGCTGACGCCTCGCCCGTGGACGCTGCGGCCGAGGACACTGTTGCTGCCGAGGTGCCGCCAGCTGTGGAGCCCGAGGCCGACACGCCGGCCGTGGAGACGCCCGTGACCGACCCGCCGGCGACTCAGGCAGACGTACTGGCTGACAACGAGCCGGCCACGGAAGTGCCGCCTGCCGACGAGCCGGACACCGACGCACCGGCCACAGAAGTGCCGCCTGCCGACGAGTCGGACACCGACGCACCGGCCATTGTTGCGCCGGTCACTGGCGCCGACGCGCAGGCTGTCGATGAGCCGACTGTCGAAGCGCCGGTCATTGAGGTCGACACGCTGGCGGAGGACGAGCCGGCCGTACAAGCGCCGCCTGGCGACGAGCCGGCGCCTGACACGTCTTCTGTGGCCAGGCTGGCTGCCATGTTTGGCGCTCCTGTGGCGACTACCGCGAATGTTGACTCGAGGACTGCTGGAGCGCCAGTCGTTGACGCTGTGGACGCGGACAAGCCGGCAGCCGACCTGCGGACGGGCGACGCACCGGTCATTGTCACGTCTGCCGCAGACCCGACCGACGTTGGCGCCGAAGCCGCCACTGAGACTGATGAGCCGGCCGACAAAGAGCTGGCCGCGGACGTCGCGAACACTGGGAGCGATGATGAGCCGGCCGCCGATACATCCGCAGCCGACACCTCAGCCGCCGGCGCGGCAGACGCCGACGCTGCTGCCGCCGACAGTTCGGCGGTCGACGAACCCGATGCGGGAGCGCCCGTCGTCGACGCGCCGCCTGCCGCCAAGCCAGCAGCTGACATGTCAAGCGTGGCTAGGCTGGCGGCCATGTTTGGCACGCAGGCGGAGGTCGCACCCACTGCCGTCGTGCGGTCTGCTGAAGCGCCAGTCGCGGACATTGCGGACGCAGATGAGCCAGCGGCCGACGTTTCGGACGCCGAGGAGTCGGTCTCTGACGCGCTTCGCGCGGACTCGCGCGCCGCTGAGTTGGCCAAGGTGGCTGACGACGAGCCGGCCGCCGACGTTGCGGACGTCGACGAACCCGCCGCGGATATTCCGGCCGCAGACTCCGCCGTCGCCGACACGCAAGCTGCTGCCACGCCGGTCGTGGACGCGCCGGCCGATGGCGCGCCGTCTGCCGCCGAGCCGGCTGCTGACCTGTCGGGCGTGGCCAAGCTGGCTGCCATGTTTGGCACACCAGTAGTAGTTGACGAGCCGACTGGTGCAGCGCTGGTTGCTGTCCCACCAGCCGCGGAGGTGCCGCCCCCTGAGGCCGAGGAGCCGGCCGACGATGAGTCGTTCCTCGACGTTGAGGGTGTAGACGGGCGGCCCTCCAACTCTCCGGCTGCCGACAGGCCAGCTGTGGACGCTCCAGTCGTGGACGCACCGGGCGTCGTTGCGCCTGCTGATCAGGCGCCGCCTGGCGCCGAGCCAGCGGCTGATGGGTCCACCGTGGCCAGTCTGGCAGCCAGGTTTGACACTTTGGCAGACGTGGTCCCAGCATACGACGAGACGACCAGCCGAGCCGACCCACCGGCTCAAGACGGGGCGCCTGCTGAAGGTCCTGCTGACGACGCGCCGACAGCAGAGGCCACGGCCGAGGAAGCGCCGCCTGCTGAAGTGCCGCCTGCCAGTGAGCCTGCGGACGACGCGCTCTCAGCTGACGCACCGTTGGCCGATGCCTCGGCGGAGGACGTACCGGCCGCTGACACGCGGGCCGATGACCAGGCGGCCGCCAACGAGCCGGCCACCGATGAGCCTGCTGTGGACCGCTTGGAGCCGACCGGCGAGCCCGCCGGCGACGCACTGGCTACCGAAGGACTGCTAGCTGACTCGCCGATGGTGGACGAGCTGGCCGCTGCCGCGCCGCTGACCGACGCCCCGCCAGCAGACGAGGCCGCAGCGCACGCGACCATCCCTGACGTGCCGGCCACCGATGCAATGCCGGCCGGCGAGCCTCTGGCGGACGTGCCGCTTGCCGAGGAGGCTGGTTTGGGCGCCCCGCTGGTGGACGAGCCGGCTGCTGACGCGCCGCTGGTGGGCGCACCGCCAGCCGACGCGCTGCCGGCCGATGCTTCACCGGTCATGGCACGTCTTGCAGACGAACCGGCTGCCGACGTACCAGCTGCTGAAGCACCGCCGGCTGATGCGGCTCTGGCAGATGAGTTGGCCGCGGACGCGCCGCTGGCCGACGCGCCGGTTGTTGTCGAGCCGGCCGCGGATGCGCCGTTGGTCGACGCGCCGCTGGCCGACGCGCCGTTGGTCGACGCGCCGCTGGCTGACGAGTCTGTCGCTGACGCGCCGTTGGCCGGCGCGCCTGCCACTGACGGGCCGCCAACTGACATGTCACTGGGCGAGAAGCCCGCCGCGGAGGAGCCTGTCGTCGACGAGGCGGCCTCCGGCAGGTCGGTGGAGGATGCACCGGTAGCGGACGAACCCGCCGCCGGTGTGCCAGCCGTCGATATGTGGCTGGCCGACGAGGCTGCCCCCGACGAGCCGGCCACCGAAGCGCCGCCTGCAGAAGCGCTACTGGCGGACGAACCCGCTCCTGATACGTCAGCTACTGACGCACCCACTGAAGTGCAGACGATGGCGTCGACGGACGGGTCCATTGTGGACGCGCCGACGTCTGAGCCTGATGCACCGGGCGACGTGGAGCGGGCCGCCGACTTTCCGGGTGCGGGCGCATCAGCAGACGACGAGTCGACCTCTGAGTCGTCGGGCAGTGAAGATGACGCGCCGGCTCCTGACAGGTCCCGCATTGGAGGCCCCGCCACCGTCTGGTCGGCTGCTGAAGCACCGGTGGACGGCGTGCGCTCCACTGAGGCGCCTGTTGCAGATGAGCCAGTGGCGGACTCGCCTGCAGCTGTCGTGTCGGACACTGAAGACGACGCGCCACAGCCAGCACACGGCGCGTTGCCTGCATCAGGCGTGGCGTCTGATGAGTCGGGCGCTGACACATCGGCCACGGACGCGTCAGCGGTCGACACGCCAACTGCGGACGCACCGTCCGACGAGGAGCCCGCCGCTGATGCGCCGTCTGCCGACGAGTCAGCGGCGGGTACACCGGTAGGTGTTGCACCAGACCGTGCGCCGCTGTCTCAAGTCGTCGCGCCGGCCGATGACGAACCTGTCGATGATGTACCGGGCGACGGCGAGCCGGCCGACGACGGTCTGTCCGATTCCGCACCTGGCTTGCCAGCCGACACGCCTGTGGCCGGTGCGCCGTCTGCAGAATCGCCGGCCAGTGACTCCGATGCATCTGCAGACAGCAAGCCTGCTGCTGATGTGCCGCCCGCCGACGCGCCACTGGCGGACACGCCAGCCACTGACGCGCCGCTGGCAGACACGCCAGCCACCGACGCGCCTGCTACTGAAGCTGATACGCCTGCGGTTGACGTACCCGGTGTAGCTGCGGAGGTTCCGGCCGAGGTTGAGCCGGCCGTTCGAGCGCCGCAAGCCGACGAGCCAGCCGTCGACACGCCAGCTTTTGCCAGGCTGGCAGCCATGTTTGGTGCTCCAGCAGCGGTTGCACCCACTGTCG
The DNA here is from genome assembly GCA_008729055.1 of Pyropia haitanensis. Classification (NCBI taxonomy): domain Eukaryota; phylum Rhodophyta; class Bangiophyceae; order Bangiales; family Bangiaceae; genus Pyropia; species Pyropia haitanensis. The sequence continues at coordinate 131,679 of SDUX01000010.1, forward strand.
ACGCACGGTCTGCCCCAGCGCCAGGGGTCGATGCCGTGGACGCTGACAAGCCGACCGCTGACGTGCCGGCTGCTGTCACACCGGCGATTGATGCGCCAACCGCCGACTCCCTCGCCACGGAGACCGAAGAGCCGGCCGACGACGAGCCGGGCGCCAATGTTGCGGACGCGGACCAGCCGGGGGCTGAACCTTCCGACGCCGACGAGGAATCGGCCAGTGCGCCAGTCGTCGACGATGCGCCCGGCGATACCGAGGGGCCGGCTGTTGACGTGCCACCTGGTGACGATCCAACGCCGGACGTGTCAGCCGTCGCCAGGCTGGCAGCCATGTTTGGCACGCCAGCCGCGGTTGCGCCGGCTGTGGATGCTGCGGACGTTGACACTCCAGCCGCCGACACTCCAGCCGCCGACACTCCAGCCGCCGTCACTCCAGCTGCCGACACGCCCGCGACGGACGCGCTTGTCGTCGGACCAACGTCCGTCGATACGCCGGCCAGTGATGCGCGGGTTGCCGACGAGCCAGTGGCTGATGTGTCGAGCGTGGGCCGTCTGGCAGCGATGTTTGGCACTTTGGCTGCGGTCGCACCAACTGTCGTTGCGCCGTCTACTGAAGCGCCGGTCGCGGAGTCAGTGGACGCTGAAGAACCGGCCGCCGACGTTGCGGACGCTGACCAGCCGGTTGCCGACGTACCGGCTGTCGTTGTGCTGGCCTCTGTGCCGCCTACTACGGACGCGGCGGCGGCTGAGGCCGATGCGCAGGTCGACGACGAGTCATCCAGTGGTGCTGCAGACGCCGAGGAGGCGGCGGCCGAGACTGGGACTGCCGACAGGGCAGTTGAGGACGCGCCGATTGTTGGTGCACCTGTCGTCGACACGCCGGCCGATGGGTCCCCGCCTGCCGCCGAGCCCGCGGCTGACGTGTCGAGCTTGGCCAGGCTGGCCGCCATGTTTGGCACTCCGGCAGTGGAGGCACCCACTGTTGAGGCGCAGCCTGCGGAAAGCCTAGTTGTTCATCCTGTAGCCGGCGACCAGCGGGTCGCCGACGCCCCGGCTGCGCCGGTTGTGGAAGCCGACGCGCCGGCCACGGAGGTCAACGAGTCGGGTGATGAGAAGCGGGCATCAGACGCGCCTCTTGCGGACGCGCCGGTTGTGGACACGACAGTCGTCGACGCGCCGGTCGTGAACCCAACGGTCGTCACAGCGCCCGTCGTCGATGCGCCGGTCGTCGATAACCCGACTGTGAACGCACCGGTCGCGGACGTCCCAGTCGAGGAAGAACCCGCCGTCGATGCTCCGGTCGCCGACACGCCAGCCGACGAGCGAGCTGCCTCCGCGCCCGACGTGACCTTGCCGGTCACGGACGTGCCTGTGTGGCCTGACTCGCCTTCCGCTAGCGAGACGAATGCTGTTGCTCCCGCAGCCGATGCTGTGGATGACCTGGCGGCGGAGAGCGCGCCTGTCTGGCCTGGCGTGCCTTCAGATGGCAGGTCGGACCCTGGCGCCCCCGCGGCCGACGCTGCGGACGCGGATGAGCCAGCCGTCGACACTTCGGTCGAAGACACACTTGCGGCCGGCATGGCGACCGGTTTGGGTGACCAGGCGGCAGAGAGCGCGCCTGCCTGGCCTGACGCGCCGTCCGATGACGAGTCGGATGCTGACGCTCCCGCAGTCGACGCTGGAGATGACCTCGCGTCAGATCGCGCGCCTGTCTGGCCTGACTCACCTTCCGATGGCGGGTCAGATCCTGACGCTCCCGCGGCCGATGCTGTGGATGACCTGGCGGCGCAGAACGCGCCTCTCTGGCCTGACGCGCCTTCTGATGGCGACTCCGATGCTGACGCTCCCGCGCCCGACGCTGCGGACGCGGGCGAGCCAGTCGCCGCCACTTGGGCCGCAGACACGGTGGCGGCCGGCATGGCGGCCGCTTTCGATGACCAGTCGGCAGAGGACGAGTCATTGTCTGCTGAGTCATCCGGCGACCCGGTCGCGGACTCTTCGGACGACAACGTGTCGGCTGCTTCCGCACCGGTCTTTGTGGGGCGGACCGCCGACGTGCCACCGGCTGAGGCCGACGAGCCGGCGGATGACGAGTTGCCAGCCGATGCTGCGGACGTCGATAAGCCGGTCTTGGACTCGCCGGCCGCGGACACGTCTGCTGCCGATGCGCCAGCGTCGGCGACGGACGAGCCGGTTGGTGACGAGCCGGCCGCTGAAGCGCTGCCGGTTGAGGCCCCGGCCGCTGGCACGCCAGCGACGGGCACGCCAGCGACGGACACGCTGGCCGCTGTTGTTGGCGAACCGTCAGCGGACGCGTCGATTGTCAACGCGCCGTTTGGGGACGATCTTGGTGCCGACGCTGTAGACGCTGCTGAGCCGGCCACCGACGTACCAACCGCCGTCGCGCCGGTCCGTAGTGCTCGGCCTGCCGACGCTCTGGCCACTGAGACGGACAAGCCAGTCGAGGACGAGTCCGCTACTGAAGTTGCGGTCGGTGATGAGCCCCCTGTGTACGTTGTAGGTGCCGACGAGGTTTCCGCCGACGAAGCGGTTGATGTACTGGCCACCCAGGCTGATGAGTTGGCCGAGGAGGAGCCGACCGCCGACGGCACGGACGCCAACGAGCCGGCTGTGGACTTGCCGGCTGCTGTCGCGCCGACCGTCGATGCCACTGACGTCGACGAACCGGTCGAGGTTGCACTGGTGGACGTCATGCCAGTTGTCGACGCGCCTGCTGCTGAGGCGCCGGTGATTGTGGTAGAGGAGCCGACCGCCGACGAGGCAGGCGCCGATGCTGCCCAAGCCGATGCTCCAGTTGAGGAGCGGACTACCGACGCGCCCGTTGAGGTGCAGCCGGCCACCGTCAAGCCCGCCCCTGAGACAACAGCTACCTACGAGCCGGGCGCTGATGCGCTCGCGGCGGATGCACCTGCCATTGAAGAGCCGGCGGCCGACGTGGTGCCCACCATCGGTTCGGCGACAAGCGCTCTAGCCGACGATACGCCGGCCGCTATTGCACCGATCGCTGAAGCCGTCGTCCCGGCTGACGACAAGCGGGCCGTAGGCGCACCGCTTGCCGGCCAAGCAGCGGTCGACGACGCGGCCGCCGACATTCCCGCCGCAGTCGCGCCGCTCGCCGACGCACCGGCCGCCGATGAGCCGGCGGCTGAGGCGCCGCGGACTCAGCCGCCTGCCGCCAACTCGCCGGCCGGCGATGGCGCCGAAGTGGCACATGCCGACGAGCCGATGGCAGACGCACCGGCCGTGGTCGCGCCAATCACTACCGGCGATGCGACCACCATCGTCCAGCCGTCTGCTGCTTCGCCGCCAGCCGACGAGCCGTTTGGCGACACGTCGCTTGCCGACCCGTCGCCCCCTGACGTGGACGCGACGACACCAGTCGCACCAACCGCTGCCATCCCAGTCGCCGATGCATCTGCCGTGGACGTGCCTGCCGGTGGGGCGCCGACCATCGACGCGACGGCCGCCGACGCGCCGGCGATCCGTGGGGGGCCTACTGCGGCGCTGTTTGTTGGCGCGCCGGCTGCCGACACGCCGGATGCGGTCGCGTCAGCTATTGACGCTGACGCCCCTGCCGAGGGCGCTTTGACTGTCGACGCGCAGTCTTCTGATGCGCCGGCCGCGGACCTGCCGGCCGCCGACACCATGGCCACAGTCGAACCGGTCGCCCCGGCCACTGGCTTGCCAGCTGTTGGCGCACCATCTGTCGACGAGCGAGCAGATGACGCGGTGACCGCGGCCGAGGCGGCCACCAGCACACCAGCCACGGACGCCGACACGCCGACAGCGGGCGCGTCACCTGCGGACGAGCCAGTCGTCACTGTGGGCGACGAGTCGGATGCGTCGACGCCGTTTGGCACTCCCGTGTCCTCGCCGTTTGCGTCCACAGAGGAGTTGCCTGTGCCCGCTGCTGGCGGCGCAGAAGTGGCTGCCGTTGATGCGGCGCCCGCAGATGCGGAGACTGTGGAGTCGGCGCCCGTGGGAGCGGCGCCGAGAGAGGCGACGTCTGCGGAAGCGGCGCCGAGAGATGTGGCGCCCGCGGAAGCGGGTGTTGATGAGGTGGCACCTGCTAATGCGAGGCTTGTGGAGATGGCGCCGGAAGAGGTGGCGACCCAAGAGGTGGTGACCGAAGAGGCGGCAACCGAACACGCGGTGACCGATCGGACAGCACCCATGGAGGCAGCACGTGAAGAGGCGGCACAAGAGGAAGCCGTACCTGAGGAGGCCGTGCCTGAAGCGACAGCGCAGCAAATTGCGGCGCCAGCCACGGAGACTCCAGGGACGACCACTGGCGCGCCCTCCCGCTTTGCGCTCGTCTCCAAATTTTCGTCGCTGCGAGCTCGGGCGGCGGCCGCCTTTTCGCGGTCGTCGCCCACGACGCCCGCAGAGGCGTCTGACGAGGCACCTGATGAGTCTGACGGGCGGCGTTCCTCGAGACCAGTTGAGGATTTGATGGAAGCAGGCGATGCGCCAGAGCAGGTGCCCGAAGACGCAGCGGAGGCGGTTGACGTGCCCCAGACCGAAGAGCCCGCGGCGGATGAGTCCACGGCCGGTGAGCCTGTGGACGATGAGGTGGCAGCACCGCAGCCGCCGGCAGGCGTGCCTGCGGCAGAGGGCACACAAGGTGCGGCCAGCGAGCGGGTACGCGAGCCTGTGGCGCCCACCGTGGCCCCACCGCCGGCGGATCCAACGCAAGGCGGCGATGACGCCGCGCCGAGGGATGAGAAGTGTATGGTCCCGGCGCACGCGGACTTGGTGGCCACCCTGGACAGCACTGCGGCGGCGCTGCGCGCGACCCAAGCCCGGGTGGCGGACGCGGACGCCCAGCGGGCAGCCGCAGAGGCCGCCCTGGTCGACGCGCGCCGTGACGTGGACGCGGCGGCCGGTGCCGCCGTGGCCGACCGCGACGCGGAACGGCAGCGGCTGCAGGCCGACGTGGCCGCCGCCGAGGCTGCCCTGGCGGCGGTGGTTGCGGATCGCAGCACTGTGGTGGGCGGCGCTGGTGTGCCAGCGGTGGGCGGGACGGCCGCAGTCGGGGCGGTCGAGCCGGCGCCGGCGACGGTGTCAGCAGCGTCGTCGGCTGAGGAGGCGGTCCAGCGGCAGGCGGCTGAGGCGGCGGCGGTCAACGAGGCGGCCAAGCGGGAGGCCGCCGAGGCGGCCCTTGCCGCCGAAGTGGCCAAGCGTGAGGCTGCCGAGGCGGCAGCGGCGGAAGAGGCTGTCAAGCGACAGGTGGCGGAGGTGGCAACGGCCGATGCGGTGGCCGTTCGTGACGCGGCGGAGGCGGCGGCGGCGGACGAGACGGCCAAGCGTGAGGTGATTGAAGCTGCTCTTGCCGCCGAGGCTGCCCGGCGCGCTGCGGCAGAGGTGGCGGCGGCCGATGCAGAGGCTAAGCGGCAGGCAGCAGATGCAGTGGCAAGGAACGAGGCTACTATGCGCTTGGCGGCAGAGGTGGCGGCGGCCGACGAGGTGTCCAATCGCGAGGCTATAGAGGCCGCTTTGGCTGCCGAGAAGGCCGAGCGGGAGGCGCAAGCGTCGCTGTTGGTGGATGAGATGATGAAGCGCGAAGCGGCCGAGGCGGCCGCCGCTGAAAATGTGGACAAGTGCCAGGCTGCAGAGGCGGCATTGGCGGAGCAGGTGGCGCAGCGTGCGGCGAATGACGCGACGCTAGCCGACGAGGCGGCGAGCCGCCAGGCTGCGGAAGTTGGCTTGGCAACGGAAGTGGCCAAGCGCGAGGCGGCAGAGGCGGCGGCAGCTGGCGAGGTGGCCAATCGCCAGGTCGCGGAAGCCGCTTTTGCCGACGAGGTGGCAAAGCGCGAGGCGGCGGAAGCTGCCTCTGAGAGTGGGGTGGCCCCTCGTGGAGCAGTGACGGATGACGACGAGGCAGCAAAGCGCCGTGCCGCAGAGGCGGCGTTGGCCGACGAGACTGCCAAGCGGCAGGCCGCGGAAGCGGCGTTGGCCGCGGCGGCCACGCTGCGGTCGTCGCTTGAGGCGGCGTTGGGCGCCGCCCAGGCCGACACGGCCATCGAGGCCGCGCGTGCGGCCGCGGCTGAGGAGGCGGCGGCGGCGCGGCACGCGACGCAGGTGGCGCTCGACGCCGAGGTGGCCAAGCACCACGCAACCGAAGCGGCACTGGCCGATGAGGCGGCCGCTCGGCAGGCGGACCAAGTGGCACACGCCGAGGAGGTGGTCAAGCGGCAGGCGGCAGAGGCGTCGCTGGCCACCGAGGCAGCCAAGCGTGAGGCTGCTAACGCTGCCGCCAATGAGGAGGTGGCCAAGCGGGAGGCGGCAGAGGCGGCTGCTGCCGATGAGGTGGCGAAGCGCCAGGCGGCAGAGGCCGCAACGGCTGCCGAGGCGGCCAAGCGCGAGGAAGCCGAAGCGGCACTGGCCGATGAGGTGGCCAAACGAGGAGCAGTGGAGGCGGCGCTGGCCGCCGAGGCGGCCAAGCGCGCCGACGCGGAGCAGGCGAGGGTGGCGGAGGAGGCCAAGCGGGGGGTGGCAGAGGATGGCCGGGTGGCGGCCGAGGCGGACCGCGGTGCCGCCGAGGCGGCCGCCGCCACTACCGCGGGCATCATCGACGGTCTGCGGGGGCAGCTCGCCGCGGCCGTCGCGGCGCGCGCCGGGATGGAGTCCGGCGCCGACGATGCGGACGCGGCGCGGCGGGCGCTCGAGGCGGCGCTCGCCCGCGAGCGCGACCGCGGCGCGGCTGCCGAGCGCCGCGCCGACGCGGCCGACGCGGTGGCCGCGGACCACGCCGTGGCGGTGGCCGCCGCCGAGGCGGCGCGCGTCAACGCCGACGCGGCGCGCGTCGAGGCCGACGCGCGCCGCGTCGACGCGGACGCGCGCCGCGTCGACGCGGACGCCGCGGCGGCCGACGCGGCGGCCGCACAGGCGGCCGCCGAAGCGCGGCTGTCCGCCGCTGACGATGCGCGGCGGGGTGTCGAGGCGGCGCTGGGCGCCGCGCAGGCCGCGGCCGCGGCCGCGGCCGACCGCGCCGCCGCGGCCGACGCGCGGGCGGCCGACGCGGAGCGGCGCGCCGGCGCGTCGGCGGTGCAGGTCGCGACGCTCGGCGCGGCGCTTCGCGACGTGCAGGCCGCGGCCGACGCGGCCGTGGTGCCGACGGCGCCCGTGGCGACACGGGACGTCGCCCTGTCGGACGCCGCCCCCGCCGCCGACGCGGTCGACGCGGCCACCCCAGCCGACACGGACGACCTTGCGCAGCGCCTTGCCGAGGCCACGGCCGCCACCGACGCGGCGGACGCGGCCAAGGACTCGGCGCTGGCCGCCGCGCGCGACGCGCGCGACGAGGCGGCGGCACTGCGGGCGCGGCTGGAGCGGGCGCTCGCCGATGCGCGGCCCGTGCCGTGCGCCACGTGCGAGGTGGCACGCGCGGCCGGCGCCGACACGGCCACGGCCGACGCGGTGCGGGTGGCGCAGGAGCAGACGGCGGCGGCGCGCGCCGAGGCGGCGGCGCTGCGGGCGCGGCTGGTTGCGGCGACGCGGTCGGCGTTGCCGGCCGCGGCAGCGGCGGCGGCGGCACCCGCGGCGCCCGCCGCGCCCGCCAGGGGCGCGGGCACCTGGGAGGACCTGCGGCCGCAGTTGGCGGCGGCGCGCGCGGCGGCGGCGGCGGCACTCGCCGCGGCGGCCGAGTCGGAGCGCCGGGCGGTGGCGGCGGAGGCGGCGGCCGCCGCGGCGGTCCTCCGCATGACCCGCGCCGAGACGGCCGCCGCCGCGGCGGTCGACGACGCGGCCGAGGCGACGGCGGTCGCGAGCCGCGCCGCCGAGCGCGCCGCCATCCGCGTCGCTGACGCCGAGGCCAAGACCCGCCGCGCCGCCGCCGACGCGGCGCGCGCGCGGCGGCGGCAGCACCACCGGAGCGAATCGTCTGCTGCGGGAGCGGCAGCAACGGCGGCACCGGCACCGGCGACGGCGACGGCGCCACCGGCGACGGCGACGGCGCCGACGGCACCGACGGCATCGGCGGCGGCGGCGGCGCCCGAGCCCGCGTCCGCCCCCGCCACCACCGCCATTCCTGACGGCAGCGTCGGCAGGGGCGGCGACGGCAGCGGCGGCGCGCCGCCGCGGGCGACCGCGCCGTCGACCACCCTCCGCGACGCGGAGCGCGCGCTGGTCGCCGCGCAGGAGGCGCAGTCGGCGAGCGACGTGCGCGAGCGGGAGCTCACCGCCGCTCTCACCCGCCTCCGCCTCGAGCTGTCGACGGTCGTGACGGAACGGACGCGCGCCGTCGCGCGCGCGGCGGCCGCCGAGGCTGCGCTCGCCGCGGCGGTCGCGCAGCGGCGCGACGCTGAGGCGGCCGTCTCCCGCCTCGCCGCCGCCGCGCCCGCGGCGGCGGCGGCAGCCGACACAGTGCCAACCGACGGGTCGTTGACCGGCCGTGCCGACCGAGACATCCCGCCTCTGTCGCCCGTGTCGCCGCCGTCGTCGCCGCCGTTGACGGCGGCGGCCGACGCGGACCGTGGCAGCAGCGGCACAGCCGGCGCTCCCGCCGGCCGCGGCCGCCGCCCGACCGACGCGCCCGCCGGGGAGCGGCGGTGGCGGCGGCCGCGCCGCGCGGCGACCGTCGGCGCCATCCCGTCGCGGGCGCGCGCGGCGTCGGCCGACGCGCGTGAGCGCCGGTCGGTGGCCGCCGAGGTGGCCGCCGCCGCCGCCGCCGCCGCGGTGGGCGGAGCAACTGCTGCCGCGGCCGCCGCGCCGCCGCTGCCGCGGACGCCGCCGTCACCAGTGGCGGCGGCGGCAGCGGCGCCGGCGCCAGCGTCGCCGCCGGCGTCGCCGCCGGTGCGGCCGGCTGGGCCCCGCGCGTCGGGCGGGCTGCTGCCGAGCGAGCGGGAGCGAACGGCGGCGGCGGCGGCGGCGGCGCGGCCGCGCGGGCGGCTCGCCGCGTCGGCCGACCTCGGCCGCCGCGGCGGCGGCGCGGCGGGGTCGGGCCGCCTTGGCGGGCGGCCACACTCGTGGCTCGGCACGCTCGTCCGCCGCGCGCTGCGGCTGTCGGACGGGGAGGCGGCGGACGGGAGTGAGGGCACGCCCTGAGGGGGGCGGCCTGGTAGTGGGGGGGGGACGGAGGTCGACGGCGGTCGACCCGCTCGCCGCCGCTGTGTTTGTGTCTTGGTCGGTGGTGTTTGTGGTTGGTGGCGGGGGCGTTTGGCGTGACGGGGCGCCCGCGTCCATGGTCGCGGCGGCGGGCCTGGCTCCCGCGTCGCGCGTATCGAGTCTTGTGGTCTTGCTCTTGTCGCGTGGTGTGCTTTGGGCAGCGCTGCGGTTGCCGCGCTGCCGCACGCATCGCGTGTCTTGTGTTCTTTTTCTTCTTTGTAGCGATGACGTTACCCTGTTGTTTGGCTCTGTTGTGCCGACGATGGCGGTGTTGCCGCCTGCGCGTTCGCCACGCGGACGAAACCGGCCTTTGGCCGCGATACATGCACACGCGCAGGCGGCACTTTTTGCACGCACGTCCTGAGACTGTCCTTCTTGCCACGTGGCAGATCGCGACCAACCCCGCAATGGGCACGGGCCAAAAAAAAAAAGAACAAACCAATGCCGTGCTGATACAGCCCGCCGGCCAACGCCGCCGCCGCCACCGCGCCTGCCCGTCTCCGCCGTCACCGCAGTCGCCGCCGCGGCGTCTGGACGCCCGCCGCCCCCCCCACTGCCTGGGACTACCCGGCGGCGGCGGCGGCCGGTGACGGCGAGTCCGCCCCCACCATGGCTCCTCCCACGGCAACGACCGTCCACTTTACTGTCCGCGCCGCCGGCAGCCGCCCCGGCCAGGCCGTCTACCTCGTTGGCAGCGCGCCCGCAACCGGCGGCTGGTCCCCAGCCGCGGGGGTGCGGCTGTCGACCGACGCGACCACGTTTCCCGTCTGGCGCAGCCCGCCGGTGGCGGTGGCCACGGAGCGGCTGCCGCTGCCGCTGTCGTACAAGTACGTGCTGGCGGCCGAGGCCGGCGTGGACCCGGGGGGGGAGGTGGCGTGGGAGGTTGACGGCCGCTCGGCGGTGCGGACGCTGGGCGAGGCGGATGTCGCCGCCGCCGCGCCACCACCGCCAGGGGGGGGGGGGGAGGTGACCATTGATGACGGCGTGTTTGGGGTGCTGCGCCGCGGGGGTGTGGCGGGCGGGGTCGCCGCCGCCGCCGCGGGTGGCGGGAAGGGGGCGCACCGAAACGGCAGCGGCGGCGGCGGCGGCGGCGGCGGCGGCGGCGGCGGCGGCGGCGGCAGTGACCCGACGCGGGGTGGGGACGCGGCGTCGCTGCGACTGGTGGAGCGCCCCCTGGACGCGCTCGAGGCGGCGGTAGTGGCGGTGAATGGGGACCGCCGCAGCTGGCGGCGGCGCCTGTCGTACGTGCGCGAGCTGTTTACCGACGACGCCGCCGCGACGGCGGCGGCGTTTGACCCGCGCAACGTGGGCCACCTGGCGACGGTCGTCGTGTACTTGACGTTTCTCACGACGGGGCAGGTGCGTTGTGAGGAGGACGGGGGGCACCACCGGCCCAACCATCACGCCGCCGAGGCCAAGGCCATTGACGAGGCGCTCGGCGCGCTCGACCCGCGGTCGGCCGCGGCCGCCGACGCCGCCGACGCTGACGCAGACGACGGTCTGCGCGTGTTCCTGCTGCGCAAAATCTACCCGCTGCTGCCCTCCTACGCCTCCCAGTTTACCGTGTCGGTGCCGATGACGCGCATCCGCAACATTGCGCACCGCGGGGACATCCCGCACGACCTCAAGCAGCAGATCAAGCACACGCTACAAAACAAGCTGCACCGCTGCGCGGGGCCAGAGGACATGGTCACCTGCGAGCGGCTGCTCGAGCAGGTGACCGCGCCCGGCACGTCGTACAGCGGCGCGTTTGTCTCGGAGCTCCGTACATTCCGCGACGAGCTGCGCGAGTTTTTCAATGCCACCGCCCTCGACGACCGCCTGCAGGCGCTGGCCGATCGCGGCAGCGGCACGGCGGGGCGGCTGATGGGGCTCAAGCACGGGTGGGCGCCCGCGCTCGAGCAGCTGGCGGCCGTCAACACCCTCCGCGCGGAGCTGCACGCTGCTCCGGCCGCGGCAGATGCGGCCGACGCGCAGGCCGCGCGGCTGGCCGACGTGGAGCTCGAAAAGTACAGCGTGACGCTGCTCGCGGCGGTCGCGGCTGACGTGGAGGGCGGCCTCGACTGGGCGGTGGGGCTCGCCGCGCTCGCCGCGGCCGCCACCTGCCTCGCCCTCTCCCGCGTGACGTCGCCCGTCGCCGAGGCCACGGCGGTGGCGGCCGAGCTGCGCGCGCTGGCGGAGCTGGCGACCGCCGACGCGCCGCCGCCGCTGCTGCGCGTGCGGGCGGCGGTGGAGCGGGCGGTGCGGCTCGTCGACGCGCTCTGCGGCGGCATCGCCGCCGTCTATGCCGACCGCGTCGGCCCGCTGGCCGCCGCGCTCGGCGTGTCGGGCCCCGCCGCGGCGGTCTTTGCCGAGGCGGAGGTGCGCGCGCACGCGGCGTTCCACATGGCCCGCGTCGCGTCGGTGGTGGGCCGCGCCGTCCGGGCGTCGCTGGGCCTGCCCCCCTGGGACGCCATCTGCCCGGGCACCGCGGCGGGCGTGCTCGTCGTTGCCGACACGCTCGGCGAGGTGGCCCGCCCCGCGGCGGACGCGCCCGTCGTGGCGGTCGTGGCGCGGTCGTCGGGGGAGGAGGACGTGCCGGGCTGGGTGCGCGGCGTTGTTCTTGGGCACGACCTGCCCCACCTCAGCCACCTCGGCGTGCGTGCGCGGCAAGCGGGCGTCGTGTTTGTGTGTGCGGATGACCCGGCCGCGTTCCGCGCGTTTGTGGAGGGGGGGGGGGGGCCGACGCGCTCGCGGGCACCCGCGTGTCGCTCGCCGTGGACGCGGCGGCGGGGCGGCTGGAGCTGACGCCCGCCCCGGCGGCGGCGGCGGCGGCGGTCGACGGCGCAGACGCCGCTGCACTGCCGGTCGTGGACGCCTCGTCGGCGGCGGCGCCGGTGGAGATTGGGGCGGTGGACGCGTCGGCGACCGCGGTGCTGGCGGCAGCGGACGTGACGGCCGCGACGGGCGGCGCCAAGGCCGCGGCGGCGGGCACGCTGGAGCGCCTCGCCGCGGACGGCGGCGGCTTTGCCACCCCGCCGTCGGTGGTGGTGCCGTTTGGCGTGTACCTCGCCGCCGTCGACGCGGCCGCGTCGGCGCAGTCGTCGTCGGCGCCGGCGCTGCGCAAGCTCGCCGCCGCATACGACGCGGCCGACGCGGGCGGCGGCGCCGCCGCCGCCGCCGCCGCCGCCGCGCGAGCCTGGATTGAGACCGCCACGGCCGTGCCTGCCGGGGTGGTGGCGGCCATCACCGCCGCGTTTCCCGCGGGCACGCCGCTGATGGTACGGTCGAGTGCCAACTGCGAGGACCTGGCGTCGATGAGCGGGGCGGGCCTGTATGACTCGCTGGCGGCGGTGCGCGCCGACGACGCCGCCGCGGTCGCGACCGCCGTGCGGCGGGTGTGGGGCAGCGTCTGGAGCGGCCGCGCCGCGTCGTCGCGGGCAACGGCGGGCGTGCCGCACGGCGCGGCGGCCATGGCGGTGCTGGTGCAGGCGATGGTGCCCGCGGCGGTATCGTTCATCGGCTTTTCGCGCAACCCGCTCGCGGCGGCGGCGGCGGCGGCGGCGGGCGCGCCCGCCGAGGCATACCTCGAGCTGGCCGTCGGGATGGGCGAGACGCTCGCGTCGGCGGCGTCGCGTGGCACCCCGTACCGCGCGGCCGTGGCACGGGACGGTACCGTCACTGAGTCTGCGGTCGCGAGCTACTCGGTCGCGCTCATGCCGTCGTCGCGGACGTCGGCGGAGGAAGGGGGTGGGGGGGGTGGGGGGACCGCCCACGACGGTCTCGTGCCGACTGTCCTCGACTACTCGACGGTGCGCCTGACGACCGACGACAAGTACCGGATGGGCGTCTACGGCCGGGTGGCGCGGGTGGTGGCGGGCCTCGAGTCCGCGCTCGGCGGGCCGCAGGACACAGAAGGTGTGCTTGACGCTGACGGCGAGCTGTACGTTGTGCAGACACGGCCAATGGTGGCCGCGGCCGGTCGGAGCGACTGAGGCCGCCGCGTTGGACGTTGAGGGGTTGCCTCGGGAAGGGGGGGAGGTCAAGTGGGTTTTTTTGGGCTGTTGCGCCGGGAGCGCAGGAGCGTGGGCGTCTGGCGCACCCCGCTCCGGGCGTGGCATGGCGCGCCTGTGTATCATTATTTAGGGTGGGCGGCGGTGGCCGGGCAGGTCGCGGCCGCCCTCGTGGTGGCACTGGGTGTTCCTTCTCTGTTGTATCTCTGTGTGTATTGGACGCGCGTGGTGTCGCCGAGTATATCCTGCGTCTGGCTGCATGTATCTATGCGCATGTGTACGTCTCGTCACGTACATGTATATGAGGATTGGTAACATATGTGCAGTGCCCCTCCCAGGGCTCCTCTCTCGTCAAAGAGCACACACTTCCCGCGCGCGCGCAGGCAAAACACAGGGCCACGTGCACGGCTGGCATGGCAGCAGCCCTGCGCGAGGCTGCGTACGCCGCCCCTCCCGCCCGCCCCAAACGCCGCAGCCGCTCAACTCCGCTCCGCCGCCATCTCGGCCGACAACCGCGTCAGCGTGCGGCCCGCCGCGGCCGACGGCTCGAGCAGGTACGACAGGTCGGCCGACCAGGCCGCCCACGCCGGGTCGGTCGCGACCGCCGCCGCCGGGTCGGCCGCGTCGTCTCGGTCTGCCGCGGCGCCATCGTCGCCGCCGCCGCCGCCACGCCCACCCCCAACGCCGTCACCGTCGCCGCCGCCCCCCCCCACGCCCACCCCCCGAAACGCCGAGTGGTTGTGGATGGTCAGCGGCGTCAGCGGCGGCGGCGGCCGCGGCGCGAGGTCCGCCAGCGGCCGCTCCCGGTCGTCGGCGCTCTCCGCCCACGCTGCCGCCGCGGCGAGCGAGTCGTTGACCAGCGCCCCGTGCCGGTTGACCCGCCGCATCAGCGGCAGCGAGCCGCCGCCGCCCGCGCCGCCCTTGGCGCCCGCCGCGGCGGCGCCGGCGGCCACGCCCCCCCGCCCCCCCCTCCGCCCGCCCCGTCCGCGCCGCCGCTGCCGACGAGCGACGGCGGTAGGACGGGCGGCGGCAGCCCCGCGGCGCGGATGGCGCTCCGTGCGGCGGCGGCGGCGCCGCCGCCGGGCGGGTCGGCGCGCTCCAGGTTGAGGCCCGCCGCGACGCTACCGACGCGGCGTGCCGCCTCGGCGGCGAGCGCGCCCGCCTCGCCCGCCTCGTACCGCGCAAACAGCTCGTCCGCCTCGGTGGCGGCGGCGGTCGCGCCCGCCGCGGCGGCGCGCGCGCGGGCGCCCGCGCCCGCCGCGGCGGCGGCGGCGGCGGCGGCGGCGCCGCGCGAAAAGACGCGCGACGCAAAGTACTTGTTCCAAAACGCCTGCTCGGACAGCTTGCCGGAGGGGACGGTGCCGAGGTAGGCGCGGTGCACGTCGGGCTGCTCGACAAAGATCTGGTGGATCTTGGCGGGGTTGAGCACGTACCGGACGGTGTTGCCGAGCTGCTCGGCGGGCTCGAGGGACACGAGCGCCGTCGGCACGCCGCGGGTGCCGGCCTTGGCGCCCGCATCGGGGACGGCCAGCCGCGGCTGGCGGCCGCGGCCGCCGGCGGCAGCGTCGGCGGGGGGGGGTGGGGCGGCGGTGGCGGCCGCCGGCCGCGCGGCCGCCGCGGCCAGCGCCGCCGCGCTGTCCATGCCGTCCCGGCCGTAGGCCGGGTGCGCGGGGCTCTGGTCCGCCACCGGCAGCCGGTAGTGGATGGCGTTCCAAAACGCATTGTCCGACAGGGCGCCCGCCGTCACCAGCCGCGCGTGCTGCTCCTTGATGTCGGGCCGCCGCTGGAGGAGGCCCACCCGCCGGCGGATCTCGGCAATGTCCACCGACGGGCCCGGCGCGGCGGCGCCCGACGCGGGCGCGCCGCCACCGGTGGCGACGGCCGCCGGCCGCCCTTGCCCGCCCGCGGTGGTCACCCCTCCCCCAGCAGCGGCGGCGCCAGCGGCAGCGGCGGCGGCGCCCCCCCCGGCGGCGGCCGCCCCCGCGGCGGCGGCCGGGTGGAGCGTCCGGAAGATCACATCGCGGACGGCGTCGCGGTCGGCCCACGCAGGCGCCGGCGGCACGCCAAACTCAAAGACCAGCCCCTTGGGGTGCTCCGCCGCAATCAGCCGCAGCAGCGCCGCCGCGTTCTTCGCCACGTGCTGCGACTTGATGGACGCCAGCGGCAGCCGTAGCGGCCGGCCGACGCCCTCCCGGTCGGGCGTCCAGTGGAGGTGGGTGGCGTCGATGGTCAGGACGCCCTCCTTTTTCTTGTACCGAGCGCGGCGCTCGACCGGGGCGGCCGACATGGCGGGGAAGGCAAAGGGGGGGTGCGAGGAGGGTGTAGGTGCGGGGATGGATGGGTGCGCAGCGCTAAGAACGTTTGGCCGCAGCGTCTGGGCCAAGTCCTGCAATGTCTCGTACTTGCGAGAGGCAGTCTCCTGGTACTCGTTGGGGTGGCTTAAGTCGAAGACCGCCCTGGGCTTGTTGCCCGTGTGCGCCACGAATGCGGACGAGATGCAGGTGAGCCCCGCGATCTCGCGAGGTGACGTTACCTCGAGGATGTAGCCCACGTCGAGCTCCCGCGCAATCTCGGTCGTCATGAACGCGGTGTCGGCCGCGTCCATTGGGCATTCCTTGGTGCGGAACCGAGGGGGGTGGGCCGTCCAATCGATCTTTACCCCGTGCTCGATCGTATCGAGCACCCAGGCCGACGCTCGCAATCGCCGCCACTCCGGGAGAGCGGCGCGCAACGCGGCGAAGACCGACACCTTCGACGCCGTGCCGTGTCGTGGCGGCTGTCGCACAGCGCAGTGGTGCTTAAACCGGGATCCACGTCAAGCGCTCTTCAAGCCGGAAGGGCTTGAACAAACATTGATTTTCCTTGAAGTGGTCGCACGCGCCGCGGCGGCCGCCGCCCCAACTGAGTGGATTAGAGGCCGATCCTCACACTTAAAAGGTTGACAAGTACGGTAAAGTATATTGAAGGGAGGTGATGGGTTCCCTACTAAGGAGCATCCAATTGGTTGTCAAGTTTCGGTAACTCTCCATCACAGTCCTCGCGGGGTCCACGAAGGCCATCCCTGAGCGGCCGACAATCCCTCTCCATGGCCCGGCTGATGACGCCGGACGAAGCGCATCGGAAGACACAAACAGGCCCGTCTACAATCTTCATCCGCACCGCGTGCTTCGGTGACACCTGTGGCAAGTCGGGTGTCCACAGGGTACCGTAGTCAGGGGGGAGGGTTGACGCACAAACCCGTAACCGCAGTGCCAAGACTATGGCAAGTAAGCGGGACAAAGAAGGATACGTTTAGACCTGACGAGCAGGGAGGAGCGGGGCGAGAACGCCGTCGCGTGCCCAGAAGAGGCACGCGCGCGCCCGCCACAACCCTCGATCGGACAGGTCGACCGGGCAGGGTCGACCTGTCCTAAGAAATAGAAGCGAAATCCCTCCAAGACGATAATTGCATGCGAAATTGGTGAGTACCCCCCGAAAGGGCGTACCACAATCGATAGGTCGATCCTATCGATCGTCACAGGGAGTACTCGATCCAGCTCCCGCGGCCGTCCTCCCCCGGCCCGGGAGCTGTCCTTCGGGTCGAAGGATCGCCCGCCGGCGCACGCCTTCGACCCAATCACAAGCGACCTAGGGGGGGGGGCTAGCCCCACCCGTGACGCGACCGTTCGGGCCCGGTGCGCCGCCCGACCCTTTTACAGGGGTCGGGGAGAGGGGTTGCGACGACACCCTCGGCGGGTGTGGCCGCCCGTGGGGCTGCGGCGCGTGCCGTCCACTTAGCCGTGGACGGCCCCTGCGCGCCCCCCAGGCGTATATATGCCACATACCCCCCGTGTTAGCTTGTCGCCGTCCCTCGGCGACCAAGTTGCTTCGTCCGTCGTGTTGACGGACGATGCCGGTACCGCACCGGTGGCGCAGCGGCATGGCGGGGGAGATCGTCTTCCGCCCCTTGTCGGAGTGGGTGCCCCGACCGGGGTTCATGTCGCCGGCGTTCATCAACGCGGAGCTGCTGCGCGTCGCCCGCGAGCATCATCGTGCGTGCCTCCGCCGTGTGGCCGAGGCCGGGTGGGCGCTCCCGGACCGGTTCGTCGACGTGACGACCTCGGGTCACGTCGCCACGTACGACAGCGTCCGCCTACATGACGTGCACGGCATTCCGTCCACGGGGCAGCCGGGCGTGCAGGCGGTCACCTTCATGGCGTTGGCGTTTGCCAACGAGGTGCTCCGTCAAGAGACGCGCGAGGAGGGGCTGCAGCCGTGGGTGCGCAACCTCTTCCTCGTAGCGTGCAAGCACTACGAGCGGCGGCACTCCTCCCCGGTGCACGCGGCCGCGCTGGCGTTCGACCGCCTGCGGCGGGAGTGGCCTCGGGCCCGCTTCGTAGAGGGGGATCTCTACGAGGGGTTGGACATGATGTACACCCCGACATCCGCCACGCGGGCCGCCCTCGTCGGGTTGAGTGCCCTCCTACGACACCACGCCACGGTGTCGTACTCGGAGAGCTGCCCGGTCGACATGGACATGTCGGTGCGCGGCGGGGGGCTACCTAGCCGGCCGCCGCCGTCCGTCCAGCATCGTCAGCCGTCGCCAAGTGGTGGCGACGGCCTGCGGGTTCCTCTGCCCCTTGTGGGCTGGGTGGTTAGATGCCACCCGACCCGCGGCGGCTGAGGAACTCGTGCCCCTGCCCGAGTTGTTCGTGGACGCGGGCTTGAGCTCCCTCCGGCCATGCCCTTGTTGGCGGAGTACGTGTACTCCTACCTTGAGGACGCAAGCCACGTCGCGTGGACCATAGTGTCCACGGAGATGGTGCTCGACTACGCCGCCGTCTGGTTCCAAGCCCTCCGGGAGCGGGGAGTGCTGGTGCGCTTGAAGCGCACCCTGCTTGAGCACTTCTCCCGGTTGCCGTTGGACGATCTCCAAGAGGGGTCACCCCCTGGGTCCGCCTTGGCCTTCAGTCGGTGCGTCACGGGGGCCTTGGCGTTCCCCTGGTCGCACGTCACCGCGTGGGTGGACGTTGGGGGAGTGGGGGACGCCGCCCGGGAGGTGCTGGTCCAGTACACGCCGGACCAGGAGTACGGGTTCGCGGCCCTGGAATCCCTCCCGGGCTTCCCCAAGGCCGACGAGTTGGAGGGCGACGGTCCCCTACGTCGCCCGGACCTCAACGCGTCAGGGGGCGCGGAGGCGCCCATCGACGTGGATGGCGGCGACGCCCCCCCTTCGGCGGGCGCGAAGGCAACGGGTGGCCCGACGTCGGCGCGGGCGCCGACGACGAGGTTCGCGCACTCCTTGAGCATCTCCCGTGGGCGGCGCCAAGAGGCGTTGCGCGAGAGCGCGATGCTTGCGGAGGAGCGGTTGGAGGCGGCAAGGGCGGCGGAGCAGGAGGAGCGGGAAGAGGGGCGGCAGCGCGCTCGCGCTGCCAACCGCGCGGCGCAGGCAGAGGCCCGCGCACGCGCCCAGCGTGGGTCGTCCGCGGGTCCCTCTCGCGACGCCGCCGCAGGTCGGCGGGACGCCGACCGGCTTAACGCGGGCCGCTTCGGTCGGCGGCCGGCTTCCGTGCCTCCTTCCCCCCGTCGGGAGGATCCGCTTGGGGAGCCCATCGGGGCCGGGGGGCGGCGGGCCCCTCGTCCGGGCCGAGGGCGGGCGGGCCTACCGCCGCGTCACCGTCAGGGGCCGCGGGCGTCCCGGCGGCGGACGCGGATCGTCGTCGACAAGACGACGATGCGGCGGCGCATGCTGCGGCGGCTCAGGCGGCTGCTGCGGCGACGGCCGCCGAGAAGGCGGCCGAGGCAGCGGCAGCGGAGCACGCCTCCGAGGCTGCCGGCGCGGCCCGCGAGCGCGCTACGGCGTTCGCGGCGCAGCAAGAGGCGGCGGCGGAGGCACAACGTCGTTGGGCCACCAGCGGGGACGAAGACGCCCCGGGGTCTTCCCGGCACGAAGGGTCCGCGCGTAGCCGCGGACGCGGTCGGGCGGACGGGGTGGCGGCCGGGCGCCACACACGTCGGGTCGGGGCCGGCCTCCCCCATCGGGCACGGCAGGGGGACCGGGAGAGCGTCCTCCGGCTGGGGACGCTGCTGGGGCGGGGGACTTTGGCAGCCCCGTCCGCGGGAAGAGGGGTCGCCGCGGCAACGCCTCGGGCCCGGGCGCTTCCGAGAGCCGCCGATCCCGCCCGCGCCGCCGGCACAGCCGTTCTGAGGACACGGCTAGCGCATGCCGCGGTCGGCGTGAGCGGTCGCCTTCACCGGCGACCCCGAGCCGTGCGCGGGGGCGATCTTCCCGCCGCCGTCGTCATTCTCGCCGTCCCGGCCGACAGCAGGACGGGTCGGAGTCGACGGCGGAGACGCGGTCGACTCACCGACGGCGGCATTCGTCGCCGTCGTCGTCGCGCTCGGTGTCCCGGCGTCGGCGCGAGCGCGGGTCTCGCCACGCCTCGCGGTCGCCCTCTCCCACGGGGTCCCGGTATCGGTCGTGTACCCCGGAGGGGTACAGGGCTGGCCCCGGGAAGGTGCCGTTGGTCGCGTCGCCGGCGGACGAGTCGGCGTTCCGCCGACTCTTCCGCTCGGAGGACCTGCGCGAGTTGAAGCGCATGCACCTCCCGGCGCGTCTGATCAACCGTGCCTGGTGCGAGACGGTACGCGTGATGCAGCAGGCACTACGCTTGGAGGTGGACCGGCTGGATGGCGCCACCTTCGAGGTGGCGTCGCGGTCCCTGGCAGACGCCGCGCTGGACGCGGCGTCGCGGTCGTTGTTGTACGACCGGTTCCGCACCGCCTTGGATGAGGTGATGAATGACCCCGGCGAGGGGTCATCGGGCCGCTTCAACGTGGCTGACATCTGGGGTGAGGGGGGTGAGTGACGGGTGTAGGAGGCTCCCGCGTGTCGGGTGCAGTTGGTGGGGAAGGAGGGGGAGGGGCTAGCCCTATAGGGACGCCCAGGTACCCATGAATCGTCTTGTTACTCTGCTACTCGCCGGCATGATTTCGCTCAAAGCGAAATACTATCGTGGTCCAGACCGGTGGGTGCTCAGCCACCCATAGGTCGGGACTCGCGGGCGAGCGGGGGAAGCACTCCAAGGGTAACTCCTCGTACTCGAAGCATCGGTTCATGAAGATACTGAACCATTCTTGCGCTTCCCACCGGGGAGCGAGGAGGGTGAGGGCCAATGGAGGGCCACTTGCCAGTCGCTCGGCAATCTCCGGGAGGAGCGAGGTCGGGGGGTTCGCCCACGCGTTGTGGGGCGTCCAGTCGTGACTCATTGAGTCACGCCACTCGGCCCCGGGCTCGCACTCCTTGGAGCCGAACCGCTCGAACCTCTTGTTCGCCCGAGTGGCGAACAAGTCGATGGTGTGAGGCCCGTGGAGCTTCTCCAACCGGTCCACGATTGCTCGGGGAGCCGTCCAGTCCGCCCGCTCCGGTATGTTACGGGGGAAGTTCGTGGGGAATGTACTGCGTAGGTAGTACAGGGGGATGACCTCGCCCACCTGCCCGCGCGGGTGGGTCCAGATGAGTCGCGCTTGGACGTGACCGTCGGGCGATTGGTGGAAGGCGATGATGGTTGGCACCCACCTGACGCTGGGGGTCACCGCGTTCACGCGGGCGTCCGGGTGTGGGAGGCCTTGGCTCTGCGACCTGAGTGTCATCTTAGTTGGTGACCACTCGTACCCCGGTACTTGCTTGTTCTGGTTCCGCAGGTACCGCAGGACCAAGTGCTTCGGCAGGTCGCCGAGCGGCGTCCACACGTCGTCGTTGCTCTGGTACCCCCACCACCGCACCTTGGCTTGGTGCTCCCCATCGACGCATCGATACCCGACGAGCTTGTCGATGAGGTAGTCGTCCATCACGGATGGACGGTCGGACAAGTTCACCTTGTCCTTGAGCAGGGCATGAGGGGTGGCGTCGGCTTCGCCGGCTGCATCGGGTCGTGGGGCTGGCGTCGCTTGGTCCCACGACACTCTGCTCTCCTCGTCCCCCACCTGGACAACGAACGTCTTGTCGTCCAGGTCGACGACAAGGAACGGCCCGTTCGTGGGGCTGGACAACTTGTGCTCGCGTTGGTGTGCCTTCAGGTACACGTAGTCGCCGATCTTGACATCCTTGTTCCGGGTGGCAAGGTTCTTGTCGTACGTCTTCTTGTAGCGCTGCTGCGTCTTGCGCAGAGCCTCGGCCACCTTGGGTATGGTCTTGCGGAGCCGGGCCATGAAGGAGCGCTTGACCGACAAGGGCGAGCCGTCCTTGGTGGTGCCGTGTGCCTGGATAGACACACCGGGTGGCGGGCTGTGCACCGTGAGGTTCGGGATCCGTCTGGGGATGACCAGCTCGAACGGTGCCACGCCCGTCGATCGATGCGGCTGCGTGTTGTACGCGTACGTGAGGATGGGTAGGAGCTCATCCCACCGTTGCGGGTTATCCGCAACGTAGTGCCGGAGCTGCTTGACGATGGTGCGGTTGTACCGCTCCACCTGCCCGTTTGTCTGCGGGTGGTACGGCGTCGACTCCCTTGTCTCAATGCCAAGGGTCCGGCACACGGCGATGAAGAACTTCGACATGAACTGGCTTCCTTGATCCGACAGGAGCACGTCGGGTGGCCCGTAGCTGGCCACCCATACCTCCACCAACGCCGAGGCTACCGTGACAGCGGTCACCTTCTTCAGGGCGACGCAACGGACGACCTTGGAGAAGCGGTCGGTGAATGCCAACACGTACTTGTTGCGCGTCAACGAGACAGGCAGCGGCCCGAGGATGTCGACGTTGACTTCCGTCAACGGCTCGGTCGCCGGGAACAGCCTCATCGGCGCCGTGTGGCGTCGCAACGCAAGCCGGCTCTGTGCACATGCGGCGCACCGCGTGACCACTCCGTAGGCGTCGGTGGCCATCGACGGCCAGTAGAACCGGCGCCGCATGGAGTAGTACATCCGGTTCGATCCCGGATGTCCTTCCGTGGTCGGGAAGTGGGCCAAGTGGAGCAACCTCGCCCGATGCTTGTGCGGGACCACAAGCTGGTCCCCGTCGAGGCCCTCTCGGTAGAGCGCTCCGTCCTTCACCGAGAAGTTGGGGGCCTTGCCTGCGGCCATCTTCTTGCGGATGACCTTGCACAAGGCGTCGGTCGCCTGGTCCGCTACTAGGTCCTCAAACGCGACCGGCGTCAGCCGTACCGCGTGGGTGTACCGCCCCCTCTGCAAGCTTCTGGCCGTCTCGGCCAGAGCCAAGCATGGGATCTCGTCGTCGAGATCCGAGTCGTCAAGGGCGCCGGTGCGCGTCCGTGACAAGAAGTCGGGTGCATGATGACTTGCACCAGGCTTGTACAAGACGTCGAAGGTGAACTCGGCCAAGCGGAGGCGCCATCGCATCAACCGGCTGCTTGGGTCGGTGGTATTGTAGATCCACCTTAGTGCCTGATGGTCCGTTCGCACCGTGAACTTGTTGCCGTCCAAGAAGTGCCGTAAGGTCAGCACTCCCCACACAAGTCCAAGGCATTCGCGTTCCGTCGTGCAGTAGTTCTGCTCGGCCGGCTTCAGCGTGCGGCTGTAGTAGCCCACCGGTTGCAGCTGTCCATCTTCTTGTTCTTGCAACAAGGCGCACCCGAGCTGGTCCGCGCACGCGTCGACGTCGACCACGAATCGACGGGTGGGGTGCGGGATGGTGAGCACCGGCGGTGTCACCAAGGCTTGTTTGAGGTCTTCAAACGCCGCGAGTTGTTCTGCCGTTGGTTCAGGCAGATCCGGGCCGACGTCGTTCTTGGTCAGCTCGGTTAATGGTCTCGCTCTCTTGGCGAAGTCCTTGACGAAGCGTCGGTAGACGTTGCAGGCGCCGAGGAAGCTCTTCATATGGGTCTTCGTCTTGGGGAAGGTGGCCCGTTTGAGGGCCTCGGTGTTCTTGTTGTGCACCTTGAGTTGGCCGGGGCAGACCAAGTGACCGAGGTACTCGACTTCTTTCTTGAAGAAGGCACACTTCTCAAGGTTGAGTGTGACGCCTGCTTTACGTAGGCGTGTCAAGACTACGTCCAGGTGGCGGACGTGTTCCTCGGCGGACTTGGAGAACACGATGACGTCGTCAAGGTAAACAAGACATATCTGCCACTTGAGGCCAGACAAGATGATGTCCAGGGCTCGCTGGAACGTTGCCGGGGCATTCGTCAGCCCGAACGGCATGACGACCCATTCGAAGAGTCCGTCGTGACATGCGAAGGCGGTCTTCTCTTGGTCCTCCTTTCGGAGTGGCACTTGCCAGTAACCGGCTGTGCAATCAAGTGTCGAGAAGAACTGCGCCTCGCCCAACGAGTCGAGGCAATCATCCATCCTAGGAATGGGATAGGTATCCTTCTTGGTGACGGCGTTCAGCCGTCGGTAGTCGATGCAGAACCTCGGCTTGCCGTTCTTCTTGGGCACGACCACGACTGGGCTTGACCAGTCGCTGTGGCTTGGCCGTATCACTTCCTGCTTGAGCATGGCGTTGATGCAGTCCGTGATGATCTCCCTCTTGCGCAGGCCCGTCCGGTAGGGGGCCTGGTGGATCGGGATGACCTTGTCATCGGTTTCAATCCGATGAACGGTGGCGTGGATCGTCCCCAGCTTGCCGCTCCACATGACCTGATGCTGCTCGAGCATCCTCCGGATACGCTTGTGGAGGTGCTTCGGAGCGTCCGCGAGGTCGACTGAGTCGACCGACGGCGCGGGCTTATCTTGCGGAGGTTGGGGCTTCTCATCGACCGTGGCGATGACTGGCCCCTCGTACATCTCCGCTGACCCGAGGACGGTACCTTTCTTGAGGTACCTGGTTGTCGCGCCGACGTTGCACAACCGTACCTGGAAGGGCACGGCAGGCAAGGTGCAGGCGACCCCATTCGCCAAGATGACTTGGTGACCTTGGTGCAATCTTGAGTTGGTGGTCACATGGATCAACCCGGTGATGTCGCTGTTGGCTGCCGCGAACACTTCGGTGAACGGCGGCAAGGTCGTCCGCTTAGCCAGACGGACCTTGCCCTGTTGCCGTTGAACGCAGTGCGTGTCCAAGATGGGCATGCAAACCGAGACAGGTGAACTGGGGTCGGTCCAGTACACCTTGTTGAGACGTGGGTAAATAGCCTCCACGTGCTGGTTGATGAACCGGGTACCCAAGATGGCCGGGACGGCCAACTCCTTGACGACGTGGAACGTTGAGACCATCTTAACGTGCCCGGAGTCGACGATGATGTTGATCGCCGCCAGGATGGGAAGGGGGTTGCCACTGGCGTCAACCACCTTGGGCGTCCGTCGATTCTTGGACGCGAACGAGGTCCAGTTCGCCGGAAGTTGGTCAACCCGAATGAGGTTGAGACCCGCCCCTGTATCCAGTGTGGGCCGCATCGCACGCATGTGTTCTGGGGCAGGCCCCAGACACAGGGGAACCGTGTAGTGACGGTACGCCTTGTTGAGGATCGACGTCCAACACCGAGGTGTTGGTTGGGGTTTGCCGCGGTCAGGGGGAAGGTCGGCCGCGCCGGGCTCACGCGACCGACCGCTCAGTTTCCCTGAGCGTGGGCAGGGTGGTCGTCGGTGTCGACGAAGGCCGTTACGGCACGGTCCGTTGACGAACGTCGGCGTTCCCGTCGAGGTTCGGGGCAGTCGCTGGAGAAGTGCCCGAACCGGTGACAGTTGTAGCATTCGTCCGTCGAAGTTGCAGTTCGACGCGGGGACGGGGACCTCGATGCCGGTGTGGCGTTGCGTTCCGTTCGCGCGAAACGTGGTGGTTGCGGCGGAGTGACCGCGACATTCGCTACGACGGCTTCCGAGACGGCTCCAACACGGATTGGAGAGGTAGTGTTCCGGATGTGTCGACGCAGGTCCACCTTGACCTTCTGGACACCCGTCCAGTAGATCTGCGCGGTAGTGATCGCTTCCGGCAGCGACACGCGGCCCTTGGTCATCTGGAACATGACAACCTGCGCCTTGATCGCGTCGTGAAGCCCGTTGATGAACGTATCAACGAGATCGCTGCTGTTGAACAAGCCGACGAGGCGGTCGCACATACGCTCGAGTCGTTCGCCGAACGCTCGAGGTGCTTCCTCTTGTTCTTGACGAGCAGAAATGACCTCGGTGTAGGCCTCGTTCAACTTGTCCGGCGTTGCAAACTTCTGCAACAGCCAGTTCACTCCGTCCCCGTACGTCTTGATGGCGTGCGTGTCCCGTGTCCCACTGTTGGACACGGCGGAGGTGAAGGACAGCTTAGCCGATCCCGACAGGCGGAAGCCGAGGAGGGGCAGTGCTTGTCCGTGTGACGCTCCGGCGGCGTCACAAGCTTTCTTGAACGTAGACAAGAACCCGAAGATGGCGAGTGGGTCCTTCCCAGTGAAGGGCGCCTGACCTTGGAACGGCCCGTCCAAGCACTTGTTCAGCTTATGTGCTTTCCTGACAAGACGGGGTGGATACGCCAGGCGCGTATCCTCCAGGAAGTACGTCTTGTAGCACAACAGACGTCGGTAACGACGGTTGGGTGCATGGATGGCCATCCGACGGTCGAACACCTCGTGTTCGTTCTTCTTTGATCGCTTGGACTTGAGCCCGCGTCGGCGTCGCGTAGCTTCCTCCTCGTCCGTGGTGCTCTCGTCGGAAGATTCCGACGGGGAAGACGGCGGAGAAGGAGGGGTCGGGGGCCCCGATGTCGACGATGACGACGACGACCGATCGGGCGAAGTAGATCGGTCCGTCGCCGTCGATGACCGGGACTTGGAAGGGGCGTCGTCACGTCGAGTGTGACGAGGGCCCTTGCGTGTGCGGCGGCCGCGCTCAGGGGTGCCCTGAGCGGGGCGCTCACCGTACACTTGAAGGAGAGCCTGGAGTCCCGCAAGTAGCTCCGCCGTGTCATGTTGTTCCTTGACAGGCTCAGGTGTCGGCTGCTTGCGATCCTTGGGCTGACCCTTCTTGGTGGGTCGGGGCTTCTTCATGGAGCCACTGGCGGATCTGCTCTCTTGAGCAGACTTCTGCATCTCAACCAGCAGATCTTGTTGCTGCTGCAGACGTCGCGTCAGTTCGGCTACCGTGGTCTGCTCGTCATTCAAAGCTTGCTCCGCTTGAGCAAGGGCAGCTTCATAGGCGGCAGTCCGGCCGTCGTCTTCCGCCTCTGCGGTAGGCGTCGGCCCAGCCGCCGACGCCGAGGCCGCTGGGAACGTCAGCGGGTCGTCCTTTGGGTCCACGTCGGCATGCGCCGACGGGGCCCGACGAGGAGGCGGAGGGGGGTCGTTGCGGGCTTGAGTGGTAGAGGAAGACCTCGTGGAGACGCCCTTTCGGCGCGTCCCATCGGGGGGCACGTAGTCCTTCGGGAGATGAGGATCCATGTTGCCCGACCGATCAGGTCCTCCCCTGTCGAGGACCGGCGATCGCTGTCGTCCACGGGGCTACGGCCCGTGGCGACCCCTTGACGTGATGAGCCCCGCTCACCACCACCTTGACCCGGGTCCGTTTGCGCCCTGCGCTCCGGCCGCCCAAGTCGAAGTCCACGATGACACCGCTACCCGTCTTAGCCGTAAAAGATAAGGAGATACACGTCCACCTCACGGCCGAGGGCCGTGAGTTTCTGCGTATCCCCTGCTGCTCCACCAAATGTGGCAAGTCGGGTGTCCACAGGGTACCGTAGTCAGGGGGGAGGGTTGACGCACAAACCCGTAACCGCAGTGCCAAGACTATGGCAAGTAAGCGGGACAAAGAAGGATACGTTTAGACCTGACGAGCAGGGAGGAGCGGGGCGAGAACGCCGTCGCGTGCCCAGAAGAGGCACGCGCGCGCCCGCCACAACCCTCGATCGGACAGGTCGACCGGGCAGGGTCGACCTGTCCTAAGAAATAGAAGCGAAATCCCTCCAAGACGATAATTGCATGCGAAATTGGTGAGTACCCCCCGAAAGGGCGTACCACAATCGATAGGTCGATCCTATCGATCGTCACAGGGAGTACTCGATCCAGCTCCCGCGGCCGTCCTCCCCCGGCCCGGGAGCTGTCCTTCGGGTCGAAGGATCGCCCGCCGGCGCACGCCTTCGACCCAATCACAAGCGACCTAGGGGGGGGGCTAGCCCCACCCGTGACGCGACCGTTCGGGCCCGGTGCGCCGCCCGACCCTTTTACAGGGGTCGGGGAGAGGGGTTGCGACGACACCCTCGGCGGGTGTGGCCGCCCGTGGGGCTGCGGCGCGTGCCGTCCACTTAGCCGTGGACGGCCCCTGCGCGCCCCCCAGGCGTATATATGCCACACACCACCAGCCACACGAACGTCACAGTGTATTTCAAGCCAACGCATATTGTCCATGATGGCTCGCCGCCGTGTCCCCCGCACCCTCCCTGATGTCCTCCCTCTTGTTCCACCAGCACAACGAGAAAGAAACTCTTGTCACAACACCAATGTTGTGACCCAGACCAGATCACCGACCGCTGGGGGATTTTTTAGCACGAACGCTCCAAAACGTTGGCGTGTATGAGGTGCATCGAGTTGGAGCCGTACGCAGCTCCTGAAGTTCCGCATACCCACTTCCTTTCGCTCCATGACATGGTCGTTACCGTGTTCGGTTGCTCACGTCGCGGTCAACAGGTACCCTGATGTACACGCAAGTGCTTCGGGTGCCTGTCAGTGTCGTCGGAGAGAAGCAAGCCGACGGTTGGGAGCGTACTGTACCGCGTAATTGAAAAAAAAAAACTCTCAGGAAGATCTGCAGGCCGCCGAGATACGGCGTGCGCCTCACGTAATCAACTCCGGCGAGCTGCATAAATGCCGGGATACGATCCAAGAAACATGGGACTTTTCAGGTGAAACGGGGGCTTCAAGCTCTTGTCGATGCTGTACTTCTATTAGGAGAGCGTGATCACGCTTAATGCGGCGCGAGAGCTGTGTGCATTAGCACTTGAAGAAAGCTTGATTAACCTTGAACAAGGGGTCAAGACCTGCGTGGTCGTCATCGTTCAGAACATCACTGTGTAGCCCGCACTGAGACGCACCTTGTGGTGTGTCGCAACCCCACGACCGAGCACGTAGTCATACTGACTTCAAGATTTATCACGTTTTCTGCAAGAAATCGGGCTCTACGGGGTCTCTAGTGTCTATTCTACCGACCGGATCATTTGATCCTTTTCGGATCAAATGATCCGGTTTTTCAGTGTCTGTTTTCTTCTAGTTCCCGCCACCTGCCGCCTTTTCTGAGGGCACGTCCACCAATGTCGGCTATCAGTCTTAAATGAGTGGTTTTAAGACACCACGTGTACATACGTGGCAGCGTCTGGGTGGTCGGGCTATCGGCGAGCTATCAGGCGAAGCACGAGAAGTGGACTTACGGTGGAGACGGGGGCTACCAACAGGCTACCTTCCAAACCACGGGTCCGTTCGTCGTCTTCGTTCCAGGCCGTTGGTGTTGACAACTCTCCACTATCACACTGTCGAAATGATGCCCACACGTGGCACGCTCTCAGCCAATCATCGCCCTGGCAATTGGTAAGGTCTGTTGGCTCCAGGGCTATCGCTCGGCCAAAACACCCTGTTTTGGCCAGGCGATAGCTCTGGAGCTAACAGACGTCAGGGTACGGAGAGGAAGTTATGTCGTCACTTATATCAAGTCTATTCGCTGAGGGGGGTTCGTTTTAGGCCGGAATAGCTCGTTGACATTGATGAACGACCGCATCAGTGCCACGTTTGGCCCGACGCGCCACGTTTTTCCTACGTGGCACGAATATCGGCGAATATCGACATTGGTGGACGTGCCCTGAGGCCAGAAACGAACTCAGCGCCGTCTCTTTGCCCTTGGGGGAGCTTGGGTGCATCCAAGCTTGAGCAGAAGATGAGTTCGGCGCGCTTTTTGTCGAGTGCCCGGGCCGGTGGCGCTGCACCTGGGATCGCCGCCCGCGGCACCATGTGCCAGGTCTTGCGCGCCCGCCGCGTGCCGCGGACGCACAGAAGCAGAGAGAGCCTGGCGCGTGCGGGTTCCGCACACCAGGGCCGAGCGCAGAGGGGGGGTCGACGACGGGAAAGGCCCCCTCAGCCGAACGCTTGCCAGTTTACTCCTCCTCCTTCACAGGTCTTCCCCTCTGCCCACCCCCGTGCCACGGCGGCGGCGGGTGCCCCGCCGGCGGGGGGCACCCCCCAGACGCCGGCGCGGGCGGGGGCGGGCGCCGCCCCGGTGGACGGCGGCGTCCCCAGTGGCAGCACGCCGACGGCGGGCGGCGGCGGCGGGGTGGTGGCGGCGCCGCCGTTTGGGGCCACCCCCTCGACGTATGGGACGCCCTTTGGGGTGCGCCTGCGCGGCGGGGCGGCCACCCCCGGCGGGGGGCCCTTTGGGGGCGCCCTGCTGGGGGGATTTTGCTTTGGCGGCACGCCCCCCGCGGCGGCGTCAGCGAGCAGCGTTGCCGCCGCCGGCGGCAACGGCAGCGGCAGCCGCAGCGGCAGCGGCTGCGGCATCGGCGGAACGCCGTCGCGCGCGGCAGCGTCGCCGGCGCCCGCCGGCAGCGGCCGCGGCAGCAGCTTCCGGGTGTTGGCCCTACCGGCGGCCGGAAAGCGGGGAGGGCCGTTGCCCTTCCCGCCGGCGGCCTTCTCGCCCTTTTCGTTGCTCCTGCCGCCGCCGGCGACGGCGAAGGGGGACGGGGTGGGGGTCTGGCCTCCGGCGGAGGCGCCATCGCCTCCGCCTCCTCCGCCGCGCAGCCGTCGCCGTCGACGCCGGCGTAGGGGTCGGAGGCGGCACTGGCGACGGCGGCTGTGCCGGCGACGACGCCGCCGCGGCGGGGTGGGGGCGCAACTCCGACGCCTCCGCCGGCGGGGGCGCCGCGGGCGCCCGTGTTCGGCGCCCTCCCGGCACCGGGCAGGGGGCTGTGGTGCTGGCCGTGGCGCGACCGTCGTTTGGGGCGCCCGGTTCGGGCGCACCTGCGCTCGCTGCGCCGGGCGCGCTGACCGCCGTGGCGGGGCCTCTGCCTGCCGCCCCTCTCGTGGCGCCCCTGTCGTCGCCTTTGTGGTCGTCTTCGTCGGCGCTGCGAACGGCGCCGCGGCCGCCGGTCGCCGCGGCCGCCCCTCAGGCTGTGTCTGTAGCTGTCCGTAGCTTGGTGGAGGACAACAAATCCTCTCAGATGCATGGAATCGACGATTTCTGGTCAGGTCAGGCGAGGATCAAATGATCCTCAGGTGAGGATCATTTGATCCTCATCTCCGGTAGAATAGACACTAGGGCACTTCATGATCGCCCTGGATCGTGATTTCTGCAAGGTTCTGCTCTTGATAAGCGCTTGAAGTGGATCCCGCAACAAGGCCCACTGCGCAGGTGACGTCGGAAAGTAAGAGTAAAGAGGGGGAGAAAAACAGCATCATTTGATCCTTTTAGGATCAAATGATGTTGTCAGTAGAATAGACACTGACGTCACCCGACGGGCAGCACGTGCCCGCATGGTCGTGCACGTCGCCCGCGCCGGGCGTTCGCGGGTCATCGGCAGCGACGCGCCAGCGACAAACGCCATGGTGACGTGCGGGGGGGAGACTGACACGGAGGAAGGGGCAAGGGGGAGGTGTGCGGGATGGATGGGGACACTTTCATACTTTCACTCCCAGACACCTTGGACATCCGCACTCAGGCGCCCAGGCGGAGCAGGGCCTCCACGACCCACGCCTCGACACGGGCGCGCACCCCCCCCGCCCCCTCCCCCACTCCCGCCCGTCGGCACCACAGGGGCAGCCGCCGCCCCGCCCGCCGCAGCACCGCCCCCCCCACCCTTCCTCCAGGGCGCTCCTCCCAAAAGTCCACCCGCACCTCTGTGGCCCGCACGGTGAAGCGGAGGCCGCTCGCGTCGGCGGGGTAGAGGCGCAGCCGCGACGCGCCCGCCGCGGGCCGCGCCCACAGCTCGGGCGGCCGCCGCGCCGCGGCGTCCCCTCCCCCCTCCTCCACCCACACCCGTGCGGTGGCCGTGCCGTAGCGGTACGTGCCGGTCAGGCGGCCGAGCGCCGCCGCCGACAGGGCCACCACCACTGGGGGTGGGGGGGGAAGGGCGCCGCTGCCGCCGCCGCCGCCGAGCACCACACCCGGCTCCCACTGGGGCGCGTCCATGGCGGCGGCCACCGCCACCGCCAGGTTCACCACCGCGGGGGACCGGGTGGAGCCGAGCACCCCCACCGCCACCCCCCGCCCGACGTCGACCGACAGAAACGCGGAGGAGCCGTCGGTGGCACCCCCGTGGTAGAGCACCCCCGGCCGGCCCGGCGTGGCGCCGTGGCGGGAGTCTGCCCACCCGAGGCACTGCCGGTCCCGGCGGGTCGGGCCATACATGCGGACCGCCCTTCCGGTACGCCGGTACGTCTGGGCGGTGGCGGTGAGGCGCAGCGCGGACCGCAGCGCCGCCGCCTCGTCGTCCGCGACGCCGCTGCCGCCGCTGCCGCCGCGTGCGGCCGTGCCGTTCCGACCGGCGGCCGCGACGGTGGCCGCGGCGGCACCCGCGACACCCGCGGCCGGCGCCACCGCCGCGGTCAGCACAAACGAGGCAAACGCGGCCACGTCGGCGACAGAGGCGGCGACGGCGCCCGCCGCGGCGAGCGCGGTCGTGAGCACCAGCGGCGGCACCGGCTGCCCGTCGGGGTTGTGTGGGACCGCCTGGCCGGGCAGCGGCCGCCCCGCCGCGGCGCCGCGGGCGCCCGACACGGCGGCGGTGGCCATGCGCAGCGGCCGAAAGACGCCGTGCCGGAGGGCCACCCCCACCGACGGCGCGCCCGTCGCGCGCGCGACGAGGTGGCCCAGCAGCCCGACGGCCAAGTTGGAATACACATACGCGGTGCCCGGCGGGTGACTAATCGGGGTGGCCGGCAGGTCGTTGTACAGCCGCCAAAGCGTGTAGGCGCGCATGTGCACGTTGCACTGAGAGGCGCTGACGGGCATGCGGGGGAGACCCGACGTGTGCGTCGCTAGGTGCCGGAGGGTGACGGCATCGCCGTGCGGCGGCGGGAGGCGTGACCAGACGGGGAGCAGCGTGTTGACGCGCGTGTCGAGCGTGAGCGTCCCCGACCCGACCGCCCGTGCGAGCAGCAGGGCCGTAAAGACCTTGGTGATGGAGCCCAGCTCGTAGCGGGTGGTGTCGGTTGGCAGCGCCCCCGCGCCGCCACCACCGCTGCGCCGGGGGGAGCCCCCGGCGGCCGCGGCGGCGGCGGCCGCCGTCGGCTCGTCTCCGCCCCCCTCCCCCCCACCCCCTTCCCCCCTCACCGCCCCCGTGGTGCCAAAGTGGTAGGTCCGGGCGGCGGTCCCGCCGCCCGCGCTCCGCGTGACGACCACCACGGACAGGCCCGCCACGATGGGGGGCACCCCCGGGGTGGCCGCCACCAGCGGCGCTGCCAGCGCGGCCACCGTCGCGTGGGCGGGCAGGAGGGGGGGGGGGCGCCGGGGGGGGGGGGGGGGGGGGGCGCCCCCACCGGCCGCGCGCCCCCGCCGCCACCGCGTCGAGCGCCGCGTCAATGGCGGAGGGGGGGGCGGCCAGGAGCACCGCCGCGGCTGTGGCCGCGACGGTGGCAGCGACCGCCACAAGGAGCCGCGGACGGGAGGCGTTCATGATGGGGGGGGGGGGCGGGGGGGGTGGGGGGGGGGGGTGGACGCAATGGAAGGGGCAGGCGAGCAGAAGGATGGGTTCCGTGGATTGGAAAAGTCGCGCGAGGGTCGCCTGACTGCTTGGGCCCGCCCCGCCACCGGGTCTTTGACAGCCTGGACTGGCCCCGTCGCAGACAGCCCGACCCATGTGTTCGAGTTGCACTGCCGTCCTTCACAAACATCCGAGAGAGGAGACGCACGCACGCAGACCGCCTCGGTATCCTTCCTCTTTCGGGCCGAGGTGCGCCCCCACATCTCCCGCCGCGCGGCGCCCCCCTTCCCCCCCCCTCTTGTCGCGGGCGCGGGCGCGCCTACGGGGTAACGGCCCACGGTGGAGAACGCCACCACGCCCTTTGCGCTCTCTCAGCTGCGTTCTGCCCCCACGGCCGGCGATGGAACGCCGGCAGCAAATTCCCCACACGCCCGTGGCGGGCGCACCCACTGCAACGGTCCTCTCCCTCGTCACGGGGAGGACGCAGCCCCGCAGGAAAGGCTTAAACGTTGGCGCGCCACGGCCTCTTACCTCTTTATACAACGCGCGGCGGGAGCGGCGCCCAGTGCACAAATGACCCTCCAAGGCAGTCCAAAAGCGCGTCAGCGGCTAGCAGCTCATGCGTGCACGCGCTCGTTGGCATCTTGCCACCCCCCCCCCCCCCCCGGAGGCGGCCGCCTCTGGCCACCGCCGCCGCCGCCCGCGCGCCGCGGGTGCGGCGCGCCGGCGGCGCCGGCGGGGCGGCCGCAGCCGCTGCCGCCGCGGCGGCCGCCGCGCGCGCGCGGCCCGCCGCGACGCCGCCCACCTCAATCGATGCGCGGCGGGCGCGGCCCGACGGCCCGCCCGCCCACGCGCGGACCTCTGTCTGCGTCGGCGCCCGGTCAAACGAGATGCGGCTGGCGCGGGGGGAGAGGTTGCCGCTGCCGCCGAGGCCGTCACCACCGGCAACATAGTCGTCGACGGCCAGCCGCGGTGGCGCGCGCCTACCGCCGCCGCCACCGCCGCCGCCGCCGGCCGCCACCGCCACCGCCGCCGGCCGGCCGTCGACAGACGACCGCCGGCCGCCGGCGGTGCGGTGCGGCGACGCGGCGGCCGCCCGCCGGTCGCTCGCGCGGTCCGACGCGGCGGCCGCCGCGGACGCGGTGACGGCCGCGACGGGCATCCGCGGGTGCGGGTTGTCGAGGGAGGACCGCCGCGGCCGCGACGGTGGCGGCGGCGGCTGCCGCCGTCGCCGCGTGTCGTCCACCGACGGGCGGCGGGGGCGGGCGTCAGCGGCCGTCGGCCGCCGCGGCCGGCCGCCATCCACCGACGCGCGGCGGGCGGGCACGCCGCCGCCGCCGCCGCCGCCGCCGCCGCCGCCGCCGCCACCGCCTCCGCCGTTGCGCCGGTGGTGGCCGGGCACGTGGACGCCCGCTAGGGCGCTGCCGACGGCGTGAACAACGGAGAGGGGGAGGAGCAACATGGTGAGCAACCGCCACGGGCAGGGAGATGGGGGGGGGGGTGGGGGCGCGATAAAGCCGCTGCGGGCTGGTGATTGTGACACCAGAGGGGGAACAGGGGGGCGGACCGCAAGGGGGTGGGCTCGGAAGGGGGAGAGGCGACGATCGGCGCGCAAGGCGGCTACCGGCAGATGATCGGCCGGCGGCAGGAGGGGGGACGGAAGTGGTGTGGCGTTGCGGCGCGAGCGTCGTCGAGTGCGGGCGGCGCACGGGGGGCTTTGAAGGGACTCGGGCACACAGTTCAGCGCCCGCGCCGGCCTACCCCAGACCCTGCGCTCCCCAGCCGGGCGGGCCCCCCGGTCGGGATTCTCCGGCCCCCCTCCGTGGCGCTCCGACACGGTTTTGCGGGACCCGCTCGGTGTCCAATCTCCGGGCCATTGAAGGGACACTGCACAGTGCGCGCCGCCTCGCGTCACGAGAAGACGGAATCCGGGCGGTGGCGGATTCCGTGGCGTCGCCCAACACCTGGCGCGGACGCGCCGCCGCCGTCGGTGTCCCTTCCAAACCTGGCAGGAGCGGAGGTGGGGCGGAGGCAAGGAGAGCGCTGTGGTGGCCTGTGGCGGGAAGGCGCGTGGCGACCCTGCCAGTTGGTGGCCCCCCGCGCGGGGCCACGCGCACACGGCGGTGCGCTGTCTGTCCGTGGCACGGCGCTAGAGTGGATACGCTGCTGACGTTGGCCAACCCGCCGTTTACAGCTGTGCTGGCGCAAATGGATGATGGGGGAGCCGTCCACAGCGCCTGTCCTACAGTACAGCGAGGCCCCCGTGATCGGCGGGCGCTTGTGTCTCGCTCTTGTTGCGAGCGGGAAGTGGGCAAACGCGGCACTCGCGTGCCGCGGCCTCAGCCTCGTGGACGCGGCGAGACGCGAGCGTAGCGGCCTACGGTGGCACCGGCGGCGGAGGCGTCAGCAGAGGCGCGCCGCCCGAGGCGTTTGCTCACAGCGTCGGCGGTCGTACACGGTGTACCCACATCGACCCGCCTGCGCACCCCAACCGTGCAGTTGTGGTCTCACTCTGGGGAGCGGAAGGACGTCCGCCCCGGCCCCCTACCGCCTCATCGTGAGTTTCTTGCATGTGGTGACGTGCGCACCCTGTCAATCAGCTTGCTGCGGCCGAGCTCTTTTGCCACCGCACTGGAGTACCGGCCGCCTCTGCTATTGTTTCTCTCATCCCCCGCTTACCATTTTTTGTTCCTGTTTCTCTTGTTTGGATGCTGCTCGCTCTCATTCCCCGCATGCCATGCCCTCCCACAGCGATCTAGCACACCTTGCCGTGTGGGTGGAAACGGTGCTCGCCAATGGGGTCACAGCGGCGGCCCTTTAGGCAACAGACAGCCGAAAACGACAGTGGTCAACGAGGAGCGGGGGGAGACGGGAGGAGCGGCGGTACTGCTGATTCTCCCCCCGTAGCACGCATCCCCGCCTGGCGGCAGCCCTCCCGTGGCGGCACACGGTTGAATATATTGTTGACGGCTGGGCGGGGGCGGCGCTCTAGCGAGTCATGTGCAGCAGCCGCCCTCGTCCGTAAGACCCGCACCCCGTCGGTGGCCATCCGACGCCGCACCATCCAGCGCCGCGGTCGCGGCGCCCACGCCTGTGGCCGCTACGTGCGGCGGGACCCCGCCGCAGCCGTCACGGCGGCTGCCATCTACAGCCGCCGCGGCCGCTTTGCTCAACGCGTTTACCTCCGATCGCGGGCATCGCTCAGCCCATGCGACCACCTCCGACGCTGTCGCTACCGCTGGCGACACGTTCGCAGCTGAGAGAGCTCGCGACGTCAAGAGGCGGCTGTGTGCCGCCGGCGGACGTTGCGGCGGCAGGGCTCCAGCGCTTGAGACGGGTGGCAACCGTGAGGAGAACCAACACTGTAGGCAGGCGAGGGAGGGGCGCCGCCCGCATGAAGTGGGCCATACCACACACGGGCTGACTCTCCCCTCCCCTCTTCGGCCGCCATCGCTCTCTCCCCCTCACTGCAGCTTGTTTCACCTTCCGTCATCCACCACCCTGACCCCTGACCACCTCTCGTGACTTGCGGCCTGGACGACGTGGCGAGATGGCCTCTTTTCTCTATCCACACTGCCCTCCTTCCACTTCCCTTTCCACCCCCACCGCCCGGGGAGCAGCGGATTAGCAGCTGCTGCAGGGACAGCGAACGGTGCGGGCAGCCGGCACACTGCCGCGGTTTGTTTGGTGGGTGCAGCTGCCGTCGCCCTGGTGCCCGGCTGGTGCCGTTGTGTGCATTGATGCTGAAGGCAACTTGTCCGGGTCGAACGCGGGTCGAACGACTGCCCCGTAGCAAAGAAGAGGGCGGGGAGGTGTTGCCACAGGCAACTGGCTGCTCGCGTGTGCGAGGCCCCCAGCTCGTTGGGATGCATTGATCCTACGGGCCAATCAGATGCAGCCTCCAACAAAATCTCCCAGCAGAGATTGGGATCCCCACAAGCCGGTTGCCCCGGATCAATGCCGCGCGCGGCACGCGAGGTCCCCTCGACAATTTCGCTGACCTGCTCGCCACGCAGGCCGACCTGGTCGGAAACGCCGCCGTCCCTCCGCCGTCGCTACAATCCCCCACCCCCCCCCCCCCCCGCACCTACCCCTCCCTCCGTCAGCGTCGGCACGTCACGCCGCGACGCCACCTGAACCCCCCCTACGCACCCGCCTCGTCCCGGCCGCCCGCCTCTCGCTCACGCCATGGCGGCGGTCTCTGTCGCCGCCGCCCCGCTGCGGCGGCTGGCCATTGCCTTTGCCGGGCGTCGCGGCGTCGCCACCGGGTCGCGGTCGGCGGGGGCAGGGGTGTGGCGGCCGCCACCGCGGCGGCTGGTCACCCCCTCACCCCTGGCGTCCGCCGCGGGCGTGGCCGCGTGTGGGTGCGGCGCCGGGGGGGGCGCCGCCGTCGCCGCTGCCGCCGCCACCACCGCCGCCGCCGCCGCCACCACCGCCACCGCCACCGCCGCCGCTGCCGCCGCCACCGCGGCGGGCCGTTTGGCGCCCGCGAGCGCCCGCGGGATGGCGTCCCTGCTGTCCGCGTCCCGCCCCGTGGCGGCGGCGGTGGCGACGGCGGCGGGCCCGGCGCTGGTCGGCGGCGGCGGCCGGGGACGTCGCGGCGCGGCGCCGGGGGGGCGGGGGCGGGCGAGCGGGGAGCGGCGGCGGCGACGGCGGCGGCTGGCGGCGGCGGCGACGACGATGGTGGCATCGACGACCTGTTTGAAAACAACCGCCACTGGGCGGCGGCGATGCGCGCCAGCGACAGCGACTGCTTTCGCAAGCTGTCCGCGCTCCAGCGGCCAAAGTACCTGTGGATTGGGTGTGCGTTTGGGGGCGGCCAGGATGGGGGGGGGTGGGTGAGCGGTTGCTGCGGAGGGTGGGGGTGGGGGGGGGGGGAGGGTTGGTGTCGGTGCTTCCCCGGCGGCTGCGTACGACAGCGGCGGTGGCGCCACGGCGCAAGAGGGCGAGAGGCCCATCGAGGGCGGAGACCCACGACGGAGACTGACCGCGCGGACGGTCGCCAAGGTGTGGCCGGCACCCCACCCGCGTCTGCGTGCGTGCGGTATTTTTTTCTTGCGGCGGTGGGTTCATCCGTCTGGTCTTTCCTCGTTCACGCCGGTGACCCGCAGGCTCTGACTCGCGGGTCCCCGCCAACGTCATTGTGGACCTCCCGCCGGGCGCGGTGTTTGTGCACCGCAACATTGCCAATGTGGTCACGCACACGGTGCGTCTGGCTTGGGGTGGGAGGAGGGGGTGGCAGCGCGTTTTCTCCTGATGGGAGTGAGGGTGGCTGTGGCGTGCCGATGCGCGCCACTGGCTGTGACACCGCCGCAATCCTCATGAGCGGCCGTCGTGGGCGCACCGATGCGCGGTTGCTGCGACGCTTCTTTCTGACTCCCCCGCCACCGGCGCCGGAAATGCTGTCGCGGCTCCACCCGCGCGGTGTTCTCGTTTGGCTATCTTTTTCACCAATGTGCGACTGCCTGTTCCCCCCCCTTCGTGCTTGCTCTTGTTCCTTGTCATTGGCAATCCTGGTGCCCGCCCCCCCCCCTCGGTTCCCCCTCCTTGTTCCCTCTTAGGATCTCAACTGTCTGTCGGTCATTGAGTTTGCCGTCTCCATCCTTCGTGTCCGCCACATCCTCGTGGTCGGCCACGACGCGTGCTCGGGCGTCACCGCCGCCCTCCACCCGCCCGGCCACGGCGCGCTGCTCGACGCGTGGCTCCGCCACGTCCGCGACGTGCGCGTGCGGGCGGCCGCAGAGCTGGCCGCCCTCCCCGACGACGCCGCCCGGGTGGACCGGCTGGTGGAGCTCAACGTCGCGGCGGGGGTGGCCAACGTGGCCGCCACGGGGGCGGTGCAGGCCGCGTGGGCGCGCGGCGACAACCTCACCGTCCACGGGTGGGTGTACAAGCTGGGCGACGGGCTGCTGCGGGACCTGGGCGTCAGCGTCGGGGGCGTCAAGGGGGTGGGCGAGGCGTACCGGATGGGGCCGGCAGCCGACGGCGGGCGCGCCAAGGGCGGGTAGCGCACCCGGCGGGTGGTGGCGGCACCGCAACGCACGGCGCCAGCGCAGACGCGACCGGTGCTCACCGGGGCGGGGGGGGGCGGCGGGGCTCCCGTCTGGGCGTGGCTCCCCCCCCGGTGAGGGAGCCCAAGACGAAAACGGAAAAAGCATTGACACAGCTGCACACTCGAGGAACCGACGGGCCAGGGGAGCTCGGACAGTGCACGTCACCCGCGCGGCCTTCCTCGCACAAAGCACAACAATGAAACAAACAAAAAAAAAAAGACCATGAGCGGAACAGACCGTCCGGGGCATCCCGCTCATCAACCCCACACCACCGGCATACCACCCGCACACCACACCTACGCTACCCACCCCCGCACGTCTCATCGCCTGTGCACGCGCTGCGGGGGGGGTGGTGCCGCGGCAGCCCGGCGGGCGGCCGCCGGCTCAGCCGCGCCCCTTTGGGTCGTACTCGAGCTGCCCCCGCTGCGAGTTGAAAAACGTGCACGGGATCTCCCCCGAGCGCACCTTGCTCCGCTGCAGCGACAGCATCGTCGCGAGCGAGTTTTTCGGCTTCTTGCTCTTGGACGCGTACATGCCCTCTGCAATCGCCACGTCCATCACCTCGGCGGCGGTCATGGGGCGGAGCTCCCGGGAGAGCACAATCTCGGCGGCCTGCAGGAGCGACAGCCGCCCGCCCCCGCGCTGCGGCGACGCCGCGTCGTCGGCCGCGTCATCGGGAGCCACCCGCTTGCGCCGCCTCGCCGCCGCCGCCGCCGACCGGGGGGTGGCCGCGGCGGGCGCGTCCCGCTCGTCGGCCACGACGGCGGCGGTCGCGGCGGCGGCGGCGGCGGCGGCGGCCCGCCGCGGGCGCTTGGACGCGGACGCGCCCGTGGCGGCGCGCGGCGGTGAGCCGCCCGCCGCCGGCCCGTCGGCCCGCCGGCCAGGCCGGCCCGCCCGGGGGCGGCCGCTGGGCGTGGCGGCCGCGTCTGGGGGCGCACCCGCGGCGGCCGCCGTGGCCGGCGGCTGCCGCCGCCGCGGCGGCGACGCGGTGGCGGCCTCGGCGCCGCCGACTCTGTCGGCGGCCGCGGCGGCGGCGGCCGACCGCCAGTCCGACGCGGCGCCGCCGGCGCGGCGGCCGACACCGTCGGCCGCCGCCCGCCGCGGGCCGTTGGCGGCCGCCGCCCGCCCCGCCGTGTCGCCAAGCCGCCCGGCGTCGGCAGAGCCGCCGCTGTGTGCGGGGCCGTCGGCGGCCTTGGCGTGGCGGCCCCGAGGGTGGTGCGGATGGCCGTCGCCGTCAGCGCCGTGGCCGTGGTGCTGGCCGCGGCGGCCACCATCCACGGCGGCCGCGCCGGGACTGGCGGCCGCCGCCTCGTCGGCGGCGGGTCGGCGCTTGGCGCGCTTGGCGCCGGCGTGCCGCCCGTCGACGCCGCCGCCACGCGGGTCCGCCGCGTCGTGCCGCCGGTGGGCGTGGTGCCCCCGCTCCGAGTGCCCCGCGCCGCGGTCGGCGTCCCCCCCCCTCCCGCCCCCACCGCCGACGGCCGCCGCCGCCGCCGCCGCCGCCGCCGCCGCCGCCGCCGCCGCCGCCGCCGCCGCCGCTGCCTCCCCCCGCCGACGCCACCGCCACGGTCCCGCCTGCCGCCGCTGCCGCCGCCGTGCTCCCGCGCGGGCCGCTCCCCCCGCTCCTTGCGCTTCTTCTTTCGCCGCTCCCCGCCGTCCGCCCCGCCGGCGGCAGCGGCGTCGCGGCGCTTGCGCTTTCGCCGCCGCCGCTCGGCCGCGGCGGCGGCGGCGGCGGCCGCCGCCGCCGCTGCCGCCAGCTGCGCCTCGTCGGCGGCGCGGCGGGTGGCGGCGGCGACGCGGCGCTGGGTGTCGACGGCCACCCACAGGCGGGCGGCGTTGGCGACGGCCGCCCGCACGGCGGCGGCCTCCGCCTCGTCCTCTGACTCGCCAAAGATGGCGACCGCGTCGCGGGGGTCCACCCCGCTGGACACGGCCAGGGGGGGGAGCGCCGTCGCAGGGGAAGGGGGAGCAGCGGGGGGGGGTGCCTCCGTTGGGGGGGGGGGGGGGACGGCACAGGGGGGGGGGGAGCGGCCGCGCCCGCGTCGCCGCCGCTGCCGCTGCCCGCCGGCGCCTCCCCAGCCGCAGCCGCCCCCTCGACCGCATCCGCCAGCAGCTGAACGGCGGGGGGGGGGGCCGCCGCGCCCGCATCGCCGCCGCTGCCGCTGCCCGCCGGCGCCTCCCCAGCCGACGCCGCCCCCTCGACCGCAGCCGCCAGCAGCTGAACGGCGCGGGGGGGAGCCGCCGCGCCCGCGTCGCCGCCGCTGCCGCTGCCCGCCGGCGCCTCGGCGGCCGCCGCCACCCCCGTCACCGCATCCGCCGGCACGGGGGAAGCGGCGGCCAGAGCACCGGCCGCGCCGCCGCCGCGGCCGCCGCCGCGGCCGCCGCCGCGACCGCGGCCGCGGCCACGACCGGGACCGCGGCCGCGGCCACGGCCACGGCCGCGGCCGACGACCATGGTGCGGGCGGCCACGCCAGGTGCGGGGCGGGCGGTCGGCCCGCGGCGGAGCCGCGTCGGGTGGCGCGCCGCCAGGGCGGGCGGCAGCGCCAACGCACAGCCCCCGCCGACGCTGGCGGTGCGCGTCACGTGGGCGCGGGGGGGGCGCGGCCAAGTGGGCGCGCCCAGACCCTAGCAGCGCGCGCCCCGCGTCGGCCGCGCGGCGGCCGCGCCGCCGCGCGCGTCGGCCGCCGCACACACCCCAGCGCGGCGCGCACGCCCCCCACGCGCGCACCGCCCACCCACACAGCAGCGGCGCAACAAAAAACGTTGCCGCGCGGGCCGCTCCCGCCTCGAGCGTGCGCCGTCGCAGCCGCGCGCGGCAGGGCGGGCGGCGGCCGGGCGGCGGTGGGTGGGACGCTGGGCGGGAGGGGGGTAGGGGGGGGGGGGGGGGGGGGGGTGGAGCGGGGGGGGGGGGAGCGGGGGGGGGGGGGGTGCGCCGCGGCCGCGGCTGCCGCCGCCTTTGGCGCGCGCCACCCGCCGCGCCGGCCGGTTTGCGCGCCAACGGCGGTTGGCGCGCACCGCGACCGTGCCGCGGGTGGCGGCGGCCGCGCCGCCGCGCGGTTCCGCGCACGCCAAGTGGGAATTGGCCGGAGGAGATCCCGCGGAATTCCCCCGCGTCGGCGCGGGCCGCGGCCGTGCCGACGGGCGCGTCGGCACTGCGGCTCGGGCCGGTCCCCGACGCGGGGGTACGACCGGCCGCCGGCAGAGCAGGGGCGGCGGGCCGGCGCGGGGTGTCGCGTCGCCGCCTCTGGGTGCGGCGGTCACCAGCGGCGTCCGTGTTTGTCGTCATCTGCTGTCTTTTTCCCTCGCACCCCCGGTCGGGTGCCCCAACAGCGCCGTTGCGGCGCGCCGGCGCCACCACCCCCACCGTACTCAGCCGCATCCGCACCCGCACCCGCACCCGCACCCGCACCCGCACCCGCACCCGCACCCGCTCCCGAGGCGTCCCAACAGACCGCTCGGCGCTGGCGTGGGGGACCCGGCCGATGGTGGACCCGCTCGCGGCGCCCGACCGCCCCGCCAGCCCTCACCGCCACAGCGTCAGCAGCAGCCACTCCGTCCCCTTGCCCCCCCCCCCCTCCCCATGGACCTCGCCCGCCTCTCCCCGTCCGCTTCCAAACACCCACACCCCTACTCTGACGGCGGCTCTCCCTCTGCGGCGGCGCCCCCTCCGCCGTCCCCCCCCGGTGCCTGGGCGTGGGGCGCCGCCCGCCTCACACCGGGCACAGCCCACCCGCTGCCCCCCCCCCCCCCCCGGCGGCGCCCCCCCCCTCTCGCGCAGCCCAACACCACCCCCTTGCCGCTCCCCCCACCCGCCGCCGCCCCCACCCGCCCCGCCCCGCCGCCCGAGCAGCGCCCGTGCCCACCCGCCACCGCCGCCACGCCCGAGCGCCTCGGTGACGGGCGAAAAGACCGCGTCGGTGGGGCTCGCCGGCACGTCGGCACGGCCGCCGGGGGGTTTGGGCAGCGGGAGCATCGGCAGCGTTGGG
Organism: Pyropia haitanensis; assembly: GCA_008729055.1. NCBI lineage: Eukaryota > Rhodophyta > Bangiophyceae > Bangiales > Bangiaceae > Pyropia > Pyropia haitanensis. Next base: position 174,367 of record SDUX01000010.1, read on the forward strand.
ATGGGGGGGGGGGTGCTGACGGCGGCCGCCCCTTGGCCGCCGCCATTGTCGCCGCCGCCGCCGCCGCCGCCGCCGCTGCCACCACCGCCGGTGTCACCACCGCCGTCGGTGGCACCGCTGCCGCCGCCGCCGCCGCCGCTGCCGCGACGGGGGGAGGGGGTAGACGGTGGCGGCGTGGACCGGAGGGGCAGCTCAACGCCGCCGGCTGGGGGGGGGGGCGACGGGTCGCGAGGCGGCTGATGGGGGTGGGAGGCGGACATGGCCAGCAACGGGGCGTGTCGGTGGTGGGCGGCGGCGAGTGGGTGAGAAGCGAGTGAGGCAAGGTTGAGCCCCCCAAAGGAGCCGAGGAGGGAGGAGTAGCAGGAAAGGAGGAGAGGATTGGGGTGTGGCGGGGAGGCAGGGAACAACCGACGGGTGCCGGGGACGGGCAGTGAGAGCCGACGGGTGCCTTGGCGACGGGGGAGCCGACCGGGACCTTGGCGGCGACAAGTCCGACAGGGGCGGTGGCGGCGACAGGGCCGACGGGGGGCGCGTGGCGATCGACAACGACCGGCGCGGGCCGCACCCCACTCTGCGGTGGCCCCAAGGTGTCAGCAGCTGCAAGCGCCGCAGACCGGCGCGCGCTCGCGTGAACGGACGGCGGCGCGTGCGCCTGCGCGTTGCTGCACCCAACAGATTGGCGGCGGATCTTGGGTGCGCTCGTGCAAGGCCCTGTCGTGGGAGATGCGGCGGCGTCGACCGGGCGTACGTGGCGGACAGATCACAGTACACACAGTTTCGTGACCCACATCTCACTCTGCCGAATACTATTGTTGTCTCTGGTGCCCCTTCTCTTTCTTGCAGTGTCGATGATCGCCCGATCACGAGGCCAGAGCCGTGATAGATCCGGCCGGTGCATACAGGGCAGATTGTGCACGGGATGAATGGTCAGCCACTGTCTTTTGTTCTCTGGCGTTTTGCATGCAAGCCACCGGTGGAGCGGGCGCTCTTGGTCGCTGTGGGGGCCGCCTCCTCCGCGGCGGGCTCGCGCTGCCCCCAGCACCTCTGCAGCACGTCGACGCCCCCCCCCACAACCGCCCGAGGTGGCAGCCGCGCGTCGTGCATACTGCGCGTCACCCTCCCGGCCTTACCCCCCTGCACCTGCCCCACCCACTCGCCGTCGTTGGCGCCCGCCCTGGACCCTCACGCCGCCCCATTGTCTGGGCACGCCTCCACTCCTTTCCTCACCCTCCCCTTCCCTCCCCTTTCCACCCCTCGTTCGCTGCTGCCATACCCCAGGTGCGGCCGTGTCATCCTGCTGCCCAGCTCCGCCCCGCACCTCCTGCTGTACCTTCTCTCGGGTGGTTCTTTGGGGCTGACCACGTCATGGGCGCCCCGCCGGCCTTTGCCGTCGTGACCGCCGCCGCCGCCGCCGCCGCGGGTGGCTCGGTGGCCCGCCCGTCGGGTCGCCGCCCGCGCGGGGCGGCGGCGGCTGCCTGGGGCGGCGCCCCCCCGGCGGCGGCGGCGGCGGCGCCCCGGTGGGCGACGGGCGTGTGCCTCTGGCGGCCGCCGCGGCGGCGGCGGCTCGGTGGTTGGGCGGCGGCCGGCGGCCGGGGCGGCGACCGTGTCGCCACGGGCGCCGCCGCGGTGACGATGGGGGTGGTGGCGGCGCCGCCCCCCCCCCCCCGTCGTCGCTCCCCCCCACCGTCGGCGGCATTGACATCCCGCAGCTGTGGGCGGCCGCGACACGGGCGGTGCGGGAGCCCGCGGCCACCCGCGCCGCCGCCGCGTCGGCGGTGGCGGCGGTCGCGTCGGCGGCGGCGGCGGTGGTGCGCTTTTGGGCGGGCCTCCACATTGGCCCCGGCGACGTGGTGTGGGCGGTGCTGTGCATGGTGCGCCCCCGCGCCATCCTCCGCGCCGTCCACGCGGCCGTCCGCGCGGTCGCGCACGCCGCGGACCACCGCGGGCGGCTCTTCCACCCGTCCATCGAGTATGGGGCGTCGCTGTGGGCGGGGCTGGAGCGGGAGGTTGCCCTCTTTGGCGCCATGAACGCGGCGCGGTTTGGGGTGCGCGCGGCGGTCGCCGCGGCGGGCCTCGTCGGCGTGTCGGACCCGTTTGGGGTGTCGGCGGTGTTTTCGCGCGCCGCCCACGCGGCGTACGCGGGGTGGCTGCTGTCACGGGTCAAGGCGCGGGTGGTGGACCGGTCGGTCGACGGGCGGGGGCCGTTTGGGTCGGCCAAAGCGCGGTTCCTGCTCAACCGGGTGGGGGATGTGGCCATCCTCGCCGTCGCGGGCGGCGCCGTCCTCGACGCGGTCGGCATCCCGCTGCAGTCGGCGCTGACGCTCGGCGGGTTTGGGGGGATCGCGCTGGGGCTCGCGTCCCGCGAAGCCGCGGAGAATGTGGTGGGCGGCCTCCTCCTCGGCGTCACCGCGCCCTTTTCCCCTGGCGACGCGATCATTGCGCGCAAGGCCGGGTCGGGGACGGCGGCCGTCGAGGGGGTGGTCCGCCGGGTGGGCCTCGTCAACTCGTCGGTGGTGGGCTTTGACGGCGTGCCGACGACGGTGCCCAACAGCGTCTTTTCAGCGGCGGCGGTGACCAACCTCAGCCGCCTCCGCGTCCGCCGCTTCCGCCAGACCATTGGCCTCCGCTACGCCGACGCCGCGCGCGTGCCGGCCGTCGTGGACGGCATCCGCGCGCTGCTCGCGGCGACGCCGGGCGTGGACGCGTCCAAGGGCATCACCGTCCACTGGGTGCGCTACGCGCCGTCGAGCCTGGACATTGAGGCGGTCGCGTTTTTCAGCCTCGGCCGGCTCGCGTTCCTCGACACCGTCCAGCAGGTGCTGCTGGGCATCTCGCGGGTGGTGGCCGACGCGGGCGCGGAGTTTGCGTTTCCGACAACGACGATTGAGGTGGCGCCAGGCGCGGGGGGGGTGCCGTCGCTGCAGGACGGGCGGGCGGGGGGGGACGGCGCCGCGCGGGACACGCCCGCCTCGGCGTAGGGGGGGGCGGAGGAGGGGGGTGTGAGCGGTGAAAGCCGTGTCGGTTAGGCCACGACTACCGACGCGGGGAGAAGGGGGGTTGGGAGCGAGGGGGTGGGTGGGGTAGTGGGCGGAGGGACACGGTGGGGATGGGGGGGGGGGGGGGGGGGGGGGGGGGGGCGCCCCGCCACGGGCAGCGGCGGCCCGCGCGCCCCTCCCGCCAGCGGCACGAGCGCGTGGCGGGGCGGCCGCCGCGGCCGCCGGTGGAGGCGGCCCCTCCCTCGTTGGATGCGGGGGGGAAGGCCGCCGCACCGTGACGAGCGGGCGGCCGCCGCCCAGGCGTTGGGGGGGCGCCGGGGGTGTGTGGTGACCGCCGACCGTTGGCGGCGGCGGCGTAGTGGACTCCAAACCGTAGCGAGCTCCGCGTTGCGGCACCCCTGCGTCGCCGACCGTGCGGCGCCGCGTCGGGAGCGTACTTTCCGTCGTGGCGGACGGCGTCGGCTGCCGTGGGCGGCCCGCCCCCCCCACCCGCACCACGCCCCCGCGCGGCCGCCGCGGCACGCCCGCCGAGAGGCGCCGCCGCGGCACGCCACGCCAGCAACCGCCGTCCGCCGCCCGCGGCGCCCCCCCCCCACCGACGCCGCCCCCCCCCAGCGGCGGGGCGTCGTCACAACCCCCACTCCCCCCCCCCCTCACGCGCCGCCACCTCCCGCCGGCGGCGGCACAATCCGCACCGTACGCGGCGTGGCGGGCAGCGCCGGCGCGGGTGCCGCGTCGGCCGGCGCCCCCCCCCCCCCCCCCCGAGCCCCCACCCGACATCGTCCTCGTCGCCCGCGCTGTCGACGCCCTCCGCCTCCCCCTCACCACCGCCAGCCGCGTCGGCGTCGTCGCCGTCGGCGGGGGCGGTCGCACCAAGGACGGCCACCACCCCGTCCCCGTCGCCGCCGTCGACGACCATGGCGGCAGTGGCGTCGTCCCGCCGCCCCCCTTTCGCTATCGTCGCTGCCACCGCCGGCGCCGGCGCCGTCGCCGACGCGGTGGCCACGGCGGCAGCCGCGTCCTCTGCTTCGAGCTCCTCCCCCTCGCCCCCCCCCCCGCCCCCCCCGTCACCAAAATCCTCCTCCTCAGGACTCGGCGGGCGGTGCCCCCCCCCACCCCCCCCCCACCCCCCCCCCCACCCCCCATAGTCCACCGCGAGCGCGCGCGCGCGGAGCCCCCCCCCGCCCCCCCCCCCCCCAAGTGCGAGCGGACGCCCGCCAGCCACGCGCGGCCCGCCGCGGCGTGCCGCCGCTCTGGGCACCCGCGGATCGGCCGCCACCGCCGCGGCGGCCGCGCCGCGAGCGCCGCCTGCACGCCGCGGGCGCCGACGAGCGCCGCCACCGCCGCGGTGGTCGCGCGCGTGCCCGCGTCGGCGCCGCCGCTACCGCCGCCGGCGTCGACCCAGGCCGAGTCGGCGAGGGCGGTGGCGGCGGAGAGGGCGTCGGTGGCGGCGGCGGCGTCGGGGACGGCGGCCACAAAGGCGGGGAGGTTGGCGGCAAGGAAGGGGAGGATGGCGCCGGGGATGGACGCGTCGGCCAGGATGTAGTCCTCGGGGGTGGGGGGGGCGGGGGGGGGGCGGCGGCGGCGGCGGCGGCGGCTGCGGCGGCGGCGACGCCGGCGCCCGCGCCGGCGCCGGCGCCAGGCTCAGCGGAGGGCGGTGGGGGGGTGGGGGAGGGCGACCCGCCGGGCCCCGCTGGCGGCCGCCCCGCGCCGCCGCCCTTGTTGTGCAGCACCCGCGAGACGGCGTGCAGCAGCGCAATCGGCGCGTCGCGGCCGAGGCCCGGCACCAGCCCCGGCGGCGGCGGCCGCGGCGTGGCGGCGGCCGCGACAGCGGCGGCGGCGGCGGCGGCGGTGCCGCGCGGCGGCGCCCCCCCCCCCCCCCCGTCGTTGCTTGCAGCTGCAGCGCGAGCAGCGCGGCGCGGGCGTCCCCCCCCGACGCGGCGGCGACCGCCTCCACCACCCCCCCCCCGGGTCGGCCACCCCCTCCGCCGCGGCGACCGACCGCAGCAGCCGCCGCAGCGCCGCGGGCGCGACCGGCCGCACGTCGACGCGGACGGCGAGCCCCGCGGCGGCCAGGGCGGGGACGCCCAGGTCCGCGGCGCGCAGGTAGGCCGCCCGCTCCCGGTCCGAGATGACCACCGCCAGCGGGTCGGCGTCGCGCTCGGCGGCGGCGGCGGCGACGAGCCGCGCCACGTCCGCGGCGGTGGTGGCCCAGTAGGGCAGGTCGTCAATGATGCGGAGGCGCCGGCCGCTGCCGTCGTCGCCGCCGCCGCCGCTGCCGTCACCGCCGCGGGCGCCGCCCCCCCCAGCCGGCGCCGCGGTAACGTCCGGGTACCCCCGCGCGAGCAAGAACGCGGCGAGCGACGCGGTCGCCGCCGCGGCGTTCCCCCCCAGCGGGTGGGTCCACTCGGCGACGCCCACCCCCGCCGCCGCCGCGGCGGCGCGGAGGAGCGTCGACTTGCCCGCCCCCGGTGGGCCGACCAGCACCGCCACCCGCGGCACGCCGCCGCCGCCGCCGCCGCCGCCGCCGCCGCCGCCGCCGCTGCCGGCGGCGAGGGCGGCGGCCAGCCAGGTCGTGACGGCGCCGACGGCACGGCGGTGGACGGCAACGCAGGCGAGGCTGGCCGGCGCGTGCTTTTCCGGCCACGGCCGATGGTCGGGGGTGACGCCGGCGGGGGGGGGCACCCGCCGCGGCCGCTTGGCCGCGCTGCCGCCGCCGCCGCCGCTGCCGCCGCCGCTGCCGCCGACGGCACGTGGCCGCGTGGCCGGCGTGGCGCCGACGCTGCCGCCGGCCGCCGCCGCCGCCGAGGGGGAGAGGGGGGGGGGACGCCGCCGCGGCGTGCGGCGCGCCACCACCACCGCCGGCGTGCCATCGGCGGCGGCGGCCGCGACAGCGACGGCGGCGGTGGCGGTGGCGGCGGCGAGTGGTGGCGGCAGCGCGGCGGCGGCGGCGGCGGCGGCGGCGGCGGCGGCGGCGGCGGCGGCGGCGGCGGCGGGCGGGGGTGGCCACGGGCGCCCCCCCCCCCCGAGGGCGTGCCCGCGGTCGACGCAGACGCCCGCGACGGCGGCGACGCGTCCGCGTCGGACGAGGACGACGCGAACGCGCCAAAGGTGTTGGCGTCGGTCGCGACGGGGCGGGGGCGCTTGCCGCTAGACTGGCGGCGGCTGCCGCGGCCGCCGCCGCCGCCGCCGCCGCCGCCGCCGCTGCCGCTGCCGCTCGCCGCGGCGGCGCCGTCGCGCCGGCTGCGCCGCCGTGACCGCCGCGGGCCGTCGACGGCCATGGCCACGACGGCGGCGGCGGGGGGCGGGGGGGGGGGGGGGGGAGGGGGAGGGGGAGGGGGAGGAGGGGAAGGGGGGTGTGCCGGCGGCTGTCGCCACTGCCAGCGCCGCCCGGGCCGACCGCCGTCGCGGGACGGGCGTGGCGGCCGCCGCGGCCGCGGCGGGGCGGCCGCGCCGGCGGGGGCGGGGCGACGGCGGCGCCATGGGCGGCCGGCCGCGGCGGCGGCCGCGGCGATGACGGTGGCGGCGGGGGCGGTGGTGGCGGCGGGGATGGTGGTGGCGGGGCGGCAGTGGCTGGTGGAGGGTAGGGGGGCGAGAGCGGAGGGGGGGGGGGGGGGGGGGGGAGCGGCGGCGTTGCAGCGGGGGAGGGGAGCGGGGGGGTGGCGGGGGGTCACGCGGCGCCGCGGCCGGCGCCGACGGCGGCCGCGGCGGTGGTGTCGCAAGGCGGTGGGCACGACGCCCGGCCGCACCCGGCTTGTCCGTTTTCGTGCGCGCAGTGCCTGCTAAACCGTCTCAAAAAATTCTTGCTTTTCCGTTGCTGGGGCCGGCCCGCAAGCGGCTGTCACCGTCTGTTTCGACAGTGTGAGCCCTGATTTTTCTCAGTTTTCTTGTTTTTTTTTTTTACATGGGTGCCTTTCGGTCCATCGACGGAGTTCATCTCATACGGACAGAAGCGCCTGGAGCTCAGCTGTCTGGCCATAGAAAATCACCGATGGCGACGGACCGAAACGCTTCACTACAGGGCTCCATGCAATCCGCATCTTGGGACGCTGTCGATGACCACAAGGTGGCTTGCGGTCGCCGCAAACCATCCTGCGGCATCGCCTCTGCACGGGCCATTGCGGCGAAAATCTCTCGCACTCTGCGGAGCCCGGTGGTAAGAAAAGTGACGTCGAGGGAGACGCCTTGACGAGGCGCTTGACGACCCGGCTTGGGCGGATGGCGTAGCGCGAAGGGGTGGCACCCTCCGTCCCCCCCCCCTCCACTCCGCTCACCCGCTTCTCTGCCCGCAGGTAGCCCCCTCACCTTCACTCCCCCACGCCCGTCCGCTCTCCCCCCGTTCTCGTCCGTGGGGGTCGCAGTGATGGCGGCTGTTTGGGGCGCTGCGGAGCGGCAGCCACTGCAGGCTGTTGTAACTGGTAATGGTGGCGCGGTGCGGAGATGGTGCCCGCCTTTAACTTTGCTTTAGCCGATAGTAGCTCCCTCTCCTGCCTCCCCCTTCCCTCAGCACGCCTCAGCTTCCCCCTCGCTCTCGACGGTAGGTATCGCCATGGAAACTGAGGCGTAGAAGCCGGACCCTGACTGCCTGCGGCAGCAGGTGGAAATACTCCGCCTTGAGGTGTGCGGCTCGCCTGCGGTGCTGGCGCAGGTAAACGAGCAGCTGCTGTCTCAGCGGAAGAGCGATAACCCGGCGCTGGTCCAGGTATGAATAGCCAGGACGGCCCAGGGCTTCGAACACCTGTTCCGTCCCGGCCTCTGATTGGATACACTCTGACGGTCGTTGACCGTCGCGGCATGGGAGATTTTCGCAAAGGGCCGCGTAAGAATGACTGACTTGCGGAAAAAGCAGACTCCACACAACAATCTTGCTTGTCCCGCAGCCTGGCTTGCGTGAAAGCAAAGTCCGACGCAAGCCCGCAAGGCGGCCCCGCAACCGAAAAAGCAGGTTTTTTCAGAGACGGTTTAGCAGGCACTGCGGCGAGGGAAAAGGAACCGTGCGAGTTGGGGCGGGCTGCCACGACGATGGGCTAAACAGGGAAAAATATTTCACGTGGAGGATCGTACAACACGTGGACCCCGTAGACAAAACGGGCGGCATCCGAGGCGCTCCCATTTGGCGCGGGGTGCCTCGGTGGGGCGCGGGGGCGTGCCGCCGCCGCGCGGCACACGCCTGGCGGCTTCCCGCTCTTCCCCCGCCCCGTCCCGCTGGTTGTCCCCGTCTGGCTCGGGCGGCGTGCCCCACGCTCGCTCGCCGCCGGGCCCCGCCCGCCGTCTCTGCCACGGGCGTGCCACCCCTTCTCCCTCCCCCCCCCCCCCCCCCCCCATCCCCTTTCGCTTCCCCCCATACCCCCCACCCCACCCTTCCACTCCTTCGTCCCCCCCCACCCCCCCCCCCCCCCCGACCACCACCACCACCACCATGCTCCTCCTGTCGGCGCGCTGCGACCACGCCCGCCCCTTTGCGCAGGTCATGGACGCCGTCCGCGGAGTGCTGCCCGCCTCCCCCGTCGCGCTCTACTTTACGCCCGCCGGCCTGCGCATCGTCGCGGGGCCACCACCCCCCGCCGCCGCCGCCGCCGCCGCCGCCGCCGCCGCCGCCGCCGCCGCCGCCGCCGCCGCCGCCGCCGCCGCTGCGGAGACGACCGCGAGGCGGCACGCCTGCCGCGCGGCCGGGGCGGTGCCAGAAGAGGAGCCACCTCCCCCCCCCCCGCGGGCGTGGCGGTCTTCCTCCCTCCCGCCTTCTTTTCCGGCGGCTACGTGACGGCGCCGGTGGCGGCCGCGGCCACCCCCACCGGCGGCGGCACCACCACCACCACCGCCGCCGCCACCGCCGCCCCCCCCACCACCGTCCTCGTCCGCGTGCGGCTGGCCCACCTGGGCGCCCTCCTCCGCCGCGCCGCCGCCGACGACGCGCTCGCCCTCACCGCCACGGCGGCCAGCCCAGCCGCCGGCGCGGGCGCCGGCGGTGGCGGCCGCGTCGCCGTCGCGGCGGTGCTCGGGGTGGAGCTCGCGTCGCCGTGCCGCTCGCGGGTGCTGCGGGTGGCCCTCCCGCTGGCGGGCGGTGCGCCGCCGCCGCCGCCGCCGCCCGTGCCGCCGCCACGAGCCGGGCTCGCCGCCGCCGCCGCCGCCGCCGCCGCCGCCGCGTCGCGGGGGCGGCCGCCGCGGCCCGCCTGCGGGGCGCCGCCCGCCGCCGCCGCCGCCGCCGCCGCCGCCGCCGCCGCCGCCGCCACCACTGTCGCGGCGGCGGCACCCCCCCACCCACCCCCGCCGCCGCGGTGCTGCCCCTGCCGCACCCCGGTCGCGCTCCCCCCCCTACCGCCGCGCCGCCACCGCCACCGCCGCCGCCGCTGCCGCCGCCGCCGCCGCCGCCGCCGCCGTCGCGGCGGCGGCGGCACCCCCCCCCCCCCACGTGCGGCGGCCGCCGCCAGTGACGGCGGCGGCGGCGGGGGCGCCCCCCCCCCCCCGGCGGCGGCGTCGCCGGCAGCGGTGGTCGTGTCGTCGGCCGCGCTGCGGGCGGCGCTCGCCGACGCCGCGCCGTTTGCCGACGCGGTGCGCGTGCGGGTGCGCGGGGGGGAGCTCGGCATCGCCGCCGTCGGCCGCGTCGGCACCGCCGTCACGTGGCTGCGGGGCACGCCACTCGGCAGCGGCGGGCCCGCCGTCGGCGGCGGCGGCGGCGGTTGTGGGGGGGGTGGTGGTCGTGGCGGTGCTGCCGCCGTTGGGCCGCCGCCGCCGCCGACGCGGGCGGCCGCCCTTGGCGGCACGCCGCCCCCCGCCCCGGCGCCCGGCGTCTACGCCCTCCGCGCGCTGTGCCTGGCGGCGGCGGCGTCGCCCGTGGCGCCACGCGTGGCGGTGGTGCTTGGCGGGGGGGGAGTGCTGCTGGCGTATGGCGTGGGGGGGGGGGGGGGGGAAAGGCCGCCGCGGGCTGGGTCCGCTTCTTCGTGCCGCAGGACGCGGAGGAGGGCTGAGGCGGCGGCCGCGGCGGCGGCGGCGGATGCCGCCCGGATGCGGCGCGCCGCGTGGCGGGCGCGGCCACGGCCACGGCGGCGTTGGTGGCGTGCGCCGGCGGTGCGCCGGCAGGTGCGCGGCGCGTGTCACCGGGCTCGCGCGTCGGCCGGGGCGGTGCGGCGGGCAGGCGCGGCGGCGGCGGCGCACGCGCCGCCCAGGGCCCGGTGCGGGCGGGAGGGTGGCGGCGCGCCCGCTGGCGCGCTGCGCTGCCAGCCGGTGCTGCGTGGATACACGCCGCGACGGCCCGAGCTGTAGAAACACTCTCCACAGGGAGCGGTAGAGCAACAAAAGAATGGAACAGTAGGCATCACGCGACCGCATCCACAACCGAGGCTCGTCAAGGAAGACACCTCACCTGAGGTCAAACAGGTATCACGGACCGCGGCACATGCGTCCACGTCCAGCAAACACGCTTCCAGACCAGACACCAAGCCACCTGCGGTGCGCAAACGTACATACCCGGGCGGCGATCCCCCCACCGCCACTCCCACCCACAGCGGCACCAACAGACCAAAAAAACGAGCGAGAACAGCCGCCTCACTTTTGGTCAAAGTTGTTGGCCGTCGCGACGCGCGTGCACTTGGCCATCACCGCCGACGCGCGGCTGATCGGCTCGCTCATGTACCAGTTGTCCACGGGCGGCGCAAACGGCACGCGCGACGCGTAGCGCGGGGCGGCCGCGCCCGGCACGGGCGGCGGGTCGGCGCCCCACAGGCGGTCCGCCGCCTGCACCGCGCCGTCGACGGCCAGGTGCGGCGCCAAAAAGGCCGTCGTCCCCCTGGGCGCGTCCGCCGCGGCCGCCGCGCCGCCCATCTCTGCCGGCGGCACGTGCGTACCGAGGAGCCCGCGGAGGACGTCCACGTCGGCACGGGCGGCGCCCGGCGGGAAGAGGGCGGCCTTGCCCGTCTGTACCCGCCCCTCCGTGTTGACGTACGTGCCCGCCTTTTCCGTGTAGGCCGCGCCGGGGAGCACCACGTCCGCCGCCGCCGCGCCCGCGTCGCCGTGGTGGCCCTGGTAGACTACCAGGCAGTCGTCGGGGAGGGTGTCGAGGCCCTCCAGGCCGTCGGCGGCGAGCAGGAAGAGCACCTTGGTCGCCGACCAGTCGGCCGGCGCGCCCGGCACCGCCGCGTTCATGCCCAGGTCGAGCGCGCCCACCGTGTTGGCGCCGCTGTGCAGCACGTTCCACCCGTCCCACCCGCCGGCGGGGTTGATCGCCCCGCAGTGCCGCGCAATATCCCGCGCCATGGCAAGCAGCGCGGGCCCGTCGGCACGCGCGAGGAGGGTGTTGCCGACAATCACCGCCGGCCGGCGGGCGGCGGCGAGCGTTTTGCACCACGGGTGGGTGCCCTCCGCGACCTCCCGCAGCGTCACCGCCGAGTGGCCCAGGTGGGCGACCGGGTAGGTGAGGTCGACGGCGCAGCCAATCGACGCCACCGACATCCGCCCGTACGTGACCGACTTGCGCAGCCGCACGTTGAGCAGCGGCGCCTCCTTGCGGGGGTTGACCCCGACGAGCAGCACCGCGTCGGCCGCCTCCAGGCCGGCCAGCCCCGAGTTCATCACGTACTCGTGGCGAAAGTCCGTGTTGAGGGCGGTCGCCGCGCCGGCCACGTGCAGCTGGCCGGCGGGGAACCAGCGGAGGAACTGGCGGCGGAGCTCCGCCATCGCCTCCGTGTCCGCGGTGGGGCCCACCACCGCGTGCGCCTCGTAGGTGGCGCCGGTGGACGTGGCCTGCCGGTCCAGAGCGAGGAGCTTGTTGCGCAGCACGGACCGCGCCTTGTCCCACGACACCGCCTCCAAAGAGCCGTCTGGCAGCCGCACCTACAATGTACAAAAAAAAAAAGGACACGGCAAGGACAACAAGGAAGAGAACGGGTAACAACATGATTCAGAGGTGCCAAGGCACCAGTATGTCAGACGTCGGTGCCCCGTGGGCTCTCCAAGAGGGCTCCAAAAAGAAACGCCAAGACTGTTGCAGAAGCGCGCATTCACCCAGTCGTCCTCGCACACCAGCGCCGACTTGCACACAAAGCAACCGTTCCTGGACAGCACACTCAAGAAAAAGGCGACCCTCACCTCCGCCCACGTCACCCTCCCCCCTCCCCACAACATACCATCGGCGAGTTGAGGCGCTGCCGCTTCAGGCCGTCGTACGAGAACCGCGCCTTATCCGAGATCCATTCCTCATTGACCTCCTCATTCAGCCGCGGCAGGATGCGCATCACCTCAGAGCCGCGCGTGTACACCGTAATGTTCGAGCCGACGCCGTCCATCACGTCCACGGAGGGGGTCTCCTTGAGCTCCCACGGGCGCGAGGTGAAGGCGTACGGCTTGGACGTTAGCGCGCCGACGGCGACGGCGGGGATCGTGGCGGTGGCGCCAAGCCGGAGGGTGGCCGTGCCGCTCGCCACGGGCGCCGCCGACGGCGCTGCGGGCGGTGCCGCCGGGGTGCCCAGGCGGGGACCCGCGGCGGCACCCGCGGCGGCGGCGGCGGCGGCGGCGGTGGACAGCGCCCGGGCACCCGGCGGAGTCACGGGCCCGGTGACCCGCCGGGAGGCGCCCCAGCGGCCAGCTGCAGCTGCTCCCGCCGCGCGGCCGAGGGGGCGAAGCGCGCTCATGGTGACGACGTGAGCACAGAAAGCGGGGAACGGTGGCGAGGGGCGGCGGCCACCACACCGTCGCAAAACCGCCCGCAAAAGTGCGACAGAAACGGTCCGCGGCTACGTGAAAGGACGATCCAGCGCTGGTCAACCAAGTCGCCAGCGGACGACGCCACACTACGGGCGATGGCGGGGGCGGGGGGCGTCGTCAAGGCGGCCACGATGGGCTCCCGCTTTGCCCAACATCGCGCTTGCCACAGCCGGAGACCGGGCCAACCTGACAAGTACGTAAATTTGGAAATCTCGACGTAGAGAAACACCAATGTTGTCTGTAGTTTTCAATGAACCACACGTGGGCCGCCCCTGTCCCTCCAGTAGGAACAAGACGCGCCGGGCGGCGCGGGTGCGGATGGCCGTGCTACAAGGACACAAGAGTAAATGTTTATATGCCATAAATGTATACACCCGACCAGCTACCTGACAATCCAAAAACGACACGCTTCTCACCAACGCCCACCACCGCAGCGCCCCGTGGGCAGCTCACAGAGCGCGGATGGTGTAGTAGCCGACGGGCGTCCCAAACGACGGGAAGCCGCGGTTCTGCAGCGAGAAAATGGTCGTCGGCGGCTTGGTCACCGCGTTGTCGGCGGTGTGGGTGCGGCCCGAGTCGGTGCCCGAGTCCCAAAACGTCAGCCGCCCCCACGCCTTTGGCACCCACCGCCCGTACTGGCAGACGGGCACGTCGTGGAAGCCGGTGAACCAGTCGGGCGACGGGAACAGCATCGTCGCGCCGGACACGTACGTCGCGCCCGTCGCCGCGTCGGCGGTGACGCGCAGTACGACCGTCTCCACCCCGTCCGGCGTCGGCGCGTCGGTGCCCGCCCACGAGGACACGTGGCCCGCATGCTGGTACGCGGCGAGCTCCTCACGGAGTGGCGCCGGGTTGCCCGTCTCGGCGACCGTCTGGATGCCGGTGCGCGCAAACGCGCCGGGCGCCCACATCTGGTAGCGCGACGCGTGGGCGGCGACGGTGGGGGGCGAAAAATTGCCGCCCTCGGGGTACGAGCCGGGGTGGGTGCGGCCCGACCAATTGAGCTTGAAAGTCACCTCGTACTTACGAGTGCCCGCGCACTTGGCGCCGCGGTACCGGTAGCGGCTGGCGTCGCTGCCCGTCACCGCGGCGGCGGCGGCGACGAGCAGGGCGGCGGCAGCAGCCAGGCGGGTGACCATGTTGCCGGCCATGGTAGTGATAGAGGGAGGAGAGAAGGGGAGGTGGGCGGGGGGAAGAGCACAACAAGTGCAGGCGATAGGGGGGGGGAAGGGGGACGGTCGGCAAGGTGGGTGGGGACAGGCAGTCACCAGTGAGTGCTGGATGCGCCGGCGTCGGGAGGATGCTCGACTGTGGTGTGTGCTAGCTGCTGTGGGCGGTGGTGGGTTGAGACGGTCACAGATTCCCCACTACCCGGCGGGGCGGCGACACTCTTGTACCCGCCAGCCATGGCGGGCGGCCGTCGAGGAGCTCTCCACCTCCCCCTCCCCCTCCCTCGCCGTCCCGGGACAACGCACCGCGCGGCGCTACCGGCTGTAGCGGTCCTCGCTCCCGCCCCGCGGCGACACGAGGCCCGCCTACCCCCGTCGGCACGGGAGGGGGGGGGGAGAGGGAGGGGACGGCACGCTGACGGCGTCGGTCGTCCGCCGCCGCGCCTCGCCCGCCGCCCACCCAGCCTACACTCGCCGCCGATGCGTGGTCTTCTTTTCTACGATGGTAAGGAGGATGAGGGGGGGTGGGGGAATTGCATTGGGCGGCTGCGGTATCTATTGTTGTCACGGCGGGCGGGGACCCCACGGCGGTCGCACCGCAGGTGGACCGACCCGTTGTAGACATTGCGGTACATGCGTCGATGGCCTTTCATGTGGGCTGCGACGGTGAGGCGGTTCCCGTCGCGTCACGCGGAGAACGATGAGAAACGGTGGCCGACAGGCTGGCGGAGAAACCTTTTGGTGTCATGCAACTGGCGGGGTGCCAGGATGCAGAGGCATCCTCGTGACTTCACCCTCTGGGTGTAGAAAAGCGGTACGGGTATGCAATGAACAGCGACTGAGTCGAGTCAGTGTGCTATGACTATTCAGTGTGGATTCCGGAATGATCATCGAGAGGGTGAACGGAGTGCCCCCACAAAGGGGCCCGTCAACCGGAGTCTGGAGCGGAGCGGAGAGAAAAGCAAACAGACCGTCAACCCAGAGACAGACAAAGAGAACTTCGTCCCTCGTTGTGGTGTCGTAATAGTCAGACAAGAGCCCTCACCAACTGTTTTTTTTTTTTTGTCGTACTGACGGCTAAAGGTCCGCTGAGGAACGCTCTGTGTCTGATGCTGCTGCACCTCCACTGGTAGGGTCGGCAGAGCAGATGGCTCTGCTTGGCGGATGAGGGGCAGCCACACAAGGCTCGCAGCCGCGGCGGTTCCACACGCCCGCCGCTGCTACGCGAGAGGCCCCGAGGGGCAACGCTTCATGGACTAGGTTTTTTCGCATGCTGCACTTGCCGAGACTCGGCCCCCGTTCAGACCCGACCTCCGCGGAGCGGAGCCCACCCTACCCGCGTCGCCAATGTCACCACGCAGGTCCACTGGGTCAGACCATCGGCGCTTGCCGAGTCGCTCGACGCCCCCAACCCCTACGCACACAGCGTCGCTCTAAGCCGCGCCTCCGCCTCGGCCACCCCCACCCGCAGGCACGCCCACACCCCCCCCACCCACGCGTCCCACCCCCCCCCCCCCTACCATGGCGCGACCGCAGGCGCACCTCCATCCGCGCGTCCCCCCGCCGGTCGACGGTGCCCACCAGCGGCCGGCCGTCGAGGACAACCCCCAGCCGCACCGCCGGCCCGCCGCTGCCGCCGAGCCGCCGGTCGGGTGCCGTCACCGCCGCGCCGTACGTGACGGAGAGGAGGGTGGTGAGGAGGGCGCCAACCTCGGCGGGCGTCAGCAGCGTGCACAGGGCGAGCGTCGACGCGGGGCAGGGCCACGCGTGGGCGGCGAGGAAGCGGCGTAGGCGGGGGTGGGGGGACCCTGGGGGGGGGGGGGGGAGGGGGGGGCCCCGCCCACCCCGTTGGCGCACGCCTTGGCAAACGCGGCGACGGTGGGGGGGCCGGCGGCGGCTCGCTTGGGGTGTCCCCGACGCGGCGTCACGCACCCGCCGGGCTCCGCCGTGGCACTCGGCGGCGGCCGCGGCGGCCGCGGCGGCCACCGCCGCGTCGCGGTCACCGCCGCCGCCCCCTGCGCGTCGGCACGCTCCGACCGGCAGTGGCGGCGGCGGCGGCGGCGGGCGTCGACAGGCGCATCCCGCGCGGCGGGCACCCCCCCCCCCCACGCTCCCCGCGGCGGTGTGCAGGGCGGGACGGGCGGCCGCCGCCGCCGCCGGCGGCCGCGTCCCGTCCGCCCTCCCGCCCGCCACGGGGAGCGGGCAGGCTGTGGTGGCGGCCGGCCGCGTTGGCCGCCACCGCCCGCCGCGGCGGGCCTGCCAACGCGCTGTCACGCCGCGCCACGGTGGCCGCGGCGGGCGTGCCCGCCGCCGCCGCCGCGGCGGCGGCGGCGGTGGTGGCGGCGGCGGCGGCGGATGCGGCGGTGGTGGTGGTGGTGGCGGTGGCGGTGGCGGTGGCGGCCGCCGCCGCGACCGCCCGGTCGTGCTCGGCGGCGAGCCGCCGCGCGACGCCGTCAACGGCGGCCGCGACGGCGCCGCCCCACCCGTCGAGCGGCGGCTGCCGCGGCCGCGCGCGGCGCGGGGGAGACGCCCGCAGCAGCGGCGGCGGCGGCGGCGGCGGCAACGGTCGCGGCGGCAGCGTCGGCCGCGGCGTCGGCCGGGGTGTCGGCCGCGTCGTCGAGCGCGGCGGTGGTGGCAGCGCCAGGATGGCGGTGCGCGGGGGTGTAGCTCCCATGAGGCACAGGTGGCAACCACGTCAGGGGGGAAGGCTGGAGGGGGAGGGCAAGCCGGGGGAAAGGGGGGAGAGGGGGGGGGGAAAGTGCGGTGGAGGAGGGAAGCGCGCGGCCAGCGTCCGCCGCCGACACCAAAGTAGCCGGTGAGGGCGGAGCGGGGCGCTACGTCCCGCGTTACCCACAGCGGCGGACCGCCGCGTCACTGTGTGAACGGCGCTGAGGAGGCACGCGGCGGGCCCGGGCCGGGGACACCACGCTACCAGCAGCCGCCGCACCCACGCGCGCCATCCCACGGGCGCGACGGCCGCCGCGCTGGGCGGCCGGGGCGCAGACAAAGAGCGGCGAGCGGGGCACACGTGCGGTCCGCCGCCCCCCCCCCCCCCCCCCCCCCCCCACCTCCAGGAGGAGGAGCGCTCGTAGCAGACGCCGCGTGCCGCCCCCCCCCAGACCACGACCGCGGCCACGGCCGACGCCACGGATTGGCGGGAGCCGCCGTGTGGGCAAGACGCCGCCAGCGGCGGCGGCGCCGCCGCCGGGGCGGAGGAGAGGGGGCGCCGGCGGGGTGCGGCGCGTCGGCCGCCGCGGCGCGGCGGTGCACGCGGCGGGGGGCTGCGCGACGGCCGAGGGGCGGGCCGCCGCTAGAGGGCGGCGCGGCCGGGGGGGGGGAAAGCGCGGGGAGAGAGCCCGGGGGAGGGGGGGGGAGGGGATGCGCCGCGCCGCCGGTCGGCAGGGCCGTGGCGGCGGCGGCGGCCCGCGGCGGGTGTCGGCCGCGTCCGCGTCGGCCCACCCCGCCCCGCTCCGCCGCGGTCGCCAGACTCGCGGCGCCCCGCCGGCGGCTGTCTGCGGGCGGCCCGCGGGGGCGGGGGGGCGGCGGGCCACCGCGGTGGCGCGCTCCCGCCGCGGCGGCCGCCGCCACTCGCTGTGACTGGCAGGCTGCCGCGTCGCGTGACGCCGCGGCAGGGGGGGGGGGGGGGAGGCCACGATGGGGGGGGTCCACGAGAGAGCGGGGGGGGGGTCCACGAGAGCGCGGGGGGGGGTGGCGGCCGGTCGGCCGCGACGGCGGCCACGCGCGGCGCCATCTGTGGGGAGGCGATTGCCCCGGTGGCGGGGGAGGCGACGCGCGCGGCCGTGGGGGGGGGGGGTCCAGCCGCCGCGGCCGCCGCGCGGCACGGGCGGGCGCGGCGGCACGGATCCGAGACACGCGGAGAGACACGACGGGGCGGGCCGCGGGGTGGCGGCCGGCGGACGCTTCCTTTCTTGGTGCGCGTCCCACCGGCAATGACCATGGGGCGGCCGACGCGGACCGCGGCGAGCCCCGCGTGGACCGCTGTGGCCGCTACGCCGCGCCGCGCCACGCCGCGCCACGCCGCGGCCGCGCCGCGCCACGCCACGCCGCGGCCGCGTCGGTCCGCCCCGCCGCGGCGCCGCGGCGTGGCGCGCCGGCCGGCACGGGCGGGGAGCAGACGGGGCGCGCGGGGGACCGCACCCCCCCGCCGCCGCCACCCGTCCCGCGTCATGGCCGCCGCGGCGTGGCGGCGGCCGCCACCGTGGGGCCCACGCGGGGCGCCGCCACCCACCGCGGCGAGCCATCCCGCCGCGCGCCGCCGCGCGCCGCGGCGCTGCCGCCGGCCCCTCTCCGCCATCTCACGGGGTGGCGGACGACGCCACCCAGGCGGGGGTGCGTCGGGTAGGGATCCCGCCGCGAGGATGGAGGCGTGGGAGAGGGATGGCGCGGAGCGGGGGGCGGAGAAGCGCAGCACGCCCGAGCAGCGACGCGCAGCGCAGCACCCCCTTGCTCCCCCCGACTCCATCGACCCGGAGACACAACGCGGGCGTGCCTCGCCGCCGCGCCTCAACCGTGGGCGGGAGGGGGAGGTGCAGCCGCCGCCTCGCTGTCCGTCTGCCGCCGCCTCGCTGTCCGTCTGCCGCCGCCTCGCTGTCCGTCCGCCGTCGCCTCGCTGTCCGTCAGACGCCGCACCCGCCGCCGCGCCGCCACTTGGCCGCCGCGCCCGTCGCCGCGGTGGGCGACCGCGGCGGGCGCCGCACCCCCCGCCCCCCCCTTTCCTGTATCGTCCCAGACAGGGCTATGCAGGGGAAAAGGCCATCGACCCCCCCTCCCCACCCCACACAAACACAAACCTCACCTCCCAACCACCCAACCACGCTCCCGCCCCCCCCCCCCCCCCCACTCTCACCCAAGGACCTACGGCCGCCCCCCCCACCGGCGCGTCGCCGCCGGCAGCCGGTCCGCCTCATAGTCTGGGTCCGCCGACAGGCGCGCGCGCAGCGCGGCGCCCAGCTCGGCCGCGTAGGCCGCGGCGAGTGGCGGCGCCGCCACCGCCGCCGCCGCGCGGGTGGCCGCCGCCGCGGGTGCGCCGGCGCGGTCCGCGGCGGCGACAAGCGCGGCGGCGGCGAGGCGGCCGGCGGCGGGCGCGTCCAGCGGGGGGGTCACGCCGCCCACCGTCGACGCGGCGGCGGCTCCAGAGGCGGCGGCGACGCGGCCGCCGCCACGGCGCCGCGCGGTGGACGGCGGCAGCAGCGGTGGCGGCTGTGTACTCCCGCGGTAGGCAGCGCTGAGCGGCCGCCGCCGGGTGGTCCGCTCCCGCCCCGCGTCGGCCGCCAGCGTCGCGCGCACCGCCGCGGCGGCGGCGGCGGGGAGGCCCGCCCAGGCGGCGCCGCCGCCGTCGCTGCCGGGGCCACCATTCGGCGAAGCGGCGGCCGCCGGCGGGGGGGCGCGCCGCCCAGCCGCCACGGCTGAAAGTGGCGGAGCGGGGAGCGCCGCCGCCTCCGCCTCTGCGACGAGCTGTGCTGCCAGCGCCGCTACCTCGTCGCTGTCGCTGCTGCCGACGCTGCCGGCCGCGTCACGGTCGCCGCTCGCACCCGTCGCGGACGCCGACCCGTCCACGGCGGCCACGACCGCGGCGGCTGGCGGCGGCGGCGGCGGCGGCTGCGCGGCGGCGCCCATCTCGGCAGCCAGCGCCGCCAGCTCGTCGTCGCAGTCTGATGGTACGGACGGAGGCGGCGGCGGCGGCGACGGCGGCAACGACGGGGTGGCCCCGGCGGGGGACGCGACGGGGACGGCCAGCACAGCTTCCAGCTCCGCCAGCGCCTCCGCCGCAGGCGCCAGCGGCGCGGGCTGCGCCGCCGCCGCGGGGGCGCCCCGGTCAGCCGCGGCGGCAGCCCGCGCGCCGCCGCCGCCGCCGCAGCCGCCCGCCGCGGGCGGGGGTGGGGTGTCCAGCTCGGCGGCAAGAGCGGCCAGCTCCGCGTCCTCGTCCGTGCCGTCAGCGCCGGCAGCGCCGCTGCCGGCAGCCACGGCCGCCGGGATAGCGACGCTGCCGCCGCCGTCGCGCGGCCGTGCCACAGCGGCGGGAGCCGCGGCCGTGGCAACGGGCCGTGGCGGCGGCGGCGGCGGCGGCGGCGGCGGCGGTCGCCCCCCCGGTGGCACCACGTCGCCGTCCAGCTCCTCCTCTGGAAACGCCTCATCTACCGCGTCTCCGCCCCCCCCCCCACCCGCGGCGGCAGCAGGTGCCCCCCCCGCCAGCCGCCGCCGCCACCGGTCGTACGCGAGTGCCACCCACGGCGCCGCCGCGGCGGCGGCCACGTCTGGCGACACGCCCACCGCGGCCGCCACGCGCCGCGCAACGGCCGCGACGAGCGGCACGACGGCGGGCCAGCCGCCGGGCGCCGCGGCCGCGAGCGTCCACGCCACCTCCCCGGCCGTGTCGGCCGCCCAGGTGCGGAGGGCGGCGGCGGGGGGGACCGCCAGCGGCGGCGCCACCCCGCCCGTGCCGCCGCCACCGCCGCCGCCGCCGCCAGCAGCGGGCGACGCCGCCGCCGCGCCCAGCGCAGCCGCCAGCTCCCGCGCCCGCCGTCGGGCAACGCCGCCAAGGATGTCCCGCGCGCGGCGCGGCGACGCTGTCGTGGCGGCGGCGGCGGCGGCGGCACCACCACCACCACCGCCGCCGCCGCCGCCCGCAGCGACGGCCGTCTGGAACGCGGGGAGCGTGTCGAGGGTGTCCACCGCCGCGTCGACCGCGGCGCCCAGCAGCGCGAGGCCCGCGTGGCCCGCGGCACGCGGCCCAGCCGCCGCCGCCGCCCCGCCGCCGCCGCCGCCACTGCCACCGCCGCCGCCGCCGCCGCCGCCATCCCCAGCCGCCGCCGCCGCCCGCAGCAGCCCCCCAAGCGCAGACGCGCCCGCGTGGAGGAGGGCCCCCCCCTCCGCGCCGCCCGCGCCCGGCGTCGCCGCCACCGCCGCCGCCACCGCCGCCACCGCGGCGGGCAGCGGGGACGCCCCACCGCCGCCACCGCCGCCGCCGCCGCCGCGGCCACCCCCCCCCCCCCAAACACCGCCGCCGGTGGCACCCCCCCGCCCCACCCCCCCCCCCCAGGAGGGGTCAAGCCCACCCCACCGCCCCCCCCCCCCCCCCCCGCGGCCGGCCAAACCCGACAGCAGGCCGCTAAACCCCGACAGCACCGCCGCGAGCGACGGCGGTGGCGGCCGGCGCATCCCCCCCCCCCCCCACCACCCCCTCCACCACCCCCACCACCCCCGCACCACCCCCCCACCACCCCCCCCACCACCCCCACCACTACCACCAGCACCGCCGCCACGGCGGCCACCAGCGGCGGCGGCGGCGGCCTCTCCCCCGCCCCCCCCCCCCCCCCCCCCCCCCCGGCGAGTGGCGGCACCCCCCCCCCCCCCCCACCGCGGGGGATGGCGCCGCCGCTCCCCCCCCCGCCGCCCCCCCGATGACGAGTGGCGGACGCCCGCGCCGAGCGGCCGCAGCGCGTCCGCCACGCTCCGGTCGTCGGTCGCGTCGGGCGGCGGCGGCCGCGGCGCCGCGACCGCCGCCGCGGCGGCGGCGGTGGCGGCACCCGCCGCGCCGCCGTCGGCAGCGTCGACGGCCGTCGGGACGGCCGCTATGGGTGGCGGCGGCGGCGGCGGCGGCGGCGGCGGCGGCGGCGGCGGCGGCGGCGGCGGCGGCGGCGGCGGCGGCGCGGCGGCGTCACGGCCCGCCGCGGCACCCGCCACGGGCGGCGGCACCACCGCACCGTCGACGCGCGCGGCGTTGCGGTGGGTGACCCCCCCCCCCCCCCACCCCCCCCCCCCCCACCCCCCCCCCCCGGCGCAAGGGCACCACAACCACGTAGACGACCCCCCCCACGGGCGGCACCCCCGCCGCCGCCACGCGGGCGGCGTCATCCGCGAGGACCCCCCCCCCCCAAACGAGCCGCTGCGCCGCGGCGGGCACGCCCGTCGCGGCGGTGATGGCCGCCTTGAGCTCCCCGACGCGCCCGTCGGGCGCGACGAGCAGCGTCGCGACGGCGCCGCCAAACGCCCAGACGGCGGATACGCGGAGGGGGGGGGGGGGGGGGGGAGCGCCGGGAGTCGGGGGGGGGGGCGCCGCCGGGGGGAGCGACCGCCGCTGGGTAGACCAAACGCAGACGCCATTGGCCGCCGCGCCGCGGCAGCGGGCACAGGCGGGGAGAGGGGGAGGAGGGGGGGCGCGCGGCGGGGACACGATGGGGACGGACGGCGCGGGGGGGGGGGGGGAGGGGGGGGGGGGCCGTGCGACGCGACGGGATGGGGTGGCGACGGGCGGGAGGAGCCGCCCGCCCGCCGCGGCCGGCCGCGCCCGCTGGCCGCGCCACCACCGCCGGCGGCGCCACCACCACCACTCCCGCCGCCGCCGCCGCCGCCACCACCGCCGCCGCCGCCGACGGGAGGGGGGCACGGGCCGGCCGCCGCCGACGGGAGGGGGGGGGGGGCACTCGCCGGCCGCCGCCGCGGCGCGGCCGCCGGGGCAACCCGCGCGGGAAACCGGCGGCGGCGCGGCGCGCGGCGGCGCGCCGCGGCCGCGGGCCGTGGCCGCCGCGCCGGCGCGCGTCGCGGCGGCGGCGGCGGTCGCGGCGGCGGCGGCGCGGCGGCGGTCGCGGCGGCGGCGAGGCGCGGCGGTCGAGGCGGGGTGGGGTGCCGGCGAGGCGGACGGGGGGGGGGGGGGGGCGCCTGGCCGGCAGCGCGCGGGGCAAGTGGGCTGGGGAGGGGGTCGGGGGGGGGGGGGGGGGGGGGGGGGAGGAGCACCACCACCGCGCTGGCAGCCGCGTGGCGACGTGGTGCATTCCCCGGTGTGGAATTGGATCGACATTTTCCGACGGGACGCGGACGAGTTGCATTGGGTGTTTGGGACGGATCCCAAGCGCTGGCACAGCGGCGCGGCGGCGACCCAACGGGGCGGGGTCGTACCTAACCCGAGAGTGGCCGCCTTCCAGTCCCCTCTGACGCGCGCCGCTCCTGCCCGACTCGCCCTCGTATCCGACTCGCCCTCGCCCGCGTCCCGCTCGGCAGCCTCCGCGCCGCCGCCCCGCACCGCGTCGCGTCCAGCGGGGTGGCCGCGCCGTCCGCCACCCCGCGGCGGTGATCCCCCCCCCCACGCCGTGCCGCCGGCAGACGCGTGGCCGCCCCGTTGGGGCGCCGGCGCTCCCCTGCCCCCCTGCGGCCGTCCCCCCTCCGCCCCTTCCCCCTCCGCTCTCGCGCCGCCCCTTGCCCTCCCGTCGCCCCAACGCCAAGCCGCTGCGGCCGCCCGCCATGCGCGACCGCCGCGGCCGCCGCGGCAGCGGCGGCAGCTCCAGTGGCAGCGGCGGTACTGGTGGCGGCGGCAGCCGCGGCCATGCCGGCAGTGCCGCCGCCACCGCCGCCGCCACGATGCCCGCCTTCCGCCTCCCCCCTGCCCCCACCGCCGCCGCCGCCGCCGCCGCCGCCGCCGTCGCCGCCGCCGCCGCCGCTTTCACAGCTGGCCGGCGCACCCGCCACGGCGTCCCACCCGGTGGGTGCCGGCACCCCCCCCCCCCCGCGGCACCCGCCGGCCGTGCGGCGGCGGCCGGCGGGTGGCGCCCACGTGCCTCGCGTGGTCGGCCCCCCCCCCCCCCCCCCCCCCCCGGTCCGCCCCGGCCGACCGGCCCGCCGCCACCGCCGCCGCCGCCAGGCCAGCCGCAGCCGTCTGCGCCGCCGGCGCGGCCGCCGCCACCGCCGGCCGCGCGGCCCGACGGCGACCGGGGGGGCGCCGGCCGGGCGCCGCCGGCGGCGGCGGCGGCTAGAGGCGACGACGGCGGCGGCGGCGGCGGCGGCGGCGGCGGTGGTGGTGGTGGCGCGCCAATGGCGGGCGGCGACGCTGCCAAGGGCGCGACCGACGTGGCGGCTGGCGCCGCCGCCGCCACCGCCGCCGCCGCCGCCGCCGCAGACGACGCGGCCGCCGCCGCCGACGTGGCCGCTGACGGCGGCGGCAAGGCCAAGGCCGACGGCGACGGCGACGGCGCGTCCGCCCCCACGGGTGCGGACGCCACCGCCTCCAACGGCAACGGCAATGGCAGCGGCGGCGGCGGCGGCGGCGGCGGTGGCGGCCGCCGCCCCGGCTGGCGGTCGGCCAAAAAAAAAGCCGACGCGGTGCTCGCGCGCATCGCCGACGCCAAGCGGCAGGTGCGGGCGCTCGAGGCGCTCGGCCCGCAGCGGGTGCTCGGCGACGACATGGACGCCGCCGCGCTCGGCGTCAGCACCGCCGTCGACGACCTGCGCCTGCCCGCGTGTGCGGAGCGGCCGTACTGGGAGGTGCCACCGGAAGGTGCCGCCGCCGCGGTCGGCGCGGTGCTGGCGGTGGGGCCGGCGGGGGACCCGGCCGCCGCGCGGGTCGCCGCGGCCGTGCGGGCGGTGACGGCCGACGCGCGGGAGGGGCTGGCACGGCTGGGCGAGGAGGGGCGGGCGGTGCTCGCCGCCGACGGCGCCCGCGTGTACATGGGCGGCGGTGGCGTTGTGAATGGCGACGGCGACGGCGGCGGCGGCGGCGGCGGCGACAGCGGCGGCGGCGGCGGCGGCGGCGACGACGGTGACGAGGGGCGGCTGGCGGCCACCGTGGCCGCCGCGGACGCAACGTTTGCGGGCGTGCGCCAGGGGGGGGGTGGCGCCGCCCGCGACGACGACGCGGCGGTGACGGCGCTGCTGACCCTCCTCGACCGCGCGCGCTTCCACCCGCTGTCAGCGGCGGATATGGCGGCGGGGTCGGCGCTCGCCGGCTGCGCCGACGCCCTCCCCGTCGCGGTCGACCGGTCCCGCCTGGACGGGTCGCTCCTCGGCACCAACGCGGCGCTCCGGCGGCTGTGGGGCGCCCCCGCCCCAGCCCCAACCGACGGCGCGCCCGCCGCCACCGCCGCCACCGCCACCGCCGCCGCGGCGGCGGCGGCCGACCCGTGGGCCACCCCCGCCTACTTTCCCCACTGCCTGCTGCTCGGCCGCGGCGTTGGCGTGCGGCGGTCGTCGGGGCTGCTGCTCGGGCCCAAGGTGCGCGCGCTCGAGGCGCGCTACTTTGGGTGGGTGGAGGCGCCGTTTACGCGCCTCCTCGCCGCCGCCGCCCGCGCGCAGCGGCGGCTGACCGGCCGCCGCGCGCCGCCGTCGCGGCCGGCGCCGGCGTCTGCGGCGGCGGCGGCGGCGGCGCCCCAACCGGCGGCCGCCGCGGCGGTGGCGGCCACCCCGGCCGACGCCGCCGCGCGGCCGTCGCGGCCGTCGGCCGCGCCGGCCGCCGACGCGGCCGCGGCGGACGGGGAGCGCGCCGCCGACGCGGAGGCGCTGCTCGTGGCGGTCGGCGGCGGCGGCGGCGACGCCGCGGCCGCCGCGGCGGAGGGCGCGCCGCCCGCCGCGGCGGCCGCCGCCGCCGACGGCACCCCCCGTCCGCCGCCCGCGGCGGCGGCGGCGGCCACGGCGGCGGCGGTCGAGGCGGACGCGGACGCGGCGGCGGCGGCGTCGGCGGCGGCGGCGGCGGCGGCAGCGGCGGCCTCCCCCCCCCCCCCACCGCCCAGCTCTGGCCGCACCGTCCGCCGCGTCACGCCCGCCCGCGAGTGGAAGGCGGGCGTGTCGGGGCTGTACGACTTTTTCCTGCCAACGTTTACGCAGGAGCCCACCTACGCGCGGTTTGTGGTGCTCCACCGGCCGGTCGACGCGGCGCGGCGGCGGCGGTCGCAGGTGGCGGCGCTCGCGGCGCTGCTGCCGGCGGGCGGGCCCGACGACGCGGGGCCCGCCGCGGCGGCGTCTAGCTTCCTCGACGTCCTGACGCCGGATGACGCGGCGGGCGAGAGCGGCCGCGACGACGCCCGCGGCGACGGCGGGCGGGGTGCGGCGGCAAAGGGAAAGGCGGGCGGCCGCCGCGCCACCGGCGGCTCGGCGCGCGTGGCCGCCGGCGCGGCAGCCCCCCCCGCCGACGCGGCGGGCGGGCCCGACGGCGGGGAGCCGGCGGCGGCGAAGCCGCCCCCCCCCGCGCGCCTGCACCTCCTCCGCGACGTGCAGTGGGCGTCGGCCAAGAACCTCCTCCCCGGCCGCGTCCTCGTCCCCGCCACGCTCGACCTGCTCCGCCTGGACGTGGTCACCCTCTCCGCCCTCGCCACCGCCCTCTACTCGTACGCCCGCGACTACTCGTCGCGCACCGTTGTCACCGCGCTCGCCGCGTCGGCCGCGGCCTACGCGGTGCGCATCGGCCTGTCCCTGCGGTCGACGCTCAACTCGTACCAGCGGCAGCTGTCGCGCGCGGCGCTCGCGCAGACGGTCGGCGTTGGCGACGGGGCGGTGACGGCGCTCGCGGATATGGCCGTCCGCACCGAGGCGGCCGACGCGGCGCTCGTGTACGGCGCCCTCTTGGACGCCGAGGCAGCGGCGGTGGCGGAAGCGGGGGGCGAGGAGGAGGACGCTGCCGGCCGCGGCGTGCCGCGGGCGGTGGTGGTGGACGGCGCGCGGCAGCTGGCGACCGACGCGCTGTACGCGCCGTACGGGGTGGACCCGCTGGAGCGGGAGGGCGCCGCCGCGGTGGACACGCTCGTGCGGCTGGGCTTTGTCGCCCACACGCCGGGGGGCGGGCTCCGCTCGACCGACCAGCCGGCGTGAGGTGCGATACGGGGGAGGAGGGGCAGAGGACGGAGCGGGTGGGCTGCCAGCTCCCCGCTGGCATTTCCGCTGGCGCGACCGAGCCACCCCGCTGCTCCGTCCGCCCGCCGTCCCACGGGACGCCATCCGCCGCGCGATGAGCCAAGCAAAAAAAAAAAAAAAACAGCGTCAACCTGCCCATCTCTCCCCCCCCCTGTCACCCCCCCTCTCTCATCCCCCCCCTCCCATCCCCTCGCGCTCACCCCTCCCCTCTCACCCTTCCCCTCTCACCCTTCCCCGTTTGCAACCCCAAAACAAAGTGCCCCGGCCTTCCGGCACCCCCCGCCTGCCCCCCCCCCGCCTCACCCCCGGCGGCTCGGCCTTGTCGACGGCCGCGGCCGGAGGCGCGAGAGCACGTCGTCGGCCCCCCCCCCCCCCGCGGCGGCACCCCCCCCCGCGGGAGGCTGCCACCCGCCGAGCCCCTGCCGCCGGTGCCGCCGCCCGCACTGCGGCGGCCACGCAGCGGCGGCCGCGCGGGCGACGGCCGTGTGGCCGGCGGGGCACCCCTGCCGCCGCCCCCGCCGCCCCCCCCGGCAGTGGCGGCCGCGTCGGCCGACGGGCCGCCGCCGCCGCCGTACCGGCGGCCCCGCCGTGGCGGCCGCCGCCGCGGGTCCACCCCGCGGTCTGCGCTAGGCGCAGGGAGGGGGGCGGGGGGGGGGGTTGGGAGCCCCCGCGCTTGCCTGTCACGCCGTTGCGTGCCGCACCGGCAGAGGCGGTGCGGGAGCCGCGGGCGGGCGTGCCGCTGCCGCCCCCACCGCCGCCGATGCCGCCGCCGCCGCCGCCGCCGCCGCCACCACCACCACCGTTGCCGCCGCCGCCGCCACCACCACCACCGCCGCCGCCGCCGCCACCACCACTGCCGCCGCTGCCGCCCACAGCGGCGCCCCCCCCGCCGCTGGTGCGTGGGCGTTTCCGCGGCCGCCCGCGGCCGCCGCCGCCGCCCCCCCCACCGGCCGCACCACCACTGCCATCGACAGCGGCCGGCGCGACGCGGGCGGGCGGCGGCTTGGCGTCGGCACGGCTGCTGCTGCCGCCGCCGCCGACGCCCCGCTCGGGGGGCGCCGCGTGGTACGCCTCCCGCGGGTCGCGACGGCCCGCCCAGCCGCGCCAGACCGCGTCGTCTATGGGTGGCTCCACGCCGCCGGCGTCGCCGCCGCGGCCGCCACCGCCGCTGACACCACCGCCGCCGCCGCCACCACCCCCACCACTCCCACCGCTGGCGCCGCCGCTGGGTCGGCCAACCAGCGGCGGCGCCGACGACGGGTCCGCCCCCGCTGGAGACTCCCCAAAGAAGTGGTGCAGCAGCGCGTCCGCCGCGGTAATGCGCTCGGCGGGCTCAAATGTCAGCAGGCAGTGGAGGAGGTCCCGGAACGTCGTGTGCGCACTCGCCGACGCGCTGCCGTCGCCGCCGCCGTCGCCGCTGCCGCCGCCGCCACCCGCCCCACCGACGCCGTCGCCCGGCGGCCGCACCACCACGTGCAGCGGCCGCACCGCGAGGACCGCCCGCTCGCTCGCCAGCGACGTTGCCCCCGCCGGCCAATTGAGCAGCGACAGCACGCTAGGGCTGCCGCTCCGCCCGTGCCCCCGCCCGTGCGACCGGTCCCGCTCCCGCGGCCAGTCGCGGCCCCGCAGCCGGTCGCGGTCGCGGTCGCGCTCCCACCCACGATCCCGCTCCCGCTCCCGGTCGCGGCCACGGTCGCGGGCGGCGCCGCCCTTGGACCGTTCCCGGTCGCCACCGCTGCTGCCACCACCGCCGCCACCGCTGGTGCCGCGGCGGCCCGGGCCGGGGCCGTCCACCCGCACACGCAAAAAGAACTGGTGGGAGGACGACCGCTCCGCACGCCGGGCCATGGTTTGTGGGACGGCGCCAAGCGCGGCGGTCATCATGGCCAGGTGCTCCAGGTCGTCGTGCGTCTGGAAGAGCGCGGCACCCGTGTACAGCTCCAGCAGGATGCAGCCGACCGACCAGAGGTCACACGGGTAGGACCAGCCGAGGCCGAGAATGACCTCGGGAGCTCGGTAGTGGCGGGTGGAGATGATGGCCGAGTGGTGGCCCGACTGGAAGGTGGCCGACCCAAAGTCGATGAGCTTAATCGCGTTCTCGGCCGCCGACAGCCGGGATACGAGGTGGTAGCCGTCCCCCTGCGCCGTGTTGTGGTGATCATTCGGTGGTGGCGCGGCCGCGGCGGCGCTCCTAGCCCCATACGCGGACGTACCACCGGGCACAAAGCCGCCGGGGAGGCCCCCGTGGCCGCCCGACGCGTGCAAGCCGCCGCCGCCGCCGCCGCCGCCGCCGCCGCCGCCGCCGCCGACGCCGACGCCGCCACCTGGCGCATGGCCAGCGAGGCCGGCCGCAGACCGCGCAAAATCGTGCGCAGCGCCGGCCGCACCTCCCTGCAAGCCACCGCCACCGCCGCCGCCGCCGCCGCCACCACCCGGCATGCCGTACCCATAGCCGTCCACATAGCCGCCGCCGCCGCCACCACCGCCGCCGCCGCCAATCGGCGGAGGCGGCAACGCCGACACGAGCAGGATGTTCTCCGGCTTGAGGTCGGTGTGGATGAGCGTCAGCCGGTGGAGGAACGCGACGCTTTCCAGCAGCTGCCGCGCAAAGTCCCGCACCTGCGCCAGGGAGAACGGCCGGAAGCGGTTGAGGCGCAATTGCTCGTACAAACTGGGCCCAAGCTTTTCAAACACCATGCAAATGTGCCCGGCGTAATCAAACCAGGAGAAGAGGGTGACGCAGTGCGCGGCGCCGGTCGGGTCCTCGGCGCGCACGTGCTGCAGCATCTCAATCTCTAGCCGTGCGGCCTGCCGGTACTTGGTGACGGAGCGCACCACCTTGACGGCGACGCGCATCCGCTCGCGCCGGTCCCAGCACTCGACGACCTTGCCAAAGGTGCCCTCGCCCAGCTCACTCAGAATCTTGTATCGCCCGTTGGGGATGCCCGGCTGCGGGTAGAGGCCGTCGCCCAGCTTGTACACCAGGTGGCCGTCCGCGTCGTCGTAGCGGGGTAGTGCATACTCGGTCGCCGACGGCGGCAGTGGGGGCGCCATGTAGTACGGCGGCGCCGGCGCGGCCGCAGACATGGGCATGCCCGCCAGCCCAGAGGGGTCCCCTGGGGGTGGCCCGCGGTGCGTGCGGGCGGCCTTGAAGCTGCCGCCGCCGCCGCCCTGCGCGGCACCCCCGCCGTGCGCGGCGTGCTCAAGTGCCGCCCCAGCCGCGCCGCCGCCGCCGCGTGCCGATGCCGCCGCCGCCGCCACCGCCGCCGCCGCCGTCGCGCCTGCCGGCGCACTGTACGCCGTCGATGCGCCCGGGGCGAGCGGGTAGGCCCCCCCCCCCGTGGCGGCGGCGGCGGCGCGGCTGTCCCCTTTTGGGCGGCCCCGGCCGGCCGCGGGCGCGCGGCCGGTGGCGGCACCACCCGCCGCGCGGCCGCCCCCGTGGTCGCCCGCCAGGGGTAATGGCGGCACCGCCGGGGGGGGCAGCGGCGGCGGCGGCTGCGGCGGCGGCCGCGACCGCTGCTGCGCGCGGCTGCGTGTCCGCGCGGGCGGCGGGGCAGCGGCGGCCGCCAGGGCGGCCGCCACCTGCGCGGGCGAGGCGGGCGGCAGGTGGTCCCCGGCGGGGGGGGGGCAACCGGCCGCGGGCGTGCCCGCTTGGGCCGCGCCAGCGGCGGCCGGCTGGCCGCGTAGCCACCGCCGCCGCCGCCACCGCCGCCGCCGCCACTGCCGCCGCCACCACCACCGCCATCACCTCCAAGATCGCCCTCGACGCTGTCGTTGCAAGCAGACGACTGTGAGGCCGCAGCAACAGCGCGATACAACCAAGGCGGGGTAAAACGACCGCAGCAGACCGACCAACAATCAACCACACGGGACCAAAACCAGCAGCACGAGAGGTACGGCAGCAGCGTGTGAGTAGACTCGATGACGTGGGGACCCCGCCGCGTCTGCGTGAGACCCCCCCACCACAACAACGCGCGTGGCCCACCAGCCACACCAAACAGCAGCGCACCCGCCGCCGCCTCGCCGTCCCACCCGCCGCAGCCCCCCCCCCCCCCCCACAAACGTACCGTCCGCGCGCGCTTGGAGCTGCGGGACTCCCGAAGAGACATAGAACGCGACGCCGACGCCGCCGCCGCCGCGCCGTGCGACAGCGGCGCGGGCGGCGGCGTCAACGTGGCCGTCTTCCTCGCCGTCGCGGCCGGCGCCGCGGCCGCGTCGCCGCGTCGCCGCGGCGCGGCGGCCCGCCGGTTCGTGTCGGCCGGCGGGCGGCCCGGCCTGCGGCCGCCACCACCACCACCCGCACCACTGACGCCACCGCGGCCGCCACCACCACCGCCGCCGCCGCCGCCGCTGCTGCCGCCGCCGCCGCCGCCGCCGCCGCCGACGCCGCCGCCGCCGCCGCCGCCGCCGCCGCCGCCACCACCCGCCAGGCCGCGCCAGCGCCGCGCGCGCCGTGGAGGCGGGCCACCCAGCCGCGGCCACGCGGGCGGCGCGGCGGTGCCAAGCCGCAATGGTGAGCACCCCGGCCGCCGCCGTCGTCGCCGGCCGGCACGGGTGGGGGAGGGGGGGACGGGTCGCGCCGCGCCCGCGTGGTGTGGGCGGCGGCGGTGACCGCCGGCGCGCCGGTCAGGGGGTTGGGGGGTGCGGCGTGCCGGCAGCGGCGGCGGCGGCGGCGGCGGCGGCGGCAGCGGCGGCGGCGGCGGCGGTGCGACGCACCCTCACAGGGGACACTGCCGTCGCCACTCTGCGCACGCACGTCAGGTCCCACAGGCACGGGGCGGCGCCGCGTCACGACGGGGGCGCCGGGCGGTGACCGCGCGTACAGCTCACCCCCCCCTCGCGCACCCCCCCCCCCCCCTGCCGGCCGGCCACTCCGCCGTAGCCCGGCCGGCGGCGGCACCAGCCACCCGCGCCCACAGGTGGTGGTGGTGGTGGTGGAACCCCCCCCCCGCTCAACGCCCGCCGCGGCTGGCCCCCGCCGACGACGGTACACGGCAGCGGCGGCAGCGGCAACGGACGCGGCGGCGTGCGCGGCCCGGTCTGCCGCGGCGGCCCGCACGCGCGCGCCGCCCCCTCCAACCGCCGGTGGCAGTGGTGGCGCTCCCCCCCCCCCCCTCCGCGGTGCGGTCCGTCACCCCCCCCCCCCCACCCCCCCCCCCCCCTCCCTCGAGCGACACGCCCAGCGGCGGCCACACCGCGTCTGGCAGCCACACCAACCGAGGCGGGGCACGCCCGCGGACCGCGCGCGCGCGCACGCGGCGGCGGCGGCGGCGGCGGTGGCGCTGTCAGGCAGGCGGCCGCCGGCAATGGGCGGCGGCGGCGTCGGCGGCGGCGGCGGCGGCGGCGGCGGTGGCGGCGGCGGCGGCGGCGGCGGGCAGGCGCGGGTCGCGGCGCGGGTCGTCGCGCGGGTCGCGGCGCGGGTCGGCGCAAGTCGCGGCGCGGGTCGGCGCGGGTCGGTGCTCGGGTGGGTTGGCGCGGCGGCGGCGGCTGGCGCGTCCCCCCCCCCCCTCCCCCCTCCCCCCCCCCCCGCTGTCGCCCCAGTCACGGGGGGGACCGCGTCGCGCCGTGCGCGTCCCGCCGCGGCGCGCCAAAAAACACGCCCACCGCCCCCCAACAGGTGCGCGGGCTGGCGGGGTGGTGGGCTGGTGGGGTGGCGGGGTAGCGCGGGGTGACGAGCGTGTGGCACCGTGGTCGTGAGGGGGGGGGGGGGGGGGGGGGGGCGCAAGTCGTGCGGGCTCCGCGGGTGGCGCGGGGGCGGGAAAAAAAAGCGCGCGCGCGGTCGTCGGCCTGCGCGCTCCCACGCGCGCGCCGCGGTGGCGGCGGCGCGGACGCTCGCGTCGCGCGGCTCCACCAACGCGCCGCCACCCAACCCCCCCCCCCCCTCCCCACCACCCCCCGCACGCCCCTCTGCGCAGACGCACGCCGCTCCGCACGGCGCGCGCGGCGGGTGCGAGCCAAAGCGTCACTCCAGCACAAAGTCCCGCCGCGGAGAGCCGTGCGTCGGGCGCGCCCCTCTAGCTAGGCGGGGGGGGTGGGGGGGGCTGCCGGGGCGGCAACAAAAAAAAAAAAGAAAAAGGAAAAAAGGGCGGCGCACGGGCGGGGTACGGGGGGGGGGGGGGGGGGGGGGGGGGTGGGGGCGGTTACGCGCCCGCGTGCGACGGGCGGGCGGGCGGGCGGGTGGGCGGGCGGGCGGGTGGGCGGGCGGGCGGGCGGGCGGGCGGGCGGGCGCCAGCTCACCAAAACAGCCCGCCCGTCGGTGGCGAGCCGCCGTGTGCCGCGCGCGCGCGGCGTGGCGCGTCGCGGCGCGGTGCGAGGGGGGGGGGAGGAGGAGGAGCCGCCGCCGCCCGGCCGCGCGCGCTGCACGCAGCGCCGCCACGGCCAGCAGATGGGGGGGAGGGAGGTTGGGGTGGGGGGGGTGGCGGCGGCGGCCGCGGCGGTGGCGGCGGCGGCGGCGGCGCGTCGGGGCGAGGTTGGCGGCCCGCGCCACGCCCGCGTGCCCCCGCCGAGGCGGGTGGGAATGGGGGGGGGGGGGGCGGGTGTGGGGAGACGCGAGGAAAAAAAAAAAAAAAAAAAAAAAAAAAAAAAAAAAAAGAAAAAGGCGCGCGCGGTCGCCAGCACGGGGTGTGGCGGGTGCGCTGGTCGCGGCGGGTGGGTGGGGCGGGCGGGCGCCAAAGCGGGGCGGCCGCCGCCGCGCCGCCGCCGCGGCGGCCGCCCTTCCCCGCTGGAGGGGCGGCACCCGTGCGCGCGTGCAGGGGGTTGGGAGTGGGGGCGCGTTGTCAGGACCGCGGAGGGGGGGGGGGGGGGCGGGCGGGAGGCGGCCGGGAGGGTGGGGGCGCTTTTGTTGCGACGCGCCAGCACGGCGCGGCGCCCGCGGGACGTGGTCTGTGCGGGGGGGGGGGTGGAGGGGGCGGTGGGAAAGGCGCGGGGGTGGGCGGCGAATCTGGGTGCTGGCGCGCCATGGCGATGCCGCGGTGGGTTGCGAAGGCGCGGGAGGCCGGCGCATGTACTTGTTGCGGCGCAATGGCTACGCATGTGCACGATAATTTTGCGAGACCAGTTCATGGCCACCATAAGAATTACTTTTGTATCGTTCAGCAGTCGTCATGCATCTCGTATCGAGCAGACACAACTCCCATCTAATCCACGTGTGCGCCAGCTGATTGGACCAAGTCGACGATCGTGTACTGTACTGACGCACACCTTGATCAAAGCCCGCCGGCGGTAGACCAGTCCTGCCACGTGGCGATCGGCACCTCCATGCTTGACCGATGGCTCACTCTGTCAAAGCTGGCGCCCATCATCGCGTCGCCTCTCGTCCGCTTCGGCAACGCCGACGCCGGCGAGACACTCCCGCCCCACCGTCCCACGCACGTGGCGGCACCGTACACTTTCCGACGATGCACCTGCCGGCGCGGTTGGCTGTGTGGGCACACCTCCCATCCCGACACGAGCCGTTTAGCCTGTTCCAGCCCACGCCCTGCCGCCGGCAACCCTCTGAGCGCGCCATGCCACCACTGGCAGGATCCCCCCCCTCCCCTCTGCACCCCGCTGGTCATCGTGTCTCTCCTAGGGTCGTCTCCCCCCCCCCGCCGCCGCTCGTCCCTGCCGCGTACCCGGGACTGGGCTCTCGTAGACGAGGTCACGCATTCCACGCTGCCCGTGGTTGGTCCTGCGCGCCGCCGCCGCCGCCGCCGCCGCCGCCACCGCGGTCGCGATACCCTCCCCCGCTCCGCAAGGGACGCCGCCCTCCGGAGCCACGCGGGCGGTAACGCCCGAGCGTTGCCTGCAGGCGCATGGCGTCTCGCCGCGCCACCGCCCAAGCGGCCCCGACGCCGGCGGCCGGCGGCGCGGCCGGCAGCGCGGGCCCCCCCGCTGCTGGTGGTCCACCCGCCGGCGGCGGCGGCGCCACTCGGCGGCCACCCCGGCCTGGCGGCCGGGGGTGGGGTGCGCCGGGTGGCGGCGGCGGCGGCGGTGACGGTGGCGGTGGTGGTGGTGGTGGTGGTGGTGGTGGTGGTGGTGGCGGGGGCGGTGTCGACGCGTCGGCGGGGCGCCCCCCAGCGGCCGCCGCCGGTGCCTCGACGGCCGGGCCGCCGCCGCCGCCGTGGCGGCCCCGCCCCGTCGACGGCCCGCCCGCGGCGGCCGCGTCGGCCGCGACGGGCGCGCGCGCCGCGGCGGGCGGCGACGGCTGCCGCCGCCGCGGCGTGTCCGCCACCCGCCGCGGCCTGTGGGCGTGGCTGCCAGCGGGTATGGCCCGGCCCGCCGCCGGCCGTGACGTCGAGGGCGGCGGCGGCGGCGGTGGCGGCGGCGGCGGCGGCGGCGGCGGCGGCGGCGGCGGCGGCGGCGGCGGCGGCGGCGGCGGCGGGCGAGGCGGCGGCGTGGCGCGGCCGTCGGTGGCAGGCCGGCCGCCCCTGGGTAGTGGGGGTGGTGGGGGTGGTGGTGTTCGGGCGCCGCCGACGGCGGCACGGCTGGCGGGGGTACTCTTCCTCGCGCTCGTCGCGCTCGTTGCGTTTACGGCGGGCGTGCTGCACGCGGGCGGGCTGTCCGCCGCCGCGGCCGCTGCCCGCGCGGCGGCGGCCACCGCCGCCGCCCACCGCGCAGGCGGCACTGGCGGTCGGGGCGGCGCGGGCGCGTGGCCGCCGTCGCCGGGCACGCCCGTGGTGCCGCCCCCGGCTGGGGGTGTGGTGGAGTTGCCGCCGTCGGCTGCCGCCGTTGCGGCCGCGTCCACCCACACGTGCGCGCCATGGGGGCGCTGCTACCCGGCGTTCCTTGTCTATGACGCGAGCTACGGGCAGCTGAATAACCAGGTGGTGTCGTTTCTGAACGCCGCCGCGCTGGCGGCGGCGCTCAACGCGACGCTGGTGGTGCCGCCTGCCGCGGGGGGGCACGAATCGTGTGTGGATGCGTTCTTGTCCGCCTCGCGGTTGGCGGCAGCGGCGGCGGATGGGGGGATGGGGGGGGCCGACCGGGCTGCGGGCGATGTGACCGCGACCGTGCGTCAGGGGCGGGCGGGGGCGGTCCAACCCCCCCGCAGCTGGGCGACGGCCTGGCGCTCGTGGCGGCCGGCCGATATCACCGGGGCGGCGACGACGTCCATCCGAGGCCGCGGCTGGCGGTCCAGCCAGTCTGGGGCGGCCGCCGCCCCCGCCGCCGCCCGCGCCGCCGCGGCGGCCGGTCCGCCGCACCATCACGACGACCACCACCACCACGGCCGCCCCACCGTGCGGCGGCCGTGCGGGGCCGCCCAGCCGCCGCTGGTGGGCCCCCGCGGCTACTTTTCCGCGCCCGTCCTCGGCCACGCGGCGCGGCTGGCGACCGCCTCGGCCGCCGCGTTTGCCGCGTCCACCGAGGGCGCTGCGCTGGCCGCCGCTGATACGGTGCTGCTGCCGCCGGGGGGGACCCACGGCCGGGGGCTGCTCGTACACGCGCCGCACGCGGCGCTGGTGCGCGCGACGCCACCCCCGCCGCCGACGCCGCCGCCGCGTCGAACCGGGGCGGCGGCGGCGGCGGTGGATACCGACGTGCTGCCCCTGACGTGCGAGGCGGCCATGTGGGCGCCCGTCGTCGCGCCGTGGGTGCGGTCGTGGGTGCCGCTCGGGCGGGCGGGGGTGCCCAATGGGGGGGTCCTGGCCGTGGACCACGCGTACCATGGAGGGGCGGCGTGGCGCGGCGCCTGCGGGCGGATGCCGCTGTACGGGTACCTCGCGCCGACGCCACGGCTCGTCGACGCCGCCGTGACGCTGCTGGCGGCGGGCGTCGCGGCGGCCGACGCGGCCGACGTGGCCGACACGGCCGACGCGGCCGACGATGCCGCGGCCGACTCGACGGTCGACGGGGCGGCGACGGCCGCGGCCGACGCGGCGGCTGCAACGACCGCCCCCGCGGCCCCCTCAGAGCTGACCGTCGGCGAAGGGGTGGTGGCCGTGCACCTGCGCATCTTGCCCGACGAGGAGCGGGGCCTGCCGCTGACCGCGGTCGTCGCCACCGCCGTCGCCGCCGTCGAGGCGGCCGCCGTGCACCGGTACAGCGGCTCACGGGCGTCGCCGGGCCACGACCCCGCGGCGGGGGAGTATGGGGCGTGGCCGCGCGGCTTCACCGCCGTCCGCGGGGGGCACCTCCTCGCGACCGCCCGCGCCGTGTACGTGGCCTATTCGCCCTCGTCGGTCGCGTCGACGGCGACGGCGGTGGCGCTGCGTGCCAAGTACGGGGCCAAGGTGTTTTGGTACGACCGGGAGGTGGCGCTGGGCGGTGCCGCCGCCGCCGCGGCGGCGGCCGCGGCTGACGCGGCCGCCGCCGACGCGCCCGACACCGCGGCAGGCGGGGGGGGTGGTAGTGGTCTGGGCGGGGGCGGTGGTGGCGCCGCCGCCGCTGACGCTGGCAACCCCCTCGACTGGCTCTACGGCCCGAGCGTCGTGGACTTGTGGGCGTGCGTCCTCGCGGACCACTTTATCGGGCGCAACAGCAGCAGCTTTAGCGGCAACATTGAGCAGTGGCGCCGCGGGGAGCTGCGGTCTGAGCTGCGGGGAGGGGGGGGGGCGGTGCGCCGGTGGGCCAAGGAGAACCCCGACAGCCTGCGGTATCACCTGCAGCTGGACAGGCGGCGGCGGCGGGTGTAGGGGGGAAGGGGAGGCGGCTGGGGAGGTGGGGGGGGAGGTGGCTAGTAGGGATGTGTTTATGTGGGGGATGGGAGAGGGTGGGGGGTTGTCCATACAGACGCCCCGTCCAGACGCGTGGGTGGAGAAACAGCAGCCGGGAGGCATCAGTCGCAAGCAGGTCGACAAGGAAAGAGTACCAACTAATGACAATACCTCAATAAAATCCAAGTCCACACAACGAGACAAGGGAAAGGGAAAGGGAAGGGAAGAGGGCAAAGCAGAAGGAAAGGAAAAGATGCAACAAACAGCGGCAGCGACACACAAAGAGAGAGGCCTCCCAGACAAGCAGCCACATGGCTGGCCGGCACGCCGCATCGCATCCCACCACCAGCGTTGCACCAAGCTATACACGCCCACCCACCAGCTCACACGCACGCACACGCACTCTTCCCCCCGCCTCCCCCTCCCCACCGGTCAGCACCAGCGGCACGTCTCACGCGGACAGCACCAGCAGAACGTCGTCACGCAGACAACACCAGCTCCGCCGCGCCCCCCCCCCTCCCACCCCCCCGCTCAGTGCCCCCCCCGCTGCTCGCCCTCCCCACAGAGCGGCACGTACCGCACGCCACACACCTCCTTGATGACGACCCCCCCCTCGCCCGGCGCTACCCGGTCGACGGTGAGGAGGACCTGCCCCCCCCCCAGGCCCGACAGGCCCGGCCGGCCGCCGACGGGCACCACCATCCGGCCGCCCACCTTGAGCGCCGCGACCAGCGCGGGGGGGGGACCCCGCCGTCCGCGGCGGCGCCCACGTGGATGGCGTCCCAGGTGCGGCCGGGGAGGCCGACGCGGCCGTCGGCAACGTGCAGCTCGACGGTGCCGGGGGGGGTCGCCGGCTCCCCGGGTGGTCCCCCGCCACCGTCGCCGCCGCCGCCGCCGCCGCCGCCGCCGCCGCCGCCGCCGCCGCCGCCGCCGCCACCATCGCCAGAGCCGACCACACCCCCGCCGCCCGCCTCTGCCACCACCGCCGCCGCGGCGGCCGCCGCCGTGGTGGGCGTCCCGCCCGCCAGTGCCACCGGCACGCCGACGCGGCCGAGGCTGTCGGCGGCGGCCGACACCAGCTCCGCGACGTGGTCAACCCCCACCACCCGCCCCCGCGGGCCGAGCGCGACAGCCAAGACGGCGGCGAGGTAGCCCGACCCGACGCCCACGTCCAGGACGTCCACCACCCGCGACGGCGGCGGCCGCGCGTCACGCCCCCCACCACCGCCACCATCACCGCCGCCGCCGCCGCCGCCGCCGCCGCCGCCGCCGCCGCCGCCGCCGCCGCCACCCCTCGCCGCCTTCCCCCCCCGCCTCCGCCGGCGTCACCCCCCCTGAGGCCGAGCACCCCCCCCAGCAGCTCCAAGCACATGGCGTGCATGTGCGGCGCGGAGATGGTGGCCCCCCACCCAATCCCCTGCGGCGCGTCGGCGTACGCGGCGGCCGCCGGCCGGGCGGGCACAAACGCGCCGCGGTCGACGGCGCGAAACGCGGCGGCAAGCGCCGGCGTCGGCAGCAGGCCCGCCGCGACGAGCGCGGCGGTCAGGTCCGCGTGGGAGCCCGCCGAGCACGTCCACGCCATCCTTTGGTGCCGGGAGGGGGCGGGCGGGACAGGCGTGGCGGAGGGGGAGGGAGGCCGGGAGGGGGAGGGGGGGGGGGAGGGGGGGGGGGGTGGGGGAGAGGGGCCCACCCCACCAACCACCGCCCCGGGGGGGCGAGCGGCGCGGGGAAGCGCCACCCCACCGACGACGGCGCGCGGCGGGGGGGCGGGACGCGCCGCCGCGGGGGGCGAGCGGGGGGGGGGAGGGCGCGAGCAGGAACGACAGCCGAGACAGCCACCGCATGAGGAGTCGGTGGAGGAGAGGGGGGGGGGGTGGGGGGGAGATGGGCCGCGTCCTCGACAGGGGAGCAGGGGCGGGGCGGACCGACGCCCTCCCCGGCCGGGGCGGACCGACGCCCTCCCCGGCCGGGGCGCCGACCACGGAGGCGGGCGGGCCCTCCCGAGGATGTTCCGAGCCCTGCCGGAGAGGGACCCCCCCCCTCTGGTGGCCTGAAACAGCACTTCCACTGCTTGCCCGATGGTCCGGTGCAGACCGCGGTGCGTTCGTATTTACGGTGCGAGACAGATCCCAAAATAATTCCTCCCTTGTAAGTAGCAGTCGTAGCTCAGTTGGTTAGAGCGCGCGCCTCACAAGCAGTTGCGCACGCGCGAGGTCGTGGGTTCAAGTCCCACCGACTGTACGTTTATTTTGCACGGGCCCTGCCAGTATGTGCAACACAGCTCGCTCGATCGATCTCGGTCGTCGCAGCCTGCATGCACGCAACTTGCTGGAAGGCCGGCTGTGGCTCCAAACGGGCATGATCACTCGTTCAAGGCCTAAATGTGGAGTCGTGGCACCATGTTTGTACTCGTGGCTGGTGTTGGGGAATGGGGATCGTAGTGCTGGTTTTCTACCCTTCCAGCCGGATACGCCAGGCCTACTAGCAAGCTCGGCGCTTCCCATTGTCGGAAGCGAGACGCGGTGACTTGCCAGACGCTTCCCGTTCCCGGCGGGAGGGGGATGCCCATTCCCCCCCCCCGTCCCTATCACACCCGCCCGTCATCGTCCCACTGCCTCCCTTTCCCTCTCGCCGACGCCACCACCCCCCTCCCCCCCCCCCCGTACCGGAGAGGCTGCTGCCGTGGCGGCGCGCCGCCACGTCACCGTCGACGCGGCTCCCGCCAGGGACGCGGCCGCCCTGCGGCGACCGGGGGCGGCGGCCGCCCCCGCGCCCGCCGCGTCGCTGCCCCCTTTGCCTCGGACAATGGTGTGACGGCCGACGCCGCGCCCGGGCGGCGTCGCCGTCGCGGGTACACCCGTCGGCGGCGCCGGATGACCGCCGCGTCGCTGTGAACGGGATGGCTGTCGGACGGGGGCGGGGGGGGCGGGGGGGGAGGAGCGGCGGCAGGAGGTCGTGGGGGTTTTTTGGGTGGCGTGTGAGGGGGGTGGGGGGGGGGGAAGGGGGGGAAGGGGCACTCCTCGTTGGCGGGGGGTGGTGCGCCTCACCCGCCGTCGGCGGCTCGCCGCCCCGTCCGCGTCCCACCCCCAGGATGGCGGCCGACCCCCGCCGCCACCGTCATGGTGGTGGTGGATTCGCGGCGTGCGGCGTGCGGCGTGCGGGACGCGGCCGCCCCCGCCGCGTGTCCCCCCCTGCCAGCGCGCGTGGCACGCGGCGGGCGTGGCCGGCGCACGCCCCCGCCCGCGGCGCGCCACGGCGGCGCGCCGCACGCCGCCATGCCGGCGCCGCCTCGTGCGCGCGCGCGGCAGCCGCGCCGTGGCGGGGCGGACCGCACCACGGCCGGGGGGGGGGGGGGGGGGGAGGGGGGGCCGCGGCAAGGACGCCGTGCGGTTTTTTTTTTGTTTTTTTTTTTTCTGGGCGGGGCGGGCTGGTCGCCGCGGTGGCCGCGGCGGGGGGGGACGGTGCGGGCGGCGGTGCCGCTCGTCGCTCCCGCCTCTCTGCTGTGGTGCCAGTGGCGCCGCGGTGGGACGTGGCGCGCGCGTACGTGTGGTGAGTGGCGGGGGGGGGGGGGGGGGGGGGGGGGAAGGGTTGCGCGGCGCGCCGCCGCGTGCGCCAACGACCCGCGGGGGCGGGCGGTGTGGCAGTAGCGGCGGCGGCGGTGGTGGCAGCCGCGGCGGTGGTGGCAGCCGCGGCGGTGGTGGCAGCCGCGGCGGTGGTGGCAGCCGCGGCGGTGGTGGCAGCCGCGGCGGTGGTGGCAGCCGCGGCGGTGGTGGCAGCCGCGGCGGTGGTGGCAGCCGCGGCGGTGGTGGCGGGCGCAGTGACTCGTGGCGTGTGGGGCATCCTCCTTTTCACGGTGGGCGCCCCCCGCCGGGGGGGTCGGGCGGGCGGGCGGGCGGGCGGCTCATGGAACAGGCCGGCGTCGGGGAGGCGGGGGATGGGCGGTGTCCGAGGTGGAGGTGGGAGATGGGCGGTGCGCGAGGCGTGCGGTGCGTGGCGGAGGGATGGAACGGACTGGGATGGGAGGGGGGGGGTGGTGTCGCCGCCGCTGACGATGCGCACGGCCGCCGCGGGTGTCATGGGCCGGCGGGGGTGAAGGGGGGTGGCCCATGCAGCGTGACGCGTGCCGTGTGGCCGTCGTGGGGCGCGGGAGGGGGACCGCGGGGGACCGAGCCGGGCTGTGGGGGCGCCGGGAGGAGCGGCGGCCGGCCGCGACGGCCGGCGCCGCCGTGACTCCACGGTGCCCCCGCCCGCAGACGGCAGTGGTCGTCGGCTGCTGGCGGCGACGGCGGCGACGGCGACGGCGACGGAGGTGGCGGTGGCGGCGGCGGCGGCGGCGGTGGCGGCGGCGGCGACGGCGGCGGCGGCCTACTTGAGGCCTCCCCCGTGGCGGCGTGGTCGACAGTTCCTCCTCGTCCCAACCACCCACTACTCTCTCGCTCGCTCCCCCCCGCCCTTTCTCTTTTTCTCTCACCCCCGTACGGTCACGCACGCTTGCCTCCCGCGCGCCCTCCGCCCCCCCGCCGCCCAACACGATGGTGGGTGTCCGGACGCTCGCCGCCGCCGCCGTGGCGGTGGCGGCCCTGACGACCGCCGCGGCGGGCGTGACGGTGCCCGACGCGGCCGCCCCCCCCGCCGTGCGCACCTGGTCGTGGGGCGCCGACGCGGGCCACAAGTGTGGTGGCTGGTGGCAGCGCTGCCGCTACGGCCTCCGCTGTGAGCACCGCATCTGCCGCCGCCTGTCGCCGCTGGGCGGCAAGTGTGGCGGCGACACCAACGCGTACTGCGGTCGGGGCACGACGTGCGAGCACGGGACGTGCAAGAAGGAGTCGCCGGTGGGCGGCAAGTGTGGCGGCGACACCAACGCGTACTGCGGCAAGGACGCGACGTGCGAGCACGGGCGGTGCAAGGCGGTGTCGCCGCTGGGCGGGGACT
Source organism: Pyropia haitanensis (assembly GCA_008729055.1). Lineage (NCBI taxonomy): Eukaryota > Rhodophyta > Bangiophyceae > Bangiales > Bangiaceae > Pyropia > Pyropia haitanensis. The sequence goes on from SDUX01000010.1 coordinate 216,427, forward strand.
GTGGGGACTATACCAACAAGGTGTGCATCAAGGGCGCGACGTGCAAGAAGGGCACGTGCAAGAAGGAGTCCCCGCTGGGCGGTGACTGTGGCGGCAAGTCCAACAAGTTTTGTGGCAAGGGCGCCACCTGCGAGCACGGCACGTGCAAGAAGGAGTCGCCACTGGGCGGCAAGTGCGGCGGCGACACCAACGCGTACTGCGTCAAGGGCACGTCCTGCGAGCACGGCACGTGCAAGACCGAGTCGCCACTGGGCGGCAAATGCGGCGGCGACACCAACGCGTACTGCGTCAAGGGCACCACGTGCGAGCACGGCAAGTGCCGCGCGCCCTACTACTAGAGCCGCCCGCCGCGCGCCCCGTGCTCGCCGCGGGGTGGCGGCGGTGGCTGCCGCCGCCGCTCGCGGCGGGCCGAGCGGCCGCGGCTCCCCCCCTGGGCTCGTTTTCATATGGCAACCGCGTGGGTGCGTAGCCCAGCGCCGTCGTAGGATAGCTGGTGACCCGTAGATAGTCGTGGGTGGGCTCGCCGCCCGCCTCCCCCATTTGGTACTCTTCTCCCTCTGCCTCCCCCCCCCCCCCCTGTTCCCTGCCCTCCCACCCGTCGGCCCAGCGTCAGCCCTCCGCCTCCCCCCCCGCGTCACCACCCCCCCACTTGTCCTCTCCACCCGCCCCTCCGCCCCCTCCTCCCCCCCCCCCCCGACGCCGCCGGCATCCCCACCCGCGCCCCCCCCTTCCCCTCTGTCACAGCGCCATCCCCCCCTCCCCCCCCCCCCCCCCCCTCCGCTCCACCGCCACCATCCACGCCCACCACCCCCACCACCCCCACCCCCACCGCCGCCCGCGCCGCAAACGCCGCCCGCGCCGCCGCCCGCGCCGCCGCCGCGGCGGCGCGGCCGCCGCCGCCACGCACGCCACCACGACCGCCACGCCCGCCACGCCCGCCGCCGCGGCCGCCGCCACGCCCACGGGTGGGTGCCGCCGCCGCCGCACCTGCCGCCGCCGCCGCCGCCGTCGCCGCGGTGGTGGCGGCGGCGGCGTCCACCGCGGCCGCCGTGGCGGGGGCGTCGCCACCACCAGCCGCCGCGGGCGCCACCGGGGCGGCCGCCGCGGCCGCCACGCCTACCGGTTGGCCCGTGTCGGCGGCCGCGGCGGGTGCCGCCGCCGGCGCGGTACCCCCACCGCCCCCGCCAGCCGCGCCCGCCGCGTCGCCCCCCTCTGCCACCGCCGGCGCCACCGCCGCCGGCACCGCCGCAACGGCCGGCGCCACCAGCACCAGCACATCCCCCTCTCCCCCCCCCCCCCCGCCCCCGCCCAGCCGCCGCGGCCGCCGCCGCGGCCGCGTGCCGCCCACGCCAGGCGTGCGGCGCGCCCCCCCCCCCTCCTCCCCCCCTCCCCCCCGCCGCGTCGCACCCCCCACCCCGCCGGCGGCGGCCGCCGCCGCACGCCCGCCGCGGCCGCCGCGGCCGGCGGCCGAGGCGCCACGGGACCGACCGGCCGGCGCCGCCCCGACCCCCCCACCGCCGCCGCCGCCATCGTCGTCGTCGTCGCCGCCGACCGGCGCGGCGTCCCCCGCAACCGCCGCGGCTAGGCGTGCGCGTGCCGCGGCGGGGGCGGCGTTGACGGCCGCCGCCGCGGCCGCCGGTCGGGCGGCCGCCCACGCCACGGCGAGCGCCCGTGCCGCAGCGCGCACGTTGGCGGCCGGGTCCACAATCGCGGCGAGCAGCGCCGCGCCCGCCGTTGCGTCGTCGACGGTATCGTCGGCGGTGGTGGTGGTGGCGGCGTCGGCGGTGTCGTTGAGGGGGATGGCGGCGGTGGCGTCGGGGGGGGTAAAGCCCGCGGCGGCGAGGTAGCCGACGCTGCGCGCGCGGAGGGCGGGGTGGGTGGTGGCGGTCGTTGCCGCGGCCGCGAACGCCGCCCACAGGACCGCCCGGCCGGGGCCGAGCGGCGGCTGCTGGGGAGACACGTCGTCGCCGCTACCGCCACCGTCGCCGTCGGTGATGGCCGGCGGCGGCGGCGACGGCGGCGGCGGCGGCGGCGGCGGCGGCCCGACGGTCCGCGCGACGAGCACGCGCGCAATCCCATCGCCCGCCGCCTCAAACAGCGCCGACGTCTTGACGAGCAGCCCGCCCGCGGCGGCCCACAGCGTCACCGCCGCGGGCGTACCGACACGCGGCGCCGCCGCGACGGTCGCGGCGGCGGCCTTGACGACCAGCGACCGCAGGTCGGTCGTCTGTACGGCCACCCCCGCCGCCATGACTTGCACCGCCGCGAGGCCCGCGGCGGCGCCTGCGGGGGTGGGCGGCAGGCGGGAGAGGAGCGTAGCCGCCCGACCGAGCGCCGCGACGCGCAGCTTCCAGGGCGCACACAGGTCGGCGGTGGTGGCGGCAATGGCGGTCGCTTCGGCGGGCAGGCACGACAGGTCGGTGATGGGGGGGAGGGCCGCCGGGTCACCATAGGTGGCCGCGTCGGGCGCACCGGGGGGGGGGGGGGGGGACGACCCGCCGGGGGGGGGGGCCGTGAGGGGGTCGAGCGCCATCATGGCGGCGTACGCAGCGGCTTTGCGAGCGGCGCGGGAGGTGGGTGGGGGGGGGGGGCGGCAGTGGGGGTGGCGTCCACCGCTGCCGCCGTGGTGGCGGGGGTGGGCACACCCTCCTTGGGGGGGGGGGGGGGGCACCACCACCGCTGCGGCGGCTTGGCGTCTGCGCGTCGGCGGCGGTGGCGGGCACGTCGGTTGTGGGTGGCGTGGCGGCCACGTCGGCCGCCGCCGCCGTTGCCGCCGCTGCCACGGTGGGGTCTCGGCCGTCGCCGCCGCCGCCGCCGCCGCTGCCGCCGTCGGCACCGCCTGTGGCGGGGGCGGCGGCGGCGGCAGCCATGGCGCGACCCCGACGGGCCCGCCCGCCCCCACCGCCGCTCCCAGCATCCGCGCCCGCCGCACCCACCGCCGCGCCCACCGCCGCACCAGCCAACCCGGTCACGGCATCCTTAGCGGCACCATCATCCGCGGCAGCACCACCCGCGGCGCGCCCCCGTCGCGGCCGCCTACCCCCCACGCCCGCGACGCGCACCCCCCCCCCCCCCCCCCACCACCCACCACGGCGGCACCACCCACCGCACGCGCAGCGTCGACGCCAACATCCCCCTCAACGGCAGCAGCGGGCGCGGCCGCCGCCGTCGCTGCCGTCACCGGCGGCGGCGGCGGCGGCGGCTCGCCACGCCGGCGGCGGCCACCGCGGCGGGGCGCCGCGACGGCGGGCGCGGTGGCCTCGGCGGCGAGGCGCCCTTCGACGCCCGCCGTCGCGCGCACCGCGGCGGTGTGGGCGGCGGCGGCGGCGGCGAGGCGTGCCGCCGCCGTCGCGGCAAGGGCGGTGGGGGGGGGGGGGGGGGCACCCGCCGCCGCCGCCGCCGCCCGCCGCCACCGCCGCCGCCGCCGTCGCCGTCGCCGTCGCCGTCGCCGTCGCCGTCGCCAGTGCCCGCTGCTGCCGCCGCTGTTGTGGGTGGCGCGAGGGGGGGGGCGCTCAAAGCCGCCGCTGTGGTCGGGTCGTCGCCGTCAATGGCAACGGCGGCGGGGGGGGTGTCTACCGTGGGGGCGTCGGGGGAAGGGGGCGCGCCGGCATCCGCGTCCGCGTCCGGGTCGCCACCGCTGTCACCGCCGCCGCCGTCCGTCTCATCACCGTCGTCGCGCGTGTCATCGTCATGGTCCTTGCCACAGATGCCACCCTCCCGCCGCCCGCCCCGCACGCCCCCACCCGCACACCGCGGCAGCGGCGACGCTGCCAACGCCACCACCGTCCCGGCGCCGCGGCGGCCGCCACCACCACCACGGCGGGGTGACCCGGCGGCGGTGGCGGCGGTGGCGGCGGTGGCGGCGGCGGTGGCGGCGGCGGCGGCGGCGGCGGCGGCGGCGGCGGCGGCGGCCACCTCGGCGCGTACCGGCGGTGGCGCGGCGGCGGTGGCGGCGGCGGCGGCGGCGCGGCGGCCGCGGGCGGTGGACGCGGCGGCGGCGGCGGCGGTGCGGGCGGCGGCGGCGGCGGACGCGGCGGCGGTCGCGGCGGCGGTGGCGGCGGCGAGGCGGCGGCGGGCGGCGGCGCGGGTTTCCATGGTAGTAGAGCGGGGGGGGGGGGGGAGGGGGGGAGGGGGGGGTAAGGGGGGGGGGGGGGAAGGGAGGAGGACGGTTGGGGGGGGGTGGGGGGGGGGGGGGGGGTTGGGGGGTTGGACGAGCGGGAGGGAGGAGAGGGCAAAGGGGGGGGGGGGGGGGCGGGGGGGGGGGGCGGGGGGGGTACCGAGCGTGGCGGCGACAGACCCACGCGCGTGCGCACGCCAAGGGCGGCGGCAACAGCGGGCGGCCGGCGGCGAGCAAGCAAGGCGGCGACCGGTTCACCGCGCGGCGGCGCCGGTACCGACACAGCCGGTGGCGACACCGTGTGCCGCCCCGGCTGCACGCCGCGGCGGCACCGCGGGCGACAAGCAACGGGGCGGATGGGGGGACGGCACGCCGACCGCCGCCGCGCGTTTTGGCGTTGGCGCAAAGGGTGCGCGGCGGTGGGGGGGCCGGCGGTGTGGGGTTGGGGGGGGGGGGAGGAGGAGGAGGTGGCTGCGGACGGAACCGCCGCGCGCGCGGTCGGCGGCGGCCGCCGCGGCGGCGCCGCGGCTGTCGGCCGGCGGCGGCGGGGAGACCGCCCGCGGTTGGAAATGGGCCCGCGGTTTTTTTTTTTTTCAAACGCGGGTGGGGGGGGGGGGCGCCGTCGGCCCTGGGGGGGGGGGGGGGGGGGGGGGTGTGGGGTGGGGGCTGACAATGCGCCATTGGATCCCGATGGGGGGGGGACGTCGCGTCGTGAGGGGCGCAGGGGGGGGGACGCCGCGTCGTGAGGGGCGCACGGGGGGGGGGGGGGGGTGGGCGTCGTGGGGGGGGGGCACGGGGGTGTGCGTGTAGGGGGGGGGGGGGTGAGGGGTGGGGGGGGGGGGGGGTGGTGCGGAGCGACGGCCGAGGAAACGCCCGCCGCGGTCGGGCGGGGTGACCCGCGTGGCGACGCGCACGACGACAACAAAAAACGGGCGGCCGACCGCGTCGGCCGACGGGCATCGTCGACGCGGCACCCGAGCGCACAGGCTGTGAGCGGCGGGTGCACGCCGCGGGGGGACCAAACGAGACAAAAAAAAAAAAAATAGAGAGGAGGCCAGGAAAAAAAAAAAAAAAAAAAAACGCGGCGGGCGCCACTGCCACTGCCACGGCGGCGGCGGCGGCGGCGGCGGCGTGGCCCCGCGCGCTCACTCGTCGTTGGCGGCGGCTGCCGCCGCCGCCGCCGCCGCCGCCGTGGTCGGTGGCGGGATGCCCCACTGCTTGGCGCCTGTCGTCGGCGCACGCGCGCACGGCGGAGCAACGCCGACACGCAACGGCAGCGCCACAGACCCCCCCACCCGCACGCTGGCGGCGGCCACGTTCTCCCGTTAGCACGTTGGCCGTTACGGGTCACGGCGGAGGGCGGGGGGGGGGGGGGGGCGGGCGGCCCGTCCTCCTCCCCCCCCCCGCGCCCGCGTCCAGGCGCCCGCTGTGGCGACCGCCCGGCAGCAATGGCCATCCCCCCCCTCCAAGGGCGGCCGCTCCCCACCCGGCTGCCGTGGCGGGGGCTGCCTCAACAGCGGGCGCTCGTGGCCATCCGCTGCGCGCGGTGTGCGCACAGCCCCCTCCCCGTCGATCCTACCCCCGCTCCCATGGGACACCCACAAAACGTACGCTTCTCTTCGTAGGACACGGGCGTGGTGGGGCCCATCGTCAGGTTGACCGCCTCGAGGAAGGCCGACGTCGCCGCCAGCGACGCGCACATGCCCGCACCCACCGACAGCTTTTGCGCTGCGCGGCGGAACGGAGGGAGCAAAAGGTGGGGCGGCACGGGCAGCAAAAAAAAACGGTAGAGGGAGGGCAGCCATGCCGGCGACCAGGACAAGCCAAACAAGAAGGAACAGGCGGGGCAACGCGGGTCCAGACGGTCAGCACGCCAACGACATGCCACTGCGGTACGCGCGGCCAATGGAACAAGAGGCGACCACCGCGCCCTCCCCCCATCACCCCAGCAGCCGTCACAGCCACGCACTCACAGCCCAAACCACTCCCCACCGCCGACACGGCGGCGGCCACCCCCGCAGGTGTGCCCCGTCCAGCACAGCCCCCAATGGCACGCACGCCGGCTCCGCACCCCCCCCCCCCCTCCCGCCATACCAAAAAAAAAAAAAAACCCTCCCCCCCGCTGCCCAACGCCTACCACACTCACGCCACCGCCGCCGCCAACACCAACGTACAGTTGACGCCAAACACCATGCCCGCCGCACACCCCGCCACGGCGCCATTGAAAATGTCCTTGCGCCCGTCGCGCAGGGAGCACAGCGTGTCCTCCACCGTTGCAAAGATGCCGCCCATGGCGGCGTAGACGAGGCCGGTGCGGCCGACCATGCGCAGTGGCTGCACAGGGGGGGGGGAAGGGGGAGCACCGGGGAGTCGGAGAGGGGGACAGGAGGGGGAAAGACGGATTGGGGAGGAGAGGGGGGGGGGGATGAGGGAGCACAACGGGCCGGGCCCAACCAGCCAGCATATCCACAGCGACACACCCGGCAATGGCACCACCCGTCGCGGCGACACAGCCCGACGTTACCCCGCCGCCCACCCGTCCCACCGCCCACACAACGGAACATACACACACGGCATCACCAACGCGGGTCAGCAAGCCGCCAGCGCCTATCAATGCAGGGAATGACACAGGGGGAGGGGTACACCTCTCTGACCCCCGCGCCGCCCGCTCCGGTCGGCGGCAGACCGAGCCGACCGAGCAGGGCCGACCCTCTGCCGCCACCCACGCCCTCCCCCCAGCCCGCGCAGCACGGGTCGGGCGCCCCAATCGCCAGCCGCTGTCGCGGCGCGGCCGCCGCCCACACCGGCGCGACGCGGCGGCACGATGGGGGCGTCGCGCCACCGTCTGGCAAACCCGGCGGTGGCACAGCCGGCGGCAATCCGCCTGCCCCCTCCCCCCCCCCCCCCCCGCCCACCCTCCCGACGCCGCCACCCACCCGCTGCCCGGGCCACCGGCAGTACCCCCCGCCGTGCATCGCCCGCTCCGGGCCTAGCGCCGCGCATGGGCGCCTAACCGCCCCCCCCTCCTCCTATCCTGGGTACCCCACGAGCTTCCCCCGAACGTAAAGTCCTCCCCTCCCCCTCCCCCCCCCCCCCCCCCGCGCTGCCTGGCCCCCTCCGCCCCCTCCACCACCACCCACACACCCACACACTCCCCCCCCCTCCCGCCCCACCTCCCCCCCCCCAAAAAAAAAAACATACCTGTGACGCAACCCGCTGGTACGCCGCCGCCGCTGCCGCCGCCGGGCTGCCCGCCACCCCCCGCCCCGCCTTCCACGGCCGCGCCGGCGTGGCCGCGGCGCCGCCCGGCGCCGCGGCGGTCGCGGCGGCGCCCGCGGCGCGGCCCGCCGCGGCGGCCGACGCGGCGACGGCTTGGGACTGGAGGTACGCGCGGGCGGCACCGGAGAGGAGGCCCGCGCCGCCCGCCGCCGCCGTCCACGCCGACACGCGGGTGAGGGTGGCGGGCGCGTCGTCGGCCGCCATGGCGGGCGGGCGGGAGGGCCGGGGAGGAGGGGGGGGGGGGGGCAGGCAGGGGAGGCAGACGGGGGGCGGTGGGCCAAGGCAGATCGGGACGGGAGACGGAAAGAAAGGCGCAGGGCGAGGGAGGGGGCGGGAGGGGGGAGCGCACCCGAGGTGTGGGGCGGGCGGAGTCCGTAGGGGCGGACGGCGCAGACGGTCACCAAGGCGACCGACGCGAGGGGGGCCGTGAGCGGCGGCGATCAACGCCTTGTTCATCCTCGGCCATGAGGGCGGAGGCCGTCGTGGTAGCGGCTCAGAAAGACTTGCCACGTGTCACGAGCCGACGAGCAAGCGTGTTTGTCTGTGTATTTCCCTTGCGACTCGATGGACCCGATTGGATCCATTTTTCTTTCGGACAGGGACAAAACCCAGACGCAACATTCGTGATCCACTGTCGGTCCACCAACATCCAATCGTGTGCGGGCATGGCTCGCACGAGCCAACGACGTGCTGTGTTGGTCTCGCTCTGTTCCTCAGTCATCCGCAAAAAGGACAGTTCTTTGGACAAAACCAGACACCTCACCTCCCCAACACCACCACCTGTGTCTTGACCGCGCGCGCCCTCTTGCCGCTCCGCCTCTCTCCCGCCCCTGCCGCCTTGCTCGTCTACCAACCTCGTCACGCCTCCCTTTCCCCCCCCGCCCCACCACCCCGTCCGTCCCTTCCCCCCCCCTCCCCTCCCCGCCATGCCGCTACGGCCCGCCGGCGGCGGCGGCCGCCGCGCCCCCGCGGCCACCCCCCCCCCCCCCCCCGCCACGGCGGCGTGCCGCCCCCCCCCCCACCCCCCCCCCACGCGACGCGGCCGCTGCCGCTGCGGCGGGCGCGCCCGCGGTGGCGGGAGCACCCGCCCCCCCCCCCCCCCCCCCCTTACCACCACCCAAGGCAGACGGCGCCCTCCCCCCTCCCCCCCCCCCCCGCCCACAGTGCCGCCGCCGCCGCCACCACCACCACCACCACCCCCCCCCCCCCCCACGCCACCGCCGCGGCCACGTCGGCGGCAGCGCCCGCGACCGCGCCCTCCTCATCCTCGTCCGCGGCAGCGGCGGCGGCAGCGGCGGCGGCGGCGGCGGCGGCGGCGGCGGTCCCCCCCCCCCGGCGCTCCCCCCCCCCACCGGCGACGTGCTGCGGTCGCTCGCGCGGCGGCGGGCGGTCGTTGCCGCCCGCGTGGCGGCGGTGGAGGCGGCGCTCGCCGCGGCCGAGGCCGACTACCTCGCCGCCACGTGGGCGACGGGCAACGTGGTGCGGGGGTGGCCGGGCTACGCACGCCGCCCGTTGGATGCCGGCGGGGGGGGGGGGGGGGGGCGCGCCGCCGTGGCCGAGGGGGGAAGGGGGGGGGGGGGGACGCCGCCGGGGGGGGGGGGGGGCGGTCGTGGAGAGGGCGGGGGGGGGGACGCGGGGGGGGGGGGGCGCCGACTGCCCGAGGGGGGGGGGGGGGGGGGGGGACGCCACGCCCGTCACGGCGGGTGGCGGCGGCCGCGGCGTGCGGCGGCCGCGGCCGTGCGACCGGATCTTTACGTGGGGGGGGGGGAGCCGGAGGGGGGGGGGGGGGGCGCACCGGCCGGCCGGGGGGGGGGGGCGGAAGAAGAAGCGCCCGCGGCTGCACGATGCGTGACGTGGGGGGGGTGGGCTGGACGTTGGGGGGGTGGGCTGGACGTTGGGGGGGGGGGGGGGGGAGGCACAGCGCCGGGCTGATGGCGGGCGGGAGGTAGGGCAGCGACGAAAGAAAACAGCGGGGCCGCGCCCCCTCCAATCCAACCCCGCCATCGCGCGCGCCGGTACAGTACGGGCCGCCTCCCCATGACAAGGGCACCCAGCCTGTGGCGACGCGCAGCCGCCGGCCGCGGTCCCGGCTGCTGCACGGACGCGACGCCGGCACGCGGCCGCGGGCACCCCCTCCCCCCCCCCCCCGCCTTGCTCAGCCGCGCCTGTGCCGGCCGACGCGGGGCGCCCGCCTCACCACCCCCCCTTCATGGGCAGCCGCTCGATGCGGAGCACCCCCCCCGCAGGCCGGTCCACCTCCTCCACCTCTACCCGCCACGGCGGTGGCACCTCGCGCCCGCGGCCGGCGGGCGCGCCCCTACCAGCGCCGCCGCCGCCGCCGCCGCCGCCGCCGCCGCCGCCGCCGCCGCCGCCGCCGCCGCCGCCGCCGCCGCCGTCGCCGCCGCGTCCCCCCCCCCCCCGGCGGCCCCACCAGGGCGCCGCCGCCGCCGCCGGGCGGACCCACCCCCCCGCCGCCGCCGCTCCTCGTACTGCCGCAGCCCCCGCCGCGGCGGCCCGTGTGCCGCCGCCGCGCGCGGCGCGTCGGGCGCCAGCCCCTCGCACGCGCCCACCCGCACCGTGCGGGCGGCGGCGGCGCGCGCGCCGCGAAGCGCCGGCGACACGGTCCTTGACGCGCCGCGTCGGCGGCCGCCGCCGCCCGTGCGTCGGCGGCGGCCGCGGCCGACCGCACCCGCCGCCGCGGCGAGCGGGTCCGACCCGCACGGTGGGGACCGGTCGCGGCACCACCCGCGGCAGCGCCGCCCCCCCCCCCTCCCGCCGGCTGCCACCGCGACGCGTCGCGGAGGTCGACGGTGGCCACCGCCGGCAACGACGCTACCGCCGGCACCGCGGTGGGCAGCAGCACGCGGCGGCCACTGCCAGTGGCGGCACCGTGCCGGCGGCGGCGGCCAGCACCCGCGCGTCCGCGGCGGGGGTGGCGGCCGAGCCACGCCACCGACGGCGGCGCGCCGCGGGCGCCGTGTGGCCCGCGGGCCGTCGCCACGACGGCGGCGGCCGCACCCCGCGGGCGGCGGCACGCCCGGGAAGCCGCCCAGCGACACGCGCGGCGCGGCGGTGGGGCCGACGGCCAGGCGCTGCAGCCGGCAGCCGGCGACGAGGGCGGCGAGCGCGGCCGCCGTCCAGCCCGACGCGGTGCCCAGCGCGGGCCAGTCGAGGTGCTCCAGCCGTGCCAGCTGCGCGAGCGCCGCGGCGTCGAGCGCAAACGTGCTGCCGGGGGGGCGCCGGTGGCGACGCCACGCCGAGGCCGCCCAGGCCGACGGCCGTCAAGCGCGGGGCGGCGGCGACGAGCGCGGCCGCGGCGGCCGCGTCGAGGCCCGCGCGCAGGTGCACGCGCCGCAGGTGGGGGAGCGCCACCCCGGCGGGCAGCCACAGGGACGGCTGGGGGACGGGGTGGCCGACGCTCAGCGCCTCGAGCCGCCCGCCAAGCGGCGACGCGAGCAGCTTGCCAACGGCCAGGTGGTCGGTCGCCCCTGGTGGGCCCCCAACCGCGGCTGCATCGTCTTGGACCGTCCCGCCAAAGCCGTCGTCGTCATCGTCGTCGCCGCCGCCGTCGGCCCGCCAGTCGGCGCAGTCGACCAGCGGCACGTGCAGCCGCAGGGCGGTGAGGCGGGCGCGGCCGCCGAGGCGGGCCACCACCGCCGCCGACAGCCGCCCCGCCAGCTGCGACGTCGGCCGTCAGGCGGCGGCCGACCGCGTCGAGGAGGGTGGCGGCGAGCGCCCCACGGGCGCCGCGGTCGCCGAGCGAGCTCCGACCCCGGCCGCCACAGCACGACGGCACGCAGGTTGGGCGGCCGCCCGAGGGAGGCGCGACAGCTGGGCGACGGGGCGTGGGGGTTGGCGCGCCGCCGCGGCCGCGGCCGCCGTCCACCCGCGACGGCCGCGGCAGCCGCACCGCCTGGACCGACGCGTGGAGGGCGTCGCGGACGGCACGGCAGGTGCGGAGCAGGGGCGGGACGGCCCGCCAGGCGGGGGCCTCGACGACGGCCGCGGCGGCCACGCCCGCGACGGCCGCCAGCGCGTGCGAGCCGTCTGCCCAGTCGTCAGACGGCATGGCCGCCCGCACGGCGGTCCGCGCCGGGCCGTCGGCCGACGCCGCCCGCAGCGCCGCGACCGCGACGAGCGTAATCCCGTCCATGGGGAGGTCGGGCACCGCCGCCGCGGCGCCGCCATTGCCGCCGCCGCCGCCAGCGTCACCAGCGTCGGCGGGACCGCCGCCGCCACCGCCGCCGCCGCCGCTGTCGCCGTCGTTGCCGCCGCCGTCGCCGACGTCTTTTGCCGCCGCCGCCACCGCGGTCCGGGGCCCCAATGCCCCACGCCCCCCCCCTCCCCCCCCACGGCCGCCACGCGCGCCCCGTCCACGTCCACACCCACAGCGTCGCCAAGCGCCCGCCCGCGCCGTCGCGCGGCGGCCGAGCGCCTCGGCCAACACCCGCCGCCCGCGCGTGCCGCCCCGACCCGGCCGCCGCGGCCGCGGCGGCCGCCGCCGCGGCCGCCGCGTCGATCGCCGCGACCGGCCGCGCCGCGTCTGCCACGGCGGCGGCCCAGTCGCGCTGCCGCAGCCGCACCGCCGACCGGTTGGCGGCCGCGACGGCAGAGGCGGCGGCGGCGGCGAGGGCGGCGGTGTAGGCGCCGGTGGCGGCGGCGGCGGCGGCGGCGGCGGCGGCGGCGGCGGCGGCGGCGGCGCGGAACGCGGCGTTGTCTCGTGCTTTGGCGGCGGCAGAGGCGGCGGCGGCGGCGGCGGGGGACGGGGGGGCGTCTATGGTGGGGGGGGGGGTGCCGTGGGGGGGGGTCAACGGCGCGGCAAGTGGAAGAGGGTGGGGCGGGGGGGGGGGGGGGCGGGGATCGCGGCACGGGGGGGGGGGTGGGGCGCGCACGGCGCGCGGCCGCAGCGGGGCCGTCGCGCGTCGGGCCGGCCGACGTGGGAGCGGCCGCCGCCGCCTCGCCCGTCGCGCGCACGGGCAGACGCGGGAGCGGGCGGCCGAGCGGATCCCGCGCGGCGGATCTAGCTAGACCCGCCGCGCCACGTGGGCAGCCTCGCGCAAACCAGCGACGGCGCGCGGCGCTGCGCGGTCAAACCCGTGATCCCGACGAGAGCAGATTTGGGCCACTCTGAGCGAGTGCGAATCCGCGCGGGGTCGTGCGAATCGCCCCGTGAGCCCCCACGGACCGCCTTTTTTTTGTTCACCGCCGCACACGCGCGTAGAGGTCAATTTGCACAGTGTGCGAAGCGCTTTTTTTGCTCATACTGATGGAGGTGGTGGACGACGACCTGGTCGTCGAAGACGTGGTCACCGGACACAGTGCGGCTCCACATTGGGAGCTATAAGGCGCAAACACTGCACGGTTTCGTGCAGTTTGTGCAGTGGAGTCTTGCAAACAGTGCAAGTTTAGCACTCCCGGCCGCGATCGTCCCACGTCGGCACACAGCCGCAAGACGGGACTTGGGAGGACGGACCCCCACTTGGGGCTCTCGCAGCGGTATTTGAGTGCGGCCGATGCGACCTCAGTCCAACTGTCCACAGCCCCCGGCCTCCAGATCGCGCCCCCGCCAACAACAGCAGGTGACTTGAACGAAGTCATGACCCAAATTATTTCACAATTCCACAATGAGGGCCGAGGCGTCCGACCGCTGTCGGGTGCTAGACTGCACGGTTTCGCACAAACCGCAATCATTGGAGTGCTAAAACTGCACTCCCTGCGCGGCTGCGTGCGACACAGCACTCGCCCCACGGCCTCTCTGAGGCCCTTCACCCGCCACGGCGGGGTCACGGGTTTGACCGCGCAGCGCGGGCGGTCGGGCGTTGGGAGAGAAAAAAGCACCGACACGGACGCCGACGCGCGGCGGCGGCGGCGGCGACGGGAGAGTACGTACTTTCCGTGCGCGGGGCCGCCGACGGTGGCGGCGCACCGGGCACCGGGGGGGCACCCGCGGGGCACGTGGAAAAAGAAAAAAAAAGAATGGGGGGCCGCGGGGCGCACGCGCACGACGGGCACGAAAAAAAAAACAATACAAAACGCGCACAAAACACGCGGGCGGCACGCGGGGGCGCCGCCGCATCGGCCCGGCAGCACCACCCCCCCCAGGCGGCTGTCCCGCTGCGCTGCCGCCGGGCAGAGACCCCATCCGGCCCGCGTTCGTCGCTCACCGCCCACTGTCGGCCGCCGCCGCCGGCGCCGCCCTACCCGCCCCCTCCCTTCCCACTGGCGGCACGCGGCCGCGGCCGCGCCTGCCGCCTACGCGCCCCGCGCGTGGACGGTGCGGACAAATTCGAGAAAGGCCGGCACGCCGTCGGCCGCGTCGACCGCCGCCGCGTCGCCGCCGCTGCCGCCGCCGCCACCGCTGTCGCCGACGCCACCGCCAACGCCATTGGCGCGGCCGCTGCCGCTGCCGCTGCCGCCGCTCGGACCGCCGACGCCCTTGCCGCTGCCGCGGCCACCGCTGCCACTGCCGCCGCCGCCGCCGCCGCCGCCGACGCCACCGCCGCCGCCGCCGCCGGCCGCCGCCACCGCCGCGCCCGCACCGCCCGCCGGCGGCGCAGCGCCCCGCCGCCGAGGGGGTGACACCACCCGCGGCGGGCGGGCACCCGACGCCCCACCGGCTCCCGCGGCACCGCCTCGGCCCGCCGGTGAGGCCTTGCTTTCGCGCCGAGGAGGGGACACCACCCGCGACTGGCGGCCGCCCCCACCGGTGCTGCTGCTGCCACCACCGCTGCTGCCACGGCCACCGCTAGCGGCACCACCACCGCCACCGCTGCCGCTACCGCCAGCGCTGCCGCTACCCCCACCGCCACCACCGCTACCGCGGCCTCCACCGGGCGGCGGCCGTGGCAGCGGCGGCGGTGCGCCACTCCCCCGCGGCGCCACCGCCCGCCGCGGCGTCGGCGGCGGCCGCCCCGCGCGCATCGCGGCGGCGGTGGCCGCCTTGGCCGCCTTGGCTGCCGCCGCCCCCGCGGCGGCCGCGACGACCAGCGCCGGCGGGGGGGTGCCCGCCGGGGGGGGGGCGCCGCTGCCGGCGGCCGCCGCCGCCACGGCCGTCACCGAGGCGGTGGCGGTGGCGGCGGCGGCGGCGGCGGCGCGGCGCGCGCACCGCTTGATGCGGATGCCACACGCTGCGCAGCGGTTTAGGCGAGACAAGAAGAACACGACACCAGCACAGACAAGCCAAGGAACACCGCCAATCCACAGCCACGTTGGTTAGCAGCCGCGCCGGGACTGGGCCACCCACTCCCGACAATCGCTCGCACGGGGTCGACCCCGCCGGGGCGGCGCCCGCGGCACCCTTTGCATGGACGGATCGTGAAGGTGGACGGGGGCAGCAGCTGCCTGCTCTTCCTCTCTCCCCGCCCCTCGGGCGCCTCCCCCCTTGCCCTTCAGCAACGTACCGTTGCACAGCATCTGCTCATCATTCCCGCCATACCGCCACTGCGCGGTGCTCGTCGTCCCGCACGAGTCGCACCGGCGGTCCAGGGCGCCCGGCGCGTCGCCCCCCCCCCCGCCCCCCCCGGACCCGCCGCCGCCGCCGCCCGACCCACCGCCGCCACCATCCCCGCCGCCGCCCCCGCCGCCGCCGCCGCCGCCCGCCCGCTTGGGCACAAACCGCCCGTCCTGCCCGCGGAAGCGGCGGAGGTCCTCCGCCCGCCGCCGGTGGGCCGCCTCGGCACGCGGGGAGACGGAGAGGGAGCCGGAGGGGGGGGGACGGGGGGCGCCTTGGGGGGGGCTCCCAGACGGCGCCCGCCGCGCTGGGGGCGGGCGCGCCGCCGCCGCCGCCGCCGCCGCCGCTGCGGGCGGGCGCGCCGCCGCCGCCGCGCCTGGGCGCGCCGCCGCCGCTGCTGGGCGCGCCGCCGCCGCCGCTGCTGGGCGCGCCGTCGCCGCGGCACCCGCCGGCCGCGCCGACGCCGCGGCCGCCCGCCGCGCCGGCGCACGCGTGGGCGGCGCCGCCACGGTCGCGTCCTCCGTCGAGGGGTCTGCCGCGGCCGCCGCCGCGGCCGCCGCCGCCGCGGCGAGCGCACGAAACGCAGACGTGGCCTCTGCCGGCGGCGGCGGCCGGTCGTGGCGTGCCGGCGGCGGCGGCGGCGGCGGCGGCGGCGGCGGCGGCGGCGGCCGCCGTGGCGGCGGCGGCGGCAGCAGGGGAAACCAGCCGGACGGCGGGGTGGCGGCGGCGGCGGCGGCGGCGGCGGCGGCCCCCGCCGCAGCCGACGCCGCCGCCAGTCCCGTGCGGTCGGCGGTCGCCGCTGGCGTTGTCCGCCGCCGGTGGGAGGGGGGGGGGGGGGGGGAGACGGGGCGGCCGCGGCGGCCGGGGGCGGCTGGCAGCCGCGGCGGCTCGTCCGCGTCGACCCACAGCACCGCGTGGAGGGCCTTGTCCATGGTGGCGTCCGTGCTCACCGCGGGGAAAGGTGGCGGCTGCGACGAGGAGGACCTTCTAGCCAGGCGCTGTCGCAGACGCCGCCGCCGCTACAGGGAACAACGTACAGACGGACCCCGTTGATGTCACACCCGCGGTCGCGACCACTTGCCGACGACGCGTGGCGCGTCTTGAAGGGCGCGTACGGCAAGGGCGCGGCTCGAAAGGGTGCGCGTGGCTTGCCGCCGTCCCCGACGCCTCTACGGGGAGCACTCTTCTGAATCTACGGCCGCAAGGTCTCCACCGTGACGGTGCCGGCCAGCCGGCGTCGATTAGCGCGCCTTTGACAACTTGAGCAGGTGACGCGTATCGCAGGCGGAGGGGGTGACCGATTGGGCCTTGCCCGCCGCCGCCGCCGCCACCGTCGCCGCAAACACCCCGTAGATCGCCACCGTCCGGGCGCTGACGGCCCCGCTCGCGCCGTGGGGCACGCCGCCGGGGACGCGTAGCAGCCCAAAGGGAGCAGAGCAGAGTGATCCGTATCCGCCGCCGTGGCGAAACGCGGCCGCCACGAGGTCGCCCTCGATCCACCAGACGTGGCTCCCGTGCCGACGCCTTCTTGGTGCTGCCGCCCCCCGCGCGCGCCGTCGGTCACGGTGGGCACCGGCGTCGCGCCTTGCGCCCGCCGCCGTCGCCGTCGCCGTTGGCCGGCAGGGACGCTGCGGATCTACCGCCCCGACGGGCGCCGCCGGTACCCCCGCCTTGCCGCCGCCGCTCGCCGCGCCGTCGGCGGCGGGAGCCCAGACGGGAAACAAGACGAAAGCGCGGGGCGAGAGGAAATCGACCCGTGGGAAGAGGCGACCGCGACCGCCTGTCGGGGTGTGGGGGGCGGCCGTGCCGACCGGCCGCCGTGCCGTGGCGTCCGCCGCCCGGTGAGCCGCAGATCCACCGCCTGGGGGAGGGGGAAGAGGGGGAAGGGCGCCGCCAATGCCGACCGTGACGCCGTGCGGAGCGGGACGGCCGCGGCCGGAAGAAGAAGGCGACGTGCCACGTCGGCCGCCAACGACCGGCCGGGCGGGTACAGCCTCGAGGGCGGCGGCGCGCGCGGCGGTCGCGCGCGCGTGCGCGCGCGCGCGCGGTTGCCGACCGCGGGCGGCGGCGTAACCGGCGGCCACGCGCGCGGCCGCGCGGGACCGCCTCGGGAGGAGGGGGGGGAGGGGAGCGAAAGGAGCGCGCGAGGGGGCCCCCCGACGCGCGGCGGTCGGCCCACACGCGCGCCCGCCGCCCCCTCCCCCCGTCGCGCGCCGCCGCGGCACCCCCCCCCGCCTCCAAAGGCGGCGTGCGCGCCACCCGTCGGATGCGTCGGCGCGAGATACCGCCACGCCGGGGGGGGGGGGAAGGGTGGCTGGCCCAGCCGCCGCCACCACACGCCCGCCGCACGCAGCGCCGCCACACACACGAGGGGAAGGGGCGGCGCGGGGAACGCAGGGGGGGGGGGGGGGGGAGGGGGGGAAGCGAGCGTGTGGGCGAGAGCGGGGGAGGAGCGCAGGTGTCCCGCAGCGTGGCCGTGAGGGGGGAGGGAAGAGAGGGGGGGGGCGTCCCGCACAGCGCGCGGAGGGGGTGGCAGGGGGGGGGGAGGTGCGCTGGCCGCGCCCGCGCGCCCGGGTTGGTGGCGGTCTATGGGCCCGCCGCCGCGGCCGGGCGCCGTCGTGGCGGCGGCCGCCGCGCCCGGCGGGTGGGCGGCGTCCAATCCGCCCCCCGCCCCGCGGGCCGTCGACACCCGACACCTGGAGGCGCCGCGCCGCGGCGGCGGCGGGCGGGCGGGCGGGCGGGGCGGCTCCCACCCCGCGTCTGGCGCGGCGGTCCCGCGGCTCCCCCACCCCACCTCACACGCCCGTCTGCAGTGGTCGCGGCGGCGGCAAATTGCGGCGGCGCGGCGGGTGGGTGATGGGTGGGTGGGCGGGAGGGCGGGTGGACGGGTGGCGTGGGGGGGGCGGAGGCGGCGCCCGCGTGCAGCGTGGCGTGGTGTGGTGGCGTCTGCCGACACCGCCACCCCCCACCGCCGCACCCCGCCGCACTCCCGCCGCCGCGGCCGCCGCCGCCGCCGTCGCCGCCGTTGCCGCCGCCGCCGCGTCGCCAGCGCGGTTTTCCGCGGCGGCCCAGAGCGCACCAGCGGGGGCCACGGCGGGGTGGGCTGGGCGGGCCGCCGCCCCCCCCCTCCGCGGCGGAAAGAATCCAGCGATCACTAATCACCTCCGCGAGAACGAGGGGGGGGGGGGGGGGCTAGGACGCTGACAGGGGGCGGTAGGGGGGGGGCGGGGGGTTGGCCGCGACGGCCGCCGCGCGGCGGCCACCCACAGCCAAAGACGTGCGTCGATTGGCCGCGGCGGGTGCGAGGGGGGGTGGTGGCGGCCAGCTGGGGGAAGCACAACACACCCGCGGCGGGGAAGGGGTTGGGGGGGGGGGGGGGGGGGGGGGGCGGGGCGCGGAAGCGAGTGAAAGTGGTGGTGAGGGGCTGAAGAGAGAACAAGAGCAGGGCGGAGGAAGCGGATTCGTCGGCCGGCAACCGACCGATCCAGGAGGGGGCGGGCGGCAACAGCGCCGCGCCGCCCCCGCGGCGGCTGTGGCCCCGCCGGGCGGGGGTGCCACCACGCAGACAGCGTGCCCGCGTGTGGGTCCCAGGGGGCCTCCACCCAGTGGTGGAGGCCGCCCGTCCGGATCCGCTCCCGCCATGGCGGCCGCAACCGCCGCCGCCGCCGCTTCTTCTGACCCCGCTCTCTCCCCTGCCCAGGGATGGGGCCCGAGAAGCGGCAGCGCGGGGGCGCGGCGGGGGGCGGGAAGCGGGAGCGCCGCTGTGTGCACTTTTGATTGGTAGCGGCGGGGAGGCCAAAGAAGTAGGGGTCTACAGGGGGGGGGGGCACGCGGCTGCGCGCACACACATGCAGGTGTGGTGTGTGCTGTGGGGTGGGGGGCAGGCCGCCAGGGGGCCACCAGCGGGGAGATCTGCGGAGGTAGCGCTGTGGCGGGGAACGAGCGGGGCAGGTCCACGCGGGCGGGGACCCGCAGAGGCCCCGCCGACACCGCGTGGGAGCAGACGCGGCAGCGCCTGGGCAGGGGCGGCCGACAACGGGGGTCTGCCCGTCCAGATCGTCTTGCAGCGCACTCCCCCTTGCCGTCTGCCTTTATTCTGTACTGGTGTGGTGCCCTCGTGGGGGCCTCCCGCCACCACGTCGCGGTCGGCAGGGCCGCCGTGACGGCACGCCACAGGCGCACACCACAGAACAGGTGGCCAGGGCGTGCCGCTGGATCGAGCCACCGCCGACTGGAACGTTGGTGCGGGTGGTGGGGGGTGGGCAACGCGCGCCCCCCTGCCCCGTGCCCCCCCCTTTCGAAGTGGCGCGGGGCTGTGGGGGGGGGGGGTAGGTGGGGGGCACCCACCGGGCGTGACGCGGCCGGGCCAAATCTCGCTGCCGGTGGCGGCGGGAGGGGGGAGGGGGGGGGGCACCCGGCCAATCCCGCTGCCCGTGGTGGTGGGGCCACGGCCGACGGCCGGCCGGGGGGGCCCGCACCGGCGCGGCGCGCCGGTCCCGGGTGCTCGACAGCTGGCCGTCGGGTCACGCGGGCTGCCGACTGCCTCTTCGTCACTATCGACAAAAAGTTGATCGTCGCTATCGACAAATTTTGATACACACCCCGATTGCGATAGCTTTGTGATGAGTTGGCCGGGGCCCGAAGTCGGGCCTAACGGGGTCAGTTTCGAAGGGTTGTGTTGGATGTGTGTATGTGTGTATGTGTGTAGCCTGTGTATTCTGGGGGTCTGGCTGTAATGCAGCCCCAGAGGTCCATATCAATCGACCATCGAAGAAGGCCAACAGCGTCCAACGAGCCCCCGCCAAGATTGACTCATCCCGCCACATCGTGTTTCCATCGGCAGACCCCCTAAGATGGAGAATCATTCCAAGGAGACGACGGCGGCGGCGACGGTGGCCACGACGGATCCAGCTTACCACCCATCGACCGCATTCGGGAAAATGCGACCCGGCCGTGCCGTTTTGCCAGGCCGCTGGGCAGTAACAAGTCTCATGGAGCGCTTTCATGCGCACCGCGGCGCCCACCTCCAGGCGACGGTCCTTACCGGGCCCCCGAGGACGCCGGCGAGGGCGGGGGGAAGGTTGGCCTGTGGGCTTGGGAGGCGGTGAGAAAAGGGGCAACGGGCACAGGGGGGGTAGAGCGAGTGGCAGGAGCGGCGATGGGTACAAGATCCGCGATGGGGGTGACAATGAGCATGCAGCCGGCAGTCTGGGGCTCATCCTTGGTGCATATATGAGGGTGAGGAGGGGGGAGTGGGTGAGACGGCGCCGGTGGAGGAAGGCGCAGACGGAGGGGGGTGGATAGGCAGGGGGCGAGGCAAAAGGGGGGGCGGAGCACACCGCGGCCGCAGCAAGGGGAAGGGGTGCAGAGCAAAGGGATGGGAAGCGCTGGTGGTGGGTGCAGGAGTGCAAAGGAAGGCAATCCGAGGCAGGTGTGGCAGGCAGGGTACGTGGCGCGGACGCATGCTCCTCTGAGGAGCACTGTGATGGACGCCGCCGTACATGCTTGGAGTAGCGCGGGCGCACCATCTGCCTAACGACTGTTGGCCATACAGTAGCTCTTCAGGAAGTGCCCTGCGATACGACTGGGGCGGTGTTCGCGCCATCGGAAGCAGTCGGTCGCGCGGAAAAGAGGGCGCCCACCGATGACAACCCGTCGTCTTTGGGCGTCCTCCGGTTCCCCCGAAGGCAAACAGACTGCGCTGAGTCCATTTCTGGCATCAGTTTCTGTCTCAGAAGAGTGGAAGACCCTGAAAACGGCCGCAAAAAACCGCCTCAATTGAGGCGAATCGCCTCAAATTGAGGCGAGCAGTAGAATAGACACTAGCCCCCCTTTTCGCCGTACAGTCCGTATTCGACTATGTGCGGCTTGATTATATGACCCCCCTCACATAACCGAGCCGCACATCGCACGAGATCCGTCCTCAGGTTGACAGAAATGTTCCGCGACAAAATCCAACACATATTTGAGTCGACAAATGCGCGCGCTGTTACGAAGTCCATCCGAGCAATACGGCAGCGACAAACAGGGTGCGGCCGCGTCGTCCGCTGCGCCTCCACCCGCAACATCACCTGCTACTGTACATACATGTACCCGCCGGCGTTCGCCGCAATCTATTTCGGGGTGCTTCCCTGACGCTTCATCATCCCACGATGTGGAGGCCATAGACGAAACGGTGGATATGGTACTGGGTGGGGAAGATGACGGGGAGTAAAATGTATACATATTTTTTTCTCTGGAACGGTTCTTTGCTGGGGTGCAGCAACCTCTCTTCTCTTTCCCTGTCGCCGCCTCCCCCTCCGCCATCAGGCACTTGGTCGGAACGCAAGGTAGCTCGCTTTCCAGCAGCCCCGCAGCGAAAGGCAGTCCTTGGCTTGCAACAGTAAGTAAAGTATTTCATGTACAGGTGACCCGAACAGCTGTGTACACATGGCGTACAGTGATGAACCTCAGTGGGCTACTTGTACACATGGACCTGTCATATAACCGCGTACACACTGTAAGTCCGCTTCACGTGCTTCCTTTGATAGCTCGCCGACAGCCCATCCACTCGGAAACCGCCACGTACGTACACGTGGAGGATGAAAACGCCGCGTTAAAGACTAAAAGTCCACATTGGTGGACCTGCCCTTTGTGTGGTAGGATCACCAAACTAGTATGTAGAATAACGTAGCGGGGTCAACGGCCTTCGAACCGACCGGGCAATCGAGCAGAGGGTAGCCGTCGTCCGAGCACACCCAAGCACGAGTCTATGCAATGATCCCACTTCGTCTTGTCTCTCTGCGCTCCCCCCTCGCTACTCGATGCGAGGGAGCGCTTATATAGGCGCGGAGCAGCTCGCCACAGGCGCGACCAGGCACTCCACACCCCCCAGGGAAAGCAAAGCACACAAGCAAATCAATCAGACAGCGCGGCGCGAGGATTCAGCGGTAATCGCCAGCGCGGCCATTGTGTGCCATCGAGGATGACATCAGTTGATGGCATGGTATGGACAGTTCCATCGCGTTTCATCAGCTTACAGCAATGACATGTCGGCGTCAAATCGATTGCACGACAATCGTGTCAGCAGCACCAGCGACATCCAGATCCGTCTAGAAGTGTCGCGTGGTGACAGGGTACACAGCGGGGATGACGCCACCGTGTTAGACAGCGAGGCCGCGCGTGGCCGCACGAAATTGACGACAGCAGCATCAGGAAGGGATTCACACTCCCACCTTTTCCTTATCCGAGCGCTGCGGTTCCGCCTTCTCCGGCGTCCGGATGATCCACTGCTCCACAGGCTGCCGGTCCACCGACGTCCGCAAGACGTCGTCAAGACTCATGCAGAAACCCGGCTTCGTCAGCCCGTCCGCAAGGTTGTTCGCCGACTTGACCAGGCCGACGTTGGAGATCTCCTTGCGGTTGTAGGCCTCCCGTGCAGCAGCAATGTCGATCATGAGCCGCTTCTCCGTCGTATGTGAAGCACGTGTGATGACGTCAAACAACTGCTTGGAGTCCGTTAGCATCGTCAACGGTACCGGTTGCTTGTACAGACGCTCCAGGTCATACTTGATGATGAAGGCTTCGTCGAACGCGTTGGCAAACGCGTAGACCTCACCCGCCATGATGGAGCGCACGACGCGACGGGACTTCTTGCTTGAGTAGGCTAGCACGTGACAGCGGTCCGCAGCGTCACACAGCAGGATGACAAAGCCTAGCTGTGAAGAGTTGTCGTCGTTCGACGCAAAGGAAGCGTCGGCGTACACGCGCAGATGCAGGGTGGTTCGGTCCAGCGGCCGGTATGACAGCACTAGGTCTGCCGTTGACCTAGCGTACTTGATAGCCTTGTTCAGCTCCTGCACGTGACGTCTGGCAAAGGTCTTAGATGATACTTGAGCCGCACGGTTGATGGCAGCGCACAGGTCCGGGCGGCTATGCGCCAGCCATGCAAAGGAAGCTCGGACGGAGACGAACTCGTCATAGGTGATGTCCGTCGGCATGATGCGCACCAGCTTGATGTACTCCGGCTGACTCAGCGTGAAGTGCCGCCAGGGCGTAGTGAGTGTGCGCACCTGGACGCCCAGAAACTCCGTGTTGTCCCATTCACGCGGCTTGGAGTCAAAGTGGGTCAGCGTCTTCTCGGTCAGCCGCTGGAACTCCTCATTTCCACCAAGCAGCATGTCGTCCACGTACGAGCCAAGAAGTCCGTCGACATCGTCTTCTCCATCCTTGACGTACAGAGCCGGGTCTCCCGTAAGCGGCGACATGGAGAGGTCGTCCTCGACATGGGAAGTCATTGTCGCGCTCCAGTAGTCGCCCGCGTCACAGAGACCGTACAAGGGCTTGAGGATGCGCAGCACTTCACCCTCAGCAACGCCCAATATGGCTCGGTCCTCCTCGCGTGGGGCGAGGTACACCGGTCGACTCAACTTGTCCTTGCTCTGAAGGTACGACTGGTTGACGTCGTGCGAGAAGATCCTGAAGCCGCGAACAGCACTGGTGGACACGATAATCTTGGTCGAGCGCTGTCGTAGTGTAGACAGGTTGTGCACCACGAACGGCTTGGCCTTGTCCCGGTGTCCCTGCACCACGTAGCGACTCTTGCCCTTCTCCTTCGATGTGCCGACGTGCTTCAGGGCGTGGACAAAGCGTCCACTCAGGATGTTGGCTTCACGAGGAAGGTCATTGCGCTTGACAGCAACCCACACTTTCCGCTTCAGGAGTCCCTCTGCTTCCGCTTGGCGTGCGCCTTGGATGATCTGCGAAGATATACGCACGTCGCCAGGCTTGAGCACTTCCGTCACGAAGACTTCTGTTGCCCGCGGAATCGCCCTTGCCGGGTGCTCTGCAGCAGCTTCCGTTGCCGTCGGCGCCACTTGTCCGTCCTCAGCGACTTCAACGACGTCGCGAACACGAGGTGGGTCCGGTGTCGGTGTCGTAGCATCTTCCAGTGTGGCAGCCGTCGTGCCAGCCTCTTCCTGCCGGTACTCCTTTACCTTGTCCACGGAGAAGAGCTTCACGGAGTTGCCGACGTTGAGCCACACCTGCTTACCATCGGTAGACAGGACTTGGTACGGTCCCGTCCACTTGTCGACGGGTTTCTCGCGGTAGACAAGCACGGACATGCCCGCTCGGATGACAGCATCGGCAGCGCCTGGGACGCGGCTGCGCACGGCGCGCTCCAGACGCGACTTGGCTACGTGCTTTGCCATCTCTTGGCGGGCGGCGTGCATCGCCATGACGCGGTCTCGTTGAGCAGGAAGGTTGATCGGGGCTACGGGCATCCGAGGAAGAACTCCAAACACCAGCAAAGTCGGAACGAGCCCGCTTGGTCCAGCCGTCTGGTTCATCCCCCACACGGAGAGCGCCAAAGCATCCTCTGCAGGCAAGTCAGGGTGAGAAGCCCGTACGCGCCAGTAGATGCGCCGAAGGAAGGCATGGTAGCGCTCGCCGACACCAAGGGAGTTGTGCGACTCCACGCCTGACTCCAATCGCTTGATGCCCACTGATTGCTGTAGCGCCTTCCATTCGTCAGACGCCAGCTGTGGCCCTTGGTCGGTGTGCATGAAGTCTGAGTAGCCGATGTACGGGGTCACCCAGCAACGTACGTATGCCCGCCAGACGTCCTCCGTAGACTCGCCGCTTGAGAGGAACACGGCTGCACTGAAGAGCGTGTCCTTGTCGACCACATGCAGGAGCGGCTTCCCATCGAGGTACATGATGTCTAGAAGCACCGTCCGGTTGAAGATAATATCCTCAGGAGGCAGAGCCACTCGGAACCTGCTTGGCTCCTTCGAGAGTCGCTGACATAAGTCGCACGTGCTGGAAACCTCCTGCAGCTGCTTCAGGGTGCTTGGCTTGGCGTGTTCACCTCCGGCCTTGTTGATGACGGCATACAGGCGGTCCGGCTGCGGATGGAAGAAGTGTCGGTGCATCTTGCGTAGTTCCGGCATGGTGTACAGCACGTTGTGCTCCCAGACGTAGTAGACATGTCCAAGCTTTCGCACGAGCGGCATCGTCACTGAGTAAGCTTCGCACACGAGTCGGTTGAGCACGGTGTTGGCGTACATGTGAAACTTGTCGAGGGTGTCAAGCCCGAACAGAAGCGGCACGTTCACGTCCACAACGTCCACCGTCAGCTCTAAGAAGTAGTCGTCCGCGAGCGGAATGCGTATAGTCAGCGTACCGATGCTTGCATGCCGGCTTCCACCAAACCGGTACACCTCCGGCGTCTTGTCTTGCTCCAGTCGGCGCTGTAACCCGGCCCACTTCAGGTACGCATAAGCCTGCTGCTTGCCGATGACCGTCCGCTGGGCTCCAGTGTCGACGCACGCACCTTGGAAGTCTTCCACCGCCTGCAACAGCGTCAAGAACCCGGGGTCCTCCTCGACACGCGGGGGTCGACCCCGTCGTCTGTGTGCGAGGGCAAGTCGACGATTCTTGCCCTCTACACAAAATCCGGGTCGTCACTCTGCGTCTCTTCGCCATCCTTGTTGGCCTGCTCCGAATCCTCCACTAAGGCCTCAAAGATGTCGACGTCGTCCTTCGCCCCACCGCATGACTCGTCGCTCTCATCGGCCTTGACATCGTCGCCGCCATCGCCGGTTACTCCGGCGGCATCGAGCTGCGAGCAAAGCTGGTATAGAATGGCGCTGGCCACAGGTTGCGCCGCACGCTTCTTGGCGTAGTACTCCAACTTGCGCTTGGCAGCCTTGATAGCATTGACAGGATGAGGGCAGTCGCCAAGGGAGTGCGAGCGATCGTCACAGTTGAAGCACCCCATCAGAGACAACGGGTCAAACCGCTGCGCACCACTTCCTCCCTTGGCTGCGTGTCGCTTGCCAATGTCCTTGTTCCGGCGCATATAGCGACCCTGGCCAGCAAAGAGGATGCCTGGTACCTTGTCGTCGGGAGTTGCAGCTCCGTGTGTGATGTCATCGCGCATGACCGCCAAGCGAGCCTCGTTATGTAGATGAAGTGCAGCCTCCAGCTCGCCGTACAGCTGTTGGAAAGTCAGACTGTGCGTCGCGATGCGGCTCAGAGGCTCGGTAGCCCACGAGTTGCCGACGACCGCATTCCGCAGGAACTCGACCTTATACGACTCGCCGTGATGCGAGCGGGGCACTTGCGGCGCCAGCTTGCTGATAGTCTTGTACGTCTTTTCCAGCGCCGCGGTAGTGTCGGTCCCGTCCTTGACGAAGGAGCTGAGCCGCAAGCTGCTCAGATAGTTCTTGACTCGGTCTTGACGGACGATGGAGTTGTACTCGGCGCTGACCATGTCCACGGCCTGGGCAAACGTAGCCGCGGTCCCGTGCACGCGGTCAAGGAAGAAGCGCTTGGCATCACCGCGAAGCAGGTTGTGCAGGTACTGCAGCTTCTGTGTCGCAGTCAGTTCGTAGTCTCGCGCGACCTGCTGATACTCGGCCACAAACTCACTCCAGCTCTCCCCCAGGTTGCCACTGAACTTTGCCGCTTGGTCTCGAAAGCGCATGGCAACGTTGTGGGCAGCGCGGTCCACCCCAACGCTTGGTGCCGCAGCGCTGCTACCAGTAGTCAATGCGCTCTGTTGCTGAGGTCCCGGTGCACGAGAGCGACGACCAGCGGCTTCCACCTCCGAGGCCAGCTCCGTGGCGATAGTCCGCTCCTCGGCTTCCGGGTACAGCGCCGTTGCCAGCGTCATCTTGATGCGGTGGGAGGAGTGCTGCTCCAGGTTCGCGCCGTGCGCGTTCAGCCAGTTGCGCAGGTCCCGGTGAAGGTACGGCAACGCCACCATGCTCGGACCAAAGAGGACGGCAGGTGGGAGTAGCTCAGCAACAGCAGCCTTGACCTGCTCTCCTGACATGGGAGTGGTCGCCAGCTCGGCCTCCAGCATGCGGACGGACGCGATTACGCCCTTCTGCTCCTCGTTCAGCAAGCTGGTGTCCACGGCAGCCAGAAAGGTGGGCAGCGCCGCCTGGGATGTCGTTGAAACGTTCGCCATCGTTGCACGTCAACAAGCACCCGCAGCACAGAAGGAACGTCAAAGCACGTGGGCAGCAGACACACACGACGTCACAGGCATCCGAGCGTACACGACAACGCAGCACACGAGCAGACACACCCCGTTCGAGTTGCGGGCGTCCTTCCCCAAGCCTGTCGGCGCACCGGTGTTACCCGGAGGGGGTCGGCCGTAGACCTTGTAGAACGTCAACACGTACGAGCACCACGGATCCTAGACAGGCTCCGACCCGAAGGTCGTCGCCCCAGTCACCAGGTGCGCGCACGCTCTGTCCCCTCGTTGGTTCAAGTGCCCTTGCCCTTGTACTGCGCCGTGCACACGCGCGGCAAGACTGTGACAGCCGCGCGCCCCTTCCGCACACGTACTCCGCGCGCACACAGCTGCGCCGCGCGCCTTGTCTTGGTCGTCGCGCGCCGTCAGCGACCAGCACGCGCCTTGCTCACGCGCACCGCCACCTTCCGGAGCGCGTCTTGCTCACGAGCACAGGTATCCTGTTGATTCGCGAATGTGGTAGGATCACCAAACTAGTATGTAGAATAACGTAGCGGGGTCAACGGCCTTCGAACCGACCGGGCAATCGAGCAGAGGGTAGCCGTCGTCCGAGCACACCCAAGCACGAGTCTATGCAATGATCCCACTTCGTCTTGTCTCTCTGCGCTCCCCCCTCGCTACTCGATGCGAGGGAGCGCTTATATAGGCGCGGAGCAGCTCGCCACAGGCGCGACCAGGCACTCCACACCCCCCAGGGAAAGCAAAGCACACAAGCAAATCAATCAGACAGCGCGGCGCGAGGATTCAGCGGTAATCGCCAGCGCGGCCATTGTGTGCCATCGAGGATGACATCAGTTGATGGCATGGTATGGACAGTTCCATCGCGTTTCATCAGCTTACAGCAATGACATGTCGGCGTCAAATCGATTGCACGACAATCGTGTCAGCAGCACCAGCGACATCCAGATCCGTCTAGAAGTGTCGCGTGGTGACAGGGTACACAGCGGGGATGACGCCACCGTGTTAGACAGCGAGGCCGCGCGTGGCCGCACGAAATTGACGACAGCAGCATCAGGAAGGGATTCACACTTTGTGATCTGGTGAGACGACGTTGTGTTGTGACCTTTCTCTCGTGGAGACCTGCGCACCGAGGGTCGATGGACACGGTCGCCGCAGCTTGCGGCTCGGTGTGCGAGCTTGTCCCGCTGGTCAGTGTCGTTGTACTGCGCGGACTTGTCATAATCAGTTTCTCGCTCAGTTCCACCACATTGACCCCAACGTTCAGACGTGCCAGAATTGACATCTGCCTGCAACGAGGTGGCCCCTCATCACGTAGTTGAATTATCTATGAACTCTTGGAATGCACAGAGACTTGTGTCTGCTGTCACGTGCCGAGGGGTGCCTCCTGCAGGTGGCGATCCTCAAGACTCTCCCCCCTTATCAGCCGGGTGGCCACGAAGGCTGAACCTGTTCTACAGCCAAGCAGAAGGGGGCGAGTGTGTGGCCAACAGGGAGGGATCAGGCCGCTCACCCGTGGCGGCGGACCGCGCGCCCTGGTCCGCCACCCCATCCGTCCCTTCGTGCTGGCGCCGGCGGCTTTGTGCGGTCCGCGGCGGCTGCCACTGGCGGCGCCGCCGCGTCGGCAGCCCAGTTCCGCCTCTGCCCTTGGTGGCGGACCCGTGGGCGGTCCGACCCACATATTGTTGCGCGCCGCGCACCCAGTGGGCGGTCCGGACACCCCAGCCGGCGAGGTGGGCGGCGCGGGGTGCCGCGACCGCCGGTGGCAGCCCCGCTATCGGCGGCGCCCCCGAACCGTGGACGATCGATTTCCACGCGGGACCCCCCCCGAGGGCATTGATCCAGCCAATTCCCATGCCAACTTCAAAGTCCCACGCGGGCCAGCTCGAGAGCGCGCGCCACACCCCGCGCACCCCCCCCCCCCCCCCCGCTGCAACGGCAGCAGGCTCGTTCCCTACCCCCCCTCCAGTCTGATCCTCAGGCCCCCCCCCCCCCCGCGCCGCCCGCCGAGTACGTGCAGGGACGACCACGAAGGGGGTGTGTCTTGCAACCGCGGCGGCCCTGTTGGTCGGCCGTGGCCGTAGGAAGGCGGGGGAGTTGCAGGAGCGGCCCGTGCGGGTCGCGACACCGGCCTGGGCAGGCTGTGGGTGGCAACGAACCCCCCCCCTCCCCCCACCCACCTCCCACTCAATCAAGGCCCCTATCGCCGCACGTCTTGCTCGCGGGATCCGTCTAGAGCCGTTTTTGGCGTCGCAGGGGGGGGGCGGGGTTGAGGGCGGCGGCACACCACGCCACGCGGCCCTGTGCCGCGGGGCCCGGCGCGTGCGCGCCGAGTCAGGCGGCGGCGTGGGGCGGGCGGGAGCGGCCGCCCCCGCCCGCCACTGCCGCGAAGGCCTGCCGGCGGTTGCGGCACGCTCCCTTCCCCGCTCCCGGCTCCACCCGTGGAGCCGCCGCCCCCTCCTTCCGCCCCCGCCCCCCCCTCGGCGGGCACTCGTCGGCGTTCAGGACAGCCGGCCCGCCACCGCCTGCGGCAGCCGCGAGCGTGGGGGTGGGGTTTGGGCGGTCGCGCGGGGCACCTTGCGCCACCCCGCCGCGGGTGCCACGCACCCGCCGCGGGGGGGGGGGGCGGGAACCAGGACGGCCGGCGCGCGCTGTGGCGGCGGCTGGTGCAGCAGCAGCGTGCGCTGTGCCTGGGGGGTGGGGAGGCAGAGGGGTGGTGTGGCTGGGGGGGGGTACGGGCGGTCTGAGGCGGTGGCTGTTTTGGTGGCCGCCCACGCTTTGGGCGGATCTCAGCCGTCGAAGAAAAGTAGGGGGCACCGGGTCCGACAGTGGCGCGGGGAGGGGGGGGGGGAGGGGTGGACGGACGGGGGCGGAGAGAGAGGGTGGCGGGTCTGACGGCCGCCCTGCTTGTCGGTGCCTGTCGGGAGGGGGGGGGCGGTCACGGGGCGGTGTGGGGGGGGGGGGAGTGGCGGCCGCTGGTGCCGCGCGGCCGTCGCGGGGCTGCCGACGGGCCTCCCTCGGGTGTGCATGCGCCGCGGGCAGGCAGGGCGCACTCTACTTAAGTAGCCGACGCCGTTTACGCCGCACATCCCCATGTCCCACACGAATGCCCTTGGCCCCACCACGCTACTCGTAGTTCGTGCCACAAGGGAGTCTGTCTTGCCCGAGGTGCTCCTCGTCCCCATCTTTTCTTTCCTCCCACCACTGACCGTCCCCACTGCCACCCCACCACCCCGCTGGCCTTAGACACCGCGCTGCCATCATGAGCTCTCGTGGGAGCAGCGATGCCGCCGAGCCGGCCGCTGCCCCCGCCCCCACCCGGCAGTTTCACTTGCCGGTGGACGAGAAGAACCGGGCGACGAAGCTGGTGATCTTTCAGTTTTCTCGCCCCCACATGCGCTCCTTCCACTTTGCATGGCTGTCCTTCTTCCTCGCCTTTTTCGGTTGGTTTGCGCTCGCCCCGCTGCTGTCGACGATCAAGGAGCAGAACGAGTGGCTGAACGATGACTCGGCGCTCGACTCGAACATTATTGGCGTGGCGGGCACGGTCATGATGCGCTTTCTCGCGGGCCCTGTGTGCGACCGGTTTGGGCCGCGCATCACGCAGACGACGCTCCTCACCGTCTTTGCCATCCCCGTCTTCCTGGTGGGCACTGCCCGGAGCTTTGCCACGTTTGCGCTCGCCCGCTTCTTTATCGGGTTTATCGGCGCGGCGTTTGTGGTCACCCAGGCTTGGACGTCCATCATGTTCGCGCCCGTCATTGTGGGCACGGCCAACGCCACGTCGGCCGGCTGGGGCAACCTGGGCGGTGGCGTCACGAACGCGGTCATGCCGCTCCTGTTCAAGGCTGTGGATGCTGGCCTGAAAAATCCTGACCGCTCGTGGCGGGTGGTCCAGGTCATTCCCGGCTCCGCGCTAGTGTTGTGCGGCGTTGCGCTCTTCTTCCTGTCGGACGACTGCCCCGAGGGCAACTACCAGGACCTGATCAAGGCGGGCACGCGGACCAAGACCAACCCGTGGCTGGCCTTTTTCCGCGCCGCGAAGAACTACCGCTCGTGGGTGCTGTTTACCCTCTACGCCGCGTGTTTTGGTGTGGAACTCATCATGAATGGCAACTTGGCGACGTATTTCAAACAAGAGTTCGGGTTGTCCCAGTCGGTCGCTGGCATCATCGCTGGTCTGTTTGGCCTTATGAACCTGTTTGCGCGCTCCATTGGTGGCATTGCGTCGGACGTGGCGGCCAAGAAGTATGGCATGCGCGGCCGCCTGTGGGCTTTCTTCATCATCCTCTTCTTGGAGGGGGTGGCGCTCATTTGCTTCTCGCGCGTTGGCGTCATTGGCGTGGCCATCCCTGTGCTGATCACCTTCTCGTCGTTTGTGCAGATGGCGGAGGGTGCCACCTTCGGCATTGTGCCGTTTGTTGACCCGGAGGCGACGGGTGCTGTGTCGGGTATTGTCGGCGCGGGTGGCAACGTCGGCGCTGTCACCCTCTCTTTCCTGCTTAAGATTGGCTCCAAGCCGGACGGCTTCATGTACCTGGGCTTCTTCGTTCTGGGCTGTTCCTTCCTGGTGCACGTGCTCTACTGGCCGCAGTATGGGGCGACCTTCCGCCCGGCGACGGCGCCGCCAGTCAAGGTGGTCGAGGACGATGCGGATATGGCGGAGGAGTACGCGGCAGGGCCGGCACCAATTGCCACCTAGACGAAGATGGTCCGTGACTTGCAGCCGTGCGGCTGCGTTCCTCCCCGACGCATCCCTCCTCGTCCGAGGCATACGCTGTAGGTGCTTTAGGTCATCATGCCGGTGCTCGGATGCCGCTTCGCGCGTTGGCTGCGGTTGCGCCCGACGTCGCACCTTTTACCTTACCAGCGGTCGTATCTCCCTCGCCGACGGGGGTGTCTGATGGAAGAATATGAATTCTGTATCATACTTGAGGCATTGGTAACACTTATTTTTCTTTTCGACGACACCCTGCCTTGTCTCTCTATCTCGCACACGCGCTCTTGTATGCCCAGTGCCTCATGCACTCATCACTTGGATTGCCCTCTCATCGGGCACGGGCTTGTCATCCGCTTATCCAGCGCTCGGGCGGGCCATCCGCGACGTCACGACGTCATGACTGATCGGGCATGCTCACCAATATAGTGCGGCGCGGCAACGCATCAACCAAACGCTCAGGCGACCGTCCCGGAAGAAAATACGGCAACGTCCTCCACTGGGCCAAACGTCAGCACACACAGTGTCTTGCTAATGGCAGGGCGGGTCCATCCACCAGTGCCACCTACCCCCCCTAGCCGAAGCCATGCGCGTCCCGCACGCCCGCACCCCCCCGCCCACCCTCACACAAGGTCCGCGTCGTCTGTCAGCGGCGGCGCGCTGGGGTCTTTGCCCGGGACGGGCTTGGGGGTGGTGAGCGCTGGCGCCGCCCCCGCCTCCTCCACCTCGTCGTACGTCCACTTGTACATGTCCCCCACCGCACACAGCGGGCACTTTAGGGTGCACGCGCCGCGGCAGTAGCGGCAGCCAATGGTGCGGCCGAGGTAGCCGTCGCCGTCGCACACGGGGCACGTCACCGTGCCGGCACCGCCACAGTAGGAGCACGGCGCGGCCGCCGCCGCGTCCGCGTCGGCAGCGGCGGCGCTGGGCGAAGCGGCGGCGGCGGCGGCGGCGGCGGC
Source organism: Pyropia haitanensis (assembly GCA_008729055.1). NCBI lineage: Eukaryota > Rhodophyta > Bangiophyceae > Bangiales > Bangiaceae > Pyropia > Pyropia haitanensis. Next base: position 248,935 of record SDUX01000010.1, read on the forward strand.
GGCGGCGGCGGCGGGAGCAGCGGCAGCCGCGGGCGCGGCGGGCGCGTCGGCGTCGGGCACAACGCCCCGCGGCGGCGCCCCCCCCAGCGGCTGAGCGGGCGTCCCCGCGGGCTCGCCGCCCGCCGACGCCGCCGCCCGCGCCTGCAGCAGCGGCCGCCGCCGTGACGGCGCCGACGCTGCCACACGGGGCGACGGCGGCGGGCGCGCCGCGCCGAGGCGGGCCGCGCCACGACAAGATGGCCGCGGCCAGGCGGGGCAGCGGCAGGGGGGCGCATACCAAGGGGGTGAAAACGCAACCATGGCGGAAATGGTGGCGGTGACGAGTGCTTTGTTCTTGTACTGATAGGAGGGGGGGGGAGCGTGCGACGCGGGCGTGCCGACGGGTGGGAAGGGGGGCCGACGGGGGAAAAAGCGGGGGGCGGGACGCGACGCGCGCGTACGCGACCGCGACGGTGCAGGTGCCGAGGCCGCAGTGGAGACCAGGGTTGCAAGATTTCAGTGAAATCATGCTCGGAAGCTTTGATTTCACTATGATTATCGTTCGTTTCAGTTTATAATTATAGAAACCATGAACGCGGCCACGTGTAGATGTAGCCCCCAGTTTGAAGCACCCAATGTTGTCGAGACCAGGTGGTGGCAAGCACCGCCACGCGCGGCCGGAGAGAGGTCGTTCTCGAACGCGGCCAATATCCAGAGCAAGCTGCGCACGAAGCTGTCGTACATCACCCTCCACAAGCTGCTCTACATTTGCTTCAACTCGCGCGTGCTACCAGATCACGTTGACATGCCTGCCCGTGGCTCCTCGGAGCTCGGGTTGCACAATGTCGAGCTGGAGGAGGTCGCAGATGAGCCAGAGGACGTGGGAGACGAAGAGCGGGAGGGCAGTGGTGGGGAGGGAAGTGGAGACGAAGACATGTGGAACGATGAAATAGCTGGGGAGGATTGCGAGGAGGACCTGCTGGAACGGGCCACTCGTATCTCAACTCAGCAGTCTAATAAATAGCTGCCGGCGCAGCGCGCGTCAGGCGGATGTCGCGGCTGAGCAGCGCAGCGGCGGCGGCGGCCGCTGTCGTGATTGAGGCTAGGGGGTCCTCCTCCCGCAGCTTGCCGCGTCTGCAGACGGACCCCATCTGCCGCTGCACACGGCCTTAGGGCACGTCCACCAATGTCGATATTCGCCGATATTCGTGCCACGTAGGGGAAACGTGGCGCGTCGGGCCAAACGTGGCACTGATGCGGTCGTTCATCAATGTCAACGAGCTATCCCGGCCTAAAACGAACCCCCCTCAGCGAATAGACTTGATATAAGTGACGACATAACTTCCTCTCCGTACCCTGACGTCTGTTAGCTCCAGAGCTATCGCCGGGCCAAAACAGGTTGTTTTGGCCGAGCGATAGCCCTGGAGCCAACAGACCTTACCAATTGCCAGGGCGATGATTGGCTGAGAGCGTGCCACGTGTGGGCATCATTTCGACAGTGTGATAGTGGAGAGTTGTCAACACCAACGGCCTGGAACGAAGACGACAAACGGACTCGTGGTTTGGAAGGTAGCCTGTTGGTAGCCCCCGTCTCCACCGTAAGTCCACTTCACGTGCTTCGCCTGATAGCTCGCCGATAGCCCGACCACCCAGACGCTGCCACGTATGTACACGTGGCGTCTTAAAACGACTCATTTAAGACTGATAGCCGACATTGGTGGACGTGCCCTTACGTGCGCCCGTACGGCGCGCCAAGCTTCACTCCCGTGCTGTCACATGCTGTCCTGCGATCGGGTGCCCGATCCAACCTCGGAGATCGAGACACGTGGCGGTCTCGTTCATAATTATGGATAGGCCTCCCATGATTTCGATGATTTCAGTGAAATCATGACTATAATTATAGCACTGTAATTATAACCCTCACAACCCTGGTGGAGACCGCGAGGCCTGTGCGCAAGCGCGGCTCAGATCACGTGGCCGCCTTGGCCGCGCAGGACCCTCGTCTTCGCGGTGCCATCTGAAAAGTCTCAAGCTCTCATTGCGAATTTCGTTATGAACAGGGCCCGCAAGATGTTGTGGGCCCTCTTTCTGGACTCTGGACGGAGGTCTTGCTGTCTTTTGCGGTTTTTCGTTTGTAAATTGGACTTCTGGTCCGTCGCCACGCTTCACCTCAGGCGAACAGAAGCGTCTCGAGCAGAGCTACGCAGTGACACAAAAGACGACGGTGGAGAGAGACCGACAGCATCTTCACAGCGCGCTATACAACGTGCTGCACTGCGACACGCAGATGGTCGCAAGCCGATTACGAGCACACACAACGTCATAGGTGAAAGGCGTCTGCGACCGGGCAAGGAGGGCCTAGAAAGGCTATTACAGAAGGCGGGAGTGTCAGAACTAACAGCACGACCGCCAAGAACTGTCGATTTCCGCAAGACGTTGTCAGACGCGCAGGCTTTCACAGCCAGAGTGCACAGCAGCGCGGTCGGGAGGGTGTGCACACAGATGGCACCAGAAACAGCAGGGGGGACAAACTAAGAAAATATTCACGCACGCACAACAAAGAAGGAAAACACGACGTCACACCAACAGCATCACTGCCCAGCACAGAAGCGCACTCAACGTGGGCACCACACTGGGTACCACCCTTGAGGTTCACTCTCCTCTGACCTCCCAGGCACCACCACCGACGACTCGTCGCACGGGAATGGTGACCACCGGCAGCACCGTGGCCGATGCCCCTACTCGTCTTCCTCGTCGTCGTCGCTGTCCTGATCCTGGATGCGGCGGCGGCGCTTCACCCCGCCCCCTCCGCCCCCTCCCCCGCGCTGCAGATGCGCCAGCCGGTCCGCATCCTCGGGCGCGGCCGACCCCCGCCGCCGCTTCCGCCGGTAGTCCCCGCTGTCGCTGTCCGACTGCACCATCAGGTCGTCGCCGTCATCATCGCCGTAGCGACCCCCATCCGGCTCCTCATCCTCCTCGTCTTCCTCCTCATCGTCGTCTTGCAGGAAGCCGCTGCTGAGGCCGGCGCCGCGCGGGCCGCCCCCCCCCCCCCCCCCTCCGCCAAAACCGCCCGTATTGCGTGACGCGCCGCCCGCCTTGACGAGTGCGCGCATGTGGAGCTGCCGGCGGCGCGACTCGGCACGGGCGGCCTCCCGGGCGCGCTGCTGCTCTGCCGCCGCGCGGCGGCGCTCCTCCACCTCGGGCGCCAGCTCGCTCGTGCCGAGCAGCACCCGTCGCCCACCGCCGCCACCGCCGCCGCCGCCGACGCCGTCGGCGCCGCCCACGGCGCGGACGCCGCTCCGGCGGCAGCCGTCGCGGTCCGCCGCGGCGGCGGCGCCCCCACCGACGCCCACACCCGCCGTCACCTTGACCGACGCGACCGCCTTCTTCATGTGCGTCAGCGACGGCACCACGCGGGACAAGACCGACACGACGCCAGCAGCAACGCACAGGCGCCCCGGCGCCGCCGCCGCGGCGACCCGCTCGCCCGCCTCGTCACTGTCCCCACCGTCGAGTTCCTCCTCGTCGTCACCGCCGCCTGGCTCGTCGACAAACACGCGCGACTGGCCCGGCGCCTCAAACTGGTCGTTCATCATAAACGTCTGGTCGCCCACCATAAGCGTCAGCGACCCATCACTCCACGTGACAATGTTGGCGTTGCTCTCGGCGGCAACGTCGGGCACAGACACCAGCGCGCCGGCCGTCGGCGGTGGCCGCGGTGCTTCCCCGTCTGCCGGCGGTGGCGGCCGCTTTGGCCGCCACCGAATCATCGTCGCCGGACAGGGGAGCACCTTGGCCCTGGCGCCCGCCCCCGGCGTGGCCGCCGCCGCCTCCGCAGCGCGCGCCTCCCACATGCGCGCCTCCACGTCCGGGTCCCAGGTGCCGGCGCGAAACGCCGTCGGCTCCACGCCCAGCGCGGGCGGCAGTTTCATCAGCGAGAGGAACGGCTGTCGCTTGTGCGGCGCCGACCGCGGCGTGGCGCCGCGGGGCAGCGCCTCGGGCGCCGTCCCGGGCGGCAGCAGCGGCAGCAGCGACGGCGGCGCCGTCGCGGCTACCGCCCGGCCCGGCGGGGAGGCGGGCGGCGGCGTCGGCGACCGCGACAGCGGACGGCCATACGCGCCGCCGCCGCCGCGGGGTGACGCCGACCGGGGCGTGGATGGCACCGACCGGGGCCGCGTCGGCGACCGCGATGCGGACCGGCGGGGGTGCTCCTCATAGTCGCCGCCGGCGCCACCGAGCGCAGGGGACACGCGCCGCGCGGCGCGCGACACCCGCCGCGGGCCGTCGCTGTCAGACCCGGAATCCGCAATGCCAGCAAAGCGGTCCACCTCTGGAGCGACGACCGGTGAGGAGGGCGCGCCGTCGCGGCCGCCGGCTGGCGACGCCCGCCGGCCGCGGGAGCGGGAGCGGGAGCGGGACCGGGACCGACGCGGCGACCGCGATCGATGCCGCGACGGCGGCTGCCGCGCCGGGGAACGCGAGCGGGACCGCAGCCGCGAGTGGGAGAGGGAGCGCGAGCGGGACCGCCCGCCTCCGGCGGACGCCGGTGCCCGCGACCGTAACCGCGACGGGGAACGGGAACCCGAGCGGCCGCGCAATGCCCGACTCGACCGGGACAAGGACCGCGACCGGGACCGAGACCGCGACCGCGACCGCAACCGAGACCGCGACCGCGACCGCGACCGCGACGGCCGGCGACGCGGGGACCGGGACCGATCCGCCAGCCGCTCCGGCGACCGCGACGCGCCGCGGCCGGGCGACGCCGAGCGACGAGCGCGCGGCGACTCCGCCGCCCCCAGCCGTCCCGACGAGGCCGGGGAGCCCCGGCGCGAGGAGGCCGCCACGGCTGCCGCCGCCGCCGCCGCCGTCTCAGGAGCGCCGCCCGCGGGGGACCGCGACGGCCGCCGCGGAGACGCCGACCGGCGGCGGGGAGACGCCGACGCCCGCAGACCGGATGACCGCGACAGCGACGACCGCCGCGGCGGTGACGCCGACGGCCGGCCGCGGGGGGACGCCGACGCCCGCCGCGGCCGCGGCGACGCCGACTGGGAGCGCGACCGCGATCGCAGGCGGGGGGAGCGCGAGCGGGAGCGCGAGTGGGAGCGCGAGCGGGAGCGCGAGCGGGAGCGCGACCGCGACCGTGACTGTGACCGCCGCCCCTGGCGGCCAGGCGAGGCGGAGCGGGAGCGGGAGCCGCGGCCGCGGCCGCCCGCCGCCGGCGCTTGGCCGGTGGCGGCGCCAGAGCGGGGAGGTGAGCGGGAGCGAGAGCGGGAGCGAGGGCGGAGGCGGGAGCGGGAGCGGGAGCGGGAGGGAGAGCGCGACCGCGACCGCGACCGCGACCGGGAGCGGGACCGGGACTGCGGCCACGACGGCCGGCGACGCGGGGACCGGGACCTGGACGGGGACCGTGAGCGGGAGCCCGATAGCGACCGCGACCGCGATGGGTGCCGCCGCGGCCGCGGCGACGCGGACCGGCGCCCCGACGCGGACCGCGACCGCGACGCCGACCGTGCCGCGGAGCGGGCCCGCGAGGCGACCGGCGACGGCTCCCGCGGCGGGGACGCCATGAAGGAAGAGCAGACGGAGACGGGAGCGAGGGGCGGGGAGCAGCCAGATGGGAGAGACCGGGATCCAGACGTGAGCCGCGGCGGCGGCGGTCGTCAGGGGAGCGCGCACCGCAGCAGCGGCAGTGGCTGGCGGGGGGGGGGTCCGGAGCGCGGCCGACACAGTGGACGGCAACAAGGTGTGCGCTCGCGCCGCGCGTCCAACACCGAGCGCGCGCGCCGACTGTTGGACGAGTGGCCACGAAAGTATTTTTCAACATTATGTCAGAATAAAAGTACAAACCTTGCAACAACTCGGATGTACAGCACAACAACCTGGAAGCAGTATCCACTCGGCCTGAGGGGACCACCCCCCCCCCTGGATTGCCTGGAATCGGCCCCCCCCCTGTCCCCTGGGATCTGGCCTCTAAGCGTCAGGGGACCAGCTGATTCAAGTCCATATTAGCAAAGGATTTGGCCGTACATCGGAACATGACCCCTCCAGTCCCGCTGTGGAGCCCGGGGTGTGGCGGGTGTCCAACAAGTGCGACGAGCCGACTTCACGGTGCCACGAGGCTCCCGCGTAGGCTGGTCTGCTGGCATTGTCTGCACCAAGGCAATCGCTGGTTCTGGCCATTGGGGGGGGGGGGGCGTGCACAGCTCCGCTCTCGGCCGTCTTTCCCCCCCCCCCCATCGTCTTTGCGCTCGCCGCGCCCTCGCAGCGCTGAGGAGCCCGGCACGCCCCCCCCCCCCCCTTGGCGGCGCCCTTCCCCGGCCGCGTCTCACATTCCCCCCCCCCCCCCCCCCCCCCCGCCCCCCCCCCCCCCGGCGCGCCGGCGGGTGGGCGACGAGCGGCGGAAGCTCCGCGGCGGCTGCCTCGGCCGCCGTCGCCGCCGGCGACGCGGCCGCCAGCCGCTCCACCGCCCCCACCACCGCGGCTGTTGCGGCGACCTCCTCCTCCCGAGCGGGCGTCCCCAGCGGGGCGGCCGCCGCGACGGCGAGACCATCGACGAGCTCCGGCGCGGCGGCGGCGACCCCCCCCGCCGCCCCGCCCGCCATCGAGCACATCGGGGCGGCGCTGGCGCCGTCGGGTGCCGGGGGGGGGGTCCGGGGGGGCCGCAACCCGGAGTGGGGTGTTGCGGTGGGTGGTATGGGGGGGGGGGTAGCGGCCGTGGTGTGGGTGGGGTGCGTGGTGGCCGTGGCCGACGCGCCGTGACGGTACGGTGGGGGGAGGCGGGGGGAGTTCAGGGGGGGGGGGCGTGGGAGAGAAGGGGAGAGTGGAAGATGATGCGGGGGGGAGGGGGGGAGGCGACGCGGGCGGGGGGGGGGGGCTGACGCGGGGGGTGGGGGGGGGACGACGCGGGGGGACGGGGGCTTCACGCGGAGGGGGGGGAGGGGTCCCTGCCTTGGCCGTCCCCCCCCGCCGTCTCCGGGGAGGCCGCCTATGCGTCCGCCGCCGGCGACGGCGGCAGCGGCCTCCGCTACTGTCGTGGATGCTCGAACGCCTGTGCTACCTTCCCACCATCGAGGCGGATCCCCCCCCCGGCGCCCCTCCCCTCCCCTCCTGCCCCGCCTCGCTCCCGAAGCGGGAACTCCTCCGCCGCACCCTCACTGCCGCGGACCTCCCCTCCCACCGCCACCGCGGCGGGGCCCACTGCGACCGCCACCGCCGCCACCGCCGCCGCTGCCACCGCCGCCTCCGCCCCCGGCCGGTACCCCACCGGCGGCGGCGCCGCCATGTACCTCCCCGCGCGTGGCCGCACCAGCCGCCGCCGTCGCCCCCGCTACCGCCGCCGCCGCGTCTTCCGCAGACGCCGCCGCCACAGGCGCCGTCGCCGCCACCGCCGCCACCTCCGCCGCCGCCCCGTGCGCGGCCGCCACCGCCACCGCGTGGCGGAGGGACACGCCGAGGCGGCCGCGGAGAAAAGCCGCCACCGCCGCCGCCGACCGCGCCGCCGCCGCCGTTCTCAGGGCGGGGATAAAAACCGTGATCGGACCCGAATCTAGGTTCAGGGCTTCTTTGAGGGACCCCCTGACAGACAACGTTGACTGCACAAGAGCAACGGTAGCCTTGGTCGCCGTAGGGGCCGAGGAGGGGGGGGAATGTGGCGTGGATGGTATACGAAGAGGGCGAGATCAGGGTCGGGAGATGCAATTTTCCGTTCAAAATTGCCACTGTCCGATTGTGACTCCAGTCAAGTATGTGCTACAGTACAGGTCAGCCTGGTTTGCAAAGCTTGACAAGGGCTCGACCAATCCGGGGGGGCGAAGTGCACATAGCACCAGCACGACACAGCGCACGCCAAGTGGCAGGGACTGGCGAGAAACGGGGGCTTCCAAAACGGCAACCCGCACAGGTCGAGCGCACGCGCGTCCTTGCTGTACCCAAACGTCCCAATTCGGTTTAGGGTGCCGGAGCTTTCAGTGCAGGCGGCGGGCCCCCTCTCCCCCCGCGACCTGCGCCTGTGACCAGACCGTCGTCCCCCTGACTCCACCAGGCCCCATCCCCCGCCCCTGCGTGCCGTCGTCCCCAGCCGCTCCCCTCGCTGCCGTCCACGCGTCTCATTTTGGGGGAGAGAGACGGGCTGGTGCAGCCGCCCTTTGGCCGCACCGGCTGGTCTTTGTACGCTCCGCCTTCCCCCCCCCTGCACCTCCCCGCTCCGCCGTCTGACCGCTCTTGTCCCATCTTCCGTGTTGTTCCCCGCCGGCTTCCTTCGTCACTGTTGCACTCTCTCCTCCCCCCGGCACCACTCTCCTTCTCCCACCGGCATCTGTTTCGCGTCATGGGTGCCTCCACGTCCCCCCTCCCCACGGCCGCCGCGATGACTGCCTCCCTCTCCACCCCCCCCCGGGTACCGCGGCCAACGACCGCCCGGCGGCGGCGCTGCAAACCCTCCTCGTCATTCCCGGCTCGACGCTCGCCGACGCGTCGGGCACCGTCGTTGCCGCCGGGTCGTGCACCTTTGCGCAGACGCCCGTCGAGCCACCTCCCGCCGCCGCCGCCACCGCCGCCGCCGCCGCCGGGGCGGCGGTGGCGGCGGCTGACGAGCCGGGCTACCTGGCCGTCGCGTGCATTGGCACAATGATGCTGCCGCTGGTGCCGTCGTGTACGACGGTGCTGCCCTACCCACCGACTGCGTTTATCCTGGCGCTGGGTGACGCCGCCACCGGCGCGGTCACCAGCTACACCCTCACCGTCGCGGCCGATACCCCGCCGTCGGTGGTGCGCGAGGCGGTCGCCATTCTCCAGCACTTTACGACGATGGAGGCGGCTGGCGGCGGCAGCAGCAGCCCCGGCGCGTCGCCGCCGCCTCCCCTGGGCGGCGCCGCCGCCGGCCGGTCGCCGAGCGCCTCCCCGGGGCTGGCGGGGGTGGTTGAGCGCGGCTCCGAGGCCGCCGCGCGCAAGATCCTGACGCTCGGCGAGGCCGCCCGCGGCTCCATCCACCGCCGCCTCGCGGCGGCAACGGCCAACGCGGCAGCGCGCGGGCAGGGCCACGACGGCGCTGACCGCGCGCGCGGCGCGGGCGGGGGCGGCGGCGACGGCGGTGGCTTCGGTGGCTACAGTGGCAGCGGCGGCAGCGGCGGCAGTAGCGGCGGCGGCGGCGGCAGCGGCAGCCGCGGCCGGCGGGACGTGCCGGTGCCCAAGGCGGTGGTGTGGACTTTTTCCGGGGTCGGCCGCGCGAGCAGCGGCGTGGCGGGCGCGCTGACGGGCGTGGGCGAGCGGGTGGCGCGGACGGTGGGGGGGGGGCTGGCCAACAGCGGCGTCATGCGCCGCGCACGGGACGCGCCATCTAACAGCGTGGGCGGTGTCTTCCACACCGCCCTGTCGACGGGCTGCCTCGCGTTTGCCAATATTTACGAGGTACGTGCTCGGGGGGGGTGCTGCGGCGGTGGAGGCGTCGCTGGTGGTGCTGTCTGGGTGTGTATGCTGTGCTGCTGGTGTGCGCTTGTACTTGCGGGTGCGTGCGTGTGCGTCCGGACAGCGTCTGACCGCCTCTGTTGCTTCCTGGTCGCTCCTTTCCCCCGCTGAGACCCTCCTGGGTCTCGTTTTGTCTATCTACCTCTCCGTAACGCCCTCTCTTCCTTTTCATTTTGTTTTTCTCACAGGCTGCGGACGAAACGGGGCGCGCCATCCTCACCACCACCGCCACGGGCGCCACCGCCCTCACCGACGCGCGCTACGGACCGCGTGCCGCGTCGGTGGCGCACGACACGGGCCTGACGGCGGTGTCGGCGTACCGGGTGGTGCGGTTTCCGTCCAAGTTTGGCGCGACAACCATTGTCAAGACGTTTGCCACAACCACCGCCGACGGCGCGCGCGCGCGCAACGGCGGCGGCGGGTCGGGGGTGGCGGCTGCGGCGGCGGCGGGGCCGGCCGACTGGCAGGTGGGCGGCCTGCCGGGCGCGCCGGAGGGGGCACCCCCGTGGGGGGCGGGGGGGGGGGCAGGGGGGGGGGGGCGCTGGGGGGGGCGGCGGGGGCTCACTCCCCGGCCGCGGCGTACGCGGCCAGCCGGGGCGCCCCAGACTACACGCTGTGAGGCTGCATGGGGGCGGCGGGGCGGGGGCGACGGGCGCTGCTGCCGACGCGGCGGCGGGCGGCGGCGGTGGGTGACGGCGGCGGGCACGTGACGGCCACGCGTCGGTGGCGGCACCCGCCCGTGCCTCGTCCGCTGCCCGTGGCGACGGGTTAGCTGGGGCGGACGGGGATGGTAGCCGTGCCGCTGGCGCCGCCGCGGGCCCGTCGTGCTGCCCGACCGCGGACCGTCGCCGCCAGTCGTACGGGCGGGGGACCGCCGGCCGTTGGCGGGGGGGACGGCGCAGCAGAGCCCGCGCCGGCCGTGCATAAAGTGACACAGACCAACGGCTTCATCTCCTCGCTGCGCGCCGGTCCAACCGACCGGGGTGGCACCACCACCAGGCCGACGCAGACGACCCGCGTGGCAGGCCAGGTCTCCTTTGCCAGTTGGTCCACCCCCCCCACCACCCCCGCGCTCTCCCCTCCGCTTGGACTCGCCAGAACGGCGGCCGTGGCAGCGGCGGTCGGGAAGGGAGGAGGCAAGCGCCGGCGGCAAAAGTCTGCGCGCGGGCCGCGCGGCGTGGCCGCCCGAGCCGTCGATGCATGCGTGTGTCGCTTGCCGCTGCGGCGACTGCCGCCGCCGCCGTCGTGGCACCGCCTAGCGGTGCGGGCAAGCCACGGCGCAGGAAGACAGAACAGAGCGGAGGTGGAGCGAGCAAGTGAAAGGGGGCGGTGGAGCGAGCAAGTGGAGGGGGATGGTGGTGCGATGAGGCACACGCGGGCGACGCCGGGCGTCGCACGCGCGTTGTAGTTTTATGTCTGCGAGGCTGCCACAGACCGCCCGGCGGGCGGCCACGGTCAGCGGCGGGTGGCCCCTCGGCGGTGGTACTGCCCACGGCGCCGTCGCGCCGCGGTCGCCGCACCGCGCTCTGCCGCTGCTGCTGCCGGCGTCCACCCCTGCCACTCCGCCGCTGCCTCCATTCCCCCGCGATGCCACCGCTATGCTCCCCTTCCGCTCCTTGTCCGGGGGTCTCGCTGCACTTCTTTCCGCCACCTCCCCCCCCTTCCCCGCGCTCACCCCCCCGCCAGCCATGTGGCGGCCCCTGTGCCGCCACCGCCTACAACCACCGCCACACGCTGGCGCCTGTTTGGCGCGCGCCGCCACGCGCCGTCACGCTAGTGGGCGCGGATGGCCACTGGGCACGGCCGGCAGAGGGGGGCGGACGGCGGCGGGGGGGGAGCCCCCGGCAGACACCGCTGACGCAGCCGACGGCCATGCCCCTTCCCGCTGACGGAGTCATGGCGCAGTCGTGGCGGGGGCGCGACGGCGCCGCGAGCTCCGCGGCGCGGGGCGGGGAGGCCGTCCCGCCCTGGCTCGCCCCGCCTCGCGGCCACCCGACCCGACCCGCCCAGACCCGACCAGACCCGACCCGCCCCGCTCCGCCCCGCTCCGCCTCGGCCGGCCGCATCCCGCCGTGCCCGATCCCCGCCCCGTCACCGCCCCGCCGCAGCCCCTTGTGTGTCGACCGGGGCGCCGCGCCTCCCCCGCCACTTGGCCGTGGGGAGGAGGATCCTCAAAGCGCTGGAGGGTGGTCACTCCCCCCCGTTTCCTCAACCCCCCTTCCCTACCCTGGCTGGCGTGCCGCGCTCCCTCCCTTTCCCCCGCCTCCCCTCTGCCCCACATGCCACGCCCGTGATGGCAGTACTCCCCACGCCGGTGGTGGTCCTGGAGAGACGAGCGGCGGGGGGTTGAATATAGCAGTAGCAGGGAGACAGGCGGCGGGGGGGGGGCTGACGCTTGCCAACTCACGGCCGCGGCTGACGAGACGAGGACGCGCCACCCCCCCGACGGGACGCTTGCGTGGGGAGGGGAGGGGCAGGGCCGACCGCGCAGACACCGGGTGCACCTCCCGCCCCAAGCCCCCCCCCACGACGGCTTACACACTCGCCGCGGTGGGGCGGCGCGGCTTGGAATTTTCGGCGGGTCGTGGTGGCGCGCGGGGCGCGTTGGTCGTGTGCTGACGCGCGCGGTCGCGATCGGCGGCGGCCGGGTGGCCAAGGGGGAAGGGCAGTGGGGACGACGGGTCGGGTTGTTGGATCGTGGCGGCGACCGCGGTCCGCTTGTCCGTTGTGGAAGCGGCTGGCGGGGTGGGGCGTGGCGGGTTGGGGGCGGGGGGGGGGGGGGGGGAAAGACCGGGGCGCCCATGGCCACTGCAAACGACCGCCGCGGCCAGCGGGACGTCCCCCTGCCGCTCCGAGGCCACAACCCCACCTCCACCGCACCACTTGCCACCCACGGGTCGGCAGCAGGCCACGCAGTCTCGGCCTTTCTACACGACGCCGCGGCTGTCGCCACGACCGCCGGCCACGCGGGGGAAGACGTTGGAAAGGACCGCGGCGGGGACAGAGGGGCCAAGCGCCAGACCAAAGGGGAGCTATGTTCTCACGCGGCTGACGGCGCCGTCAGGAGGGGGGGGGGGGGGGCGACGTAGACTGGCAGCAAGTATGGTGTCATGGCGCTGGCAGACGGACGCTGCTGGCAGATGGCCGCGGCCACCGACCGCGGCGGCCGAGTAACAGTGGAAATGACGAGGCGCGGCTGCCGGCTGATGGCGGCGGCGGCGGCAGGGGCGGCGGCAGCGGCACCGACGGCGGCGGCGTCGAAGGGGGGGAGCGCAGGTGGTGTCGCCCGCCGGCAGGCCGCCCCCACGGCCGGCCGTCGCGCCGGGGCGGCCGACGGCGCAGCGCCGCCGAGGTGGCTGCGCGCTTGCCGTTTGGCGTTGCGCGGCGGTCGCACGCGCACCCCCCCCCCCCCCCCCAACCGAGCTGGGCCCAACGCGCCCCGCAGAGTAAGGTTGGCAGGTCGGTAAATCCTACCGAATAATGACGTCGGTAACCGACGATATCCCGATCGGTAAACGGTAAGCGCGATTTGATCGCCGGTCGGTATCGGTCGGTATGGTAATTGGACTTGTGTTTCTATTTCAGTGCGACCGTCGCAAGGCACTCGCCTGACCCAACAATCGCCTTGGTGGTGTGGCGGCTGCGGAACTTCCGGGCCGCCCAGTTTCCCTTGCGTCTTATCGTTGGGAGCAGGGCGGTTGGTCAGTTCGTTGTCAATATGTGCACCTTGATGCGTGAGAATTAAAGGACGCGGCTTGGCATGCAGGAGAGATAAGGGACGTGGAGGAGACGGGGTGCGCCCGTGCTTGCCCGTGGCAAGAATGGTCAAGGTGGTGGCTCTGGTCGGGTTGAGCTGAGGCGTGCCACCGGTTCCGTCTGGGTCATTAAGTGGCCGAGGCAGTGGGCGGAATCAAGTGTGGAGCTCCAACCACGCCCTACTTTATAAAGAATTGATGTGAGGATTTCGGTTACCGAGATCCCAATACGAAATCGAGCTTTCGGTATACCGATCGGTAAACGGTATCCAGAATCGTACCGATCGGTAAGTGACAACCTTACGCAGAGCGCCGCGGCCGGCGCCGCGCTACGGACGCCGCGGCGGTTGCCGCCGCCGCCGGCGCCAATCCCGCCCCGCCTTGGTCACTGAGACTGTAAGGGCGGCGGCGGCTCGCCAGTGTCATGGGCCGCCTGCGCGCACGCTGGGCACCGTCAGTGGGGGGCGCGCAGCGGGTGGACGCTCCGCCTCTCCCCCCCCCCCCCCCCCCCCCCCGCCCGAGGGCGTCGTGGGGGGGGGGAGGGGGGGGTTGCCAGGCGGCACCCCGCTGTGGGGGGGTAGCGGCCGCCACGTTGGGCGGCCACGCCGCGGCGGTGGCGGCGCCGCTGGCCGACGCCCGCCGCCCGCCGGCGGTGGCGGCACCCGCACACCACGAGACGCGGGGGGTGGTGCTGCAGATTTCCGGCCCCCCCCCCCCGACGGCGGTGGGAGTCCCCTTTTCCCCTTTCTCCCTCCCCCCCCCCCCCCGCCCCTTCCCCCTCCGCCGCCGCTGCCGCTGCAACCCCGCCTACCGCCGCAGAGTCTGGTGAGCGGGCTCTCCACCACAGCCGCCGCGCCGTCGACCGAGCGGCCGACCGGCAGCGTCGGCGGGACCCCTCCCCCCGCGACGCGCTCGCCGGCAAGCCGACCGCGCGGCGCCCCTCCCTGCCAGCGTCCCCCCCTCCCCCCCCCCCCCCCCCCCACCCCCCCCATCCCCCCCCGCCGCCACGCCGGTCGCGGCCACGTGTGTGCACCGGCCCTGTCTGGGACTGTCCGCCCGCCGCCGCGCCTCGGCGGCGTGGCCACGACGGGGCGGTGCCGTCGTGTGGGGGGGCGCCCCGCCCGGCGGTTCCCCGCCGGGGGCCGCGACCGCGCCGGCGCGGTGGCCGGCGTGCGCCGCGTTCCGTGGCGCGGAGGGTGGGGGGGGGGCGGGTGGCTGGCCGGCCGCGGGGGGGCACACCCGTGAGCCCCACAGCCAACTGGGCACCGCGTACTGGCAAGCGCGGGTAGGGACGTGGGGGGGGGGGGGGAAGGGGGGTGGACCGGGGGGGGCGGGGGGGGGGGGGGGGGGGGGGGGGTGAGCGAGCCGTCCCCACCCGTCGCGCCGCCCATCGACGTTGCCACGCCAGACGCGCGCCGCTGCGGCGTGGCTGCTGACGCCAACGACGCCACGGGTGCGCGCGGCGGCGGCGGCGGCCGTGCTGCGAGCGCTGCGGGTGCCGCCGCCCGCCGCGGCGACGCGGGGGGTGCCGCCGCCGCCGCGGCGGCGACGCGGCCGGCGTCGCCGTCGTTTGCGCTTCGGGCCGCCCGCGCCGCGTGGGCCACACCCCCCCCCCCCGCCACCGCCACCGCCGCCGCCGCCGCCGCCGCCGCCGCTACCGCCGCTGCCGCCACCGCCGCCGCCGCCGCCGCCGCCGCCGCCGCCGCCGCCTCCGCCCACCCCCCCCACCCCCCAGCCGCCCGCCACACCGCGTCACGCGCGCCCCCCCCCCCCCCCCCCCACCCCCCCCCCCCCCCCCCACACCGCGGCGGCAGCCACGCTAGTAGGTCACGCCCGCCGCGAGCGTCTCGCGGCGGCCCGCCGCGGCCGGCGCGCCCGTCGAGCGCGACCGCCGCGGCGGCGCCGTCCAACCGCGCGCGGCGCCGACGCGGGGCGCGGTGCGCTGTCGGCGCGGCCGCCGTCGGCGGCAGCGGCCCGCGGGCGTGCCGTCCTGCCCGCCGCCGCCGCGGCCCGCCGCCGCCGCCGCCGCCGCCGCCGGCCGCCCGCTGTCGTCGCGGCCGTGCACGTGCGCGGCACCGACGGTGCGCGTCGCGGCGGCTGGCAGTGGCGGGGGCGGCCGGGGGGGGGGGGGGGGGGAGGGGGAGGGGGAGGGGGGGGGGGGGTGTCGCGGCTGGCGGCTGCCTACGGACGAGCTCCTGCACGGCGGCGGCGGCGGCGGCAGGCCGGCGGCGGCACCGGCTGCCGCGCGCGCGCATTGACGCGGCGCTGGGCGCGGGCGTGGCGGCGGCGCGGCCGGCGGGCGTGTCTGGTCGGCGGCGGTCCTTCCCCCACCCGTCCCCCTCCCCCCCCCCCCCCCCCGCGCTCCTCCCTACGGTGGCGCTGTCCTCACCCGCCCGTACCCCCCACCGCGGCTGTTGGGTTGACGCTGGGCGTGCCGCCCGCCGCCGCCGCCGCCGCCGCCGCCGCCGCCGCCGCCGTGCGCCCGCCCGCAACGACCGCCACCGCGTCCCGCGCAGCGCGTCACGCCGCGCCGCGCCGCGCCGCGCCGCGCCGCGCCGCGCCGCGCCGCGCGGGCGTACGAGAGCGGCGAGGCAACCGGGCTGGCGTCACGCCGGTGGGCGCCAGTGGCACGTCGTTGCGGCGGTGGGGGGGGGGGGATTGGGGGGGGTGGAGGGGACGCGCGGCGGGCGGGGGGGGGGAAGGAAGCGTACAGGGGTACGGGGGGGGGCGGGGGAGGCAGCTGGGGGGGGGGGGGGAGCGAGGGGTGCGCGGGCGATACGCTACGCCACCGCCGCCGCCACCACCACCGCCGCCGCCGCCACCACCGCCACCGCCACCGCCACCGCCACCGCCACCGCCACCGCCACTGCCGCCGCCGCCGCCGCCACCGCGTCGTGGCCGCGGCGGGCAGACACGCCCCCGCCGCGCGGTGCGTCGCGGCGGCCGCGTACGGCGAACTGCCGCCGCTCTCCGCGGCGGCCCGCCCGGCCACGCCCCACGCCGCCGCCGCCGACCGCGGCGGCCGACGCGGACCCGCCGCCGCGGCGCGGCGGCTGGCGGCGGCGGCGGCGGCGCGGCGGCGCGCGCGCCCGCGGCGTGCCCGTGCGCGCTCTCGCGTGGGCCCTACCTACCCCCCCCCCCCCCCCCCCCGCCGCCCCTCCTCCCCCGCCCGCGTGCTCCCCTTTCCTCCGCCACCCCGTCTGCTCGCCGCGGCCGCCCTTCCCGCCGCGGCGCCCGCTCTTACTCGCCGCGTCCGCACCACACCCGCCGTGGTGCGTGGCGCCCACGCTCGCCACGCTCCCGCTCGCTTCCCCCCCCCCCGCGTTTTTTTTGTTTTTTTTTGTTTGTTCCTTTGTCTGTCGCCGCGCCGCGCGACGTGGCCCCGGTCGCGCGCCGCGGCACGCACGGGCGCGGCGCGGGCGGTCGTGGCCGTTTCTTGGTGACGGCGTTTTTTTTTTTTTTTTTTTTGGGGGGGGGGGGGGGGGGCGGGGTGTTGGGGGGGGGGGGGGGGGGGGAGGGGTGCAGGGGGGCGTGTGGGGGGGGGGGGGGTCTAGCGACGCGGCTGTCCATCCCGCCCTGCCAGTAGCGGCGCCGCCGTGCACGGCGGCAGCTCGGCGCGTGGCGCTCCCCCCCTCCCCCCCCTCCCACCCTGAGCTGACCATTCCCCCCCCTCCCCCCCTCGCTCGTCGTTTCCTCCCTCCTCTCTCCGCTCGCGGCCCGCCGCTCTCCTCCTACTCCTCGGGAGCGGCGGTGGTGTCCCCGGGGGGCGGGGAGGGGCCGGCACGGGGGGGCGGCCGCGACGACGACGCTTGGGGGGGGGTGGGAGGGGGGTGGGGAGGGCGCACCATGACGCTCGCCGGCGCCATGCCACTCGGCGGTGGGGGTGGGGGGGGTGGAGGCGGCGGCAGGCGGCGAGTGCCCGCCAGCCGCCACGGTGGTGGCGGCGGCGGCGGCGGCGGCGGCGGCGGCGGTGGCGGGGGTGGGGGGATGGGCGGCGGCACGGCGGTGGGCGCGCCGCCGCCGCCGCCACCGCCGCCACCCCCCCCGCCACCACCGCCGCCGCCACCCCCCCCCCCCCCCCCCCTCCGCACTCGACGGCGGCCGTCCCCGAGTCGAGCTCCCCCCCCGCCATCATGGACCTCAACGCCGCGTACGCGCTCGCCACCTCCTCCCCCGTCACGCACCCGTCGTCTGGCGAGGCGGCGTACGCGTGCCCGTACGGCGGGTGCGCCAAGGCCTTCTCCAAGCGCTTCAACCTCAAGGCACACCTGCGGTTGCACACGGGTAGCCGGCCGTTTGGGTGCCCGCACTGCCCGCGGCGGTTCATGTGGAAGAGCAGCCTGTCGAGCCACGAGCTCGGCCACGCCCGCCGGTCGGAGCGCATGGACGCGCACGCCGTCGCGCTGCACGCGCCGCCGCCACCGCCGCCACGGGGGGGGGGTGCGGGTGGGGGTGTGGGTATGGGTGGGGGGGGGGGGGGATGGCCGCCGCCGCTGCAAGGAGGGGAGGGCTCCTAGGGGTGGGGGGGCCTGTAGGGGGGGGGGCGGCCGGTGTCGCCGGCGGCGTCGGCGGGGGGGGTACTGCCGGTGGCGGCTTGGCTGTCGGCGGCGGGCCCGGCTTTTGTGGGCCCGGCTTTCGTGAGCCCGTCGGCCTGACCCGCACCGGCGGCATTGCGTACGGCTACCCCGCGGTCGGCGGCGTCATGTCCGCGCCCGCCGCGGCCACGTCGGCGCGGTGGACAACCTACGCGCCAACGCCGGCGGGGTGGGGCGGCGGCGGCGGCGGCGGCGGCGGCGGCGGCGGCGGCGGCGGCGGCGGCGGCGGCGGCGGCGGCGCGGCGATGGGTGCGCCGCCGCGGCTGCCGCCCGCGGCGCGGCCACTCAAGCGCCGCGCGCTGACGCCCCCGCACGCGGGGCTGTCGCGGTCACCCTACGCGGCGGGCGTGCCGGTGCTGCCGCCGCCGCCGCCCCACCGGGGCGGCGTCGGCGCCTTGCACCCGCGGTCCGGGGCGGTGACGGCGGCGGCGGCGGCGGCGGTGGTGCCGCCACTTCACCACCCCTACGCCACAGACGGGCGGACGGGAGGCGGCGGCAGCAGCGGCGGCGGCGGTGGCGGCGGTGGGGGGGGCTACGCGGCGGCGCTTCCCCCCATACCATCGTCTACCGTCACCCCCACCCCTCTGGGTGGGGAGTATGGGGGCGGCGGCCGTCACACAGCCGGCGGCTGGCCGCCCACGGCCGGCGCACCCACCCCCACGCCCGCGCCACTGCCCGCGCTCGTCTCGACGCGGCTACCGCCAATGGCGGGCGGCACGCGGCCGCCGCTCGGCGCGGGCCGCGCCGCCGCGGCCGGCGCGCCCGCGGCGGTGGCGGTGGTGGCGGCCGGCGGCGCGCCGACGGCGCTTGTGGGAGGCGGCGGGGGCGGCGGGGGGCGTGCCTCCCCGTCCGACGCGCACCCGCCGCTGCCGCCAGGCTCGCCCCACCTGTCGCCGCACCCGTCGCCGCTGACGCCCTCATCCGCGTCGTCGCTGCCCGTCGTGCGGCTGCCCGCGTGGCGGTGGGCGCCGCCGGCGGCGGCGGCAAAGGCGACGGTAGTACCTGGGGCGGCACCGGCGGCGGCACCGGCGGCGGCACCGGGGGCGGGGGCGGCGGCGGGGGCGGCGGCGGGGGGGGTACCCCGGGCAGCGCCGTCGGTGGGCCCGTTCCCGCCCCCCGCCGGCCGGCTGGCCAGCGCGCCCGCCGCGGCGGCGGGCGCGCCGCTCGCCGCCGGCCCGCCGCCCGCGTCCGTGTCGCTGCCCGCGGGCCTGGCCAAGGGCGGCCTCGACAGCCGGCTGCCGCCGCTGCTGTCGTCGCCCTTCTCGTCGCCGCCGGCGTACGCGCCCAAGCCGCGGCTGCCGTCGGTGCGGTCGCTGCTCGCGCTGCCGCCGTCGTCGGCCCCTGCCCCCGTGTACAGGCAACCGGGTCTGGGGCAGGCGGCGGGGGGGGGGGGGCGGGCGGCGGTGGTGGCGGCGGTATTGGCGCCGGTGGTGCTGCTGTTGGCGGTGGTGGTGGTGGGGGTGGTGGTGGCGGCGCCAGCCATGCGGCGCTCCCGCCGCCACCGCCGCCGCCCGCCGCGGCGTCGGCGGCGGCCGTGGCGCCGACGCTGCGCGCGGCGGCGGTGGAGCGCAAGCCGCCGCCACCCGACCTGGACTTTGACGCCTCCCTGCTGATGCCCGCCGATGAGCTCGACGATGGCGGCCGCTGCCTGTCGGCCGTCACCGCCAGCCGCGGCGGCGGCGGCGGCGGCAGCGCGGGGGGAGGGGGGGCGGTGCCGCCCGTGGACGAGTGGGACTGTGGCGGGGGTGGCGGTGGGGGAGGGGGCGCACCTCGCCTGGTGGGAGGAGGCAGGGGAGGGGGCGGCGGCTGGGGCGGCGGCGGCGACGGCCGGCTGCCGCCGTTGCAGCACGCGGCGGCGGCGGCAGCGGGGCTGGGCGGCTACGCGGGCGTCGACGCCCGCGGCTACGCGCGGCCGCCGTGGCCCGCGCCGCCAGACAGTGCGCCGGCGCGGTACGGCGCGCCAGAGTGGTGAGCGCCGCGGCGGCCGGCGGCGGCGGCCCGCGCGCGCGGGGGAGAGGAGCGGAGGGGGTGGGGGGGGGTGGGGTCGGTGCCTGTGTATTTTGCTCTCCCGTTTTTGCATCCCACTGTGCGTGTACCCCCGCCCGGCTGGGTCCCGGCGACCGCCGCGTCCCCCGCGTTCGTCGCGGCGGTACGACGGTGTGGGGGTCTGGTCAGTGGCGAGGGGCGGGGGTATCCCCAGCTTGTCCTCCCCCGCCCCCTCGTGCTTCTGTGTGGGCATTAATGCTTGGAAAAGTCTGGTGGCGCTCGTCCGCACTGGGCGGCGGCTGGGGTGCGCGTACCCCTCGGGGGCCGCTCGGTGCCGCGGCCGCTATGGAATAGACAGGTGGGGGGTGGGTGGGCGGGACGAAACGCACCAGGCGTGCAGCTGGCGGTCCTTCCGAGGCGATGCTGCCGATGGGAGGCCGCCGGCATGAGCTGCCAGGCACTGCGCTGGTGCAGGCCACGGTGGCGCGCCAGTGGGACGGCGCGCCACGCCTCTGCCCGAGCCTGCAGCAGCGTGCGTTGCAGCAGCGCATGATCTCTGGACACCACCAGCCCTTGACGTGGCCGCCACCCCGACTCTGGGTCAGCGTGTGCCGTTGCGTAACGTGATCCCTTTTGTCTTCACCAGGGGGAGGCTACCTGGACTGTGTACAATTCTTCCAAAGTCCATCGATCCATTGTTCAGATCGCGGCTGGCCCAGGTCAGCTGACGTCGGCCGCACGGCGTCGCGGCTGCGTGGACCCACCGCGAGGACGACGTAGCAAGCGTCCACCCCACCCCGGCTGTCACTCTGCTCGAGCATATCAATCCCCCCCGTTTGTCTGCTCGCTGGTACGGTTCTTCCGCGACGCATCCCCTCCAGCTCTTTCCCTATCGTTGTGCTGTGCCATCTTCTTCCTCCTACACGCTCGTTCTTTCCATCCTACCGCTGCATCCTGTGCTGCTGGCTGTATTCGCACCCCGCCGGCGCCGCTTTTCCTTGCGATGGCGTTTGTGCCAACCGCCGCGGCCCCGGGGCGAGGCGCGCCCCGCCGAGCGCCGGTTGGCGAGCGCCGCACGGTGCTGCGGGTGGGTGGGCATGCCCTGCAGCGGGCGCGCGGTAGCGGCCGGGTGGGGCGGCCGGCGCCGCCGCCGGCGCCGCGGATGACGGCGGCCAAGCAGGCGAGCCCCGCGCAGGCCGAGGCCCGGGATGTGGACTATTTGCCGGCGCAGCAGCCGACGAAGCACGGTGCGTTGGGAGTGGGGGGGGTGGTGCCGTTTGTGGGCGCGCGTGTTGGACCAACGTGGGCGGTTGTGGGCGCTCGGGCGGCCTGAGTGAAGTTCCTTTTCCTTCTTTGCTGGCGTAGCTGCCGCTCGCTTGGTGGAGCGACAAGACCGACCTCTCAATGAGATGAGACACGCGCGGCAGGTGAGCTGACGACCCGGTTTTCCCGTGCTATCCATCCCTTTGACGCTCGCGCTGGTGCGGCTACCTTTGTTTGTGCTTTGTCTTGGGCTTGGGCGTGCTCCATGACACAGACTTGGCCACCGGCAGGGACCCCAACCGGGTCAAGATATTCGACACGACCCTGCGCGACGGGGAACAGTCGCCCGGCGCGAATCTGACGGGCGAGGAGAAGATGATCATTGCGCGGCAGCTGGCCAAGCTGGGCGTGGACATCATTGAGGCGGGCTTCCCCATCGCGTCGACAGGGGACTTTCACGCCGTCCATGCTATTGCCGAGGTGGTGGGCAACCGGCCCGACCCGCCGATTATCTGCGGGCTGGCGCGGGCGTTGCGGGCGGATATCGACCGGTGCTGGGAGGCGGTCAAGCCGGCCGCCTTCCCGCGCATCCACACGTTTATCGCCACATCGGACGTGCACATGGAGCACAAGCTGAAAAAGTCGCGGGCGGAGGTGCTGGCCATTGTTACCGAGATGGTGACCCACGCGCGGTCGCTGTGCGAGGACGTGGAGTTCTCTGCCGAGGACGCCATCCGCTCCGACCCTGAGTTCCTGTACCAGGTCTTTTCCGCGGCGGTGGCGGCGGGCGCGACGACGCTGAACGTGCCTGACACGGTGGGCTACACGACGCCGAGCGAGTTTTCGCGCCTGATCCGGGGGATCCGCGCCAACGTGGTGGGCGTAGAGGGGGTGACCCTGTCGGTGCACGGCCACGACGACCTGGGCATGGCGGTGGCCAACTTTCTGTCGGCCGTCGAGTCGGGCGCACGGCAGATGGAGTGCACGATCAATGGGATTGGGGAGCGTGCGGGCAACGCGGCGCTGGAGGAGCTGGTCATGGCCCTGCACGTGCGGCGAAACTATTACAACACGCGGCTGGGGCGTGTGGTGGGGGGCCCGCCGCTGACCAACATCAACCATACGGAGATCTTCCAGACGTCACGGCTGGTGTCGTCGCTGACGGGGATGCTGGTGCAGCCGAATAAGGCGATTGTCGGGGCCAACGCGTTTTCCCATGAGTCGGGCATCCACCAGGACGGGGTTCTGAAGAATCCCGAGACGTACGAGATTATGGATGCGCGGAGCGTGGGGCTGAAGGACAACACTATGGTGCTGGGCAAGCTGTCGGGGCGGCACGCGTTCAGGAGCCGCCTCTCCGAGCTGGGCTACGAGCTGTCGGACGATGAGGTGAACCGGGCGTTTGTGCGCTTCAAGGAGCTGGCCGACACTAAGAAGACCGTGTCCAGCTGGGACATTGAGAGCATTGTCAATGACGAGGTGCGGGCGGTGGATGCGCCACGTGTGGCGCTGCACCGCGTGCAGGTTTCGTGTGGAAACCTGTGCGTGCCAACGTCGACGGTGTCCCTGTCTGTGGTCAGTGGCGCTGGGGCGGAGGGGTCGGCCGGCGAGCCGACCGACGAGGTGACGATCAGCGCGACCGGCACGGGGCCTGTTGACGCGACGTACAAGGCGATCAACTTGGCGGTGGGGGAGCTGGTTGACGTTGCCCTGGAGGAGTACACCGTGTCGGCGGTGACCAAGGGGATTGACGCGCTGGGTGAGGTGACCGTGCGCGTGCGCGACGGCGCGACGGGGCGGCGGTACACGGGCAACTCGTCGGCCACGGACGTGGTGGTGGCGTCGGCGCAGGCGTACATCCGCGCCATCAACCGGTGCACGATTGCCAAGGAGTCGCCACAGCCCATCCACCCGCAGCCGTTTGGCACGTTGTGAACAGGCTGCAGAGTGGGGGTGGCCGTGTATGGATAGCGGGTTTGGCTTGATGGGACATTTTTTTTCCTTCTTGTTTGTACTGGTCGCGGAGCCTGTCGGCTCCGTCAGCCTCTGAGCTGAATTTGCCTCGTCTGTACTCCCGTCGGTGCCACTATGCCCCCACGACCGTCCCGATCACTGCTGTCCCGCCCGGTCCGTCAGCTGGCTTGCTGCGTCGGCCGCCACGTCCCGCAGGCCGCCTCCGCCCCCCCGTGACACCCCCATTGATCGTTGCCCCCACGGTCGCTTGGGGGCGTTGAAAAAGGCCCCCCGCTTCCATCCACACCCGCGCCCAAAGCGCGCCCTCCTGGTCCAATGGTAACCGGCCATCGGGGGGGGGGTCATCCCCGACGCGGGTGGGCGGCGCAGCAGCCGGCGTGCCCATGACAGTAGCGCGGGAGGACGCTGCTGCCGGCACGGGCCGCCTCTCAAGGCGCGCGTCAGCCATGGTCATGGCCGCTGTGCGCCGGCCACCGCCACGGCCGACGCGGCGGCCGCAGGTAGTGGGAGTGCGCGACGGCGCGCGTCGTGCCGGTCGCCACGGCGCGGCTACACGACCCGAGGGGGTTCGACGTGGTGCGGGTCGCGTACGACGGGCGCGGCCGTCGCCGTTGCCGCCACAGCCGAGGTGCGCTCGCGACCGCCGCTTTGGGGGGGCCACGCGCCTTCTCGCGCGTGCCGCGACGGGCGCGTGGCTACCCGCTCGCCGCACGACCTCGCATCCCGCCGTCCGCTCCTCTTCGCCACCCGCGCTGGCGCACGCCATCGCTTTCCCGCCCCCTAGCACCACCAGCTCCCACACGGGAACGGCCGCCACCGCCACGGCGGTGTGCCGCCTCTTTCATCGGCTCGTGGGCCGTCCACGGCGGTCGGGACGGCGCCGGCCGGCCGCGGGTCACATCCGGCGGGGGGACCGTGGCGGAATGCCCCCACCCCTGTGACTTTGAAGGAGCGGCCGCCGTCCTCTTGGTCGTGGTGTGCCTAACGGGACGGCGGGGCGCGCGGCGGGGGGGCGGGCTCGACGGCGTGGGGTCTGCTGCGGCCGGTTGGATAGGGAGTAGACTCATTTCTCCGTCTGTCTTCTTTACGCATGGTTCAAACGGGCGAACCCGGTAAAAAGGCCGGGACGCCCGTGGGCGGGGTCACTCCCCCGCCCAACAAAGTTCACCCTCACATGCTCGAGGGGACACCTCGTCGGCTGATCGCTGCACGCAGCAACCCCCCCCCCCCTGCCTCACCCCCCTGTCCTCCCACTTGGCCTAGACCAGGAGGCAGCGCCAGTGCAGGATCGTGTGGTCCAGCTCGGCCCAGTCCTGGCCGTCGTGCACCACCACGGGCGCTGTTTCCGGCACAGTCCAGCCGTCGGGCACGCCCCCGGGCTCGATCAGTGTGCACGACCTGATGCCCGCCCAATCGGCCACGACCGACCCGTCTTCGGCAACGACGACCGACGCGATCGGGACGGGGCGGCGCGTCGCGGCGGGTGACTCGACGGGGAAGGGGAAGCCACCGGGCAGCTGCGCCGCCGCGGGGGCGGTGGCGCAGGCCAGCGAGAGGAGGGCGCCGGCGATGATGGTCGCGGCCTTCATCGTGTGTTGGTAGGGAGCTGGCGTGAGCCGTGGAGGACGAAAGGGAGCGGGGTAGCCGAGGAGTGTGGTCTCGAAAGGGTGGAGGTGTCGAGGCGTGAGGTGCTTGGGAGAGGGGACTCGAGGGGATGCGGTGCGGGCTTTGGTGAATGTGCAGAAAAGGTTGGGAGCAGAAAGAGCGGGGGGTTCACGCTATTTGTACGCGTCTGACCACCAAACGAGACCGGCAAAGGGCTCTCGGCAGCCAGGGCCGTCCTGGTCCGTTTGCCCGGGGCCATTGCCGGGGAGTCCACCCACGCTCGTGGTATGGGCTCCCATACTCTCCCGTCACAGACTTCGAGAGGCCCCATTGCAGGTGTACGCTCTGTGGTCGAAAGTGTCGTCGATAGCCTGGATGTGACTCACGCTACACCCGTGGTAGGGTGTCTTCCCGTTTCTGGCGCTCGTCGATCGGCATCCCCACCGACCTATGAGCGGACTTGCGCTGACCCGATGCGTCTGCACACACAGGGCAGGTCTGGATACCCAGTGCCGGCCATGACGCACGAGACGATGCATCCGCACTTGTTAGGTCGCCTGGCGAGACCAACCCAGGCATGGGCACGTGGCAAGCGCCGAGGAGACAGGGGTCCCTCCCGTGGGGGTGCCGCGCATAGCACGTCGGCGGGGCGTCCGATACCGCAGGTGTCAGGGACATCTGCACCGTCCGTTACGTCGACGGTGTCCGCAGCCCCTCTGCTCCGGCGGTTAGAGCCCAGAGCAGCGGCGCCTCGCCCGAGGGGGCCTTGCCATCTGCCCATAGGCGCCCCGCCCAGCGGCCGGCGGCACTGCGACGGCAGTGCCGCCGGCGGATGGCACAGGCAGCACAGGAGCGCTTATTGGGCAGCGCGGAGAAGTGGTCGCGTGAAGGCGGGCGCTCCGCGAAAGGCGCCGGACGCGGGGGCTCATTCTCATGATCCGCTCGACGCAGAGATGCCGGCTGGCGCTCGCGCAAGATGAAGCAGAAAGGTATGGGAACCTTTCCCCGCCCGTGGGGGCTGCGTAGACTGGGGGATCTCGCCGGGCAGGTCGCCGTCCGCCTGTGGGTCACGTCAAGGAGCGGATCCCCAGTCCTCTTTCTTCGTACGCGGCCGCTGCTGGGCGGCCGGCCAACAAAACGCGGTGCCGATTGGGCTGGCGGGCCACCCCGCGGCGGTGCGTCCATGGTCAGATGCTCGCCCGCTTGGAGCTGGGCACAGACCGCCAAGCATCGTGCGGGCGCCGCGTAGCGATAGGGATCGTGTGGGCGCCGCGTCCTGTTCAGCGCCACTCGCGCGGGCTGCACCGTGCCGCACGCGGGGACCCGCCCACTGCCAGCATTCGCCAGTACACGGTGGGGCGGACACGTCCCGCGTGGCGCCTCGGACGGGCGACCTTGGGTAGAAACTACCGATGCGTTTCAATTATTTCAACTTGGCGACGTAGTAGTGATCGCATTCCATAGTAGAACTCGAACATTGACTACTCCTCAGGACCTTTGGGCACGAGTCAGGTTCCGATGAGGAAATACATTTCGGGGATCCGACCTCGCCCCCGACTGCTCGCCAGCGCGGGCTTGGCCCGGATCCGTCGTGCCGTCGACGAGTGCGGCGCTGCCCGTGGCAACCTCCTTGTCGCTGCTACCCAGCCCCTTCTGCCCCCTGCCACCCTGTCCCTCTCCCCGCCGGCGTCGTCAGTCGGCCGGCCGCTCGCCCCCCGCGGTGGTCGCCCCCCAGCCCACCCCCCCCCTCCTCGACGTCCTTCTTCGCCAACCTCGCTGCGGTTCTCCCTTTCGACGGTCCCCCTCGCCCGCCTCCACCGCTCCTCACGCCCGGTCGGCCGGCGTCCCCCCCCCCCCCCCCCCATGGCCAAGGTCACCACCCCCCCAGCGGGGGCGGGCGCGGCGGCGGGCGGCAAGGCCGACGCGCCCCCCCCTCCGTCCCCCCCCGCCCCCCCCGTGCAGCAGCTCATCACCGCCGACGGCGCGTTTGTGTCGGCGTTCCGGCTCCCCCCCCTGGTGGACGTGTCCCCGCGGGGCACCCCCTACGGCATCGTCGCGGTCATTGGGTGCCAGTCGGGCGGCAAGTCCACCCTCCTCAACGCCCTCTTTGGCACCGCCTTTCCCGTCCTCGACGCCGCCGCCCACGGGCGGCGGCGGACGACGGTCGGGGTGTGGGGGGCGGTCGCGCCGCCGCCGCCCCCCCCCCGCCAAGCAAGGGCGGAGGCGGCCGCGGCCGTCGTGGCGCCACAGCGGCGGCCGCCGCCGCCGCCGCCGAGACCCACCGCCCCCTGCTGGTCCTCGACATTGAGGGCACCGACAGCCGCGAGCGCGGCGACGGCGCGGTCGCGTTTGAGTCGCGCGCGGCGCTGCTCGCGCTCGCGCTCGCCGACACGGTGGTGCTCAACATGTGGGCGCACGACGTTGGCCGCCACGCGGCGGCCAATTACGAGCTCCTCGGCCTGGTGTTTGCGCACGCCGCCGCGCTGCGGGCGGCGGGGTGCGTGTTTGCGGGCGGCCGCCGCGCGCGGCTGCTGGTGGTTGTGCGCGACGCGGACGAGCCGGCCGCGGCGCTGCCGGCGGTCGCGCGGGTGCTGCTGGGGGATATGCGCGCGATTTGGGCGCGGCTCCGCCGCGGGGGGGTCACCGCCACGCCGCCCGCCCCTGGGGGGGGGGGACAGACGGCGCGACGGCCGCGGCCGCCGACGAGCCGCTCGAGTCGCTGGTGCAGGTGGAGTTTGCGGCGCTCCCGCACATGCGCTACGACCCGGCGGGCTTTGACGCCGCCGCCGCGGTGCTGGCGCGCCGGTTTACGCTCGCGTCACCGTCGCGGGGCGGCCGGCTGGGCGGCCGGCTGGGCGGGCAGGCGGCGGCCGCGGCGGCGGCGGTGGCGGCGGCGGGGGGGGGGTCGGGGGGGGGTGCCGCCGATGGTGGCCCGACGGGCGGCGTCGTGGGGGGACCGCTCGTCGCGCCCGACGCCGACGCGCCGTCGGGCCTGGTGCCGCTGCCGGCGGTGCCCGCGCTGGCGCGCTCCCTCTGGGCCGCCATTGTCGACCACACGGCCGGCGGCGGCGCGGGCGGCAGCGGCGGCGGCGGCGGCGGCATGTCGTTGGACCTGCCGACGCACGCGGGCCTCGCGGCTGCCTACACCGCGTCGGCCGCGGCGGCGGCCGCGATCGCGTCGGCGGCCGCCGCCACCGACGCGCTGCGCGACGCGACAGAGGCGGCGTGGCAGTCGCCCGCCGCGGACTGGGGCGCCCGCGCCGCGGCGATTGCCGCCGACGCGCTCGCCGCGTACGACGGCGCCGCCGCGGCGGTCCGTGGCGTGCCGGCGGTGGCGGCGGCGAGGGGGGGGGGGGGGCACGTGGCGCCCGCGGCGGCGCCTACTGGTCCCGCCGCGCGGCGGTGGCGGCGGCGGTGGCGGCGGGCCTCGAGCCCGTCCGGGCCGCCCACCTGTGGGCGGCCCGGGAGGCGGCGCTCGGCGGGTTTGAGGACGAGTTCCGGCCGATGCTGGGGGGGACGCGGGGGTTTGGCCGCCGCGCGCGGGCGGCGGCGGCGCGGGCGGTGGGCGTGTACCGGGCGGCGGTGGCGGCGGCGGCGGTGCCGCCGGTGCTCGCCGCGGCCGAGGCGGAGGGGCTCGCCAAGGGGGGGGGGAGGGGGACACCCCCGCGGGTGGCGGCGGGGCGGCGCCGGCGCCGGCGGCAGCGGGCGCGGGTGCCGCCGCCGACGGCGCGCCCGACGGGCAGGGTGCCACCGACGGGGCCGCCGCGGGCGACCGCGGCGGCGACGGTGCCGCGGCCGCCGACGGCGCGCCGCCGCCGGCCGACGCCGCCGACGACTACTCGGTCGACGCGTTTGCCGCGTCGCTCGCCGACGCGATTGCCGAGCGGCAGCGGCAGGGCGAGTGGGCGCTGCCCGCCGGGACCGAGGGCGGCGTCAACTATGGGGCGGGCCCGCCGGGGCCGCCCTGGTGGAAGGGCCTCCTCATCCGCGCGGCGATCCTCGGCTTTAACTATTGGCAGGCGACGGCGGGCGGCCGGGCGGCGGGGCGGGCGGTGCGGGAGGAGGAGGACGAGTACCCGCACGTGCCCGTGTTTTGAGTGCATCCCGTAGGGGCGGTGCGGGGGGCGGAGGGGAGGGGGGGGGGGGGGGTGGATGGATGGGTGGATTGGCAGGTCGAGGGGGGGGAGGAGGGCGTGGACCAGGGTTTGCCAATCGCCGTCGACAGCCCCACACCGTCGGGGCGTCGCTGCCGCCCGGGGGCGGCGGCGAGGGTAGCCCGCCTGCCGCGCGCCGATGGGAAGAAGGTCTCGGCGGTGGTGCGGCGCTCCAGGCGGCGCGTCTGCCGCTGTCCGACGGCCGCGGCGCCGCCGGCTCGGCCGGCAGTGGCGGGTCGCGGCCGCCGCGGTGGCCATGCCGCCCCCCTCCCCCCTGCCGACCGTCCCCAGGGGCGTAGTGGTCACGGCTGGCGGCGGCGTCCGTGGCGCCCCCGCCCGTGCCGCCGCTGCGTGTGGGGTGACCGTGCGAGCGGCGGCGGCGGCGGCGGCCGCCGCCACCGCCGTCGCCGCCGCGGCCGACCGCATCCCCGTCGCGTCGCGGGACCGAGTGCCCGTCGCGGTCGCGCTGTCGACCGCCGCCGCCGCGACGGTGCGGACGGCGGGGCAGGAACTTTTTTTGGCTGGGCGGCCACCGCGTCTGACGCGGTGGCACTGGCTGTGGCGGCGTGGCGGGGCGTGTTGTAAGGGGTGCTGCTGCGGTCGTTAGGGGAGGCAGCGCGCCGTGACTGTCGCGTCGGTGGTGGGGTGGGGACGGCCGCGAGGCCCCCGGGGGGGCGCCGTCAGCCGGAGCCTGTGACGCGGCAAGGCGGGGGGGGAAGGGGGGGGGGGTGGTGGGGGATGAGCCTGGGGTCACGCGTTGTTGGTGGGTCCACGCGCGCTCGCTGTTTGTTCCATGGGCGTTTTTTCCGTCACGCGGCCGCCAAGACCCAAGCGTGCAGTCTTTGGCTCGCCCGGGGAACGGGAGGGGGAGCGGGAGGGCACGGATGAGGGGCAGCGCGCAAAGCGCCGCCAGGGCAAGGTCATGGACCGCCACCGCAAGCGGCAGCCACAGCCGGCTCGGCACCACGGACAGCGACCGCGACGACCGTGACAGCCGCGGCGGCAGCGGCGGCAGCGACGACGGCCGCAGCGACGACAATGTCAGCGGCTGGGGCGACCCCGCCGACGGCGCGCGGGGATGCGGCCGCGCCGTCTCCACCGCCCGCCCCGACCGCGCCCCGCCTTGCGTGGCAGACCACCCGCGCGGCCGCCGGCGTGGCCGCCCCACCGCACGCCCGCACCAGCCGGCGCGCCGCCGCGGCTGGCGCCCGCGACGAGCTGCGGGCAAGGCCGGACGGAGCGCCCCGCGTGGGCGGCACCCCCCGCCGCCTCCCGAGCGGCAGTGGCGGCGCGGGACGTGGCGCTCGACGTGCGGGGCGACCGGGTGCAGCTGGCGGGGGCCCCCGTCGGGGCGCGGCTGCTGGTGATGGCGAGCGCCAGACAGCGGGCGCCTGGGGGGGGACGCAGGCCTGGGGGGAGGGCCCAGACGGAAGCGGGGGTGGGGCGCGGGGGCAGTCCAAGGGAGGGCGTGGCGCACAGGAGCGAGGCGCGGGGAGCACCCGCGTCGTCGCCCGCCGCCGCCACTCCTTGCGCCGCCGCCCCCGCCGACCGGGACGGCTGTGGCGGGTGCGCCACTGGGGGGTCGCCGCAAAAAGGGCCAGGCACCCCGCCATAGCAAACGCCTCGCAGGGGGCGCCAGGCCAGCACACCCCGCGGGCGCACCCTGCAACGCCGCCCGCGCCCCCCCCCCCCCTGCCCTAGCCCCCCCCACTCTGCCCACCCCGTCCCCCGTCTGCACCCTGTCCCTACCGCCCGCGTCTCCCCTCCCACCCACACCCCCCACCTTTCCGCCCACCCGCGCCCCGTCAGCGGCAGGCAGCAACGGCGGCGCCCCCCGCCCCCCCCCCCCCCCCCCGCCTCCCCACCCCCCTACGCTCGCCACGCCCACCGCCGCCCGCGGAAGCGGCCGCGCGTCAGCACGCCGAGCGTGGCGGCGAGCCCCCCCCAGGTCACCGCGTAGATGGCGTGTGTGGCGACCGTCGTGGGAAACGCGGCGAGCTCGGCCAGCCCGCGCGGGCGGGGGTAGCCCCCCGCCGCCGCCGCCGCGCCGTCCGCGTCGACCACCTCCACCACCCACAGCGGGCGGGCGGGCCCGCCGCCGCCCGCCGCCGCCGTGGCCGCCGTTGGCGTCGCGGCCGACAGCGCCGCCGCCACCGCGGGGGGGTCGAGGTAGAACCAGCTGCCCGCCGCGGGCGCGTTGGCGGGCGTGAAGCGGCCGGGCGTCTCGCCGCGGCGGGTGACCCCCTCCAGCCGGTACGCGCCCGCGCCCACCGCCGCCGCCGCCGCCGCCTCCCCGCGGTCGCCGCCGCCGCCGCCGCCGCCGCTGCCGCCGCTGCTGCCGCTGCCGGCGCCACCCTTCCACCCGCGGGGCACCCAGCCGTGGACGACCAAGACGGTGCCGACGCGGGGCCGGCCAGCAGCCACCCCCTCCTCCCCCTCCTCCTCCCCCCCCTCCCCCCCCGCCTTCCCGCCCTCGCCCAGCACCGCCGCGGCGGTAACCAGCAGGTGCCCCGACACCCCCCCCCCCCCCGCTCCACACTCTCGGGCGGCCCACGGGGACCAATACGGGCGGCCGCCCCCCCACCCCCCCCGGCAGGCCCACCACATCCGCCACCACACGGGTGTAGGGCGGCACGGCGGGCGGCGGGTCTGCCGCCACCGCCGCCGCCGCCGCCGCCGCCGCCGCCGCCGCTGACAGGTCAACGGGCGGCGCGGCGAGCGCGGCGGCGCGGCCGGCGATCGCGTCGCGTTTGGTGGCGAGCCGCGACAGCTGCCAGACGGCGAGGCCGGCGGTGACGCCAATGGGGAGGAGGAAGAGGGCGGCTTCGGAGGGGCGGATGGGCGGCGGGGGGGGGGTGGGGGGGGGGGGGTGGGGGGGGGGGGGGGGAGGGGGGGGCGGAGCGCGTCTGCGCTCCAGACAGGCCGCGGCGGGGGGGGGCGGGGGGGGGGGGGGGGGGAGGCGGCGAACGAGCGACAGGCAGAGGGTCCTCATCGTGGGTGGGGGGGAGGGTGGACGAGGTGGAGGAGGGGCGCCGGGGGGGGGGGGGAGGGGGTGGGCTGAGTGAGGAGGAGAAGGGCAGCCGGGGGGGAGCGGGGAGGAGGACGCAGCACCGCCGCAGCGGCCAAGCTGCGGCGATGGGGACAAAGCACGCGACGCGACGCCGCGGTGGGTGCAAGCGCGTTGCAAGTGGAGGGCGGATTCGCAATCCGATCGAGACACGGGCCGACGCGGTTGCGGACGGCACCCGGTGCGTCTGAGCGACAAACAAATCCGGACTGACCGCTGCCCCGGTGCGAGCGCCGCTGGGGCGCCAGTTGGCCCAGCGCAAGGCGGCTGCGCCTCCCCCCCCCGCCGCGCGCGTGAAGCGGGTGAGGCGGTGGACCCCTCTAGAGGGGGGAATGGTGGCCATCATCGCCGGCAACCTGCCGCCGTGGGACTCGGCGTGGACGAGAAAGAAATACAAACGGAACAAAGCAGAAGCAACCAGTTACCACGCGTCGCGCCTCCCCGTACTCCCTCTCTCAACTTGCTCCGTAGGCGGTCTCAATAGGCCCCCACGAGCCAGTCACGCAAAATCGAGGCAGCAAAGATACAGCCTTCCCTCGCGCCGCTGCCCCCCCTCCCGCAGCCCCTCCCCACCCTCACCACGCTCTCAAACCCAGAGAAACCAGTCAGCCAACAAGCAATGGCCACCGTGACGCAGTTCTTCTTCAAAGGCCACCCCCCAACGTGTCGTGTCCCCGCCTCTCGCGGGCCTTCCCCCTGAAGCAGCAGGCCGCCGCCCCCCCACCTCGCGCAACCTGCTCGCGGCAGCGCGCCCATTCCCCTTGCCCACATCGACCAGCCACTGGGCGACAGCTCCTCCCCCCGCGCCCTCGACACCAGCAGTGTGGCAGCTGCCGTGAGCAGGGACATCCGTCCTTCCCAAACCCCCGGCAGCGCTCTCCGCGCCGGCGGACCCGCCCCACCCCATGCGCGGTCTCTACGGCTCCGCCGAGGGAGGTACTCCATACGGCCAGCCGGGGCTCCGCGGCAGCGGGGGGGGAGGACGGGTGCCGCCGCGCGGCGGCGGGAGCGGCACCGCTTGGGCGCCGGTGGGCGCCGCCGCCGATGGAGACCAGGGAGGCAATGGGAAGTCAGGGGAGGGCGCGGCGCGAGGTAGCGGGAATGCCATTGGCGGCGGCGGCGACGGCGGCGGCGGCGGCGGCGGCGGCGGCAATACCGACCACATAGACGGCCACGTCGACGACACGAGCCCCGTGACGCCAATGTAGGCGCCGGCAGTGGCCTGCAGCGGCAAGGCCGTCGCGATTCGCAGACAACCGCACGCACAGGCGGGCGGCGGCACAGGCGATGCTGCCGGCGACGGGCGGTGGATCAGGACCACGCTGGTGGGCCAGGCGGTTACCGCGCCCCGAATGACGGACGAGAACTCGTGGTACACGCCGTCGGCCTCAACTACCAGATGAGTAGACAGCCCGGCAGAAGGGTACCCGGCGTGGGGAGTATCACCTAGGTGCGCAGCCTGGACGCGCTGCATTGCGAAAATGGACTGGGGCATGGCAGCAGCGGCGCCAGGGCTGCCTGCCTGCCCGTACGCCCGCGGCGGCTGCAGCGGCACGCCGGCTGCCGCCGCTCCACCACCGCCGCCCCCCGCGACTGGGCCACGCCGCGGCTCGACGCCGCCACCCACCGCACCAGCCTCATACCAGCGCAGCAGGTGGGGGTCCACGGCGAACACTCCGCCGCCGTCGTCCTCATGATGTGCCCCGCCGCCAGGTGCTCGGCCGCGGCCGCTGTCGCCACCGTCGCCCCGACGGGGACGCTGCGCCATGTCGCTAACCCTGCCGATGCTTTGAGGAGCGACGGCAACCCCCTCTCCCGTGCCGCCAGCTAGACAGCTCCGGCCGCACCCCGTGTCGTCTGACTGGGTGGTGGGCGTGACCGGGGGACGGCTGCGGCGCCCGCGTCGAGCTTGGGGAGCACGACACGACGCCGCCGTGCACCCTCTCACCCTCAACCTCGCAAACCCAAGAGCGCCGCTCTTATAGAGAGCGACCGAGCTACGTCGGCCTGTCGAGGCACGTCGCCCGCGCACCCCGGTCAGGCACGGCGCCTCCGCTGAAACCACCCCACCCCCAGCTTCAGAAAAAGCACAGAGAGAGTCCTCCCCCCTTCCCAAGACACCGCCACGCCTCCCTCCTGGCGCCTGCCCTCCAGATGGCCCGCCACGGCTTCTGCACACTCGCCCTACAGTCCACACCCGCAGTGTGCTTAAGTCATACCGCGGTGGCTCCCTCCGCCAGAGCCCCTCTTCGCGCCGCCGCCGATTTCACCTCACCTCCCTTGACGCATGACGAGTATTCTACTTTTCACACTACATGTCAAATCGGGTATCAAAGATAGATTGAAAAAGGCGTGTCGGTATGAGGCATGGTTGCGAGATCAACCTCGGACCTCTGGGCTCGAGCGTGTGCTTGCATCTGCGCTCTGCCCCACCGCGCGGCCGCTCGACGGCCCAGTCCAGGCGGCACACCAGCGGGCCGTCCCGCAGCTGGCACGCCAGTGTGCCGCGCCGCCGCCAAGTGTCCCCTCGCACGCGCACGGGGTCTGGGCTCCCAGCCCACCCCGCGGCCTCGCCGTGCGGCGCTGCAGTCGCCGACTCCCCCGTTCCCCCCCCCCCCCCCCTCCCCCGCCCCACCCGCCGTGGGCGGTTGCTCGCGTCGCCGTCCCCCCCCCCCCCCGCCTCTCAGTGACCATGTGGTCGTTGATTGGCGGCGCCCTCACCGCCGTCCTGGTGCCGTCGCAGCCCGCGCTGGTCGTGGCGGTGTCCACCACCATCGCGGCGGTCAACACGCTGCGCGGCGTGCGCCGCGGCGGCCGCGGCCGCGGCCGCGGGTCGCCCACGGCGGCGGCGACGGCGCCCGCGCTGGCGCCGTCGCCGGGCGCGCGGGGCGAGCCGATCACCCTCACCTGGTCCAACCTGACGTGCAAGCTGCAGGCGCCGCCGCAGAAGCGGGCCAAGGGCGCGGGGGGTGCGGCGGCGGCGGCACCCGCCAAGCTCATCCTCAACCGCGTGTCGGGCGCCGCGTCGCCGGGGCGGCTGGTGGCGCTGCTGGGGCCGTCCGGGTCGGGCAAGACGACGCTCCTCAACGCGCTCGCGGGGCGGGTGCCGGCGGCCAAGGGCCTCGCCCTGACGGGCAACGTGCAGGTCAATGGGGTGCCGCTCGCCGACGCGCGCCCGGCGGTGGCGTACGTGATGCAGGAGGACCTCTTTTTCGCGCAGCTGACCGTCCGGGAGACGCTCGAGATGGCCGCCGCGCTGCAGCTCCCGTCGTCGGTGGGGGTGGCGGAGCGCGCGGAGCTCGTCAACGGCCTCATCCAGCGGCTCGGGCTGGTCAAGGCGGCGGGCACGCGGGTGGGGGACGCCAAGACGCGGGGCATCTCGGGGGGCGAGCGGAAGCGCCTCAACCTGGCGTGTGAGCTGATCAGTGCGCCCAACCTGGTGGCGGTGGACGAAGGCACCACCGGCATCGACTCGTTCCAGGCGCTCAAGGTGGTCGAGGCGCTGCGCGACCTCGCCGCCGACGGCCACACGGTGCTGGCGTCCATCCACCAGCCGCAGTCGTCCATTTACGCCCTGTTTGACGACCTGCTGCTCCTCGCCGAAGGCCGCGTCGTGTACATGGGCCCCACCGCGGCCGCGCACGAGTACTTTGAGGGCCTCGGCCACGGGTGCCCGCCGGCGTACAACCCGGCCGAGCACTGGATCGACCTCGTGTCCATTGACTACGCGTCGCCCGACACCGAGGCAATCTCGCGGCAGCGGGTGCGCAAGCTCCACGCCGCCTGGGACGCGCACGTCGCGGCCGGCAAGGGTCCCGCCGCGGCCGCGGCCGCGTCGGCGGCGGCGGCGGCGGCGGCAGCGCCGGCGGCGAATGGGGCGGAGGGCACCCCGCCAGTGGGTGCCGCGACGACCGCCGTGGCTGTCCGGCCGTCGGGTGCGTCGACGCTGACCAAGTTCCGCCTGCTGTTTAGCCGCGCGTGGAAGCAGATGGCGCGGGACAAAAAGACGCTCTTTGCCCGCACCATGTCGTCGGGCATGTCGGCGCTGCTGTTTGGGAGCATCTACTGGAAGCTGGGCCTGACGCAGGCGGACGTGGGCAACCGCCTCGGCCTGCTGCAGGTGGCGTGCATCAACGCGGCCATGTCGGCGCTCGTCAAGACGCTCAACTCGTTTACGCGGGAGCGGGCGGTGGTGGACCGGGAGCGCGCGCGGGGCTCGTACGGCGTCACCCCGTACTTTGCGTCCAAGATGGTGGCGGAGCTGCCCATCTCCACCGCCTTCCCGCTCCTCTTCTCTGCCATTGTGTACCCGATGGCGGGCCTCGCGGCGGGGTGGCGCAAGGTCGCCACCTTTGCGTCGGTCATCACCCTCGAGTCGTTTACGGCGGCGGCGATTGGGCTGACCATGGGCGCACTCGCGCCGTCGACCGAGGCGGCGCTCGCGGCGGGCCCGGCCTCGTTTGTGCTCTTTATCGTCTTTGGCGGCCAGTTTGTGACGCGCGTGCCGCGGGCGCTCCAGTGGCTGCCGCGCATCTCGCTCATCCGGCACGCCTTTGAGGCGCTGTGCGTGTCGGAGCTGGGCGGCCTAAAGCTGGAGAAGAAGGTGCCGTGGGATGTCGCCACGGGCGAGCAGGCGCTCGCGCGGATGCGCTTTGGCAGCCGCACCGTGCCGCAGCTGCTGGGCTCGCAGGCGCGCATCCTCGCGTTCAATTACATCGCCACGTTTGCGCTGCTGCGGCTGCGCAAGCCCAAGTTTGCGACCGTCTTGCCGCCCGCGACCGTGACAGAGGTGCAGGATGGCGCGCCGGTGGAGGGCGCCCCCGAGGGTGCGACCGCGTAGAGACGCGGCGGATGTTTCTGGGACGGGCACGTGCGCGAGTGCTTTTTTTTTTTTTTTTGGACAGTCCCCCACGCGTTTCTGCTCTCCGTGCGTTCTTCTGAAGCTTGCCGGTTGCCTTGTGTTTCCTGGTGGAGGGAAAGAATGAAAAAAGTGCTTCACACTCGGGTCGTCGAGTGCTGCCGGCGTGGCGGCGCGCTCCAAGCGTGCGTCGTGACCAGCAGAGGGGCGACCTCTCCACACCAGGACGCCTTTTCGCAGAGGCACCTTGGGACGGGCCTGCCCATGCGCTGCAGTGGTGTTGTCCGTGGCACCTCAGCGACAAGAGAAACGGATTCGAGGGCACAGCGCCCGCGCCGTCGGAGGCCCAGCAGATGCCGGCCGCAACAACGTCACCCACCCACCCGGCTGTCCAGTGCGGGACCGCATGGGCGTGTGTGCTGGCGTGTTGGCGTTGGCCACGCGTCGCGCGCCAGTCTCGTTGCGGACAACCGGTCTGTGTGAAACGGAAAGCGACCTTGTCCCTATGGGAGCGCTCAGCGGCAGGCCACCCGGCTGCAGCCACCCCCCGCCCCACAAAAACACCCCACTGCTGGGCACGGCGAGACGCCGCCCGCGCGCTTCACGCAGACGATTGGCTCGCGGCCGCCGCCTCCCCCGCCGCCGCGGCCGCCGCCTCCCCCGCCGCCGCGGCCGCCGCCTCCCCCGCCGCGGCGGCCGCCGCCCCCCCCGCCGCGGCGGCCGCCTCCCCCGCGGTCGCCGCCGCCGCCGCGTAGCTCTCCCCGTCATAGTAAAACGGCTGCTTGCCGACGAGCCCGAGCGTCGCAAACATCTGCGCGTCGGCAGAGTGCTCGGGGTTGGGCGTCGTCAGCAGCTTGTCGCCCGTAAAGATGCTGTTGGCGCCCGCGAGGAAGCACAGCGCCTGCTCGGCCACGCTCAGCGTCAGCCGCCCCGCGCTGAGGCGGACCATCGAGCGGGGCATCAGCAGCCGGGCGGTGGCGACCATGCGCCACAGCTCCGCGGCGGGCACCGGCGGCATGTCGGCCAGCGGCGTGCCCGCGTTGGCGACGAGCGCGTTGACGGGCACGCTCTCTGGGTGCGCCGGCAGCGTCGCGAGCGTGTGCAGCAGGCTCACCCGGTCCGGGTGGCCCTCGCCGAGGCCAATGATGCCGCCCGAGCACACCGAGATGCCCGCCCCGCGCACCGCGTCGAGCGTGCGGAGGCGGTCGTCGTACGCGCGCGACGTGATGACGGTCGGGTAAAACTCGCGGCTCGTGTCGAGGTTGTGGTTGTACGCGGTCAGGCCGGCGGCCTTGAGGCGCGCCGCCTCGGCCGGGGTGACCAGCCCGAGCGTCGCGCACACCTCCATGCCCATGCCGCGGATCTCCGACACCATGGCGAGGACGCGGTCAAACTGGCGGGGCCCGACCTGCGCGACGCCCCGCCAGGCGGCGCCCATACAAAACCGCGTCGAGCCCGCCGCCTTGGCCTCCCGCGCCGCCGCGAGGACCGCCTCGAGCGCGAGCAGCCGCTCCGCCTCGACGGCCGTGTCGTAGCGGGCGCTCTGCGAGCAGTAGGAGCAGTCCTCAGGACAGCCGCCCGTCTTGATCGACAGCAGCGTGCACTGCTGCACCTCGCGCGGGTGAAAGTAGGCCCGGTGGGCGGTGGCGGCGTCAAAGAGGAGCGCCAGCAGCGGCCGGTTGTACACCTGCCGCACCTCGTCGAGCGTCCAGTCGGTGCGGACGGGGAAGCGGGCGCGCAGGGCCGCCACGTCCACCGCCGCCGTCGCGGGGTGGTCCGCGGTGGGGGCGGCGGCGCCCGCGGGGCTGCCGGCCGCGGCGGCCGCCGCCGGCGGCGGCCGCCGCGACGCGGCGGGCAGCGGCACCGCCGCGGGGGTGACGGTCTCGACGGCGGCGGGGGAGCCAAAGCCGCCGGCCGCGGCGGGTGCGGCGCCACGCAGCGCCGCCGCGGCGGCGCCCGCCGCCACGGCCGCGGTGGGGGTGACAAAGACGGGCGCCGCCGCCGCCGCGGCCGTCGTTGCCGCCGCCGCCGCCGTCGCTGGTGCGGCCGGCGGGGGAGGGAGGGGGGGGGCGCCGCCGCCGCCGCCGGCACCGCCGCCGCCGCCGCCGCCGCCGGCAACGGCGGCGACCGACCGCCAGCCGGCGGCGGCGGCGGCGGCCGCCCGGTGGGCGAGGGCCGTCCCAGACCGGCGGGCGACGGTGGAGAGGCGTGCCGCCATGGCGCCGCCGCCGAGAGCGGGGAACGGGATGAGAGCGGGGGGCGGTGATGCGGGCGGCGGCGCGGACGGGCGTCGGCAATGCGGGCGGGCGGGGGGGGACCGGCGTCCGCCGCGGGCGGCGGGGGCGACGGGACGGGGAGCGCCGACAGACGCGGATGCCGTCGCCCGCCGTGCCGCACCGCCGCGCCCGCGCGCCACCGCCGCGCGTGGACGGCGCGGCCGGCGCGAGGTCGCCGCCGTGGATCGGCGCGGGTGTGGCCCGCGCTCAGATACACCCCGCGGGCGTGAGCGGCCGGTTTTTTTTGGGCAGCTTTTCGGACGTTCCACGGTCAATGGGCGGATCAGCGACGACCGTCCGACATCCTGAATTCCATTCACCCATAGGCCAACAACAGCCTGAATGTCACAGGCAGCAGCAGAGGGCGGGGCGGCGCAGCGGCGACGCTGCCGGCGCCGACTCCCCCACCCCGCCCGCCCCGCTCCGCCAGCCGCCCCCCCCCCACAGATCACACCGCCATGTCCATCTTGACCGCCGGGTACGGCTCGTAGCCCTGCACGCGCAGGTCGTCCCACGTCCAGTCGGTCAGGCCCGCCACCCCCCGCGGCAGCTCCCGCCGCAGCGACAGCGTCGGGAACGGCCGGGGCACCCGCGCCAGCTGCACCCCCAGCGCCGCCCCGTGGTTCCCATACACGTGCGCGTCGCCAAGGACGTGGCGGAACGCCCCCGGCGACAGCCCCGTCACCGCCGCCAGCACCACCGTCAGCAGCGCGTAGCTGGCAATGTTGAACGGCACGCCGAGGCCGAGGTCACCGCTCCGCTGGTACAGCTGGCAGCTGAGCTCCCCGCGGGCAACGTAAAACTGGGCGAGCACGTGGCAGGGGGGGAGCGCCATATCCGCCACCGCCGCCGGGTTCCACGCGGTGAGCAGGTGCCGGCGGCCGGCGGGGTCCGCGACGAGGCCGTCGACGAGCGCGGCCAGCTGGTCCACCCCCGCGCCCGTATAGTCCGCGTGAAAGTCCGTGTAGGGCGCGCCAAAGTGGCGCCACTGGAAGCCATACACGGGGCCGAGGTCCCCCACCGCCCGGTGGGTCAGGCCCCGCGCGTCGAGCGCGGCGCGGCTGCCATTCCCATCCCAAATGTGGACGCCCCGGTCGGCGAGCGCCCGTGCGTCGGTGCGGCCGGCGAGGAACCAGCGGAGCTCCTCGGCGACGCCGCGGAACCAGACCCGCTTGGTCGTCAGCAGCGGGAAGCGGCCGCCGCGGAGGGAGAAGGCCATCGTCGCGCCAAAGACGGAGCGCGTGCCGGTGCCGGTCCGGTCGGGCCGGTAGATGCCGGCACGGAGGACGTGCCGCACCAGGTCGAGGTACTGGTCCTCTTCGGCGTTGGCCGACGGGAGGCTAGGGGGGGGGGGGAGCGCCGCCGCTACCGCCGCCAGCGGGTCGTCGCCGTCGTCGCCGGCGGGCACAGACGTGGGAGGCCCCGCCGACGGCCCTCCTTTGGCGGCGGGCGTGGTCGCGCCCGCCGCGCCCGCCTCGACGCTGCCGCCGCCGCCGCCACCGCCGGCGCTGCCGCCGCCGGCGTCATCCACGCGGCGGAGCTCCACAAAGTCGTACTCGGGGACGGGGTCCCCGTCCCCCCCTCCCGCCCCCCCCCGTAGCGCCCCGAAATGGAGATGGTCTCGTACCGCGGGTCCGCCTCGACGCCGCGCCACCCGCCCGCCCCCCCCACGTCGCGGGCGCCCGGCCAAAACGTGTCCCCCTCCCCCGCCGCCGCCCCATACACCCGCGTCAGCGCAATCCGCGACGCCCACCCCCCCCCCGGCGCGCCCAGCGCCGCTGCGTACACCGCCGCCCCCCCGCCACCCACACGTGGCGGACCCCCCGGGCGGCGAGCAGCTCCGCCGCGGCCGCGAGGGAGCCCGCCACGAGCACCCCGTCGGGGAGGGCCAGCTCCGCGCGCAGCGACGTGGGCTCACGGCGGGAGAGCACCACGTTGAGGCGGCCGGGGAGTGGCCGCACCGCCGCGGGGAGGCCCGCGTAGGTGGCGCGGCCGAGGAGGACGGCGCCGCCGGCGGAGCGGGTGAGGGACCGGAA
This sequence comes from Pyropia haitanensis, assembly GCA_008729055.1. NCBI lineage: Eukaryota > Rhodophyta > Bangiophyceae > Bangiales > Bangiaceae > Pyropia > Pyropia haitanensis. The sequence goes on from SDUX01000010.1 coordinate 289,945, forward strand.
GCGCGCCATGTCGGCAGACAGGCGCGGCCAGGGGAGGCCGCCGCGGCGGCCTATCGCGCCGGTGGCGGCAGAGACGGCGACGATAAGGGTGGCGGTGAGGGGGGGGGGGAGGGCGGGGGGGGGGTGGGGGGGGGGGGGGGTGAAGGCCGCACCATCGGGAGGCAGGGGGGGGGCATGGCGGCAGGTGGGGCGGCGTGACTTGCCAAGGATGGGGTGGGGGGGAGGGGGGGGGTAAGGGGGGCAACAGGGGAAGGAGCGGCCGGTGCAGAGCGGTTTGTCGATGGGGTGGGAGCGGGCGACGTAGTGGGGGCGGCGAGGACGATCGACGCGGTGGGGATGTGGCCGACGCGGTGGGGATGTGGCCGACGCGGTGGGGATGTGGCCGACGCGGTGGGGATGTGGCCGACGCGGTGGGGATGTGGCCGACGCGGACGCCGCGCGTGGGGGCAAAGAGGTGGCATCCGTGCCGAGCCGAGGCTGTTGGCGGGAAACCAGCGAACCGCGGGCGGCCCGTGGCACACGTGGCACGGCCCAATAGGAATGCACTGTCTCACGCTCATGGTCACCCGCCCCGTGCGCGCCGCGATAGGGTAGCGGCGGGTCGGCAGTGGCGCGGACAGACACAAGGCCAGCCCACGCCCCACCGCCATCGCGGCTGTGGCGGTCTCGGACGCGCCTGTAGGCGTCGACATCCGCGGCGGTAGCAGGGGCGGCAGCGACTTTGGGGGGGGGGGCGAGGGGTGCGAGCTGGCGGCAGGCACAGTGATGGATGTACGCCTTTGCTAGCACGCCACACGTGCTGACGAGGTGGGACGGGTGGCGGAGGGTCACCCACGGCCGTGCATCCGCGGGGGTCTCTGCGCCGCGTGCAGAGGCGTCGATGACGGCTGAGTCAGAATGGGAAAGGGCGGTGGGTGTGGCGGACGCGTAGGCAATGGCTGGCGTGCACCACCGCTGAAGCGGCAAAGGGGCGGGAGCTGCCGTGCCACCCCGCGCCAGGAGGGAATACAGGTGCCACGGCGATCAAAAAAGCGGCCGCCAGCCGCGTTTGGGGCACACGCGCGGGTGCACGGGCACGGGGGACGGCCGTGCAGACGGGTAATCCAAAACATGTACAGTCAAGGTGGGCAGCTTCCCCCCCCTCCCCCCCCATTCCCACCCGCCAGGCGGTCACGACGCCCCGACCTCCCCGACGCGTCAGCAACCAGACGGCACCAGCGTGCGCGGCGGTCATGCGGCGGCGCCACTTGCTGGTGCCGCGGCCGGGGTGACCCCATCGACGGCCGCGTGGCTCGCAATCGCCGCTCCCCCCGCCGCCGCTGCTGACAACCGCCCCGCGTGGGCGGCCGGCATTGGCGCCACCGGCGCCGTGTGCTTGGCTCCCCGCCCGCCCGCCGGCCGCGCCGCGGCGCGTGGCCGGAGGCCGGCCGTCACAAACTGGAGGCCAAAGAAGGAAAACATCCACATCATGACGAGGAAGAGGGCACCCGCGGCGAGCATGTCGAGCGGCTCGGGGATGCCGCCGCGGCGCCACGAAAAGCCCGTCCCGTCATTGTGCTCGGCGCGGCGGCGGAGGAGGTACGAGGAGAGCGTCACAAACGCGACAATGGACAGCCGGTTGGGGACGGTGAGATCAGGGGTGGCGGGCACGTGGGGCAGCGTCCGGCGAATGATGCGCTCGAGCGCGGCGCGCGTCTCCTCCACCGACGGGTCGGCGGGCGCGCACGCAGACCGCATGCCGACGGCCGACTGGAAGAAGAGCTCGTGCACCAGGTCCACCGACGTGGCGCGCGAGATGAGGACGGCGGTCTTGCCGCGGCGGAGCTTGACCACCCCCGAAAAAACCGCCGGGTTGGCGTACACCTCGGCCAGCGTGGCCATGGCCATCACCTGCGGGATGGCGACAAAGTGAAAGACGCTGGGCGACCGGATCGCCGACATGTACTCGAGGCAGTCGGGCACATGCCGGAGGGCGTCGGTGACCATGGCGTTGAGGCACGAGAGGGCGGCCTTGCGCTGCTCGGGCGCGGCAAACGCAGCCAGCCGGTCGGCGTGGACCGACCAAATCTCCTCGGGCCAAAACGTGCGGCCGTCCGTCAGGTCCTCGAGGTAGTCCCGAATGATGTTGGTCTTTTGGAGGAAGAGGCCCATCGAGTTGGCCAGGTGGTCCCGCTGAGGGTCGGCCAGCGCGGGCGACTCGAGGCCGGAGCACGCAAACATCCTGGTGAGGCCCAGGCCCACCAAGCCCGCCACGTAGTGGCAGTACCGGTCATAGTCGGCCACCGTCACGCACGCCGTCTCGTCCATGTGCTCGGCCATCCCATAGCCCATCTCCCGCGTGATGTCGGCAATGACACGCCGGTACTCGGGCTTGAGGTCTGAGAAGCAAGAGTGCACCGTGTCAAAGCGCTCCAACAGCTCCTGTGGACAAGAAACCAGCCGAAGCCGCAGACAACGTGAGAGCACAATGGTCCCACAGACAAGGAGCAAGAGATGCACAGGCGGAGAGGGCGATCGACAGCCGAGTCGTCAGTGCCCGCACCAATGCACCAAGGCCCACCGCCATGCACCAGAAGCACGCTCCGATCGCTCCCTATCAGCCTCCACCCCGCCCAGCACCGATGAGGCAAACCGACTCGGCCAATGGCGCCAGACAGCTCGGCACAGCACGCGCATCAGACGCGTCTCGATGACGTCACCCAAACAACACCTTGCCCCCGCCACCTGCCGTCTGGCTGGCACGCCGCCCACCCCCACCCCCCTCCCCCATCACGTCCCCCACCGTACCTTCTCCGCGCCCTTGCCAAACCCGTCGGTCGTCCACCCCCCCGCCTCCGGCGCCAGCTTCTCGTGGAAGCCCACACACAGCGACCGCCGCACCGCTGCCGCGACCGCCGTGTCGTCCTCAACGGTGTCGAGGGCGCGGAGGACGAGGTAAAAAATCGCGACCGGGTCGCGGAGCTCCGCCTCGAGCTCCATGATCACCAGCGCAAACGACCGCGACACCTGCCCGAGGATGCGGTAGCACCACCGCCACCGGTCGTCCATGCCGCCCACCGCCGTCGCGATGGCCGCCTTGCCCCGCGCGCGGAAGCGGAGCAGGGCAATGAGCTCCGTGGGGCGGCGGGCGGCGGTGGCGAGCTCGGCCATGGTGCTCTGGCGGTCGCCCGCCATGATGCAGGTACACGGACACACAGGAACGGGGGAGGGGAGGGGCGCTGGGCGATGCACGTGAGGGCAACGGGGGCGGGGAGGGGGCGTAGGAGGTGGTTGGTCTGACAGGAGGAGAGGCGGAAAAGGGGGTACGGCGGGCGGGAAGGAACAGGACAGGTCAATGAACACTACAGGCCACGGGTGGTTGCGCTTGGACAAGAGGGGCGCAGGGGACGGGCGCCGGAGGGCACACCCGATGGGAGGAATCGCGTCGGTAGCGGCCGCGTCGACGAGCGTGCACCCGCGCGAGGGGGGGCGGCGGGGCGGCCGCGACTGTCGAGACGGCACCAGCGGCGCCGTCAGCAGGCCGCGGGCATCGACCGCGGGGGGGGCGAGCGGGAGGCCCGGCAGGACGCGGCTGGCGGCCCTCGCGTACCCGCCGCGGCGGCGATGGGCGGAGGGCACACGGAGGTGGGCGGGCGGGCGGGGGGGCCGGCCGCGTCCCGCGCGTGCCAGCTGGCTGCCGGGCACACAGACGACGGCGCCAGCGCCCGCGCGCGCCGCCGAGGCGGGGGGGGGGGGGGTGCGCGTCGCCCACACTGGAGGGGGTGCCCCCACCCCCCCCCCGCCGCGTGGCGCCGCCGGCGACAGCGGCCCGCATCGGACTGTCGAACGCGTGTGGGCGGGGTGGGCGCGTAGACGCGGGGCGTGCGCAGGCGCGTGCGCGGCCGCCGCTCCCCCCGCCCCCCCGCGACAGGCCATTGCGAGGGGGGGGGGCCCTGGTCACCACGAACGGCACGCCGCGTCGCCCCCCCCCGCACGAGCGGCCCCTCCCGCTGGGCGGGTCAACAGTGTAGGGATTTGGCGTTGCAGCGGGTTTCTCTGGGCGCACCAACCAACCGGCGTGAACCAACTGTCACGGCGGCGGCCACCATTCCGTCCCGACTGTGTGGAAGGGTGGGTGGGAGAGCCTCGGGCAAGCGTCGGTCCGCTCCCGTCGTATCCGCAGGCGGTTGCGCCTCGGGCGTAGGGGCCCAACGTGTGGCCCGCCGCTGCCGGTTGGGGGGCTGGTGGAATCGCCGGCGGCGTGAAATGGATGAGCGTGGCCAGCCGACCTGGCAGGCTGCATGCTTGCGCGGCCGCCGACCCAGGCACCAACCACGTAACACGGTCGGTCGGGGCTTTTTGAATAGAGGCGAGCCAATGGCGGGATCGGCCGCCCGTCCCGGACACCGCCCACCGCCCCTGTCGACAGGATCACCAGAGTCTGTAATGGGATATCCGGCCGAATCCAACCACGAGGTGTTGGCTATCCAGCCACGAGGTGTCCGCCGCCGCACCAGCACTGCGTCTTTGGTTCGGTGGCGCGCGGAGGTGTGGATCACAGATGCCGTCGGCATGATGCAACACGAGCGCAATGAGACAGCTGGCCGCCTGGCCGACACTGACCGTACCCGTCACCCGCACCCCGCACGGGGGTGTGCGCGTCGCGCGGGGGTACGCGCGTCGCACGCGCGGTGATCTAGTCGGGCAGGACCACGGGTTGCATGAGGATGCAACCACCATGTGTGCCGTTGTGGGGGAGGGATGCGGCGGCAGACGCGGAGGCGGCCTCCGGGGGCGGCTTTGAACGAGGTGGCGATCGACGGCGGTGGAGACCGGGCGCGTCGACAGGCGGGGCGGGAGGGCATCCTCGTCGGGCGGACGAGGGCGCCGGCGGTCGCACGCACGCGTCGAGCGTGGCCGCCAGCGCCGGCAACTCGGCCGCCGTCGTGCTCACCGGGTGCTCCTATGCGTTTCGGCGGTGACGGTAGCGGCGGTGGCGGTGGCGGCGGCGGCGGCGGGAGAGGTCACCTCCGCGTCCACCGCCATCACGTGGACGTGGGCGTGTTGATGCGCGCCTCGTCGTGTCCACCGGCTTGATGCCCCGCGCGCAAGCACGGGGGGTGGATTGGGACACTGGTCCGCCGCCGGATGGCGCCCGCGTGCCGAGAGCTGGCCGCACCCCGCCCCCTGATGGTTGTTCGACACAGCGGCGCGCGGGTGCCGCAGCTCGACGTGGCGGCCAGCCGTCTCGGCTGGGAGTCGCGGTCTGGGAGGCGTCTCGCGGCGGCGTCGGGTTGCAATGGCTTGGCGGCGGCTGCGTTAGCGGGTGGGCGTGCCTCCCCCCGTTGTCGGCGGGCGGCGTAGTGAAACCGCACGTACCGCCGCTTTGCTGACACCACCTCCCCCCCCTGCCAACCCCCCCGCCCTCGCACCCGCGCTCGGCCAAAGGGATGGGCCGCTGCAGGGTACCCCGCCGCGGCGGCATCGCGCACCACCTCCCGCCTGGCCCGCCACGGCCCGCGCGAACACGAGGTGCGTAGCGGTGCAGTCGCGGACGTCGCAGCCGGCGCTGGAGCCGGCGCCAGCACCCGGCCATCGACGCCCAATGCCCAGACGCCTTCCGCCGTGGGAAGCCGAGCGACACCGCGACGGCACCCCGCTGCGACGAGGTAGCACGGCGGGTCGTCGCCAGGAGGGGGTCGGCGTCGGCGGAATGGAACGCGGGGGACTCGCTGCCCGCACTGCGGGAAACGGCTGGTACAGACGGCACCCAGGATTACAAACGCATCAACGGGGAGCGACGGAGGCCATATGCGCAGAAGAATGCAGCAGGCAACGTCAAGCAAAACGTCGGCGTGCCGACAAGAACACGCATGCATCGAGGGAGAAAGCAGGAGCTACAGCAGCATGGCGACAAGCTCTGCTCCACCACCTGCGCCATGGTCAGCGCCCGCGCGGGGCAGAGTGCCACGGGGAGGGAAGGCCGGAGGGTGGGAAGGCAGGACGGCCGCAACCGCAGGGAGGGTGGAAAGGTGGCACAGAGTGGGGATGACCACAGCAGAGAATGCGTACCCCATCTGCCGCGTGGGAGACCACCCCTCCGGGCGGGGGCCGCACCTCTCTGGTGGCGCACGCCCGCAGCGAGCAAACGTGCCATCGCACCCGCCCTCGGGGCGAGCTTCCCTCGCCCGTGGCCTCGGTCGGCGCGGCAGCACCCAACGGGAGCGCCCGTCGGGGGGCCGCCGCCCCACTGGCTGCCGGGCGCGGGCTCCCGACTACCACCCAGAGGTGCGACAGTCCACCCCACCTCGTACGAGGCTGGCGCGCCTCCCCACCGGCCGCCTCCGAGACGCCTGCCGCCGACATCCATGTCTGCCGCCGACGACCGTGTGCGTGTCGTCCCAGAGCGCATCCGGCCGCGCTACGCGGTCCGGTCCTGGGGCAGCACGAGCGGCGCCTGGCCGTCCGCCAACGCCGTGACACCCGCGGGGCGCGCCGCCGTCAGCATCGTCAGCACGTCTTGGTGACCACAGGCAGCGGCGCACAGCAGGGGCGTCGAATGGTTGACGCCGGGCGCATCGACCGCTGCGCCAGCGTCCACGAGTGCCGCCACGACTCGCACGTGCCCCGCGTGGCCGCCCTGCGACGCACGGTGCAGGGGCGTCAGGCCCGTGTCATCGACCGCGTTGACGGTGGCGCCCGCCGCCAGCAGCGACGCCAGCAACGCCGCCACCACGTCCAGCTGACCCCCATCCGCGGCGCGACGGAGGGCCGTCGACCCGTCCTTGCCAACCGCCTCTCCCGGTGCGTTCGCCCGCACCATCACTGCCGCCCTCACGTCGCCACCACCGCCGCCCGCGGTATGGAGCATGGCGCCGCCAACTCCCGCGTCGGCTGCAATGCCCGCCACAGGACAGTCCGCCGCCGCCGCCCCACCCCCCGGCACGGCGGCAGCGGACGGCTGCGCCGCCCCAGCCGCGACGCCCGCTGCAGCCACGGCCTGCCCAGGCGGTGACGCCGCCGCCACACCCGCGGGGGTGTCCGCCGCAGCGGCGCTGGCAGGCAACGCCGGCAGGCCGCCGCCGCCCCCCGCCACCGCCGCCGGCCCCGCCGGTGGTGGCGACCACCCCGCCACGGGGCCGGCGGCGCCCCCGGCGGCGCCCCCACCCGCCGCGGCCGCGGCGGCGCGTGACGCCGTCGACGCAGCTGAAGGCACCGCCGGTGACGGCGCCTCTAACGCGTCCTTGACCGCCGCCCGATCCGCGGCCACTTACTCGGGCGTCGCGGCCATGATGGGCGACATGGCGCGCGCCGGCCGCCGCCGCCGGCGGATCGGCCGCCTCACTGGCGTCGAGGGGGCTGTGTTCGGCCGGGGAAGCCGCGCGCCGTCAGGGTGGCGCGCTCGACCAGGTGAAGGGGGGGAGTGACCCGACCACGGTGAGCACCTGGGCAAGGGAGTGGCGGCCGGGGAGGGACGGGGAGCTGGGACGCGACGGGCGGGGGGCTGCGACAAGCGAGGCGGGAGGCTACGACAAGCGCGGCGGGAGGCCACGACCAGAAGGGGGGGAGGCTCTGGCGAGAGAAAGAGACGCTGCGACGAGAGGGGAGGAAGACAGAGACGAGAGGGGGGGAGGCTGTGGCGGGTAGAGGGGGTACCGCGACGGGAAAGGAAGCGTTGTCGCAGTTGCCACACGTGCTCTGCCTTGCCCAGAGGGTCACCCAAGGGACACCGATTGACGGGCACGCGCACGTATGTACTGTACATGTACATTGGAATTGCCGGGAACAGTGCTTTGTCGCAGCCGCACCCACTCTCAATTGGCTATGGCGTCCATGCGGCCGTGCGGCGGGGGAGGTGTCAGCTCGGTGTCATCGTAGCGCCCGGCGACGCACACGCACGCTCGCCACTCCCCCTCCACCATCACCGCCGTCGCGGCCACCGTGCACCTCCCCCCCCCCCCCACTCCACCCCCCCTTTCGAACCCCGCGTTGGCACACACCGCTGCTCCGCCGGCCAGCCACACGCCGCCTCCCCCCCTCCCCCTCTCCAGCCGCGGGCGCGCGCGCGGCGGGCGTCTTCCCCCGCCGCACCCCACCGCCCGCCGCGCCGCGCGGCCGACGCGCCAGCCGGCCGGCCGGCCGGGCCACCGCCCTGATGGGTCCCCCGCCGTGGCCGGCGGCGGCGGCCGCGCCTGGCGCCCGCCGCCGCCCACGCTGGCGGCCGCGGCGGCGGGGGCGGTCGCGCACCGCGGCGGCGGCGGTGGTGGGGGTGCTGGCCGCGGCGGTGGGGGTGGCGGCGGCGGTGGTGGTGGCGGCCGCTGCGCCGGCCGACGCGCAGGAACTGGGCAGCCGTGGCGATGTGCCCGCGGCGGCCACGCCCGCGCCGGGGGACGCGGCGGCCACGCCGCCGCCCGACGACGCGCCGGTGGCCACGCCCGCGGCGGCGGCCACGCCGGTGGCGGCGGCCACCCCCGAGGCGGCCGTGCCGGCTGGGCTCCCCCCCCCCCCCCCGCCGCGGTCGACCCGGTCGCCGCCCTGCGCGCCACCTACGCCCTCTCCATCGTGGACGACGCCGGCCTGCAGCGCTTTGCCGGCACGTCGGTGGTGGTGGCCGGCGCCCCGACGGGCGTGTGGAGCACGTGCGCAGCCACCAACGTGACGACCGCGACGTGCTTTGTGGAGGAGGTGTACCAGTCGCAGCTGTCGTTTGTGTTTTCGTACAACGCGTCGCTGGCGGCGGCCGCGGTGGGCGCGGCGGCGGCGGCGGGGGGGGCGGACGGCGGCGCGCCTGCAGCGCTCGCCGAGCCGACCGTGACCGCCACCGGCGGCGACGCGCAGCCGGCGGTGCGGCACTATACGGTGGACGCGGCGACGGGCAGGGGCAGCTTTACGGTCGTGTACGCGTGTACGGGCGGCCACGATTCGCTGTCGGTGATGCAGCTGGCGGTGCCGCTGGGCGGTGGGGGGTCTGCTGGGGACGTGTCCATCACGTGGGGGAAGGTGTGCTCGGGGGGGCCCCACCGGTACCTCGAGTGGGGCGTCGTTGCGGGCGAGGGGGTGGTGCCGTTTGCGTCGGCCGCGGGCGCGGCGTACACGTCCACCCCCCTGGAGCAGACGACGGTGCTGTCGTTGGGCCTGCGGCCGCCTGCAGAGACGCTCTCCTTTGGCTACCCCGCCGTCAACTCGTCCGACCCGTCGGTGCAGGTGGCGGTGCGCGGGGTGTCCAAGTCGGGCGGCACCCTCGCGATTGACCAGCGGGTGACCATTACGCTGCTCTACACGTGCTCGGGGCGGGCCAACGCGACCATTGGCGTGTCGGTGCCCATCCCCCCGTGGGACCCGCTGACCGCCTCGTGGGAGAAGGACTGTGGCGGTGGCGCGCCGACGGGCCTGTCGGTGGGCACCTCTGCGGGCGCGGCCGACGTGGTCGCCGGCGGCCTGACGACGCCCGCGTTTGACCAGGCGTCGGCGGTGCGGCTGGCCGCGGCCGGCCGGTACACCGTGTCGGCCAACGCGAGCACCTCCACGTTCTACCTGGAGAACACGGCGGCGCCGTCGCTGCCCGCCCTCCACCTGGACGGCATCGCGCTGACGGTGACCAACCCGGCGGTGGTGCGGGTGAACGTGCTGGGCGGCTCGGGCTTCCTCGACGGCCGCGGCGGCGCGGAGCTGGGCGGCGGCGACGCGCGGCGGCTCAAGCTCCGCTACGTGTGCCTCGCGCACGGGGTGGCGGCGGTGGTCGTCACCGTGCCGACGCTCCGCTACGCCAACGTCGAGTGGGGGGTGGTCAAGGCGTGCGAGGCGGGGCCGGTGCGGCGGGTGGGGTGGAGCTGGCGCTCCATCAGCGGCGTGGAGGACGCGATCGCGGGCGTCCTCGCCGTCGCCGTGCTGGGGGGGGTGTGCCTGTTCCAGCGCCGCCGCCGGCGGGCGGCGGCGGCGGGGGGGGCGGCCGCCGTGTCGGCCGTGTCGCCCAGGATCAAGTACCAGCTGGCCGCGGATGACGACGAGGGGCTACCTCAGTGAGGGGATAGTGCGTTGATGGGTGGCGGGGTCACTCGGGAGTGCTGCAGGGGGAAGCAGAATAGAGCACCCCGCGGTTGCTTCGCGGAAGCCTTGGGCGCTTGGACGCTACGCGTGGGGAGCGTTGGGGGACACACTGAAGCGGCGAAAGGGTTTCGAGTTCTGTTCCGCCTGCGCCCCCCGTGCTGCTCCCCAAGATGGGGCGCCAAGCAGGACTCTCTTCGGCAGTGCGGCGTCGGTTCGCTTCAGCCCACCGCCTCAAAAGTCATCCTCCTCGCCGGCCCCCTCCACCTCAGCCGCCGCCTCCCCCCCCTCCCCCCCACTTCCTCCTCCCCCCCGCCGCCCACCTCCCCCGTCACCTCATCGAGTGCGTCGAGCACGACCTGGCACTTGGCAACGAGGACGTCCAGGGCGTCGCGGAAGAGGTCCACCGACGGCCGCACGCCCGAGCTCTCCACCGAAAACACAAAGTGCTCCCGCCGGCGGGTGAGGGCGACCGCCCCCTCCAGCTCTGGCAGCCGTATACACTCGCGGCACATCGTGCACGCGCGGGGCCGCGCGACGGTGACGCCAAGGCCGCCGCCGCCGCCGCCGCCGCCGCCGCCGCCGCGGCGGGCGGCCACGTCTTCGAGGTCAAACACGTTGGCGGGGCACGCGCCGACGAGCGTTGACGCTTCCGCTGGCGCCAGTGCTCGCCGGAGGGTCACCTCTGGGAGCATGCGGTAAAAAGCGGTCGCGACGGGGCTCCACTTGGCGTGCACGCGGCCGACGCCGCGGATGGCGTGCGCCTCAATGTCAATCTCCTGGCCGGGACGCAGCTTGGCCAGCAGGATGTCGTCGTGGACGGGCTCGACGCCGTCGACCAGCCACGCGGCTTGGTCCCCGACGGGTGTCCATTGGAGCGACTTGGACAGCACGTGCGCGTTCTTGTAGCGCACCGTCGGCGGCGCGTCGGGCGGCGCGCCCGGCACGTCGCTGCAGCGCACCTTGAGTCGCAGCACCACGTGGTTGGCAGACGTGTAGGGCACGGTCGTCGGGTCCACCCCGTCGGCGGGCGGCGGCACGTCCTCCAGCGCCCCAATGTCCACCCGCAGGGGCACGAGGCCGAGCCGGTGCGCGAGCATCTCGTCGTGCACGATGGAGGTGTTGTTGCGGATGAGCACCCGCTCAATCGCGACCGACGGCACCTCGGCGAGGAGGATGCGGCGGAGGGCGTTGACCAGCGGCGCGTCCAGGCCGGCCATGTCCAACACCAGCTCGTCCGCGGTGCACACAGAGACGGCCATGGACAGGCGCGACGCAAAGAGGGCAGGGGTGAGGGAGTTGTCGTACCCAGACGGCGCGTACGAGTTGGCCCCATACGTGCCCGCCGTGTTGGTGGGGCGCGAGAGGCCCACCTCCACCCGCGAGCGGATGCGCTCCAGGTGTGGGGGGAGCGTCGCGCCAGAAGCGTCGGCGGCGGCGGCCGACGGTTCTAGGGCGGCTGTTGTGTCCACCTCCATCGGGCCGCCTGGGGAAGACCCACTGGGGCTCCGTATGAGGGGCGGGGGGGGGGGAGCGGAGGCACAGCGTGTGGGCAGGGGTGATGCAGTACCCTGGCGGCCACGTCAGTGAGATGGCCGGCCAGGACGACGGGGCGCCGCAGAGCACAAAGATACCTCAAAAGAGTGGAGCAAAGGAAAGGTGGGGAAGGGCCAAACGCTACAGAGGAAGAACAGAGCAAAGCGCAAGGGAAGGTGCGGGACGACAAAGGCCGACGGGACAGGCTAGTTTCGAAGTTCAAGTCGCCCAGGACGTCGGCGCCGCCGTGGGCAGGCCTTGATCCCGGACAGGAATTGTAGACCAGACGACTTACTGTCGCAGACTTGGCGTTCCTTGCAAAGGACCAGGAACTCCCGCCATCGTTCCGCGTCTCTGGGACGCAAAGACTGTGCCGCCGAGACGTCCCCGGTCCAAACGGTCAGCCTCACGGATGAGCGGCCCTCCGGCAACTTGCATACGCGCAAGAGCGTTCACCCACCCCTCCCCCTTCGGCTGCAGCGGGTGGCGGCCCGCCACCCGCCCCTCGCTCCCTGTCACTTCCACCGTCGGGCGCTGCGGCTGCCAGTTCCACAGCCAAAGCGGCGGCCGCCGCCGCGGCGCCGCCGTGGCGTCGACGCCGGTCGCCGTCTGCGCCGCGGCGGTCGCCCCCGCGCCGACCCACCGCCCCCCTGCTGGCCATGGCGACGTCCCCCCCCCCCCCCTCGCCGCCATCCCCGGCGTCCCGCCCGCGTCGGCGGCCGCGCTCGCCGCGGTCGGCGTCATCACGCCCGCGCAGCTGCTGTGCAGCCCGGCGGCGACGCTCGCCACCCGCTCCCGCCTCGCCCCCACCGACGTGGCCAACGTGACCGCCGCGGTCGTTGCCGCGCTCGCCGCGCCGCCCGTCCCGTGGGCGGCGCTGTGGCCACCCCTGTCGGAATCCCCACCATCGCACCTTCTGGCGGGTGGCGCCAACGGTGGCGGTGGCGGCGTCGGTAGCGGCGGCAGCGGCGGCGGCGGCGGCGCGGGGGGCTCCCCATTCTCTACCGGCTCCCCCACCGTGGACGCCCTCCTCGGCCGCGGCCGCGGCGGCGGCGGCGGCGGCCTCGTCCCCGGCCGGCTGGTCGAGGTGGCCGGCCGGTCGGGCAGCGGCAAGACGCAGCTGTGCCTGACCGCCGCCGCCGCCGCCGCCGCGGCCGGCGGGTCGGCCGTCTACGTCCACGCGGGCGGCGTCTTCCCGGCCGCGCGGCTGGCGGCGATCGTCTCCCACCGGCTGGTGCTGCGGGGCCGCGGCGGGGTAGGGGGCGGGGGGGGGAGGGGGGAGCGCCCGCGGGGCAGCGGCGGCGGCAGCGGCAGCGGCGGCGGCAGCGGCGGCAGCCCCGCCAGCCGCCGCCGGGCGGCGGTGCGCGCCGCGCTGGCGCGGGTGGCGGTCGTGCGGGTGGCCACTACGGGCGACGTGGAGGCGGCGCTCGCGCGGCTCGCCGCGGACCGCGCGCACGCGGCGGTGCTGGGCGGCGGCGGGGGGAGCGGCGACGGCGGCGGCGCGGGCGGCGGCGGCGGTGGCGGCGGCGGCGGCGACGCGGGGGCGCCGCCCCCGCCGCTGCTGCTGCTGCTGGACGGGGTGGCGGACGTGGTCGCCCCCGCGCTGGGCGTCCGCGGCGACGGCGGCTGGTTTGGCCACGAGCGCCTCGGCGCGGTGCAGGCGGCGGTGGTGGCGGTGGCCGCCACCGGCGTGGCCGTCGTCGCGACCAACCAGGTCGTGTCGACCGACGGCGGGGGGGGGGGGGATGGCGGTGCCGGTGCGGGTGGCGGTGGTGGTGGCGGCGGCGGTGGCGGCGGCGGCGGCGGGGGAGGCGGACGGGCGGGGGGCGACGGCGGCGGCGGCGGCGGCGGCGGCGGCGGCGGCGGCGGCGGCGGCGGCATCGGCGACGCGTTTGCGGGCCCGAGCCGCGCGGCGGCGGCGGCGGCGGGTACGCCCTACCGGCGGCCGGCGCTCGGCCGCAGCTGGGCGGCGCTGCCCGCCGCGAGCCTCAACGTGGACGTCCTGCCCGCGCACGCGGGGGGGGGGTGGGCCGACCGCGCCGCCGCGCCGGGGGGAGCCGCCGACCGCCGGCTGGGCGTGTGGGTCAGCTCCAAGACCGCCCCGGCCGCGTGGACGGCGGTGCGCCTCACCGCCGCGGGCGTGCACGACTGAGTGGGGGGGGGCGCCCGCGGCCGCCGCCGCGGCCGGCAGCCGCCCGACAGACCGACCCGCCCGCCGGCCGCAGCGTAGGCGGCGGCCGCCCCCACCCGGTGCGCGCCACGCGCGCGGCAGGGGCAAGAGGCCGCGACGGGTGCGACGCCGCTCCCCCCCGCCCCCTCCCTCTCACCGCTGCGCGGTCGGCTCGGCAACGAAAAAAGGAAAGTAAGAACGCCGGCACGACGCGCGTTTGCGCCACGCAAGGGGTGGGGGGTGGGGGAGGGAGTGGGCGGCAGCGGCGGGGTCGCCACCACCAGCGGCAGGCCGCCCCAGCCGACGCGCCAGCAGTGGCGTCGCCGCGGCGCCGCCAGCAAGCAAGACCCACGCACACCCACACACGAACGGGAGCTAGGGGGGTAGCGACGGCGCTGGCGGTGGTGCCGCCCCCCGGGCGGGCACACCTCCGCGGCGCCGCCGCGGGGTGAGCGGCGCGCGCAACACGCGGCACCCACCACCCGTGCCAGCCGCCCGCCCGCGCGTGCGCCCGCCACCCCGAGCCGCCGCAGACTTCCCGGCCCCCCCCCACCCAGCCAACCATCAACGCAATCCCGACGGCCCCCTCCGCGTCCCAGCCTCCCGTCGCCCCCCCCCCCCCTCCGCAACAAACTATAACGCGTGCCCCCCCCCCCCCCTCCCCACGACGCTGCTGCCCCTCACGACTGGCTCACGTACCGCCTCGGCAGGCCGAGCGCGGCGGCGAGCCCCGGCGGCGGCGGCGGCCCCCCCCCCGGGAGCCGCGGCTCCACATAGTAGAGCTGCGGCGGCGCCCACGGCCCCGCCGCGGGCGGCCGCGCAAACAGCAGCGCCCCGCCGCCGGGGCCGCTGTGCCGCACCGCCGCGGAGGCCGCCGCGGCCGCGGCTGCCGCCGACGTGACGGGCGGGCCGGCGGCGGCGGCGTCGCCGGCGGCGGGGACGGGCTCGATCGCGGCGTTGCAGACGGGGCAGCGGTTGTTGCGGGCGGCCCACGCCTCGATGCAGCTGGAAGCGGGGGGCCACACGACGGAGACAAGGGGCGACAAAGAGAGAGGAGGGGTGATGCGGGGATGTGCCAGCGGTAGGGAGGGAAGGCTCAGGTTGAGGTTCAAGCGGGGGGGGGGAGGGGGGAATACGGGAGCGACAGGGCCGGCAGGAAGCAATGGCAGCGGGCGTCAGCAGGTTTCACCCACGTGCAGCACAAGCAGCCTCGGCAGCGCACGAACGGCAGCGCCGCCCTGCTGGCGGCACGCCGCGCGTGTGCCACGCCAACGACCACGCCCGTGACGGCGCCCCACCCCGCGCAACGGACCCCCCCCTGCTCCCACCCCCCCCCCTCTTCCCCCCACGCCGGCCACAGCAGCCAGCCGCGCCGCCCGCCCCCCCCATCCGCAAGACGCCAGCACCGTCGACGGCGGCGCGTCCCCCCTCCTCCCCCCCACCCCCCCATCCGCCACCAAACGTACCCCGCGTGGTACAGGTGCGAACACGGCAGCCGCCGCACGCTCTCCCCATCCTCTGGCTCAAACAGGCACACCGCGCACGCGTCGCCACACTCTGCGTCCGCGTCGGCGGCCGCGGCGGCCGCCGCGGGCGTCGCAGCGTCGGCGGGCGCACCCGCCGGCGGCGGCGGCGGCAGCGTCGACGCCTCCTCCCCCGCCGCCGCCGCCGCCGCCGGTGGGGAGCCACCGCCGCCGCCCGTGGTGGCGGTGGGGGCGGCCTTGCTGCCGCCGCCCCCCCCCCCCCCGCCCGCGCGTGCGTCACCGCCGCGGCGCGCGCGTCGAGCTGCGCGCGCGTCACTCCCCCCCCCCCGGCGGCGTGGCGGCACTGGCGGCGCCCCACCCCCCTCCCCCCCCCTCGCCCAGCGGCGGTGGCGCGTTGAACAGCCACATGCGGGCGGTCGGGGCGCCCGGGGCGCCACCCCCCCCCCCTCCCCCCCCCACGGCACGTGGCCCGGCGGCACGCCGCCGCCGGGGGCGCTCAGGTACAGGCCGGTGACCCTCCCCGTGGCGCCCCCCTCCCCGTACAGGACGCCCGTTCCCGCCGCCGCCGGCGGGGGCGCCGCCGCCGCCGCCGCCGCCGCCGCCGCGGCGGCGGCGCCCGTCCCCGACGCGGCCGGCAGCGGGGGCGTCAGCCAGGGGGCGGCGGCCGCGCCGGGCGGTGGCGCCGCCGCGGCGCCGGCGGGGACGCCAAACCGGGGCGTCGGCGTGGCCAGGAAGGCCGGCCGCGGGTGCCGCCGCCGCGCGCGGAAGATGTAGAGGATGGCCACGATGGTGACGCCAATGAGGATGACCCACAGGACGGAGCGGGAGGACTCGCTCAACCACATGGTGGAGGGGGGGGAAGGAAGTGGAGCAAGCACAGAGCCGGGGGGGGGGGGGGGGGAGGAGAGGAGGGCGGGTGGTCAGGATGGGGGGGGGGGGGGGGAGGAGGCGCAACGGCGACCGACGACGATGACCCCACGCGACGCGGTCGGCCGTGCGGCAAGGGGGGGAAGGGGCAACCGATGGACGCCGCGGGTAGAACCTGCTGTGCGGCGGCGCGGGAGAGGCTGGCAGGGGTTGCCGGACGGGTGGGCACGTCGCCGGCCGAGGACGACTGTCATGGAAGGGGAAGAGCCTCGGGAGGGGGCAGGCAGGTGGGCCAGGCGCAAGCTGCCAGCTGGCGCTGGCGGAGCTGGGCTCCAGGTTGAACACAGCGCGGCCTGGCCGCGCAGGACCACTGAAACGGGGACAGCAATGAGTAGCGTACAGCCACCAGCCACCAACCCGCGGGGTTTTGTCTGAGCTGCCGGATCACGCTGTTCAGTTGAACGGAGAAGTCAGTGTGAGGCTACATGACTCTCCCTATTCTATAACCGACTTTCAACGGCACACGTGATTTATGAAATAAATTGGGGTGAAGCGACGAACGTGCACTTCTGGCACACGTGGCCACCTTTTTGTGGACGGGCACTGAAAAGTCGAACGGACAACCGCTCAAGCAACCCGCCCAGGCGCGCACAGCAGCGGCTGGCACCGTCGAGGGCACCCGCTCAACACAAGTACGGAAAGCGCTTGACGGAAGGGTACGCGAAGGGTATCAAAGTCCGTGACACAATCAACGTGACCTTCACAGAGACCAGCTGCGTGCTCACAGCTTTGATGATAGACATTGTCCCGCCCGCACCGGTTTGACATCCCGGCGTGAGATTGAACGACATGCTCTCATCCGTGAGCCAGGTATGCGGTGCTCAAGCTCGAAATCTTACCCACTGAGTGCCCATGCGCAAGAACAATAGGCATCGCTTGTGCGCCTCTCACAGCCATACTCGAGCCATTGTCGCTTGCAAGCCTTGACGTTGCTCTCCGACCCGAGTCGCTGACGCTTCGCTGCGGCCATAGTACGGGGGGTTGCGGCGCTAGACGACGTGGTCCTCGCCGTCTGCCACACCGGCCGTCGCTAGTAATGTCGTCCTTGTTTTTGAAACAGTTTCAAGTTGCTGTTGACCGCGTGGAAAGTATTTCATCCCCTAGGATTTCAGCGATGAAACAAGAAGCCTGCCTCATAAACCGGGGACGATTTTCTTCGGGGTTTGACATTCCTGAGTAGGGCGACTTTCAGCAGATCGAGGAGGCGAGCGGGTGTCTCTGTGCTTCTCACGCGGGACGGGAGATGGTGCCGGCACCCAGGAGTCTCGCCCGTCCTCCGGTCCCCTTCTCGCCTGGCCTCTTGACTGCTCCTGCCGTCCCACCCTCCCCGACCCCCTCACCACCCCGTCCACCCCCTCCTCCCTGCATAGAGAAGCAGACATGGACGGCAGGCGTTCCGCTGCCGCCGCCTTTGCCGCGCCCGCCTTTGCCGGCCCCGCCGCGGCGGCCACCCGCGGCAGCCGGCGGCTGGCGGGCGGCGCGTCGCCGCCGCGGGCGCCGCCGCGGCGGCAGCCGACGCTGCGGCCGCGCGTCGGCGGCCACGCACCGGGCTGTCATGCTCGGCGGGCGGTGGCGCCGCCGCCCGCCGCGTGGTCCATGGCCCTCACCGCCCCCGACGGCGGCGCCGCTGCCGCCGCTGACGCTGCTGCGGCTGCCGACCAAGATGGCGGCGGTCCCGGCGCAGGGGCGGCGCGTGCCCCCCCCCCCACCCCTCGCGGGGACGTTGGCGCGTCGGCGACGCCGACCGCCGCGTCCAGCCGGCGTCCGATCCCCTCTTCCGGCCGCGGCGACGTCGGCGGCACGCTCGAGCCCATCCGCCGCTCCCCCGTCCTTGCCGCCCGCGCGTCGGCGGCGGCGGCGGCCGAGGAGGATGAGGAGGAGCCCCACGTGCCGGGCGTGTGGGACCTCCGCCTCGCGTCGCCGGCCAAGATCAACCTGTACCTGCGCGTCATGCGCCGGCGGGACGATGGGTTCCATGAGCTAGAGAGCCTGTTCCAGGCGGTCAGCCTGCACGACACGCTGCGCTTCCGGATCAAGCGGCGGGAGGGAGGGGGGGACGCGTCGTCGGGCGCCGCAGACGTGCTCGACCGTGGGTCTGGTCCAGCTGCGCCAGCTGCTGCCGACAACGCAGACGCGCCGACGGTAGCCGGCGCGGCGTCATCGGGTGTGGTGGACGTGAGCGTCGGGGATGGCTCGGCCGAGCCAGCCAGCCTCCCTGCGCGCACTCCCCCCTCGTCGTCTGCTGCCGCCCCCTCCGCCGCCGCCGCCTCCGCCGACGGCGGCGGCAGCGGGACTGGGCAGGAGGACGACGGCGACGACGCGGACGTGGACACCCTCGAGTGCAGCACGCCCGGCGTCCCGACCGACGGCTCCAACCTGGTCCTCCGCGCACTCGCCGCCTTCCGCGCCGCCACCGGCAGCACCACCCACTACCACGTGCACCTGGCCAAGGCGATCCCCCACGAGGCGGGCCTCGGCGGGGGCTCCTCCAACGCCGCCACCGCCCTGTGGGCGGCCAACCACCTGGCCGGCCGGCCGCTGTCCGCCCGCGCGCTCGCCGACATTGGCGCGGGCCTCGGCTCGGACGTGGCCTTCTTCTTCTCCCCCGGCACGGCGCTGTGCTCGGGGCGGGGCGAGGCGTTCACGCCCGTGCCGCGACTGCCGCCCGCGGCGCTGTACATTGTCAAGCCCCCCGTCGGGCTGTCCACGCCCGCCGTCTTTCGGGCGCTCGACCTGGACGGCGTGTCTGACGCGGACCCGGACGCGCTGCTCGCCGCCCTCCGGTCCAGCCTGTACGGCGCTCCCGTTGTGAATGACCTCGAAGCGCCGTCGTTTGCGCTCGCCCCGGAGCTGGCCGACCTCAAGGCCCTCCTCGTCGGGTGTGGCTTCAAGCGCGTCCTCATGAGCGGCAGCGGCAGCTCCTTCTACTGCCTCGGCGAGCCCGCGCAGGTGGGCGGGCTGGAGCGCGCGCTCCGCGCCGCGGACCTGACCGACGTCCGCGTCCTCCGCGCTATGTTTATCAACCGCCGGGCGGCGACGGTGGAGGGCGGGCCGCCGGGGGGGGACTGGTACATGGACGGGGAGGTGGAGCCGCTGCGGCCGCTGCGGTACAACCCAACGTCCCTGGTTGGGTGAGAGGAGCGGGCGTCGGCAACGAACGCATCGCCATGTCAGTCTCTTCCCCATTCTTTTTTGTTCACATGATGGACGCCGCCTCCGTGCCTACGCGTCGGCTGCAATTCACGCCCCCCCCCGCTCCCCCCCGCCCCCGTTCTCCATCCCCCCATGCTTTCCCGCCCTCCCCCCCCCCACTGTACGAATTCGCTTCACATGGCCAGCGCCTGGCGTAGCTGTTTGGCGTATGGCGGCCACGTCATCCACTTGGGCACGACGTTGCCCTTGAAGAGGGGCTCCCGCAGCTTGGCCAGGTACGCCTCGTCGTCCGTGTCGAGCCGCCGCACCTCGTCCACGCACGCCGCAAAGTCGCCGGCGGGCCCCTCCTCACACACCACCACCGCGGCAGCGTTGAAGTAATCGCCAAAGTCTGGCGTCCCCCAGTAGATGGGCACCGTCTCGGCGAGGTAGCTGTTGATGACCTTCTCGGTCATGTAGCCGGGCGCGACGCTGTTCTCCATTGCAAACGAAAACTTGTACGCGCGGTACCACCAGACGCTCATGCCGCGGTCATTGTCGAGCTCAGGGGGCGGCCTGCCGGCTGGCGGCTCCGCGTTCTTCTTGCACGCGCCGAGCGCGTCGACCCGCTTGTACCGGTCCGAGAGGATGGTGAAAAAGCGGGCGCGCGCGGTCTCGACGTGCGTGCTGCCGTCGGGGCCGACGCGCGTGCAGTGGCGGGACGCCCACGCGGCAAAGCGGGTCTTGGACGCGAGCACCGCGGCGGCGTCCCAGCCGGGACCCCGCAGCAGCCGCTCGGGCTGCATGGACGCCGCCCGCTCGCCAAACGAAAAGAACGCGTACGGGATGTGCACCACCGACGCGGGCGACTGCGCCGTGAGGGACGCGGCGTCAGGTGGCGCGGCCGCCGCCGCGACCGCGGCGGGGCTGCCCGTCCCCCCCTCGACCCGCACCGTCGAGATGATGGGCCGTGACGGGGTGCCCCACGCGTGCAGCGTCGGCTCCATGTCGACGGCGACGACCGCCATCGGCGCCGCGGCGCGCTCCGACGGCGCGCAGCGGCCCCACGCGGACTTGATCAGCGCGTGCGCGTCGGCCCAGTCGGGCCGCGCGCGGACGGTGCCGCCAGACGTGGCGGCCAGCGCCCGCACAGCGCCCGCCGCGTAGTCCTCCTCGCAGTAGGTCAGGCGCAGGGGCTCGGCGTGGCGGACCAGGTCCCTCGGCGCAGCCGCCCATAGTGGACGCTCCCCAGCGTGCACCCCACCGCCGCCGCCGTCGCCACTGGCGTTGCCGGCGCTACCACCGTCGCCGCTGCCCCCGCCGCCGCCCGTCAGAGCCGCGGACAGCACCGCGCCCGCCGAGCCGAGCACCCCCTCCGCCGCTAACAGCGCCGCAGCGTACGCGCTCGCGCCGTCGCTGCCGCCATCGCCCACGTTGGGAGGGACTGGGGCAGCGGAGGAGGCGGGACTTCCGGTAGCGTTGGCGGCGGCGGCGGCAGGGGTTGCGGCGACAGGCCCGGCGGTGGCGGCGTGCTCACTGGCAGCGCTCGCCCGCACAGCCCGCCCGCCCCGCGGGGACAGGGACGAGAGGATGGACACACCGCTCGCGGCAATGACGATCAGGGAGAACGCGAGGAGGCGGCGGCGGGGGAGGGGCTGCGGGCACACGCGGCGGCCGTTGCCGCCACCACCGCCGCCGCCGTCGCCGTCACTGCTGCCGCCGCCGCCGGGGCGCGCCCAGCCGCCACCGCCGGGGCGCCACCAGCCGCTAAACGGGCCGCCTGCGGCGGGGGACATGGTGTGGGGTGGCCAGCGCGGTTGGGGTCAGCGCCAGACGAGGAGCCAGGCGGGGAGGGAGCTGAGCAGGGGTGGGATATCACACGTGGGGGTGGGGAGGGTGGTGCGGGAACAGGGACAAGGGATAAAGCTGGGGCTGAGGCGCGTGGAAAACGGGGCAAGCCACAACGATGGACAGGCGGAGAGTGGGGGGGTGCGTGGCGGTGGGGGTGGGGGCGGGGGTGGAGGGGCGAGGCGACGCGCCGGCGGCGGCGCGGCGCTGCCGCGAGAGCGGTCAGCGGCCGTCGGGGCCATACATTCCGAGCGCGCCCCCCCCCCCCCCCCCCCCCCCCACCCCCCTCCCCACCCGTGTCGGTCCCAGGAGAACGGCGTGCGTCCGCACGTCCGTCGTTGCCGGCCATTATCGGGGCGGGCCAGCGGCGCCCCGGCGCTAGGCGTGGGGCGGGCGACCCATCGATGGGCGTCCCGTCCCCGTGGCGGCGGGGCCGCGGTGACCGCACCGCGGGGTGGGGTCGAGAGCAGCGAGAGCGGCGGTCCACTGCCGACCTGTCGCGGCCGCGCCCGCCCCCCCCCCCCCCCCGCGCCGCAAGCGCTCGACGCCATTGGGGTGGGGGCCCTTCCCCCATCCATCGAGCCGACAGCGGCGGCTGTCTGTGTGGCCGGTAGCGAGAGGCACCCGCGGCGGCGGTGCGGCGACCGACGCGCGGCGCGGCCGCGTCGGCCGGCAGGCGCGCTGACACCCGGCCGGTCGGGTGTGGCACGCTGCGCGCGTCGGCGCGGGCGGACCCCCCCCCCCGACCTCTTCCGCCTCCCCTCGCGCGCACGTCATGAAATTGGGCAGAGAGCCTCGGGGCCGTTGAGTTCTCGCAAGTTCCATCATGGGCGGCCACGCGCCACGGTTCACAGACGGCGGTGGGCGCGTCCGCTGCTGGCGCCACTGGGGGGCCGAGGCAAGGGGAACGGGGGGAAGGGGTGGGAGGCCCGAGGGTAAAAGAAGCACGACGGGGAGGCGGTGAAAGGGTGGGTGGGGTCTGGCCACCTCGAGCTGTCTCGTTTGTGCGGACATCTGTCGCGAGCGCCTGGCAGATAGATGCGGTGCCGACCTGACCTATGTCGGCCACAGCATAGCAGTGGCGGGGCTTCGGCCGCCCACCCCACGAGGACGCCCGAACAGCGTACAGTCAATCGAGCTGGGAGTGCCTAAACGCGTATTTGGCAAGGAGGCACGAGGTGTCGGGCACCTAGGCACAGCCACCAACATGAGAATTCCGGAACTATTGGATACATAGCGTTACCAATTGATATGGAAAATGGACTGCAACAACGATCATCCAATCAAGGGCCTGCAAAGTATCGACCCTTGACTGCTTCGAGCTCTGGTGCTATCTGAGGTCGACAAGAACGTGCTCTGATTGGCTGTAGATCCGCGGTATTCCTTGGCAGCCACCAGCTCGACTATCTACATAGCAGAGTTCGTTTTACAATAGTACTGAATCTACCGTTAGCCCTCGTTGGTGGCTATGCGCGCAATCTATGGTACAGTGACAGTCCATGCCCACGTCGGCCACAGATTGTGTGCCGGCCGCTTCGACGGGAGGGTCGGGGCGGCGTACCGGCAAGATCCCCTTGCCGCGGCCGGCCCCCACGTCTTCTGCCCTGTTGCCCCCCCCTCTTCCGCGGATCTTTCCGGTTCCTCTCACCCCCGTCTCACGCCTGCCCCATCGTCAAGGCCAGGCGGGTGTCCGGCCAGACCCGCTCGTACGCGGCCGCCACGCGGCAGCGCAGGACGAGGGTGCCCGCCACGCCCATCACCACCAGAACCGACGGCGGGGGAGCGCCCAAGCGCCCGCCGCGCGACTCGTCGTCGGCGGCTGGCTGGGCGTCCTCGTCCTCTGGGGGCGGGGATGGGGCGGTGGCGTCCGCCGACGCGGGTGCCTCGCTCACGGCGCCGCGCTCGCCGCGGCCACGCCCGCCGCTGCCACTAGCACAGCTGCTGTCGTCACCGCCGCTGCTGCTGCCGGTCCCGTTTGGCTTGTTTGGCCGGCCCGGTGGGCGAGGCGGACGCGTGGCGGCCGACGCTGTCGCCGCAGGTGTCGCCCGCCCCGCCGCCGCGCTCAGGCGCGTGGCGGTGTGGAGGGGTGGGGAGGTCTCCCGCACGGGGCGCCGGCCACCGCCCACGGGGGCACCATCCTCGAGTGGCGGCGGCGGCGGCGGCAGAGATGTGCTCACCGTCACTGCCACTTTCTTGGCTGCCCGGACGGCCGAGGACGCTGCCTGCGTCGCGGCCGTGCCGGCCGCCCCAACGCGAGCCACGCCGGCGACAGTGGGGTCAGCTGCCGCGGCCACGGTGTCGCCATCGATGGTGCCTGTTCCACAGACGGCGGCGCAAGGGGTGGGGAGGGCGGCAGCCATCGCCGACGTCACCTGGCTTGGCGGCCCGCGCTGGGGGTCGCCCGCAATGGGTGCGTTCGTGGCTTCACGCCCACCACCATCGCTCCGAGATCCACTGCCGCTGCTGTCACGACGCGGCACGCCGCCACCTCTCCCAGCCGAGCCGCAAGGCGCCCCCGCAGTGACGGCAGCGGCTGCGACGGCCGCGGCGGCGCCAATGACGAGCATCAGGGGCAGGCGCGGGGCGGCCGGCCGGCACCACCGCGCGGGGGACGGCATCCTGGCGGTGTCCGCGGCAGCCGCCCGCGGGCGTGTCATCCCACAAACAGGCCTGCGGCAGGAAGGGGGCAGGGAGATGAACGGCCTAGCAGAAAGTGGGTCGACGTTGGAAGGGCCACTGCGCGCGCGCGCGGTGAGATTTCTCCTCCGTTGGGGGTCTGGGCGGTGCGTGCGGTGACCGCGGGTGGGAGCGCCCTTTTCTGCCCCTCGCGTCTCGCGCCTCTGCCGTCCTGCCAGCGGGACTTCCACCTGGAGAACGCGGCGCGCACCCCCTCCCTTCCGAACCTGGCAGGCAACTCGTGGCCGCCGGTAGGCCCGCGCAAGCGAGGCGGTCCGAGAAGTCCGTTGGTAGTGACGAGCCCAGAAGACGGACCGCGCGCGTGCGTACACAACAGGCGCGCTGTCGATGACCTGGGAGCAGACCCGCAGAACAGGGAGTGGCAGACAGGGAGAGATGAAGGAGACAGCGGAGGGACAACCTCCCGGCCCCTCGTGCTTCTGTAGCCCACGTGGATACGCATACCACGCTACGGACCGCACAAGAGCAGGCGATGTCATTGGTGGCAAACGCGGTGGCCTGGGAGCGGGGGGGAGCGGTGCCACGTCCGCCGCTGCACCCCCCACCCCCCTCGCGCGCTGTAATCGCGGGGAGGGGTCAGCTCCCCCCGTGCCCCGTGGGGACACGCCTTCGCCCGATTCCCTCCCTGCCGCGTGAGGCAGTGCCGCTGATGCGGCCGAGGCTCGGCGTGCGCTGTCTCCACTGGCCCCCCCACCCGTCCGTCGCAGCCGTCCATTTCTTGAACAGACTGCCGCTGCCGCCCCGAGGCGGCGGCACACCGCGCGGCCGGCACGAGTACCATTGAAATTAGTGGTGTCTATCGCGGCGACAGGTACGGCGAGCGCCGCCCACCTCCGTACCGCCGCTCGGTGTGGCAGCGGGGCAGGCGGCCAGCAGAGGAGCGTGGCTGGGTGTGGGAGGAGCCGCGCGCATCCCACGCCATCCACCGGCTAGCTGTCCGTTGTGGGGGTGTGCTGCGGCTCACCTGCGGTAGCAAGAAGGAGGGGAAAAACTATAGAGGGGGAGGGGCGTGCGCATGCGCGAGTCGTGGCGGCCCCGCCCCGCCCGCCTCTTGCGCGGAGCACCCGCTTCGGCGGCCGCCGAGCGGCCGCGGCCGCCCCGCCGACGCCACGTGCACTTGTGAGAGCGCGCCCGTCTCGGGGTCCTGTTTCGTGTGTTGCAGCTCCCGCCTCCCCCCCCACCGCGTCCCTTGTCCGCTTTGAGCTGCAGCAAGGTGGCGGCGGCGGCGTGGCGGGGGCATCCGTGACCGCAGTGGCGGCAGAACTGGCCACGAGAAGTCAGCAGCACCGCCGCCAGCAAGGACGGGGGGCGAGCGGGTGTCCAGCAGAGTCGAGGGGCTTTGCAACGCACGTCGCCGGCTCCCCCCGCACCTCTCCACTACCTACACCGCCGTCATACCCACAATCAGCACCTCTGCCGGTTCGAGCGGGGCGCCGACGGCCAGACCGCGGCAGGACGACCGCTGCAGAAAGCAAAGCAGCCTGCTAGGCAGGCCGCCTCTCTCAGCCTCTCGCTCAACAGCCACCGCGACGCGGCGCGGCACGCTCCCAACCGCCCGTTGCGGGCGACCACCGCCACCGGCTCGAGCGGCGCTCGACAGCCCGCGGCAGACCACCGCGGCGTGCAGACGACCGCCGCGCGCCGCGGCGGCCGCGCCACGCGACGCGTCCTGCCGTGCAACGACGCGGCACGTTGCCACGGCGGGCGCGACGCGGCGCCACGGTGGGGGTGGCGCCTGCACGACCACCGCCGCAACGCTCTGCCCCCGCCACCACCTCCGCGTCTGCCGCGCGTGCGCGGCGCGTCACGGGGTGCGCGCCGCCGCCGCGGGCGCCGCCACGGTATTTCCTCCAGGGCCCCCACGCTGTTCGCACGGCCAAGGAGCCAGGAGAGGGGACGACGGCGCGCCCGGGGCGCTCCACCGCCGCCGGGTCGGGTGGCCGCCGCCGGCTGGTGGCCGCCGCTTCTCACTTGGCGGCTCCCAGCGCGCGCGGCGGACACGCGCGCGCGTGGGAGCCGGGGGGGTCAGCACCCGGGCCCCCGGCGGCCGCGGCTCGGCCCCGTACGCCCGCCGCGTCGGGTGGCTCCGATGTGGCCGCCACCGCCGCCGCTGCCGCGCCCGCCCAGCAACGGCACCCGCGCGACGGGGCCGGGCGGTGCGGAGCGGTGGCTACCGCCCGCAGGCGCTGACCCTCAAGCCAAAGTAGGCGAGGGATGCACCGCAACCCGGCCACGCACACCCTCTCCCCCCACCTCCCACCCCCCCCCCCCGCCCTCTTGCTCCCCCGTCTCCTACCCCTGCCACGGAGAAGGGAGGGGGTGCTCGGCAGGTCCCCATGGCGCACCAAGACGCCCGACACCCCCCCCCCAACAGACGGCAGTGGGCAGCTGTCACGGCGGGCAGCGGGTGAGGGGCGCCGGCGCGGTGCCGCTCACGTGCGGGTGCCGCGGCCGCGACAGCGACGCGAGCGGCCGCCGCCACACGCGGCGGCGGGGACTGCCCAACGGGGCGCCCATCCCCGGGGATGGCAGCGGCAGCCGCCCGTGGGCGGCTCCGCCGCAGCCGTCGCCGCCGCGACCGCGGCCGCCCCGCACCGTGGCGGTGGGTAGGGCTGTCGAGGCAGCGCGGCAGCCGGCGAGACCACGAGATGGGAGGGGGGGGGGGGGGGTCGCCGCAACGTGCCGCAGCGGTTGCGCTCGAGCCGCCGGCGGCCAGCCGCCCCACCGCGGTCGCGCGGCTCGCCGCGCCGCCGGTGCCGCCGCCCGTCCACACACACACCCGACGGTACCGGCCGTGTGGCGTGGCAGGGCCGCCGCGGCTCGTGGGCGAAGAATTGGAGGCATCTTGGGGAGTTACCGGCGGCTGTCGTCCTGCCGGTGGTCGTCGTCTTTGTTTCGTGTCTCGCCCTCTCACCGCGTCCCCGCCGCTGCCTGGGGGGACCATGGCGCGGCGGGCGCGCGGGCCGCCACACCCCCACGCCCCCTGTCTCCCCTCTGCCCCCCCAGTCGGGCGGCAGCACCGCCACAACCGGGCTAGCACGACGCACCGCCGGTGCATCCCCCCCCCCCTTCCCCCCCCCCCTCCCCCCCAAAACGCGGGCGCGGGGCCGTCACCACCCAAACGACGCCGGCGGCGGCCGCACCAGCCCCGCATCAATAAGTGCCAGCGCGTCCGCGACGGTCGCGCGGAGCCCCGCGGTGGCGGTGGCCCCCCCCCCGCGTCCCGCGGCAGGCGGGTGACGGGCACCCACGCGGCGGCCGCGGCGTCGTCGGCGGCAACCGGCGGCGGGGCGGTGGCGGCGACAAAGCCGACCACGTCGACGACGACGTAGTGGAAGGCCGGCGGCCGGATAATGTCCACCGCCGTCACCACCCGCCGGTACACCACGTCCGTCGCGCCGCCGTCGTCGTCATGGTCGGCGTCGCGGTCGCCGTCGGTGGCGTGGGTGGGGGGGGGGGGGCGGGTGCCGCCGACGCCCGTCTCTTCCGCCACCTCCCGCGCGGCGCCCGCGACGAGCGGCTCGTTGCGGTGGAGGGCGCCGCCCGGAAAACTCCACAGGCCCGCCGACGGCGGCTTGCCCCGCTGGATGAGGAGCACCTCGGGGGCGGCGGCGGCGGCGGCGGCGGCGGCGGGGGCACCCCCCTGGGGGGGACGCCGGAAGAGGACCGCCGCGACGCCGACGCGGGGGGGGGCCATCGCCGCCGGGGGTGCGTCTGGGGGTGGCCCGGGGGGGGGCGCCGCCGCCGACGCGGCGCACCGGCCGAGGCGCGGGGTGGGGGGGCGGCGGCGGAGCGCGCGCCAGACGGCGGCGCCGCCGAGGGGGGGGGCAAACGCCATGGGCGCGTGCGTCGCCGACGGGGGGACGGGCGGCCAGCCGCCGGGCGGGGTGGGGGGAGGGGGGGAGGGAGGGGGACCGCCGCGGGACGTTGGGGGGGCGGGCGGGGTGGCGGCGACGGCGTGGTGGGACCCGACGCTGATCCGCGCGCAGCGGCCGGCGTGGGTGGGGGGGGGGCAAGATCCGGCGGGCGCGCCGCCCCGTGCGTCCCTGCAAGGACCCGCCCACGCCGCCGTGACGCTCCCGGCCGCCCCCCCCGCCTTCCCCCCCCGCCCGCCGCCCCCCCGGCACCCCCCCGACGCTGCCAGCGCATCCGGCGACGCCACGTCGACACCTGCCGTCCAAGCGCACCCCTTCCCCCCCCCCCAAGCTCAAAAAATGTACACGCACGCACCCCCCCCCCCCCCCGCCGCCCCCCACCCACCCGCCCCTGCCGTGCCGTCGCCCACCAGTAACGGCTACCGCCGCCGCCCCCCCAAAACCGGTCCTAGCGGCGTCGACCCCCCCCCCCCCTCCCTCCCCCCCCCACCCGTACCCACCGCCGCCGCCGCCGCCACCGCCGCGGCAGCCACCCGCCCCGACCGGCTGGCGGCGGCCGCGTCCCGCGCCGCGACGACCGCCGCCGCCACGGCGAGCGTCCCCCCCCCAACACCAGCCGCGCAGCCGCGGCGGCGGCGGCGAGCAACACCACCCCACTCCCCGCGTCGACCCCCCCGCCCGCGGCGAGCCACGCCAGCCCCGCGTCGCTGACGCCGTACACGCCCGCCGCGGCCGCCGCCGACGCGGCCGCGGCGGTCACCGCGTGCCACGCGACCGACAGCGGGCGACCACGGCGGCGGCCGCCGCCGCCGCCGCCGCCGCCGCCGCCGCCCCCACCGCCACCCCCGCCGCCGCCGTCGTCACCGCCGCCGGCGGCCACCCCCCCGGCGAGCATCAGCGCCCACGCGGCGGCCACGTCCACTGCCGTCGCGGCGAGCAGGCCCGACAGCGGCACCACCGACCGCGGCGCGTGGCCCGCAACGACCGCCAGCACCGCCGAGCCAAACGTCGCGGCGGCCGACAGCGCGAGCACCCCCGCCGCGCTGCCGCCGCTGCCGCCGCTGCCGCTGATGCTGCTGATGCCGCCGCCGCCGCCGCCGCCGCCGCCGCTGCCGCTGCTGTTGGCGGCTACGGGGCACGCGGCCGCGACGCGGGCGGCGCGGGCGGCGGCGGTAGCGGCAAAGAGGGCGGCCGCCAGTACCGCCGGCGGGGTGAGGGGCAGGGGGGGGGACGGGATCGCCGCGAGGGCGCTGGCAAGGGCGGCGTAGGGGCGGGAGGTGGGGGCCAGCGCCACGCCACCGGCAACGAGGGAGATGGCGGTGAGGGTGTGAGCTGCGGGTGCGCAGGGAAGAGAAGGAGGGGGGGAGAGCAGACAATGGCGGCGGAGGGGCGGCGGGCGGGGAGGGCGACCAGCCAGCAAGCCACACGCAGACAGCGGCGCACGTCAGCCGCAAGGTCCTACCCACTCACACGATCCTCAGCAGCAGGAAGAGCGAGGGAGAACAAAAAAAAAAAAAAAAAGGCAACAAAAAGCACGCCGGCCACGCCCTCCCTCCCCCTCCCTCCCTCCCCCCCCCCTCCTCCCCACAACACGTACCCAACGCCAGTGGGTGCGCCGCCGCCGACGCGGCCACGCCCGACCGCGGCGACGCCCCCCCCGCGGCGGCGGCCGCCGCCGCGACCGCGGCAACGGCCGCCGACGGCGGCCGCGTGCGCGGCCGCGCCATCCAGGCGACGGGGCGGAGCGGGGGGGGGGGGTGGGATGAGCGGCGGGCGGCGGAGGAGGGAACCGAGGCGGTGGGGGGGGGGGGGGGGGGGAAACGTCGTCCGCGGTGGCGGGTGGGAGGGGGGGGGGGGGGGGGTGGGGGTGGCGGAAAGGTGGACCGCGCCGCCTTGTTGACAGCGAACCGCCGTGCGACTGCGCCCGCCGCGGCGCCGCACGCGCGCGGCGGGCGTTTTTTTTGTGTGTGTTCTGTTTCTTGAGCTGTCAGGCCCGGGCGCCGCGTCAGCGCGGAACACTGGATCGAGCGGGGCGTGGTGGCCCCGCGTACGAACGGGGGCGGGTGCCCTATGGCAAGGTCAAGGCGTGGCTGGCGCACAGCACCCGAGAAAAAAAAAAAATGGTACACGCCGCAGCAGCAAAGCGGGCACTCGCCGCAGCAGCAAAGCGGGCACTCGCCGCAGCGGCCGTCTCGCCCGTCACCCCCCGAAAAAAAAACCAACCGTCCAGGCGAACAAAAAGCCGCCGGTGCGCCGCCTGCCCCCAGCCCGTCTACCAAACCCCCCCATGGACGCTCGTCCTCGGTGCCCCCCCCCACCCACGCGCCCCCCCCTCACACGCTAGGCACGCCCCCCCCCCACCCCCGTGGGCGTGCCGACAGCCCCAGCGTGGACCGCACCCACGCGGCGCCGTCCAAAAAAATATCCTCCGGCGTGCCGTGCCCGTCCTTGCCAATCGAGCAGTAGCAGATGAGCTCCGCCCCCGCCGGCGGCGACCGCACGCCCGCCGCGTGCGCCGCGTCGGCGAGCGCCTCGACCACCTCAAACGCGCCGCGGGTGCGGGCGAGCACGTCCCGGTTGCCCGTGTAGTAGCGAACCGGCTTGGCCGCCAGCGCCGCGATCGCCACGCCGTTCCCGGCGACCGCGTCGGCCGTGACGGCGGGCGCCGCGACCGCCGCCGCTGTCGTTGTTGTCGCCATTGTCGCCGCCACCCCAGGGGGGGAGGCCGCCGCCGGTGGCGCGGCGGGGTTGCCCGCCGCGGCGGCGACGGCGCGGAAGGCCGGGAGGTCGCC
Organism: Pyropia haitanensis; assembly: GCA_008729055.1. Lineage (NCBI taxonomy): Eukaryota > Rhodophyta > Bangiophyceae > Bangiales > Bangiaceae > Pyropia > Pyropia haitanensis. Next base: position 320,429 of record SDUX01000010.1, read on the forward strand.
CAGCCACGTGACGGGCGCAAACGCAACGACGCCAGCAACGGCCGGCGTTGCGCCGAGCAGGGACGCGACGAGGCCGCCGCGGCTGACGCCCGCCGCGACGAGCCGCCCCGGCGCAATGACGCCGCCGTCGATGAGGGTGGCCAGGCCCGCCGCGACGCGCGCCACAAAGCCGCCGACCACGGGCGTGCCGCGCGCGTACGCCGCCGCCCAATTGTCGAGGGCGGTGATGTTTTGGGCGGCCGTCCCGTGGGCGGGGAGGGTGACCGAAAAGACGCGCAGGCCGCCGGCGGCGACGAGCCCCGCGCCGCCGCCCCCACCGCCGGCCGCCCGTGACGACGACGGCGCGTCGTCGGCGGCGGCGGCGGCAGAGTCGCCGTCGGGGTAGGGCACGAGCGCGCGCGGGAAGGCGTCAAAGGGGGCACCGCCGAGCGTCTCGGCGGCGCCCAACCCAAAGTACACCACCGCCGGCAGCGGGCCCGCCCCGAGGGGGGGCCCCACAAACCGCCAGCCCCGCATGCCGGGCACGGGGGTGGAGGCGGCGGCCATCGCCTCGGGGGTGGGGGGTGGGGGGGGGCGCGGCCGACCACGAGGGGTGGGGGGGGCGGGGGTCGCCGCCGTCGCCGCTGTCGCCGCCGCCGCCGCCGCCGGCTGCTGCAGGGTCATGGTGGGGGTGGCGGCCGGGACCGCACCGCGGGGGTGGCGGCATCGCCCACTGCTCAACGGGGACGGGTGGGACTGCACCCGCCCGGCCGCTGGCCGTCGGTGGCCTAGCGGTCCGGCGCGGGCGCCGCCGGGCGACGGCGGGACAAAGGCCATGACCAACAGGGCCGGGGAGAGGCGGAATGGGGGAGGCAGCGGCAGAAGGGTGAGGGGGAAGTGACGGAGAATAGAGGCCAGTGCGCAGCCGGGCAGTCACCGGCAAGGAAGGGGGGAGAAGACGAGATGCACTAGCTAGGCAACGCAGCCGCAGCGGGGTGGATGTGCAAGCGTGACAGGCCAGCAGCGGGGGGCGGCTGGCGTCGGGGCGGGGCCAGCATCCACTGTGGCGGTGCGGGCGTGAAGGCCCGTCGCCGCCCACCGTCGATGCTGCCTGCTCCGGCCGCGACGCTGTGGCCGCCAAGGGCCCACCATCGCCTGTGCGGCTGACGGTCGCTGTCCACAAGCCAATGAAACGACTCTCGAGACCGAAATCAATGCTACTTAATGATCTGTACTTGAGCGCGATTTCGCTGCAGTCTGACAGGACGCAGCCATTCCGAGCGGGATCGCGCGGCATCGTGCGCGGCAGGCTGTAGTTGTACCTCGCGAGCACCAGCCGCCGCTGCCGCGACGGCGCCCACGTGGCACTGGACGTGGAGCTCCGTGCCGTAGTGGTGGGTGCACGAGACAGACGTGGTGCGGTGGGCCGCAGTCTGACCAAGGTACAGCCGTCCCACGGCAACAGGGACGAGCGTTCCCCCTCATCTTTGGCTATTGGCCGCCAAGCGGCCACCACACTTTCCCCTTCCCCCTTGGTGGACCACGCCATTGATTACTGTGCCGGGAAGCCCCGACGCTGGGCGCTTGGCGCCCGTCGGCCCGCCCTGCGCGGCCCGCCATGGGCCTGCTCTTCCTTGCCGCCCGCACGCTATGGCGTGCCGGCCACGCCGCCCTCGGGCCGTCCACTGCTGATGGCGCCGATGCGGTGACGACCCCAGCGGCGCGCGCGGCGGGGTTGGTGGCTGCCGCCGCCGGGGTGGTGGCGGCGCCCGCCGTCGCCGACGCGGCGCATCCCCACGGGCACACGACGACGGCGCTGGCGGCGGTGCCGCGGTGGATTCTCTTTCTGTTGGCGCTCGGCTGCCTGGTCGTGGCGGCGCTGGTGGCGGGCCTGACGCTGGGCCTCATGTCCCTCGACATGGTCGGCCTGGAGATCATGAGCCAGTCGCACAACCTCGCCGAGGCGGAGGCGGCGCGCCGCATCCAGCCGGTGCGGAAGCAGGGCAACCTCCTCCTCGTCACACTGTTGCTGACCAACACGGTCGCGTCGGAGCTGCTGCCGCTCGTCCTCGAGACCCTCTACCCCGGCGGCCCCGTCGCGCTCGTCGTGTCGGTGCTGTCGCTGATGCTGTTTGGGGAGGTCATCCCGCAGGCAGTGTGCTCGCGGCACGCCCTCCAGGTGGGCGCCTTCCTCATTGGCTTTGTCAAGTTCCTCCGCGCGCTGCTGCTGCCGGTGGCGTGGCCGATTGCGGCCACCCTGGACGCGGTGCTGGGCGAGGAGATTGGGACGGTCTACTCGCGCCACGAGCTGAGCGGCCTCATCGACGCGCACTCGCGCAACCGCCACGGGGTGCTGACAGAGGACGAGACGACCATCCTCAAGGGCACCCTCACGCTGTCAGCCAAGACGGTGGCGGACGTGCTGACGCCCGCCGAGGACGTCTTTTGCCTCGACGTGGCGGCGGTGCTGGACCGGCCGACCATGAAGCTGTGCCTCCGCAAAGGCCACAGCCGCGTGCCCCTGTACGAGGGCGACCGGGGTAACATTGTGGGGCTGCTGCTGCTCAAGCAGCTGATTCTCATTGACCCGGACGATGGCGTGCCGGTGCGGGCGCTCATCTCCAAGAAGAAGAAGGCCCACAAGGTGCGTGTCTCCCCCCCGCTGTACGTATCGGCTGACACGGCACTGTCTGAGCTGCTGAACGAGTTTAAGGACGGGCGCTCGCACATGGCGCTGGTGTACGATGACATTAACAAGCCAGATGGGGAGCGCACTTTCCTTGGCGCCGTCACGCTGGAAGACATTGTGGAGGAAATCCTGGCGGAAGAGATCATTGATGAGACGGACCGGTACGTGGACAATGTGAGCAAGCAGCCGGTGCTGGAGCGCGGACCCGATGGCCGCCTGGTGCGCCACGCGACGGTGCTTGCGAAGCAACGGCTGACCGGGACGGGTACGATCCTCCTGAAGGAAATAGACGTGCAGGCGCTCAAGTCTCCGCTGGCCGCCAAGGTGTCCTCTGCGCTCAACCAGCTGTCCGTCTCGTCGGGAGTGGGTAGCAGCGGCGCCGCACCGTTGGGCGCGCCAGCCGGCGCTGCCGGTGGAGCTACCGCCGGTGTTGCCGGCCCGTCCGTCTCTCGCACCCGTCCGGGCGCGCCGTCGCGTGACGACAGCTCGTCAGCCGACCCCCCCGGCAGCGGCAGCGGCAACGCGGCGGGCGCGGCGGCGGGCGCCGGCGCCGCCACCAACGGCAGCGTCGACGATGAGGACGGGCTGCTGCTGGGCGTCAAGCCCCCCCACGGTGGCTGCGCAAGGAGGGCGCGCGGCTGCGGAAGCGGGTGAGCGCCCGCGGCCGCGCGCCGGCGGGCGTCGACGCGACCGTGGTGGGCGGCGACACGCCGTCGGCGGCGCTCGGCAGCCGCGTGTGGATGCAGGTGCCGCAGGAGCTGGTGGACGAGGAGGCAGGGCGCGTTGAGGGGGCCGCCCCGGCTTCCGCCGCCGCCGCAGCAGCTGGCGAGCAGACTCCGCTGCTGCCGCGGTGAGGGAGGGATGGGGGGTGGTGTCTGGGCAAGCCCTCTAGGCGTTCCTAGGTTGAGCACGGTGCTGCGGGCGTTGTGCGTGTGTGGGTGTGCGTGTGTGACAGTTTTTCGGGAAAGCGTGCGCAGTAGGCCGCCACACCTGGTCTTGTGCACGAGTGCAGGTCGACGACGCGGGGACTGGAAAGGAAGTGGGAGCCAAGGCCGAAAGAAATCAACAGTCGGCAGCGCCGCCCAAGCGCGCACCCTCCTCTATGGCACTGCGCCCTCAGTCGTTGACGCGGCGCACGACCACAATCCAGTTGTCATTCATCGCATAGGGTGGGCGCCCGAGGTCCACCCACCGACCCTCCTGGCCTTTGATACGGTCCAGGCTGCCCGTCCGCAGCCCGCCGCCCCACGCGCGGGTCGACCACCAGCGCACAGAGTAGGCGCCCCTGCCTGCCAGGCGCATTCGGACGGGAAAGCCGTAGCTGGCGAGCCCCACGTATACCCGCAACGGTTGTGCCAGCGCCCAGCTTCGCTGGATCAGCTCGTCGGCGGGCGCCATGGCCGCGAGCGGCAGGTCCGCCGCCTCTACCAGCTGGGGAACGCGCTGGGACGCCGCAAACAGCCGCGACCACACCCGAAAGTCCTCCAGGTCATAGTCCGAGCCGCGGTTCCAAAACTCCACCCCGCCGCCGCCGCCCAAAAAGCTGCCCCACACCACCGACCGGAGCGTGGTGGCGTGGTCACCTCCCCCCGGCTGGTTGTCCAGCGGAACCCCTTCCCCGCCCGTCTCATCGGTCGTCACGGTCCACGGCTTGCCCGCCGAGGACGACGCGGTCACCCATTGGCGGGTCTCCTTGTGCACATCAAACGAGTTGTACACCTGGAGGGAGGCGGTCGTGAGCGCCGATTTTCCGCCCAGCATCGGCTGGTAGCGCCACTTGTGGTTGGGGAAGGTGTGCATGGCGAGCGGCCGCCGGTACGCAGAAGACAGCGACCGCAGGCGGCCGATAAACGCTTGCTGCTGTTCGACGCTGATGGGCACCGACGCCTTGTTCGCATTGGACTGGAAGCCCTGCTCCTCACCGAGGTTGAGGACGGCCCCGTTGGCGCCGCTCACAAACCGCGCCACCATCTCGCGGTAGTAGACCCGGCGGGTAAAGGCAAATGACCCGCCCCGCTCGTCCGCCTCAAACAGGTGCTGGTTCTCCGCTTCGGTAAGGTAAAAGTGGCGGGCGACGCCCACCGTGTCGGCAAAGGCAAAGACGCGGGCCCACTGGGCCAGTTTGGACACGTCGTACCGCGCCCGCTCGTCGTACGACGTAAACGGCACCACGTCCTTGCTGTCGCCGAGGACACTGTTGGTGAGGATAAACAGGCTATTGAGGTTGGACTTGGACAGCCACCGCACCATGCCGACGATGCCCTTGCCCTTCCCGCCCTTCCACGTCGGGTCCCCCGCCTGCCAGTCGCGGACGTGGGGCTCCCACGTGTGGTGCGACCCGGGGGTGTTGTCAAACGCCTTGTCGCCCAGCACATTCTCGGGGCACCCCGCCCCGTTCTTCACCCACACCTTTCCCGAGCCACTCCACGTCGGGTACCGCGAGCCGGCCGTCCACTGGAGGACGCCCTGCCCCCGAAAGTCCTTGCCCCGCTTGTTCGACGCCTGCACCTCAAACGACGTCGACTGGCCATTGAACGAGGCGGCCTCGCCCGCGGAAGGGTCTACCGACGCAGCCACCCATCGGCCCGCCCGGAACGAGGCCGTCACCGTCCACGTGCCGGTGGTGGTGGGAAGGAACTCGCACGCCCACTTGTTGCCGCCCGTCGCGCCCGTGTCGGCCGCGTTGCCGTCGGCGGCATAGTAGCCGGGCGTGCGGAGGGTGGCGCCGCTTGCCGCGTGCGCCCACGTGCAGTCGAGGCGGTAGTCGGCAAACGGGTTGGGCGTGGCGGCCTCGTGCGTGCCGGGGCCGTCCCAGGTGGCCACCTGCCGGTGGTGCACCCGCTGGGGGCCCGTCAGGTAGACTGCGGCGCCGGGGGTGGTGGCGCCGGCCGCGGCGGCCACGACTAGAGCGGCGGTGGCCGCCGCCGCGACGGCCGCTCGGGGGGATCGCCTCCGGCGGGGAGGACACATGGCAGCAAGCTGACGGGGTTGGGGGGGGCGGGCAAGGAGAGCGGGGAGCGCCGGGAGAGACCGACACCAACAATGCTGGCGCGTTGCGGCTGCGACGTGAAACGAGGTGGGGGTGAGGGAAAGGTGGATAGATTCTTGCCACGGCGGGCGGCGTGGCGGCGGACGGCGTGGCGGTGGGACGGCCGGGCGCTCGGGCAACCCAAATAGCTAACCAGACGGTGGCGGCGGGGCACCGCGGTGACGGGCGGCCGCGCTTCCCGGCCGCTTTTCCCCTCCCCACCCAGGCCAAAGTAGGGCGCCACATGGCTACCCGGGACCCACCCGCCGCGACCAATGTATCCGGCAATGCCAGCTCGGTACCCGCCGGCGCAGGCACCGCCCGTCGCACCCCCCCCCCCCCCGCCCGCCCTCATCGCCCGATCTCGCCCGCACTTTTGGCGGGCGACGGCCGGGCGGCGGTCGCCCACCCAAGCGTGCTACCGGTGGCCACCGCACCCGTGCCGGCCGCGGCCTCGACGGCGGCGCCTTCTCGCCTCCCTCACGGACAGACGATGGGGGCCCCCCGTGCCACGCATCACACCGATAATTGGGCGGGAGGGCCACGCGGCAGGCGCGTGACGCGCCTGCCCGGCGGTGGGGTGGGTGAGTTGGGAGGACGGTGCCAGTGATTGGATGAAGCCCGTCGTGGGTGCGGCAGGAGAGGACAAGCGGAGGAGGGAGGGGGGAGGGTGCCAAATGACGCGGCCGGGAACACGAGAAGACGGTGCCGCCGGGCCCGCACGGACGGCGTGCCCCGTGGACAGGTCGGCACGTGGACTCTCCGGGCGCGAGCGGAAGCACCCAGACCACCACCACCGCCCACCGCGTGCCCTTCCGACCGGGTGGGAGATCTAGGAACCGGCAGGGGGCCGGCAGCGGCCGGCGGCCTTGGCCCGCCCGCCCGGCACCGAGGCTCGACCCGCCCCCGCCCGCCAGTGAATTCGGTCACAGAGCGCCAGTCTCGATCACGCCGGCCAGGCGCGCTGCGGCGGGGTCGGGCTGGGGCGCTTGGTCGGGGGGAGGGCGGGCGGGGGGGGAACGGATGTGCGCCTCACGATGGCGGGCCGACGCCACTGGTGGCGCCCGCGACTGTTGGCCGCGGCAAGCGACCGCGCCTGGCCGTCCGTCGTGGATGAATGGATTGCTCTCATTGAAGGGTGGCTGGCCATCCTGCCACGACGGAAGGGCCATGTACCGTGGCACCACCGCGTAGTTTCACCTTGCGGCCGACCGGGGCACCCAATCCCGCTTTCAGAGGGGGGGCGGTACGGGGGGGGGGGGAGGGCAGCCAGCCCCACGGCCAGGGCCCACCGCACCGCGGCGGCGGCCGTCCGTGTCGCCGCGGTTGACCGGCTGCCGCAGCGGGCGCGTCGATCGGCGCGCCCTGCTGCCGCTGCCAGAGCCGCGGTGGCCGCCGATAGAGGGGGCGGCGACGGCAGTGGCTACGGCGGCGGTGTCTCGCTGCTGCCGGGGTTGACCAAAGAGCCGGCCGGCGTGTCATCCGCCGCCGCTGTAGCCGTCGGCACCAATCACCGGCCGCGGGGCTCGTAGCCTCCACGCCAGCTCTGTTAACACCTGCCCGAATGGGATATGTCCATAGCCTGGCACGGCGGCTGTTTGTCAATGATGGGCCTGGGGTGGGGGGGGGGGGGGGGTGCAAGTGTAAAGTCATGCTGTGGGGGGGGTGGGGAGTGACGAGGTATGCCTCGTGAGCGGAAAGCGTCAAGGAACAGTGAAAGCCAGACGCGGGAAACTTGGTCCTCCACACGGACTCGTTTGGGCATCAACTGGGAGACATCCTGTTCTGAGAGAACAGAGTGCGTGAGGGTGGATGGGTGTGCAGGCTGGCGCCAGCACCCACCAGGGTCGCCTTCCGGAGCGGTAGCGGCTGAGCGCTGCTGCTGCAACGTTGGCCGCCCATCAAAACGAGCAGCAGTGGCCGCGATAGACTGTCCCTCGGTCCCATGCTGGCGGGGTCTCTTGTACGGCCGCGGTGGTGCCACCCTGCTTCCACCAAGTGCCCGTCAGCGTTGCCGCGATGGTTGTATCCCCCACGGGTCTCAGCGAGGTCCCTTGTCTCTGGGGTTCCATCCAAGTCATTGCGGGACTCTCCCGCGCCAAGCGGCCTCGGTCGTCCTGCAGGTGCGGCAAGGTTCCGTTCTGAGACTGGGCGCGCCCGAGCGGGCGAGCGCTGGCTTTGCGCGCACACGGCTATCCCCGGCCATACAACAGGAGCTCGGGCGTCCGCGCTGCGACGGCCGTCCTCAACAGCCACGGCTCGGCCACGTCCACCTCTTTCTTCACTGCTTTGATGACGTGACTGCTTTCACGGGAGAAGACAGTCGTTGAGGCGGGAAGTGCGAGCACCAAGAAGAAATGGACCAGCCCAGAAGTTGGTAACGTTGAATATGTGTTCGCACGCACATTTTGCGCAAACACAAAAATTCTTCTCCTGCGGGTGATATTTATCGATGACTGTCTTTGGTGCGCTTTTGGGTCATGATCTGAACAGGTCGATGTCTGAGCCAATGAAACGGTTCCCTTCATGATGTGGACACATCCACTTTTTGCGAGATGCACAATAAATGAGCAGCCATACGTAGCTGAGTCGTCAAGTGTGGACCAGGGCGTAATGTAGTCGAAATGTCTGGTCGAGTCATGTCATTCACCCACATTCGAATATCCAAAACGCTGTTCGATTGCTGTCGGGACAGCAGCGCTTCAGCAGGGCTCCAGCTGCGTGAAGAACCGCAGACTTCGTGAACCACCGTCCTACCACCGTGGGGGCAGATGTGCGGGGACAACAGCGTCTGACACGCCCCTCCATAACTGCGACTGTGCCGTCCACCCACCGTCGCCGCGCCCACCCGTCGTGGACCGTCTGCCGCCGCTGATCAGCAGCTGCAGGTGTACCCTCGTCATCGCGGCTCCGCCTTGCCCCGGCCAGGGTCCCGCCGCCAACCGCCGCCCGCCGACGTCATCCCCCACCGGTCGGGTGGGGGGCGGGGCCGGCTTTCGCGCCGTGGTGATGGAGGTGCGGATCATCCCACAGAGGCGGGCGCCGGCGATCCCCCCCCCCCCCCCGCCGCTGCCCGCTCCCGTCGAGGCCCCCGTCTGCTCTCTGCACAGGTCCACCCACCCGCCGCGCCGCCCGCTGCGGGCGGGCCGGCACTCTGCAGACGCACGAGCGGGGGCGGGCGTGGACGGCCAGCCGACGCCGCCCCGCCTCGGCCGACGGCCACCGCGTGACGGGGCGCGGGGTGGCGGCTGGCAAACGCCGCCGTCTGCGGCGCCGCAGCCGGTCGGCGGTGGCGCGGCACTGCCTGCCGGTCGCCCCCCCACCAGACGTCCGTCACCCCCCGCTCCAGGGCGGAGCGACAGCGCCGGCCACGTCACCACCACGCCCCGGCGGCGGGTGGCGCGATGCCGCCCCGCCACGCTGCGGGCACGTCCTCAGGGATGGTCCCGGCCGGGGGTCGCGTGTGGACGACGGGATGGGTGTTGGTGGCGAGGCGGGCGCGGGGGAGCCACGCCAGCGCGGCCGCCGGTCGACCTGCCGCCGCGTCGGCCAACGACCGCGGTGGGGAGGCCAGCCGCGGCTGGGGTGGGCGGCGCCCCCCCTGCAGCGCGTGTCCCCCTCCTCACCGTCGGCGAGTCGGACGGCACCGCCCCTCCCCGTGGCATCCACAGTGGGCGGCGGCGGCGGCGCCGACACCCAGCGGCGGCGGCGGCGCCAGTGGCGGCGGCCGCGGCGGCGGCGGCGGCAGCAGCAGCGGCCGCGCGGATCGCCTCCCCTGGCGCACGCCCCGACCAGCGGCGGGCCGCGTGAGCGCGGCCGCCCGCACGGCGGCGCCGCCCGTGGGCGCCGCCGCCACCGCCGCCGCCCGCCGCCGCCACCGCCGCCGCCGCGAGCTACGGCCGGCCGCCGGCGGTGGCGGCCGCCGCCGCCGGCGGCGCGGGCGGCCGCGGCCGCTGCCGCGCCCGCGCACGCGCCGGCCACCCCGCGGCGGTGGGGGCCCCGCGGCGGGGGCTCCCCCCCCCCCCCCCCCCCGCCGCACCCCGCCCGCCCGACGCCGCCGCCACCCCTGGCAGCCGACGGCCGTACGGCCCGCGCGGCTCGCAACGGCGGCCGGCGCTCCCGTCCCGTACGCGTCCGCCGCGCGGGGCGTGCGCGGCCGACCACGGGGCGGCGGCCGTGGTGCGGTCGGTGCTACCCAGCGCCCGCCCACCCACCCTCCCCCCCCCCCCCCCCACCCCCCCCGCCGCCCTCGCCCCCCCCCTCTCCTTCTCCTTCCACCACACCCCCCCCCCCCCCTTCCCCCCTTACAGCCGCAGCGCGCGGCTCACCGGCACGGGCACGTGCAGCTCCGCCGCGACGGCGCAGTCGACAAACGCGCGCACGCGGTCGCGGAGCGGGTCGGCGGGGGCACCCCCCCCTCCCCCCCCCCCCCCCCCACCCCCCCCCCCAGCACGCCCACCCCCCCCGGCGTCGCCAACACCCGCAGCAGCGTCTCACTAAACGCGCGGCTGTACGGCGGCCGCGCGACGGCCAGCACCCCCCGCACGTACCGGCGGATGTAGGACGCGTCGACGGGCGGCGCCGCCGGCGGCCGCGCCCCCCACCGCGCCACGACGCGGTTGGTGGCGAGCGCGCCGCCGGCGCGGGCGACGCCGACGAGGCCGTCGACAAAGAGGGAGCGGAGCGCCGTGGCGAGGCCGTCGTCCGCGCCGGGCAGGGGCGCCGCGAACGCGTCGGCGAGGAGGGCGACCACGTCGGGGATGAGGAGGGGGTGCGCCCGCACCGCCCGGTGCGCGAGCGCCACGTACGCGTGCGCGGTGGGCGCGAGGGAGGTGGTCGCCCGGGCGGGCGCGTCGGCGGCGGCGGCGGCGGCGGCGGGGCTCTTGCTGCCGGCCGCGCCGCCGTCGACGCCGCCGCCACCCGCGCCGGCACCCCCACCGGCGGCGCCGCCGGCACGACCTGTGGGCGCCGCCGCCCCCCCCCCCGCACCGCGGGACGGGGAGCCGAGGATGAGCGCCGGCCGCAGCCAGTGCCGCACCACCCCCGCCGCCGCCGCCGGGCAGTCGAGCGCCGCGACGAGCGTCGCGTACTTTTCGCGCAGCTGGTACCGCGGGCAGCCGGGCGGCAGCGCCGCGCACGCCGCCGACGACGCGTCGAGGGCGGCGCGCGTCGCCTCATCGTCGCCACCGTCCATCCCGTCAAGGGACGTGCGGGGCGGCGGCGGCGCCGGGCCGGCGCCCCCACCACCACCACCACCACCACCACCACCACCACCACCACCACCACCGCCACCACCACCACCACCGCCACCGCCACTGCCGCCGTCTCGACCGGCGGCAGCAGCCGCGGCAGCGGTGGCGGCGGCGGCAGCAGCGGCGGCGGTGGCGGCGGCAGCCTCTTCTGGCAGCGGGCAGCACGCGGCGCGGGCGACGAGCAGCACCAGCACCTGCCGCACGGCGGGCGCGCGCGCCGCCACGCCGGCCGGCGCGTACAGCGCACGCGTCAGGCCGTCGAGGACGGCGGGCACGCGGAGGAGCCACACGGGCGCCGCCGCGGCGGGCGCGGCGGCCGCCGCTCCGCCCGCCGCGGCCGCCGCTCCGCCCGCCGCGGCCGCCGGCCGGCCGGCACCCCCGCCGGCACCGCCAGCGGAGGCGGGACCCCCCCCGGCACCCCCCCCCCCCCCCCCCGCGGGGGGCGGAGCCCCTTGGGCGCGTACGTCGACCGCAGGATGTTGAGGGTGGCGATGGGGACGGCACCCCCCCCCCCCCCCCCCCCGCCCACGCCGCCGCCCACGGCCAGCCCGAGGATGGCGTCGACGAGCGCCGCCGCGGGCGCCCGCCGCCGCGACACGAGCGCCTCGGCCACAATCGCCGACCGGACAATGTAGACGGCGGCCGCGGCGGTGCCGCCGGCGGCCGCCACCGCCGCGGCGTGCACGTCGGCGGCCAGCCGCCGCACCGCCGCCGCGGCGGTCGCGGCCGCCGCGGCGGCGGCGGCGGCCGCCCGTGCCGCCGCCGCCGCCGCCGACGCCGCGTCCGCGGCGGGCGTGGTGCCAGCGGCGGCGCCCGCCGCGGCGGCGGCGGCGGCGGCGGCGTCGGCGTCGGCGGCGGCGGCGGCGGCGCGGGCGGCCGCCGCCGCCGCGTCGGCGGCGAGCGCGGCGGTGGCCTCGGCGAGCGCCCGCCCCACCACCGCGTACGTGCACTCGTCGTAGCAGGCGAGGACGGCCAGCTGTCGCCGCCACGCGGTCGGCGCGCCGGCCGCGAGCTGCGCGGCGAGCAGCCGCACCAGCCCGGCGGGCGTCGCCAGCGGGTTGGCCACGCCCCCGCCGCCGCCGCCGCCGCCACCGCCGCCGCCGCGGCGGTCGCCGCCGGCCGCGGCGGCCGCGGCGGGGCCACCGCCGGCAGCGGCGGCGGGGCCCCCCCCCCCACCCCATTGGCTGGCGCCCCCCCCCCCGCGTCGGCAGCAGCGGCGGCGGCAGCCGCCGCCGCCGCCGCCGTCTCGGCCGACACGTCCAGCACCGGCACGAGCGCGGCGACCTTGCGCAGGATGACCGACCGGCGGCACTCGGGCCGTGCCGCCAGCCGCATCAGCGTCGCCCGCCACGCCGGCCGCCCGAGCAGCGTGTCGACGCTGCCCATCAGCGCCGCGCCGCCCGGCGCGGCGGCAGCGGCGGCGGCGGCGGCGGCGGCGGCGGCGGGGTTCCCCCCACCCGCCGGCGCTGCCGCCCCCCCCCCCCCCCCCCCAATCTGCAACGGCACTCCCAAAAGCGCCCCCGCCCTGCGTCACCGCCGCGTTGGTCACCGCCACGCTAAACGTGGTGTCCACCACGTGCCGCAGCGCCTCGTCCAGCAGCGCGTCGCCGACGCCACCCCCCTTGCCGTCACCTCCGCCGCCGCCGCTGTCGCCGCCGCCGCTCCGACCACCGCCGCCACCCCCGCCGCCGCCGCCGCCGCCACCCCCGCCACCGCCGCCGCCGCCGTCGTCGTTGTCGCCACCGGCGGCGCCCCCCCCCCCCGCCAGGATATCCGCCCAGCCGCCGACAACGCGCACCATATCCGCGTAGCCCTCGTAGCTCGTCGCGACGCGGCGGGCGGCGAGGCTCTCCCCCCCCGGCCGGCCGAGGTCCGCCATGCTCTCGAGGTGCACCCGGATCGAGGCGAGCACGTCGGCCGCCATGATGGCGTCGGGGGCGGTGAGGGCGGCGGCCGCCGCGGCGGCCGCCTCGGCTGGCGACTGGGGGGGGGGGGGGGGAAGCCCCCGCGCCCGGGGGGGGGGGGGGGGGTGCGCCGGCCATGCCGGCGGCCGCCACGGGCAGGCGCACGCTGCCGGCGGCGGGCGAGGGCGCCCGCGAGGTACCGCGACCGCCGCCGCCGACCCCACCCCCCCGCTCCACGACCCGCGTCCACCGCGCGGATGCCAACTCGGTGCGACACGGGTGGCGTGGTGAGCGACGGGCTTGGCCAGGGGCGGGGGGGAGGACGGACCGCCGAGTAGACCAGCGCGGGCGCGGGGCGCGGCGGGCAAGGGCGGGGTGGCGTGCCGGCGGCCGCCCCGTGGGCCGGTGCGCCGGTCCACCCAGCGCCGACAGGGGGACTCGCGTTGCCGCGGACGCGCCACCTGCGGGGCGCACGCCGGGTTGCGGCGGATCACGGCTGGCCAAAGTTTGGGGTGCAGCCGTCGACTTGTTTTTTCTTTTTGCATCTGTTTTGAAAAACTCAAGTGAAAGAACAGTCCGCGCCTGGGACGTGACCAACCTCAACTACCAATGAATCGAAAATACAAGCCAGCCACTTGCCATCAGTCGTCCACCGCCATCGTTCAAACCCGCCGTGCAGAGCTCGTCGCCAAGCGTCCCGTCACCGTCGCCGACCGGATTGGACCGTCACCCCCGAGCGGCGGAGCCCCTACCGCTCCGCCGGGATTGGACGACCAGCATACAAACGGTATCTGCCGCGGGCGGGCCACTCCCCACCACCCGCAGCGTCAACCGGTGCTCACGACGGCAGCCTGGCGGCGCTGCCTTCCCCCTTCCAGATTGACCACCTGGCCGCTGGGCGCACCCCCACGAGATTGGCGGCGACGGGCCTGGACAGCCACTGGCGGCGGCGCGGCTGCACCTCACGCGGCGCTGGCCGTCACTCGAGGTCACCGGCCGGGCCTGGACGCGGGGGGGGTGGGGGGGGAGGGGGAGGACGGCCTGGCCGCAGCACCTCGAAACGATTTTTCCTAGTCGCAGCGTGGGCGACCACCAAACCGGGCAAACGCGGGCGGTACCAAGGCCCCCAACCCGCCGACAATTCGCCACCAAACCGCCGCGCACGCCCGCCCGTGCCGTGCAAGCAGCGGAGAAGCCGGCAGGGATCCCGCCCAGAGGCGCTGCGCAGAGGACCCTCTGGCTAGGGGGGGGGGTGGCTGGCCCTGTGGGACGTCCGTCGTGGCCGTACACGGTGACGCAAGCGGTTGTGCTCATTCAAAGGGCGTTGAGGGGGGGGGGGGTGTCGAGTATACGACTGAGGAACTTGGCCCCCGTGGCGCGGGCGTGTGGCGCGTGCACGGCTGGTGTGGCGCGACGGGGCGGCGGGTCACCCCGTTTCGCCCCCCCCCACGCGCGCCACACCCCCCCCCACACGCGCCGAGCGGCGACGCGCCAGCGGCTGCGTGCGCGGGCGGCAGTGTTGCTACGCGCAGCCGCGTCGCGAGCGCCCGCGGGTTAAGGGGCTCGCCGGTTTCTCTCCCGCTGCATGCGCGCCGCCGCCGCTGGCCAGGCACCCGCACCCGACGACGTGACCCGACCGCCTCTGGGCTGGCCCGCACCCCCTCCCGTACAACCCGGTCTTGTGTGTCGCACCCTTTGTCCGATCCCCCCCCCTTCCCCCCCACCCCCCCCACCCCCTATCCGCTTTTTGGTTTAGCCCATCCCCCCCCCTCGCCATGGCGACGGCGGCGTTTATGCCGCTCGCGCCCGGGATGGCCAAGGCGTTTACCGCGGCCCCCTCCATCTCATCGTTCACGCCCGGCACCAGTCGCGTCAAGGGCGGCGGCGCCATTGCCGGCGGCGGCGCCGGCAACGGTGCCGCCGTGTCGCCCGCGGCGGGCCGCCGCCGCCAGCCGCACATGCGCGTGGCGGTCGCGACGCCGTCCAAGGCGGCCGCCGCGGCAGCGGAGGCCATCCGCAAGGCGGGCGGCGTGGACCCCGTCACCCACCACGTCGCCGAGACGCTGCGGCAGGTGCGCGCGCCGCCGCGGTCGCCGCGAGGCGTCGACGCGCCGACCCGCTGGGAGCGGCCGCCGACCAAGACCAAGGCGCGCACACCGACGACGGCGGTGCCCGTCCGCCCCCGCGTGTCGCCCGCCGAGGCGGCGGCCGCGGCACGCGCGGCGGTGGGGAGTGAGACGGCCAAGGCGTGGGCGGCGCGCCAGTCGGTGACGGCGGGCACGGCGGTGGGGGGTGGGCGCATGGGCGGCGACGCCGTCGCGATCGACGCGGCGGCCAAGCAGGCGGCGTGGGCGGCGGAGCTCCGCGCCCTGCGGTCGGCTGACGCGGTCGCGCCCGTGCGCGCGCCGACCGTGGCGCCGCGGACGGCGCTGCCCGTGGGCGGCCGCCGCTCGTCGGCGTATGAGGCGCGGATGGCGCGGCTGAGCAGCCACGCCGCCACGTCGGCGGGGGCGGTGGCGGCCAAGGCGCCCGCGGCGGTGGTGACGTACGGCACCGCCGCGGGCGGCGGGTGGGCCAAGCCCGCCGCGGTGGCCGCTGACGCGGCGGCCAAGCGCGACGCGTGGGCGTCTGAGATGGCCGCCCTCCGCGCCGGCGACGCGCCCGCCAAGGCGGTGGCGGCGCCGCCGCGCGCGCGGCAGGCGATTGCGACCAACGCGCCCATCTACACCCCCGCGCCCGTGTCGCTGCCCCAGTCGGTGACGGTGGTGGGCGCGCCGCGGACGGCGACGCCCGACTACAAGTCCCGGATGGAGCGGCTGGGCGCGCACGCGGCGGCGACGGCAGCGGCGACGCCGCCGCCGTCGGCGGCGGCGGAGCGGAAGCGCCGCGGCTGGTTCCAAAAGCGCGGCGTGTCGCTCGTGGCGCCGCCCGCCCGCACCCCCGGCAAGCGCGCGTCGGCCGCTGCGGGCGCCGGCGGTGGCGTCGTTGTCCGCACCGTCACCGCGACGGGCGGCGACGGGGCGGTGCCGCGGCCGCAGCGGCTGGTGGCGGCGGCCATGGCCGTGACGCTGAGCATGTCGGCGGGGCTGCCCAAGGGCTCCAAGCGCGCCGCCGCGCTCTCGTGGCTGATGTCTGGTCGCTGATCGCGCCTTCGCGGCGGGACGTGGGGCGGCCGCAGGGGGAGCGCCACCGCTCCGGTCTAGTGTACATTTCTTCTCTCGCCAATGGGCGGAGGCGGACCGTGCGGAGCTTCTCGTTCTCTCTTCCGCCGTAATATTCTGTTTCCAAGCGCTTGTTCGTTCCAGCACGTGCGTGAGGTCTGGCACGTCTCTGGACTACCAGCGCGACGCATCCGCTCTTCACCGATGAGGCTGTCAAACGAGGGAGCAACGATAGATGTAAATCGTCGCCTAGTGCGTTTTCTCAGGCAGACCTCCACGCCTCCACACGCGCAATTGTCATTGCCAGAGATGATGCGGACGAGCAAGCAAGCCACCACTTTCCGCCAGCAGGACGTAGAGAGTGGCGGGGGCGACGTCCAAGGGGCGGTGGCTTTGGCGAATGCGGTCAAGACAACGCGGTCGTCTGCGTGATTCCTCACAGTTCTGGAGGCGGCAACGTTTTCCTTCTTGAAGGGTACCCCTCCGTATGCCAACCGCTTTGCCTACTTGGGCAAGTCTACCAGGTGTAGGCAGAGGCACACGCGAGGGCGGAGGAGCAAGACGATGGGCTGCTGCCTCCCCCGCTCCTCCCGGCGCGTCGGTGGTATGGGCAGTGGCGCGTGCTCGTCGACATTCCCTTCAAGGACGGCCGCAGAGGATGGCTGCAGAAACAGACTGTGTGCACTTCCTTATAGTGCTGCAGCCAGCGGGCCAGCACGTTGGACGTCTACTCACCCCTCAACACATGGAGTCGCGGCGTGCCATCATCAGCGCGCCCGTGTCGACCATCCATTGGTTTGCACCAATACGTGCATGGTGGCGGCGAGACGGACGCCCGCCACGACCGCTGTGTCACCCCTCCCGTCCATAACCAGGAGACTGTGCTTCCACGCTAGCATCGCCCCCACCGCAAGGCGGAGGCCACGCGGCGACTTGGAACCACATGTGGCGTCGTCGCCACCATCATGGCCAGCTCGTAAGCCGCCGTCGACACTGGGCAGCGCGCGGGTGGCCAGAGCCGCCCGCTGCTACAGCCGCGGTCACGGCCGCCGGGCGCCACCTCATCCAATGCCGCCACGGGCCCCGAGGTGGTGGCGGCCGCGTCAACACGATCACCGCCACCGCCATCGCCACCGTGACTGCGTAATGTCCAGTGCGGTGAGTTTGGCGCGCCATCTCTGCGGCGTCTAGACGCCTACACGGCTCGAGAGCGCAGCGACGCCGCAGCCGCCGCCGCGGCCGCTGTCGTCACCGCACCCGCAACAGTGGAGGCAGCGGCAGTCCCCTGTCGCCCGTGGCCGCCGGCATCACTCCTCCCATCGACATTGCCAGCGACGAGCCAGGCGCCAGTAGTGATCCCAGTAGGCCCGCTCTCCCTCTGGGCGTGTCCTCTCCTCCGTCCTGGCCGCGGTGCGAACATCTGTGGCACAGCGAGGGCGCCACGGCGGTGGCGGCTGCATCAGGAGCGGTAACCTACCCCCGCCGGCGACGCTGCCCCAGCAAGGGCGGAGCGCTTCCGTCCCGAAAGCCCACCCAACCTGGGCCACCGTCGCGCCGCTCGATGCACTGCTGTGGGTGAATGGAGGGGCCTGAAGAAACATCACCGCCGCGCGAGAGCCAACGACGGCAGCGGGGGGAGGGAGGGTCAGCACCGAAAGAGGCCAAACGCAGAGGCAAAGCCGGGAAGCCGCGCGCACGTGCTAGGTGCGCCAGGGGGTGGTAGACCAGCACCTGCGTCTGCGCGGTGGCGCGTACCGCGGGCACCCCCCGCTGGCCGCCCCCCCAGCCCAGCACGTTCACGGTCCGTCCCCCACTGCTGCCGTCCTTCCCCCCAGCAGGGCCCGTCCCACGCCCCAGCGGCAGGTGCCGCCCCTTGCGCCGCCAGACGCCGCTCACAGCGCCGCCACCGACGCCCGACCGCGCGCCGCAGCCCCGCCCGCCGCCAGACGCCGCCCACATGCCGCCACTGAGACGGCCGTCGACGCCCCGTCCGTGGCTGCTGCTACCCTCCCACAGTGGTGAGCGCCGCCGCCGCCGCCACCCCCGCCGCCAAGTCCCGATCCCGGCCGCCCCAGCATCTGCCGCCGCCGCCGGGTCCCAGCGGCGGCCGCCGGGTCGCAGCCGCGGCGAGGCGGGGGGGTGGGCGGACGCGGTCGATCAGCGTGAGGGGAGAGCCGGTGTCAGTGCCGAGACGCTGTCGCCAAAGGGGTGACGCTGCTCCAATGCGCGAATCTCATTGGTCCGCCACCTGTGACCTGTCGGCAGTCAGTGCACGCGTGTCGTCACCCTTCCTCTTCATCGCCGCTGCTTGCACCGCCCCCCCCCCCCCCCCCCACACCTGGACTACCCAGCGCCCCCTATGAAACCCTGCATCTCCTTGTCGGCTGTAGACCCGCCCCCCCCGCTCGCTGCCCGCCCTTCACCCCCCCCTCCCGAGTGCCGGCGCCATGTCAATGCCCACGCCCACGGCGGGCCAGGCGTCGCTGCTCGCGGCGCTCGCGCGCCTCCACGCCCACCCCACCGACGCGGACGTGATGCTGCTGTGCGGCGACGGCGGCCGCCTGCGGGGCCACGCGTTCTTGCTCGCCGCCCGCAGCGCGCTGCTTCGGGAGGCCCTCTGCGAGCGCCGCGGCGCTGGGGGGGGGCGCCGCCGCCGCCGCGGCGCGGACGCCGCGGCCGACGCCAGCAGCGGCGGCAGTGACAGCGGCAGCGGCAGCGGCGATGAGGATACGGACGACGACGACGACGACGACGACGACGACGATACGTGCCCCTACACGTACAATGGGGTGGCGCTCCGCGATGGGCCGGCGCCACCGCTGCGCCGCCGCCGCGGGGTGGACGCGGCGGCCGACGAGGCCGCCGCCGCCGCGGCCGCCGCCGCGGAAGAGGCGGCTGCCGCCACTTGCGTCACAGCCGACGGCGACGGCGGCAGCTACGGGGAGCGCCGTCGCGACGGTGGCGGCGCCCAACGTCGGCTGCCCCCCGCCCCCCCCCCCCCCCTCCCCCCCCCCTGCCATCGTCGACGGCGGCGCCGTCGGTGGTGGCGCTGCCGCCCGACATCCGCACGCCCACCGCCGCGACGCTGCTGCGCTGGGCCTACACCGGCTCCCTGACGCTGACCCCCCCCACGGCGGTTGCGGTCGGCGCCGCCGCCGCGGCGGTCGGCATGGACGCCGCCGCCGCCGCCGTCGCGGCTCACCTGGACCGCACCACCGATGCTGACGCGGCGGTGGTGCACCTCGACGCCGCACTGCACGCCGCCGCCGCCGCGCGGCGGGCGGTCGTCGACGCGCGGCGGGCGCGGGCACAGCAGCAACAACAACACCACGGGCGGCGCCGCCGCGGCCGCCGACGCGGCGGCGGTGACCGCGACGCGGCGGCGGCCGACACGGCGGCCGTGTCGGCGGCCGCGGCGGCCGCGGCGACGGCCACGTACGTGCGGTCTGCGGAGCGTGCGTTTTCGCGCGCCGCCGCCGCCGCGTACGCGGCGCCCGCGTTTGCCACCTTTTCCGACGACGCCCTCCGCTGGCTGCTCCGCCGCGAGGAGCTCCCGGTCCCAGAGACGGTCGTCTGGACGGCCGTCCGCCGGCGGGCGGTCGCACGGGCCACCACCGCCGCCGTGGCGGCGTTGGCCGCCCGCGCCGTCCCCTGCGGCGGCGGCCCGCCCGCCGTGGCCGCCGCGATGGCCGACGCCGCCACGCGTGCGTGGCTGGCGTCGCCAGTAGCGTCGGCGGCGGCGGTCGGCACCCCCCCCGTCGGCACGGCCGCCGCGGCGGGCGCCGCCGACGGCGTCGCCGACCTTCGTCGCCTGTCGCCGGTCAACCTCGCTCTCGTCCGCGCGGTGGTGACGCCGTCGCTGGCGCCGGGCCAGGTGCGGCTGCTCAACCTGCCGGTGGCGGTGGTGGCGGTGGAGGTCGACGCGCCGGCGCTGGCGCCGCCGGCGGAGCTCATTTTCTTCTACCGCCACGCGCTGGCGGCGTCGCAGGCGGAAGCGGCGGCCGCCGCCTCGGCGGCGGCGGTGGCGGCCACCGGCGGCCGCGGCGGCGGCCGAGGCGGCGGTGGCGGTAGCGGCGACGGCCGCGGCGACGGCCGCCCCGGCGTGGCGGGCCGCGACGGGCGGCGGCCGCCGCGGCGGCGGCGCCCCCCCCCCGGCCCCGCCGCGGCAGACGTCTCTGCCCGCGCCCGCCGGGTGCGCCTGTCGTTTGCGTCCGCGTCGCACCCGCACCCCGCGGGCGCGTCGGGCGGCCCGCGGGGCGCGACGCGCGTCTCGCTGCCCGCCTGGGCCGCCGCGCCGACGCTCACCTTTGACGCCCGCACCGCGCTCGGGCGGTACGCGGAGCTGGCGTTTTGGGCCGACGCGGGCTGCCGCGTGCGGCTCGCGTCGCTCGCCGCCGCGCTCGCCGACCGCCGCGACGCGGCCGCCGAGGCCGCCGCCGTTGCCGCGGGCGCCGCGGCCGCGTCGCGGCCGCGGCGGCGGGGGCCGGCCGCGGCGGCGGCGGCGGTGACGGCGGCGGCGGGCGGCACGGCCGCCACGGCCACGGCGGTGGCGGCGGCGGGCCGCCCCGTGCCGATGCCGCCGCTGACGCTGACGCTGCCGACGAGCACGTTTTGGTTTACGTTCTACGCGCCCGCCGCGTTTGAGCCCGCCTGGGGGTACGCCTTCACCGTCGTCGCGGACGTGAGCCTACCGTCGTGAGCACCTGGCGGCGGGCGTCGCGGCGTCGTGGGTTGGCGGGGGGGGGTGGGAGGGGGGGGGGGGTCGGGGGGCTGGCGC
This sequence comes from Pyropia haitanensis, assembly GCA_008729055.1. NCBI lineage: Eukaryota > Rhodophyta > Bangiophyceae > Bangiales > Bangiaceae > Pyropia > Pyropia haitanensis. The sequence continues at coordinate 341,219 of SDUX01000010.1, forward strand.
CACCAGCGGCACGCCGCCCGTCGGCAGCGTCCCTGGGAGTCAGACCCCTCGCTTTGTGCGCCCGCGCTCCCTCTCCACCTCTGGCCTGCCGCGACCGTAGCGGCGTGAGGTGGATGTCAACCTCCCGGCTGTGCGGGGGGCGGCAGCTGCCGCGGCGCCGCTCCGCCCCCCCCTCTCGTCAAGCGTCAAGCCCGTACCACGCATCAGGCGCGGCCCCGTCGGTGGCGGCGGGGCCCCGGAATGGCCGCGTGCGCCGCCGCCGCCGCTGCCTTTGCTGCGCGGGGCGGCTTTGCCGGGTGGTGTCAGACCGGCGCGCGTCGGCGGCGGCGGTGGGGCCGCTCGGCAGCCGCGCGGGGTGCCCGCGGCGGCGGGCCGGCCGCGCCCGTCCCTACCCCTCGCGGCCGCGGTGCAGACACCCGCGCGCAGGCCGCCAGTGGGGGGCCACACGGTCATGACGGTGCGGGCTGCGCTCGTGGTCCAAGAAAAAAACACAGAACAGCGAGGAAACGCCCCCGCACCCTGTGAGACGAGGTCCTGGGCCGTGGCCGTTGGGCAAGGACTGCACCATTGCCTCCCTCTCCGCCGGTGCATGGCTGCCCCCCGCAACCACAGCCATCGACCGAGTCCACTGCGGCCACTCTACGGGGGAAGCAGGTGCGTTGACGCCGCCCGCGCCCCCTCCACGACCCGCGGAGTGAAGTGCGGCGCCCGTGGTGTGGCGCGCCAGCACCCGCGCTCACGCCACCTGCGTGGCCGTGTGAGTTACGGCGGCAGCGGCGTCGGCCGCTTCCGCCCCCCGAGACCGGTCCGGCACCTGCAGCCCGCCGCGTCGGGAGCAGTGGCCCGGCCGCGCCTGCCGAGACCGCCACACCAATCCGCAACGACCAACGGACCAGCGCACGCCGGGGAGAGCAGCGTGGGCGGATAGGGAAGGGGCTCCCTCCCTACGGGAATCTCCACATATGCAGTCCCGCCGTATCCCGCTGCGCTCGCTCCATAAGAGCAACGCCCACCTCTGCTTGCCGCGGCGCACCGAGCTACGACGCACCCTCCACACACAACCCGGGCACAGGACAGAAAAGATGGGTGCGCCTGACGCGCACACATCCACCACCACAGCGGAAGCTCGCCGCGCAGGCGAGACCGCCACACTGCGCAACGCGTGCGCCGACTTGCCATTACCGCGACAGACAAAACACGCGGCCTCGTATGCAAAAACCCGCAATGTCTCATGCACTTTTGGGCAAGGCACCACGTGGCAGAATTGAACGCGCATTCGCCAACACTCTTGGACTATTTTCAGGTCAGTTGAAATATTCCCGAAAAGGCTTCTGCACGCGCCTCTGGTTTGTTCATCGGGCTTGGTGGGCGGCCATCCCCGCAGAGTCGCCGGCTGCGGCTTCTCTGTCACGAGCACCTGGCGCTGCTGCTCGCGACAGCGGCACCGCATCCGTGGTTCGCCGGCATTCCTCTCTGCGCCACTAACCACCACCGCCGCCGCCACCACAGCCACCACCTGGTCGTGGGGGGGGCATTCAGACAGGTTACGGGGGGGGGCGGCGCCACGGTGGGTGTGGGGTTGGGGTCGTGTGGGTTGTCTGGCATCCAGCCTATACGTGGGGGAGAGACCCGCCGCCACCCGCCGCGCGAGTCGTCCATGGAACCGCCGCGCTGCACCGAGGAGGTGGGCACCCCACCAACGCACGGACGCGACCAGCGCCAGCCCGCGCACGCCGGCGGTGCCACGAGCACCTGCGCAGCCGCCGACCAGCCCCCACACGGGCATCCACGCGGCACCGACCACCCCACTCTCACTCCCAAACCCTGCCCTCCGCCTCCCCCACCCCCTCCCCCAATTCCGCCACCACCCCCCACACCGCCCCGTACACCCGCCCCCCCCCTCAGGCGGCCGTCAACGCCGCGACGAGCAGCGCCACGACGTACACGCCCACGGCGGTCGCGGCGAGCGGCAGCAGCACGTCCCACCGCGCGAGCGCGCGGCCGCGCGCCCACTCGCCACCACCGACCACGCGGCCGCCGAGGCGGGCGGCGGCGGCGAGCGCCGCGACCGCCGCCGCGCACTCGCCCGCCGCGACCGGCCGCGCCCACACCGAGCCGAGCCACGGCACCTCGCGGGGCTCGGCGCCGCCGGCGCCGCCGCCACGGCCGACGCGCGCCGCACGGCTGGGCGTGCCCGCACCCGCCGCGGCGGCGGCCGCGCCGCCGCCGCCGCTGCGGCCGCCGCTGCTGCCGCCGCGCGCGCGGCCGCCGCCGCCGGCAGCGGCCGCGGCGGCGGTGCCATCAGGGGCGGCGGCGGCGGCGGCGGCGGCGGCGGCACCCGCCGCCGCCGGCCGCTGCCGCCAGTGGCCGAGCGCCACGTCGCCCGCGGCGGCGGCGGCCGCCGCGAGCGCCGCCCGCGCCGAGCCGCCCAGCGCCGCCGCGGCGGCGGCCGACGGCGACGCGGCCGCCGCGCGGCCGCCCGCGGGCGGCGGCAGCTCCACGCCCAGCCGCCGGCCGAGGCCACGCAGCGCGGAGCGGCCGCTGGTCGCGGCCCGCCGCAGCGCGCGGCGGCGGGCGGCGCGGTCGGCGCGGGTCAGGCCGGCCGCGTCGGGCGACGGCCGCGTCGCGGCCGCCACCGACGCGCGCGTCATGCCCGCGCCCGTGTGCGCGGCGGCGGTGGCGCGCGGGGGCGCCACGCCGCCACCGCCACCGCCGCCACCACCACCACCACCGCCGCCGCCGCCGCCGCCACCGCCACCCCGCTGCCACGCCGCCGCCGCGGCGCGGAGGGTGATGGCGGCGGGCACGCCGCCGCCGCGGCCGTCGCCGCCGCCGCCCGACGCGGCGGTGCGCCACTCGCGGGCGGTGGCGTCGTCCATCTGAGCAGCGAGGGCGGCCAGCCGGGCGGGGAGCTCCGCCCGCACCAGCGGGAGGAGCTCCACGGGCGCGCCGTCGGTGAGGAGGGTGCCCGCCGCGGGCCCCGCCCCGCCGCCGCCGCCATCAGCCGGGCCACCAGCAAAGCCGCCGCCCGCCAAGCCCGACGTGGATGGCAGGAAGCCCGCCGCCCTGCCGATTGGGGTATCGCCACCGGCAGCCGCGGCCGGCGCCGCCCCGGCCGCCGCCGACAGCGTCGGCGGCGGCACGGGCGCGGCGGCGGCGGCGGAGAGGAGCGCGAGCGCGGCCCCCCCGTGGACGGACCCCCCCACCGCCGCGTCGGCGGCGACCGCCACCGCCGCGGGCACGACGCGTGCGTAGACCGCCACGCGGGAGGCCAGCCCCGCTGCGGGCCACGCGTCCACGCTCGGCGCCGGCACGGGCGTGGCGGCGGCGGCCGCCGCGCCGGCACGGCCGCCGTCGCCGGCCGCCCGCCCCGCGCCGCCGCCGACCAGCGACCGGTGCGCGAGCGCCGCCAGCGCCGCCGCCCCCGACAGGGCGCCCGGCGGCCTCGTCGCGGCCGCCGTGGCGGCACGGCCGCCGCCGCCGCCGCCGCCGCCGCCAACGCCGCCGCCACCAGCCGCGGGCGGCGCACGCGGCAGCAGCGCGGCAACCGCGGCGGTGGCGACGCCGCCCGCCCACGGGGCAACGTACAGCGCGAGGACGCGCAGCGCCGCGACGACCGGCGTAATGTCGTCGGCGAGGCGGTGGCCCGCGAGCGCCAGGTGCACCGCCGCGGGGACGAGGCCGCCGCCGAGCAGCACCGCCGTGCGCGCCAGCTCCACGTCCAGGGGGCCCGACAGGTCCGCGGCGGCCGCGGCGGCCGCCGCCGACGCCTGCGCGCTGACGCCGCGGGGGCTGAGCAGCCCGCCGCCGCCGCCGCCGCCACCGCCGCCGCCGCCGAGGCCACCGCGGAGGGCGGCGGCGAGCCCCCCCCCCCCGTCCCGCGCCACGCCATCGACGGCGCCGCCGCCACCGCCGCCCGCGCCCGTGCCGGCCGCCGCCACGACGGCGGGGCGCCCGCGCCGGCGTGGGATGCCAAACGGGGAGCCCCCCCCCGCCGCCGCCGCGGCGCCACCCCCAGGCGTCGCGTGAAGAAACCGCGGGGTGAGCAGCGGGTTGCCGCGCAGCGGCGACGCCGCCGACGGTGCCGCCGCGACGCCCCCACCGGGCGCACCAGCCGCCGCCGCCGCCACTGCCGGCGACAGCGTCGGCGGCGCGGCCGCCGCGGCCGCCACTGCCGGCGGCGGGCGGGCGCCCCATACAAACGGCTGTGGCGACGACGGGTCGGGGGGGGCCGCCGCCGGTGAGCCGCCCGCCGCTGCGGCGGTCACCCCCGGCCGCGCCGGCTGCGCGGGTGGGGTGGACGGTGGCGCCGCGCCGCCGCCCCCCCCTCCCACCGCCGCCGCTGCCGCGGCAGCCACCGCCGGCGGCCGCCGGCCGTGTGGCTGCTCGCGGCGGTCGTCGGCCGGCGGCGGCAGCCGCACGACCAGCATTACCATCAGGAGGGCGTCCCACACCCACGCCGACGCGGGCGGCCGCGGCAGCGGCCCCACGTCCCACACGTCTGGGTGGATCGCCGCGAGGCCCGGCGGCACGCCGTCGAGGCCGCCGCCACCCCCACCGCCGCCGCCGCCGCCGCCGCCGCCGCCGCCGCCATCGTCCCAGCGCCCAGCGGGGTCACCCCCGGCCGTCACACCGCCACCGGCGGCCCACCCCAGAGTGCCGCCGCCGCGGTCACCCCACGCGTCGGCCGCGGCGTCCCGTACCACCCCGCTGCCGTCGGCATTGACGGGCGCGGCGAGCGCCGCCGCCGCCGCCCGCCACGGCGGCGGCGCCCCCCACACGCGCCCCCCCCCCAGCCACCGTCAGGCGCCCCGGCGGCGGCAGAGGCGGCGGCGTGCCCCACCGACGCCGCCGCCACCACCGCCGACGCCGCCGCCGCCGCGCCGCCGCCGCCGCCACCGCCGCCGCCGCCGCCGCCGCCACCAGCAGCGGCCAGGCTGGGCGGCAGCCCCCCCCCCCCCCCGCCACGGCCGGCACCCCCCCCCATACGCCGGCGCCACCGCCGCGGCGTCGCCCGTAAACTGCACCCAGTAATCCACAGCGGCGGCGAGGAACAGCGCCCCGTGCCGCGGGCGCCCCCCCGCGGGCCCGCCACGCACGACGCCCGTCAGCGGCACGCCCGCCGTGACGGCCGTCACGGCGGGCCCGTCGGCCGGCGCGCCCGCGTAGTGCAGTGCCCACAGGCCGAGCAGCTGCACCGCTAGGGAGCGGACGGTGGGCAGGTTGGCCGACCGCGTGACGAGGCGGCCGGTCGGCGGCGCGCCGGGGGGGGCGCCGCCACGCGCTGCCGCCGCCGCCGCCGCCGCCGCCGCCGCCGCCGCCGCCGCGGCGGCTGGGGGTACGGCGCCGACGGTGGTGGCGGCGGCGCCGCCGCCGACGGCAGCCGCCGCCGCCGGCGCCCCCCCTACCCACACCACGTGGGCGACGAGGCAGAGCACGAGGTACTCCTCGGCGCCGAGCGCCAGCTCGGGCGGCGTCACCCCGGCAGGAGCCGCCAGCCGCGCCAGCGCAAACGCGCCGAGCATCGACGGTGGCGGCGACGCCGCCGCCGCCGCGGCGGCGGCGCCACCCCCACCGCCGCGGGCCAGCGCATACGCGTCTGCCGCCCCAGCGGCGGCGCCCCCCCCCCCACCGCGGCGCGCACACGCGCCGCCACATCCACCCGCGTCACCGACGGGAGGTTGCTCAGCGCAAAGTGCACGCGGTAGCCACGGTCCACGGGCGGCGGGTCGACACGACGGCGGGCGTCGTCGCCTCCCCCCCCCCCCCACCCCCCCCCCCCACCCCCCCCCCGCCCCCCCCCATCCGCCGCGACGCACAGCCGGTGCAGCGGCCCGCCCGGCGCGAGCAGCGCGACGAGCGCGCGGCGGTCGGCGGCGGCGGCGGCGGCGGCGGCTTCCACCCAGCCCGCCGCGGCACGGAAGCCGAGCGCCGCGGTGAGCAGCCGCGGTAGCGCGGAGAGGGCGGCCGCCGCGAGGGGCGACACGCCCGCCGCGGGTGCGCGTGGCCGCCCGTGCCGGCCGCCCGTGCCGGCGGCAGGGGCAGCAGACGTGGGGGATGGGGGGGTGTGGGGGGGGGTGGAGGGGGGGGGGGGATGCCCGCCGTCGCCGCGGCGAGCGCCGCGGCGAGGCCGCGGGTGGTGGCCTCGGCGGGCGCCGCGCCGGGCGGGAGGGCGAGCGCGAGCCACAGCGCCCGCGCGTGGGCGGCGGCGGCCGCCGCGGCGGCCGCGTCGGCCGTCCGCGGCGGCGCCGGGGGGGGCGCCGCCATGGGGGGGTGTTGCCGCCGCACCGCCAAACGGCGACCCGCCGCCGCCGACCGCGGGGAGTGGGGCGGGGGGGGGGAACCCACGGAGCGGGGGATGCCACAGCGGGCCGCGCCGGTAACGGAGGAAGGGGGGGGGGGGGGGGGGGGGGGGCGCGACGCCAATGCCGCCGCCCACCAGCGGGGACGTGGCCCGCGGGGACGGCACGCGGGTGACGATGGGGTGGAGCGGCCCGCGCACGCCACAGTGGGGGGGAGGGGTGTGTTGCCGGGCCGCGACCGCCGGGGGGTGGTGGGGACGGCACGCCCACCACCGCGCACGCCACCGTCGGGCGGCCGCCGCGGGCAACCGCGACGGCGGCGGCCGCGAGGGGGCACACGCGCCCGATGACGACCGGCGACCGCCGCGCGGTGCCCGGCGGGTGCTCACACGTGGCGGCGATGGACAGCGCGCGATTGCAAACGCCACGCCGGAGCGCTGACGTGTGTCACCGGGGCAGGTGCATTCGCGAAAAACCGTGACCTGCATGATAAATCAGCCAGGATTGGAGGCTATTTTACGCATCTGATCTCTCATGGACTGTGATTCCGCAAAAAAGTGGATGTTGCTCGGACCTGCAGGTGTGGATTCATTGGTCCAGACGGCGATTTCATGCACCTTCACGTACCGTCAACATCCATTTTTTACAGGAAGCACCGTACCCCACGCTCCTGTGCCTGTTCTAGGAAAAGAACTACGATCACGTTGTGGCGTCAGCCGTGCGGTAGGTCGTCGGTGTTGGTGTAACCATCGGTCCACCAACGGGTCCACGGGTGCCATGTCTGGGTGGTGTAGGAATAAAGAAGAGACACGAAGCACCACGGCACGAGCTCCGGCACAACCTGCTTGCATCCATGTTGCAGGACAGGTGTTCTTCACCGGCGGCACGAGCCGCGACATGCCGAGGCGGATGCCGCCCCAACTGGATGCACCCAGGTCCGCTGCAAGCCGCGACCGCTCCGCACCATCGGCAAGGAATCACACACCAGAGCGCCACAGCGGCTGGGCGACCCTGCTCCGCTGCCGCCTCCCTCCCTACCGTATTCGCCCCATCGGAAGACCCGCAGCAAACAGGGAACCACAGCGGCCGTCATCCCCCCGACGTGGTCCGTCCGACGGTCACCGGGTCCGCCTCTCGATGCGGCGCCCTCGTCAGGAGGTGCGCCCACACGGGGCGGTGGGGGATCGGGCGCGGCCGACGCACGCACCAAAACCCCACCGGCGGGGCCGTTGGCAGCGCGGCTCGGCCGCGCCCGAGCGTCGGCAGCCACCCACCGCGATGGGGCACCCGCCGCTGGGACGGCGGGTTGGCCATCCGGTGCGTGCGCGCGGGCGTACCGCCGCCGCGGCCGTCATGGCCGTGCCCAGACGCGGTGGTCCGCCACGGACGGCCGGGTGTGGGGAGCCGGGTGCGCCCCCAACAGCTGCCACGCGGTCGTCCAAAAGCGGGGCCGCCCCCCCCCCCCCCCCCACCTCTTGCGGTGCGCCACGTGCTGGGCGTGTGCCCACGCGCCGCGTACCCCCCCCCCCCCCCCCCCCCCCCCCACTACAGCACCGCCTCCGCCGCGCACCGCCCCCCCCGACCGAGGCGGTCATCGTCGGCCTCGTCCCCCCCCCTCCGCCGTGACAGCACGCCGCCTTTCCGCCGCGACCGCCGGTCATTCGCGCGCGCGGCGGCCTCGCGGTTGCGGAGGATGCGCTCCCGCGCCGCCGCGTCGGCGACGGTGGTCAGGTCCACCCGCCGCCGCCGCCGCCGCCGTGGCGGTCGACCGTGCCAGGCGCTGCCAGCGGCACCGTCGACGCCATCGTCGCCGTCGCCACCGCCACCGCCACCGCCGCCACCGCCGCCGCCGCCGCCGCCGCCGCCGCCGCCGCCGCTGCCACCGCCGCCGGCCGGGGGAGGGGCGGCAGCAGCGCCGCCAGGGGGCGCCGCGCCAGCGGCCCGCCAGTGCCGCCGCGGCCCGAGACGAGCGTGGCGGCGGCCGCCACGGCGGCGGCCGCGCTCAGGCGTGCGCCTTCGGCCGGGGAGCCCCAGTTGGCCACGACCATCATGGAAATGATGGGCGTCGGCGCGACGGGCGGCGACGGCCAGCCGCCGCCGGCCGCCCCGTGCGGCGCGCCCGCCCCCGCCATCTGCTCCCCGGGTATGACGGCGGTGCTCGCACCAAATACGCCCGCACGGTGGGCGACGAGGCCGGCCAGCGACGGCGGACACCGCGTCTGCGGCACGACAGCCACGTCGCCACCTCCGTTGCCACTGCCAAAGCCACCAAAGCAGCCGCCGCTGCTGCCGCCGCCGCCGCCGCCGCCGCCGCCGCCGCCGCCGCCGCCGCCGCCACCGCCGCCGCCGCCGCCGCCGCCGCCCGCGTTGGGTGCCTCCCGCACATACCCGCCGTACGCGGTGACGGGCTCAAACACCGTCACATCCCCGCCGGGCGCCCGCGCGCGGATGACCCAGTAGTCAGCGTAGGTAACGTCGCGGCTGCCAACGTCTCCGTCGCCGCGCCCGCCCGCGTCGGCCATCCACTCCACCACCACCGTCCCGCCGTCGGCCGAGGCGCCCACCCACAGCGTCTCGCGGGTGGCGGTGTCCATCACCACCCGCAGCACCGTCGGCGTAAACGTGCCCGGCGTGTGGCCGCGGCTCGCGTGCGACGCGGGCTCCCGGATGGCCAAGCAGCACAGGATGCCCGCCGCGGCGTCTGCCGCAACGGGGATGAGCATCTCCCGCAGGTCAACCACCTGCGGCCCGTACCCGTCGGCCGCCGGCTCGCCCGCCGTGCCGGGGGGGGGACCACCGCGGCCGCGGGGGGGGGTGCGGACCACCGCGGGGGGGGGGGGGGGAGGGGGGCGCCACCGCCGCCACCCGCGGCTCGGTCACCACCGCGGGCGGCGGCGGTGGCGTCGGCAGCGGCAGCGGCAGCGGCGGCACGGGCGGCGGGTGGGTGGCCTTCCCGCCCGGCGGGGCGCCCCCCGCCGACAGGACGCACGCAAAGTACATGCGGCGGGTGTGGACGGCCGCCGCCGACAGCATGGCCGCCGTCAGGGGCACCGCCCCGGCCGCCGCCTGTGCCGCCGCGGCGGCGGCCGCCGCGTCGCCGCCGCCGGTGCGAGCCGCCGCCGCCGCCGCCGCCGCCGCCGCCGCGGGGGCGGGCGTGAGGGGCGAGATGGGCGCCATCCACGCCGCGGCGGTGGAGGACCGGTGGAGGAGGGCGAGCTCGGGCCGCCGCGCGAGCGTCGACACCGCCAGCGTGACGCCGCCAGCGACGGTCGGCGCGGCGATGGCAGAGAGGAACTGTTGGAGCTGGGCGGCCACGAGGGGGGGGGGGGGTGGGGGGGCCCCGTCCCCACCGCCGCCGCCGCTGCCGCCGCCGCCACCGCCGCCGCCACCGCCGCCGCCACCGCCGCCGCCGCTGTCGCCGCCGCCGCTGCCGCCGCTGCCGCCACCGCCGCTGCCGCTGCCGCCGCCGCCGCCGCCGCTGCCGGCATCGCCGCCGCCGCGGCCATTGGCGGGGCCACGGGGAGCGCCCAACCACAGGGGGTCCGCCATGGGGGGAAACCCGGGCACCAGGCGGGTGCAAAGGGGGTGGGAGGGGGGGGGGGGGGGGGGGGGAACGGACGAGAATGACCCGCGGATGGAGTTTTGACGGCGGCCGGCGACGCGGGCGGGCTGGGGCGCCGGCGGCCGCGGCGGGCGGCGGCACGGCGGCCGGGACGCGACCGCGGCGGCCGGCGGGCGCGCGTCCCTGGCGGCCGCCGCGGCTGCCGGCCGCCCTGTTCACGCCGCCGCGGTGGGGGGGGCGCCGCAGGGACGCGCGTGTGGCCGGCCGGCCCGGCCCGGCGGCGGGGGCGGCCGCGGCCACCATCACCGGCCGCCGCCCTCATGAACGGGATGGCGGCCGACCGAGTCCTGCCCGACGCGCCGCGAGCGCGCCGCGTCCGCATCGTCTGCCAATCGACGGACGTTGGAGGGCGTGCCGCCCGAAACGGGCCGCTGAGACGTCCTCCCATTGGCCCGATCCTCGACACGTGGGAAGCGTCGAACGCACAGCCAATGAATTGGGAAGAGGAGTTTTCAATCTTTGTTTTCGTGTAGATGGTTGCACCCACCGCGCAGTCGCGTGGAGGGGGAACGCAGCGCGCGACGCGCCCCCTCTCGGTCGCGGTGCCGACCAGACCAGCCGACAGACGTCCTCGACTGCCGACCGATCGGGGCGCCCGCGCGCGTGGCGCGGGCGCGCCGGTTTTTTGTCGAGGCGGGCGGGACGTTTGTTTTCGTGCCCGGCAGGCACGCCGGCGCGCGGCGGGGGTGGTGGCCCCATGGCTCGTCCGCGGAGCCGCGTCGGCGGTAGGGTATCGACCGGGATGCGCGCGCCGCCAGGCGGGCGGCTGCAGCCGCCGGGGTTTTCGCTTGCGGGAATCGGAATCGCTTACAGACCGGGCGCGCTGCCTCACGTTGTGCTGTGCCGCGGCTCGCGCATCGGCCGGCGCTCTGCTTGGTGTTTTGCCCAGTTCCATCCGCCTCCCTTCCAGATAGAGTGCCCAAATCTACAGGAAAGCACGACGAAAGAAGACGCAACCGGTCGTCCCAAAGTCCAATCGATTTCACCGGAACCGCATCGGTGATCCCATCTGTACCAAGCCCTCCCGCTGTCCAATCCCCCTGTTCTTGGCCCGTTCTTGGCCCTGGTGTGTCTGTCCTCTTCGTGTCAGATCAATGGGATCTCCAAGTGGGTCTGACGATCGTCGTGACGCGGGAAGGTGTGCATCTTCGCCGCCGACCCTTTGTCCCGTCTCTCCCTTGCCCCCCCCCCCGCCCTCTTGCTCGTCCCCCACCCCACGCTTCCCCGTCCACCCCTCCACCCTTCCCTGAACTCTTCCCCCCCCCCCCCCCCACCCCCCCGCCCCGCCCCCCGCCCCTGTATCCCTCCTCCCTTCTCTGTCGAGCGAGCGGCTGCCATCCCCTCCCCGTCGCCCTCCGTCCGCACGCGCCCTCCTGCCGTCCCTACCACCCGTTCCCCGCCGCGGCGGCCCCGGCCGGCCGCCCGCCCGCCCCCCCGGCCGCCGCCGCCACCCCCCCCCGCCACCACGCGGATGGGGCGGCGCGGCACGCGTCCCCCGCTAGCCACCCCCCCCGCCCCCCCGGCCGCCGCCGCACCCCCGCCGTCGCCGTCGCGTCGGGCGCCGCCCCCCGCCCCCCCCACCCATCCCAGTGGTCCAACCACTACCACCACCACCACCACCACCACCACCACCACCACCACCACCACCACCACCACCACCCCCACCCCCACCCCCACCCCCACCCCCACCACCGCCGCCGCCGCCGCGGCTGCAGCCGCCACCGCAGCCGACGCGGCGGCGGCGACCGCGGCGGCGGCGCTGGCGGTCCCCCCCGCCTACGCGTCGGCGGCGGGGCCGACGTGGGCGGCCGCCGCCGAGCTGTACCGCCTGCCGGCGGCGGGCGCCGCCGCGGTCGACCTCTCCCGCACGGGCGTGCGGCCCGTGTGGCTGCCGCACGCCACCGGGCCGGCGGCCGCGGCCGACGTGGCGGCGGCGGCGGTGGCGGCAGCGGCGGCTGCGGCCGCCGCGGCAGCGGCCGGGGGGGGGGGGGGGGGGGGCGCCATGGAGGAGCAACCGCCGCTGTCGGCAGAGCTGCGGCCGCCGGCGGCGGCGGCGGCGGCGGCGGCGGCGGCGGCGGCGACGCCAGTGGCGGCGGCGGCGGCGGCAGCGGCGGCGCCGTCCCCCCCCTCCACGACCCCCCCCCTGGCGCTGACCATCATCGTGCCCACCCTCAACGAGGCCGCCACCATTGGCGCCACCCTCCGCCGCGCGCGTGCCGCGGCGGCCGCCCCCGCCACCATTGAGCTGCTCGTCGTCGACGGCGGCAGCACCGACGCGACCGCCGCGGCGGCGGCCGCCGCCGGCGCGCGCGTCCTCTCCGTCCCCGGCGGCCCGCGGGGGGCGCAGCTCAACGCGGGCGCCGCCGCCGCCGGCGGCGGCACCCTCCTCTTCCTCCACGCCGACACCGCGCTGCCCGCCGCGTACGACGCGCTGGTGGCGGCGGCGCTGGCGCGGCCGCGCGTCGCGGCGGGCGCGTTCCGCCTGCGCATTGCCGGCGCGGGGCTGCCGCTGCGGCTGGTGGAGGCGGCGGCCAACGCGCGGTCGCGGCTGCTGGGCCTGCCGTACGGGGACCAGGCGCTGTTTGTGCGGCGGGCGACCTTTTGGGCGCGCCTCGGCGGGTACGACCCGGCGCTGCCGTTTATGGAGGACTTTGCGCTCGTCCGCGCCGCGCGGGGGGTGGGGCGGGTGGTCCTCGCGCCCGCGGCGGTGGCGACGAGCGCGCGGCGGTGGGAGGCGCTCGGCGTGCTGCGGACGACGCTGATGAACCAGGCGATTGTGTGCGCCTACCTGATGGGCGTCGACGCGGCCGCGCTGCGCCGCTGGTACGCGGCGAGCTACCGCCGCGCCGCCGCCGCCCGCGCGGCGCGCACGGCCGCCGCAGACGCCCGCGCGGCGGGCCGCGCGGCGGGCCGCGCGGCGCCGCCGCGGTGGTGGTTTCCGCGGTGGCTGTGGTGGCGCCGGCCGGCCGTCGGGGGGGGGGTGGCGGCGGCACCGCCTAGACGGAAACGACGCAGACGACAAGAGAGGAAAAAAAAAAAAAAAAAAAAAAAAAGTGATGGGGACGCCCCGCAGCGCGAGACGGGTACTACGCGCGTGGGGGGGAGCCGCAGCAGCCCGCAGCAGGTGGCCACCCCGCCCCCGACGCCCGACGCCGCCGACGACCGCGGCGGCGCGGCCACGCCGGCCGACGGGGGAGGGCGCCGCCGGCCGCGGCCGCGTCCCGCGCGGCGCGGCGGGGCGACGCTGGCCATCGTCGAGCCCGTCTGGGGGCGGGCGGGGGGTGCCCGCCCCGGGAGGGAGGCTGCCGCGGGTGCCAGGGGCGGCGGCTGTGGGGCGGCGGGCGCAAGCCGGCGCGCGCGCGAGCGCGGGCGTCGCCGCGGGCGCCCAGGCCGCGCCGCGGTGGCGCGGCGGCAGGTGCGTCTGCCGCCCCGTCACGCGCCCGTACGGCGCGTGGTGGCGGGGACACCGCCACCCGCACGCCCGCCGTGCGGCGGTGGCGGGTGTGCCCGAGCGCCGCGGCGGGCGCGCAGGCAGGCAACAACGATGGGGGCGGTCGTGCGCGACGGCGGCGGGGCGGCCTGCCGGCCAAGCGTGCAGCGCGTGCACGTCCCCGCCCACCGGTCGTCCTCCCCGTTCCGCTTACGGGTCTTCGAGCTTGAGCCGCGGCACCACGTTCATGCCCTGCAGCTCTTGGAAGAGGAGCTTGCACGCGTACGGGATCTGCAGCGCCGACACCGCCGCGCCCGTCCGGCAGTATTGGCACCAGCCCTTGTAGCCGAGCAGCCCGCACGTGCCGCACGCGTAGACGGTAAACGCGTCGGACGAGTGCATCAGCCGCTCCATCAGCAGCATCGACGCGCCATAGCCAATGAGGCAGTCCCGCTCCATCTCGCCCAGCCGCAGGCCGCCGTCGCGGGAGCGGCCCTCGGTGGGCTGCCGCGTCAGCAGCGCGCGGGGCCCCCGCGCGCGGGCGTGCATCTTGTCCTTGACCATGTGCTTGAGCTTTTGGTAAAAGATCGGGCCCGCAAACACGTACGCGCGGAGCGGCTCGCCGGTGGCGCCCGAGTAGAACATGTCCTTGCCCGAGTAGCTGTAGCCCGCCGCGACGAGCGCCTCGGCACAGTCCTCGATGCGGTCGCCGTCAAAGGCGGTGCCCATGCGGAAGCGGCCCTCGTGGACGCCCGCCTTGCCCGCGATAAACTCAATCATCTTGCCGACCGTCATGCGCGACGGAAAGCCGTGGGGGTTCATGATCAGGTCGGGGCAGACGCCCGCGTCGTTGAACGGGAGGTCCTCCTGCGGCGCAATCAGGCCGCACACCCCCTTTTGGCCGTGGCGGGAGGAGAACTTGTCGCCCAGCTCGGGCCGCCGCGTCTCCCGCACCATCACCTTGACCACAAAGTGCTCCGTCTCAGAGGAGGTGAGCAGCACCTTTTCCGCCACCGCGTCGGCGGGGCCCTTGAAGATGAGCGGCTGCGCCCGGTACGTGGCGGCCGCCGCCCGCGCCGCCGCCGAGCCGCCCTGCGCGACCGCCGTGTCGGCGGGCACCTCCTTGTTGGCGTAAAAGTAGCCATTCTTGAGCCGCGCCCCGGGGGACACGAGCCCGTCCTGGTCCAGCGCCGAGTAGCGCGCGTTGCGCCGCGCGGCCGCGGCCATGAGCGCCGCCGCCGCGTCGGGGTCGGTACCGGGCGGCGGGGGGGGCTCCACCGGCGGCGGCATGATGCGGTCGGTCGTGTTGTTGGGGTACCGCCGCATCGTCGACGAGTGCTTGCGGAGGACGACGCAGCGGCCAAAGCCGCGGTCCACCGACGCCCGGTTGAGCACCACCGCGTCCTCGATATCGTACCCCGAGTAGGACATGACGCACAGCGACGCGTTTTGGCCGCCCGGCAGCCGGTTAAAGCCGACCAGGTCGAGGGTGCGGGTCTGCACCATGGGCCGCTGCGGGTAGGAGAGGAGGTAGAGCAGCGTGTCGGCGCGGCAGTGCTGGTTGTACGCAATCGCGCCGATGGCCTGCTTGCCCATCGCACACTGGTACGTGTTGCGCGGGCTCTGGTTGTGGTGCGGATACGGGATGAGCCCCGCGCAGACGCCCAGGATGGTCAGCGGCGCAATCTCCAGGTGCGTCGTCGTGCCGGCCATAATCTCGGGCTCGGTCGTCGCGATGAGCGTGTTGTTCTCCTCATTGACGTCCAGGTACTCGATGAGGCCATTGTGCATCAGGTCCCGCCAGACGAGCGTGCCCCGCGCAATGCCCGTCATGTGCTCATCTGTCACGAGCGGCACGCCCGCCCCGCTGACAATAATCAGCGGCCGGCACACCCGGCCACCGTCACACGCAATGTAGATGGCCCGGTGGGGCGGGTGCAGCCACACCGACACAAACTCCCCAATCAGCGCCCGCCGGCGGAGGGCGCGGAGCGCGGCGGCCAGCGCCGGCGGGTTGGCGTGCACGCCCAGGATGAGGCCGTTGAGAAAGACGAGCGCGCCGTCGCCGTCGTTCAGCTCCGCCCCCGACAGCTGCGACGTGTCCTCCGTGCCGAGGTCGTAGAGCAGCCGCGCCAGCGGCGCCGAGTCGTCGTCGGTCGTCACGTGCGTCATCAGCGCCAGGTTCTTGACGAGGCCACACGACTCGCCCTCGGGCGTGTCCGACGGGCACAGCATGCCCCACTGGGACGGCTGCAGCGCCCGGGGGCCCGACACCTTGCGCGTCTTTTCAAACTGCGACGTGATGCGCGTCATCATGCCGAGCGCGGCGATGAAGCTCAGCCGCGAGAGCACCTCGGTGACGCCCGCCCGCTCCATCTTGAACCGCTTCACATGCCAGTTGCCCGTGCTGATGGCAAACTCCAGGCCCTGCGTGATGGTGTCCCCGCGCACGTGCAGCAGCGCGTCGTAGCCCGAGATGGAGCCGCCGCCCCCCCGCCGGCCGGGCGCCGCAAAGTCGCTCTTCTTTTGTTTCGCAAAGTGGAGCTCCGCCTGCCGCTTGATGTCCGAGCACAGCTTTTTAAACAGGTCCTCAAACAGCAGAGACAGCAGCTGGCCGGCCAGCTCCAGCCGCTTGTTGCCGTAGTAGTCCTTGTCGTCAATCATGGTCGGGTCCTCGGCGGCGGCCAGGATCCGCCGCATCATCTGTGCCATGTAGATGCACTTGTCCCGAAAGTTGTACCGCCGCACGGGGACGTGCGCGAGGACGACGCCGGCGAGCAGGTCCCGCGCGTGCTCCTTGCGCTTGGACACCGCCGCGGGGTTCATGCTCGGCACCCCGTCGGCGACCATGCCGACGCCCGTCGTCGCGCCGCCACCCCCCCCCCCGCCGCCGCCGCCGCCAAACCGCTGCAGCCCGCCCGCGGGCCGCACGGAGCGGACCTTTTGGCCGAGAAAGTCGAGCGCCTGGGACGACGTGTAGATGTTGAGCGACGCGCACTCTTGCAGCGACGGCTCCACGCCGTCCATGTACGTGTCTTCCGAGCCGACCAGCTGCACCACCTCCTGGTCCGTCTCGACGCCCATGGCGCGGAGCGCGACAATGACCGGCACGTCCTCCGAGAGGGTGTTGTGGCGCAGGTACATGCGCCCCGCCTTGACCACAATCGTCGTCCGGCTCTTGCGCTCGTGCGTCGACGACTGGACGGACGCGGAGAGGCAGCCCTTGGCGTCAAACTCGACGATGATCCGGTTCTTGGACAGCTGCTCCTGGATGAGGATGACCTTTTCCGTGCCGCGGACGACAAAGTAGCCGCCCGGGTCGAGCGGGCACTCGCCGAGCGCGGCCAGCTCCGCGTCGGTCTTGCCCGCCAGGTAGCAGTGGTCGGACCGGAGCATGATGGGCATCCGCCCGATCGCCCAGTCCCGCCGCAGCACCACCTCCCGCCCGCGGACGTACTGGACGTCGGCCAATATCGGGGCGGCGTACGTCATGTCGCGCAGGCGGCACTGCTGCGGCGTGACCGTCGAGCGGACCATATCCTCCTCCACCGCCGGCAGGCCGACGCGGACGTTGAGGAAGCGAAAGTACCAGTGCGGCTCCGTGTCGGTGGTGATGGTCGCGTTGGCCGCCGCGATGGACTGGATCTCGGTGGAGAGGAGGTAGTTGAACGAGTCGACGTGCTGCCGCACGAGGCCGCGGACCTGCAGGAAGGCGGGGAGGAGGCGGTACTTGTCCGCGACGGTGCCGATGGGCGCCGCCAGGCGCGCACGCTCCGCCGCTGCTGCTGCTGCCGCTTGTCTCCGCAGCGCCGCGGGGGTGCGGCCGGCGGCCGCCGCCGCTGTCGCCGGGGGGGCGGGCGTGTCGTCGCTCTCGTCCATCGGGGCGTCCATGGCACCAGCGGGTCCAGGGCGGGGCGGGGGGGGGGGGGGGGGGGAAAGGGCAAGAGCGCCGCTGCTACGTAGAGCGGGGCTCGAAAGGCAGGGGTGGTGAAAGAACGAGATGGGGGGGGAGGGGGGGGGTCGAGGCAGCCGCCGACGCTCACCGGGTCGGAGGGGCGGGGCGGCGGGACGGCGGCGGCGCAGGCGGCTGGCCCGCACCGCGCCGGCCCCGACCGTCGTGGCGGGGGTCACGCGCGGCGCACGCGGCCCACGTGGCGCACACCCGCCGCGGCGTGCGTCGACGTGGGGTGCTGCCAAACTTGATCCGGACGGTGTCGCACATTTCGTACGTACGACACGTTGTGAACTTTGGGCCAGTTCCAATGCGAACGTCATTTTTCGTACCGCTCTTGGCTCTGACTTCTGGGGGACAATTCAGACACGTGGCATATTGAACGGGTCGTCTCTGTGATCCCAATGTTCACTCACCGGTTGAACAATGGCTATTGAGCCCGATCTGGGGCACCGTTGGCGCCTGCGCCGGGACGATGCGGCGGTCCTCGCCGAGCCGGGCTCCCGCGCACGCCTGCCTCTCCGCGCCCCCTTCCCCCTCCCCCCCTCCCCCTCCCTCCCCAGCTGGTCCCCCCTCGCCCCTCGCGCCGGTGCCAGCCATGCCCTGCACCACCCCCCCCCCTTCCACCTACGGCGACGCCGCCCCTGCCGACGGCACGGCCGAGACGGCGGCGCTGACGCTGCGGGTCCCCCCCCCCCCCCCCACCCCCCCCCCCGCCGGCAGCCACCCCGCCGGCAGCGCCGCCGCCGCCGCCGCCGCCGCCGCCGCTGCCGCCGCCGCTGCCAGTGGCGGCGGCGTTGGCGGCCGCCGCCGGTTGCGGCCGCCGCGCGTCGCGGGTGCGGGTGGCGGCGTCGGCGGCGGGGGCGCTCACCGTTGCCGCGGTTGGTGGCGGTGGTGGTGGCGGTGGCGGTGGTGGTGGTGGTGGTGGTGGTGGTGGGGGTGGGGGTGGTGGTGGTGGTGGTGGTGGTAGTGGTGGTGGTGGTTGTGGTGACGGCGGTTGGGACGACGACGACGGCGACGGCGGCAGCCACGGCGGTCGCACCGGCGTCGACGCTGTGGGCGGCGGCGGTGGGGGGGGGCCCGCCGCGGACACTGGCCGCGACGGTGCCGTCGGCGGCGGCGGCGGCGGCGGCGGGCGGGCCAATGGCGCGGCGACCGGCGGCGGGGGGTGGTGCCCCCCCCCCGGCTGCTCGCCACCCTCGGCGCGCCCATCCCCGCCGTCGCCGCCACCGCCGCCGCCCTCCTCGCCGTCGCCACCACCGGCCGCGGCGTGCTCCTCACCGCCCGCCCCGTCGCGCACCCGCCCCGCGGCGGGCGGCGGGCGGCGCGGGCGTCGGCGGTGGCGGCGGCGGCGGCGGCGGCGGCGGCGGCGGCGGCGGCGGCGGCGGTGGGCGTGCCGCCGGCGGTGACGGCGGCGGGGGTGGTCGTGACGCCGTGGTGGCTGCCGCCGTCGGCGCGCCCGGCTGGCGGTGGGGCCGTCACGATGGCGGCGGCGGCGGTGGGGGTGGCCGCTGCGGATGGCGGCGGTGGGGGTGGGGGGGGTGCGCGTGGGGGGGGTGGGGGGTTTGTGGTGGTCATGCGCGCCGCGGGGGGGGGGGGGGGCGGGCGGCCGGGGGGGGGGGGGGTCACGGCTGTGCGGGTAGACTGGTCGAGGGGGGGGGCAGGCGTGGCCGCGGACACCATCACCGTCAGCGTCTCACGCGCGGCGGCCGCCGCCGCCGCCGCCGCCGCCGCCACTGCCGCCGGCGGGTGGCCAGCCGCCGCCGCCGCCGCCGCCGCCGCCGCCGCCGCCTCCGCCGCCGCCGCCGCCGCCATCCCCCCCCCCCCCCCTTGCCCATCGCCGCGGCGGCGGACCCCCCCTCCCCCCCACCACCGCCCTACGGGCGGCCACCCGGTGGCACGCGGCGGCGGCCGCCGCGGCGCGGCGGGCGGCGGGCCGCCTCGCGGCGGCGGCCACCGCCGCGGCGGTTGCCGCCACCGCCGTGCCGCCGGCGGGGGTGTGGGTCGAGGTGCGGGTGGCGCCGGCGGCGGGGGGGTGGGGGGGGGCACCGCCCGTGGCGGTGTGCCGGCGGCGCCGGCGGCGGCGGCGGCGGCGGCGGCGGCGGCGGTCGCGCCGGCAGGGATGGCCGTGACGGCCACCCTGCGCGGGGGGGATGGCCTGCCGTGGGGGCCTGGGTGGCTGCTCGCCGTCGCCGCGACGCCGGCGCGGCCGGCGGCGGCGGCCGCCGCTGTCGGGGATGGCGGCGGCGAGCGGGTGCACACGGCGACGGCGCCCGTGGCGGCGGCGGCGGCGGCGGCGGCGGCGGCGGCGCGCGGTGCGGGCGGCGGCGGCGGCGGCGGCGGCGGCGGCGGCGTTCCCGCGGCGGCGGCGGTGGTTACGTTGCGGCTGCGGCTAACGTCTGTGGCGCCCGTGGCGGTCACCGCGGCGGTGCGGTATGTGCCGCCCGCTTCTCCTCCCGCGGCTGGCGGGCCGGCGAGGGCGGGGTGGGGGGTACTCGACGTGCCCCTCCCGACGTGGCCGTCCACCCTCGACGTCCTCGACTGGGCGGCGGTCACGCCCGCCAGCAGCGGCGGCGGCTGCGACGGCGGTGGCGGCGGCGGCGGCGGCGGCGACGGCGGCGGCGACGGCGGCGGCGGGGGTGGCGGCAACGGCGCCGCCCCGCCGCCGCCGGCAGTGGCGGTGGCAGCGCCGCGCGTGGTGCTGGCGCGGGCGCTTGCCGCTGGGCGGTCCGGCGCTCCCCCCCCCGTCCCCCCCCCGCTCCCGACGACCGCCTGGATACCCCTGCCGGCCGACCCCACCGCCGCCGCCGCGGCGGTCGCGGCGGTCACACCAGCGGCCGCCGCCGCCGCCGCCGCCGCGCTGTCCGCCCCCGGCGGGCGGGTGGCGGTGGCGGTGCCACCGCCAGCCGCCGCCGCCGCCACCGCCGCCACCACCGCCGCGGCGACCGTAACGTTCACCCGGTCGGTGGCGCCGGCGGGGCTGGTCGTGACGGGCGCGCCGGCGCCCGCGGCGGCGGTGCGGGCGGCGGTCACCCGCCGGCTGGCTGCTACGGTCTGGCCAGCGGCGGCGGCGGCGGCGGCGGCGGCGGCACGGGGAGCGCCCCGCGTGCCGCCGCCGCGGCCGCCGCTCCCCCGCGGCGGTTGCCTCTGGGGCGGCGGCCCGCCGCCCGCCGCTGGCGGTCCTGGGGCCCGTGCCGCGGTGGCCGCCGCGGCGGTGCCGCCGCCGGCGGTGCCGCCGCCGGCGGCCGCGTCGATCGTGGCCGCAGAGGCGGCGGTGGGTCGGCTGGCCGCGGCGGGTGGCGGCGGCGGTGGGGGGGGGGGGGGGGCGCTGCCGATGTGGCCGCCGCGGTGGCGGCGGTGGCGGCAGCGGTGGCGGCGCTGCGGCGGCCGCCCGCCGGCGGCTGACGCTGCCGCCCGGGGGGGGGGGGGTGGGGGGGTAGCCGGCCCCTACGATAGGGACCGCCCGGTGCGGGCGGCAGGCGCCCGCGCCGCGCCGCGGCCAGGCCCGTCGGTCCATGGCGGTTGGGTGGGGCGGACGGACCGGCCGGGTGTGTGCCCCGCGGTCTGTGGCGCCCGCCGCGGGGGGGGGGCTGCCGCGGCGGCGGCTGGCTCCCCCCCCCCTGTGCCTTGCGTCGCTCGTGGCGGTGCGGTGTCTGCCGCCGCGGGCTGGCGCGGCGCGTCCGCCGCGACGCGGTGTGGCGGCGGCGGCGCTGTCACCTCCGCCGCGTGTCCCGCCGGCGACGGCAGACGGCGGGCTGCGCGGCTGGCCGCGGCGTCCAAACAGAGTCCACGCGGCAGGGTGGGCAGAGGGGGGGTTGGCCAACCCGCCGTGGCGGCGCGTGGCCGGCCGCCGCCGCCGCCGCCGACGCCGCCGCCGCCGCCGCCGCGGCCGGGTTCCTTTTCCCTGCCGCCGCCGCCGCTGCGACCGCCACCCCCCCCCCCCCCGACCGCTCTGCGAGTGCCCAAAGACGGCCACGACAGGCGGCGCGCTGCACGTGCACGCGTTGCGCATCTGCCGCAGGGTGCAGGCGGAATCCCATCTGTTCACGGTGGGGCGCGTCCCGGACGGGGTTGGGCAAGAACACCTTGCAGCAGGCGACCATGCCCCCAACAACTGCCAGTCCGTAGTAGCGCGCGTCCAGCATCCCACACCCTGTTCCGACGCCGTCGCGGTCGATGCCTCCGCATGCCGCGATACCACCGGCCATCCGATCGGGCCCGAGGCTGTGACGCGCGGCCGCGTAGCGGCAAACTGGGAGCGACGTGGCGCGGGACATTGTGTTACGGGCGGCCGTAGCTTGGGATAGAGAGTCGGGTTGAGAAAGGGGCCGAGCGCGGCCACGCACCGCGGCCGCGGCGGGGAGGGGCGGCGCGGGGCCGCGCGGAACCGACGCGCCGCGGGACGTGCGCGCGGGAGTACGCGTGCCGTGCCCACTTGCGCACGCCTACTTGCCTTTGATCGACGGGGCCTTCCGTACTTGGCGGCGGTCGGCTGTGGGGCGCCCGTCGTGGGGTCCCCCTCGCGGCGGCGGCGGACGATCGGGACCGCCCAAGCGTCCACGCGGGCGCGCGGCACGTCATGGCCGCCGCGGCTGCCGGCACCGCCGGGACGGGGCGACCGTCGACGCGGCCGTGCATGCCACCGAGGCGCAGACGGTGCACGGCGATGCGGGCGGCGTGTGATGGAGCGCAGGCCGCGACGGACGCGGCCGGCGGGGTCGCTCGCGGCGGCAGCGGCGGCGGCGGCGGCGGCCCGCCGCCGTTGCCGCCGCGGGGTGCGGCGGCCGGCAAGGGCGGCGGTGGCCCAGCAGGAGCGCGAGGACCAGTGGCTGACGAGGTCCACTTGCGGTGGCGGTTGGTGCAGGGCGGAAGGAGAAGGGAGATGGTGGGGGGGGGGGGGGAGGATAGGGGGGGGGGTTTGGGGAGTAGACTAGTAGGGGGAGTAGGAAGGACGACGTGTGCGCCAGAAGCGCTGCGGCGTGTCTGGGCCACGTGGGCGGGGTACCGCCCGCGGCGGTGCATCGTCGGCGAGGGCGGCGAGCCTCGCCAACCCCCCTCCCGGCGGGCGCGGCCACCGCGGTCCCCCCCCCCCCCCGCGTCGTCAATGGGTGGACCCGCCCCCCCCCTTGGCGGGAGCGGGTGGTCCATCCCCCGGTGCCGCCGGCAAGGCTCCCCCCCCGCGGCCACGCCAGACGCGTCGCGGCCCCTCGAGGCGCGCCCAAAGCGCCGCGCCGGCCGACGGCGGCCGCGGGGGGAGGGCTTGGCGTAGCGCTCTCCGCGATGGCGCCACCCGCCCGCCTGCCCGCCCGCCCGCCCGCCCGCCCGCCCGCCCGCCCGCCCGCCCGCCCGCCCGCCCGCCCGCCCGCCCGCCCGCCCGCCCGCCCGCCGGCTTGCCGGCTGAGCGGCCCAGCGGCGCGCCCGCCGCGACCGTTGCCACACGCCCGCCCTACCGGCAGCAGCGCCGCCGCCGCGGCGGGCGTCGCGTGTGACGGGGGAGGGGAGAGAGGCGGCGCGCGCGGATCTGCCGCTGACAAGGACTGGGGATGACGGGAGATTGCTGGGGGGGGGGGGGGGGGGAGGGGCTGTCGACGGCGTCGACACCCCAGCGCGCGCTGGGTGTGCGGCTGCGCCGCGTGCCTGCCTGTCTTTTTGTTAGCGCCATGCCCCCCGCTGTGGCGCTGTGCAGGTGGCGACTGGAGTGGGGAGGACGGGGGGGCGGGCGGATCGATGGCGGTGGGAGTGGAGGGGGCAGGGGGAGGAGGGGGGGAAGGCTGTACGCACATGTCTTCCCTCGTCCCCTTTCCCAGCGCCGTGCCACGGTGTACATTGCCAGCTGGGGTGGAGGGGGGGGTTGGACTGGGTCAGCCCCTTCCTGTTCGTCCCTACTTTTCTTTGCTCTGGAGCACCGGCGCGATGGGGTGGCCCCGTGCCAGCCGGGGTGAGGAGCGGGGCGTGCGCCTTGCCGCGTGGTCGGCTGCGGAAGGGGCCGTCGGTCTGCCCGCCGCGGCGGTCGGTGGACCACGCGTCCACCTCCCGCGGGAAACCGCGGGGGGACGCCCACGAGGAAGGGCGAGGGGCAACACCGCCGTCTGCTGCAGGGGGGGATGCCACAGCAGTGGCGGCACGCGCCGCCGCTTGGCAGGCCCGCTAGCGCCCGCGTTGCGGTGCCAGTGCAGGTGCTGCGGCTGGTGACCGACGCGGGGGCAGGGGAGGGAGGGCGGGGGCGCTCCGCCGCCGTGGCGGTAGGGAGTTGCGCCATCGCGGGCGGCGACGGCCGCCCGTCGCGCCCGCTGCTCGCTATGGGACGGGCGCGCGGCGGCCGCGGGCGGCGAGGGTGGCCGAGGGGGGGGCTTTGCCCCGGGGCGGCACCGTCTGACCAGACGCGCGTGGAAGGGCCCCCGCGGCGACCGACGCTGAGCGACGCGAGCATGGCTACCTTAAAAGGAGAACCTCCCTCCACAAAAGCCTGCTGCCGGTCCATCCATCACAGACGTCCCACGCCGACCCGCACTGTGGCGGCTGCTCTCCCGCCCACGGCTCCCACTCCCACCCCTCCTTGCAACCCCTCCTTGCAGCCCCTCCCTCTCCCGGCTTCCCCCACACGCCCCAGCCATGGCCTCCTCCCGCCGGCTTGCGACGCTCCTCTGCCTCCTCGTTGCGCTCGTCGTTGCCGTTGCGGCGCCCGCGCCCGCGTCGGCCGGCGTCCGTCGCCGCTGCCGCTTCTCGTGCAACATCTTTAGCGTCTTTGGGCGGACCTGCTCGCTGAGCCACCTCCGCAAGCCCGTCTCGTGCAAGACGAAAAAGACGCTCCTCTTCTTCAACCGCCGCTGCTACTCGGTGTACGGGATCGCGGGGGAGTGCGTCTACAAGACGCTCCGCTACCGCAGGTGCTCCAAGCTGTGCTAGCAGCAGTCGTTGGGGGGTGCAAGAGCCGCTGACGCTGGCCGCATCCCTGCGGGTGCCCCCAGCGTCGGGGCGGCGGTTGCGGGTGCGGGTGCGTACCGCGCTGGCCGCCGGCCGAGGACCCATCGACGCTTCGCGCCGGGGCAGTGTTCCCGTGAGCGCCCTGTGCATTGGCAGTTGCTTGTGTCTATTATCTCTACTCGACATTATCTCTGACTTTGATATTTTGAAGACGTAAACACGTATTAACGGAGTAAGCAGAACAGCGAAGAGCTCATCGCCTCATGAGGGTGCCGGCAGTGGCGCTGCGCTACGACCAGGCTCCTGGCTCGTCGCAGCACAACAAGGAAAGCGCACCGCCAGGAAGACTCTATTTCTCACAGGAGCAGAAACGCGTGGTCACTGGAATCGGCCTACTGCCCAGGCGTACGACACTGGAGGTGAGGATCGACACCAGGGTGAAGCTACTGCCGACGCCCGCAGCCAGCGCGCGAGCCGATGGGAACCTCTGCTGTGGGCCGCGGGATGAGCACCGGCGGCGCCACCGCCGAAGTTTCCTGAGAGGCATAGTCCCACAGCCCTATCAGGTATGGCACGGGCACCCGCCCGGCGCTCCGGTGGCAACACAGATGGACGAGCTCGGAAAGCGCCGCACATGGGAAGAGGGAGGGAGGAGAAAGGAGGAATTTTCCAGAGGGGGACCACGCCGATGCCACTGCCGACCAGACGGCAGCCACCAGGTGCCCTCAGTGGCGACCGTAGCCTACCGCTGCGGTGGTCAGATGCTCGGTAGAGAGCGGTCGAGCTGGGGGCGCCAACAGCAGGCAAGTGGGCGGTCGCCGTCGAGAATGTCGTCCACTACCGAGAGCCATGCCAGCACAGTGGCTTTGGGGAGAGGTGCTGGTGAGTTGAGGCAAAGGAGGGGTAGATACACACAACAGAGACGGGGGACCGGGCGACTGCTCTAGACACCCGCGCCAAGCCGCCACGACGGCGCCGCCAGCGACGCGAGCCGTGACCCGGCGCCAACTGGGCGGGTTCGGCGCGCTCGCCGCCCCGCTCGCGCCAGCCGGTGGGGAACGCTTCCACCGCCGCCACCGTCGCCGCGCCGTCCCCATTGGGCCGCGAGCAAGCACGACCCAAAACAGATACGGCGCCTCCGACAGCGGCTGGCGTCGACGCCAACCGACGGCGCCACGGCCGTGCCGCGCCCCTAGACGAGTCCGCCATGATCACAGGGTCGCCCTGCGGTGGCGACGCCTGGGCCACCTCACACCGCCACCGCCACCGCTGCGGCACGCCTGCGGTCACCTCCGCCAGCCTTCGCCGCGGCCACGTTGCTCCCCGCCACCTTTCACCCGAAAAAAACCGCCCACAGCCTCCACACGTCCAACCCCGACCCGTCCCCGTCACCCTCCGTGCTCCCGTCCTCGCCGTCACCCTCCGTGCTCCCATCCCCGTCACCGTCTGACGCGTCACCCTCCGCACCCTCGTCCGCAGCCGCCGCCGCGCCACGCCCATCGACTGCACCGCCGCCCCACCCGCCTCGACGACCGGTACCACCACCCCCGCCGCACCGCCATCCGCCGCCGTGCCCCCCGCAGCCCCGCCGCCGACGCCACCGTTGCCACTTCCCGCACTCCTGCGGCCGACCGCAGCGGCGTCTACTGGTCCGAGAAGCCCCATGTCCAGGGTGTCACTATCACCAGCAGCTAGCTGCACTTGGGACGTTGGCGTGCTGCTCTCTCAGGTGCTCCTTGGCACGCGACAATCTGGAACAACCCTTCCCACAACCCGGCACCACGCAATGATACCGCAATGGTGGCAGCGGCGGCGGCGGCGGCGGCGGCGGCAGCGGCAGCGGCGGCGGCGGCAGCGGCCGATACGGGGACGGTCGTGGGTACCACAGTGGCGGCAGCGCTCCCGGTACCAGCGGATCCTCGTCGTGGCGCCACCGGTCCGCGTCGCCCCCCGGTGCACCTCCCATCCGTCCCGGCCGACCAACGGCCGCGGCACCCGCCGCGGACGCGCCGGGCGCCGGACCGTACCGGCCGCGCGTGACCGGCGGCACCCCGCGCACGGGTGGCGGCGGCCGCCGGGACGCGCCCGCCCATGGCGCCGCCGCGGCCGCCGCCGCCGCCCCTTGCACCGCCGCCGCCGCCGCCGCCGCCGCGGCCGCCCCTTGCGCCGCCGCCGCGGTGGCCGCGGTCGTGCCCGTGGCAACGCCCGCCGTGCCCGCGGGCGTCGACGCGCCGCCGTCTGCCGTGGTCGCACCCGTCGGCCACGCGGGAGCGATGGGGAGTGCCGCCACGTCGGCCGCTTCCCAGTCGGCTAGCGTCTCGTCCACGCAGGACCACCACCCCGCCTCGTGGACACGCACCCACCCTACCCGCCACTCCCGCCGGTATCCAGCCCCTGTCGCCGCCGCAGCGACCGGCGCCGCCGTCAAAAACGGGGGCTTGGTCACCCGCCGTCACCCTACCGACCGCGGCGTCTTGGTCGCCACCAGCTGCCGTGACGGCGCTACGGTCGCCACGCTCACGGTCGCCCCCACGGTACTCCCCGACAGGCAGGTGCACGCCGCCGCCGCCGCCGCCGCCGCCACGCCAAACCGCCACGCCCATCACCGCCGCCGCCGCCGCTACTGCCGCCGCCGTCTCCGCCTTTGCCGCCGGCTCCGTGGGCGTGCACCGGAACGACACCAATACCCGTCCGGACCGGGGTGTCGCCACCGCACGCGGTGCGCCTCGCGCCATCCCCCCCTTTGCACGGGCTTGCGCCCCGCACGCACGGCGCCAAGCAGGCGGCGGCACGCACCACCACCACCACCGCTTTCGCCGTCGGCCACGCCCGCTCAACCGCGGCACCCACCACGCACTCGGGGTGGTAGCGCCCACGCGACGCCCCACCCCCCCCCCCCCCCCTCCCCCCTTCCCCAACATCCCCTCACCCCCAGCGATGCTCACCCGCGACGCCAACCCGACGGGCGCGCCCCGCAGGCGGCACCCTCGCGGGCGCGCTGGCGCTCAGCGGGCCGCCGCCGACGGCGGCGGCTGCGCCCAACGGGGTGACGCCACCCCACGGACCGCGGCGGCAGCGACGGTGGCGGCGGCAGCGGCGGCGGCGGCGCGGGGTGACGGCCGCCGCCGCCGCCGCCGCCGTCGCCACGGTCCCGCCACGCGCCCGCGCCGGGCGACGCGCGCGTCCGGCCACGCGCCGCCCGTCGCGGCCGTGCGCGCCGCGGGCGCCCGTCGGGAGACCCGCCCGTGGCGCGCCGCCGCCCGTCCACCATGGCATGCAGGCGGGGGGGATGGACCAAAGAAGGCGGGGGGGGGGGGGAGGCGGGAAAGGCACCGGCGATGGCGCAGGCGGGCGCGCATTCCGCGTTTCCGGTGGGCGGGGGGGGAGGAGGCACGAACTCCCCCCCTCTCCCCCCCCCCCCCGCTTCCCGTCCCGTCACCTTGCCGCTACAGCAGCCGCCGCACTGCCGTCACCGTCAATCCACCCCCCCCCCCGTCACGCCGCCGCCGCCATCTCTCCTCCCGCCATCCTTGGCCGCATCCTTCGTCGCAGCAGGACGGCACGCGCACCGGTCCATCCTCGGCCCGCCCCCCCCCCCCCTCCTTGTTCTTCCGCGCTGTAGGCACTGCACACGACCCGTATCAAGGCACGGGTAAAAATACAAAAAAAAAACCAAAAACCGCCACCGCCGCCGCAGCTGACGGCCAAACCCGCCCCCCCCCCCGAGCGACAGCGGCCGCCTCACCGCCCGCGCGGTGATGGCGGCCGCCGCCGCGGCTGCCGGTGCCAGGTCGCCGCGCACGGGGGGTCGGCGCGTGCCGCCGCGGCGGCCGGCGGCGGGACGCCCGACGGCGGCCACCCCGCCGGGCGGGCCCGGTTGCCAAATCCGCGCCGCCGCGGCGGGCCGCCCCGCGGCGGTGGCCGCGCTCTGGCCCGCCGCCGCCGCCCGCCGCGCCGCGGCGGTGAACTCGGTCGCCCGCACGCGACCGCCCCTCCTTCCGCCAGCGCTTTGGCTGTGGGTGGCGGCCGCCATTGGGGCGGCCGCTCCCCCCTTCCCCCCCCCCCCCCCTCCCGACTGATGAGAGGGCTGCCCGCCGTGGCGGCCCGGTAGGGGCGCGCCACGAACGGGCAAGGCGGTCCGTGCCGCGTGGCGGGATGGGATGCCTTTGAGGGGGGGTTTTGGCAGATGCCGTCTGGGCGTCGACGGGGAGCTTTTGGTGGTCGGGGGGAGGCCTCCGACGCGACCATGCTGTGGCGTGGTGGCGCTGCTGGAGGGGCGCCAGCCGCGGGCCTGGGGGGGGGCGGCGCGGCGCGCGTCTGTTTTCCCGCCGCGCGCGGTGGGCGCGATGGGACACGTCGGACGCGGCGGGGGGCGGCCCTGCGCCCGGTGGACCACTGCAGAGGCGCTCCCCAGGGGGTTTCGTCCTGGTCCCGCTTTCGCACCGACAGGCGCGTGCACAGCACGGAGGGGGGGGGGGGGGGGGGGGGGGGGGGGGGGGGGGAGTACCCCCCCCTGCCGCAGCTGCGGTGGCGCGGCTGACGTTACGGGAGTGGTCCACCGCGGGGAGGGGGAGGGAGCGCAATAAGACCACCGCCACGCCGAGGGTGGCGGTCGCCCCGGACACTCCGCCCCCCCCCAACCAAGCAAGAAGAGGGACGAGTCCGTCGTAGCGCAGCCAAATTGCGACGTTTCCCCGCTTGGGAGCGCCAATTTCCTGTGCACAACGCGAGCGAACAATACAGGACGCGGTCCACGAGACCCTCGTTCAGTTTGTGGTGTGTTGTGTGTTTGGATTGACAGGTGTCTTTGGATGGCCTGCCTGAAGTGCCGTGGTCTCATATGCGTGGCCACAGGGTGTGGCCGCACGTTGTCCGCCCCCTCCCCCCCCATCCGCCCCCCCGGGAACGGCGCGCAGCAGCGGCGGCGGCAGTGGCAGCAGCTTACAACTCGGTGCGGCCGCGGTTGTCGACGCGCGGCGGGGCACGCACCGCAGCACCATCGTGGCCGCTGTCGCCGCCGCCACCGCCGTCACCGTCCCCCGAGATCGCGGCCCAGTAGTGTCGCCCGTACGCCCACGCGCAGGCGCGCAGCGGCTACACACACGGAGGGCAGCGCCACGGCCGCAGAGGACTTTGGTGACGGGCGTCGGTGCGGGGTGGCGTGACGGGGTGCGGCAGCGCCGCCGCCGCCGTGGGAGCGCCTCACTCACACCGGTGCCACTGCGGCGGGGGCGGCCTCGGCGAGAGCTGTCGGACAGCGTAAGGGTTTGCAGTCAGAGGTGCGCATCAGCCTGTAGCCGGTGCTCAATCAAAAGAATATTCAGGAAGATGATGCCACAGTGAGCCCCGCTGCTGTAACAGAGGTTGGCGATTGTCTTTGGTCGAGTGAGCACATGGTCCTCAAGGTGAGGGGTCCAGCGGGCGGCGATATGTAGGGTGAGTGGGGTAGTGAGCGGCGTGGCAGGCGACGACAATAGGACAAAGATTGACAAAATATGTGCCCCCGGGCGGGATCGAACCGCCATCGTTACGGCCACAACGTTTGACGTCGCGCCAGGCGCTGGAGAACATCCTTGCTGGACAGCCAAGCTGTCGAATTTAACCATTAGACGACGAGAGCTATTGTTGTGTGCGGCGGAATCGACCAGTAGATATATTCTGCATGAGTTTCGGTTGCGCCAGCGCGCAACTTCAGACCCTTGTTGCCACCGTTCGTCATCGTCCGGTTCTTTCGGGCGGGTACGGAACGAGAGAAAGGAACGCGTGTACGGCGCGTGGTTTGCAGCTGTGAAGCGACGTAATGCAGACAGCAGCAGGTTTGTGCGAGTGAGGCACGCAATATGAACCGCTAGTGAGCGCCAACGCGCCTAGAGAGCGGAAGGAACGCATCCTACCTCGAAAGCATAGAACGAGCTACCAGCTGATGACAGCGCGCAGATCTGACATTCGGACCTGTCCTCACACAGTTCACGGCGGAGGCAGCCGGCCCGTCGCTCACCTTCGCCCTGCGACCTGCGCGACTCCCGCTCTGCCGAGAATTTCCACTGATGGATGACGTGGCTGCCATCGCACAGCGCGACAGCTGGTATGGGCATAGCCCCTGTTTTCAGAAAACTCGGTCTTTTTGAGGTCCCGTTGCATGGCCTCGGTCCAGTAAGGCACTCGTTGACGTGCAAAACTGAGCTGCAACGGCAAGCGTGATATCAAGAGCAGTGTCGGCAGTGAGAATAGACTCCAAACCACGACCTTTAGCATCAATTTGGTACCGGTTCAACTCACACAAGTGTGTGCCCAGAGCGCAACTCGTGTAGCACATGGCCAGTAGCACCAGAACTCGCAGTTAGTGCCGGTCACTGTGGAAATTCAGGTGCCGTTGACGATTGCGTCTTCATTTTTCGGCAGCAGCGGCCGAGTCACCTGCGTTATGTGCTACTGATATCCACAACAACATCCGCAAGACTTTGAGTAGGCCTCGCCCTCAGCATCGCAGCTCTTAACCTCCAGACCCAACGCGGCAGCAACGACTCGCCGGCACTGTCCGCTTCCACTTTATAAAAGAGGCGAGCTTCCCAGACCGCCGTGTGTGCCAGTAGGTCGCCACAAGTCGGGTGGCACGCCCCGGGGCGCGGGAAAGTGCCCGCGCCCCCATCAATGCGGGTAAACAGCGTGCAACATCAGGCGGAGGCAAGCAAAAGAAAGAAAAGAGAGAAAGATGAAGGCGGCAGTCGTAGGGGTGCGTTAATGAGGAAGAGCCCAGCCAATCACCTACTGGGCCAGCTTCCGGAACCCCTAACAAGCAACAAATGAAACGCACGAACAAGAGAGGTCGTCGTTTAGTTTTCCATAGCTTGGGTTCGTCGTGCAGATAGAAAGGCTCTCCGCGCCACTGCGGGCACCCGTCCGTTTTGCAACTCGTCCTCGGTCCTCGGTATTGCGCGAAAGCATGTGTCCCAATCAGCTTCCGAAGAAGCCATGAGCTGTCGAATGCAGTATAGCTTCCTTTCCCTCGCTCCGTACCCGCCCGAAAGAACCGGACGATGACGAACGGTGGCAACAAGGGTCTGAAGTTGCGCGCTGGCGCAACCGAAACTCATGCAGAATATATCTACTGGTCGATTCCGCCGCACACAACAATAGCTCTCGTCGTCTAATGGTTAAATTCGACAGCTTGGCTGTCCAGCAAGGATGTTCTCCAGCGCCTGGCGCGACGTCAAACGTTGTGGCCGTAACGATGGCGGTTCGATCCCGCCCGGGGGCACATATTTTGTCAATCTTTGTCCTATTGTCGTCGCCTGCCACGCCGCTCACTACCCCACTCACCCTACATATCGCCGCCCGCTGGACCCCTCACCTTGAGGACCATGTGCTCACTCGACCAAAGACAATCGCCAACCTCTGTTACAGCAGCGGGGCTCACTGTGGCATCATCTTCCTGAATATTCTTTTGATTGAGCACCGGCTACAGGCTGATGCGCACCTCTGACTGCAAACCCTTACGCTGTCCGACAGCTCTCGCCGAGGCCGCCCCCGCCGCAGTGGCGCCGGTGTACTCTTGGGGACGGGAGGGACGGAACGGGGACAAGGCACCAACCGCGACAGTAGCGGAGGCTTTGGGCGGGGAGGGGGAGGGCGGCTCGTGGCGCCGCCGACAGCGTCCTCAACAGCGACTGCGACGGGGAGGTCGAGTATGAGGAGGATGAGCTCCAGGTCCCCGTCGGGGAGGCGGTAGCGGTGGTCGCCATGGTACCTGCGACGGTGGCGGCCGCACGTGTAGCCCGTGGGGCGGCTGCCGTAGGCGGCGCCCGCCGCTGGGCCGCGACCCTGCTGCCGCCGTGGCTTGCGGGGCGGCCACAGCAGTGGCGCGTGCCCGCCGCGTGGCGCCGTGTTTGCTGCGGTGACGCCGCTGGGCTTGGCCGCCGCCATGGACACGGCAGCCTTGGCGGGCACCCTGCGCCGCCGCACTCGCCGCCGCCGTTGTGGTTCCGACAGAGACACGGCGCACCAGACCGCAGCGTTCAAGACCGCCAGCCACCCGCGTGCGTAGGATGGGCTCGCGCACGCGGCGGGGGGGGGGGTGGGAAAGGGAGCCGCCACCACCACCTGCCTCGGGTGTCGACGACGCGGCGGCCGCCGCGACGGCTTCCCCGCTTGCACGGGCGGCGTGCGGGACGACCGCGACGACCTCGTTCCCCTCTTGCGCGACGTGCCGCCTGGTCGACCTCGTCAGCCGGGGTGGCTCGCGCTCAAACCGGTGGGGCCGCCGCCGTCCGCCACGGGGAACGTGGCGCGTGGCCGCCGCCGCCGCGGCACCGCGGCGGGGACGGTGCGGGGCGGCGGGCGGCCGCCGCGCGCGGGACGGGCGCTGTGGGTGGCCCGCGGCGGCGGCGCCCCCCCCCCGCCGTGGCGGGCGCGCGGCCATCCCGGTGGGGGTGGCGCCGCCGCCGCCGGTGCGGCCGCCCGCGTCGGCCGCCACCGTGTCGGGCGGCGGGGGGGTCCGCGGCCGCGGAGACGGGCTGTTGGC
This sequence comes from Pyropia haitanensis, assembly GCA_008729055.1. Taxonomy (NCBI): domain Eukaryota; phylum Rhodophyta; class Bangiophyceae; order Bangiales; family Bangiaceae; genus Pyropia; species Pyropia haitanensis. Next base: position 373,970 of record SDUX01000010.1, read on the forward strand.
GGATGCTCTGGGAGGGCGGGGGGGGACGAGGCGGAAGCTGGCAGGGGCGGTGGCGGCGGGTGGAGACGGTGGCGGCGGGTGGAGACGGTGGCGGCGGGTGGAGACGGTGGCGGCGGGTGGAGACGGTGGCGGCGGGTGGAGACGGTGGCGGCGGGTGGAGACGGTGGCGGCGGGTGGAGACGGTGGCGGCGGGTGGAGACGGTGGCGGCGGACTGAGGGGCGGGGGTCGGCGGACGGACAGGGGGGTGGCGGCGGCAGGCGGGCGGCGGAATGAGGGCGGCGGCTTGCCTGTGGGTCGGGTGTCACCGAGTCGGCCAACCCAGAGACAGCTTCGGTCGGTTCGACCGTGTGCGGTGGAGGCGGTCCACCCCCCCCGTTCAAAACTTCAAATGGTATCTCGTATGTACACGGCCAAAGCGGTACACGTATGCCTCGGCAGCCGCCCCACCGGTACATGCCGACCGGGGTGGGGCGTCCACGTGGACCGGGCGCGGCGCGTGCCCGCCGCCGCGAGCCACCACCACCTCGCCGCCCCCCCCCCCCCTCCCCCCCCCCAACCCTCGCGACCCGCCTCCCTCTCCCCCCCGGTCACCCCCCCCCCCGTTCCATTTCCCTCCCCGCCTGCCGCAGCCTACGACCAGCGCGGCATCCCGCGGCGTGCCGCCCACCCCACACCCTCCCCTCCCCCCTCCCCCCCGCCGGCACCCCACACCTTGGGCGCCGCCGCCGCCGCGGCGCGCCACGGCCGTCGACGGCGGCGGCGGCGGCGGCGGGCCCCTGCGGCGGCAGCGGCGACGGTGGCGGCGGCGGCGGCGGCGGCCAATGGGCCGCCGCGGCGGCGCGGCCGCCGCGGCCGGCGGCGCGGCCGCCGCGGCCGCCGCGGCGGTGCCGGTGGCGGTGCCGCGGTGGGGCGCGGCGTCCGCGCCGACGGCGGCGACCCCGCCCCCCTCCTCGCCGTCGGCGTCCCCCCCCCCCTGCTCACCTCCGCCATCGCCGCTCCCCTTCTCGCCTCCCCCCTCCCCCCCAACGTCTTCGCCCCCCCTCTCCCCTCTCCCTCTCTCCTCCCCCCCGACGTCGGCGTTCCCCCCCCCTCCCCCTCCTGCCCCACCCCCCCTGTCGCTCACCCAACCACCCCCGGCCGTCTGCCCTCCCCCCCCCCCCCCGGCAGCAGCCATCCCCCCTCCCCCCCCCCCCCCCCCACGCCACCCCCCCCGCCGTCCGCCGCCGTGCCGCGTACGCCGCCTTCCACGGCACCTACCTCCTCCGCTCGTTTGCGCCCCGCGCGCCCGGCCGCACCTACATTGGCTACACGACGCACCCGGGGCGGCGGCTGCGGCAGCACAACCGGGACCTCGCGGCGGGTGGCGCGCGGCGGACGGGGCGGGGCGTGCCGTGGCGGGTCATGGTCATCGTCCACGGCTTTGCGTCGGCGGTGCAGGCGCTGCAGTTTGAGTGGGCGTGGCAGCACCCGGGGCGGAGCTTGTACTTTTCGACCCCAGACGCGGGGGGTGGCCGCGGCGGCGGCGGCGGCGGCGGCGGCGGCGGGGACGGTGGGGCGGACGACGGCGGCGGCGGCGGCGGCGGCGGCGGCGGGGGCGGCGGGGTGGGGGCGCCCCTGCCGCCGCCACCACCGGGCGGCCGGGGGGGCGTGGCGGGCCGCCTCGCGACGCTCGCCGCGCTGCTGTCGGCACGCCCGTGGGCGGCCGCCCCGCTGACGCTGTCGGTGACGGACGCGGGGGTGGCGGGGATCGTCGCGGCCATGCCCGTGCCGGCGGGCCACCGCGTCGCGTACGGGTGCCTGGGGGGGGTCGTCGCGGGCCTGGGGGGGGGTACCGCTGGTACACGGGGGGGGGGTGCGGGGGGGGGACGGCTGCGGGGGGGTGGGCGACGGCCGCATCCGCACGCCGCCGCCGGTCGCCGCGGCCGTCGCTGGTGCGGCAGGGGGGGGGGTGGCCGCGGCGGCCGCGGCCGCGGCCGCGGACGCGGCGGCAGCGTCGGATACCGACACGGACGCGACGGCCGGCGCGCCGACGCAGGCCGCGACGCACGCCACGCCGCACGCCACGGCGCACGCCGCAACGCAGGCCGCAACGCAGGCCGCGACGCGGCCGGGCGGCCGCCGCCGCCGCCCGCCCCCCCCGGCTTGTGCGTGTACCCCGCCGGCGCTGGCCGCGGCGGTCGCGGCGGCCCCCCCCCCCCCCCCACGGCCACGTGCGGCCTGTGTGGTGGCGACGCGGCGGCGGCGGCGGCGCTGCTCGCCGCGCCGTGTGGCGGCTGTGGGCGGCTGGCACACCTGGTGTGCGCGGCGCGGGCGGAGCGGCGGCGGCGGGTGCCGTCGGTGGTGGGGGTGGCTGGCGCTGGCGGTGGGGGTGGGGGTGGCGGTAGGGGGGGTGCGGGTAGGGGGGGGGCGGGGGGGGGGGCGCCTGCCCGTGGTCGTGCGCGTGGTGGCCGGGGGGGGGGGGGCGGGGGCGGGGGCGCGGCCGTGGGGGGGTGGCGCCGCCGCCGGCGGCGGCCGTGGGGGGGCGGGGGCGCGCCGGCGGTGGCCTCCCCCCGCGGCCGCCGCACGCGCCGCCGCCGTCGCCGCCGGGCTCCCCCCGGGGCACGGGCGCGTCCCCCCCCCCTCCCCCCGCGCCCCCTCCCCCCCCCCGCCAGCGCACCACCCGCTCGTCCCCCTCGCCACCACCTGCGCCGCCTGCGCGGCGGTGTCGCCCTGGGCCGACACCCTCCGCCGCGCCCGCGCGCGGGTGCTGCTCGCGCTGCCGCCGGCGCCCGCCCCCGGGCGAGGCGGCGGCGAGGCGGCGGCGGCGGCGGCGGCGGCGGCGGCGGCGGCGGAGGCGGCCGCGACCGCGGCGGCCGAGGCGGCGGCCGAGGCGGCGGCGGTGGCGGCGGCGGAGGGGGGGGGGGGGGGTGGGGGGGGGCCACACAGGAGGAGGCCGCGCCGGGCTGGGCCGACCGTGGCGACTACCCGCCGCCGCCGCCGGTGCCGCCCGCTATCGGCTCTGCCGGTGCCGACTGTGGGTGGGGGGAGGCGGCGGCTGCCGCCGCCGCCGCCGCCGTTGAAGCGGACTGGGCCCCCACGTACGACGCGCAAGAGGACGTGGCGGCAGTTGACTACACGGACGACGACAATGGCGACGATGGCTGCGGGTGGGAGGGCGGCGGCGCCGTGCCGCCGCCGCCACCACCAGCGGCGGCGGCGGTGGCGGCGGCGGCGGTGGCGGTGGCGGTCACCTCCCCCCCGGGACGCCGCCCGTCCCCCCCCCCTCCCCCGGCGGGGACGCCACCCCCCTCGCCGCCCGCGCCCGCATCGCCCCCCCCCCCTCCCCCACCGCAACGGCAGCGGCGGCAGCGGCGGCGGGCGGGGGCACCCCGAGGCGCCCCCGCGGCCGCGCCGCCAACGGCTGGGGCGGCCGACGGCGGCGGCCGCCGCGCGGGCGGTTCCCCCGCCGCGTCTCGCACCGCGTCACCGGCCCGCCGTCGTTGCCGCCGGCGTGTCGTCCACGGCAGCGGCAGCGATGCCGACGGCGACGACGACGGCGACGGCGACGGTGACGGCGACGGCGATGGCGGGCGGGTGGGCGGGATGGGCTCGCCCGTGCCGCCGTCGCCGCCCCGCCGCGCCGTTCCCCACGGCCCCGGGCACCGCCGACGCGGCGCGCCGCCGAGCAACCCCGCGGCGGTGGCGGCGGCCACTGCCGCCGCGTCGACGGGCGGTAGCCCTTTGCCTCACCGGCCGGCGTCGGGGGGGTGCGCCGCGGCTACGGTCGGCCACGGCGGCGGCGTCGGCGGCCGCGCGGCGGGTGGCGGCGGCGGCGTCGGCGGCGTTGGCGCCGCGCTGGGGATGGCTGCCACCAAGCGGCGGCGACCACGGGGGGATACCTCCCCCTGCGCCGCGGGGATGGGGGTGGGGGTGGCCGCCGCCGCCGCCGCCGCCGCCGCCGCCTCCCCCGGCGGCGGGTGCGCCCAGCGGCGGCGGTGGCGGTCGCGGCCGGGGCTGTTTGCGGACCTCAGCGGCACCGACGATGGGGGCAGCGTCAGCAGCGGATCGGGGGGGGGGGGAAGCGCCGTCGCCCGTCGGCCGACGCGGTGGTGGTGCTCGACTGAGCGCGGGGGGTGGGTGGCTCGGCGGTGCGTCGCGGGGGCACCGGCCGTCAAAAAGGGAGAAAAAGAGACAGAAACGAGGCGGCCATAGAGTGCACAGCTTTGCCCGCCGCAACCGAAAGAAAACGAGCTCGTCGCCCACTGCTGCATCACGCCTGAATGGGTACCGCGGCAGTCAGGGGCTCTCCGTACTGGCCACGCAGAGGACCATCACCAGTGGTTCCTGGGCTCCAGCGTGGCCGGCAGCCCTGCGCTGAGAGTAAGGCACCTGTCCTACGTCGCCCGACCAGAAAACAAGCGAAAGACTGAGGCGAGCATCAGCAATCGGAGTGTGTGAGTTGCGGCTCACACGTACAGTACGGTGGCGCCCGTGGAGGGCTCCCACTCAATTCCTGCCTCACCAGCCGACGGGCTGGGCTAAAAAGCATGGTCCCGACAGGTGGCGTGTTGAGGAGGCCGCCATATGAGTAGGCGCACCACGAGTGCCGTCCATCGACCCAAGGTCACCAGCAGGTGGGGGCTGCCAGCCTGTCGACCTTGTCATGGTCCCAGTCCGATCTCGAGCTGCGTCGCGCTCCGTCCTCACGCCGCCAGATGATCCACGCATGACTCACCCGCCGAGGCGTCACAGCCGGGGTGGTAATGAGTCGTGAATTCAGACAAAATGGTCGATCAAGTCTGAAGCTACTTCAGTCAGGAAATGAAGTGCGTCTGCACTTCCAGCGAGACACACTACGTGTGGCATTAAATTCCCTGGACTGCACGTCGCATGGCGAAAGGTGGCACGGTGCATTTGTGGTCAACACTGGCCCTCGCGTAGGGCAGCAGCTGAGGAGGGATCCACGCCTGCCACTTTCAGCGACGACCCTGTCCGTCGGGCGCCGGCCGCCGACGGTCTTGCCGCGAGTTCGGCGACGAGTCGAGGCGCGCGGCGTGCACGACCGCACGGGCACCTCCTGTCGGTGCCTTGGTGGCCGCGCTTGCCCCTTCCGCACCCGGCCCGTGGGCACCCGACCCGCCGTTCCCCTTTCCGTGTCAATCTCACCCGCGTGGCCCTGCCACGCACGGCCACCACCCATCCCCACCCGCCCACTCACCTCAGCCGCGCCCGCGGCTGTTTCGTCTCCCCCCCCCCCTGCCTCCCGCACCATGTCGGGGGCGTCGGGTGAGGCGGCCGACTGGGCTGACGTCTCGGAGGGCGACGACGACAATGACTTTGGCTCGTACAAGCCCGATCCCGCGGCGGTCGCGGCCGCCGCGGCGGCGGCGGCGGAGGAGGCGTCCAAGTCGGCCGCCGCCGCGGCGGCGACCCGCCCCTTTTCCGCCCGCCACGGCGCGCTGGGCGGCGGCGGCCGCACGCCCGTCGGGGGTGGGGGTGGCGGCGGTATGGGCGGCGGCGCGTTTGGCACCCGCGACCGTGGCGGGGGCGGCTTTGGCGGCGGCCGCGACCGTGACGGCGGCGGCACCCCGTTTGGCGGCAGCGGCGGATCGGCGTTTGCGTCCCGGGGTGGCGGCGACCGGACGCCATTGTCGGGGGCGCCCCGCAGCTATGGCTTCCAGGACAGCGGCACGCCCCGCGGCGGCGGCGTCGGCGGCGACGTGCGTGGCCCGCCGATGGGCGGCGGCGGCGGCGGCGGCGGCGGCCGCGGCGAGCGCTACACCTGCTTTGTGGCGGGCCTGGCCGAGACGGATGAAGCCGAGCTGACCGCCTACTTCAACGACTGCGTCGTGACGGGCGTGCGCATCCTGCGGCACAGTGATTCGGGGAATGTCAAGCACGCGTTTGTGGACTTTGCCGACCCCGAGTCGCAGGCGCGCGCGATTGCGCGCAACGGCACCCGCTTCCGCGGGCGGCCGCTGCGGATCAACGCGGAGGAGTCCCGGTCGGGGCCGTATGGGGGGTCCTCGGGGCCGAGCCCGCGGGAGCGCCCGCGCTACACCCCTGCGGGTGGCGGGGGTGGGCCGGGCGGGCCGGGGGGCGGCGGCCCCGACGCGCGCAGCCACAGCGGCTCGTTCGGCTTTCACAGCGGCGGCGACGGGGGCGGCGGCGGCGGGCCAGGTGGCGGCAGCGGCGGCGGCGGCGGGTTTGGTGCGCGCGGCGTGCCGCCGGGCTCGCCGTGGTCGTCGGGCGGCGGCGGGGGCGACTTTGGGGGCGACGGCCCGGGCGGCCCGCGGACGCCCCTGTCGTCGAGCGGCGCGTTTAGCAGCTCCCGCCCACCGGCGAGCCGCGACGGCAGCGGCGGCGGCGGCGGGGACGGGCCGCCGGGCATGCCGTCGGTGCCGGTCACGCCGGGGCGGCGGCGGCTGCAGCTGCAGCCGCGCACCAAGCCGATCAAGCCGCTGGAAATCCCGGCGCACGTGCTGCGGGAGCAGGCGGTGGAGGCGGCGCGGAGCGGCGGCGGCGGCGGCGGCGCGGGCGCGCCGCTCCGCCGGGGAGTCACCCCGGGTGGCGCGACGGGCGGGAGCACCGCCGACAGCGCGTTTGGGCCGTCGAGGCGCGCCGCGGCGGTGCCGCCCGTGACGCTGCCGACCAAGGGGGGGGCGGGCGCGGCGGAGCGCGCCGGTAAGGCGGCGGCGTCACCAGCCTCGGGCGACGCGGACGCCGATGCGCCCGTGAACAAATTTGCGGCGCTGCGGGTGGAGGAGAAGACGTCGTGAGGGGCGGCGGCGTGTGGGGCCCTGTAGGCCCCTCTCCTCTCTCCCCACGTCCCCGTTGCGTGTGGGGGTTTGGAAAGACAGGTGGGCAAGTGTGGGGGGTGCCAAGGGTAGAGGTGGGGGGGGGGGGTGTGGGGAGGCAGCAGGTTGGGCTATGCTTTCAAGTGCGGACGGCCGAGACCCAGGGTGGGTAGCTGCGCAAGGTGCGCGCCGTGGGGGTGGCCGCGTGGCTGCGGCCCTGGTTAGCATCGCTGCGCGGTCGGGCGGAATTGAGGCGGGTCAGGCGCGGCTGAGCACACGCCGCGGCAGCGGCTGTGGCGGCCGTGGATGCGGTGGCGGTGGCGGCCGTTGGGGTGGACGCGGGTAGAGCTGGCGGCGGGCCAGCATGGGGGGGGGGCATCGGGGGGGCAGCGACTGCTTGTGTGTGTTGTGGGGGGGGGGCGGCATGTGCGTGTGAGCTGGTGGTGGGAGGACTGACAGGTGGGCAGCACGATGTTAGGGGTAGGGTGGAATGGGGAGGGTGGGGGGTGGTTGAGGTAGGGGGGACGGGCGGGACCGACGAGGGGGGGGGCGGGTCCCGGGTCCTCTTCTTCTTGACAAAGCGATCCTCCATTGCCGGCTGGCGGCGGCGGCAGGGTGGGTGTGGGTGGGCGGGGTGGCGGCGGGGCGGCCCACTCGCACGACGCGTTTGGCGCCGTGGCGGTGGCGGCGGCGGCGGAGGTGCCAGCGTGTCGATGGCGGCAGCGGTGGCCGTGTCGGTGCCGGTGCCGGTGTCTGTGGTGGCGGTGGTGGCGGTAGCGGTGGCGGTGGGGTGGTGGCGGCGCGGCTGCCGCCGCGGTCTTGCCCGGGCCGGCGCGCCGTCGCGACGTGTATATGTACTGTACACCACCCGTGGACACCGTCGTGGCGCGTCCCATCCCGTCCGCACCCCCCCCCCCGTACCCGCCCCCCACTGTTCCGCGCCCTCCGGCCTGCCCACTCGCTGCCGTCGGCTTCCTACCCATCCCGGTCCTACGCCGCTCCCCTCTCAACCCCCCCCCCCCCCTCCCACTCACGCAAACGCCATCCGCTCCCGGTACGCCGCCCGCCACCGCTCCACCGCCCCCCGGCCACCAGAGTCCTCGACAAAGAACGCGTCTTGCGGGCGCACGCCCGCGGCGACCCCCCCCGCGACCCCCCCCCCCCCTCGCCGAGCAGCCGGAACCCCCCCCGCGTCAGCCACCCCCCCACCTCCGCACCCAGCTGGTCGGCGGTCCCCCCCCCGCCCCCCCGGACGCCCACGTACACGACCGCCGGGCCGACCGCGTCGCCGCCAACGCCGACCGCCTCGGGCGCGGACAGCGCGACCGCCGCGGACGCGCCGCCCGCCCCCCCCGCGGCGAGGAGCAGCGCGCGGCCGCCGCCGGCAAGGCCGTCGACGACCGCCACGCCGCCGCCCGAGCCGCGGACGAGCGCGTCGGCGGCGGCGGAGAGCGGGACGCCCCGTGGGAGGTAGGCCTGCAGGGACGTGCCGGCGCGGAGGCCGTCCCAGCGGCGGCGGAAGACGTCGGCGCCGGCGCCGGCGACGACGCCCCGCAGGAGGAGCACGTCGGTGGTGGGGATGCGGTAGGGGAGCGTCGCTTGCGCAACATAGGTGAGGGGGGAAAGGCCGTCGACGGCGGGGGGGGGGGTAGCGGTGGGAGGGGGAGGGAGGGGGGTACCCGCGCTGTCGGCACCCGCCGCCAAGGCCGCGGCCGCCGATGCGGCCGCCGCTGCGGCGGCGGGCGTCCCCCCGGGCGGCCGGCCGACGTACGCGGTGAGGACGACGCGCCCCGCCTCCGAGTCCCCCCCCCGCACAGCGAGCGTCGTGTCGACCGGCGGCGCCCCCCCCCCCGGCGGCAACCCCCCCAGCTGCCACGCCACCGCCGCGCCCGCCACCGGCGTCGTGGCCCCCCCCGCGGCCAGCCGCAGCCGCACGTCTGGAATCGCCCAGCGCGTCCGGTTCGCCACCGTCACGCGCAGGCGGATGGCGCCGGCGGCGGGCGCGGGCGCGTGCGCCACCTCCACGCGCAGCGCGTCGCCGCCGCCGCTGACGGTCACGCCGTCGGTCCAGACGGGCGCCGCCGCGGCGGCCGCGTCGGCGGCGGCCGCGTCAAAGGTGTGGGGGTGGAGGGGGCGGCGGGCGGCGGCGGCGGCGGCGGCGCCGCGGAGCGCCGCGTCCTCAGCCGCGACGGCGGCGCGGAGGGCGGCGCCGCCGCCGCCAAGGCGGGACGATGCGAGCACCGCCGTGTTGGCCACCTCCCCCATCCACGCGTACGCGTCGGCGGGGGGGCCCGCCGCGGCGGCGCGCCGCGGGGGAGGGCCCGCCGCGGCCGCCGCCGCCACCACCGCCGGCGACGGGGGAGAAGGCGCCGCGGCGGCGGCGGCGGCGGCGGCGGCGGCGCCATTGGCGGCGGCGCCCCCCCCCCCACCCCCCCCCCCCCCGCGGCCGCCGCGGCAGCGTACACCTCGAGCGCCGCGGCGGTCGCCGCGGCGGCCGCGTCGGCGGTCGCGTCGGGCCCCCCCGGGCGGTACGCGCCCGCGACGCGGAGGAGTGCGCGGTAGCGCGCGACGAGCGCGGCCGCCGCGCCCGCCGTGCGCGGCACGTGGCGGACGAGCGCGGCGATGGCGGCCATGCCCGTCTCGGCGCGGTCGCCGTCGAGGCTGGTCGTCCACGGCGGGAGGGGCGGCGGGGGGGGGGGCGGCGGCGGCACGCCAGCGTCCGCTTCGGCGGCCGGCGGGGGGGTGGCCGCCGAGCTGCCCCGGCGGAGCAGCCCGACGCCGCCGGTGGTGGACTCGCCGAGCGTCACGGACGCGGCCGCCGCGGAGAGGCCGTCGAGGAGGGCGAGGCCCGAGTTGGCCACCGCCGCCGAGGTCGACACGTACCGCCGCCGGCGGCTGCCGTCGGGCGCCACGTACGTGCCGCGCGCAACGGCGGCGGCGGCGGTGCCGGTGCCGGCGGGCCCGACGGTGCGGGTGTTGGAGCCCGCCGCGAGGCGCGTCACGGCTGGCGCCCGCCGCACCGCGGCGGCGGCGTCGGCCCAGGCGCGGCCGCCCGCGGCGGCGGCGGCGGCGGCCGCCGGGTCCCGAAAGCCCGCCGTCAGGTGCCGCCAGATGGCCTTGAGGACGAGCCCCGCGTTGGCCTCGGCCTTTAGGCCCGACGCGAGAAAGTGGTCGGTGATGCACAGCAGCGACGCGGCGCGGGCGGGGAGGTCGGTCTGGCGGCCGGCCGAGCGGACGAGCAGCTCCTGCGCGCGCTCGTACGCGCCGCCTTCGGGCGCCGCCGCGCCGACGCGGCGCTCCACAAACGCCGCGTGCTGGCCGAGCGCGTCGACCAGCTTCAGCCACCCCTCCCGCCCGTACGCAACGCCCCCCGCACCGCCGCCAGCACCGCCGCCGCCGCCGCTGCCGCCGCCACCGCCACCGCCACCCCCGGGTGGTACGCCCCGCCAGCCGAGTACGCCCGACAGCGCCGGCAGCGCGACGCCGACCAGCCCCGCCCACGCGTCGGTGAGGCCCGCCTTGACGCCCTCGTGACTGACCGCCGCGACGCGGCGGGCGGCGGCGAGCAGCGCCGCGGCAACCGCCGCGACGAGCTCCCCACCCAGGTCCGCGGCCTCCCCCCCCCCCGCGGCGGCGGCGAGGAGCCCCCGCGTCGGCCCGCTCGCCAAAAACGAGCGCAGCGCGCCGCCCGGCGGCACGTCGGCGGCGCCTCCGCCCGCCCCCCCCGCCCCCCCCCCGCCGACGCCATGTCCACCTCCACCACGACGCCCGCCAAGACGGCCAGCCCGCCCGCGCGGCGGCGGACGCCCAGCTCGCGGACGACCAGCGGCAGCAGCTGCACCGCCGCCGACGCGGGCCACGACCGGCCGACCTCGCCGCTGCCATCCTTGGACGCGGCGCCGAGCCCCGCGATCGCCGCGGCGACCGCCGCCGACGCGACGGGCGGCGCCATCCGGCCGACGCCGCCGCCGCCGCCGGCGCCCGCGTCGGTGGCGAGCCGCGTCAGCGCCGCCACCGCCCGCATCACCCACCGCGGGCGGGTGGCGGCGAGGGCGGGGCGCGCCGCGCGCGCCGCGACGGCCGCGAGCAGGTGCGCGGCGGCGGTGGCGGTCGCGACGGCCGCGGCGTCGCCGACGCCGCCGCCGCTGCCGCCGCCGCCGCCGCCGCCGCGATCCGCGGTGGCCGGCAGCAGGACAGTGTCCACCCACGATACGGCCCACGCGGCCGGGTCGGGGGCGCCCACGTCGGTTGGCGGCGGCGGCGGCGACGCGACCGCCGCGACGGCCAGGCGGCCGAGCGCGACGAGCGCGGCACGCCGCGCGCGGGGCCGCCCGCCGCCCGGCCCGCCGCCGCCGAGGCGGGCGGCCAGGCGGGGCGCGGCGGGGAGGAGGAGGTCCCGCAGCGTCGTTGCGAGCGCGTCGCGGTGCGCGCGGAGCGGGGTGGGCGGCGTGGCCGACCCGCCCGCCGCGGCAATGTACTCGGCCAGGGGGGTGAGCGCGACGAGCGCCACCGCCGGGTCGGCGTCGGCGGTGGCGGCGTCGACGAGCGTGGCGAGGAGGGTGGTCAGGCAGGCGCGCAGGTGCGCGGCGGCCGCGGCAGCGTCGGCGTTGCCAGCAGGAGCGACGTGGCCGCCCGCCGCCGCGACCGCCAACGCCGACCCGGGGGGTGGCACCACCGCCAGGGCGGTCGACGGGGCGGCCGGCGGGGGTACGCCCCCCGCCGCCACCCCATTCCCCGTCGCCACCACCAGCGCTGTGGACGTACCCCCCCCCCCCCACCGCGCCCCTCCGCCGCCTCTGCCGCCGCCGCCGCCGGCGTCGCCGCGGTCAGCGGCCGGTCCCGGCAGACGGCGGCGGCGGCCAGCCGCAACGCCGCCGCCCGCAGCGGCACCCCCCCCCCCGGGCGGCGTCATCCACGTCCGCGGTTGCGGCCGCGACGAGCGCCGCGAGCGGCGTCGGCGGCAGCGCCGCGGCGGCGGCGGCGGCGGCGGCGCGCGTCGGCGGCGGGCTCGGCCGCGCCAGGCGCGACGCGATGAGCGGCACCACGTCTGCCCAGGCGGGGTGGCCGTCGGGGAGGGCGGCGGTGAGGACGGCGAGGGAGAGGGTGAGCGTCGGCGGGTGGGCGCCCGCCGAGGACGCCAAGCAGTAGCGGACGATTTCTGTGGGGGGGGGGGGGGGGGGGGGGGGGGCAGGGAGGAGGCGTGGCGTCCCCAGACAGGCGCCGGCGGTGGCCACAGCAGACGACAAGACGCGCAGCAGCACGAGGCGGGTCAGCAGACTGCCCCCACCAGGCAGACGCCATGCACGCCACGGCGGGCGCCCGCCGCCGCCACCGCGGTGGCAGCGGCGGGGCGAGCCCGCCAGCCGTCCAACACAGTGGCGCCCCCGCACTCCCCCCCCCCCCCTCCCAAGAAACACCCACGATCGCCGGCACCGCACGCGGCCCTACCCCCCCCCCCCCCCCCCACCTCCCCCCCCTCCGCCGCGCCCCCTCCACCCCCGCCCCGCCGCGCCCCTCCCCCGCCCAAAAACGGGCAACGTACCCGGCGCGGTCACCGCGACATCCCGCCCCGCGGCGGTCAGCTGGAGGAGGCGGTGGAGGGTGGCGGCGTGCGTGTCGCGCCGCGCGAGTGCCTTGGCCACCGCTTTGGGTGGTGCCGCCGCCGCGGCCGCCGCGTCGGCGGCGGCCGGCGCCATGCGCGGGGGGGAGGCGGACGGTGGAGGGCGGGGGGGGGGGTGGTGGGTAGGGGGGAGGGGGGGGGGGGGGGGGCGACGACGCTCACACCCCACACACCCGCCGCGGGCGGTGGTTGGGGGCCAGGCGCCGGCGGTGGGGGTGGCACCGCTGGTCCGGGGGGGGGGGGGGCGGAGGGAGGAAGAGGGGATGGCGAGCGCGGAGGGGCGGGCGGGTGGCAGCGGGGGGACGGGACGGGACGGGGCGGAGGGGAGAGGGGGGCAGCTGTTCGTTGCTGGCGCGGGTGTGCCGCGGATGGGCAGGCGGCGTCTGGTGTCTGTCTGGGATCACGGTCCCCGCTGGGGGCCACTTTCTGGTTTGCCGACGCTTCGTGTCAGCGATTAGCGCTTGGGTGAGCCAGGACATCCGCCGTCGAGCCCGGCAGCGCCAGTGACCACGTGGTGAGCGGGCGCCGCGTCGCCTTTGGCGGCGTCCCCCATCCTTTTTGCGGCTGGCCAGGGCGTCCCGGGTCGTCCATGCCTGCCGCCCGCCCCCCCCATCCGTTGCTACCGGCGGCGGCGTCAGTAGCTTTGAAGGGCAGCCCGCGTCGGCGCGCTCCCGCCTCGTCCCCGCATCACCCGTGGGCGCCCGACCCCCCCCCCCCCGCCGCGCGGTGGCTGTCCCCGGCGCCACGCCGACGGCTCGCCGGCCGCGCCGCCAGCTCCGCCCGCCGCGTCGGCGCGGTGCCGCCGACGGTGGCGACCGCGGCGCTGGGCGGCCGCCGGCGTGGCCTCCACGGGGCGGCGGCGGCGGCGGCGGCGCCAACGCGCGGTGGCGGTGCGGACCGCGGCGGCCGCACGCGGCAGGGGTGGTGGTGGCGGCAGCACGCCGCACCCCAGTGGGGACCACCGCGGCCGGCCGCCCCGCCTTGGCCGTGGCCGCCCGCCAAAAGGCGCGGCGAATGTCCGCCCCCGCCCCTTCCTCCTCTGTAGCCTGTGAACGAGGCCATGGTAGGTGCGTCGCAGGCGGCGGCGGGCGCTCACCGCGGCGCGCTGCTGTTGTGCCGTCGCCGCCACCGCGACGGCCGGCGCCAACGGCAGCGTCGACGCGGTGGCGGTCACGGCGGGACGTAGGCAGGGACCTAGGCAGGAGGGGTGGACCGCCACCTGCGCCAGCGTGGCCGCAACGGTCCACGCACCCCCGTCGGGGGGTGGCCCCCAGCCGCCTCCGTCGGCGCCCCCTCCCCGGCGCGCTCGCACCCGTGGCGCTGGCGACACGTGCCAGGCGCCAGTGGCGCGGCGGCCGCCACGGCGGTGGGCGGCACGGCAGTGGCGATGGCGGCCGCGGTGGGAGCCGCCTGCGGCGAGCGCGTGGGGTGGCGGCGAGCGACGGCGGGGAGCGCCGGCGGCGGCGGCGGCACCGGCACCCGCGCGCGCACGGCAGGGGATGGCGCGCGGCGGCGCGCACGGGCCACGCCGGGCGAGCTGCCCCTCGGCCAACCATGGCGCGGCGGCCACGGCGCGTCGGCGGTGGCAAGACACCACCCCTCTCCACACGGGATGCCACGCGTGACGAGCGGGTGTGCCACCGGGGCACAAGAGGGCCACCCGTCGGTGGTCGGGGGATCTTCCTACGACGACGCGAGCGGAGGCGCGGTTGTGGGTACCGATGAGAGCAGCGCCGCGTTCACCGCTCTCGCCGGCCTATCGGTCGTGGCACGGCGCGCGGCGACAGCGTCGCGGCCGGCGGTGGACGACACAGTGGCTCGCCCTGTCCCTACTTTGTCCCACTGAAGCACTTCGACGGATTCGACTTGCCCTTTGTGCTCGCTGTTTTGTGAGTGCGTCGCTCCCCCAGCCGCGCCGTGGACCACCCTTCATCGGAAGACTCGACAGGGTCGCCTGCTACGCCCCGCCGACCGCGAGCGTGGCTGCGACCAATTGCTCGCGGGGGATGAAGGTGGGGTCTGGGGATGGGCTCCCCGCCCGGCGGCGGTGCCGGTGGCAGCGACGCGCCATGCAACGGGCCTGGCCCCGGTAGATGGGCGAGGGGGGCGTGGAAGCGCGGGGCGGGCGGGTTTGGGGGGCGGGACGGTGGTTCAGCGGCGGCGCCTCGCGCCAACCCAGGGGCCCATTGTGTCTGGAGTGCAGGGGGAAAAGCGGTCGCCGTGGACACGTCTGTCATTCCCTTTTCCTCCCCGCCCCGCCCCGCTGTCCGTCCCGCCCCCAGCGTTGCGCGGCGGTGCGGAGCAGACGCCACCGTAGCCGACAGAAGACCCAAAAACTGTCGCAAGAATGTTGGGGTTCAGCAGCACGCAGCCATCGGCCGACCCGCCACGCGCCACCCACCGCCACGTCCGCCCGCCACCCACCGCAGCCGCCACCGTCGACGGGCCGTTGCGGGCGCGCCCCCCCGCGCGCCCGCGCCCCGTCACCGCGTACGCCAGCGGTCGGTGCTTGCCATCAACGCGAGGGGCGCGGGCGCGGACCGGGAGGTGAGCGAGCGCACGACACCGCCTGGATCGGCGGCGACGGACGCGGGACGAGAGGGCGGTGACGAGCGCTGCCGCCCCTGCCCGATTCCATTCGCTCAGAGAGGCGGAGAGACAGTGATACGCGGTTCGCGCCGTGTCCGCCGCGTCGCCTCTTGCTCCCCCGTGCGCTCCAGTACTGCTTCATGGCCGGCGGTGAGTGGTCGGGTGGCCGGACGGCCCGCCGGCCGGAGCGAGGGGAGGCTGGCAAAGAGACACGGCAGCGGCGTCGAAAGACGGCTCGACGGTGCGTTTGGGCGGCCGGCCCCGTGACGGCAGCGGCGCCCCCGCTCGGGAGTGACATGTGCAGCGGACACCCAGGGGGGAAGGTGAAGGGCGACGGCGGGCCCCTCTCACGCTTGACAACGGGGGCAGCCGGGAGGAAAGAGGGTTGACCGACGACGCCCTCTCCGTCCCGTCCCCGGCTCTCACCCAGCGCATCTCGTTTTTGCCATCAACGTTGATGGTCCGCACCAGTCGCCAGCGGTCTCTGCCCGTTGCGCCGGCGCAGGCCCACCGCACGCCCCGCGCGGGAGTTTTCCACATTGGTTGTCAGCTCCTGCTGGCTGACAATCCACGGTGGATCGGCGCACCTCGTCAAGGCAGTGGCCGGGCGAGGACGGCGCGGGCACGCAGCGCCGTCACCCAGAACAGTGCATACAGCGCACGTGCGGGGGGCTGGTTGATCAGAGCCTGGGGGAGGCGGCAACAAGGTTGACGCGTCATTTCCACCGCAGGGCGAGCCTTCTACGTAGCACTCGTGGAGGGGTCTTGGCTGTTGGCAGCAAGGACAGGGCTCCCGGTGTGCTGAACTGCACTGGACGAACGAGCCGACGGGAGCAGTGCGGGTGGACTTTTTGCTGTGCTTACTGTCCAAGTCGGGTGTGCTGGCGGCAGCAGGGCGGGCGGGCAAGGCGGTGGGACCGAGGTGGGGGGGGGACGCCAGAGGACAGCCGGCGCTCTCAGCGTACGCACCCCGCCCTGCGAGAGCCTCCAAAGGCCAATCCCGCTCGAACCCTGTCACTCTACGATGCTCGTCGGCCGCGTACGGACTCCCCAAGGCGGAGCGCCCTTCACGGGGCAAGCCCAGCGGCTCGGCACTCCCAGCCTACCCCTCTGCGCGTTGGCACGGCTACTAAAGCGCCCGCAGCGGGCGCGGCTGCAGTCGCCCTCGGCCGGCACGCACCGCCCTCTCCCGCCCCCTCCCGCTCACGCACGGTCGCTCGGTTCGTTTCCCCCTCTCCCTGTGCCCCTCCCCTGTTGTGGGCGCCCCCCTTCCGCGCCCAACCACCCTCTGCAGCCTCTCCCTCCACGCCTCCCGATTCAAGATGCAGGTGCCGGGCGGGCATCCACAGGGTGCGACGGCAGCAGCGACGGCGGCGGGGGCGGCGCCGCCCGGAGAGGCGGGTTCTGCCGCGTCGGACCTACCCGACTACCCGTTGAAAGACGTGTGCAACGCGTCGGTGAACTCCTACGCGGGGACGCTCGTGTGGCTCCGCCCCCCAGACTGGCAAAAGGGCCTCCCGCGCCGCCTCGTCTCCGCCCACCCACGCAACCGCCCCCGTCGCATCCCCCACCCTGTCACGGTTCACGTGTGGCTGCACTTTGGGATCCACTGGGTGAAGGCGGCGTCGTCGAATAAGCCGCTGCACCACGACGCGCCCTTCCCGTCTAGGGACGATACCGGAAGCAGCGACATGGTGGGGCGGTGCCACTTTCAACCCCTGCGTCGCCGCCGCCAGGGTGAGAAGCCTACGTGGACGGTCACGACTCGTCGTGTGTCCTCCTTCACCAAAGCATTCGTGCGCGGCCCCATTGTCGCTGAATGGAACCAGAGTCCGCTGTCGGAGGTGGTGCTGGAGTTTCCCGGGGACCCTACCGCCGACGGCCTCACCTTCATCGCCCCCCAGACGGAAGCAGAGAAGTGGAAGAGACAACTCGAGCTCCGCGCTGTTCCGCTCGAGACCGTAAGGGCGAGCCGAATGGCGAACGCTGCAGAGGTGGCGCCGCAGGGCACGGCCGCCACCAACGGGACGACTGGATCGCCGGCCATGCAGGTGGACCCCGCGAGGCCACACAACCTCATTGCCCAGAACATCCAGCAGGTCCTCCAAAGCAACCTGGCTACCCCACTCATTGAGCTCTTCCTCAGCGTGGCGACGTCCGCTTCAGGGGGCGCGTCCATATCCGTCCTCCTGGCCCCCCTGATTGCTGGCGCGGCCGTTTGTCGAAGCGTGCAGGCGCTGCCGGTGGTGGCCGCAGAGCTGCGCTCCAAGGTGCGGGGACTGGGCGAGGCGCTCACGGGGAGCATCTACCCGGCCGTGAAGCTGCTGGAGGGCCTCCCGGGGGAGACCACGACCGACGGGCCATTCAGACCTGTCCTGTTGGACTCTATCGACGCGCTCGCGTCGGACCTGGACGCCATGCTAGGGCGGCTCTTCAACATCTCGTTGATGTCGACCAAGCAGCGGATATCCCAATCGGGCGGCCCCGGCGGGCGCAGCCCAGAGGCGGTGCTGATGGACAAGGTGGACGCGCTCAAGGCAGAGGTGAAGGACCTGCTGGACGTCACCATGATTCAGCTCGTCTCCTACTCGGTGGGCCAGCTCGGGCGGGTGACGGCGGAGGTCGAGCAGCTGCGGCAGGCGCAGGAGGCCGCCGCGCGCCACGCGCAGGACGTGGCTGCGCGCCAGGAGCGGGAGGCGGCGGCGGCGGCAGAGCTGCAGCGGCTCGCCCGCGAGGCGAGCGCCCGCTTTGTCCGTGTGACCACCCCGCCGAGGGCGGCCACCGGGGGGGGGGGCGGCGACGGCCCGCCGGCGGCTGGCCACTCACGCCCGGCGCGGAAACGGGATTGGGTCAAGCGGCGCTGGCGGGCGGTTCGCAACCGGTGAATCCGTCTATGCCTCTTTGGGAGGCGCAGCCGTTTGAGGCGTCGGTCGCTGTGGGTGGCGGCATCGGGCTTCTGCGATGCAGAGGGGAGGGAGCAGGGGGAGGGGGGAGGGAGACGAGGAAGGGAGAGAGTGAAGATGGGAACGAGATGGTGTCGGGCACCTGGACGGCGTACTGATGAGGGATTGGAGGGGGAGGGAGGGAAGGGGGGAGGGGGGAGGAGGGGACTGGGGAGGGCCCAAGCAGGCGGTCATTGCGTATTCTGTTCTCGCTGCGCGTCCCCGCCCGTGCCCCAGCCCCACCTGTCTTCCCCCGCTCCTTCGTGGTGCGCACGTGGGGCGGGGTGACGGCGCCCTCACCAACGCCACCTCCTCGTCGCCCCCACGGACCGTGCCAACGACGCGGACGACGGGGTGCCGTGGGTGGCCACCGCGACCCGGCGGCCATCCGCGTGTCCTACCTGGTGGCGGCAGGGAGGGACAAGCCAGGGTGAAGAAGACGGAGACCGGCATAGTGGACTCCCGTTGAGGGAATGGGGCGAGCCAGTAGCGGAGCGTCACCGCTGGCGCAGTGGCGGGCGATGCGGGCGGGGCAAGACCACGGCAGCGGGGCCCGCCCGAAGGAGTAACGACACTGCAAGCAACAGTATGTATTCGGGGACCACGGTGCCGCCGTCGTCTGATAGTTCAGAATCCAGTGGATTACGCATTTGCAATGCTCTTCGTGCCAACGCCGGTGGCCAAGGTTTCTTCTCCCTCATTGACCAACAACCAGAACAGCCTGGCACGTGAGATCAGCCAACGACTGCACCGGGGATGTCCTTCTTTTCGAAAGCTGATGGATGCTTGGGCACCCTGCCCGCGGCGCTTGCCGCCAGACGCGCATCTGGCGGCGCTATAACTGAGCGCACCCCGCCGGTGCTGCCGTTGCGGACGATGGGTGCCGACCATCGACGGTGCCCCCGCGCCTGCCGCTGACCCACACCACCGTTTGCCCTCCACCGACAATCTCCCCAATCGCCTCGCCTCTGGTGCGTCGACGCCGTTCCGTTCTTGCCCGTCACCGTCGCCTGCTTCCCCCCACCCCACCCATCGTCATGGGCCGCGCCGGCATCGCTCTCGGCTTGGCGCTCGGCGTTGCGGTGTCGGTCGCCGCCCTGGCCGCCGCCGCCGCGTGGGGCACCCCCGCCCCCCCCCCACCGCGTGGACGCCCCTGCCCTTCGCGTCCGCCCCCCGCGTCCGCCTCCGCCTGACCGCCGACGCGACCGCCGCCCTGTACATGGCGCAGCTGCTGGTCGGCGCGGCTGCGGGCACCACCGCCGCGGCGGTGGCGGCGGCGGCCACGACGCGCGCCACGCTCGTCGTTGCCGCCGCCGTCACGCACGCGGCGCACCTGGGCGCGATTGTCGCGGCCAAGGGGTGGACCAAGCGGGTGCTCGTGGATGTGCTCGTCGACAGCGGGGACCACCCGCTGGGCAACGCGACGGGGAGCCCCTGGTGGGCGCCCTGCGTCGACGGGCCGCTGGGGTACGGCGCGCTCGCCTTCCTCGTCGTCGCCGCCGCTAGCGGCGGTGGCGGCCGCGGCAGCGGCGGCGGTGCGACGTCACCGGCGGCGGCAGCCGCGGACTCCGTTGGCGCGGCCGGCGGGTGGGTGACGCGCCGCGGGTGTCGCGTCGCCAACGGGGTGGTCGTCTTCCTGCTCGTCCTGTTCCTGTCGGACCGCTGCGCGCGGGGTGTCGTCCTTGGGGATTGGGTGAGCACGGCCGTGGGGGGGGGGCTCGGCGTGGGCGTCTTGGCCGCCGCCATTGTCGAGTCGCGAGCGGTCGGGCGCCTGCGGGGGGTGGCCAAGCGCGCGTGAACGGGGCGGCAGGTGGGTGCGACGCCTCGACGTCCTTGTCATCACTTGCTCCCCGCTGTCAACGTACCTCTGTTCTCTCTGTTGAGATTCCAAACACCTAGCAAGATCTCCCCGGTCCAACGGATGGCACAAACCGGCAATCGTGACCAGTGGGCACACAGAAAGTCCCGAATACGCCATCATGTCCTAGTGCGATCCAAATGAATAGTGAGTGAGAGAAAAACAGGGAGCTTTTCCGGTTGACGCTCGCCGTTTCACATGGGGACGCCGTCGGCGCGGTTGCCGCCGCGGCGACTTTGGCCGACCGACTTTGCCGCAGCGACCGCCGTTGGTTCGCGCTGCTGGTGCTCTGCCGCTCCCGACCACAGTCTTCGCTCCCCTGGGCCGTCCTCAACTCCCCCCCTCTACCCTTTTTCTCCTTGCTATTTGCTCCCCCGCAGCTCACTCCTGTCTGCTTTCTTGCCAGCCTTGCTTGCCCGTTCCGTCCCCCTCCCCCTGCCCATCCTCTTCTCCGTCCGCGTCCCCCCGCCACCGTGAGCGGCTACTGCTCCCCCTCTTGGCGTCTCCCCCCCCCCGTCACCATCCCCCCTGTGCCCTTCCCCGCTCCCACTGGTCCCTCGCCCCCTCCCCCCGCCCCCCCCCACCACCATGAACCGCCACCGGACGTCCAAGGCCGCCCCCCTCAATGACCTCTCCACCAACCGGCTGGCGACGCGCCAGCGGGTGGCGGCGGCCAAGGTGGCGAAGAAAAAGGCCAAGTCCGCCGCCCGCCGCAAGCGCCACGCGGACGCGGCGGCGCTCGGCGACGCGGCGCCGCCGGTCAAGGTGCCGCGGACGCTGGAGAACACGCGCGTCCGCGACGATGACGCGACGCGCCGGGTGACGGCGGGGGAGGTGGCCGCCGACGCAGCCGCCGACGAGTTTGCGCCCGTCTACCGCGGGGACGTCACCCCGCTGGTGGTGGTGACGACGGGCATGGGCGCGGGCAAGGTGGTGAGCCACGAGTTTGCCGCGTCGCTGCTCGGGGTGGTGCCCAACTCGGAGTTTCTGGAGCGCCGCGCGCTGACGCCCGCGGCGGTGATGCGCCACGCGGAGTCGGTGCGTGCGACGGACGTGCTGCTCGTGCGGGAGGACCACAAGCGGCTGACGTCGCTGACGCACGTGCACCTGCCGGCCGGGCCGACGGCGGTGTGGCGGCTGACGAGCGTGGTGCCGTCGGCGGCCATCCGCGGGCACGGCACCGCGTCGCGGGGCCGCCCCGAGGTGCTCCTCAACAACTTTTCGACCGCCCTCGGCCACCGCGTCGGCCGCATGCTCGGCGCGCTCTTTGGCGGCGGCGTCGGCGTGTCGGGCCGCGCGCGGCAGGCGGTGACGTGGCACAACCAGCGGGATTTTGTGTTTTTCCGCTTCCACCGGTACGTGTTTAAGAAGGGGGGGGAGCGCGTGGGGCTGCAGGAGCTCGGCCCGCGTTTTACGCTCCGCCTCGACCGGCTGCTGCGGGGGGCGTGGGGCGCCCGCGGCATGGCGGGGCTGGGCGCGCCGGGGCAGCAAAAGGAGGCCCACAAGCGGGCGCGCGCACGCGCCGCGCGGCGGGCGGCGGGCGGGGAGTCTTCGTCTCCGTCCTCCTCGTCAGATGAGGAGGACGATGAGGAGGACGAGGACGGCGACGACATCGAGGCCAAGGACGTTGACCAGGCCGACGCGTCGGACGAGGAGGAGCCTGTCGGCCCATCCGACGCGGACGCAGACGCCGACTCTGACGACGACTCTGACGACGACGCTGACGCCGACGGCAGCGGCTCGGACGGCGACGGCGACGGCGACGGCGACGGCGACGGCCGCCGTGCTGGGCCCGGTGCGGCCACCACGGCGCGGCGGCGGCGGCCGCGCGCCGAGGCGGCTGGCGGCGCCACCGCCGCGTCGGCGGGCGCTGCGGCTCGCGCTGCCGCCGCCGCCGCCGCCGACGGCGGCGGCGGCCCAGCCGCGGCTGACAGCGGCGCCGGCGGCGGCGACGGCGGCGACACTGGCGGCGGCAGCGGCGGCGGCAGCAGCACCGCGGCGGCGGGCGGGGCGGCGTCGAGCAAGCCGCGGCAGCCGCGGCGGCGGCGGGACCCGGGGGTGGAGTGGGTGCGCTGCCACCGCGCGGAAAAGGACCGCCGCAAGTTTTACCTGTGAGCGGGCGGGAGGGGGTGGGGGGGGGGGCTCCCGCGGGACGAGGGGAGAGGGGGTGGGCGTTGCGTGCCGGACGCCGCTCCTTTGTAGGGTTGACCCATTCGCTCCGTGTTTTTTTTTTGTTTGTTTTCCTTTCGGTCCGTTGGCGTCGTCCGCCGCGGCCGGCACGGCGCGGCGGGCCGTGTCCTTGCCCGCGCGGGTGTACCCCCGCCGGGGGAGGTTCCCCACCCCCAGCGGCGTCCGCTCCCGCAACGGCACGGTCGCCCCCCCACCCCCCCCCTCCCCTCATCGCAGCGTCACGCCCATGGCCGCGACGACGCCCGCGCGGACCCGCGCCTGCAGCGCGTCGACCTCGGCGTGCGTCAAGCTCCGCTCCATACTCCGGTACGTGACGCGGTAGCAGAGGCTGGTGCGGCCGCCGCGCGCGTAGGCGCCGCCGACGCGGGTGACCGCCTCGGCCACGTCCCCCGCCGCGGCGCGGACAACCTCGCAGACGCCATTCTCCACCGCCCGCCACGGGTCGTCCGCGTCGGCCGCGGCGGTGGTGGGGGGCGCCACGCCGTCGGCCGCCGCGGCCGCGGCCGCGTTGCCCCGAGCCGCCGCCGGCCCACCGGCGGCGGTGGCGGCGGCGGCGGCGGCGGCGGCGGCGGCGGTGGCGTCTGGCGGCAGCCAAAAGGACAGGTCCTTGGAGACGGGCGGGTACTTGGAAAAGGGCACGAACCGGGTGACGGCGGCGCCCCCCCCCGGCGGCGGCGGCCGCCGAAACTGCGACACGAACCGCTCGTCGCGGCTCCACAGCAGCCGGATGTCTGGGATGCCGTGGAGGACCATCGCCAGCCGGTCGAGGCCGACGCCAAACGCCCACCCCACCACCGGCTCGCCCCGCACGACGCGCCCGCCAACCGCCGCCGCGACCGCCGCGTCGGCGGCCGCGTCGGCGGCCGCGCCCCCCGGCGGCGGCACCTCCCCCGTCGCGGCCGCCGCCACGTCGCCGTCGAGGCCCGTGCCGTCCCACGCGGGCGCCCAGCCGGCCGCGGCGAGCACCCGCGGCGTCAGCAGCCCCGCGCCGAGCACCTCGAGCCAGCCGCCCGCCCACCACACCTCCAGCTCCACGCTCGGCGACGTAAACGGAAAGTCGCCAACGGCCCAGCGCAGCCGCGCGGCGGGCCCAAACAGCGACCGCGCGAGCGACAGCAGCACCAGGCGGAGGTGGGCGAGCGCCGCCGCCGGCGGCGTCGTCCGCCCCGGAAACAGCCGCACGCCGTCCATCTGGTGAAACGCCGGGTAGTGCGTCGCGTCGATCGTGTCGCGGCGGTACACGTCGCCGGCGGTGAGGAAGGCGGGGTGGCCCGCGGCGAGCAGCGGCACCGTGTGGGCGGTCATGTGTGGCCGCAGCACCCGCTCCGGGCTGACATAGTAGGTGTCGGTGGCGGCGCGCGACGGGTGGTCGGCGGGCACGCCGAGGTCGTCAAAGCAGGCGGTGACGGGCACGACCGGGTCGAGGGTGGTGGTGTGGAGCGCCGCGGCCGCGCCGCCGGGGGGGGTCACGTGCGCCGCCGTCGCCAGGTGGGTGGCGAGGCGGGACGTGAGGGTGGCCAGGGGGTGCGGCGGCGACGCGTACAGGCGGCGGCGGGTGAGGTCCCAGATGGAGGGGGGGATGTTGGACACGGCCGCTGAGGGGGCGGGGGCACGCGTTGGAGCCGAGCCCGCCGTCGCGGCCGTCGCGGCGGCGGCGCGCGCGCCCGCCGCGGCAGACGCCAGGGGGACGCTGCCGCCGCCGCCGCGGCCGCCGCCGCCGCCACCACCGCCACCACCGCCACCACCGCCACCACTGCCGCCGCCGCCGCCACCGCTGCCACCCACAGCAAACCCCCCCCCCCCCCCCCCCCGTCACCACCGCCGCGCGGCAGCCGCCGCGCCGCCACGCCGTGCCGCGACCGCCGTGGCGGCCCGCCCGCCACGCGGCGGCGGCGACGCGGCCGCCGAGGCGGCCGGCCATGGCCGCCGCCGCCGCCGCGGCGCGGCGGCACGGCGGCACGGCGCGGGCGGGGGCGGCAGCGGCGGGCGGCGGGCGCGGAAAGGGGTGGGGGGAAGGGGGGGGGGGGGGGGGAGGGTAGAAATGAGGGGGGGGGGGGGGGAGAGGGAGGGAGGGGAGGTGGTGCTGGCTGGGCGGTGTAGGGGGGGGGTGGGGGGGGGGGGGTAGGGAGCGGAAGGGGCGCCGGTGGCTGCGCGGGAGAGGTGGGGAGGGGGTGGGGGGGGGCGGTGGGCCGCGGTCCATGCGCTGCGCGGTCAAACCCGTGATCCCGACGAGAGCAGATTTGGGCCTCGTTGAGCGTGTGCGAATCCGCGCGGGGTCGTGCGAATCGCCCCGTGAGCCCCCACGGACCGCCTTTTTTTTGTACACCGCCGCACACGCGCGTAGAGGTCAATTTGCACAGTGTGCGAAGCGCTTTTTTTGCTCATACTGATGGAGGTGGTGGACGACGACCTGGTCGTCGAAGACGTGGTCACCGGACACAGTGCGGCTCCACATTGGGAGCTATTAGGCGCAAACACTGCACGGTTTCGTGCAGTTTGTGCAGTGGAGTCTTGCAAACAGTGCAAGTTTAGCACTCCCGGCCGCGATCGTCCCACGTCGGCACACAGCCGCGAGACGGGACTTGGGAGGACGGAGCCCGACTTGGGGCTCTCGCAGCGGTATTTGAGTGCGGCCGATGCGACCTCAGTCCAACTGTCCACAGCCCCTGGCCTCCAGATCGCGTCCCCGCCAACAACAGCAGGTGACTTGAACGAAGTCATGACCCAAACTATTTCACAATCCCACGTTGAGGGCCGAGGCGTCCGACCGCTGTTGGGTGCTAGACTGCACGGTTTCGCACAAACCGCGATCATTGGAGTGCTTAAACTGCACTCCCTGCGCGGCTGCGTGCGACACAGCACTCGCCCCACGGCCTCTCTGAGGCCCTTCACCCGCCCCGGCGGGGTCACGGGTTTGGTATATAGAAAGACACGTCCCGTTTTGGATCAGGTATACACCCCCCACACGGGCTGAAATCGCAGATGGTGTATACCGCTCTCAGATGGTCTCAGAGGCGGTCGTGCCAGAGGTGTATACCTGCTCCACGGCCTGGAAGTGACCCACCGTGAGCCACACATTTTCGAATTGGGCATGACCCGTGGGCCGGGGAGGCGTGACGCAGGCGGCCCCGACGGCCGTCGCGGCCTCTGCCCCGGCAATCCGTCTGACAGCTGGACAGCTGGGGGCGGGTGCACACAGGTCGGGATCCCGGAGGGCGGGTGCACTCGGATTGTCCTCGGGCGGGCAATTAATTGTGGGCCGTCGGCATCCGCCGCCTCCGATGCTGGTGCGGCGTGCGACGTACCGCCACGGCCGCCGCCGCCGCCGCCGCCGCCCCCGCGGCCGCCCGCCGGCGTCGCCGCCGACCCCGCCGCCCGCCGCCCCCGCCGCGGCCGTCGCCGCCCCCGCCGCCGCCCGCGACCGCCGCCGCCGCGGCCGCCACGGCTGCTGCGGCGGGCGGCCACGGCCTCCGCCGCCGCCGTCGCCGCTGCCCCCGCCGCGGCCGTCGCTGCCGCCGCCGCCGCCGCCACCGCCGCCGCCGCCCCCGCGGCCGCCCGCCGTCCGCCGCCCGCCGCCGCCGCCGCCGCCGCCGCCGCCGCCGCCGCCGCGGCTGCCGCGGCGGGCGGCCGCGGCCGCGCGCTGCCACCGCCCCCGCCGCCCCCGCCGCGGCCGTCGCCGCCCCCGCCGCCGCCCGCGACCGCCGCCGCCGCGGCCGCCGCGGCTGCCGCGGCGGGCGGCCGCGGCCGCCCGCCACCGCCGCCGCCGTGGCCGCCGCCGCTGCCGCTGCCGCCGCCGCCGCCCGCCGCCACGGCCGCCGCCACCGCCGCCGCCGCCCCCGCGGCCGCCCGCCGCCGCAGCCGCCACCTCTGCCCCCCCCGCTGCGGGCTGCTGCCGCCCGGGCTGCCGCTGCCGCCGCCGCCGTTGCTGCCGGCCGCCGGCCGCCTGCCTGGTCGGCCGCCGGCCGCCTGCCGCCCAGGCTGCCGCCCCGGCCGCCGCCGCCGCGGCCGCCGCCGCCGCATCCGCCGGTTGGCTGCCGTCGCGGCTGACGCTGCCGCCACCGCCGCTGCCGCCGGTCGCCGCCCTGGCTGGGGGCGGCCGCCCCCGCCGGCCGGCTGCCGGTCCGGCCCCCGGCCGCCGCCGCAGCCGCCAGCTACCGCCGCCGGCATGCTGCCGCCGCTGGCGGGCTGCCGCCGCCGGCGGCCTGCCTGGCCGGCCGCCGGCCGCCTGCTGCCCGGGCTGCCGCCCCGGCCGCCGCCCCCGCCGCCGCCGCCCCCACCGGGTTGCTGCCGCCCGGCTGCCGCTGCCGCCGCCGCCTTTGCTGCCGGCAGCCGCCAGCAGGCTGCCGCCGCCAGCGGGCTGCCGCCGCGTGCCTTTTGCCGCCAATCGCGGGCTACCATTGTCGGCCAGCTTCCCAGCCGGCCGCTCGCCGGCTGCCGCCCCGGCCGCCGTCACCATCGCCGCCGCCCCTGCCGGTTGGCTAACGTTCCGGCTGCCGCTGCCGCCTTCGCTGTCGCTGCCGGCCGCCGCCGATCCGCCCGCCACGGCAGCGCCGGCCGCCGCCGTCGCCCTTCGCCACCGCTGCCCCCGCTGTCTCTGCCGCCACCGCTCGCCATCGCCGCAGCCGCGGCCCCCGCCGCCGCAGTGGCGGCTGGCGCCGCCGCCCCCGCCCTCGCCGCGGCGGCAATGGCTGTCGCCGCCGCCCCCTGCCGCCGCTGCCTCCGTGGCGGCAGCGGCCGCCGCCGTGCGGGGGGAGGGGTGACCAGCCACGCTGCTTGCACGCAGAGGTATTTGACAAAACTTATATACCGCGAATATTCGATGTGGACACAAAAGTACACGCACCTCAGACTTAACACACATCACTCGGCCTATTTGGCGAATCAAGTGTCTCGTACGTCTGTTCTGATAGGCTGTCACACTTTCTGAACTGCGACTCTGTAGCAATCAATACTACTCATAATCTTGCTTGACATGAGAGTACCAACTTAGGAAAAACACCTATCCTGGTCAACGACTTGCACCTGGCAACTCCCAACTGCTGAAGCGCCGGCGCCCGACGCCCCCGTCCACCCCGCCTGGTCGCCCGCTTCTCCACTTCCTGGCCACCCAGCACGCCAGGTGGATACACAAGCCTTATTCACTTGCTCTATCCAGTCTTGAGTGCGAGTCTGCCGATATCTGCGAGAGCACAGCCCCGAACGACCACATGGAGGGGCGCCATGTCTTCACCATTCCCCCCTGGGTTCCGTAGCTCAGCGGCGTCTGCGATGGTGAAACACTGTTCGCTATGGCTCTTTGGACATCCTGACATTTGTAATCCTGCAGAACGCAATCGTTTGTTCAGACAGTGCAAGAAAGTGCCTCCCGTCCGTTTCTTTGTCATCCGCTGTACAGTATGGGCCTGAATATAGAGTGCATGAGAGCCATACCGTGGGAAGAGGTAGTCATATCTGGGTAACATGATCACGCTGAACCTATTGGTGCACACATCTGGCGTCGTGCACCCGTACGGCCGACAGGAATGTCGAGAGGCTGGGTGGCAGAAGCGCTATAGGCGCCCGCTCCGAGCGCTTTTGAGCATAATTGGTCTACCTTGATTAATGAACGCTAAGACCAGAGGTACCTGTTGGCCACAGAGCCGTAAACATGCAAAGAAAGCACTCTGCAGTTCACTCATTGGTGACTGACTCACTGCTGATACGGTGGTATGCACTGCGGCGCAGCTGGTTGCGCCGACAGCGCAGTTGAGAGTGCATAAAGCTATGGAGGTAGCCGAATACACTGTCTAGATCTGATGGATGTAGTTTTTGAAGGATGAGAGCGCTGTGGGGCGTTGGAAGGCCTATCACGCCTACCTGTCCAGAATGGACATTTTGGGGGCCCATATGACTCACTTCTCGACGTTTGCGACACTTTCTGAGCACATACTCGTGCTCAGCGTCATCGAATTAGTCTGCTGGAAACAGCTTGAGAACTTTTTGCTTCACTTTCTGAAACGCGTTGTAGCGGCGTGTGACGCATTGCACCGAGGTGTGTGTGGGGCAGCGTCACGACGTGCAACACGAGCCAAGGACTAGTTCACCAACTTTTCTGAAGCATGCTCAATCGACTAAACCGACGTCGCTGAGCACGGTCATGTGCTCAAAATGTTTCGCAAACGTCGGGAAGTGGGTCATACAGACCCCCAAAGTGACCATTCTGGACAGGTAGCCTCGACAGGCCGTCTAACGCCCCACAGTGCTCTCGCGCACTAGAAGCTACAGTTCTCAGATCCCAACAGTACAGCAGACCTCCTCCACTACATTTGTGGTTCTCATCGGCGCTACGGGCGCGTCCAGCTGCGCGACATTGCCCAAAGCGCCACCCTTTGCACAGGTTCAACAATGTCCGGACCCCGGCAAGCCGTCCAACCACTTTGAGCAATTGTACGCCACCAGGTACTCATACCCTCAGTGTCTCTGCAAGAAAAGAGGACGGTGAAACACCAAAAAGCTCTGGGAGGCGGGGCGTTTATAGCATGAAGCGCTTCCCTCCATAAATTCCTGGCTTTTTCTGTCCCTCATGATGGTGCAGAGCAATAAAAAGATACATCAATAGTCGCAGCGTCATCAGTTTACTCGGAAATGACGGATCCCTCCAGCTCCGCGGGTCCTATGTACTCCACATGCACGTACATACCGAGCAACAGGTCACACCATAACGGACCGGCGGCGCTTGTCAGCGCTATTTACAAAAAAAAATTACTGGCTGTTGGAGCGTGGACCATTGGGGACGCCAAAAAGTCACAACTGACGGCGTTTCACCTTCACGAGCGCGCCCAAGCGGCGGAACCAGTGGTGTGAGGGTGATGCACTTCGGCCCTCCATGAAACCGTTGTGGTCGCGGCCGTGACAGACGTGTGTGCAGGCGCGCTCTCAACACTGATAGGAGTCGGAGACAAGGCATACATATCCACCAAGTCTGCTCGGAGAGCGTAAAACGGCGAAGCGGGCGATCGAGGCGGGGTGGAGGGGGGCGTCAGACGCCGGCGCTTCAGTCTTCGGCGTTGGCAGTCGCAAGTCGCTGACCAGGATGGGTTCAGAGTCAAATATTGTAGTCCCATCTCCGGAAACAATTGATTCAGTACTACAATCTTCATCTCGCCCAGTTCAGATTATGCAACAGCCTATCAGGTTGGACGTATTGGACATCTGATTCGCCAGATAGGCCAGGAGATGTGAGTCAAGTCGGATGTGCATGTACTGTTGACCTCCGTGGAATAATCGCTTGGATTGTAAATACAATCAAATATCCCTGCCTGCCACGTGAGTAGCTGGTCGCCACAGTCGTCTTGCTGCCCGGCCGCCTCAACCAGCGTCAGGGGAGGCGGCTCACCGCGGCGCGGACGCCAGCCTGCCGCGGTCGCGTCAGGGGGGAGACTGCAGTGCGCGGCGGCGGCGTCAGCCCCCCCCACCGGCCGGGGCAGTGGCGGTGGAGTGTGGGAGTGGCGGCAGACGACGCTGCCACGACGGTCGCGCGGGGGGGGAGCGGCGGCAGCCGCCGCCGCCGCAACCGCGATGCAAGCGGTGGTGCGCAGCAGCGGCGGTGGCCGCTGCCGCCGTGGCAGCGGCTGCAGGGGCAGCATTGGCGAGCGGCTGCCGCCGCCGCCGCCACCTCCGCCGCTGCCGCCGTCGCCAGACCCGTGGCGGTGGGCGGCGGCGGTGATTGCCCCAGCGGCCGCAGCCGCAGCCGCGGGGGCAGCGGTGACGGGTTGCGGCGGTCGCGGCCGCGTAGGAGGCACAGGCGGCGGAGGACGGCAGCGGCCGCCACCGGGGCCACCGCGACGGCTGCGGCGGCCGAGGCGGCGGCGGCCACTGCCACCACGGGAGCAGCGGCGCAGAGTGCGGCTAGGGTAGCGGCTGCTGCCGAGCGCCGCAGCCGGTGGGGCTATCAATGCTGCGCGGGGCGGCCGGAGCAGCCTGCGGCTGCCGGGGAGGCAGGGGTGGCGGGGGCGGCCGGGGTAGCTGGGGCGGCCGGGGTGGCGGCCGGGGTGGCGGGGGCGGCCGGGGTGGCGGGGGCAACCGTGCCGACCGGGGCGGCCGCGGGGACCGCAGCCGCCCCGCCGGTGCCGCCCCGCCCGCCGGTGACGCGCCATGGGGAGGCGATGCGTGGCGACCACGACGAGCGGGCCACCAGATCGCGCGCGTAGAAGCGTAGACGTACAAACTGGCGGGAACACACGGTTACCCGACGAGCGAGACAGCCAAAAAATTTCCAGCCGGGCAATTGCCAGGCAGGCGCGCCGGCCAACGAGGCGTGCCTCACGGTGTATATAGAAAGACACGTCCCGTTTTGGATCAGGTATACACCCCCCACACGGGCTGAAATCGCAGATGGTGTATACCGCTCTCAGATGGTCTCAGAGGCGGTCGTGCCAGAGGTGTATACCTGCTCCACGGCCTGGAAGTGACCCACCGTGAGCCACACATTTTCGAATTGGGCATGACCCGTGGGCCGGGGAGGCGTGACGCAGGCGGCCCCGACGGCCGTCGCGGCCTCTGCCCCGGCAATCCGTCTGACAGCTGGACAGCTGGGGGCGGGTGCACACAGGTCGGGATCCCGGAGGGCGGGTGCACTCGGATTGTCCTCGGGCGGGCAATTAATTGTGGGCCGTCGGCATCCGCCGCCTCCGATGCTGGTGCGGCGTGCGACGTACCGCCACGGCCGCCGCCGCCGCCGCCGCCGCCCCCGCGGCCGCCCGCCGGCGTCGCCGCCGACCCCGCCGCCCGCCGCCCCCGCCGCGGCCGTCGCCGCCCCCGCCGCCGCCCGCGACCGCCGCCGCCGCGGCCGCCACGGCTGCTGCGGCGGGCGGCCACGGCCTCCGCCGCCGCCGTCGCCGCTGCCCCCGCCGCGGCCGTCGCTGCCGCCGCCGCCGCCGCCACCGCCGCCGCCGCCCCCGCGGCCGCCCGCCGTCCGCCGCCCGCCGCCGCCGCCGCCGCCGCCGCCGCCGCCGCCGCCGCGGCTGCCGCGGCGGGCGGCCGCGGCCGCGCGCTGCCACCGCCCCCGCCGCCCCCGCCGCGGCCGTCGCCGCCCCCGCCGCCGCCCGCGACCGCCGCCGCCGCGGCCGCCGCGGCTGCCGCGGCGGGCGGCCGCGGCCGCCCGCCACCGCCGCCGCCGTGGCCGCCGCCGCTGCCGCTGCCGCCGCCGCCGCCCGCCGCCACGGCCGCCGCCACCGCCGCCGCCGCCCCCGCGGCCGCCCGCCGCCGCAGCCGCCACCTCTGCCCCCCCCGCTGCGGGCTGCTGCCGCCCGGGCTGCCGCTGCCGCCGCCGCCGTTGCTGCCGGCCGCCGGCCGCCTGCCTGGTCGGCCGCCGGCCGCCTGCCGCCCAGGCTGCCGCCCCGGCCGCCGCCGCCGCGGCCGCCGCCGCCGCATCCGCCGGTTGGCTGCCGTCGCGGCTGACGCTGCCGCCACCGCCGCTGCCGCCGGTCGCCGCCCTGGCTGGGGGCGGCCGCCCCCGCCGGCCGGCTGCCGGTCCGGCCCCCGGCCGCCGCCGCAGCCGCCAGCTACCGCCGCCGGCATGCTGCCGCCGCTGGCGGGCTGCCGCCGCCGGCGGCCTGCCTGGCCGGCCGCCGGCCGCCTGCTGCCCGGGCTGCCGCCCCGGCCGCCGCCCCCGCCGCCGCCGCCCCCACCGGGTTGCTGCCGCCCGGCTGCCGCTGCCGCCGCCGCCTTTGCTGCCGGCAGCCGCCAGCAGGCTGCCGCCGCCAGCGGGCTGCCGCCGCGTGCCTTTTGCCGCCAATCGCGGGCTACCATTGTCGGCCAGCTTCCCAGCCGGCCGCTCGCCGGCTGCCGCCCCGGCCGCCGTCACCATCGCCGCCGCCCCTGCCGGTTGGCTAACGTTCCGGCTGCCGCTGCCGCCTTCGCTGTCGCTGCCGGCCGCCGCCGATCCGCCCGCCACGGCAGCGCCGGCCGCCGCCGTCGCCCTTCGCCACCGCTGCCCCCGCTGTCTCTGCCGCCACCGCTCGCCATCGCCGCAGCCGCGGCCCCCGCCGCCGCAGTGGCGGCTGGCGCCGCCGCCCCCGCCCTCGCCGCGGCGGCAATGGCTGTCGCCGCCGCCCCCTGCCGCCGCTGCCTCCGTGGCGGCAGCGGCCGCCGCCGTGCGGGGGGAGGGGTGACCAGCCACGCTGCTTGCACGCAGAGGTATTTGACAAAACTTATATACCGCGAATATTCGATGTGGACACAAAAGTACACGCACCTCAGACTTAACACACATCACTCGGCCTATTTGGCGAATCAAGTGTCTCGTACGTCTGTTCTGATAGGCTGTCACACTTTCTGAACTGCGACTCTGTAGCAATCAATACTACTCATAATCTTGCTTGACATGAGAGTACCAACTTAGGAAAAACACCTATCCTGGTCAACGACTTGCACCTGGCAACTCCCAACTGCTGAAGCGCCGGCGCCCGACGCCCCCGTCCACCCCGCCTGGTCGCCCGCTTCTCCACTTCCTGGCCACCCAGCACGCCAGGTGGATACACAAGCCTTATTCACTTGCTCTATCCAGTCTTGAGTGCGAGTCTGCCGATATCTGCGAGAGCACAGCCCCGAACGACCACATGGAGGGGCGCCATGTCTTCACCATTCCCCCCTGGGTTCCGTAGCTCAGCGGCGTCTGCGATGGTGAAACACTGTTCGCTATGGCTCTTTGGACATCCTGACATTTGTAATCCTGCAGAACGCAATCGTTTGTTCAGACAGTGCAAGAAAGTGCCTCCCGTCCGTTTCTTTGTCATCCGCTGTACAGTATGGGCCTGAATATAGAGTGCATGAGAGCCATACCGTGGGAAGAGGTAGTCATATCTGGGTAACATGATCACGCTGAACCTATTGGTGCACACATCTGGCGTCGTGCACCCGTACGGCCGACAGGAATGTCGAGAGGCTGGGTGGCAGAAGCGCTATAGGCGCCCGCTCCGAGCGCTTTTGAGCATAATTGGTCTACCTTGATTAATGAACGCTAAGACCAGAGGTACCTGTTGGCCACAGAGCCGTAAACATGCAAAGAAAGCACTCTGCAGTTCACTCATTGGTGACTGACTCACTGCTGATACGGTGGTATGCACTGCGGCGCAGCTGGTTGCGCCGACAGCGCAGTTGAGAGTGCATAAAGCTATGGAGGTAGCCGAATACACTGTCTAGATCTGATGGATGTAGTTTTTGAAGGATGAGAGCGCTGTGGGGCGTTGGAAGGCCTATCACGCCTACCTGTCCAGAATGGACATTTTGGGGGCCCATATGACTCACTTCTCGACGTTTGCGACACTTTCTGAGCACATACTCGTGCTCAGCGTCATCGAATTAGTCTGCTGGAAACAGCTTGAGAACTTTTTGCTTCACTTTCTGAAACGCGTTGTAGCGGCGTGTGACGCATTGCACCGAGGTGTGTGTGGGGCAGCGTCACGACGTGCAACACGAGCCAAGGACTAGTTCACCAACTTTTCTGAAGCATGCTCAATCGACTAAACCGACGTCGCTGAGCACGGTCATGTGCTCAAAATGTTTCGCAAACGTCGGGAAGTGGGTCATACAGACCCCCAAAGTGACCATTCTGGACAGGTAGCCTCGACAGGCCGTCTAACGCCCCACAGTGCTCTCGCGCACTAGAAGCTACAGTTCTCAGATCCCAACAGTACAGCAGACCTCCTCCACTACATTTGTGGTTCTCATCGGCGCTACGGGCGCGTCCAGCTGCGCGACATTGCCCAAAGCGCCACCCTTTGCACAGGTTCAACAATGTCCGGACCCCGGCAAGCCGTCCAACCACTTTGAGCAATTGTACGCCACCAGGTACTCATACCCTCAGTGTCTCTGCAAGAAAAGAGGACGGTGAAACACCAAAAAGCTCTGGGAGGCGGGGCGTTTATAGCATGAAGCGCTTCCCTCCATAAATTCCTGGCTTTTTCTGTCCCTCATGATGGTGCAGAGCAATAAAAAGATACATCAATAGTCGCAGCGTCATCAGTTTACTCGGAAATGACGGATCCCTCCAGCTCCGCGGGTCCTATGTACTCCACATGCACGTACATACCGAGCAACAGGTCACACCATAACGGACCGGCGGCGCTTGTCAGCGCTATTTACAAAAAAAAATTACTGGCTGTTGGAGCGTGGACCATTGGGGACGCCAAAAAGTCACAACTGACGGCGTTTCACCTTCACGAGCGCGCCCAAGCGGCGGAACCAGTGGTGTGAGGGTGATGCACTTCGGCCCTCCATGAAACCGTTGTGGTCGCGGCCGTGACAGACGTGTGTGCAGGCGCGCTCTCAACACTGATAGGAGTCGGAGACAAGGCATACATATCCACCAAGTCTGCTCGGAGAGCGTAAAACGGCGAAGCGGGCGATCGAGGCGGGGTGGAGGGGGGCGTCAGACGCCGGCGCTTCAGTCTTCGGCGTTGGCAGTCGCAAGTCGCTGACCAGGATGGGTTCAGAGTCAAATATTGTAGTCCCATCTCCGGAAACAATTGATTCAGTACTACAATCTTCATCTCGCCCAGTTCAGATTATGCAACAGCCTATCAGGTTGGACGTATTGGACATCTGATTCGCCAGATAGGCCAGGAGATGTGAGTCAAGTCGGATGTGCATGTACTGTTGACCTCCGTGGAATAATCGCTTGGATTGTAAATACAATCAAATATCCCTGCCTGCCACGTGAGTAGCTGGTCGCCACAGTCGTCTTGCTGCCCGGCCGCCTCAACCAGCGTCAGGGGAGGCGGCTCACCGCGGCGCGGACGCCAGCCTGCCGCGGTCGCGTCAGGGGGGAGACTGCAGTGCGCGGCGGCGGCGTCAGCCCCCCCCACCGGCCGGGGCAGTGGCGGTGGAGTGTGGGAGTGGCGGCAGACGACGCTGCCACGACGGTCGCGCGGGGGGGGAGCGGCGGCAGCCGCCGCCGCCGCAACCGCGATGCAAGCGGTGGTGCGCAGCAGCGGCGGTGGCCGCTGCCGCCGTGGCAGCGGCTGCAGGGGCAGCATTGGCGAGCGGCTGCCGCCGCCGCCGCCACCTCCGCCGCTGCCGCCGTCGCCAGACCCGTGGCGGTGGGCGGCGGCGGTGATTGCCCCAGCGGCCGCAGCCGCAGCCGCGGGGGCAGCGGTGACGGGTTGCGGCGGTCGCGGCCGCGTAGGAGGCACAGGCGGCGGAGGACGGCAGCGGCCGCCACCGGGGCCACCGCGACGGCTGCGGCGGCCGAGGCGGCGGCGGCCACTGCCACCACGGGAGCAGCGGCGCAGAGTGCGGCTAGGGTAGCGGCTGCTGCCGAGCGCCGCAGCCGGTGGGGCTATCAATGCTGCGCGGGGCGGCCGGAGCAGCCTGCGGCTGCCGGGGAGGCAGGGGTGGCGGGGGCGGCCGGGGTAGCTGGGGCGGCCGGGGTGGCGGCCGGGGTGGCGGGGGCGGCCGGGGTGGCGGGGGCAACCGTGCCGACCGGGGCGGCCGCGGGGACCGCAGCCGCCCCGCCGGTGCCGCCCCGCCCGCCGGTGACGCGCCATGGGGAGGCGATGCGTGGCGACCACGACGAGCGGGCCACCAGATCGCGCGCGTAGAAGCGTAGACGTACAAACTGGCGGGAACACACGGTTACCCGACGAGCGAGACAGCCAAAAAATTTCCAGCCGGGCAATTGCCAGCCAGGCGCGCCGGCCAACGAGGCGTGCCTCACGGTGGTGGGGGGGTGCCCGAGGTGATTTCGGAGGGGTGCCCCAGAGAGGCCGTGAGAGCCTGTATACTAAACCGGCGATTTGAGAGCCTGGACGCAGGTATACACTAAGCCCCCCTCAGGCACCCGTGAGAGGGTGTATACTGGACCGTGTCTTTTGCTCATCCGGGTTTGACTGCGCAGCGATGTGAGCGGCCGGCCGCGGCCGCGACGCCGCCGCGGCGGCCGCCGCGGATCAGGGCGTGCCGGCCACGTGGCGGCGGCGCCGCGCGCGGCGCGGGCCACGCGGCCGCCCGCGGCGCGGGCCACGCGGCCGCCCGCGGCGGCGCGTGCCGACGCGGGGGGGGGGCGCCGCGGGGGTGCGGCCGCCGCCGACGGCGGCGACGCGGCCGCCGCCGCCGCCGCCGCCGCTGCCGCTGCCGCGGCGCCCGCCGCCGCCGCCGCCGTCGCGGCCGTCCCTGCCGCCAGCGGTCGGGGCGGTTTTCCGTTTCATGGCGCCCGCCAGAGCCGCTGCCGGCGGCGGCGGCGGCGGCGGCGGCAGCGGCGGTGGCGGTGGCGGTGGCGGTGGCGGTTGCGGCGGTGGCGGTGGCGGCGGCGGCCGCGGGCGCGGCGGCGGGCGGCGGCCGCCGGCGGCGGCGGCGCCTGCCTGGTCGAGCGACGACGAACACGCCGACGCCGACGCCGACGCCGACGCCGACGGGTCGGTCGCTGGCGGTCGGGCGCTGGCCGTCGATGACCTCCCGCCCGACTGGTCATCCGGGCCGCCCGCGACCGCCGCCGAGTACCTCCGCCGCGTCCGCGCCGAGGCGCGGTCGTCCCCGCCCGTAACCGTCGCGCCCGCAGCGCAGCAGGGGAGCCGCGCACCAGCAGACCGCGGTGGCGGCCGCCGGGGGGGGGCGCCCCCGCCGCGCACCCGCCCCGCTGGCGGTGCCGCCGGCGGGGACCCGCCGGCGGCGGCGGCGGCTGCGCCGCGCGTGCCGCCGCCGCCGCCGCCGCTGTCGCCGCCGCCGCCGTCGCGGCTGCCGCCACCGCGGGGCGTGGGGGGGGTGGTGCCGCCGCCACCGCGGGGCGGCGCGCCGACGGCGGCGGCGGTCGCCGCCACCGCCGCCGCGTTCCGTCACCTCCAGGCGTACGCCGCGGCGCACGCGGCGGCGGCGGCGGCGGCGGCGGCGGCAACGGCGGGCGGCGGCGGCGGCGGCGGCGGCGGCGGCGGCGGCGGCGGCGCCGCCGCCGCCGCGGCTGGTGGTGGTGGTGGTGGTGGCGCCGCCGGCCGGCGGCCGCGGCGGCTGCCGCCGGCGGCGGATGACGCGGCGTGGCGGGCGGCCGTGTGGGACGACGCGGGGGGGGGGGGGATCACCGGCGTGGCGTGCCTACCCCCGCGTGCCGCCGCGCTGCTCCTGCGCCGGGCGGAGCGGTGGCTGACCGCCGCGGCCGACGACGCGGCGGCGGCGGCGGCGGCGGCGGCGGCGACGGCGGCGGCGGCGGCGGCGGCGGCGGCGGCGGACACGGGTTTCCCCACCGCGACCGGCGCGGCCGCGGCTGCCGCGGCGGCCGCCGCGGCGGCGGCGGCGGCGGCGGCGGCGTCGGTCGGCGCGGCGGCCGCGCTCGGCACCCGCCCGCGGCCCGTGTGGCTGTTTGCAGCGGCCGTCGCGGCGGCGCCGCCGGTGGACGCGGCGACCGCGGCGGCCGTGCGGGGGCTGTTCAAGCTGCTCCGGCCGTGCCGGGAGGCGCTCGCCGCGGTGGCGGCGATGAAGCAGACGGCGGCGGTGGCGGCGGCAGGGGTGGTGGCGCCGTCAGAGGCGGCGGCGCCGACAGAGGCGGCGGCGCCGACAGAGGCGGCGGCGCCGACAGAGGCGGCGGCGCCGACAGAGGCGGCGGCGCCGACAGAGGCGGCGGCGCCGACAGAGGCGGCGGCGCCGACAGAGGCGGCGGTCTCGAGGGTGGCGGCGCCGCCGACAACGGCGGCGCCGCCGACAGGGGCGGCCGCTCCAACAGCGGCGGCCGCGCCAACAGTGGCGTCGGCGGCGACCGCCGCCGCCGCCGCTGCCGTTGGGGGCGACCCCGCCGAGGCGGCGCGGCTGCTGGATATGGTCAACCTCTTCCTCACGCTGTTTGGGGTGGTGTTTGGGCAGGCCGCGCCAGGGGAGCTGTAGCCGGGGGGAATGAGGAGGTATGGGTGGTGGAAACGCATGGCAATCGAGTGCACGTTGCTTTTTTTCGTTGGTGCTGCCCTTGACGGGGACGCCGCCGCCCGTGCACCGCCGCGCAAGCTGCGTGGGGCTGGCGCGGGCTCGGCGCACCCTCCCCATCGACCACCCAGTGCGCGTGGCCGCCGCCCACAGGCCCTACCGAGTAACACTTGCGCTGCGGTGGTGCAGAGACGACCGCATAGCCGTCCCCCATCCGTGGCTATCTCCTCCCAGCTCCCGCCCTTCCTCCCAGCCCCCGCCCTCCCTCCCAGTCCCAGCCCCCCCCTCCAACTCCCCTCCCCGACTTCATATCCTCATGAGTCACCACGCCCCATCCCAAGCCCCTCTGTAACCAACGTCCCGGCCACCATCTCCCACAGACGCCCCCCCCCTACGCCTTCCGCGTGCTGATGAGCTTGAGCTCCACAAGCCGCTTCTCCTCGTCCACTTTGGTCACCTCGGCCCGCACGTCCGGGCCGAAAAACCGCTCGCACCGCTCCCGGACGCCCGCCCACGTCTTGAACGGCGTCTCCTTGGAGAAAAACTCGAGCGCCAGCGAGTACTCGCCCTGCTCGGTCGTCGCCTCGGCGGCGCGGACGAGCTCCGGCGCGGCCGCACCGCGGGGCACCAGCGACAGCGCGCGGAGGGCGGCCGCCAGGTGCGCCTCGTCCCCGTACCGGTGACGCGTCACGTCCGACACAATCTTCTTTTGGATGTCCGTCGCGGTCGCCTCGCGCGCGGCCAGCCCCGCGGGCGTCGATGTCAGCGGCACCGGCTGCAGCTCCGCGTACTTGAGTGCACACCCAATGAGCAGCACCGGCACGCCATACACAAAGCCGAGGCTGGTTGCCGACGCGGTGCCGTTGGAGGAAAAGTAGGTGAAGAAGCTGTAGCCGGTGATGGCAAAGCCAAAGATGAGGCCCACGTTGGCGAGCGAGAAGCCCCGAATCTCAAACGGGATCTCCTTCTCCTCGACCGGTGCCGACTCCGAGTCGGCCGCCGCCCGGGGGGCCACCCGCGCCCGCCGCACGGGGGAGGACGACGGCGACGGCCGCAACGCCACGCGGTGAAAGGTGGGGGTAGGGGCGGCGACGACGCGACCGCCTTGCCGCCATCCGCACGCCGACGAGGACGCCACCCGCTGGGACGTCCGGGCGACGGGGACCGCAGACACAAACGCCATGGTGATGAGGGCGGAGGAGGAAGACGGGGCGATGTCAGGGAAGGCGGAGAACCGGTCGGAGAGAAGAGGAGAGGAGCAATGGAGTGTTGGGAGGAGCCGGCATGCAGAGGACGGGGTCGCTCCAAGGGCAAACTTCCTCGCGCACGGCAAAGGAACGAGCAGCAACGCCTCGGTCGGTACGTGCCAACGAGAGGAACAGGGCCGGCCGGGATGAGGGACGAGCAGGGGCGGTGTCGGTGATCGTCTGGACGAGCGAGGCATCGCCGAGATTGCGCTCGGGGATGCGATGGGCAGCGCCTCACGTCGGCAGGCCCGTGGGAGCCGCGCCCGCAAGCCCCCGCGTGTGTGGCCACCAACGGGGGGACGAAGCATGCAAATAGCCCACACACAGATGGTGGAGATAACACGTGGCAAAGGACACCCGACCGGATCCAACGAGGGTAAATACATCTCTGTCGACGCGGTCTACGCCCACAGAAAAGGAAACCGTGTTTGTATCCTATTCAGTGCACGCTTCTGGCTCGGCAATCTCTTCCCTTGCTGTGATCCCCGTCACCCTGACTGCGCGGGCGGAGGCGCCGCCACCTTCGTGCCACAGATCGGCGGCCTCGGTGCCACGCCGGCGGGCCCCCTAAACCATTTGTGAGCGTCTTTTGCGGGTAGCTACGCCGCCACGGCCGCAGCGCAGCCTGCCTGGCGGATGGCCACACCGCAGGATGGCAATAGGGGATTGGAGGGGGCGCGCGGGGGGGGAATGGCCAGAGGGTTGACTGCTACGGGGGTGGAAGGGGGAGGACGGGGCGGGATTGTCAGGGGCGTTGCAGTAGACGAGCCGGGGTGCGCAGGGACGTCGGAGGCGGCGGGCTGGGCCACCACCGCCCCTCACCGACTTGGTCCACGTGCCGTACGCAGCCATGCCCGGCGCCCTCACCGCACTCGTGGTCCATGCACGGGCTGTCCTGCGG
The DNA here is from genome assembly GCA_008729055.1 of Pyropia haitanensis. NCBI lineage: Eukaryota > Rhodophyta > Bangiophyceae > Bangiales > Bangiaceae > Pyropia > Pyropia haitanensis. Next base: position 413,976 of record SDUX01000010.1, read on the forward strand.
CCCGGCTGGGGGAGACGATGACGCCGCCGCCGCGGCGGTAGTGGACGACGCCGTTGCGTATTGGAGAGGTGCGCCGTGGGCGACCGGCGCACCCCGCCGCGGCGGCAGCTGCGCCTGCCGCTGTGGGTGCCGCGCGCGAGGTGAGGTCGTCTGCTCTCCGTCGTCCCGCTGCCAGGACGACGCGGAGGTGCTCATGGGCATCTGGTCGCCGAGGCGGCGTTGGAGTGCCCCACGGAGCTCGTGCAACGGGCACGCCACCGGTCGGTCTGCGGTGGTTGGCGTCGTGCCTGTGGCCGATGGGTCCGGGAGAGTCTGGGGGCGGTCAGGCGGGCAGCGCGCGCGACGCCCGCGCGTCTTCCCCGTGGCTGCGCGCGCGGTTCCTCTTTTTTCGGCTGGCATTTCCGTGCTCGGCGGCCGCCGCCGCGACGGCCGAGCGACCGACGCGCGCGGCGCGACTGCGCGTTGGCCCCGTCTGGTGCGCCGCCCGGTCGGTGGCCGCCCGCGTACCGCACGCGAGCACACCCGCCCGGGCAAGAGGGAAAACCCGGGGCGCGGCGCGGCGCCGACGACGCCGCTGCGGCGCCGGCCGCGCCAGCCGCCCCCACCCCGTTCCAGGTGGCCGCGGTGGCCGCGTGCGCGCGGATGGTGGGGTGGTGGCTCCGTCGCGGACGGCTCGACGGCCCGTCCTCTTTGCCTCGGGCGGCACCCCCCCCCTCCCCCTGTTGACGATTTCGCGCACGTCCACCGTCACCGCCGAGTCGCACCGGCACGCACCGTACGTGCTGTATGGATAGTGCTACCAGGCAAGGCTCGGAGCGATGCGGGTCTTGTACGCCCCCTCGCTCGCCGCCCACCACCACTACTACAAGATCAACCCATCGACACCAGCCGCTTGTGCGACGCCATTGCGATAGTGCGGCACGCACGCACCATCGACTCTCACGCCGCCGCGCGTGGCGCGTCACACCCCCCCCGCCGCGGCCTTGCGGAACGCACGGACCAGGCCCGCGGCGGCAAACTCGGCGAGCACGTACACCGACGCCATTGACCCCGCCGACGGCGGGATGGATGGGATGGCCGACGAGTCCACCACGTACAGGTTGCGGAAGCCCCGAACCCGCAGCCGCCCGTCGAGCACCCCACCCACGGGGCAGCCGCCCACCATGTGGCCGCTGATGCCCGCCCCGCCCCGCACGTACGCCTCGTCCAGCCGCCGGGCCGGGCCAGGCGCGGTCTCGCGGAGGCCAAACGCGCGCGGGAACGCCTTGCCCACCGCCACCATGCGGCGCAAGCACGCGAGCAGGGTGCGGACCTCCCGGCCGTCGCCAAGCAAGTTGGTTTCCACGACGGGCGTGGCAAAAGGGTCCGCGCTGGCCACGACCAGCCGCCCCGACGACGACGGGTTGGTCATACAAAAGGAGCTCAGGGTGGGCTCCCCCGCCGCCGCGGCGGGCGTAAACGTGGCGCTCACGTACCCGCCGTCGCCGTCGGGGACGCGCGCGAGCGCCGCCTGCGCCGCCACGCCCAGCACCCCGCCGCGGCCCGCCTCCCACCGCCGCCGCGCGGAGCGCGACGCGAGCACCGTTGCGTTGTTCTCCACCGCCAGCGGCACGCCGTCGTACTCATAGTTGATGCCAAGCAAGGGGCGGGTCTGGAAGCCGGCGCCGACGGGCAGGTCCACCCGCGGCGTCACGCCGGCCCGCCGCAGCGCATCGCGGGGGCCGACGCCCGACAGCTGGAGGAGCTTGGGCGAGCCCGTCGCGCCGGCCGTGGAAACCACCGCCACCCGCGCGCGGAGCGTCTGCGGCCGCGCCGCCGCCCGGTCAGCCGAGTCCACGTACGCCACGCCCGTGACGCGCCGGGCGGCGCGCCGGCGGCGGCGGCGGCCGCCGCCGTCGCCATCGTCCCAGGTGAGCTTGGTCACCGTCACCCCCTGCGCCACCCGCAGGTTGTGGCCACACGCCCCGCGCAGCGCGGGCGCCACGTACGCGGTGCACGCGTCGCGGCGGCGGCCCGCCGCGTCGGCGGTCAGCCGGTGGAGCCACGCGCCCCGGTCGGGCTGGCCGCCCGCCGCGTCATCCGACACGGGCGGCAGCCCCGCGCGGGCCGCCGCGGCCAGCCACTCGGCCGCGTACGCTTGGCGCAGGCCCGCCGGCGGCACCGCGACGCGCAGCTGCCGGGCGGCGCGGCGAAAGTGGCGGGCCGCGGCCGCGTCGTCGAGGCCGGCCACGCCCCACGCCGACACCGCCCCGGCGAGCGGCTGCGTCCACTGCCCAATGTTGACCGCGCTGCCGCCGCCGAGCGTGGCGCCGACGATGATCTCGACGCGGCGGCCGCCCAGGTGCCGCTCGGGCGCCGTCGGGAACGCCTCAACGAGGCTGGGCAGCGCCCACGACGCGATCGCTTGGCGCGGCGACCGCACCAAAAACTCCTCGGTCGCGTTGCGGCGGGCGCCCCGCTCGAGCAGCACGATGCGCAGCGACGGCAGCGCCGTGCAGAGGCGGGCGGCGAGCGTGCAGCCGGCGGTGCCACCGCCGACAATGACGACGTCCGCGTCGCGGCCGCGGGTGGCCGCGGCGGGGGCGGCCGCCGCGACGACCAGCAGCAGCGGCAGCAGCAGCGGCGCGCCAGCGACGCGCAGCAGGGGGCGCATGGTGTGCGCTCGACGGGGGCGCCGCCGCGGTCGCGCGCGGGGGGGGGGGGCGGTCGCCGCCGCCGGTGCGGGAGCGCCTCGTGGCGCCGTCGACGGTGGTCGGGCCGGCGCCGGCGCGGCGCGTTGGCCGAGCGGGACGGCCGCGGCGGCACGAGCGCGGGGTCCACCGCGGGGCGAGCGGCGGGTCCAAGCAGACGCGCCCAGGCACCCCCGCGGGCGACGCCAGCCCCCCCAGCTCCCCTGTGGCACGACGCCGCCGCGACGTCGAGGGCAGTGTCCGCAGCGCTCGGACGCGCTCCCGTCCCATGCACACACGAGGGACCGGTTTCATCCCACCAATAGATTTCGAGCTGGAGACGATCTGTGGTGTAACTGATGGATGGGAGCGCAAGCGCTCGACCGTTCTCAGCCGCAGCCTGTATGTAGCGGCGCACAGCACTCGGGCTCGAAACAGCATCAGCCAACAGAACCCTTGGGATACACGACTTACAGCTCGTTTGCAGCGTTGTCAAGCTTTCTGAAAGATGGCATGGAAGCTGAACACGTTGCTGACGCACGGTGCTTTCTTGAAAGTCAAGACTCTTTAGTAGCAACACAAGCAGACGACTGCTGTTGCGCACTTGCCGTGACAGATGGTCAACTCTTTGAGAACTTGGCCTGCCGGCTGGCGGCGCCGCCCCCCCCCCCACGACGGCGGCAAGCTGTCGCTGTTGGCGGCGGCGCCTGCCAGCTGGCGGCGGTGCCCCCCCCCCCGCCGACGGCGGCATGTTGTCGCTGATGGCGGCGGCGCCTGCCAATTAGCGGCGGTGCACCCCCCCCCCCGACGGCGGCGTATTGCTGGTGTTGGCGGCGGCGGCTACCGGCTGGCGGCCGTCCTCCCCCCCCCGCCGACGGCGGCAAGATGTCGCTGTTGGCGGCGGCGCCTGCCAGCTGGCGGCGGTGCCCCCCCCCCCGCCGACGGCGGCATGTTGTCGCTGATGGCGGCGGCGCCTGCCAATTAGCGGCGGTGCACCCCCCCCCCCGACGGCGGCGTATTGCTGGTGTTGGCGGCGGCGGCTACCGGCTGGCGGCCGTCCTCCCCCCCCGCCGACGGCGGCGAGTGGTCGCCGTGGGCGGCGCCCGCCGGCTGGCACCACCGCCACCCCCCCAACGGCGGCAAGTTGTCGCCGTGGGCGGTGGTCGCCGGCTGTCCGCGCCGCCTCTGCTGACGTTGGCGGGATGTTGCTGCTGCTGGCGTCGGCGGTTTTTTTTTTTTTTTTTCCCGTCTGGGCGCATCCTGTTTGCAGGCGGCGCCCCCCGCCCCCCGACGGCGGCAAGTCGTCGCCGTTGGCGGCGGCCGCTGGCAGGCGGTACTGCCCCCCCCCCGACGGCGGCAAGTTGTCGCCGTGGGCGGCGCCCGCCGGCTGGCACCACCGCCACCCCCCCAACGGCGGCAAGTTGTCGCCGTGGGCGGTGGTCGCCGGCTGTCCGCGCCGCCTCTGCTGACGTTGGCGGGATGTTGCTGCTGCTGGCGTCGGCGGTTTTTTTTTTTTTTTTTCCCGTCTGGGCGCATCCTGTTTGCAGGCGGCGGCCCCCGCCCCCCGACGGCGGCAAGTCGTCGCCGTTGGCGGTGCCCGCCAGCTGGCACCACCGCCAGCCCCCCGACGGCGGCAACTTGTCGCCGTTGGCGGTCGTCGCCGGCGGGCGTCGCCGCCCCTCTCCCGACGGCGGCAAGTTGTCGCCGTGGGCGGCGGCCGCTGGCTGGCGTCGCTGCCCCCCCCCGACGGCGGCAAGTTGTCGTCGTGGGCGGCGGCCGCTCGCTGGCGGTTCTGCCCCCCCCCGACGGCGGCAAGTCGTCGCCGTGGGCGGCGGCCGCTGGCTGGCGGTACTGCCCCCCCCCCGACGGCGGCAAGTTGTCGCTGTTGCCGGCGCCCGCCGGCTGGCACCACCGCCACCCCCCCGACGGCGGCGAGTTGTCGCCGAGGGCGGTGCCCGCCGGCTGGCACCATCGCCACCCCCCCGACGGCGGCAACTTGTCGCCGTTGGCGGTCGTCGCCGGCTGGCGTCGCCGCCCCTCTCTCAACGGCGGCGAGTTGTCGCCGTTGGCGGTCGTCGCCGGCTGGCGTCGCCGTCCCTCTCCCGACGGCGGCAAGTTGTCGCCGTGGGCGGCGGCCGCTGGCTGGCGGTACTGCCCCCCCCCGGACGGCGGCACACACCCGCGGCACGACCGTGCCGTCCCGGGACCACACCTCCTCCGTCGAGCGCGCGCCTGGGCCCGTCGGGCGGGACCCGCGGCGTTGGCGGGCGGGATGTCGGCGCCCGCGCAGGCCCCCTGCGACACCACAAGTATATATATATGGATACTGATGGCAAGCGGCTGCGCCTTGCGCGAACAGTCTCAACAGGGGCACGTCGGTCGAGAACGGTCGAGAACGGTCATCACACGGGGCGGCCGCCCTCTGTGTGTGTACACTGTGATGGCTGGCCCGCTCACGCCAATCTCTCTCGGTGGTTCATTGGCTGTTTGATGGTGCGCGCCGTCGTTGCGACGGAGCGACGGGTGCGGCCGCGGCTCGGCGGCGACGGAGCGACGGGGGCGGCCGCGGCTCGGCGGCGACGGAGCGACGGGGGCGGCGGCGGCTCGGCGGCGACGTAGCCGGTGGCGGTGCGACGGCGGCTATGAGAAACGGGCGGGGACGGGGGACGGGGGCGCCGGCACAGAAAACACGTACGCACGGGCGGCCACGTTGATTGAATCCGATCATGACACCCACGTCCACCAGGACAAGACAGCAACATCCACATGGATGCAGCCCAGTCAATCGCGTCGCCCTCACGGGCGGGTCCTGCGTACGTGTCAGCCGCGTGCAACCCGATACATCAATACCCGCCCCTCCGCCTTGCCCATCCACCACCCCCCTTCGCCCTGCGCAGACGCTCAGGGTCTCAGTCGTCCCTCCGCCCCGTGGCCGCCGCCGCAGCCAGCCCGGCGCCCACTACCAGGCCGGCTGCGGCGGTGGCCACACGCCAGAGCCCGCCCGCACCGTGGGCGGCACCCGCCAGCGGCACCGCGCCGCTGGCGGCCACCGCCCGACGTGAGACGGCCACCCTTACCACTGGTGACGAGGCGCCAACACCGCGCCATCATCAGCCGCGGCGCTCGTACGCGGCTCCGTCCCAGGCGCGTCGAATGGGGTGCCGCGCGGGGGCCGCCCTCGGCGGGGATGCGGTCCGACCTCACGAACCGGCTACCAGTGGCGGGGGGGCGGGCGGGAGGGAGAGGAGGGGCGTTGCTGGCGGCTCTACACCGAGGGGGGAGGGTGTGCGGAGGGTTGACGCCCGCCGCTGAGCAGCGACGCTGACACACACGGCTGAGCCCACACCAGTGCCGGCGGGTACCTGAGTGGAGGGCGGGACCACACTGCCGTCATGGTGGCCAGCCACGTCGCTTGGGAGTGACCCCCGCAGCCGCCAACGCGATCCAGTACGACAACAACCGGTGATGTGTTCACGGGGACCTCCTGCTGAAGCCAGTGGTACTCACCAACGGATGCAGACACCCAGCGCTCCACACACACAACGGTCATGGCCGTCTTCAGACCGCTGGCGACACGGGAACACAAAAGGAGCAAAAAGCTAGTCGACAAACACATCGCCTGCCCATGCTCACAGGATAGAAAAAGATACGCGAAAAAAAACAGAGGAGTGAAAGATGAGGGAAAGAAAGGAAGCAGAGAGGCGGCACACAAGTGGCGCCCACCCCACCCAACTGCCGCCCCACTAGCTCGCCATGCCGTCATCCACAACACCCGCCGGTGCAGGTGCCAGCCCTGGGGTGCGAGCCAGCCGCTCCGCCTCCAGACGCTGCTGCTCCACCAGCAGCGCCTGCTTTTCATCATCATACAGGTCCGCATTGTCGCCCACAGAAAACTCCCGTGTCCGCACGAGAAAGTCCCGGAGGTGACCCTTGAAAGCCTTGTCGTCCCGCAAATCCAACAGGCCGCGCACCACGTCCAACACGGCCGCGTCGCCCATGTTGGGGAACGCGGTCGCCAAAATATGCAGCAGGTGGCTACGCACAAACACCGAGTTGCTTGCCGGGGTAGTGCCATCGGCCGTCGAGCGCCTCACCTGGTCAGCGTCATTGACATCCCACACGGGCTCCAGGATGACGCCCGACGTGACCGTCCCTAACAAGTGCCGCAGGATGGCGGCGTGCAGCTTGAAGCCGGGGCGGTGGAGCGTGTCCGTCAAGACGGACAGGATGTCGTTGAGCGTCGACTGGAAGTAGTGCCGGTAAAAGTACGAGGCGTGCGGAGAAGCATCCACGGAGCGCAACACCTGCTGCAAGATAATGAGCCCAGTCTCGGCCACGTTCCGCTCGGTGTGTTTAAACGCCCAGGCAATGGCGTTCATGACCGCCCGGAAGTCGTTCTCCGCCGCCGCTGGCTCCTCATCCAAGTTGAACAGGTACGAGAAGTTGTGCTGTGCAATAACCCGAAGCAGCTTGAAGAAGTGCAGGCGCGCGTCTGGGAAGTCCTCAAAGTTCGTCTTGATCATGTCGAGGGTACATGCAAAGAGGCTTCTGAACAGTAGCCGCACCGCCGGCAGCGGCAAGCCGCCCGTAAACTCAATGATGGTTGCAAACAGGGACAGCACCTCCGAGTCGCGCGCTTCTGGTGGCGAGCTCGCATAGTCCTGCAGCACCGTCTCCGACATGGGGTTGACCACCTGGTTGAGCACCACTGCCCGATCCGTTGTCGGGTCAGCCGACGAAACAAACGCCTCAACCACCCGTAGCATCTCCTTCTTGACCGCACGCATGTTGCGGGCCTCCGACGTCTTGGTGGCCTGCGGAAGGCCCGTGGAGATGGCGGCCGTTAACAACTGCGCGTACGATCGGTAGACCAGGAGGAGACCGTTCTCTTGCAGCCACGCAAGCTGGATCACAAACGGAGGGCCCAGCGATGCTGCCACCCGCGCATTGGTCTTGAGCAAGTTCACAAACGCCTTCGCCGTGTCCCGCAACCGGAGCGTAGACGCGTCCTTGGTGGCGGCCACCACCAGGTTGGCCCACGTGCGGTTGGGCAGGTCAAACAGCTTCATGACCAGCGCGCCGCGTCCCGGCCCTTCTGGTGCCGCCGCAATAATACAGCCGGCAGCGTCATAAAAGGCGTGGATCTGATGCGGCTCTAGTTCGTTGACAATGTCGGGCAGCCCGTCGAGCATCTGCACAATGAAAGCGGCAGGCTCCCCCGACTGCAGCACCACAAACTTCCGGCGACACGTGTGGGCAATCTTGAGGAACGTGTCGCACGCCATGTCCTGCACGCCCGGGTGGGGCTCGTGCATAAACTCAAACAGCTTGTGCACAACCGTCCGCAGGAACTTCCAATGCGCCCGCAAAAAGCGCGGGTACTGGCCGACAACGTACATGATGTTGGAGGCGACCACCGCCTTGTTGTCCTTGCCGCGCTTCTGCTCGACAAGGTGCAGCAGCTCCTTGATGACCGTCACGAGAAAGCGCTTCTCCTCCTCCTCGCTCATGGCGCCAGAGATGGAGCCAACCGCCCAGCACAGGGTGTTGATATTGCGCCAGGACCACTCGGAGCCGTCAATCTGCCGCGCCAGCTTGCCCAACATCACCTCCTCCGTATCCACCGTGTCCAGGTGAGTGAGGAAGACGAGCGTCTCGCGCATCGCCTTGTACAGCGTGATAGCGTCCGTATCGCGCGTCGTCTCGCGCACAATCTCTCCATTGTCATCCTCGACAATAAGAACCTCCTCGGGCTTGGCCATGCGGCTGATAAGCACCCGACGCACAGCCGCGAGCACAGGCGTGTAAAACGCCTTGCGGACAGCCGAGTTGGAAGTCCCCAGGAGGGCCGCACCCTCACCAACAGCACGGGTGTGCTGCTCTCCACGGCTGCCGCTGCCATTGGCCTGGGACACCTCACCGCCAAAGGAGCTGAACACAAAGTCGTCCGCCCGAGGCACAGAGCAATCAACTGCATACAGCGCCGACGCGAGCCGGTGCCACCACTCAAGGCAGGTCTTGAACACCTCCACGTCAGACACCATGGAGATGCGTACCAGCAGCTCCAGGGCCAGCTTCAGCGCACGGGTGTCTTCCGGGGAGGAGTCCAGGTCCAGCAGCCGCAGCCGCAATCTCAAAAAGCCTGTGAAAAAGAGCGCAAGGTCCATGGTAAACGCCTGCGCCTCGTCGTCTGCCGTGTCATACGCCGCTGCAATGTCTGCCGACGGCGGGAGCACCACCACGAGCTCCTCCATCAGGGACAGGAACAGCGCCTTGAACTGCGCGTCGTACGTGTTACCGCTGATCACCAGGCTGCCAATCTCCACGAGGCAGCCAAGCGCGGCGTGGCGCAGCGCGGGCGCCTTCATCAGCCCGACGAGGCACTCAATCAGCTTCATCTCAAAAATGTAGCCGAGCGGGATCCACGACAAGAACCGGCGGAGGGTGTGCAGGGTGGCCAGCACCAGCGACGGCCGGCTGTTCTGCAGCTCCGCCGTCTGGTCCAGCACGTACTGGCACAGATGGAACACCGACGCGAACTCTTGGGTGAACTGGTTCTTGAGCGCCACGATGCGTGCCTGCGTCATCTGGCCCGTACTAAAGTCAAACACCTCCTCCGACAGTAGCGCCAGGATCTGCATGTTATTCTCGCACAACGACGCGGACGACGTCGACGCGGTGGTGATCTCCTCCATAAACTTCCGCCAGTGTGCCGGCCACTCCTGCTTGACAATTTGCACCAGCACGAGGTTGAGCTTGGACACAAACACCTTTTCCCGCGCCAGCGTCGCGTCGGTCCGGGTCAGCTCCACCACCTTGTTGACCACGTAGTTGCGCACCGATTTGCACGTATCCCGCGGGAGGCTCTTCCACCGGTACCGGATGAGTTTGTCGAGAATCTGCAGCGCAAAGAACTTCGCCTGGGGGGAGCTGGACGCGTTGTCAATGACTTTGTCGACACGGAGCCACGCGTTCGGCTGTTCCTGCAAGGTGGTGAGCACTTGCTGGGCCATATTTCTCTTCGCCGGGCCCGACGTAACCCCACGCGTGTGTATCGAAAATTTCAAGCAGAGCGGCACCGGGCGGCAGGGGCGGAGGGACGCCAGGCGCACAGCAGCAGGAGAGGCACAGTCACCACGACAAACGCGCAACGATCCGAAATGGGCAGCCCAGAGAATGGACACCGACAACAACAACGCACAAACCATTCACCAGTCAGAAGCAGTCCACGAGGACGCTGACAAAAGCGCATAGCGCGCTTGCAGTGTATAAAGACATAGCCGGCGAACACAAGCGCATCAAATGCCCCAAAACAGGCGGGCAGATAGCAGCATGATGTCCAAGACACGCAACCAGGTGACAGAGCGACCATTTAACGTACCTCCTGCGTCGACGTCGACGTGTACAGCAGCTGCAGCGGCTGCTCGAGGAGCACCACAAATTCCGCGTCCGGCAGCGCCGGATCCAACAGCCGATCCATCGTGCCCGCACCCCCCCGGGACCCCCACGTACTGGCGCCCAGGCAGCGGCGCGATGTGGCCGCGCGCCAGCACCCGTGCGCACCCAACAAAGGAGAAGGAGAAAAAAAAAAACGCGGTCGCGCGAGAGGCGTCCGCCAGCCGCCGCACCACACGTCGTGTGGATCCGCAACGCTCAGAGGCCTCGCGCAACCGCCACGCAGCCCCCCCCCCCCCCCCCCCGCGCGGCCCCGCGCTCACGGGACCACCCAGGGACGCAACGCCAACGCCGCGCCGCCCACCGCCAGCGGAACGGACGCGGCGGCGGCGGCGGCGGCGGCGGCGGCGGGCACGCGCCGCTGCCAAGCGCGTGGGCGCCGCGAGGCGGCCGGCCTGCCGCGGCGCGCCACCCTCCCAGACGGGTCCCGACGCGGCGGCGTACGGGGGGCGGCACACCACCAGGGGGAGGGGGGGGGATGGATGAAAGGCAGGGACAAGAAGAAAAACGGTCAAGACGGACAGCGAGCTACCCCCCGACTCGCGGCCGGCACAGCGCACGACGTGCACGCCGCGACTGTGGCCGCGCCGCGACGACACACGCCCACGACGGCGGCGGGCCGACGCACCACCCCGCGCGGGCACACGTCACAAGCGTGCCGCGCAGGCGCGGCTGTTTGTGGGGGGGCGCGGCCAAGCAAAGCGCGGCGTGACAACAGATCTCTTTGCCCGTGCGTGGGAGCGGGCTGCCGTCAGAGGCGGGGTCCAAGCGGGGGGGGGGGGGGGCGGGCGGGGGGGGCATGACCCACCGGCCTTGGCAGTGGCCGACCAACCCGCGTGGTGGGCACGCGCGGGCACATTTGAGGAAAGGAAGGCCTTGGAAGGATGGTGACAAGAATGTACTTGACAGGGTGACTGACCAAAACAGAACAGCAAACTAAGTACGTAGAATGGTGGATCTGATGATGTTTAAGGTCCGCAATTGTCCCGGTCGACGTCGGCGTTGGTCGATCCGACGCCACTGCCACGCGCCCCTGCCAGCCCCTTTCCTCCCCCCCCCCCCCCCCCCCCCCCCCCCCCCACCGCGCCCACCGCCCCGGCGGTAGCGTCCCTCCTGTCGCCCTCCCCTCTACCCCCACCACCCCCTCTGGCTACGCTCATCGTCGCTCCGCCTCTGCTTCTCTATTTACCATGCGTGGCCACCTGGTCCGTCGTGCGGGCCGGCTGCTCAACGCGCGGCTGCCGGGCGGCGCCCCCCTCGTCGCCGCGCCCGCCCCGCTCCTCCGTGGCGCCGGCCTGCCGAGCACCCCGGCGGCGGCGCGGCAGCTGCACGTGTCCCCCCCCCTCCATCGCGGTCGGCGGACGCGCGGGGACATGTCCCCGGTGTCGCCCTTTGTCTTTGGCGAGGCGTCGGCGGAGCGCCCCCCGCCCGCGTCCTTCACCGCCCCGCCACGCCGCCGGCGCGGCGCTTATGACCGTGCCGACGGGCTGCCGGTGCACACAAAGGGGCGCGCCGCGGGCGGAAAGGGGCCGGGCATCCCTGCCGCCCGCGCCGCGGACATCTACAAGGCGCTGATGGGGCGCGGCGGGCCGGTGCCAGCGGCGGCAACGGCGGCGGCGGGGGCGGTAGACGCGGCGGCTGCGGCGCCGGCCACCGCGCCGGCGGCGGGTGCAAAAAAACGGGTGACCGCTGGCGCGGCGGCGGCGGCGGCGGCGGCCGCCGTCAGCCGCGCCCGCTGGACCGCCACCGTCACCGCCGCCGCGACCGGCGCGGCGTCGGCGGGCGGCAGCGTCGCCGCGGCTCTGCTGCGCGCGCTCGACGACCGCGCGGCGGCGGCGGCGGTGGCGGCGGGCGCGCACCCCCCCCCCGCCGCGGACGGCTCGGTGCCGCCGTCCCCCCCCCCCTCCGTCTCGGCGGTTGTCCTCCCACCGACTATCCGCGTCGCGGCGGCGACGGCGGCCGCCCGCGTCGGCGACGCGCCCGCCGCGGCGGCGGCGCTGCTGCACAACGTGCCGCCGCGGGCGGCGTCGGGCGTCTACCCCGCCGTCGCCGCCTCCATCCTCGCGTCGGCGCACCTGCGCGCGGGCCGCCCCCGGCGGGCGCTCGACGTGCACCTCGGCGCCGGCGGGACGGACGTGGGCGCCCTCCCCGCCGCGGCGGACGCGTCCGTGTGGGGGCAGGTCATCACCGCGTCCGTGGCGGGCGGCTGGTGGGCCGAGGCGCGGCGGGCGCTGCGGCTGGCCCGGTCGCGGGGGGTGCGGCCGCTCGCGGAGCGCGTCTACGCCGCCACGCTGTTGCCGCGGACCGTGGGGCAGCCGCCGCGGGTGGGTGACGAGGCGGCGTGGGCGGCTGACCTGGCCGCCATGATGGCCGCCGATGGGGTGCGGCCGTCGACGCGCACGGCGGTGTCGCTGGTGACGTCGCTGTCGCGGGGGGGGTACGTCGACGACGCGGAGCGGGTGGCGGCCAACGCGGGGTTTGACGGCATCCTGTCCGCGGCCGCGGAGCGGCGACGGGCGGCGGGGGGGGTGGGGGTGGGGGGTGGGGGGGGGGGGGGGGGCGGCGACCCCGACGACGCCATCGCGGTGGGCGACGCCGACGCGCCGGCGGCGCCGGCAGCGTCGTCGTCGGCGGTGGCGCTGTGGGCGACGCCCATCCCCACCGACGATACGGTGCAGCGCGTGGCGGTGGCGCTGCTGTCCATCGCCGCCGCGCGGCGGGACACGCGTCGCGGGGCGAGCACCTGGGCCCGCCTCGTCACGGCGGTGGGCACGCCCAACGATCGCGCCGCGGCGTCCTACCTGCGGATGCTCGCGTACGGCGTCGTGCCGCCGTGGGCGGTCGCCGCGCCGCCGCCGCCGCCGCCGCCGCCGCCGCGGTCGCCGCCGCCGCCGCCGCCGCGCGACGAGTCCGCCCCGCCGGCGGCGCTGTGGAACCGCCTCGTCGCGGCCATCGGCGGGCCGGCCGCCCCCGCCGCCCCTGTCGCGGCCGACGCGGTGGCGGCCGACGCGGCGGCCGACGCGGCGGCGGCCGACGCGGCGGGGGGCGTGGCGGTCGACACGGCCGCGGTAATGGCGGCGGCGACGGCCGTCCTCGACGCGTTCCCGTGTCCCCCCCCCCCCGCAATGACACGAAACTATGTTGCGCTGCTGGCGCGGTCGGGCTCGCCGCCCGCCGCGATCGCGGCGGTGCTGCCGCGGCTCTACCCCGCCGCCACGGCGCCGCCCGCCGCGGCGCTCACCCATCTGCTCGCCGCCGTTGCCGCGTCGGCCGCGTCGGCCGCGTCGGCCGCCCCCCCACCACCGCCGCCGCCGCGGCCGCCGCCGCCGCCGCCACCCCCACCGACGCCGACGCGGCGGTGGTGCGGTCGTGGGTGGCCGCCGCCGCCGCGGCGCTGCCCGCCGCGGGCGGCCCCGGGCTGCTGTGCGCCGCGGCGGGCGCGCTCGTCGCGGTGCGCGACGCGCGCGCGGCGGTGGCGCTGCTCGTCGACCACCGCGGGGTGGGCGTGCCGGGGGCGGGCGGCGGGGGGGGCGGCGGGGAGGAGGGGGGCGGCTTTGACGGCCGCCGCCTGCGGGGGCTCGCCGCCGCTAGGCCGCCGCCGCCGCCGCCGCCGCTGCCGTCGGGGGCGGCGGCGGCGGCGGACGTGCCGGGCCGCCGCTGGGCGTGTCTGCTGCGGTCCATCGTCGCGGCGGCGCCAGAGGGGGAGGAGGGGGAGGGGGGGAGGGCGGCGGTCATCAGCGCGCTGCGCGCGGCGGGGTACGGGCCGGCGCTGCGGGAGGCGCTGGGCGAGGGGCGGGGGGGGAGGGGGGTGGGGGGGGGGAGGGGGGGGGCGGGGGGGCGGGGGGACTCGCGACGGCTGCCGCGGACGATGCAGGGCGTGAACTGGTGGAAGTAGGCGGCGGCGGCGCCATGTCCGTGACCCGCGGTTGTGTTGGCGCTCTGTATGTACATACCCCGCGGCGGCGCCGCGAACCCCCCGCCGCGCGCGGCGGCAGCGGCGGCGGCGGCGGCGGCGGCCACGCCCAAACCGGCGGGGCCGCCCGCGTCCCGCTAGTCAGTCATGGCGTCCGCGCTGGCCGCCGCGCTGCCGGCCGGCGCGGCCGCCCCCACGCCGCCGCCCCCCGCGGGCGCGGTCCCCCCCAGCGTCACGCCCTCCATGGGCGTGCCGGCCGAGCGTGCACCCCCCGCCGTCTCCCCGTCGCTACCGCTGCCGCCGCCACCGCCACCGCCGCCGCTGCCGCCACGGCCGTCGCGGCCAGCGTCGCCCGCACGCAACGCCGACGCCGACGCCGCCTCGGACGCCGACGCCGACGCCGACGTCGCGGACGCCTCCCCCTCCGTGTCCGCCCCATAGTGCCGCACCGCGACGGGCGTCCGCGCCGACCGGCGCGTGCCGGGCGTCGCGGGCGGCGGCGGGGCGGCCGGCCGGCCGCCGCCGCCGCCGCGGCGGCGGCGGCGGCGACGGCTCGACGCGCCCCGACGGCGGCGGGCGCCCCACGGCGCGTCGGCCGACGTGGCGCTCGACGCGCTGCCGCCGCCGCCGCCGCCGCCGCCGCCGCCGCCGCCGCCGCCGCCGCCGCCACCACCGCCACCCCCGCCGCCGCTGCTGCTGCCGTCGGCGCTGCTGTGGTCGTCGCTGTCGCTCGGGCCGGCGGCCGGCCGGCGGCGGCGGCGGCCGGCGGGCCGCCGCGCCGACGCGGCCGCCGCCGCCGCCGCCGCGGCGGCCGCCGGCCGCGGCGGCCGGCCGGCGGCGGCGAGGGCGGGGCGGCCGAGGACGCGCGCGACCGCGTCGTGGAGGGTGATGGCCGGGTGTGGCGCGGGCGGCGGCGGGGGGGAGCGGCGGGCGCCCCCCCCGGGCGTGACCGCCGCCGCGGCGGCAGCGGCGGCGGCGGCGGCGGCGGCGGCGGCGGCGGCGGCGGCGGCGGGCGCGCCCGCGGGGGAGGCGAGGAAGGCGGGCAGCAGCGCGGCGGCCAGCGGGGGGGTCAGCCGCGCCGCGAGCGGCACGCCGACCGTGACGAGCAGGCGCGCGACGCGGTCGCGGGCGGCGCCGTCGGCGGCGGCGGCCGCGTCCGCGCCGCCGTCGCGGCGCGCCGCGTCCGCCGCGGCCGCGTCGGCCGACACCCCGCCGGCGGGTGGGGTGGCCGGCGGCGCCTCACGGCCGACGCGGCGAACGAGCGCGAGCAGCAGCCGCCCCGCGTCGGCGGCGACGCCGTCGCCGCCCCCCCCCCCCCCCGCCGCCGCTCCCCCCCCCCACCCCCAGCCGCCGCGGCGGCCCACCCCCCCAGCCGCGCCTGTACAACCGCGGCGGCGAGGCGGTCGGCGGCGGCGTCCCCGCCGCCCGGCCAGCGCGCGGCCGCGACGAGCGCGTCCACCGCCAGCCGCACCGCCCGGCCGTCGGCCGCCAGCGCCGTCGCGCGCAGGTACGCGCGCGCCACCGCCGACGCGTCGGCGGCTGGCGCGGCGGTGGCGGCCGCGGCGGCGGCGGCGGCGGCGGCGGCGGCGGGCGCACCGGCGGCGGCGGCGGCGGCGGCGGTGGCCGCCGCCGCCCCCCGCCGGCGGCGGCCCGCGCGCGGGCAGAGGCAGAGGAGGGGCAGGTGCGCGGCGGTGGGGGGGAGGCCGCCCGACGCGGCCGCCTGCGCGAGCGCCACGACCAGCCGGGTCGGGGTGCCGTCCGCGCCGCCGCCGCCGCCGCCGCCGCCGCCGCCGCCGCCGCCGCCGCCGTCGGCAGCGTCGTTGGTCAGAAAAGTGGCGGCGGTGACGGCGGCGACCGCCGCGACCGCCGCGGCACGCTCGTCGGGCGGCGGCGTCAGCGCCGCGGCCAGGTCGGTGAGCGTCGCGGCCGCCGTCCCGGCGGGCGCCGCGTCGGCCGCCTCGGCCGCCGCCGCCGCGTGCCGGCCATCGTCCTCGTCGCCGCCGCCCGCAGGGGGGAACGGGCGGGGGGGGCGGGGGGGGGGTCGACGCCCCCGCCCGTGGCCCCGCCGCCGTCGACCGCGGCGGCGGCGGCAGCCCCCCCGCTCCGCGCCTCCCCGGCGGCGGCGGCGAGCACGGCGCGCACGCGCTTGGCGAGCGCCGCCACCGCCGCCGCGGCGCGCGCGCCCGTCGCGAGCACCGCCGCGGCCGCCTCGGCGGCGAGGAGCGCGGCGGCGGCCGGGGGCGGCGGCACGACCCGCCCGCCCCCCCCCCCTGGCGCCCCCCGCCGGCGGGGGTGGCCGCGACGGCGAGCGCGGCGAGCAGCTCGAGCAGCTCCCCGCGCTGCGCCGCGACCGCCGCGCCGGCCACCGCCTCGCGGCGCAGCGCGGCGGCGGCGGCGCCGTCGCCGCGCAGGCGGCCGGCGTCGACGAGGCCAACGACGGCGGCGACCGCGGCGTGCAGGCGGGACAGCTCCCACGTGTAGAGCGCCACCGCCGACGCGATGGCGGGGGGGGCCAGCGCCGCCCCGTCGGCGGCGGCGGCGCCGCCAGCGGCGGTGGCGGCGGCGGCGGCCGCCGCCGCGGCGGACCACTGGACGACCAGCCGCAGCGCCGACAGCACATCGTCGAGCGTGCGCGAGCCGCCGACGGGCGCGTGGGCGGCGAGCGCCGCCACCCGCCGCAGCGCCGCGGCGAGCCGCGGCGCGACGGCCGGGTCCCGTCGGCCCACCCCCCCCCCGGCCGCCGGGGATCCGTCATCATCACCGTCGCCGCCAGCGTCGGCCGCGGCGGCGGCCGCGTGGAGCGCGGCGCGCAGGTCCGCGGCGGCGGCCGTCGCCGGCGGCGCGAGCGCGTCCGGCTCCCCCCCGCGAGGCCCGCCAGCGCCGACGCCGCCGCCGCCAGCACCGCCCCGTCCCCGCCGTGCCGGCCGAGCGCGTCGCGCAGCGCCGCGATGACCGCCGGCCGCGCCGCCGCCGCGCCGCCGCCGCCGCCGCCGCCGCCGCCGCCGCCGCCGCCGCCAATGCCGCCGCCGCCGCCGCCGCCGCCGCCGCCGTCGCCGTCGGTGGCGGGCCCGAGGCTGTCGGCGAGGAGGCCCGGCAGGCGCGCGAGCGGCGCCAGCACCGCCGCGTCGGCCTGGAAGTGGGAGAGGAGCGCGGGGAGGGCGGGGACGACGGCGGCGGCCAGGGCGGCGCGGTCCGCGTCGTCGCCCCGGCCGGCCGCGTCGTCGGCAACGACGCGGTCCGCGGCGGCGGCGAGGAGCCACGCGAGCGACGCTTTTTCCGCGTCGGACAGCGGCTCGGCGGCGGCAGACGCCTCGGCAGCGGCGGCGGCGGCCGCCGCGGCGGCCGCGGCGGCCGCTGCCGCCGCCCGCCCACGGCCGGGGCGGGCTGGCGGCGGCGGCGGCGGCGGCGGCGGCGGCGCCTCGAGCAGCAGCGCCACGTACGCGGCCCAGCAGCGCACCGCCGGCAGGTCCGCCCACACCGCGTCGAGCAGCCGCGCCGGCCGCACGGGGCCGGCCGTGTCTGGCGGCAGCACCGACACGACCAGCTCGCGCAGGTCGTCGGCGTAGCCGCCGACACCGCCGCCGCCGCCGCCGCCGCCGCCGCCGCCGCCGCCGCCGCCACTCGCGCCGCCCACTTCGGCGGCCACCGCCGCTGCCGCAGCGGCCGCCGCGGCCATGCCACCCCCACCACCCGCGCCCGCCGGGCCGCCGCCGCCGCCGCCGCCGCCGCCGCCGCCGCCACCGCCGCCGCCGCGTTGCGCCGCCGCCTCCGCGGCGTCGGCGTCAAACTCGGCGGCGATGTACGCGCCCGCCGCGCGGCGCACGCCCGGCGGCGCTGCCGACACGGCGATGCAGTACACCGACGCGGCGAGGCGGTCGTCCTCTGCCGCCGCCTCGTCGGCGGCGGCGGCGGCGGTGGCGGCGGCAGCGCCCCCCCCGCCGGCGGCGGCGGGCCCGAGGCCCAGCCGGCGGAGCACCGCCGCGAGCCGCAGCGCCGCCTCGGCCACCCCCGCGTCGACGTCGCGGCCCATCTGGACGACGCGGCCGCCAAAGCGGCTTGCAAACAGGTCCAAGCTGCCCGCCAGGCCCGGCTCCCGGTACAGGCTGGTGAGCGCGGCGACCGCCGCGCCGCGCACCGCGGGGGCGGGGTCGTTCAGCAGCCAGCCGAGGTACTTTAGGCGCTCGTCCGACAGATAGACGGCCGGGTAGGCGGCGGCCCAGCGGCCGAGCGCGGCGGCCGTCGCGACGCGGACGGCCGGCGCCACGTCGCGGTAGCTGGCCTGTACCACCCCGCGCCAGACGTGGTCGCCCAGCGAGGCGAGGTCCTTGTCCTTGACCGCCGCGCGGGCGACCTTGCGCCGCATATCGTCGGCGACGGCGGCGCGGCCCGCCGCGACGGTGGTGGTGGTGGCGCTGCTGGCGACGCTCGCGCTGCCGCTGCCGCTGCCACCGCCGCCGCCGCCGCCGCCGGCCGCCGTCGCGCGGCCGCGGCGCGCCGCCGCCGCCGCCGCCGCCGCGAGCGACGTCTGCAGCGCGGCGGTGGTCGCCCGCAGCGCGGCGCGGAGCTCCAGGACGCCATCCAGCACCGCGTACGCGGCGGCGGTGGCGGCCTGCCGCAGCGGCCGGAGGCGGCTGCCAGCAAACGCGACCAGCCAGGCGAGGAGCGTGTCAAACGCGTCGATATCGTACAGGACGTCGTCGGGGGCGGTGGTGACCAGCCGCGAGAAAAAGGTCGTGTACGCCGCCGCGTACCGCCGTGCCTGGGCGGTGCGGCGGGAAAAGGGCAGCACCGCCCCGCCGCCGCCGCCGCCACCGCCGCCGCCGCCGCCGCCGCCCGCCGCACACGCGGCCGCCAGCGCGGCGGTGAGCTCGACGGCCGTGTCGGCGGGCGCGTCGGCGACGACGGCGGCGGCCGACACGGCCGCCGCGGCCACGACGGGCGCGGCCGCCGCCAGCGGCACCGCCGAGCGGGCGACGAGCGTCAGCACCCGCGCGACCGACCCGGGCCCGTCCTCGCCAATGCGGCCGTGCCAGTCGGCCGCGACGGTCGACAGCGTCGCGGGGCGGCGGAGGAGGATGCCAAACAGGGGGCCATCGCCGTCAACGTCGCCGTCGCTGTCGCCGTCGCCGCCGCTGCCGTCGCCGGTGGCGGCGCCATCGTCGTCGGCGTCGTCGGCGCTGGCGCTGGCCGACGGGAGGAAGAGGTCGTCGGGCTCGGCCGCGGGCGTGCCGTCGTCGGCGCCATCGACAGACGCGGTGCCGGGCGTCGTGGCGGGCGCGCCAGACGGCGCGGCGGAGGAGCTGGGGGTCGCCGCCGCCGCCGCCGCGGCGACAGCGGGCGTGCGGGGGGTGGCGGCGGCCGCCGCCGCTGCCGCCGCGGCCGCCGCCCGGCCGCCACTGGCGCGGGCGGGCGACCGCGCAACGGCGCGGCGCGGGGGGGGCCGGACGGGCCGAATCTCATCTTGACTCTCTTCCAGCGGTGGGGGGGTGGCGGCGGCGCCACGCTTGCGGCCAGACGATGCGGGGGATGACGCCCCAGCGGGAGGCGTCGCGCCGCCGCCGCCGCCACCGCCGCCGCCGCCGCCGCCGCCGCCGTCGCCGCCGGCCGGCCGGTCGGGGAGGCCACCGCCGCCGCGGGCCGCGGCGCGGGTGCGGCGGCCACCAGGCGCACCGGCAGTGGCATCAGCGGCGGCCCGGGCGGGCCGGCGGGCGGGCGTGGCGCGCCCGCCGCCGCGTGTCGCCGGCGCCGCCGGCGCCGCCGGCCCAGCCGCCGCGGCGGCCGCGGTCGACGACGCCCGGGTCGGCGACGCCGCCGCGGCGGCAGCGACGGACGGAGCAGCCGCCTGGCCGGCACGGCGAGTGACAGGCGGCATTGGTGGGGGGAGGGGGGGGGGGAGACAACGGGGACGTCCGCGCGTCCAGCGTCGGCGGCTCCGCGGGCGCGGTCGCCAGCGCCGACGCGCGAGGCCAGCTGGCACGCGCGCGTGCCGAGTCACCAGCGGGCCCGTTTCGGTTGCACTCGCATCGCGTTGTGGCGCCAAGCCGGATTGGACGGAAACGGCCGACAGTCAAGTCGCTGGAAATGGTCAATGGTCCGAAGAAAGACACAACGGCTGCGTGACAAGTGCACACAGCACAGACATTACAACACGGATAATCTCACAGCTTGAGCTTGTATTCATCTGGGTACTCCCTCGGGCCGCGTCTCCCACTCAGTCTTTGGCATCCTGACAACTGACACATGGGGGCGAATCTCTCGTGCAGAATCGTGCAACACCCCCTTTTTATTGGGCAACGAGGACCCCTCCCGCCCCACGCCCGTGGCCCCACGGAGACGGGCTGCCAGCGCGCAGGCCCAGCCTGGTTGCCGCACACCGCACAATCCATGTTCCGAAAGATGCACACGCAGCACCAACGTGGGGGGGGCGGGGGAGGAGGGCCTCGGTCCCGCCGTCTCGCTTTGTTGCGGACGCCGTGGCACGCGGGGACACGGCCGCCGGCGGCGGCTGCGACGTGGTGGCGGAAGCACCGCCTCTCTCCACCGCGACGCCCTGCGCCCTGCGGGCCGCCTCGTGCTGGGCGCGTCCTCTGCGCCGCCACCCCCGCCGCCGCCCGCCGCGCCCTCCCCACCCTTACGTCCGTCCTCTCCCCCCCCCCCCGCGTCCCCGCCGACGGTGTGTTGGCGAGGGCGTGTGGGTGAGGGCGTGGCGGTCAGGGAGGGGGGTGCTGCGGTGGGCGGGGCCTCGCTCGGGCGCGTGCGTTTTGGGGGGGGGTGGTGCTGGGGGGAGGGGGACGTCCTTGGCCCCCCGCCGTGGCGGTGCGCGCCGCCGCATTGTCGCGGCCGGCCGTTGTGGCATGGCCGCACCGCACGACGCATGCTGCTGCGTTGCGGACGACGACCTCTCCCGTGCGGCGTTGGAGCCTGGTGAAGCGAAGGCCGCCGTGGCAGCGTCCGCGGTTGCGGGGGTGGCGGTTTCCGCTTTGGCGGCGGTCCCGGCGCGGCTGTTGTGCGCCCATTAGGCGCGGGTGAGGCGGTGGTGGTGGTGCCGCAGGCGTTGCTCGGTGGGGGGGGTGGGGGGGAGGGGGGGGGGGAGGCTTGTGGCTGCACAGAGGACGGGCTGGTTTGTGTCTGGGGTTCTCGGTGCTTGGGTGGGCGGGGAGGGGGGGCGGGGGCGGGGGCTGGCGCAGCGGGACGCGGGTCGGGGTGGTCTCCGGTGGGCCCTCGCTTGGTTTTCATTTCCTTGTTCCCCGTCGCGGCTCGTGCGGGTCCCGGTGGGGGCTGACGGGCTTTTGATGGGGAACTCCCATGGCGCCCCCGTGTGCGACCCCGTTGGCGGCAAGGAGCTGAGCACCGTGTTTAGCGAGCTGGACTCGGAGCACCATGGCTGGCTGACGCTCCGGGAGCTACTCGCGGCCTCCTCCGTCCCCGGCCTGGTCATGCCCCACTCCCTCCCCGTGCTCTACTATTTTGACACGGAGCACGATGGCAACCTGACGCGCGAGGAGTTTGTCGCCCTCGTCCAGTACTGCCACTCGGAGAAGGTCAAGGCGGAGGCGGAGCTGCTGCGGGATAAGCGCTTCCGGGACTTGATCGCGACGGCGTCGGCGGGGGGTGTGAAGGACTGCTCCGTATCGGGGCGCTCGTCGTTTCGGCGGTTCAGCTCCTACTCGAACGTGCGGTCGGTGTATGCCCGGTCGGCGAGCGCGTCCCACACCGACTCGGACGTGGAGGCGGGCTCCCAGGGCCTGTCGGGTCTGAGCCTGGGGGACGGTGGCAGCGGCCGCTTGGCGCAGTCGGGCAGCGCGGGTATGGGCGACCTGGGGGCGTGCAGCAGCGGCAGCATGCCGCCGCGGGCGCCATCGGGCGTGTCGTTGCCGCCGGGCGCGCCGCGGCCGGGGGCGGCGGGCGACGGCCCCACTGCGCAGCGTTGCCCGAGCATTGCGGCGCTCTCTTCTGCGGCCTCGTATGGGCGAAGCGAGTCACGCTTGATGGATGCGGCAGCGTACGAGGGGGGCGACCCTCAGAGCGGCGTTGATGTCCCCCACAGCGCCCGGATGCCTGTGCCCGGAGCGGCGCAGGCATACAACAGCTTCCACTCGGATGACTCGGCCACGGAGCAGTCGTCATCGGTGTGTGAGGAGGAGGTGTACGATCAACGGGGAGCGTCCTCCCACGCAGGCACTTCGTACGCGGCCTCTGGGCCGAGGCGGAGCGTGTATGTGGAGAGTGGATCGGAGCTGTATGACTTGCCGGATCCAGACGCGCTGGCCGCGTCGGGCATGCGCACGGGCCTGTCGTCGGAATCAGACAGCTCGTCGTCGTCGTCGTCGTCGTCTTCGGGGTCTTCCAAGTCATCGCGCAGCGCGTCGAGCTCGCGTCGTCGTGGGTATCCGCGTGTGCTTGCACCGAGTGTGCCCGGCGCGAGCGGCTCAGAGGAGTACGACTTGCCGCCGCCACCGACCGGCGCCAACCCATCAAACGTGTACGTGGAGAGCGGGTCGGAGCTGTATGATCTGCCGGACCCCGACGAGCTGGCCGCGTCAGGGATGCGGACGGGCAATTCTTCCGAGTCGGACAGCCTGTCGTCCTCGTCGTCCTCGACAGAGGACGAGGCGCCGCATGAACATGACCGCGATGCGGATGCTGCTGCTGCGGCGGACGCGCGTGAGCGAGATGCGGTACCGAGTGTCGTCCAGGGTGACGGCTTTGAGCTGCCTGATATTGATGCACTGGCGGCGTCGGGCACGCGCCGTGGTGACGCGTCCCGAAGTTCGGAGAGCAACTCCGCTTTGAGCAGCGATGATCGGTCTGACACGCATCAGTCATCCCCTCGTGCGCGTCCCGAGGACGCGGTGAGCCCGTCGAACCTGTATGTGGAGAGCGGCTCGGAGCTGTATGATCTGCCGGACCCCGACGAGCTGGCCGCGTCAGGGATGCGGACTGGCAATTCTTCCGAGTCGGACAGCCTGTCGTCCTCGTCGTCCTCGACAGAGGACGAGGCACCGCGTGAGCATTCCGCGGATGCTGCGGGTGCTGCTGCTGCGGCGGACGCGCGTGAGCGAGATGCGGTACCGAGTGTCGTCCAGGGTGACGGCTTTGAGCTGCCTGATATTGATGCACTGGCGGCGTCGGGCACGCGCCGTGGTGACGCGTCCCGAAGTTCGGAGAGTAACTCGGCTTCGAGCAGCGACGATCGTTCTAACGGCTCTCGATTGAGCGCTGGTGGCGGTGGCTTCCGATCCACCTCGCAGCAGCGGTCTCCCCCGCCGTCTCACCACCGGTCTGGGTCGAGAAGACACGTTGACTCGAGCTGTTCGTCGCGCAGCTGTTCAAGCGAGCGTAGCGACCGCAGTTCTCGACAGGGGGACGCTGGCGGCCCCGAAGAGGCTGGCCCGTCCGCAGCTCAGGGCGTCATGCCCGCCGAGGGCTCGTTCGTGCCGCAGCACAACCAACACGGCAACAGTGCTACACCGCCTTCGCCATTTTACCCGGAGGCTGCGGCCGTGGCCGCCGCCGCGGTAGTTGCTGGCGGTTTGTCGGACGTGACCGCGGACCACGATGCCGCTGTCACTGCCGCAGCCGCTGCTGCGGCGACTGTGCAGGCGTCTGCGTCGGTGAATGATCGCACCATTGGGATGTTTTCCTCCCAACGAGAGTTTGACAGCGTTGCGAGCTCTTCTGGCCGCCTGCAGCGGCTGCGGTCAGACAGCGACACGAGTTTCACGGACAGCGACTTGTCGGACCACGTCGTGTCGTCTCTGGATGCCAAGTCGGTCACGGCGCTTGACGCGGCGGTGATTGAGAAGGTGACGAGGGCCAACATTGCCAAGCTCGCGGACCAGCTGCACACGGAGGGCTCCCGCGAGGCGTTCATGCAGTGGCTGTGGCGGCTGGTGGACTCTAGCGGTACCGGGGTGGTTTCACTGGATGAGCTCCGCGTCTTTCTCGAGGCCCTCTCCGAGGATGGTATCGACCTGGAGGAGCTGGTGTTTTACAAGGAGCGGGGTGTGCCGCTGGAGGAGCGCATCCTTAACGAGTTTGACACCTCTCACTCTGGGCTGCTGACGCGGGATGAGTTCATGGTGCTGGCGGACCTGGTTACCCGGGAGTACGAGTTTTGGGAGAACCGCCACCTGGACTGCATTGGCGACTATGAGCTGGGCCGGACGGTCGGCCGCGGCTCGTCTGGTGTGGTGCGGGCGGCTATCCACGTGGTGACGCGGCGCAAGTTCGCGGTCAAGATCATCAAGAAGGGTAACTGCTCGGACCTGTCGCGGCTGGATCGGGAGATCCAGAGCTTGACTGTTGTGCAGCATCCTAACGTGGTGTCGCTGGAGGAGGTCCTTGACTCGGAGGACAACACGTTCCTGGTCATGACGCTGTGCGGTGGCGGCTCCCTGATTGATATCGTGCGCCTCTATCCTGAGGAGCGGATGCCCGAGGCGACGGCTCGTTTTTATCTGCGCCAGCTCTTTGACGCGCTCGCCTACTGCCACGCGAATGGCATCTGCCACCGGGACGTCCGGTTGGACAACATCATGCTCGGCAACTCGGGGGTGCTCAAGCTGACTGACTTTGGTCACTCAGGGATCTACACGCCGGGCTGGGACCTGTTCTCCACGTCGCTGGTGGGATCGATTTTCAACCTGTCGCCCGAGCAGATTGCCGGGCGGTGCTACTCGGGTGAGAAGATTGACGTCTGGTCGGCGGGCGTGCTCGTCTACTGCCTGCTCGTCGGCCACCCTCCCTTTTACGACTCGGACACTCGCAAGCTTATCGACTCGATCACGACGGGCACGTTTGAGATTCCTTCCTTTGTGTCGCCGTTGGCTGCCGACTTCATTCGTCTGATGATCAACGTCGTCCCTGATGACCGGCCACCATTAGCCACCATGCGTCGTCACCCGTGGTTCCTCGAGGGTCCGGAGAACGCGCCCGTCATGGATGTGGTGACCATCCCTGTGGATCCGCTCTACAAGTGGCGGCCGGACCTGGCCGAGATGATCATGGCGGGCACGATCCACGAGCACAACCTTCATTTCCATCTGTCGGACACGCACAACCCCAAGTCGTGTCCGGCCGATCTTCGGGGGCAGGACTGGGCGCTGAAGTGCTTGTGTCCAAACATGGACATCAAGTTCTCTGTCTCGCTCTTCACGAAGGAGCCAACGGAGATGGCGGTATCCAATGGCCGATGCCCCATCTCGCGGCCACGACCGCCGGTGGCCCCGCGGGCCCGCAGCGGGGAGCCGACGCCTTCTCCGCGGTTGCTGATTTCCGAGGACTTGCCCAATGGCCGTGCTCTCCTCGCCGGGGAGTCGAGCCCTTCGCTGGCGGCGTTTGCGCGAACGGATGCCCTGGAGCTGGGTTCTGCGTCACGCCCGTCTGCTATGGGTTCCCCCGCTGCTCGCGAGGAGGGTGGACATGGACCCGGTGTGAACCCCATATTTTCTTCCGTACCCAGCGTGGACGCATCAGCTGGCGCGACCTCATCGGAGCGGGACATGTCTGGCAGCGAGTGCGGCCTAATGACGCCCACCACTCGCCGGGCTTCCGTTCACGCACCGTACTCGTCAGAGGCGACTGGTTTGGACGCGGACGTCTCTCCGGCCATCAGGCTGAGTACGCCGGTGGCGGCGGCGCGTCGTGGCCGATTGGACTCTCCGTCAGCGTTTACCCTGTCGCCTTCGCGGTTGATGCGGTCTACAAGCGCGGTGCACCTGGCGTCAACCAGCTATCTGGACCTGGATTCTGGGGCGGACTTGCGAGTTGGCCTAGGCGGTGGTGAGGCGAGCGGTGGCGACGGAGGGGCTATGAGCAGCGACTGCCGATCGGAGCTGATGCAGCTCCTCCGCCGCTCCTGTTCGATGCAAGACCGCGGTGAGTTCATGGCTGGCGCTCGCTTGAAGATGACCACCAGCCGCACCACCGATGCCTTCCCCTACTACTGCAGGTTGCAGCCTCCTCCACCTCCTCCGGCGCCTCCACCTGTACCGCAGTTTTCGCACCCGGCTGGGACGCCCCTCCGCACGGCCACTGGGCGGTTGCTACGACCGTCATCCGCGGCAGACGACTCGTTTGCTGGGCTGGACGCGTCGGTAGCAGACGTGGGGAGGGAGGGCGTTGGCGGTGGTGTGAAGGTTGAGTCGGATGACGATGGCTACGAGGAGGACGGGGAGTGGAGCTCGGACGGCTCTGCTGAGCGACGTGGGGCCGAGCGCCGCTCCCGCCGTCGACGCCGTCGTGCCAGCGGTGGCACGCCCAACGCGCCCGGGCTCGCGGATGACAGCAATAGCGTGGCTATCCCGGTACCCCGCGCTGGAGCTGCCGAGGCTGGCGTGGCTGAGAACGGCCCTGGGGGCTCCCCCAGCTGGAACGTCCTCGCCAGCTCCCCCGTCGGTCCAGGCATTGTCGACCGCCTCTCCAAGCACCCGTCCAAGCGGTTCACGGCTCTGCAGCAGCCGCGGCGCGCGGGCGGCGCTGCTCGGCAGAGTGAGAGCGGCACCACCCCGGACGCTTGGCTGTCGAGTGTTCGGGAGGCGCCCGATGCCCATCCCGGCCCCGCTTACCCAGCGGACCTGCCGTTGCCCGAGACTTCCCCCGCCGTCGCGCCGGGTGGCGCACGGTCGGTCGAGCCGACATCGTTTCTGGACCGCCTCGAAGTGGACGACGACTTCCAGCCCTTCCTGGAGGTGCGCCTGCAAGAGGGGGAGAGTGGCCTCTTCCTCCGCATCTGCCGCAAGCTCAAGACCATCTGCGACACCAAGCTGGCGGGCGCTGCCGAGCGCCAAAAGCTCCGGGCTCCATAACACGAGCACCGCCGCCGTCGGGGATTCTTACCCCGTCAGAGCGGCCTTCTGTCGTGAGGGGGGCTTGTTTGGTGGGCGGCCAGTGCCGATTTGCCGTGCTGATGCCGTCGCCGCCGCGCCCCCTTTGGTCTCCCTGCGTGCTCAGCAGCACTTGGGGTCCTCCCTCTTTTCTGGTTTTGCACCTCTCTGTCGTTGCCACTTGCGTTTCCCTTTTTTACTGTTCCTCGTTTCTAGCCGTCTGTTGTGTCGATGTGGGTCTGTGCACTGGCGGGTAGAAGTAAACGAATCCCTCACACAATCCGCAGCGTACCCCTGCCCTCAACCCCACAGCCGTGTATCGCTCAGCCACCCAGCCAAGGCTGATGCTGTGGCTCGGCGGCGCAGACCCCCTTCGCCCCCGCCCCCACCCCCGCCTGCACCCATCATATTCTGTTTCCATTGGCACCGCCCTCCCCCCCCCCCACCGCTGGAGCGCCCCCCCCCCCCCCGCCGCCGCCGCCGTCGCCGTCGCCGCCGCCGCCGCCGCGGCGACGGCCTCCACCTCCACCACCGCCCCCGCCAGGCGCGCGTTCTCCCCCACCCGCCGCCACACGCGGCGCTCGGCCGCGGCGAGGCCCTCAGCGGCTCGCCGCTGCGCCGTCGCGCGCCGCCGGTTGAGGGCGGCGAGGTCCGCCTCGGCGGCGGCGGCCGCCGCCTCGGCGCGCGCCACGTGGACGCCCACGTCCGCGGCGGCGGCCGCCGCGCGCGCCACCACCCCGCCGGCGCTGCCGCCGCCGCCGGCGGCCGTGTCGCCATCGCCGGCCGCGGCGGTGGCGGTGGCGAGGAGGTCCGCGGCGAGCGCGAGGCGCGCCTCGAGCGACAGCGGCGGCCGCGACGTTGGGGCGGCCGCCGCCGCCGGCGAGCTGTCACGGGCCTCGCCAGCCGCCGCCGCCGGTGCGGCGGCGGCGGCGCCAGCGGCGGCGGCGGTGCCGGCGGTGGCTGCGGCGGCGGCGGCGGCGGGGAGGCGGTCCACCCACGCCTCGTACGCGGCGGGGACGTACGGGACGGCGGCCATCTCGGCGGCGAGGAGCGCGTCCGCGGCGGCGGCGGTGGCGGCGGGGTAGGGGTCGGCGTAGGGGAGGGCGTCGAGGGGGGGGTGGCCGCGGTCCGCGGCGAGAGCCTCGACGAGGGGGGGGGGGTGTCCCCTGTTGGTGGGGGGGGCTCCGCCACCGGCACCAGCGCGGTGGACGCCGACGAAAAGTACATGGTTCGGGGGCGGGGGGGGGGGGAGGAGGGGGGGCCAAAGCGGCGGCGCCGGAGGAACTCAACAAAAGTTGTCCGTGTGGGCCGAGGTACAGGGAGAGAGGGGATAAAAGGGAGGAAGGAGATGCAGCAACAGGGGGTGTGCGAACAAAGAGCGCGCTCACGCACTCGTGGGGCGGTAGGGGGGAGGGCAAGGAGGAAGGAGGGGGGGCGAGACGGGAGACGACGGGGTGTCGTTGCTCAAGGCGCGGGCCGCGGGCCGCCGTTTCATCCGCAAGAGTCGGACACGCGCAGCCTCGCACGTGCGCGCTGGGAATCGTTCGACGGCGATAGGAAAAGAACACGCGATAGGTCGGGATCTGCAGGACACAAGCAAGGGATGGGCGTCGGCGACCAAATGTACGTGTACAATACAGCATGCGTACGCCGCCGGCGCGCCGTCACGGGGCCATGGCGTCCTCCCCCTCCCCCCCCTCCGCTCCCTCCCCCCCTCCCTCCTCCTCTTCCTCCTCCTCCTCTTCGTCCTCTTCTTGCAACGAAAACGGCTCCAACGTCGTGTCGATGAGGTGCAGCAAGTCCTGTCAAAGGGGCGGGGGGGGGGGCGGGGGGGGAGGGAGATTGCGACGACGGCGCGCACGAGCACGCGCGGGGCCGCGAGGACAAGCGCCACGTCTGCCCATGTCAGTGGGGTTCTGCCTCCATCGGAAACGAAAAGCAGCAGAGAGAGAAACCGGAAAATAAAAAAACACCGGCAGCAGGGCAGCTGCGGTTCATGCCTGCCGATAGCCGCGCAAGAAGGACGCCAGCCCGGCCGGCGGACCTTTGCCGGCGACACAGCACTGCACGCCAATGACCCCCCCCCCCCCCCCCGCCATTCTTCCCATGCGAGGCAAACACACCGCCACCACGCGGTAGCGCGCGCGCACACGCCAGAAGAGCGGATGAAAAAAAAAAAAAAAAAAAAAAAAAAAAAAAAGACAGCGCCACCCGCCCACACAACGCACCGTCACCTGCTTGTCCGTAAACCGCAGCCGCACCCCCTCCACCACCGCGTACAAGTTCACCAGCGTCGTCACGCGGAGGTTGACCAGCTGCACCACCTCCGCGGGCGTCAGGTCCCACCCCGCCCGCAGCGCCGCGGCCAGCGCCGCGACGGACCCGACCGTCTGCGTCGACGCGGGCGTCGCCGCTGCAAACGCAACGTACGCGTCGGCGGCGGCGGTGGAGCGGGCGGGGGGGGGGGGGGGGGGGGGGGGGAGGCCGCCGCCGCCCCGGCGGTGAGGGGGGGGGGGGGGGGGGGGGGGCCGCCGCGCGCTGGCGGAGGAGGTCGAGGACTTCAACGTCCGCGAGGGGGGTCGTCGCGTCACTCAAGACGCGCATGGTGGGCGGCAGGGGGGGGGGGGGGAGGGGGGACGCCGACCGCCGCCCGCCGTGCCACAATGGTGGCGGCCGCGGCAGAGCCGCGCGGCCGAGCCGCCGACCGACCGTCGGCCGCGTGGCCGACAGCGATGCACCGAGCCACCGCGCGCGGTGCAGGCAGCGGGGGGTCTGCTGGCAGCGAGCGCCGGTCCGTACCCAACCGGCCGGCGTCTGGATCTCCCCGCCACGCCCGCGTGGCGATCCGCAGCCCCAACACGCCTACCCGCCTGGTGACAAGGACTGCCGCGGCTGGCCCGCGTCGGCTCCCCCACCACGCCCGGCGTCCCCCCTCATGGGAACCCCCCCCCCCTCCCTTTTCTGCAACGCCACGCCACGACGACGACGACCACCCCCAGCGGCAGCTACGCCAACGCCGTCGCCAGCCGCCGCGTGCGGCGATGCTCCGCCCCACCTCGGCCACCAGCGGCAGCCGCGCCGACGTGGTCGCCGACAGCCGCGTGCCGTGGGCGCTGCTGCTGTCGCCCGCCGCGGCGGTGCGGCCGCTCGACCCGCCGCCGCCGTCGCCGCCGCCGTCGCCGCCGCCGTCGCCGCCGCCGCCGCCGCCGCCGCCGTCGTCGCCGCCGTCGGCGGCTGCCGGCGGCGCCCCCCCCCCCCCCCCGTCGCGCGGCGTCCGCCACCTCAACGGTGGCCGCCCCTGCCCCCCCCCCCCCCCCCGCGCGCCTCCCCCCCCCCCCGTGGATGGCATCGCCCGCTGTGGCACCTGCGGCGCCTACGCGGCGCCGACGAGCCGGCTGGGCGGCCCGGCCGTAGCGGCGGCCACCGCCGCCGCCGCCGCCGCCGCCGCCGCCGCCGCCGCGGCGGCGCCCTGGCTCCGCCTATCGTGCGCGCTGTGTGGGGGGGCGTCGGCGCCGGTGCCGCCGCCGCCGGCGGCGGCGGCGGCGGCCGCCACGGCGGCGGCGGCGGCGGCGGCGGCGGGCCGGTACGACCGGGTGGCGGCGGGGCTGCCGCCAGAGCTCCGGCTTCCCGCGTGGGAGGCGCCGGTGCGGCTGCCGGGGGGGGGGGGGGGGCGCCGGGGGGGGGGGGGGCGTGCCCCGCCGGTACTTGTGGGTGGTGGCGGTGGGAGGGGACGGCGGCGGCGTGCCCGCCGCCGCGGCTGCCGCCCTGACCGCCGCGTTTGGGGGCGGGGACGCCGCCGCGGCCGTGGTCGTCGCGCTCGTGGGGGGGGGGGGGGGCGTGTCGCTCGCCACCCCCGCCGCCGTCGCCACCGCCGCCGCCGCTGCCGCCGCCGCCGCCGCCGCCGCCACCGCCGCTGCAGGGCGCGCCGTGGCCGCCGACGCCCTGGTCTGGTGCCCGCTGCCCGCGGCGGGCGCCGCCGCCGCCGCCGCACTCGACGCCGCGTGGTGGCCCGCCACCGCCGGCCGGGTGGCGGCCGCGGCGGCCGCCCTGGCCGCCGCCGCCGCCGCCACTGGTGGCGGCGGCGGCGGCGGCGGCGGTGGCGGCGGCGGTGGCGGCGGTGGCGGCGGCGCTGTCCGCGGCGGCGGCGGCTGGGAGCGCGCCGCCGTGGCCGAGACGGCGGCGGCGGGTGGTCCGCCGCGGCGGCGGGCGGTGGCCGCCCTTGCGGGGGTGGCGGCGCTCCTCGCCGCCCTCCCGGCTGTCGCCACCATCCCCGCCGCACGGGCGGTGGTGTTTGTGGATGCGTCCCCGGCGGCGGCTGCCGCCGCCGCCGACGCCGCGGGGTCGTCGAGGGGGGGGGGGGGCGGGTGGGGGAGGAGCGTGTCCCGGGGGGGAACGCCCTCGTGTTTGGCCACACCGCCCTCCGCCGGGGGCTGCTCGTCGACGTGGTGGGGGTGGTGGAGGGGGGGGGGGAGGGGGTTGGCGGCACCACCGCCGCCGCCGCCACCGCCGCCGCGACGGCGAGGGTGCCCCCGCCGGCCACGGCGGCCGCCGCGGCGGCCTACCTGTCCCTACTGGCGGCTGTCGCTGCCGCGACGGGCGGCACCTTCCTTCCGCTGGTGGGCGAACCCCCCAGGGGGGACCCGCCCGACGCGGCCGCCGCCCCTGCCGCCCCCCCCCGCTCCCCGCTGGCGCCGCTGCTCGCCCGCCTGGACACCCCCGCCCTCCTCCGTGCGGCGCTCACCGTGCGCACCCCCCCGCACCTGGCCGCCACCGCGCCCGCCCACCCCGCTGCGTGCGCCGACGACGCACGGGGCGGCGCCGGCGGCGCCGCGGCGGTCGTCGCCGCCGCGTCGCCCGCCACCACCTTTGTGGTGACGTTGGACCATGACGCCGCCGGCGGCGACGGCGACGGCCTGCCGGCCGCGGCGCAGGCGGCGGTGCGCGGGGTGGCGTTCCCGGGGCGCGGGGGGGGAGGGGTGGGCGGCGTCCTCCGCGTCCACACGCTCTGCCTCCGCACGTCGCCCGCGGCGGGGCAGGTGCGGGGGGGGGCGCTCGGGCGGGAGCTGGCCGTCGCTGTCACGGCGCGCCTCGCCGCGGCGGCGCGGGAGGGGGTGCCGCCGGCCCTGCCCACCGTGGGGTGGGCGGCGTGGGCCGACGCCGCCCGCGCCGCGCTGCTGCCGCCGCGGGTGTGGCGTGCGGCGCGGGCGGTCGCCGCCGCCGTTGGCCGCCCGCCGCCGCCGCCGCCGGCCATTGTGGCCGCCGGGCGGGTGGGCGAGTGGGTGGGCGAGCTGGCGGCCGCCGCCGCGGTCGTGGCGGGCGTGCCGCCGCCGCCGCGGCGGGTGTGGGCGGCCGACGGGGCGCTGGCTGCCGCGGTCGCCGCGGCGGTGCGGCCGCCATTGCGGGAGCTGCCGTCGCTGATGGCGGGCGCGGTGGGCGGGCCGCTGGGGCGGGGCGCAGGGGAGCTCCCCGCGTGGGGAGTGCCGCTGCCGCCGCCGCTGCCGCCGCCACCGGTGGCGGCGGGAGATTCTGCCACCGCCTCTGCCGCAGCTGACGTCGCGGCTGCCGCCGCTGCCGCGGCAGTAGCGGCGGCGGGTGGCCCCTGCGCGCCCGCCGCCGCCCCTGCACTGGGGGTGGCGCTGGCGGCTGCCTGGGCAGCGGGCCTCCCACCGGCTGCACTTGCCGCCGCGGCGGTGCCGTGGCTGCACACCATCGCTGAAGATCGGTCGAGCGGTGAGGCAGGCGTCAGCACCCGCCCATGGCCGGTAAAGGCGGTGCCGCGGCCGCTGGCGCACCTCAACGACATAGCGGGTTGGGGCGACAACCTGGCGGCAGTCATTGGCACCACCGCCGCCGCTGCCGCCGGCTGCGCGTATCTTCTCGATGCGGGCCTCCTCCTTGTGGCGTGGACACCGGACGCCGTCGCCCCCCGGTCACGAATACCCAATGCCGCAGCCGCCGCCGCCGTTGCTGCCGCTGCCGCCACTGCTGCGGCCATTGCCGTCGCCACCACCCGCCTGCACGTCGACCTACGGCGGGCGCGTCGGCGGTCGCCGCCGGTCGTTGACGTGGCCCTGCATGGGGAGGCTGGCTGGGCGACGTTTTGGGGGGTAGTGGCGAGCGTCGCAGGGGGGGGGGACCCCGTCCGAGTGCGAGCGTACTGGGGAGGGGTGCGCGCCGGGCTCACACGGGGAGGATGGGTGCCAACGGGTGCGGGTCGCTGACCGTCACACCGCACAACGCCTGGTGGGAGCGGCAAGGACCGCCCCTGTCGTCGTGTGCTTGAGCAGACCAGCAAAAAGAATCGCGCCCTGAGAGATTCGAACTCTCGCGGTGAAACACCACTAACTTAGCAGGCTAGCGCCTTAACCACTCGGCCAAAGGCGCTGGTTCTGTTCCGATATTATCTCATCTGAATGATATTCAAAATATTCATCATATTCGTGTCCAGCCAAGCTGCGCCCAGTTGGATCGACTGATTCAAGCGATCTTGGCAGAAAACAGTGTGATATTTCCGTTGTCGGTCCCGTGCGCTCAGCTGACCCAGCGCTCGAGTCGCAGCCAGCAATGCAACTCGCTCGCCAGCCCCCGCTACGCGCGCTTCGCGTCGGCAGTTGGCCTGCGTGCCCTGTGGCGGCGAACGGTCGTGCACCCCAGCGGCGCGCGGCGGTGGGCCTCCAACCACCTGCCCAACACCTGGCCCTCGTCGCCTTCACGCTTGTGGTGCCCACGTGCGCAGGGTGGCTGGGGAGGACGCTGCCTTCACTGCCGTCCGCACGGTTCTCTGCACCTCGTCCGCGTGCATTCTTTGCTTTGCCGTTGCGTTGCCGACCGCCGCTGAGGATGACGGACATGGCGCCTGCCAATGACGAGACCATGCCGATGGCGACAAACGAGGAGGCGGCGGCGCCCAAGCGCATGATCACCATCCTGTCCCAGGACAAGGAGGCGTTTGTCGTGGAGAAGGGTGTGGCCACTATGGCCACGCTTATTGAGGATTTGCTTGCGGGTACGTCGTGTGACCACTGTTGGTGCCACGCTGAGGCGAGGCGTGGGCGCGTCGGTGGTTCGCGGCTTGGTGGTTGGATGTGCCGTTTGGTTCGCCTGAGGTCGGTGGCCCACCTATGGCATCGTGTCTGGGTGTCTGGGTGACGGGTTGGTTGCTCGTTGACTTTTTGAACTGTGCGGACTGGCCCGCGGTTGTGGGTGCAGCTCGTGCCTGAGGAGCTCTTGTTTTTTTCCATGCCCGACAATTTTCCCCAGCGAACCTGAGCTGATGTGTGAACGTGCTGGGTGATATGTTCTGGTGCTGTGCTGGCGCACTGTGTTTTCTTTGTGTGTTGTCCGTGCTCTCGGCCGTTTTGCAGACGTGGCGGACGGGGAGGACAAGATCCCGCTTCAGAACGTGGATGCCCGTATCCTGGCCAAGGTGATTGAGTACATGAAGTACCACTACAAGCTGACGGAAACGCCGCAGCCCGAAGACGAGGTCCGCCGCTGGGACCGTGAGTTTGTTCGTGTCGACAAGTCCACGCTCTTCCACCTTGTTCTTGTACGTTCTTTTGAGCAGTTTCTGGCTCGGTGGACCTTGCTGCAGGGGCTCTGGTTGAACCGGTGTTATTTCGGTCTTTTGTTGGATGCTGTCTTGTCCGTTGTGCCTTTTGAGATTTGCTCTTTTGCACGTGTTGTCTCCGCCTTGGCAATGTCTGGTCCGCTTGCTGGGGGCTGCTCGAATTGACACTTTCGTCTCCTTGTGGTTGCTGCCTTGATGTTGGTTGGCTCGTGACGCGTTGGCCGTGTGGCATCGGCGACCATGTGGCACCGTGTGTGTACGCCTACCCTTTCTTGTTGGCGGGGTCTTGCAGGCTTCCAACTACCTCAACATCCAATCCCTGCTGGACCTGACCACCCAGACGGTGGCGGAGCTCATCAAGGGCAAGACCCCAGAGCAGATCCGTGCCGAGTTTGGCATTGTCAACGACTTTACCCCCGAGGAGGAGGAGGAGATCAAGCGGGACAATGCGTGGTCCGAGGACCGCTAAGGACTCGTGGTGCGCTCGTCGTGTACCGCGTGCGGTTGGCCGACTGTGTTGCATGTTTTTGTACTCCCCCTCGGACCTCCGCCGCGTGCCACGCTCGACCGACCGGCCGGCCGGCGTGGGGGTGTGCGTGGCGAGTTCGGGCCCAACTCTTTTGGGTGCTGTTGATTTGGGATGTGGTGCCTGGTGGGGCTCCCTCTGTATCGAGTGAGTGTGTGTGTTATCGTGAGTGTTTTTTCTGCCGGGCGGGTGTGCGGGCCACGGTGCTGCGCTGGACGATGGTGGGTGTGGCCATCAGTCATCTGTCGTGTTAATCGTGTTGCCACCCGCCCCCTGCGGGCGCACTCCGTCTGCTGCACCCCACTCTGCCAGCCGGCCGCCCTCGACGAGACTCTCCCTCCCCCCCCTCCCCACCGTCTGCGCTGCCCTCTTCTTCCGACTCATTGTGCGACCACGCGCTCCTCCAGTCAATGGAACCAACCCAAGACAGTAAGTTAGATGAGGAAGGACGCCTGCCCCGCGGTGGCCTCTTCGACCACCGCGCGGAACTCTGCCTCCAGCCCCACCAGGTCGGCGTGCAGCCGCGCAACGGCGAGCGACGGCCGTCGGCGGGCGGCGGGCGGCGCGAGCGCCGCCGCGAGACGCCGCCGGCGGTCGTCCATCCGGCGCTTGAGGTTGCGGAGCTTGCGGTTGGGCCAGTGCCGGATGCCGTGCGCGCGGAAGATCTTTTTGATGAGCGTCACGCACACGCCGAGGGCGGTGGCGAGCTCGTTGCGCGTGAGGAGGAAGAAGGGGAGGAGGTCGGGGAAGGCCATTGCCGCGAGCACCTGCCGCTTACTGACCCCCGCCAGCCGCCGCCGCAGCGCCAAGAGGAGCTCCCCGGCGGGGGGGGGTTCCGGCACGTGCGCCACAACCGCGCCAGACGGGAGGATGGTGAAGGAGGCGAGGTGGATCTGGCCGCCGGCGAGCCGCCGCGCGCCGCGGGGGACGGTGAAGGGGCCCGCGAGCAGCGCGTTGGTGCCGTCGGCGAGATAGAGCGACGCGGCCGCCTCGGCGGCAAACGCGGGGGCGGCGACGCCGTCGCCGGCGAGGAAGGCGTGGAGCGTTTCGTAGGTGCTGTCGACGGGCACCTCGAGCATGCGCGCGGGGGGGAGGGGGGGCGGGGTGGGCGGCGGCGGGGGGGCGCCGCCGCCGCCGCCGCCGCCGCCGCCGCCGCCGCCGCCGCCGCCGCCGCCGCCGCCGCCGCCGCCGCCGCCGCTGCCACCGCCGCCCCCATTGCGCCCACCTCCGCCACCACCGCCACCGCTGCCGTTCACAGCACCCCCACCCCCTCCTCCTTCCCCTCCCCTGCCAACGGCGCCACCACCACCGCACGTCGTGCTCGCCACCGCCCGCGCGGCGGCGGCGGCGGCAACGCCGTCGGCACCCCCGTCGGGCGCTCCCCCCTCCCCTTCCCCGCCATCGTTGCCTGCCGTGTCGGTGCGCTGCGTCACCCACACGCCGCGGGAGGACTGGATGGCCAGCTCCAGCTCCCGGTGGGGAGCCGCCGCCGCTGTCGCATCGCCGCCGCCGCCACCGCCGCCGCTGCCGCCGCCAGCGGTGTCACCCCCTCCTCTACTGCCGCCGCCGCTGCCGCCCTTCCGGTCACCGGTGCCCCTTCCGCCTGCAACGGCACTACCGCCGCCAACATCCGCACCCGCCGTCCCCCTCCCATCCCGCTCCCCGTCACCCGCCGGCGACGCGGCCGGCGCGCCCGCCGGCGATGCTGGCGCGTCGGTGGCTGCCGCTGCGGCGGCTGCTGCGGCGGCTGCGGCGGCTGCTGCAGCGGGCGCCGCCCCTCCGCCTCCGCCTCCGCCTCCGCCTCCCCCCCCCCCCCGGCATCACTCAGCAGCAACACAAAGCGGTACAGCCGCGGCGGTACCCCGGGCCGCCCCGGCTCGGCGGCGTGCGCCATCAGCGCGTCGGCGAGGGCGCGGGAGGAGGACGTGTCAAAGCCCTTGTCGCCGCCACCGCCGCTGCCGCCGCCGCCGCCGCCGCCACCGCCGCTGCCGCCGCCGCCGCCGCCGCCGCCGCCGCCGCCGCCGCTGCCTCTGCCGCCGCCCGTCTTGCCGCCACCCCCGGCAGCCGCCGCCGCGGGCGCACTCAAGGCGGTGCCCGGTGTCGCCACCGCCGGCGCCACGGCGCTTCCCCCGGCGGCAGCGTCACGAGCGCCGTCGGCTGGTGGGCTCAAGGGACGACCACCCCCTTTGCCATCACCGCCGCCGCTGCTGCCACGGTTCACTGTCGGCGTCGCGAGCGGCGTCCCTCCATCCGGCGGGGCCACATAGTCCACGTCGTCGTCGTCGTCGTCGTCGCCGTCGTCCTCCTCGTCGTCATCCTCGTCGTCCTCGTCGGTGGCGTCTTCCCCGTCGGTCGAGGGCGCCGTCGCCGCGGCGGCAGCGGCAGCGGCGGCGGAGGTCGTCGCAGCAGCGGTGGGCGCGGCCGTCGCCCCGCTCCGTCCGCCGCCACCACCGACGTCGCGCGGCGGGCCGTCCATCGTGCGGCCCGACACGCCCGCGTCGGCGCCTCCCAACGGGCGGCCGCGGCGGGCGCGACCGTGCCCGCCGTGGCCTGCCGGCGGTGGGCCGCCGATGACACCCGCGCCCGCTATCGCACGGGCGGCGCTTCCACCCCGGCCGCCCACGGAGTCGACCGTCCCACCAGGGGTGCCCGCCGCTACAGCCGCGGCTGGGAGACCAGTCCATGGTGGCGGGG
The DNA here is from genome assembly GCA_008729055.1 of Pyropia haitanensis. Taxonomy (NCBI): domain Eukaryota; phylum Rhodophyta; class Bangiophyceae; order Bangiales; family Bangiaceae; genus Pyropia; species Pyropia haitanensis. The sequence goes on from SDUX01000010.1 coordinate 451,630, forward strand.
ACACCCCCGCCCCGGCGGAAGCCGGCCCGTCGCCAGGATAGCTGCCGCCACCAACACCCACCCAGCCGCCAATGCCACCACCCGCCCAGCTGCCGGCACCTCCCATCCGCGACGGGCGGCCGCCACCACCGGCGCTGGCAGCCCGTCGTGACCGTTTGGCATCCGCCGCCGCGGCACCGTCGCCGCCGCCGCCACCGCCGCCGCCGCCGCCACCGCGGCCACCGCCGCCGCCGCCGCCACCACCGCGGGCGCCCGCCAAGCCCACTGTTGCCGCCGTTACGGTGACGGCGCCACCCCCCGCGGGTGCGTGGCGGCGGCCGCCGCCATCATTCCCACCTCCCGCGCCGCCGCGGACGCCGCCAATGCCGTGGCTGCCACTGCCGGCACCGGGCATCGAGGCGACGTGGCCGGCGGCGCGGTCGGCGCTGTCGGCGCGCCCACGGCGGCGCTTCCACCCCTTTTCCGCCTCCACCCCTCCCTCCGCCTTTACTTGGGCGTGCAGCAGTGGCGGCGGCGGTGGTGCGGCCGCTCCGCCGACGCCGCCTGCCCTGTCGGCGGGGCCAGCCGACAACAGCGCCGCGGCCGCCGCTTCGCCCGCGTCGACGACGCCAGCAACCTCAGCGGCGCTGGGGAGGAGGTCTACGGCGGACCCCGCGCCGCCGCCGACGAGCAAGGGTCCCCCGTATACGCCAAACGCGGCAAACGCGTCGTACGGGTCCGCACCGACGGCGTCGTCGACGGCAGCGGCGGCGGCGGCCGCAGCTGCCGCAGCCGTGTCGTGGTCTCCCACCGACAGCGGGGAGACGGTGTCGAGGAGGTAGGAAACGCCGAGCGCCGCGTCGTCGCCATCGTCGTCGCCGCCACTCAACATCAGCCGCCGGTGGCCCTCGCCGCCGCCGCCAATGCCGCCACCAACGCCACCGCCGCCGCCACTGCTACTGCCACCGACGCCGCCGCCGCCGCCACCGCCGGCCACCCCCCCTACGAGGCTCTCCCGCCGCCCCGGCGACAGTGGCGAACCGACCCACCCCCCCCCTCCGAGGCGCCCGTCGAGGCCCAGGTCCGGCCCCAGTGCCCCACCGCCGTCGTCGTCTGGGTCACACAGGCCGCCCATCCCCAGCGACGCCCACATTCCCATTGCGTGGACGGCGGCGGCGTCGCTAACGGGCGGCGGCGGCGGCGGCGGCAGCAGCGGCGGGCCCCGGGGGGGGGAGCCCAGCCAGCCCACCCCGGGGGAGGCCCCGCAGCCGCCGCTCCCGCCGCCGCGGTCGCCGCCGCCCCCACCATCCCCCGTGTTCATGTCGCCGACAAGGTGACCGGCCCACGGTGGGGATGGCGGGCGGGAGAAAGGGCGCGGGCGGCAGAGGGAGGAAGGGGAGGGGCTCCTCGCTTTGCAGTTGGGGTGCGCCACCGACCACCACCCGCACCGCCGGGTGGCGGTCGGGCCCTGCCTCGCTGCGGAGGCCGCCACGAAGCGTTACACGGTTGTGGGCGCGCGCGAACGGTGCGGACAGCAGCAGAGTGGGAACGCGCTGGGGGGCAGCTGGGGCTACGGCGGCTCCCCCTTGGCGACGCAGACAGTCGCGGGACCGCGGTCCCGGCGACCGGGGGGGGGAGCGGCGTGCTTTTGGGTGTGGGTAGGGGTGGCGGGGGGTGGGGGGAGGGTGGCGGGGCAGCACCGCCCCCCCGGCGCGGTGCGCTCCGTTTTCCCCCCTACCTCCCCTCCCTCCCTTCCGCCCCCCTCCCCGTCTTCCTCTCCTCGCTGGGATTTTATCGGTGGTGCCTCCCCGCCGCCCGCGGTGCACCGCCTCGCGCCGCCGCTTTCCTCCCCCCACACCTGCGCACACGCCGTCCTGCCGGGTATGGCCGACGCCGACGCCCGCGCGGGGAGATCGCCCGCCAACGGTGCCTCCCCTTGCCGCTCCTCCTCACGGCGCGCAAGGCCGCAACTGTGCCCCCCCCCTCCCCGCCCCCGTCCCTCTCCCCCATGGATGGGGCCACCGCCACCCACAGCGGCGGATTCAGCGAGGGGAGGGCGGCCCCGGCCAGCGCTGGGGTGTGACGAGGACTCTTCCGCCCCGTCCGGCCTGCGGGCACTGGCGGGTGGACGGCGGCAGCGGCAGCGCCGCGTGCTACGCGCCCGCGGCAATCTGGCTGGCGCGCCACCCTCCCCCCGCGCTGCTCCCCCCCGGGGTCAGTCGGCCCCGCCGCCGAATGGCCAGACGGTGGCGGCCGAGGGGGCGCCGCCGCCCCACCGTCGGCAGCGGTGGCCACCTCCGCCGCTGTCTGCGGGCAGCCACCCGCAGGTCCGGGGCAGCGTGACGGCAGCGGCGACGACAGAGGTGGCGGCGGCGGCGGCGGTGGCAGGCCGCAGCGGGAACCACCCCCGAGGCGCACCGCGCACGCTGCCAGACGGCCACAGCGGCGGCGGCCGCCGCGCTCCCCCAACCCCGAGCATCCCGACTCGGGTGTGGCGGCGGCAGCCCCGGTGGCCTGTTTGAAGACCCCCCGCCGCCGTCCTCTCCTGGGGAACCAGCGCGCCAGAGGGGGAGAGCAGCCAAGATGGGGCCGGCCACCCTTGCCCCTCCCCGCAGCAGCAGACCCGCAGCTCCGCCTCTTTCAATCTCCTCACCACGGGAAGAGGGGGGGAGGGGGGGCGGCCGCAGCAGCGGTAGCAGCAGCGGCAGCACCGGTGGTGGACGGCGGCACCAACGCCGCGCACCCGCGGCGGCCAGAGCGGTGCGTGCACGGTAAATGCACGAAAAGGGGGGGCGGGAGGGGAGGGGGGGGAAGGAGCGGGGGGCAAACGCTCGCCGCCGCCACCGCCGCTGCCGTCGGCACCGCCGCCGACGCCGCCGTCGCAGGCGGTTCCGTGCGTGGGGGTGGGCGGGACGGGGCGGGTCGGCCTCCCCCCCGACAGGAAAGACGGCGACGGCGGATCCGTCTGCCCGCCGGGTGGGGGGCTCCATCGGGCATGCACTCGAGACCACCTCCCCCCCCCCCACCACCGACCGGCACTGTGCCACCCACCAGCACCGTGGCGGAGGGCACGACGCACCGCCGTGGCCGCGCGCTTCCCCGCCGCCCGCCCAGTGGCGGCGGGCAGAGACGAGCAAAGAGAGCAAAAAGGTAGGCAGGGCGCCCACTCCCATCCCCCCCCCTCCCGCTCCCATGACGCCACACCCACTGCGCGAAAAAATCTCGCGCCGCGCGGGGGCCCTCCTGTCGGCTGCATGGGAGCGCTATAATACAACACGGACGGCGGTGCGCACGCGCGCGTCGCAGGCGCTCCCCTGTTCCGCAAGAACACTTACAGTAGGAGCAGGGAGGCCCTCGTGGTCACGGTCGACAATGGCCCAACGACCACAACGATCGACCAGGCAAAACACAGTGTGCCTCAGTAGCCCCCTCTCTGATCGGTGAGGCACGCAACGGATGTCGCTTGTGGGGAATCAAAGCCCCCTCGTGCAGCACTTTTTAGTAATTAGAAAGACAATCGATGGTAAAATACAGAATAAATCATGAGTTTAGACGCACGAAAAATACGCAATGGTAATTGCAAACGATTTAAAGAGCGGGTCCAGGAATGGCGACACGCTGTTGCTTGAGCGAATGACTGTCAGCTGGTGCACTTAACGTACGTGCGCGTCCATTTAGGCCGTTCGTGGTGGGACTGGGCGGCGTCCGCCGCTTCCCCGCGCGGCGGCAGGCTGCGGCAAAAAGGCGCGCGGGCGCCAGCCGCCACGTGTGGCGCCCCCGCTTGGGCGGGGGCGGCGTGCAGGGGAAACAGCGCGCGTGTGGGACGCCGCGCGGCCGCACCCCCCCCCCCCCCCTCCCACGCGCACCGCCCGCTCGGTCGGCCGCCCGGTCGGCCACGCGCCTGCGCCCGCCCGCCCGCCCGCCCCCGACCGCTGCCGCTCCCTTGGTCCCCGCCGCTGCCGCTGCCGCTGCCGCGGCCGCGTCGCGGGGTGGTCGGTCGGGGGGGTTCCCCCCCGGCCTGGCGGGTCGCGTCGACCGCCTCCCCCTCCCCCCCCCCCCCTCCCCCTTGCTACCCCTGCTGCCCTTCCTCGTCCTTGCACCCCCCTCTTGTGGCTCACCGGCCTTGACCTGGGGGGCGCGCTCCCCCTTCCTGTCTTTCTCCCTGACTTGTGCTTGTCCCACCTACGACGCGCTGGCCGTGGGGGTCACTGTACGTTGGCCACGCCCCCTCCACCACCCTCCCCCCACCCCCGGTGCCGGTCCCCCCCCACCGCCACCACGCCTCGTCGGGGCGGGGCCGCGGCCCGCGGCGCCATGCCGGCGGCCGCGCCCCCCCCCCCCCCGCCCCCCCCCCCCGGGGGCGGCGGCGGCGGTGGCGGCGGCCCCGCCGGCGGCGCGCACGCCAAGCGCGCGCGCGTCACGGCGCGCGACTACACCGAGCCGCGGGCGGTCGCGCGGCTGGCCGGGATCAGCGCCGCGCTTCGCCACACCCGCCCCGACCGGGGCGGCTTTGACGCCGCCGACGTGACGCCGCGGTCGCTGTCGACGCTCCTCGCCGGGCTGCTCGCGTTTATGGAGGACACGCTCGGGCGGGGCGCGCCGCCGCGCTGGCGGGGGCGCCTCGTCAAGCTGCCGGCGCGGCTGCTCCACGACTTTACGCCGGGGGGGGGGGCGGCGGTCGCGCTCGCGGCGGTGCTGCGGTTCAAAGCCGCCCGCGGGCTGCGGCGGCTCGACTGGTCGGTGCCGCCCGAGGGGGGGGGGGCGGGGGTGGCGCCGGCGGCGGCAGCGGCGGGCGCGGCTCGCGTGAGGCGGCCGGCCGGGTGGAGCTGCTGCTGGGCCTCCTCGGGGATATCCAGCAGGAGCTGGTCGACGCGGGCCTTCTCCACCCACCGCGGGTGTGGGTGTCGCCGGCCGTGACGGGCGGCGCCGCCGCGGCGGTGCGGGCGGCGGCGCGGCGCCTGCCGTGCGTGTCGCTCGTCGACGACGTCGCCACCGCCAGCCACGCGCTCTACCCCGACCCGCCAGGGACGGGGGTGGCCGACACGGCGGGCCAAGAGTGGTGCCGCACCATCCAGCTGGGTACGGACGGTGACGGCCACCCGGGCGCCGCACTCGTCCACTGGTGGTACTACCCCGACAGCTACGACGCGTGGATCCCACGGGCAGAGGTGGAGGGCGACGCCGTCGCCGCCGCCGCCGAGGCCGCCGCCGCCGACGCGGCCGACGCGGCCGCCGCCGCGGCGGGTGTCACCCGCCACGTGCAGACCCGCTGGCTGATTGACTCTGCCGCGTTCAACGAGCTGATGAACGTTGCCGACTATGAGGTCGCCCCCGAGGACCGCCGCGGCGCGCCGCCGCCGCCGGGCCGTGCGCCGTCGGGGCGGCGCGCGGACCGGCGGCGGGGGAGCACGGGCGGGGAGGTGGAGACCCCGCCGCCGCCGCCGCCGCCGTCACCGCCGCCGCCACCGCCGCGACCGCCGCCCGTGCCAGCGGCCAAGGCGGCGGGCAAGGGAAAAAAGGGCGCCACAGGCGTTCGCCACAGGGCGGGGGCGGCAGCGGCGGCCGCGGCGGCGGCGGCTGAGGCGGCGGCCGCGGCGGCAGCCGCAGACAAGGAGAAGGCGGCCGCGGCGGCAGCGGCAGAGGAAAAGGCGGCGGCAACCGCCGCGAAAGCGGCAGAAGAACAGGCGGCGGCCGCGAAAGCGGCGGCGGCCGCAGCCACAGCAGCGGCCGCGGCGACTGCGGCCGCGCGGCCGGCGGCGGCGGCCACCCGGGTGGCCCCTACTGGCGCCCAGTCTGCCTCGGCGGGGGTGCCGCCCCGCGGCCGCACCCGCGCGTCGCCGCTGGTGCCGCCACTTCCCGGTCGCGGCAGCCGCCACGCGGCGCTTGCCGCGGCGGGCGTCAGCGACGCCGATGAACCGCCGCTCCCGCCGCCGCCGCGGCAGTCGGCGCGGCGTCGCGACTCACCACCGCGACAGCCGTCGCCGCCGCGGCCGCCGCGGCTGCCGCCGCGCGCCGCGCCCGCCGACAACGACGAGCCGCCGCTCCCACCCCCGCCGCGGCAGTCGGCGCGGCGCCGCGAGTCGCCGCCACGCCCACCGTCGCCGCCGCGCCCGCCACGGCTACCCCCCCAACGGACGCCATCGCCGGCAGCGGTGGCACCCATCGCGCCCATCCCCCTCCTCCCCCGCGCGGCTGCGGTCGTCTCGCCGCGCCCCATACTACCGACGCTGCCGACGCCGCCGCGGGCGCTGGGCGAGCCGCGGGGCGGCGTCAAGGCGGAGCGACCGCTTCCGCTGCCGGTCCGCGAGGACGGCCGCCGCGCGCGGCGGCGGGCGGAAAAGGCGGCGGCGGCGGCCGCGTCAGCGGCCGCGCGCGAGGCACGGCGAGAGGTGTGGACGGCGCCGCCGACGGGGCCGGTCGCGGCGGCCGCGGCGGCCGCGGCGGCGGCGGCGGCCAAGGCGGGAGCGCCGCCAGAGGCGACCGCCGCAGCGGCGGCGGCGGCCGCGGCAGCGGCGGCTGCAGAGGTGGCGGCGCGCCGGGAGGCAGCGCGCCGCGCCAGTGACGCCGGCGGCGGTGCGAGTGACGACGGCCGCCGCGTCACCGCCGCGGATATCGGGCTGGGCGACGAGGAGGAGGACGCGGTCACGCCCCGCCGGCAGCGGCCGCCATCGCCGGACGGCGCCCGCGAGGAGGGGGAGGTTGTCGACAGCCCGCCGCGGCCCAAGCCGGCCGCGCCGCCTGTGCCTGGCCCGACGCCGGCGCCCGTGCCCGCCGCCCCGTTGAGCGACCTGGAGAGTGGGGAGGAGCGGGAGGAACCACCGCCACCGCCACCGCCACCGCCACCGCCACCGCCACCGCCACCGCCACCGCCGCCACCACCGCCACCGCCACCGCCATCAGCACCCCCTCCACCGCCCCCCGCCGCCGCTGTTGTGGCGCCGGACCGCGGGCGACAGCGGTCGCAGGGCGGCAGTCTGCCGCTGCCATCGACGCCGCCGCCGCCAGCAGGACCACCCGGGCTGCAGCGCAAGCGGCGGCGCCCCGACGAGCCCGACCCTTCGCCCGGCCGCGGCCCCCGCGGGCGGCGTGGCGACCGGCGACCACCGTCGCTGTCGCCACCCCCACCATCATCGCTGCCGCCGCGGCCGCCGCCGCCGCCGCCGCCGCCAGCGAAGTCGCGGTCACCGCCCCGGTCGTCGTCGCGCCACCGTGACGGGGGTGTCGCGGTCGTGGCAAGGCCCGTGCCGTTGGCCTCCCGCGGCCGCGGGCGACCAGACGGGTCACTGCCGCCGCGTCGGAGGGGGCGGGGAGGACGTCCTCGGGACGGCCCGCGGAGCGTGAGCCGCAGCCACAGTCGTAGCCGCAGCCGCAGCCGCAGCCGCAGCCGCAGCCGCAGCCGTAGCCGCAGCCTCAGCCGCGGCCGTAGCCGCAGCCGCAGCCGCAGTCGCAGTCGCAGCCTTAGTCTCAGTCTCAGCCTCAGCCGCAGCCATAGCCGCAGCCGCAGCCGTAGCCGCAGCCGCAGCCGCAGCCGCGGGCGGAGCGTCAGCCGTGGGCGGAGCCGTAGCCGGAGTGTCCGCCGCGGACAGAGTGTCGGGCGGGGACGGCGGTGGCGGTCGAGCCGCAGCCTCAGCCTCAGCCTCAGCCGTAGCCGCAGCCGCAGCCGCAGCAGGGGCCGTTCGCTGAGCCGGTCACGGAGCCGGTCACGGAGCCGCACACGGAGTCGCACAAGAAGCCGGACACGAAGCCGGTCGCGGAGCCGGTTACGGAGCCGGTCACGGAGTCTGTCGCGGAGCCGGACGCGCAGCCGGACGCGCAGCCGGACGCGCAGCCGGACGCGCAGCCGCAGCCGGGGCCGGAGCCTCAGCCGCAGTCGGGGCCGGAGCCTCAGCCGCAGCCGCAGCTCGGACCGGCGCGGCGGGCGCGGCGGGCGGCGGCGGTTTCCGCGGTCGCGGTCGCGCTCCCGCGGGCGCTCCCTCTCCCGCTCCCGGCGGCTTCGGTCGCGGTCCCGGTCGCGACTTCGCTCCCGCTCCCGCTCCCTGTCTCGGTCGCGGTCGCGGTCACGGTCGCGCTCCCGGCCGCGCTCACTCTCCCGCTCCCGCTCTCGGCTGCTGCGCTCCCGTCCACGGTCGCGACGGGCGTCGCGGTCGCCGGTGGGGTCGCCGTCACGGTCCCGCTCGCGGTCGCGGTCGCGGTCGCGGTCCCGGCCACGGCCGCGGTCGCGGAGCGTGTCCCCGTCGCGGTCGCGGGCGGCACGCGGCCGCTCTCTTGCGCGGGGCGCCCGGTCCGCCGCGTCTGCGCCGCCGCCGTCGCCGCCACGGGAGCCCACGACGCCGCCGCCGCCGCCACTGGCGGCCTCGTCGGCCGGCCGCGGCCGGGGGCGTCGGCGCGGCGCGGCCACCGCCCCGGCGGTGGGCCTGCCGGCAGCGACGGCGGCAAAGGCCGCGGCCGCGGCAGCAGCGTCTGCTGTGGCCGCGGCGCCGGCGTCAGCGTCGGGGACGGACGCGGGCGGGGGCGCGCCGTCGCCGGCGGCGGCCCGCTCCCACAAGGGCCGCAAGCGCGAGCGGGAGCTGGAGCGCAAGCGCGCCCGCCAGCGGGAGCTCCTCGCCGCGCAGGCGGCGCGCGACCGCGCACAGGGCGCCCGCGCGGCGGGGGGGGAGGGCACGGCCGACACAGCCGCGTCGGCCGCGTCGGCCGCGTCGGGCGAGGAGGGCGGCAGTGCCGGTGGTGCCGGCCGCCGCCGCTCCCTCCGTGCCGTCCCGCCGGGCGCGGCGGCGGTGGCGGCCGGCGCGCCGCCGTCGCCGCCGCGGCCGTCGCCGGGGCAGCCGCGTAAGCGCCGCCGCACAGGCAGCAGCGGCAGCGAGCGGCCCGACGAGGCGGGGCTGGCCGCGGCGGCGGCGCCACCGCCCTACCCCCACCACCGGACCACGTCGCCGCGCAGCGGTGGCGCGAGCGGTACGGCGGCGGCATCGTCGGCAGACTGGGAGGGTGGGGGGCGCGCCGCTGCGGGGCGTGGCAGCGCTGCTGCCGCTGCTGCTGCCGCCGCGGCGCGGGACGATGCAAGCGGCCACAGCGGGTCGGCGTCGCTGCGCAAGCCGAGCCTCAAGGTGCGGCTCAAGCTGTCCCGGTCGGGCGGCTCACCGCTGCCGCCGGCCTTTTCGCCGGCCGCCCTGCCCGCCGACGGGCCGCCGCTGAAGCTGACCGTCTCCCCATCGGGGGGGGGGGTCCGCGACGCGGGCGCAGGCCGGGGGGGGAGCCCGCCCCGGCGGGCCGCCGCTCCCTGTCGCCGCCCTTGTCCGCGTCGCTCGCCGCGGCGCGGCCGCCCCACCCGTCGCCGTCGCCATCGACAGTCACCGACGGGGGCGGCGGGGGTGGGGCGGTGGGCCGGCCAGGCGGCGGTGGCGGCGGCAAGCACGGCCGCCGTCACGGCAGCTCCAGTGCCGGTGGCGGCGGCGCGGGTGGCGGCGGTGATGGCGCTGCCGCCGCGGCGGCCGCCACGGCCGCCGCGTCTGCGTCTGCGTCGGCGGCGGCCACGGCCGCCGCAGCCGCGGCGGCGGCGGAGCGCGCACGCGAGCGAGCGGCGGAGCGGGAGCGGGAGCGCGCGCGGCGGGCGGCGGAGGAGGCGGCGCGCACCGCCGCGCGCGCCGCCGCGCGCGCGGCGGTCGAGGCGGAGATCGCGGCGGGGTGCGTGCGCCACCGGGTCGCGCGCGCCGCCGACGAGTTTTTGGGCGACGGGGTGGGGCGGGTGGTCGTGCGCAACGTCAGCTGCGCGGGGGGGGAGGTGGCGCTGGGTGCCGCCGCGGCGGCGGCCGTGGCGGCGCTGGCAGAGCGGGGGGGGGGCGGTGGCCTCCGTGTTGGTGGTGGTGAGGGGGGGGGGGAGGGGAGGGGGGGGGGGCGACCCCGTCGGCAATGGAGGGGGTGGTGGTGGCCAACGGGGCGGCGGAGCCCGTCGCGGGTGGGGACGGCTCGTCTGGCGATGAGGCGATGGGCGTGCCGTCGGCGCCGCCGGCTGCCACCGCGGGCACTTCCGGTGGCGGCGTCAAGGCCGAGCCGCCGCCGCCCGTCGCGTCGCCGCCGCCCCCCACGTCCGTGCCGCCGCCGCCAGCGGCCTCGCCACGACCGCCGCTCCCCCGGGTGGTGACGGTGGTGGACCTGGCCGACGCGGCCGCGGCGGTCGGCGGCGCCCCCCCCCATCCCGCGTGGCCGCCGCCCGTGGCGGCCTGGTTCCGCCCGGCCGCCGTCGCGCCCGTCGAGCGGCTCGCCTTTCCAGACTTTTTCGTCCCGCCGGGCGCGTCGCCGCCGGCGGTGCCGGCCACGTCGGCGGCGGCGCCGCTCGCGCCGCCCGACTGGAAAGGGGATGGCGGGGGGGGGAGGGAGGGCGACGCCGGGGGGGGGGGGGAGGTGCGGGTGGTGCCACCCCGGACGCCGGCGGGCTACGTTGCCGCCCGGTCGGCGCTGCTGGCCGCGGCGCGGGGCGGGGGGGGGCGCTGCTTGTCGGCCGCGTCGGGCGTCGCGGCGGTGCTGCTCGACGCGCGGCTGCGGGCAGAGGCGGAGATGGCCGAGAGGGGGAGGGCGGCAGGGCGGGGGCGGGGTGGGGGGCGGGGGGAGGCCACCGCCGCCGCCGCCGCCGCCACTGCCGACGACGATGACGAGTCGATGGCGGAGGAGGGCGAGGTGGACGACCGCTCGCCGACGCCGCCGCTGCCGTCGCCACCGACGCCGCCCGTGCTTGTTGCCGACGTCGCGGCGGTGCTGCGGGTGATGGACTTTTTGGCCCACTGGCGGCTGCTGCCGAGCGCCGCCAGCGGCGCGCTGCCGCCGCCGCCAGTGCCAACGGGCGCGGCGGCTGCAGCGGCGGAGGGGGCGGGGGCGGTGCCCTCTGTCGCCGCCGCCACCGGCGCGGTTGCGGCGACGGTGGGGTCAGCGGCGGCCGAGCCGGCCGCGGGGGCCACGTCGAGTGGTCGCGGCGGCGCATCGGCCGGGACGTCTGCTGGAGCGGGCCCCCCTCCAGCCTCCCCCCGGCGGGTCGTTGTTTTTGACGACGCGGTGGCGCGCGGGGAGGGCTCGTCGAGCCTCTCTCCCGGCGGGGAACGCGGCGGCTGCGCCGGTGACGGCGGCAGCGTGCCGGCGGCCGACGATGCGCACGCGGTGTGGCGGCGGCGGCGGCGGCAGTACGCGACGGCCGTCGCGGCGCCCGTCACGTGCGGCGCGTGCGGCGCCGCGTGCAACGATTTTTACATGTACGCGAGCGCCAAGCCGTCAGCGGGCGCGGCCGGGCCGGGCGCGGCGCTCTCCCGCGATGGCAGCGGCGGTGGTGGCAGCGGCGGCGGCGGTGGTGGCAGCGGCGGCAGCGGTGGTGCCGGCGGCGGCGGCGGTGGCGTCAACGCCGGCGACACGCTCCGGTGCATGGCGTGCCACGCGCGCGGGCGGTTCCCCGTGCACCTCCCCGCGGGCGCCTTTGTCGCCGTCGCCGCCGCGCCGGCGGTCGGCGCGGAAGACCTGGCGGGGGGCCCCCTCGGCGTTGGCGGTACCGGCGGCGGTGGCGGCGGCGGTGGTGGCGGCGGCGGCGGCAGCGGCATTGACACGGACCCAGAGGCGGTGACGACCGCCGCGGCGATTGGCGCGTGGGCGCCCGCCGAGGCCGACGCCGAGCCGCCGTGGCCCGAGGTGCAGACGCTGCGGCTGCTCGCGGCGCTCGACGCGCACGGGCCGGACTGGCTCCGCGTCGCCGCGGCGGTCAACGCGCCGGCGCCGGGCGTTGCCGGTGGTGGAGGGCTGGTGGGGGTGGGCGTGGGGGGGGGCGGGAAGGCCGCCGAGGGGGGGGGGGGGTGGGGGGCGGCGACTGGGCGTCGGCCGACGCGGCCGCGGCGGGTGCCGGCGGCAGTGGCGCTGTTGGCGGTGGCGGTGGCGGTGGCAGTGTCGGCGGCGGTGGCGGCGGCGGCGGCGGCGGCCTGCCGGCTGGTGTGGTCAGCGCGCTTGTGCGACGGACGCCCGCGGCGTGCGTGCGGCACTTTGTGTCGATGCCCATTGAGGAGTCCCTCCTCGGCGACACGCGCGGGCGGTGGGGGGCTGAGCCGCCGGTCAAGGCGCCCCGCCTGCCGCCCGTGGCTACTGTCACTGCCCGCGGCGGCGGGGGTGCCGCGGTCGCTGGCGCGGGCGCGGGCGGGGCAGGAGCGGGCCGCACGGGGACGAGCGCCGGTGGCGGCCGCGGCGTGAAGACCGAGACGCCGCCCGCGGCGGCGGCACCACCCGCCACCCCCGCCCCCCCTCCCGTCCGGGCCGGCAACGACGCGGCGGGTGACGGCGACGGCGACGGCGACGGCGACGGCGACGGCGACGGCGACGGCGACGGCGCCGACGCGCTGCCGCTGGGCGACGAGGACAACCCCGTCATGTGCCTCATCACGCTCCTCGCCGCGTCGGTGGCGCCCGAGGTGGCCGCCGCCGCCGCGCAGGCGGCGCTCGCCTACCTCCTCCAGCCATCGGTGCGCGCCGCGCCGCCGCCACCGCCGGCGGGGGTGCCCAACGGGGCGGCCCCGCGGGCGGCCACGGCGGCGGCGACGGGGGCACCACCCGGGGCGGCCGCACCCAGGCCCGCGTCGGGCGCGTCGGCGGCTGCCGGCAGGCCCACCCCTCCGTCGTCACACCCCCCCCCTCCCCCCCCCCCCCCCCCAGCGCGGTCCCCTCTGCCGCGCTCCCCCCCCACGCCGCCCGCGTCGCGGCCCGCGCCGCTCTGGCCGCCGCCGCCGCCCGCGCGCGGTCGCTCGCCGCCGCCGAGGCGCGCGAGCTCCACCGCCTGTTTGGCGCCACGCTCGACGGCCGCCTCCGCGGCATTGACGCGGCCGTTGCGGGCGTGGCCGCCGACGCGGCGGCCGCGGCGGGCCTCGCCGCCGCCACCCGCCGCCGCCGGCGTGCCGCCGCGGGCGGGCGTGCCGCCGCGGCCGCCGCGGCCGCCGCGGCGGCGGCAGAGGCGGCGGCCGCGGCGGCATTGGCTGAGGCGGGCGTGGGGGGGGGGGGGGGGGGCGTGGCGCCGCCGCCGGCGGCGCGCCACCCGCTATGGCGGCGGCTGGGGGGGGGGGTACTGGGGGGGGGGGGGGGGGGACCCGGGGGGGGACGACGTGCCCCTCGCCGCGCGCTCCGCCGCGGCCGCCGCCGCCGCCGCGGCGGCCGCGGCGCCCGTCGCGCCGCGGCCGTCGGCGCTCAGCTGACGGTCCGCCAGGGGCGGGCGCGTCGGCAGAGAGCCGGCGGGGGGCAGGCCCGGCGGTGGCCAACGGTGGGCGCGTGTTGTTCTGTTTTTTTTTTGTTTTTTTCTTATGCGTGTGGGTGGTGGTTGATGGGGAGGGGGAATGGATGGTGGGGTGTGTACGGAGAGGGGGGGGAGGGGGGGGGGGTTGCCCGGCGGCCGAGCCGCTGTGTCTGTCTCGACTGTCTGTTATCGTTCTTGTTCTCTTGTTTTTTTTCTACACTTGCGCACGCCCGGCCGCCACGCGCGCCCGGCCGCCGAGCGTGGCACGCGGCCGCCGCGCCACGGGCGGGGCGGTGAGCCGCGCGGGTGGCCAGGGGGGTGCGCCGCGGTACGCGACGGCGGCGCGGCCGGCGGCGCAACACCGCCACAGGGGGCGCCGGGGCGGGCACGCCGCGCCGCCCCGCGGCGCGCGGGGTACCCGCGCCGCCGACGCGCGCGCGTCCACGCGGCCACGCGCCGGCCGGGCACGCGCCGCCACGGCGCCATGCATCCCGCCCCGCTCCCCCCTCCCCCCTCCCCCTGGCTCCAATCCTGTTGCACCCCGCCCCCCCCCACCCCCCATCCCGCCTCCCACCCTGAACATGCCCGCTCCGCCCCCCCCTACCGGTCGCCCTGGAGCGCGGCCACCTCTGGCGGCGGCCCCGCACACAGCTTGGTGTACATTCGCGCGAGCGACCGGAACGCGCGCCCGTCCCCCGCGCGCAGCAGGTTGCCCGCGTCACAGTTGAGCGGGCTGTCGGGCTCTGGGTGGCCGAGCAGCACAATCAGCGCGCGGGCGGTGGAGGCGAGCGTCCACGCCGGGCTCCATGCGGCCTTGAGGATGTCCAGGCACACCTCGCCGCTCTTGGGGTGCACGTTCGGGTGGAACACCTTGGACAGCAGCCGCACGTTGGGGGGGGAGAGGGGGTAGGACGGAGGCACGACGACGTCGATTTTGAAATAGCCATTCTGTGTTGGGGGAAGGGGGGGGGGCAGGATAGCGGAAAGGGCGGGAGAAGGAATGGGCAGGACAGTCCGGAGGGAGAAAAGGACACATGGACAAAGAGGGGCGCGGGTACACGAAAAGAAAAAGAGGCGTAAGTGACCATCCACGCGTATAGCGGCAACTAATGAAGAAAAGCAAACAAAGCGGGGGAGTCTGCTGCCCCCACACACCCACACGGACCGCAAGAGCTGCACGAGAAAAACAGGACGCCGCGCCGTCAGCAGCTCCCCCTTTGCATCCTCGCGCCAGCGACAGCAGCCCAGTAGCTGCCCACACCAGAAGGAACAACCGAGACAAGTAGACCGCGACAGCCGCACGGCAGGCACAGGTCCTGAACAACACGAGCGGCGGCACTCCGTCGGTGGCTTCCCCTTCCCCGCATCGCTCCAGCGGCAGCAGCTACCGCACGCCCGCCGCCGCGGCCGCCGTTTGTAGCGCCCACAGAGCCAGTCGCTAGGTCCGCATGCCCCGCCACAGCCAGAAACCCACGTCCCGCCGCTCGTGCAAGGTGGGGAGGAACTTGCGTAATGGCCGGTCCCCCCCTCCATCTCCATTCCCCACTCACCGCGTCGTCGCCGTGAGTCAGCGCCCTCCGCCTTCCTTCCCCCCTCGCGCCCACCCCGGACACTCCCAAAGACACGACAAACGAAAAGAACAGAAAGCAGCAACACCAAAACAAGAGAATGAGGTAAACGCACCTCGTACGGCGTGTCCACCGGACCGCGGACGTGCCCCACCCAGTGGGACAAGTTGCCCTCCTCGGGCGCCAGCACAATTTCCGCGTTGGCGCCCGCCGCGCGCGCCTCCTTTTGCATCTCCCGGTGCTCCTTCAGCAGGCGCCCCCCAGACATCATGGTGGCTGCGGCTGACACGGAGACACCAAGAAAAAAAAAGAAGGGGAGGGGGTAGAGGGGGGAAGCGGGGGGAAGAATGAACGACGTTCGAGGCGTGCAAACAGGAAGAAAGAAGGGTCAGAGAGGCGGAGGAAGGGCGGCTGCGGAGCGCGCACAGTGGGGCCCACGAGGGTGTGACGGGAGGAGGACGTTGCTGGCGAGACGGAAGAGGCGCGCCACGGACGTGGCATCTTGCAACGCAAGCGTGGCCCGAACTCCAGCAGCATGGAGCGTGCTTCAATTCGCGTCCTCTGTCGATCGATCGTTCAGATAATCGTTTTGGTGACAATGTAGAAGACCGCTGGCAAACTTGATCTGCCGACCGACGGCCGCGGGAACGACGACGGTCAGCCCAAGCCGTGGCCTACGACCAGGACCTGCGCGAGCTCTAGCTTGGCTACATAGCCAGCGAGCGCGAGTGCAGGTGAGCAACCGCGACCCGGGAACCAGCCAGCTGCACGTCACTTGTTACACATCGGATAGCTCCCATCCGGAAGCGCACGCAGCCGCGACGTGCGGAGAGGCAAGCGCGACTTTGGCAATCAGAAGCAAACAAGACAACGGACCATAAACATCATGGGATCCATGTGCATACGGTCACCGCACGCAGCCCACCCTGCTCCTTCCCCCCTCTTCCACTCCCTCAACTCCCCCTCCTCCTCCCCATTCGTCACTGAACTCTCCTCGCCCCCATCCCACCCCCCCGCAGTGCACCCAATCCTGAGCGTGCCTTCCTCGACGGCCAGTTGTGGGACGTCACCGTGCGCTGGGCGGTCGCCGCAGCGGTGGGCACCCGGTGCGGCCACCTGCCACGCAGGGACGGCAGCCTCGCGGCTACCCTTCTGACGGCGGGAGAGAGCATCGGCGGGGGGGAAGGCTGGTGGGGGCGGCGGCGGCCGGGGGATGAGCGGAACACGCACCCCGCTCGGTGGTGTGACGCCCATCCGCCTGCTACACCGGGGCATGCGGCGGAAGAGCGCTTGAAGGGGAGCAAGGCTCTTCCTCGGAACCAACTGTTGCATCAGCGCCGGCGGGCGCGTCGACGCCGCTCCGCCGGCAGTATGGCCGGGGCGTGATGGCGTGGCCGCGCCGTGCCTCGCGGCGGCACCCGCGGCCGCGGCGGCTGCCTCCACCGCCGCCGCTGCGGTCGGCGGCGATGGCGTCCCGAGCGGACCTAGCCGAGCGCGGAGTAGCCCGTGGGAGGAGACGCGTGTCGTGTGTGGCTCGATTGCAGCATGTGTCCATCTGTTCCCCCGTCGCACCCATCCCCCGCCCCGCCGCCCGTCTATGGCTGAGCGCCGGCACACCACCGCGACGCGAAACCGCGGGCGGCGTGCCGCTGGTATTCCTCCCCTCCGACCCCCCTCCCCTGTGCCCTCCCCCCTCATCTCCCCCTGCGCAACAGTATCACGCAACGCTCCCCCAGCGGTGGCGGCGGCGCGCACCTCCTCCCTCCTCGGCCACCTCGATAGCCCCCTCCCCCGCACCGCCAAGTGCTCCCCCCCGCCCCCCCCGGGGGGACCACGCCCCCCCCACCCGCACTGCCGTCCGCACAGACACGGCGCGCGCCCCCGCGGCGGGCACGCCCGCCGCGCCACCAGGCGACGGCGCCGGCCGCTCCAGCGGCGGCACCCCAGTCGCGGCGCCCGTCCGCCAGCCGGCCCAGCCGACGCTGCCGACCCTGCCGCCGGCTGGGGCCACTACGCCGTCGCTCCCCCCTCCGCGCGCCCGCCCCCCGCGCCTACCCACGTACCGAGCGGGCAGGGGCGGCGGCGGCGGCGCGTCATCGTCATCCGGGCCGTCGCCTGCGGCGGCGGCCGACCAGACCGGGCCCGCCGCCACGTCGGCGCGGCAGACGGGGCAGTCGGTGGACCGCCTCGTCCACGCCTCGATGCACGCCGCGTGGTAGGCGTGCTCGCAGTGGAGCCGCCGGATCCACTCGCCCGCCCGTATGTCCTCGAGGCAGACCGTGCACGTCACGGATGTGCGGCGAGCGTCGACGGCCGGGGGGGAGGGCGGTGCGCCACCGCCACCACCGCCGCCGCCACCGTCACCAACGACAGAGACCGCGAGCACCTCCGCCGCGGGGGGTAGCCGCAGGATGCGGGGTGCGCCACAGCCAGCCGTCGCACACAGGGGCGAGTCAGACCGAAAGGCACACACGTGCCGTGGAGGGGGGGATGGTGGCACCGTCGCCGCCGCGGCCGCTTCACGCGGCGCTGCCGCCACGGCAGCCGTCGGCGGCAAGCTCCAGCTGCTATCCCAGCCACCCCGCCACGAGCCGTCTGCACCATCGCCAGCCATGGCGGTGGCCCCCGCCACCTGGGCGCTCGGCGCATCGCCGTCGCCGCGACTACCCCCCTCCCCAGTCCCCCATCCCCCCACAGGCGCCGCGGGCGGCGCCCACGGCCAGCCGCCCGCCGCCGCTGCTGGCTGCTCGCGCGCAAGGCGTGCCACTGCCAGCGGGGCCACCACATCCAGCTCCTCAATCAGCACCGCCCGCGCGCGCCGCTCGCGGCCATCGCCGCCACTGCCGCCGTCGCCGTCGCCCGTGGCCCCCGGTGACGGGGAGCCGTGCGCGGAGCTGTCAAACGCGTCCACGCTCCAAAACTGGGCGCCCAGCGCGTCATGGGCCGACCCACCCGCCGACGAAACGGGGCGTCGGAGACGGCGGCGGCGACAGCGGGCGACCAACCGCCTCGGCCACCGCAGCGGCCGCGCGCCGTCGACGCCACTGCCACTGCCATCGACATTGGGCAAGGAAATCTGCTCCAAAGCAGGGTGGGTATGCTCCGCCCAGTGGGGGGGTGCCCAGCCCGGCGACGCCCACCCGCCGAGGGCGTCGGCGGCCTCGTCCCAGCTGGCGCTGCCACCCCTTTCCTCCAACGCCCAGCTGTCGGCAGCAGAGACGACAGCAGCTCCAACCCCACCGTCGCCAATGTCGCTACTGCTGCCGATCCCACCACCGTCGATGGCCGCCTGCGGCGGCCAAGAGTCCGAGAGGGACGCGCTGCTCCGCTCGCTGGCCCCACCACCATGGGCGCCATCGGCCGGCGCGCGGCGGCCGCGGCTCGCGCCAACAGCCGCCGCGCCCGATGGGTGCAGCACCCCCGTGTCGCTGCGGCGGTGCCGGCGGCGGCCGCGAGCAGCGACCAGGGGCGGGTGGCCGGGCGTCCACTCGGCTGGCGTATCCGCGCCGCCGGGCTCGTGGGCGTCTGTTTCGCCCCCGCGGCCGCGGAGGCCGCCGTCTACCCACGGCATCGACGAGGCGCGCGTCGACGTTGCCGCCGCCGCCGCTACCTCCGCCGTCCCCAGCACCGTAAAAGCCGTCCCCATCGCGTCGGGCACCCGCTCCGAATAGTCCCCATACACATACGCGCGGCCGGTGGGGCCGCTCGCGCTCTCCACCACGCCGACAGAGTAGCGCGCGTTGTAGCCCGCAGCGGAGCGACCCGCCCCCCCCTCGTAAGTGCTGCCACCAGCGTCACGCGCACGAAACGGCCCGCGGGCGCCACCCTGCAGGCGCCGTAGCGGCGGCGGCACCGGTACCGGCGGCGGCACCGGGGGCAGCGCCACGATGGCGGCCCGTGGCCGGCGGCGAAACACAGACGCCAGCCGGGAGAGAAGCGGTGCCGCCACCACCACCCGCGAACGGTCGTCCAGGTGCGCATCTGCAGACGAGGCAGCGGTCACGGCGGCTGTGAAGTCCGCTGTTGCCGCCGCCGACGCCGCCTCTGCCGCCGCGAGCTCCGCAGCCGCCGCCTCGTACAGGGCGCCACCGTTGGCACCGCCGGGAGAGCCCCCCGCCGCACTGCCCACCGTGCCGACCACCGCCAGAGGGGGCAGCGCGGGAAGGGAAAAAAGGGACGGCGTGGGGTCAAAGAGGGAGGCTGTCGCCGCCTCCGCGGGCTGCAGCGGCGGCGGTGGCGGCGATGCCGGTCGAGCGCCAGACCCAGCCGAAGCCCCTTCGTCGCCATTGTCGTCGCCGCTGCCGCTGCCGCTGCTGCTACCACCGCCGCTAACGCGGCCGCTGCCGCCGCCGCTTGCACTCCCGCCTTCGACCGTCAACAAGCTCTCTTCACTGCGGGTGCTGCCGACACTCTCCTCAGCGCTGTCAGAGCCACCAACCCCGGCGCCGCCAGCCATCGTGCCACCATGCGCGAGGCTACCACCGCCACCTTCCCCCCCCCCCTCACCTCCTCCGGCGGCGCCACCCCCCGCCCACCTCCGCTGGGCAGCGTTGCCGTCAATCCCATTACTGGCTCCCTCCAGCGATACCACCGATAGGGACGGGGAGAGGGGCCGCGCAGCGGGGCGGCCGGCGGCGGCGGGGGGTGACGCCGCCACCGCGAGGGGGGCGGGCGCCGTCGAGCCGACGCCGCCGTCCATGGCGGCCGCCACCCCCACGCCGACGGCGTGACCGATGCGCCGCTCAGAGCCGCCGCCTCGCGAGCAAGAGGGGGGGAGGAAGGGGGGGAAACAAAAGCGGATGGGGACGCTGACTCGGGGAGGAGAGGCGGAGAGTGAAGGTGCCGCTGACGTCGACAGGCGGCGGCCAACAGGCGAGGCAGGCGCGTCGTCTTCTGCCGGCTGAGGTGGCAGAGGCCGGCCAAGAGAGTGGGGCGGGCCACCGACGACAAGGGCGGGGGGGTGGGAGGGGTGCGAGAGCGCAGCGGCCGGGAAGCGGGGCACAGCCGCTGGCGGGCGAGCACGAGTGGCGAGCCGAGTTGTCCCGCCTCCCCCTCCTTGCTCCTCCCCCCACACCGCCACGGCGACCACAAGTACGCCACGCCACCAGGGGAGACGGCGGCGGGCGTCCCACCAGCGGGCGTCGTGACCCCCCCACCCCGCCGCCTTCCCCTGCTGCCCTCGCAAAGCCCGTCCGCGGCGACACCCCCATCGCCGTGCCACAGCAGCGCCCCCCCCCCCCCCCCCTCCCTCCGCCTCCCGTGCGCTGCCGCCCCACTCACCCGACACCCGCCGCCGCCGTCCGGGCACGGGTCTCCCAACCACGCGGGCGCACGGCTCCTCGCCGCTCCCCACGCGAGCGCCCACAGCCGAGGGAGCTCAAAATCAACCCGCCCCTACCCCGCCGCCCCCCCCCCCCGACCGCCGCGCCCCAAGCCAAACGCCTCCCATGAGCGCCAGGCACGGGCGCACCCGCCCCAACTGTTGGCGTGCGCCGTGGCCGGGGCGCGTGGGCACGCCGCCAACCTTCCGGCCCCCCCCCCGCACCAAAACGCCGCATCACTCTCTGCTGGGCGGCGGCGGCGGCGGCGACAGAGCCCAGCACTCCGGCCGCTGCCACGCAGCACGGCAGCGCGCGTGGCCTTAAGGGCGCGGCCTCTGCCAGCGGGGCCCGCCGGGGGCGAGCGGCCGTGGCGTCGCCCGTCGGCCGCCAAGCCCGTTGCCGCGGCGAGCCGGCCAGCCGCAGGCTCCCCCCCCCTCGCGCCGTCGGCAGCCTACGCCGCGGCCGGCTGAGTGTCCGCAGGCCAACCGCGCCCTCCCGCCTCGCTCAACCTCCCCACCCTTCAGCTCACCGAGTGGGGGGGGGGTGAGGGGGAGGGCGGGAATGCGGCGTCATCACGAAGGCCCATGTGGTCGCCAGCGGCTACCGCCTTTGTCAGCGGCGCGCTGGGCTGTGGCCGCCACGGCGGGTGTGGCCGGCCGGCACGGCCCACGCTTGGGCCGGAGGCGGGCGGGCACGGGGGGCGAGACACTCTCCGCCAGGAGCAGCTACGGGGAGGGGGTTGGCCCAGCTGGACCAACCCTCTCCGTCCAGCCGCTGTCGGGGCCGAGCGGCATCCATTCGAGCTTGCGGATCCGGCCGGCAACGGACTGACACGCCCGCTGGTAATGGGAAAGTATCAGGGAGGCAAGTTGCTAGAAAAGTACTTGACGACGCCTTGTAGATTTTCGACCGGCACAGCCAGGAGCACTCGTCGCTCGGAATAATCGATTGGTGATCGAAACGAGTCTGGGCGTTAATTCCATCATGTTCGCAGGCAAAGAGGAGCACTGGGCACCTCTTGGTGACGTGTACCAACGACGAGCATGCGTACACGGCCTTCGTCCAGAAGCACAAGAAACACTATCACACAGCGCTCGAGCGTGAGCACACACAAATACAGAGCGCGAGCAGAGAGAAGAAGAGTACACAAAGGCAGAGTTTGCGTCCTGGTGAGTCCCGCACCACCCTCCCCTGCCACCCTGTTGGCGGAAACCTCCCCTGCTATGAAACGCGCCGCACCGTAAAGCCATGACCCCACCTGCGCTTGCTCCCCGCCCCACACCTCGGGGTCGCCTCTACGGTGACGGCGGCAGGCAGAGGGGGGACGTGAGTCCGCTGTGGCCGCGGCGACAGCAGCGGCGGCAGAGTGCCAGCCCGTGGCCGCCACCCTGCCCACCAGCCGTCAGTGCTTCGCTCCGCTGCAGGGCGAGGTGACCCCGCAAGCCGCCTCGCATGCTTTCCAGTCAGGTTTTTCTTCGGGGCGCGCGCCGGCGGCGGCCGTCGGTCCCCTCCCCGTCACACAAAACAAGAGGGACTGCAGCAGCGGCTGCCGTCCCCCTTCATCCACCTCCTCCTCCACGGCCGCTTCCCCTAAAACGCATCCTCCCTCCCGCTGACCCGCGGCCGTGCCCCCCCTTACCTCCACGCCCCTCCCCGCTTTCCCCAGGCTGCCGAACCCGGCCGGCCTAGAGCACCACCACCATCACCGAAATGTTGTCGGTGGACCCCCGGTCGAGTGCCGCCCGCACCAGCTTCTTGGCCGTCCCGCCCGCCCCCCCCCCCCGTCCGAGGCGGTCGCCCACAAACGCAACCACCTCTGCGTCGGTCATCACGTCCCAGAGGCCGTCGCATGCGAGCACCACAAACGGCTCGCGGCGGCCCATGCCGCCCGCGCCGCCGCCTCCTTCCGCGTCGTCGGCGACGAGCACCGTCCGCGACAGGTGCGGGCTGCTGATCACCGCCCCCTTCATCGCGTGGTCGCCGAGCGCGCGCGCCACCGACAGCACCCCATTGACGCGCTTGCTCGTGATAAAGCCGCCCGACTCGGCCACCCGCCGCGCCTCGGACGGGTCCGACGCCTTGTGGTCATACGTGAGCCGCACGGGCCGGGCGTCACGGCAGAGGACCGCCCGCGCGTCGCCGACATTGGCGGTCAGGAGGACGCGCCGGCGGCGAGTGCGGCGGGGGGGGCGGGGGGGGTAACCGGCCGGGAGGGGGTGGCCCCCGGGAGGGGGGGGGAGGGAGACGACCCGTCCTTGCTGCTGGAAGAGGGGAGAACGCGGGCACCGCCGCCGCCGGGATCGCCCCCCTCCCCCCTGTCGGCGGCCTTGTCTGCGGCCGTTCCGCCGGTAGACTCGACCGACGCCCCACTGGCGGCAGGGCGGAAGCCGACAAGGGACACTACCGCTGGGGTGACCTCGTCGGACGTCGAGACATCGAGGGGAGGGGTGCCAGGCGTAGCGGCACCACGTAAAGGCTCTGTCCCCGCAGCAGCCGCCGCCGCGTCGGGTGCGACCGTCGGCGCGTCTGCCGCGGCCACGCCAGCCGGCACCGTATCGAGTGGCACCTCGAGAGCGACCGGCGGGGCACCCACCGCCGGCGTAGCTCCGTTGGCAGGCACCACCGGCACGTCTCCGATGGCAGACACCACCGGAATGTCTCCGTTGGCGTGCGCCGCCAGGGGCGCCGCCGCCCCGGGCGCCTCCTCCCCCCGTGCGGCGGGAGGTGCGGCCACCCCGCTGCCAATACCCGCCACCGTTGGGACCATCCCGCTGCCAATGCCCGCCACCGTTGGGGCCACCGCGCCGCCGATACCCGCTGCCGCTGGCGGCATCGCCGCCGCGGCCACCGGTGAGCCCCCCCCCCCCTCCTCGCTCTCGTCCAGCGGCAGCAGCTCGTCCACCTCGTGGAGAAACATGGTCACCGCCGTCGTGCCCGCCATCAGGCACGTCCCATCCGCCAGCGCCGCGTCGGCACGCCGGTACGCGGCGGCCATGGCGCGCGGCGCGTCCGCGGCGAGGGCCCCCCGCCCCCCGCCGAGCACCTCCACGCCGCCGACGCCAATCGACACGACCACCCCCGCCGACGGGTCGGGCGCGTCGTCGGGCGCGAGCGCGGCGGCCTCGGCGGCCGCCGCGGCGGCCGCAGCGGCCGCCTCGTCCGCGCCGCGGGCGACCGCCTCAGCCGACGCGGCGGCGCCGGCGGCGGCGGCCGCGTCGCGGCGGCCAATGTCGAGCTCCTCCTCAAACAGCCGGTGCAGGATGGTGGCGACCACGTCCACCGCAGCCCGCCCGCCGTGGCCGTCATAGATGCCAAAAAAGCCCGCGCCGCGATCGCCCAGGTACGCGTCGAGCACCACGTGCGCGTCCTCCATCGTCGGCCTGTGGCGGGGGTTGGGGTCCTCGGCAAAGCCCACCGCAGTGACACACCCCAGCCGCGGGGGGATGCCGGGGCCCCACCCGTTGAGCCCGTCCGGACCCGGCGACAGCGCCGCGCGCGACCCATCCTGCAATTGCGACGCGGGGAGGAGCCGGTTGCCGGCACCTCCACCGCTCGAGGAGGGGGGCGGCGTGCCCCGCCGCGACAACCGCAGCGACGCAAACGTGCGGCGGGCGAGGGAGGAGAGGGAGTTCCCAAAGTGGGAGGACGACTCGCCGTTGCCACCACCGCCCGCACCCGCCGTCGGGGCGCCGGTGGTGCCACCGCGGCCGCCCCCAGCGGCTGGTCTTTGTGCGCCGCCGTTGCCACCTCGGGCGTCCTGTTCGAGGTGGGCACCCGTCGGCGAGGTGGCCGCAGCGGCTGTCATGGCGGTAGTGGGGGCTACCACAGCGCCAGCAGAGCTGGTTTCACCGCCCGCCACCGGCGCGGCAGCAGCGACAGGCTGCAGCAGTGGCCGGTCCGCCACCCCGTTGGGCATGTCGGCCGGCACGACCCGGGAGGCCGCCATCGCTGCAGCTGCGGTTGCCGCAGGTTGTGGTAGCACAGTCAACTTTGATGGGGGTGCCCGAGGGGCGGCCGGTGGTGAAGCCACAGGGGCAGTCGCAGCAGCAGCAGCAGCTGGTGGTGCCGCCGGCTGTGAAGTGGTTCGTGCCGCGGGGCTAGCCACTGGCCGAGCCGCCGGTGATTCCCCCGTCGACGGCAGCGGCAGCGGCAACGCGGGCGTCCGTGGTCGAGGCGGCGCGGCCGAGCCTGGCGGCAGCGACGCGAGCCCCCCCGCCGCCGACGAGGCCGCCAGTGGTGACGACGCCGAGCGGGACGGTGGCGGTCGGGGGGCGGGCGCACCCGCCGGCAGCACCGCAGCAGCGACTGGGGGTAGTGGCCGCAGCGCGGCAGCGACGCGTGGCTGTGGAGGCTCTGGCGGCGGGGGCGAACGGAGCGGTGGCGGGGAGGTGCCCGGCGGCGGCGAGCCCGGCACCGCCGACGCGGCCGCGAGCCCCACCGGGGGCAGCAGCGGGCGCGGTGGCGGCGCCGGCCGCCGCCGCGGCGGCGCGGCCCCCGCCGCAGCCACGTCCGCCGCGGTCGATGCGACGGGCCAGCCGTCGCCGGTCGACGGCGACTCGACAAGCAGCCGCACACGAGGGAGCGTCGACGTGGCAGGGGGTGGCTGCACCACTGCCGGCGGTGGCGGCGGCGATGCGCGCGGCGCACCCGCCGTCCCTCCCCAGGCTGCTGCTCCGAGGCGACCACCCGTCGTCGCGCCGCCGTCGCCGGCCGCAGGCGTCGCCGCCGCCGCCACCGCCGCCGCCGACGAGTCCGTGACGACAGCGCCGTCGGCCAGCGGCGGACCGCCGCCGCCCCCCCCCCCCCCCCCCAGCGGCCGCGCCGGCAGGTTGGCCGCCGGCACCGCCGCGACGGGCACCACCGTCGCGCGCCCCCCCGACACGACAATCCGCACGGCGGGGCGGTCGTCGTCGTCGTCGGCGGCGGCGGCGGCGGCACCGCCGCCGCCGCCGCCGCCGTTGCCGCGGCCATGGCCGCGGCCATTGCCGCGGCCATTGGACGACCCCGCAGACCCCGCCGCCGCGGCCGCGGCCGCAGCGGAGCTGTCGAGCGACAGCGACCGGCGGCGGCGCCACACCCACGACCGTGGCCCGCCGCCGCCGCCGCCGTCGCCGCCCGACAAGCCCCGCGCAATCGCGGCGCCGACGAGGCCGCCGCGCCCCCCCCCCCCCCCCCTCCAGCAGCGTCTCCCCCCCCCCCCCCCCCCGCCCCCTCCCCCGCCCCCCCCCCCACCACCACCACCACCACTGTCCACCGCCGCCGCCGCCGCCGTGGCTGCCGCGTCGGCAGCGGGGGGTGGGGTGGAGCGCCCCCAACCGCGGCGCTCCCCCCCCCCCCCCCCCAATGACGGCCACGTCGTGCCCGTGCTCGCCCGCCGGCCCGCCGCGAGCCCGGCCGGCGGCGCCGACAGCGGCCGCGGCTCCCGCCCACCCCCCGTCCGCGGCGTGCGCCGCCGCCGGCGCGGGGTCGTCGCCCACCCCGCCCCACGGTCGCCCCGCCCCGTGCCGCCGCCGCCGCCGCCGCCGCCGTCGCCGCTGACACCCGTGCCGCCAAACGCGCCGCCGACGCGGCCGCCGACGCTGCCGCCGCCGACGCTGTCGCCAAACACGCTCGACGCGGGCGTCACGGGCAAGCTCCCCCCCGTGCCGGCCCGCTCCACCCCCGCTTCCCCCACCGCCGCGGCGCCCGCCCCGGGCGGTGGCGCCGCGGGGATGGTGATGCGGTGGCCGGTCGGCTCGTCCACATCGTCCGACGTGCCGCGGCGGAGCGATAGCAGGCGGCGGAAGCGGCTGCCCATAATGCGGAAGGGCGGCCGGGTTGGGTTGGGGGGTGGGGGGGGGGGGGGCCGAGGGGGCGGGGGGGGGGGGGGCTGGCACTAGCCCACCCACCGCCGCCTCGTCACGGGCGGGGATCGGTGGGTGAGCGTGGGTGGGGGGAGGGGGGGGGAGCGCGCCGCGACAACGAGCCGGCACTTCCCGATGCGACGGGCGAGAGGGGACCCGGCGGTGGCAAGCGGCTAGAGGGGAAGGGGCGAGAAGAGGCGGGGGGGGGGGGGGGAGGGGAGGGGAGGGGAACGGCGGGGATGGGGATGGGAATAGAGGGCAGCGGATAGGAGAGGAGGGGAGGGGCGACGCGAGCAGATGCGGCGGCGACCCGAGGGCCGGTGCGCCGCCGTGGGACGGGTGCCGCACGCCGCCGCACACCCGCCGCGGCAACGGGAAACCGGCGGAGGGGGGTGGACCGGTGAGGGGGGCGGGATCCGCGGCGGCGCAAGGGGCGGCGACTCCCGCAGGTGGATGGGATGGGCCACGCGCCGCCACTGCCGCCGCGGCGGCGGTGCGACGCCGGCGCGCGCCGCCCGCGGCCGCCGCGGGCGGGGGGGGGGGGGGGTCCACGCCGCCGCCGCGCGCACCCGCGTACCCCCCCGCACGCGCCGGCGGCGCCGCTGCCGCGGGGCCTCCGCCGCCCACCGGCCGCGCGCCCCCAACTGGGCGACCGGCACCCCAGCAGCCGGCACCCCAGCAGCCGGCACCCCAGCAATCACCCCCCCCCCACAGCTGCCACACCCCCACCGGCGGGGATGCGCGGTTCCCCGCCGTGCGCGCTCCGCGGCCGCCGCGTTGCCACTGCGGGTTCCTCTGCGGCCGCGCCGCGGCGCGCGGTTGACGGCGCCCTCGGCGCGGCGTCCACCCCACCACGGTGGCAAGATGACGGGAGGCGAGATGACCCGGGTGGCGGCGCGGCGGCGCGGCGGTCGGGCGGCGCGAACGACAGTCACACGGGCGCGGCCGTGCCGGGCGCCGTCGAGGGTGGCGACGCGGCTGGTGGCGGTAGCAGTGGAGGCGGTTGCGGTCGAGGTCGGCGCCAAAGACGGCGGCGGGGGGCGGAAGGGGGGGGGGGAGGCGGTGGGGAGCGCCGCCGGCCCGTCGTCCAATGCAGACGGCCGCCGAGCGGCCGCTCGGGGAGGGCGTCGGGGTGTGGGAGAGACGGCGGACCAGGGGAAGGGGCGGGACGGGCAGCCCGCCCACTGCCGCCGCCGCCGCCCCACTGCCGCCGCCGTCGCCGCCGCGCCACCGTCGATCGCATTCGGGGCGCGCGGCGACCGCCCACGCGGCGGCACGAGGGCAGCGTCGCTGCCGCCGGCGGGCGTGGCGGCGGCAGCGTGTGCAGGCGCAGAGAGGCCCGGCGTCTCGTGGGCGCACGGGGGCGCCCAAAGGGGGGGACGATGCGCGGGGGCGCTGAGGGGGGGGTGGGTGGGGGGCCCCCCCGGGCGCCTCGAGAGCCGGTCGTTTTTTTTGGGTTTTTTTTTTTTTTTGTCCTTTGAATGCATCTGTGCGGCGCCGCTGGTGGGTCCCGCAGCGTATGGTCCCGGCATGGGGCACGATGGCGCCCGAGTGGTTGGCCCGGCGGGGCGGGCGCCACAGTGGCGGGACATGGGTGTACGCTGGCAGTGTTGCTGTCCACTGGGGCGACGGAGCGAACGGTGGAGGATGGATGTCACTCTGTGGTTGGACCACAGGTACACATTGGACAATGATGGTAACCACACGATCGACAGGGCGACTTTTCAATTACAGGAATCCGGTGAAGAAAGGAGGGGAGGAGGGAGGGGGGACGATGGAGGGGGGGGGGGCGGGCCGGATCACCTGTGATCAAACGCCCCCCAGAGGTGCTGAGGGGGGTTTGAAAACTGGATAACACCCTCCCCTGTTGTCAAACCCATATATATTGAAACTGTGCCAGTTCCCACCTTTGACCGTCGCCTCGTGGCTTGCCAGCGGATACCTGGCTCGCGTGGCCGCCAATTTCCCTGCAAATGTGCGGTACATTCGGCCGATTGGTGCCAGGCCGTCTTCAAATGCCACTGTCACAACTGAGAGAATGTTTTGTATTTGTTTACCTCCCAGACGGTAGATGGCTTCCACGAGGGCAACTGCGGAGCGGCGCATCCCCAACCGCCGCCGTGACCGTAGGATCCCAGCTGGACGGCCCCACCGCTCTGGCCGCTGCCACCGCCGCCGCCGTCTGGCGCCGCTCGGCCGAGGTGCTTCCCCCTCCGTCCGCCCAGCCCGACCTGCCGCCGCCCCCTCAATACCCCAGACGACAACATACAGCCACCGGCAGACCACCTGGTGTCAGGTTTCCCTTCCCCCTCCTCTGACCCTGCCGTCGCCGCCGACTCGCGCGCGGCACCGGGATGGCGGCCTTTGTCGGCGCCGCCGCGGCGTGGCGGCCGCCCCCCGCAGCAGCGGCGGCAGCGCCGGCGGCAGAGCGGCCGCCGAGGAGGGGCTTGCGCCTGTCGACGGCGCCGGGCTGGCCCGCACCTGGCTCGCCGGCGGCCGCGACCGCCGCGGCGGCGGCGGCGGCGGCGGCGGCGGCGGCGGCGGCGGCGGCGGCGGCGGCGGCGGCGGCGGCGGCGCCCGCGGCGCCCGGTGTGGCACTGGTGCGCGCGGCAGCGGTGGGCGGCGGCGGCGGGGCGGTGGCGGCGTCGCCGCGGCCGCCGCCAAGCGTGACGACGGCGGCCCTCGTGGCGGCGCTGGCGCGCCTCGCCGCCACCCCCCGGTCGACGGGACTGGCGGCGGCGGCGGCGGCGGCGGCCGCCACCGCCGCCACCACCGCCGCCGCTGCCGTCACTGCCGCCACCGCCGTCACTGCCGCCACCGCCGCCGCTGCTGTCACTGCCGCCACCGCCGTCACTGCCGCCACCGCCGCTGCTGCGGCCGCCGCCGCCGCCGCCGCCGCCACCCCCCTGGCCATGGCCAAGCGCCGCACCCGCCGCGCGGCCGACGCCCTCCGCCAGACGCCCACCTCCTCCCCCGCCCGGGCGCCGTCGCCCTGGTCTGACGAGTCCCTCCCGCCGAGCCGCCCGTGCCGCCTGTGTGGCGGCGGCGGCGGCCGGCCGTGCGACGTGTGTGGCGGCGGCGGGGACCTGCCGCGGGGGGGCGTGCACCCGCGCAACAGCGTGCGGCTGGCGTCGCTCGTCGGCAGCCAGTGGACGTCGGTCGACGCGGTGGGCGGCAAGTGGCGCCACTTTCGGTGTTGTGGGAAACGGGTGGTGCCGGGGGTGGTGGAGGGGGGGGGCGCCTCGGGGCAGGTGCTGGCGGGGGAGCTGCCGGCGGTGGCGCGCAGCGGCGGCAACGCCGCCGCGCCGCCCACGGCGGGCGGCCGGCCGGCCAAGCGGCGGACGACCACGCTGGCGGTGCTGACGTCGACGTGTGGGCCGGAGGAGGCACGCCTCCGCATCGAGGTGCCGGTCGCGCGGCTGCGCTCGCGCCGCCACTGGCAGAGCGGGTGGACGACGCTGGTGGACATCCGGCGGGGGGAGGTGGCCGCCCCGTGCTTCCGGTGCAAGGGGCGGGGGCGGGTGATGTGCCCGCGGTGTGACGGCATTGGCAGCGTGGGGCTGTGATGGAGCGGTGCGATAGGGGGGCAGCGGGGACACGGGACATGCCGACACGCACACCGCGTGCGGACGGCTCTGTTTGTGTTTCTTTGTTTCGTCTGTTGGGTCGTGCCGCCCCGTGGTGGGCGGTGTCACCCCACTGTGGGGCGCCCCGCTGACCGCTGTGGCCGGTAGGGTGACGGCGGCAGCGGCGGCGGCGGCGGCGGCGGCGGCAACAGCGGCGGCGGCGGCGCGGCGGAGGAGCCCACGCGGCTGGGCGCTCCCACCGGCCGCCCCCCGCCAGTCTGTCCGAGACGCGCCGGCAGAGGCGACCCGCCGGTCCCCACTGGGTGTAGCCAAACGGGGAGGCGATGGGGTGGAGAGGGCCGCGGAAGGGGGGGCGCACGGAGGGGCGATCCACCACGGTCCGCGGCGTGTGTCTCTTCTCTTGAGCGCGGGGCTGATGGGCCTCGCAGACGGCGGCCGCCGGTGTGCTGCCCTGCCCCCGCCCACCCCGCTCGCAGGGGAACCCGACCGTCAACCCCCACCTCACACCCGCACGTACAGCTGGCGGTAGACGTCCCCCCCGTTGCGGAGCACGCACGCCTCCCGCTCCGTCGGCACGCCCGTCGGGTTGTCCACCAGCCACTCGCGGTTGGTGGTGGGGCGGCTGCCCGGCGGCGCGGCCGCCTCGGCCTCGGTGGCGGCCTCCACCTCCACCGCCCCCGCGCGCCAGCACGGGCCCGCGTCGGTCGCGGGCGTCCACACCACCCCCCCCCCCCCCCCACCGCCGCCGCGCCCGCCGCCGCGTCCCCCCACCGTGCCGCCTCGAGCACCGCACACATCGCGTCGGCGACGGCGCGCACGTCGCTCTGCACGAGCAGCGTCCCCCCGCGGGGCAGCGCGGCGGCCAGCGCGGCGGCCAGCGCGGGCGTCAGCGTCCGCCGCTTCCGGTGGCGCCGCTTAAAGTGCGGGTCGGGGAACTGCACCGACGCGGACGCGAGGACGCCCGCCGGCACGTGCGCGGCGAGCAGGGCGGGCAGCGCCACGTTGGCGTTGGCGGCGAGGAACGCCACGTTGCGCGCGCCGCCGCCGCCGCCGCCGCCGCCGCCAGCCGCCGCGGCCGCCGCGGCGGCGGCGGCGGCGGCCCAGCCGTTGGCCTGGTCGACGAGCGGCGCCCGGATTTCGACGCCCAGGTAGTTGACGCCGGGGGACGCCGCGGCCGCGGCGGCCGCCCAGCGGCCCTTGCCACACCCGATATCCAGGTGCAGCGGCGCGGCCGGGTCGGTAAAGGTGGCGGCGTACCAGCCGGGGGGGAGGCGCAGGGGGGACTGGAACCGCGACGCGAGGGGGTTGACGTGCTGCCGCACCCGCACTTGGCCAGAGAGCATGCGGGGGGTGGCGGTGGTGGGTGTGGGCGGCGGGGCGGCGGTGGCGGCACCGCTACTCCCGCCACCACTACCACCGGGACCATATCCAGGGGCGGCGGCGCGCCGCCGGGCGGGCAGCCGGGAGGGGGTGGCCGGCAGGCCGGCGGCGGCGGCGCCGCCGCCGCCGAGGAAAACGCTCCGCCGCAAGGAAAAGGAGGGAGAGGGGAGGAACGCCAAAGACCGCATGGTACAAGGAGGGGTGGTAGGCACGACTACAGACGGCGGCGGGCCCGCCGGCAGCGGCGGCAGCGGCGGGGGGGCGACGGCAAAGCGGTTCCCACGCTCGCAGCCTGCCAACCGCTTCCGCCAGGTAGGAACGGTGGGGTGGTGGCAGAGCATGGAACGGCGAGTGGGCAGGCGTCTACAATGGCAGAGGAAGAGGTGGAGATGGCTGGGTGTCAAGAACAGCACCAGCAGCAGCGGCGGCGGCAAAGGGCGTCACGGCAGAGTGGGGTGGAGGTCAAGTGAGGTCGGCGGCAACGCCCGTCCGTAGGCGGCACCACGACGGCGGCGGCCGCGGCTGGCAGAGCGCGGGCTCAATGGAATTGATCGCGGCCCACACTTGCACCCAATGACGTAGTTGGGCGCCGGCAGCACGACACCCAATTCACAGACGATCTGTGGGGGGGGCGGTCCTCGGCGGCGGTGCGTCCCCGCGGTGGTGGGCCGCCGAGCTCGTGCGGCGCGTGTCGCTCCCGCCGCCGTGCGTTTGCACACTGCCGCCTCCCGCGGCGTGCGTGCCGCCACCGCCGGCCCGCCGGCCCGGGCTACTCTGCCGCGATTTCCCCGCCCGGCGCAGCCGCCCGCCCTCCCGCTGTCTTGCGAGCGACAGCCGCTCCGCCGCCCCGTCCCCAGCCGCCGGCCGTGCCGCCATCCCCCCGTCGGCGGGCGGCGAGGGGGACCACCCGCCAACCGCCGGCGGGGGTGGACCGTGGCCACTCTGCCCGGTGCGCTCGCCCACCCCGCGAAGCACCGCCCGCTGGTCGCTGTGCCGCGTCAACGCTCGGGGCAGGCACTCCCACCCCCCCCCCCGCGCAGTGGCGGCTCCCACCTCACCGCTCGCTTCTCTTCCCCCCCCCCCCCCCCCGCCGGCACACCGCCAGCCGCTGTCACCGGCGATGCCGTGTCGTCTGGGCGGCGGCGACGGCGACGGCAGCGGTAGGCGACGCGTGGGGGGGGGGCGGAGGGGGAGGGGGAGGGGGGACCGGCTGCGTTTGGACCGCCCGCCCCGTCGCCAGGCGGCTCGCTGGGGCGTGCGACGGGCGGCGGGACGGCCGGGGGGAGGGGGTCGCCCGCCTCTCCCGTCTGCCCAGCTGTGGCGGGGGCCGCTCGCTCCACCCCCCCTCCCTGTTGGTGTCGGCGGATGGAGGCCGGCCGGCGGGCGGGGGCGGGCGGGCCCGTCGGCCGCACGCGCTGTGCGTCCGTTGGTGGCGGTCACGGCGGCTGTCGCGGCTGCCGCCGGGCCGCCCGCGTGGGGAGGATTGGCCGTCTGTGCCGCACCCGTCTGTCGCTGGTAGATGGGCGAGGGGGGGGCGGGGGCACGGCCCTGCGTTTTAGCCCGCCCCACCCGCCGCCTGGCGTGCACGCCGGCAACGCCGTACGTCCGCCGCCGCCGCGCCCGTCCCCTTGCTTCCTTCTCTCCGTGTTCCCCCCCTCGCCCATCCCCTTTCACGCCTGTGGCGGTGCCGCTCCGCTTCCCGGTGGCCGGCAAGCAGGCTGAGGGGGGGGCGGGAGCGGGACGTGGGGAGGGACAGTCCGGCCGCCCGGCCGCCGGCAGGGGCGGCGTGCACCCGCGGTCGTCGCCGCGGCGGCGGACTAAAAGGGGCGGACCAGCGGCGAGCCGCCACGCCGGCACCGACCCCCACCGCCCTCCCGCCAGCCCGGCTCCCGCACACTGCCTGTAGCCGCCCGTCCTCGCCGGTGGCACTTCCCTCTCGCACGCCCTCCCGCCCTCCCCCCTTTCCCCCCCTGTCTCTTCCTGCTTTGCCCACACCCCACCCCTAGCCCGCCGACCACCATGGCCTTCCGCACCACCCTCGCAGTCGCCGCGACGACGGCGGTCGCCTTCCTCGTGGCGGTCGCGTCAGCGCTGCCCGCGGGCGCCGCCGCGGTCGCCGGGTGCGCCACCCCCGCGGACATTGGCAAGTTTGTCGGCTGGTGTGCGTGCTCCACCGTCGTCACCTCCCGCCCGTACGTGTCGCCGCCGAGCCCTGCTGGCAGCCGCACCTGCGATGCGGCCGACGTGCCGACGCCGACCTTTTACTGTGACCGCGCCGGCCGAGGCAACTGTGACTTGCAGTGCGCGGCGGCCATCTGGGAGTGCCGCGGCGCGCCGTCGGGCTGGGGGGGTCGCTGCCCGTGTGCCAAGGGGAGGGTCCGTCCGGTGCTGCGTTACAACGGGCCGCTTGTTCTGGCCAACCGGCGGCGGTGAGGGGGCACGGGCGTGGACAGGGCGGAGACAGAACAATAGCCTGACCCGCTGCCTGGCTGGCGGGCGGGGGGCCGGGCAAGGAGGGCGGAGAGGGGCAGCGGAAAGGGGGTAGGGGGGGGAGGTGGGAAGGGGAACGTGCCGCCGCTTCCGCCCCCGCAATCGGGTGGCGGGCGCACGGGAGGCCATCGAGGCCGAGGCGCGCGACGTGCCGAGGGGGACTGGAGTCGCACGGCCGGGCGCGTGGTGGCGGAGAGGGCAAGGGCCGTGGATCCCCGTCGCGCGGCCGCCGCGGACGCAACGCTATGAACTGTACATACAAGCAAACCCCGTTTATAGAGAACTCCCGTCTGTAGTCTGTCGCCAATGCCGTGTGGCGGCGCTCGCAAGGCCAAAGACCCTGCCCCCCATCGTGAGGGAGCACACGCCCGCGGTTGCGCGACCACGGCTCGGGGGGCCACCACACTGCGCTACCAGGTTCACCACGTGGTGGCATCCGCCAAGCCACGGTGGTCACGGGCAGCCCCACCCTCCCGGGATGATTGGAATGCCACCAACAACGGCGCCGCCCCCAGCCACCAGCCGAGAAACAGACCGCTGACGCCGCCCTATTCATCCCTTTCTCGTGTTCCTCGTCTCCGTCCGCCGCCCCCTCTCCCCGCTGAGGGGCGAAACGCGGCTGGCGAGCGTCGCCGTCCACACCGCGGCGACTGCGGCCGCAGCCACCATCGCTCTCGGGCAGCGATGCCAGGTGCGTAGTACATTGTACGTGTGGATAAGCTCCGACGCCCGTCGGTGATCGGCGGCCGCCTGCGTCCGGCGGTCGCCTGTGTCCGGCGGCCGCCCGCGTCCAGCGGCCACCTGCGATCGGCAACTGCCTGCGCTCGGCGATCGCCTGTGACCGGTGACCGCCTGCGTCCCGCGGCGCCCGTGCAAAAATTCAGTCTTCCTAGCAGAGTCCCGAACAGGTCATGTTTGGGGTGTCCGAGGTGGGCAAGAGCTCGCTCTCGACACAGGCGCAGCAGGGGGAGCACTGAAGCATCGCGGTTTGAGCACGAGGGCTTTTGAACCCGCGACCTTGCCCCTCTTCCAGCGTCGCGGCACGACTGCGCGCACCCATGCACACGCAATTGAATGAAGTTTCCAATTGCTGTCATTATGCCGGTCGGTGTCCGCCGGTGTAATGTGGCACAGGATAGTGCCGCGGTGAGCGTTCAACGGACTCCGCCACCCCATCCACGAACAGGTGTGGGAGCGCCCCCATGCGCGCCGGCAGCACTACTGACAGACGGCCCTTGCGCGGCGCGCTGGGCGGGTGGCGCCGCCGCACACGGGTCTGGGAGGGGGGCTTGCCGGTGCGGTGGCGCTGCCAGTGGCGACGCGGCGCCGTTGTGTGGGTCGCGGGCGGCGTGCAGCCACACGCCGGCCCCGTCGGGCTCTCTTTCTCTCCGTCCCGCCCCCGCGCGTGGTGTTCCCCATCGCCGCCGCCGCCGCCGCCACCGCCACCGTTGCCTGCGGTCGCCCCCCGCTCGTCGTGCCGGTGACGACGCGCGTCGGAGCGGGGGGGGGGGGGGGCTGCTGCGCGTGCTTGCCGCGGTTTGTGTCGACGCTGCTGTACGAGGAGCAAAGGGGACGACGCGCGGGGGGAGTGGGGGGGTGGGGTGGGGAGGCGGCACGGTTGGTCTGGTCGTCTGTCGTACCTGCCTGTCCCAGTGTGGAGCGTCGTGGGTCCCCGCCGCGACGCCAGGTCGGCCACCGGGCGTTGAGACTGCGCCGGACCGAGGGGTCGCGCCCCAAGCGGTGTGGCTGCTGCTGCAGCTTCTGTCGTGGCCGGCCGTGCTGGTGGCGGGTGGGACGGGGGGGCTCACGCCGATCACTCACCGCGACGGACTGCTTCCCGTCGGTGTTCGCCGAGCGGGCGGGTGCGGACGGCCATGACCGACGCGGCAGCCATGGCTGCGGGTGGGGGCTGCCGGCGGCGGCGGGGGATCTGCGGCGTGGCCGCCACGGCCGCCGCGGCCGTCGGGGCGGTGGTGCTGGCGGCGACAATAGGGCGGCCCGCCGACGCGTTTTATCTGCCCGGCATTGCGCCCAACAACTACCAGGAGGGCTATTCTTTGACCGTCTACGCCAACAAGCTGACGTCACCCAAGGACCACGTGCCCTTTGACTACTACTCGATGGGGTACTGCGCGCCCAAGTCGGGCAAGAAGCCGCGGAGCACGCACCTCAGTCTGGGGCAGGTCCTCATTGGCGAGCGCCATGAGCCCACCGACTATGAGCTCCTCATGCGGGTGGACGAGCCGTGCAAGCAGCTGTGCCAGAAGGAGCTGACCGTCGACGAGGTCAACACGTTTGTCAAGCGGGTGGACTTGGACTACCTCACCAAGATGAACCTGGACAACATGCCCATCATCATGCGCGGGCCAACGTCGACGGGGGAGGAGGTGTTCCGGCTGGGCTACCCGGTGGGCTTCCAGGTGAACGGGACCAACGAGCGGTGCCTGTTTAACCACCTGTCGTTCAAGGTGATGGTGCACAAGCCAAAGTTTTCCCGCGCTGCTCTCTACTCCCCGCCGGGGGGGCAGGAGGTGTACCGGGTGGTGGGCTTTGAGGTTGCCCCCGAGTCAATTGATGGGGGCTGCGCCTCGCGCGCTGCCGGTGAGACCCCCAAGCACGCATGTGTGACTGAGGGCCGCTCGGCCACGGTTAACTGGACGTACGGGGTCAGCTTTGAGGAGAGCCCCCTAGAGTGGGCGACCCGCTGGGACCCGCTGCTCAACGCGACGCCCGGCGTGCGGGAGATCCAGTGGTTCTCCATCATCAACTCGCTGATGATTGCGCTCTTCCTCACCGCCATGGTCGCGCTCGTCCTCCTCCGCACGGTCTACCTTGACTTTGCCCGCTACAACAGCATGGACAATGAGGAGGAGGTGCAGGAGGAGTCGGGGTGGAAGCTCATCCACGGGGACGTGTTCCGGCCACCCCGCGCGGCGGGATTGCTGTCCGTGTTTGTTGGGTCGGGCATGCAGCTGATTGCAATGATGTCGGTCACGCTCGGCTTTGCCGTTCTGGGCTTCCTGTCACCTGCCAACCGTGGGGGGCTGCTAACCGCGCTGCTGACGTGTTGGGTGTTCACGAGCTCCTTCTGCGGCTACCACGCGGCGAAGCTGTATACCAACCTTGGTGGGGAGAACAAGAAGGCGGTGACGCTGGGCTCGGCCTTTTTCTTCTCGTCCATTGCCTTTTCCGTCTTTTTCTCCCTGAACCTGCTGCTGTGGTTCAATGGCTCCACGGGGGCGGTGCCGTTCCTCACGCTGCTGCTGCTGCTGCTGCTGTGGTTTGGCATCTCGGTGCCACTCAATGTACTCGGCGCGTATGCTGGGTACAAGGCCAAGGCGCTCGAGTGGCCGGTGCGGACCAACCAGATCCCGCGGGAAATCCCCCACTCGTCGGCGGTGCCGCCCATGGTGTTTGCCGTGTTTTGCGGCGTGCTGCCGTTTGGGACGGTCTTCCTCGAGCTCGTGTTTGTACTCAACAGCTTGTCCAACAACCTGCTGCTGTACTACTTTGGGTTCACGTTTATCGTGGCGCTCATCCTGGCGGTGACATGCGCAGAGGTGGTACGTTTGAGAAACGGGGAGGCGTCTTGTGAGGAGTTTGGATGTTGGATGAGGGTGGGAGGCGGTTCTTGTGTGAGCGGCTTGGATTGGACTGGCTGGGTCTTCTTTGTTCTGGAACTTGAGCACCCGCTTGTCTTTGCGGTGGAGGCTTGTGTGTCACTGTCTTCCTGTGCTCGCAAAGTTGAGCTTCCCAAACGTTTCTTGTCTCGCATCTCCTCTCGTTGGCTGTTTGTACTCACCACCACTCATGTTTTTTCCTTTTCTGGGGTTGTGTTTGGTCTCTTTGCCGCTCTTGTTTTGTCCTTGACCTCCCTTTTCATTTCACAGTCGGTCGTCATCACCTATCTGACGCTTTGCAAGGAGGACTATCATTGGTGGTGGCGCTCGTTTGTTGCGTCGGGCTCCTCTGCCCTCTACGTGTTTGCTTACGCCCTCTACTTCCTGTGGTCGCAGCCTAAGACGGAAGCCATGCCCTTCCTGAGCAGCGTGCTGTACCTGGGCTACGCGTCCCTGGCGTCGCTGGGCTTTGGCCTCATTACGGGCGTGATTGGCTTCTACTCCTCCTTCCGCTTTGTGCTTGCATGCTTCCGGTCCGTCCACATTGACTAGTGGGCTGTGTATGGGCGGGGAAGGGGGGACTGGCTTCACCGACGGCCTATGTGCCTGGAGCTTGCGGGCGCATTGTCTCATGGATGAACCTTTAGATGCGAAATGCCGCGCGTGGTTGCGACCAAAGACCCACGAGATTGAAACAATGAGAACCGTGCGAGCGCGTTTGGCTGGCCCTGACCAGTGTTCGCGTGGGCACCCGGTGCGGCGCAGCGCCCTCTCGTCGGCGCCCCCGCTACTTGCGGCCTTCTCAGCTCGCGTTCCCCTCTGCTCGCGGACCCCGCTTCACACCTACCCTTGTTGCTTGCCGCCCACGAGTCTGACTGCTGCTCTTGGCAGGTCCGGTGGCTGCTGCATTTCGATACCGCGCGTTGCCTACAGCGCACAGCTGCCGTGCGCGGCTACGCGTACCCTGGCGCGCGACGCCGAGACGGACGCGGCCAGAGCCGCGGAACCCCGTCGCGCGGCAGCAGCTCCCCCACGGCCGTGCCGCCGCCGCGACCGCCGCCCGCCCCCCCACTGCGTCCACTCCCAGTGGCGCCCACACCCCGCGGCGGCAGACGAGCAGCCGCCGCCCGCCCCTACGCTGGGTCCTCCCGTCCCCCTACGTCCCCCCCCCCCCCCCCCCCCACCCCCCCTGGGCGGCGGGGACGTCAAACAGGCCCGGCACGTAGCCGGGCCGCCACGGCCGGTGCACCACCGCCGACGGCGGCGTCAGCCGCACCGCCGCCGCCGACGCGGCCGCCACCGCCCGCCGCAGTGCCGCGTCAATCACGCGCGCCGCCACCGGCGTGGGCGCGTCGGCCGCCGCTGGCGCGGCGGCCACGGCGGCGGCAGCGGCGGCGGTGGTGGCCGCGGTGGCGGCAGCAGCGGTGGTGGTGGCGGTGGTGGCGGCGCCGGCGGTGGGCCCGTCGGCACCCCCTTCGTGCGGCGACGGCGGCGGCGCGCCGGCACGGGCGGCCGCGGCCGCGTCGACGGCGGCGGCGGCGCGGGCAACCTCGAGCGCGACGAGCGCCGCGCCGACCGCCTCAGCCGTAGACACCGCCCCGGGCACCGCGTGCGTTGGCGGCCGGCGGACGCGGTAGAGGGGGGCGCCGTCGGCGGCGACGGCAGCGGCGGCGGCGGGGGGGGGGGGAGCGCCACCGCCGGCAGGGCGGCGAGGAGGGGGGAACGCGCGACGGTGCGGGCGGCCTCGGCCCAGGTGCCGTCGACGACCACCAGCGTCGTCACCTGCGCGAGGTCGACGGCAAGGGGACGCAAAGAAGAGGAGGGGAAGGCGGCCGCGGCGGCAGCGGCGGCAGCGGCGGCGGCGGCGTCGGCGGCGGCCGGCGTCGCGTCCG
Source organism: Pyropia haitanensis (assembly GCA_008729055.1). Classification (NCBI taxonomy): domain Eukaryota; phylum Rhodophyta; class Bangiophyceae; order Bangiales; family Bangiaceae; genus Pyropia; species Pyropia haitanensis. The sequence continues at coordinate 490,553 of SDUX01000010.1, forward strand.
CCCCCCCCCGAGGCGGCAGAACCGTCGCCCCCCGCCGCGGAAAGAGCAGCACCCCCCCCCCCCCTTGAGTACGGCGTCCAGTTGTGGCCGCCCCCCCGCCCGAAAGGACCCGCCCGTGACGGACAGCGTGTCCGACACGACCGCCGGGATGAGGGTGCCGGTGCGGGCGGCACGGCGGGCCTCGCGCGGGTGGCCGAGCAGCACCACGCGGACGGCAGAGCGGAGGGGGGTGCGCGGGAGGTCCGCGCAGAGGCATACGGGGGGGGGGCGGACGCAGCGGGCGCAGCGGTGGCGGGGGGGGGGGGGGGGGGGAGGGGGAGGTCCGCGACCGCGGCGGCGGTGGCGGCGGCGTCGGCATCGTTGGCGGCGGCGGTGGGAGGAGGAGGAGGGGAGGAGGACAGGTCCTTGTCGCCGGGGAAGGGAGGGGAGGGAGAGTCAAAGAGGGCGACGAGCGCCGAGGGGGAGGGGGGCATGCCTGCACAGAGGCGGGGAGGACAAGGCGCGGGAAGGAGGGGGAGGGCGGTGGCCTGACGCGGAGGGGAGGCGGTCGTCGGAACCGAGCAGGGCTCGTGGGCGGGCGCATGCGACCGCCGCCCGCCACTGATCCTTCCCCGTGTCGGAATTTCAAAGAGAGAGGGGCCCTGTCGTTTTTTTTCTTCACGACCCGCCACTCGCGGGAGGGACACGCGCGGCCCTTCCCCCCCCCCTTCCCCCCCCCTCCCCCCCCCCCCCCTGGCCACCCGCGCCTACCCCCCCGGCTCCGCCTTGGCCGCCCGCCGTGCCACCCCAATATCACACGCGTTGACCTTGGCCGCAAACCGCAGCGCCGACAGCGACTCGGCGTACGCGTCTGGCGCCGGGTTGACATTCACAAACATGAGCGTCTTGGCGGACGCGGCGCCCAGCGAGTCGGACAACAAAAAGGTCAGCTTGGAGTTGCGGTACGGCACGTGCCGGCGGTCACGGCCACCCGCGAGTGCCGCGACCACATCCCCGAGGGCGGACAGGCTCTTGTTGATCGACCGCGTCTCGGCCAGCCGCGCGCCCGCCGCGTGGGAGGTGCGCAGCCGCTCCGAGCCGGCCAGGTCAATGAGGTTGAGCGTGCCCGCCAGCGACGAGCCGGTCCCCGCATTGACGCCGGCAATGGAGAGGCGGAAGAGGGCGTGCGAGCGGGAGCTCCGCGCGTTGGCGTCCGTCGCGCCCGTCGCCCGCCGCCGTGACGCGTGCGCGATGAGCGCGCGGAGGGCGGACCGGGACGAGACGGGGCGGGTGGTCAGGCCGGGCACGTACACCGCCTTGTCGGCGGCAGAGTACTTGACGTCGAGCTTGGGGGGGGGAGCGGCGCCGCCGCCGCCGCCGCCGCCGCCGCCGCCGCCGCCGCCGCCGCCGTCACTGCTGCTGCTGCCACCCGCGCCGGCGGCGGCGGGCGGCGGGGCCGCCCCCCCCGGCTCGCCGTCAACGCCGACGAGCAGGTCCCGGAGGGTCTCATTGTAAATCTCGACAAACGACGCGGTGAGCGTGTACGCCCAGCCGTCGCGGGCGGCCCGCTCCGCGGCGGCAAACACCTGCTCCACCGACCGCGGGATCATGCCCGCGCCGTCGCCGAGCGCGTCGGCGTCGGCGCCCCCCCCCCCCCCCCGCCGCCGCCGCCGCCGCCGCCGCCGCCGCCAACGGTGCCGGTCATGGTGTGGGTCTTGCCCGACCCAGACTGGCCATACGCGAAAATCGACACGCGGTACCCGTCGAGCGCCGACTGGACGAGCTGGGAGATCTCGGTGAAGACCGCCGCCTGCGTCGCGGCGGGCGGGAAGACGCGGTCAAAGCGGAAGCGCACCGCGCCGTCGGCGGCGGCGGCCGCACCGCCGGCGGCTCCCCCGCCGGGGCGGTCCCCGCCGCCGCCACCACCACCGCCACCGCCACCGCCACCGCCACTGCCGCCACCGCCGCCACCGCCGCCACCGCCGCCACCGCCGCCGCTGCCGCCGTCCACGACGGCGCCCGTGACGCCCGGCCGCCCCCCCGACGGTGGCACCGCCTCGATCATATCCATCGCCGGGTACCGGTACGGCGCGACGGCGGGCGCCGCGGCGGTCGACGCGGACGCGACGCCGCCCCCCCCCCCCCCCCTTCCGCCAACGACGGCGGCGCGGTCGCGTCGGCCGGCAGCAGCGGGCGGACGCGGCAAAACACGCGCACGTTCCCCTTGAGCTCCTGCACCGCGTTGTGGAGTGCCCGCCGCGTCGCCGCGTCGGCCACCGCCCGCGCCTCGAGCGCCGTCACCGTTGCCGCCTGCGCGGCAACGGTCGCGGCGAGGCCGTCGGCACGGGCCGACAGGTTGGCCACCCGCGTGTCCCGTGCGGCGACCGCCGCCCGGACCGTGACGAGCTCCGCGGACAGGGCGGTGGTGGCGGCGGCAGCGGACGAGAGCGACGCGTGGAGGGTGGCGACTTTGGTCGTTGCCGCCGCTAGGGCCGCCTCGGCGGCCGCACGGCCGGCCGCCGCGGCGTCCGCTTCGGACCGCACCGCGGCCAGCTCGGTCGCCGCCGCGGCGGCGGCCGCTTGGGCGTCGGCGGTGGCTTTGGCAGCGGCGGCCGCCGCGTCACGGCGTGCCGCGTCGAGGTCGGCCTGCAGGGACCGTACCGTCGCGGCCGCCGCCGCCGCCGCCGCGTCGGCCCGCTCCCGGTCCGCCGCGGCCGCCGCGGCCGCCGCGACCGCGACGCGGCGCTCCCTCGCCGCCACCGCCGCCGCGGCGGACGCCTCCTCCGCCGTTGCCGTCGCGGCGGCCGCCTCTGCCCGTGCCGCCCGCGCGGCGGCGACCGCCGCCGCTTCCGCGGCCGCCGCGTCCGCGGTCGCGGCGGCTTCCGCGGCGAGGCGGTCGCGGAGGGTGGCGACGCGCGCTTCCGCCGCGGCCGTCGCGGCGGCCGCGTCGGCGGCGGCGGCGGCGGCGCCGTCGGGGACCGCCGCGGCGGCGGCGGCAACGGCGGCGGCGGTGCGGCGGTGGGCGTCGGTGAGGGCGGCGGCGAGCGCGTCGCGGTCCGCGGCGGTGGCGGCGGCGTCGGCGGTGGCGGCGGTGAGGCGGGCGGTGAGGGCGGCGACGGTGGCGGCGGCGGCGGGGTTGGCGGCATGGGCGGTGGTCGACGTCGCGACGCCGGCTTCGCCCACCGCCTGGACAAAAGAGGAGGGGGTGGAGGGGATCGAGGGAGGGGGGGAGGGGGGGAGTGCCACACACCATGGACAGCCACGAGAGGCAGGGCAGCGGGTGGCGGTCGGCGGGGTGGACGGCAGCACAGCGGGGGGAACATGTCAGCAGCCGTCGCACAAGACGCCCGGGCACGCGGGGTCCGCCTCGCCGCCCCCCCCCCCCCCCCCCCGCCCCCATCCCTCCCGCACCACCACCACCAGGTCCGCCGCTGCAAGCGCACCTCCGTCCCCCCCCCCCTCGCACCTCCTCGCCACGCCGCCGTCGGCGGTCGCTCCCCACGCACCTGGTCCACCATCTTTCGAACTTCGGCCAGGATATCCGGCCCGAGCAGCTGCGCCACCCCCCCCCCCCCCCCCCTCTACCCCCCCCCCCCCACGCCCCCCCCAGACGACGCGTCCCCCCCCCCCGCAAGCCCGCCACCGTATTCAGCCGCGCCGCCGACTGCGTCACCGCCGTTGGCATCAGCCGCAGCGGCACGCCACCACCCGCCCCGCCGCCGCCGCCGCCGCCGCCGCCGCCGCCGCCCCCCCCACCGCCGCCACCACCACCGCCGCCGCCACCACCCAGCCGCCCGGGCGTCACCGCGTGGCGCGCACGCAAGAGGCCGCCGGCCGTCGCGTCGCCCCGCCCGCCGCCGCCGCCACCGCCCGTGGCGCGTCGACCCGCGGCCGTGTCTGGCGCGCGGTTCTCTTTGGCAGCGCCGCCGCCGCCGCGGCCACCGCCGGCGGCGCCGCCAGGGACGGTGGCGCGGCGGCCGCCGCCCAGCGCACCGCCGCTCCCGCCGGGTAGGGGTATTTTGGCCGCCGCCGCCGCGGCGGCAACGTCACTCGCGGTGGCGGCGCGGGGGGGGCGGCTGACCGGCCGGCGGGGGATGCCCGTGACGGGCGGCTCCCGGGGAAGGGGGGGGTCCATGGCAATGATGGAATCGAGGAGGGGGGGGGTGGCGGGGGGGGCGCAAGAGACGGCAAGGATGGGAAGGGTGGGGGGGGGGGGGGAGCGAGGCGGAAGCGAGGGAGAAGACAGACGGGAGTGTACACGCGTCAGCGGGACACGGGGTGGAGGTGAGCAGGGAACAAAAATGGTGGTGGGGGGGGGAGGGCGCCTTCACGAGGGGCGCGGGGAGTGTAGAGAGGGGGATTGGGAAGTGGGGAGGAAGGGAGTGGCGGTGGACCAGGCGCGCACGCCGACGGCCGTCACCCGCAACGGCGTCAGCGTCGTCAACGACGGCGGTAACGCAGGGCAGTGACGACGATACGCCAGCCGTACCGACACGAGCGCGCCGGGTGGCGGTGGTCTGCCAATCGCGGCCGCGGCGCGTCGGCAGGGGCGCGCGCGCGCGCCAACGCGGCGACGCGGACCCCGTGCGATGCGGAGCGGGCGGGGGCGTCGCGGGGCAGCCCAGACGGCGGCCCCGACCACCGACCGGCGCCGGTCTCGTAACGGCGGCAAGCGCTGGGAGCCGTGGGGGGGGGGGGGGGAGGCGTCTGGCACCCGCGGGTGCCTCCGCGTGGATGCGCACCGGCGGCCGGCCGGGGCGCGCCGGGGCGGGCGGGGACACGCCGCCGCCGCGCGGCGGGCACCCCCAAACGGCGGCCGCTGCCGTTGCGCGCCGCCGCGGGGCGCCAGGGCGGGGGCGTATCCCCCCCACGGATGGGGGGGGGGGGTGCGAGGGGGGGGGGGGGGGGGGGGGGGGGGCCGAGTGCCACCGAGGGGGTGGCGATGGCGCGGGGGGGGTGGTGGTGGTCTCTGGGGTGTGGCGGTGGCGTCGGGGGAGGGGGGGGGGGGGCGGGGGGGGGGGGGGGGGGGGGAGTGGGGGGGGTGGGGGGGACGCCGGTGCGCCGCGCCGCGCAAGATTTGAAAATTCAAAAGTGCGGGGCCCACGGTGGTGGGCGGCGCGGGCGGCGCGGGAAAGCGCGCACGAATTCAAGTGGACCCCCTTGGGTGGGTGTGGCCAACGTGGCGGGCGCGGCGGCGGCGCGCGCCGGTCGGGGCGGTGTGGGCAGGGCGGCGGCGGGCCTAGCTAGTAGGGCGGCCGGTGGCGCCGCGCGGTGGCGGCCCGCGCCGGCTGCGCGTGCGCGTGCCCGCGGCTCGCCCGTCGACGCTCCGTGGTGGCAAAGAGGAGCAGAGGCACGGGGGGTGGCGTCAGCGTCCGCCCGGGTGGTTTTCCGCTGCTGACGGCGCGCCCCGGCGGACGGCCCGTTTGGTCGCCGGGTGCACACCCGCTGGCTATACGCTCCCTGCCCGGTCGGGGTTGGACGCTTTGGTCGTGGGCGGTGGGTGAGCGCACTTGTTCCACGACGGCCGGCGGAGCGCCGCCCAGCGAGGGCACAGCACCCAACCAAAAGGGAAAGACGGCGACAACAAACAAAACCGCCCAAGACAGGCCGATTGCCCCCTCCCCGATTGTCATCCCCTGTACCCCCCCCCGCATCCCTACCCCTCTCACCTTTCCAGCTTCCCCTCCCCTGCACCACCCCTCACTCACCCCCCAACAATCCCCCCCCCCCCCCCGTCGACCCTCCCCGCAGCTCACGCGTAGTTGAGCCGGAACATGTCGTTCCGCACCCAGAAGCTGGTCGGGTTGGCCGGGTCGGGCGCGAGGTGGAACACCTGCGAGAACTTGAGCGGGTTGGACGAGTCGTCCACCATCAGGCTGCCGCTGACAAAGACGAGCACCGACGCGGGCGGCGGCGGCACCCCGGGCGCGACCGCGTCGGGCATGACCGGCTGGAAGTCCGACGTGGCTACCTGGTGCACCACCTTGGCAAACGGGAGGGAGGTGAGCTTGGTCATGATCGCCTCGACGCCCATAAAGGGCTCCCCTTCAAAGGTCAGCAGCGACGACGGCCGCTGCGCGGATCCGACACAATCACGGACAGGGGGAAGGGGGCCACGCGGACAAGCGGAAGGGCGGGGGGGGAAGACAGCAATGGAAACAAAGATGAACCCAGACGCGCATAGCAAGATCAGGGCCGGGGGGTGGATGGAAGGCAAACACAATGCCAGACGCGAGGTGGGGAAGGGGATACGCGAGCCGGCGGCAGGTACGGCGCAACCATCCACACAAGCGTGACACGGGACAATGCAGGCGATACCGTCAGCCAACAGGAGCGTGTGGTCATTAATGGCCAGCCGCCCACAGTACCAGCGCACGCACACCAACCGCGGTGCACCCGCCGATAGTGCGGCGGGGAACGCACGTAGAGGGGCGCCAGCGCCGCACGGGAGGTATCAAAGAGGTTGTAGTAGTGCGCGACAAACGCCGCGCCGATCCTCTGGTAGTCGGGCGCCGCGGCGGCCATGGTGACGGCGCAGCAGAAGAGAGCAGGGAGCAGGGGGCAGGGGGTCGCACACACAGAGGCAGCGCCGGTGTAGGCAACGACGGCGGTGGCGGGCGGGGTAGAGAGCAAAGACAAGAGGTCAGCCAGAGGCACAGTGGGCTGGCTCACAAATCAACGTGCGTCGCACGCGGTGCGCAAGGCGATGGTGGACACTGGCGGTGCAAGGACAAGGCACCGGTGCAACGTGGCGGGGCTCTCGTGACACAAGTCAATTGATAATCGTGCAAGTCCCCGGTATTGTCTGGGATGGAACCGACTTCAGATCATGTCTGTCTTCCCGACGGTTCAGTCAGATCTCTCGTCGGCCCTTCCTAATCGTTTTGCCACCCCACCCGCTGACGAGGTGCGCAGGCAGAGGCACATCCGCTCGCCCATCGTCTGAGGCCTGCTGACCGAGTGCTACCGGCGGGGCCATGGCGACAGCGGGGGTAGCGCCAGTGGCAACGGCAGCGGCAGAGCAGAAGAGAAGCTACGAAAGTGGACCCGCATGGCAGAGCGCCGCCGCCAGCGGGTGACCAGGCGGTGCCAGTCACAATGGCCGCTGGGGGGGCCGTCCCTCAGTGAACTGCGCCAGCGCCGGCATCGGCCGCTTGACAAGGGTCTCCCCCTCCCGTTTGCGCCTTTCCCCCCGCCGACGGCGGCCGCTCCCAGCCTGAGAAGAAAGACGGCCTCGACTACGACAAGTGGGAAGTAGGGATGTGGACGTCCTCCCCCCGCCTGGAAATTTCCTCTGAGGGGGACCACGTGCCCTCGTGCTGCTGGTGCTCTCCGACGCGCGGCGCCGCCGTTGCTGCCGCCGTCGCTACCCACGCCTCAGTCACCGGCCCTCTACCGGTCGTGTGAGAGAACCGCCCTCGCCTGCGCCCCGGCAGCCGCAACAGCGGCTGCGGCGACCGGCCAGACGGCAGCAGCGGCACTGGCTCAGCGGCAGCGGCTGCCACCGCCGCCACCGACGGGCAGCCGCGTCTACCCTGCTGGCCGCGACTCGGTGGGCGAGGGTGGCGGTGCGACGGGCGACGGCGGCACCTCGGCGACTGACCGCCGCGGGCGCCGCCAGAGTGAAAAAAATTCTCCGTGGCAGACGCCCGGCTTGGTGGGGCCCGCTGGCCGCGACGCGGCGTTGCACCGGCGGTGCCTGTGGGCGCCCCTGCAGACGGCTACTCCCTCCGCCGCACCCCTTTGCAGTTACGGCCTGCCTCGGCCAGAGCACAGCCATGGGCGCCGCCCGTGCTGGACCCGTCATCCACGTAGGTGCCGACTCCCAACGGCGACGGCGCTGGTGCGGCTCCCGTCGCCGCCACCCTGACCCGCGGATGGCGCTCGAGGCGGCGCTCGCCGCGGTGCGAGCGCTGCCGCGACGCGCGTGCCGCGACCTGCAAGGGTCGCCGCGGCCACAGTGTCGGGGGCAGGGACGCTGGCGCGCTGCCGGCCGCGGCGGTGCTGTGCGCGGCGGTGGTGGCCGAGCCGGTCGGTGGGGGGGACACCGACCCCTTTCGCGCCGCCATCCGGCACGCCGACGGCCGCGCCGCGGTGCTTGAACCCCCCGCCCATTGGCACCAGTCGTAACGACCGGGCGGGTGGTGTGCGCGCCGTGCACTCCACACGCACCCCCCTGTGACACAGGCGGCGCGGCCGTTGAGTATCAAAGTGTAGTCTCTTTCCTACTGTCCCCCTCAGCCGCCCTCATCCCCCTCTCCCCCCCAAAAAAAAAAAACACCACGTCAACTCCCCCCGCTCCACCCCAACTGCCGCCCCTCCCCGACGCAACCACCCCCCCCCCCCCCACACTTTGCTCACGTGTTGGCACGGATAAACGCGCGCGCTCCGCTCGTCGACGCGTAGTAGTCCGGGTTGATCACCGGGCAGTCGTCGTTGCCATTTGAGATCCCATACGACACCACCCCGTACAGCCGCGTAAACGCGCGCCCCCCCGCGACGCGGCGCTCAAACAGGGGCCCGCCGCTGTCCCCCCCGCACGTCGCGTCGCGGGTGCCCAGCCCCCCACACACCTGCAGCGGCTGCGACGCGGCGTCAACGACAAACTCGTCGAGCCGCTGCTTGCGCCACCACCCGTTGCACTGGGACCACGCGTTGATCGGGACGGCCGCGACGCGGAGCGCCGGCGAGATCTCATTGCCCGTCCCGCTGACGCGGCCGTGGCCCGCGACGGCGAGCGTCCGGCCCGCCCGGGGGAAGCGGGAGAAGGAGTTGATAAAGGCGACCTCGACGCCCGCCGCGCGGTACTCGGCGCTGGTGGGCGGGTCGGCAAAGGTGAGGATGGCGAGGTCGTTGTTGGCGGTGGCGGGGTCATAGTCGGGGTGCAGCACGACTTTGGTGATCTAAGGGGGGGGGGGGGGGGGGGGGCAGGCGTTGGCGGGGTTGAGAACGCGCGCGAGGAAGGAGGAGAGGCGACGGAAGCAAGAGGGAACACGGCCGCCGTGCGTGCACGCGTCAGTCGAGTGGCCTACTCGTGTCGACCGCGAGGACGGGCGGTTGGCAGTGACGGGGGCGGGGGGAGGGGCGGCGGCAGGGTGCTTCCCCGCGGAGAATCCCCCCCTCACTTCCTCACCCACCACCGCCCCTCCCCCCTTCACTCACTCGCCCGCTTCCCCGTCCGGGTCGACCCACCTGCCCGGTCCCCCCAGCCCGCCACACCCACCGCGGCGGCCGTTCCGCGGCGGACGCCCTACACGCAACCGCAGCAACCCCCGTCCCCCACCATCGCCCCCCCCCTGCAAACGTACCGTCCGCTGGAAGCCCTCGACGAGCCGCCGCCCCCCAATGCGCACCACGTCGCCAAGCGCCGCGGACGGGTCGCCCTCCACGCAGTGCGCGGCGGTGAGGACCTTGTCGCTGCCAATGAGCGAGCCACCACACTGTCGGGGGGGGGGGGGGGGGAATGCAACGGACGTGAGGGGGTACGTCAGGGTCGGGAACAGGGAAGACACGGCGGGGTGGGGTGAAACGGGCGGTGGGGGTAGAAAGGAACGTCCCAGACCGTACAACCAGCAGTCAGCCGCAGCAGCGGGCCGCCGCAACGAATGCACCGTAGCAGGAGTACGCGTTCGTGTCGTTAGCAGCGGTTGGCAACCGTGGCGTCGGCGTGCGACACCCGCCATCCGCCGCCGGTCGGTGATTGGGGCTGACTCCGTCTCCGCTGCCCGCTGCGCGCCGTGTGGGGTCGCGCTCACCCGCTGCGCCCGGGCGGCGGCCCTTCCCCTCCGCCGCTCACCCCCCCCCCCCCCTGCGCGCACACCCCCCCCGCGTCGCGTGTCGCATCCCGCTCCCAGTCCCGCCGTCCCTCCCGCGTCGCCAAACGTACGTAAAAAAAGTAGCTCGTCGCGTTGTTGCGGAAGAACAGCTTGGTGTAGCTGCCGTTAAGGGATGGCGCGCGTGTTGGGAAAAGGGGGGCGGGGGGGGGGGAGAGAGAGAGATTGCGGCAGTGTTCAGCGAGGTGCAACCACGAGTGGACTCCGAGCGAAACGAATGAGACGAAAGACAGACAGCACATCCCCGTCAGCGCGGCTGGCCGACTGGTGGGCGTGCACGGCGGCCGCGGCGAACCAGGCGGCCTCTCATGGACCACACCCGGCAGTCAACCCCATACTCCCACACTCCATCCCCCCCCCCCTCCTCTTCCCGCCCCTCCCTCGTCCCCCCACCCCATCGCCACTCTGCACCTCCCCGCCCACCCCCCCACTCTCTCCTCCCCCTCCGAGCCCGTTGCCAAACGTACAAGCCGCCGCCAAAAACGGCGTCATCCTCCGTCACCAAGCGCCCCCCGACGATGCGCCCGTTGGGCCCCCGCCCCGGCTCGTCCGCCGCCCCGTCGATGCGCACGCCGCGGCTGCGGGAGAGGCCCGTCACGCGGCGCGGCGCCTGTGCCGCGGCGCCGGGGATGGCCGCCGCCGCGACCAGTGCCAGCGCCGCCGCCGCCGCCGCGGCGGCGGCGGCGGCGGTGACGCGGAGCGCCCGCGCGCCGCGACGACCGCGGGGGGTGTCTGTCGTCATGATGGCCGTACCGCGGCTACGGAACGGAGCGTGGGTAGGTGACAGCGGCGGACAGACGGTGGGGGACGTGGCGTTGCTTGCCACGGTGGGTTTTGGGGGCGGTGGTGGCGGTGTCGACGTGGGCGCGTACTCAAGAGCCGGAGAGGACGGCAGGCGGCGGCTATCTGCTACCCCCACACCTCCCAGTGTCGACGCCCCCGACGGCACCCACGCGGCGCGCCGTCGAGGCGGCCTTCACGGTCGCGCCCAGCCGCCGGGCGGCAGTGGTGGACATAACCGGGGCATGAGGGGGCGGACACGCGCGGGGAAGGCACCCTGGTGGCCGAGCGGCAACGCGTACGTCGACCTAGGAGCGGCGGCGGTCGCGAGCGTGCCGGCCGTCCCACCAGTCCGCAGGGCCCCCCCCCTTACACCCCCCCCCGTGGCACACCTAGCACCACCCGGCCGGCCGACCGCCCACCTTCCCGCCCCCCCGATGGTCTGGAATGGCGCTGCCGGCCGGCCGGCCAGCGCGCCGAGATCTCCGCCAACACCGCCGGTGAATCCGCACGCTCGTGGCGGGGATCCCCCGCCCGCCCCCTGGCCTTGACCCCCGCGACGCTCCACAGTGGCCCCACGCGGCCGCGGTGGTGGCGGCGGTGGCGGTCGCGGCGGCGGCAGCAGCGGCGGCAGCGGCGCAGAGCTGGGCTCGCGTGCACCCCCGCGGGCGGCGGCGCCCTGTCGCCTGCCGGATGAAGCGTCACCAGGCAGGCTTGGCCCGCGGGGGGATGACGCGGCGCGGTGTCGCCAACGGTGCGGATCGCTGGCCACCCGCCAATATCCAACAGCGCTTCTCGCGCAAACTGTGGCAGATCCTGACCAGTCCAGCATCGGACTCGATTCATGCACGGATAACACAATGACACGTGGCCATGACAGGCGCCCCCCCTCTCTCTTCCCGTGCCGCGTCACCGCCTCCGCCCACACTCGCTGCGTGCATCCGCCGCTCGCGCGTTGGCGGCGGCAGCGGCGGCCTCGGCGGCCACGGTGGCCTTGATCCGCGCCCGCTCGGCCTCGGCCGACCGCCGGCCGACAGCGTCGGTCACCCCGTCGGCACTGGCGCTGGTCAGGCCATCGAGCCGCGCCGTCAAGCGCGACTCGTCCCACGCATCCGCCCACGCCACCGCCGCCGCCGCCGCCGTCCCGTCGCCGCGGGGCAGCGACGGAGCAGAAGCGCACTGCGCGGGCGCTTCTTTCCGTATGAGAAGCGCTCCGTCCATGAACCGACGCCCGCCCATGTAAGCAAAAAACAAAAAAACCGAGAAAAAGCAGGGCTCACACTGTCAAAACAGACGTTGACAACCGCTTGCGGACCGGGCCAAGCAACGAAAAAGCAGGTTTTCTTTGAGACGGTTTAGCAGGCACTGCGCCGTTGCCGCCGCTGGGGTGCCCCGGCGCGCCGACGGCGATCGGGGAGAGGGGGTCCCGCGGCAGACCCCCCTAAAATGAGCATTCCAGAGGGGTGCCGGTCCCCCCACGTCGAATGAGTGTAGCTTCTCTCTGCCATCCCATCTGTCGGGATCAACTTTCCCCCCCCGGCGATCGCGCTCTCCAATCCTCTACAGTCTTTCTCCATTGCTGTGACATCCTTTCTTGGGCACGGTGTCTAGTAACCAATGTAGGTCGACCGACGTTTCCGATACGATCATCGCATGTGTCAGCATTCGATCGTCTTCACCGACCAATGAGAAAGCGAAATCGTGCTGCGGTCGGCGGGCTTACGGTCGCCGCAAAAAGGTGCCCAACAATGGAGAAAGACTGTATCGGGATCCAAGCAGCCCGCCGATCGCCGTTGACCTCCCCCGCATCCCCTCCCCCTCTCCCACGCCGAGCGACAGCCGCCGCTGCCGCCGCCGTGTCTCGGCCGCCGCTCCCCCCCCCCCCCCCCCCCCCCCTCCCTCCCCCTGTCCACCACCGCGGCGGTGCAGCCATGGCGACCCCCCCCCCCCCAAGCGGCGGTGCCTCCCCCCCCCCCCCCACCCCCCTTTGCCGTCATCCTCGCCGCCGGCTTTGGCACCCGCCTCGCCCGCGAGGCGGCCGCCACCCCCGGCTGGGCCGCCGCCGCCGTCACGCCCAAGCCGCTCCTACCGCTGGGCGGGGTGCCCCTGCTGGACCGGGCGCTCGCAGATATTGCCGCGGCGGTGCCCGCGCCGGCGGGGGTGGTGGTGGTGACCAACGCCGCCCACGCGGCGGCGTACGAGGGGTGGGCGGCGTGCCGGCGGCGGCGGCGGCAGCGGCGGCACGCCGCCGCCACCGCCGCCGCCACCGCCGCCGCCGCCACCGCCACCGCCGCCACCACCACCGCCACCACCACCGCTGCCGCTGACGCCGCTGCCGCTGCGGACGCTGCGGACGCTGCGGACGCTGCCGCCACAGGCGCGGCCGCAGGCGCTGGCGCCGACGCCGACGCGGACGCGGCGCGCGGCGACGCGCTGCGGGTGGAGGTGGTCTGTACGGGCGCGGCGAGCAACGCGGCGCGCGCGGGGGCGGTGGCGGATATGGCGGCGGGCATCGCCGCGGGGCTCGCCGCGTTTGGTGGGGGGGCCGCCGCCGCGGCGGCGGCGGCGGCGGCGCCGCCGGGGGGGGGACCGCCGGCGTGGCCGCCACGGCCGCCTCGGCCGAGGCGGCGCCTGCCGTGCCGCCGCCGCCGCCGTCGCCGCCGCCGCCGCCGTCGCCGCCGCCGTCGCCGCTGGTGCTCATCGTTGCGGGCGACACGCTGCTGCCCGGCACGCCGCTGCCGGCGGTGCTCGACCGCCTCGCCGCCGCCCGCCGTGACTGGCCGCCGCCGCCCCCGCCGGCCGGGGTAGCCGACGCCGCGCCAGCGGCGGCGGCGGCGGCGGCGGCAGCGGCGGCGGGCGCGGGGGATGGCGGCGGCGGCGGCGGCGGGGCGGGGCGCCCCCCCCCCCCCCCCCCCCCTGCGGGTGACCCCCCCCCCGCGCCGCCGCCCGCATCACCACAACCACCACCACCACCACCACCACCACCACCATCACCACCACCACCCCCACCACCACCACCGCCGCCGCCCGTAGCGGCCATCACCGCCTACGAGCTGGCCGACGCTGCCGACTGTGTGCGGCGGGGCATGCTCGCCGTCGCGGGCGCCCCCCTCCCCGCCGCGGCGGTGGTGGTGGACATTGTGGAAAAGCCGCCCGCCGCCGCGGCGGCGCCGTCCACGCTCGCCTCGGCGGCGGTCTACGCGGGCGTTGCGGCGCCGCTGCTCGCCCACCTCCGCGCCTACCTCGACGCGCCGCTCGCCACGCTGCCGGCGGCGTGGCGGCCGCCGGCAGCGGCGGCCGCCGCCGTTGCGGGGGAGGGGGGGGGGGGGGGGGCGGCGGTGGCCGCCGGGGGGGCTCGCCGCCGCCGCCGCCGCCGCCGCCGCCGCCGCCGGTGGTCCCGCCGGCGCACGACGCGCTGGGCCATTTTTTCGCGCACCTTGCCCGCACCGCGACGGTGCTGGTGTCGCGCGTGCCGCGGCGGATTGACGTGGGCGGCCTCGCGGGCTACCGCGACGCCCTGTGGGAGTATAGCCGGCTGGGCGTCGGCGGCGGCGGCGGCGGCGGCGGCGGCGGCGGTGGTGGTGGCGGCGGTGGTGGCGGCGGCGGCCGTGAGGCGGGCAGGGGGGGTGCGGCCGACGGCGGCCGCGACGACGGCGGTCTGGCACGGCCGCCGCCATTGCCGCCGCTGTCGACCGTCACGCGGCGGCGGCTGGCCGGGGAGCCCGCCATTGGCCGCGCCTACCCCCGGGTGGCGCTGCTGGGCAACCCGTCCGACGGGTATGGCGGGCGGGTGCTGGCCGTCGCGGTCGCGTCCGAGGGGTACGCGTCCGCCGAGGTGACGCCAGCGGCGCCGCCACCCGCCGGGGACGCGGGCGGCGGCGGCGGCGGCGGCGGCGGCGGCGACGGCGGCGCCGCCGCTGCCGCCGCCGCCGCCGCCGCCGGTGCGGCCGCCGCGGACGCGGGCACGGCGGCACCCCGCTGGGGCGCACTGACCATTGAGCGGAACGCCGCGCTCGAGCCGCCCACCACCTTTGGCAGCCCCGCCGACGTGGCCGCCACCGTCGACGGCGGCGGCTGCCACGGCGCGTACCGCATCGTGCTGGCGGCGGTGGCGGTGTTTTTCCGCCTCCTCCCGGCCGCGGCCGCGGCGGCCCGCGGCGGGGGGGGGGATGCCGCCGCCGCCGCCGCCGCCCGTGGCGGCGGCGGCGGCGCCGACGGCGGCGGCGGCGGCGGCGTGGCGGTGCCCGCCCGGCTGCGGTACGACACGAGCATCCCCTCCCGGGCGGGGCTGGGCGGCTCCTCCGCGCTCGGCCTGGCCGTCCTCCGCGCGCTCGGCCGGTGGGCGGACCTGCCAGAGGCCGCCCTCGTTGCCGCCGCCGCCGCGGGTGCGCCCGCGCCGGGTGCGGCGGCGGCGGTTGCGTCGGCGGTGCCCGCGCTGCCGCTGGCCGCGCCGCTGCTGGCGCTGGAGCGGGACGTGCTGGGCTTGGCGGCGGGCCTCCAGGACCGGGTCGCGCAGGTCGCCGGGGGGGCGCTCGTCGCGATGGACTTTGGGCGGAGCCGCCGCGACGGCGGCCGCCGCGACGGCGACGGCGACAGCGGCGGCGACGGCGACGGCGGCGGCGGCGGCGGCGGCGACGGCGGCGGCGGCGGCAGCGGCGGCGGCGGCGGCGGCGGCGGCGGCAGTGCCACAGACGGCGGTGGCGGCGGGCCACCGGCGTGGCCCGTCGACGAGCTCCCGGCGGTGACGGTCCTCGACGCGTGCCGCCTGCCCGCCCTGTACGTGGCGGCCGTCACGGGCGGCGGCGGCGACGGCACCGCCGCGCACGCGCGCCTGCGCGCGCGGTGGGCCGCGTCGGCCACCTCCGCCGACGGCGACGGCGGCCGCGGCGGCAGCGGCCGCGACGACGCCGGCCGCGACGGCGGGGACCCGCCCGCCGGGGACCTGCGGGCGGCCATGGCCGGCCTCGCCGCCCTCGTCCCCGCGGGCGTGGCGCTGTGGGCGGCGCCGCCGCCGCCGCCGCCGCCGCCGCCGCCGCCCGTCCCCGCCGCGGCGCTCGCCGCCCTCATTGGCCGCGCCTACCGCCTCCGCGCCGCGGCGGTCGGCGTCGACGCGCGCACCGCCGCGCTCGCCGCCACCGCCGCCGCGCACGGCCTGGCGGCGGCGCCGGCCGGTAGCGGCGGCGCGGTTGTGTGTGTGGCCGCGGGGGGGGGGGGGGGGGGAGGTGCCGCACCCGACGGCGCGCTGCCGCCCGCGGCGGCGGCGGCGGCGGCGGCGGCGTTTGGGCGGCTCGGCGCAACGTTTCGGCGGGTGCGGCTGCTGCCGCCGGGGGGGGGGTGATTGCGTCGCGGGGCGGCGGGCGGGGTCAAAGCCGGGGGGGGGGGGCGAGGGGGGGGTGGGGGGGGGGTAGGCGGCGGAGCAGTGGCCGCCGCCGGCGGCTGGCCCTGGCTAGCCGGGGTGGACGCCGCGACGATGCCGGGCGTCGTCGTGGCGGCGGTGGGCCCCGCCGCCGCCGCCGCCGGGCGGGCGGTCGCTCGCGGCGCGGTGCTAGGGATCGTGCGTCCGCGCGTGCCGCCGCCCGCCTGCTGGCGTGTGGATGCTGGCCGTCGCTCTGCCCGGAGCGTGGCGCGTGGCCCTGCTCTCGTCCGCCCGGCCACTGCCGGGGCGCGACGTGGGGGGTGGGGGAGCGGGGGGGGGGGGGGGGGGGGTTACGCCGACCAGCCAGCGGGGCGCCGGTGGGTTGCCTGGCACCAGAGGCGGCGCGGGATCGCGGTGGGTGTGGGCTCGCCGGCAGCGGGCTCGGGCTGACGAGCGGCGTGCCCGTGCCGTAGCGCCGGCAGTGAGCCGCGGCGCTCGGAGGCTGCTGTCGTGGGCCGACGGGCCGACGGCAGCGCCACCCTGCTCGTGGCTCTGGGCGGCCTTGACGGCCAGGGTGGCGGTGTCCCCTCCGCCCCGCCAGCCGGCCGACCGGGTGTCCCGGTGGCTGCCGGCAGGGCCCCCTGGTGTGGAGCCGTGGCCGCCATGAAGGGGGCCACCCCGACTGTGGTCTGCGGTCACGCCCGTCCCTTGCTGCTGCCGCGCCCTCGCCGACCGCCCGCCCCTCCATCGTCGCGCCCGAGCGGTGACTCTGGGCGCGTGCGCCTGCCTCGCACGTGGTGAGGACAGTGTGGTGTCTGACGGCTCCACCTCGAGTAGGGTGGTCCTGCCCGTCAGCGTGTGCACAAAAACTTGCATGGGTGCTGGCGCGGTAGGGACGCGACCGACAGCCGTGCAGCGGCACCGCGGCTCTGGGTCCGGAAGGTAAGGCGGGGGAGAGCGGTGGCTGGGGAGAGGACGGAGAACGCACGAGAGTGTCTGTTGGAAAAGGCAGAGACGTGGGCGGAAGGGGAGGGCGTGCGTGGTGGGACGCACGACGGTAGACAGAAAGCGAGCGCCCAAGCGGCTTCTGTACCCCACTGCGGCGTTGACCTGGCAAGAAAAGCCACCACTCACGACAGGGACTGTGTACGTGCCGGCGGGCACCGCGGGGGAGTCGGGCCTGTCAGACGGCAGGCGTCCAGGCGAGAGACCCGGGCAAGCATGGCTGAGACCGGCGCAGCAACGCCCGCAACGTCACCGACGCTGGACATCGGGGACAGTCAAACGCGTACACACTCTCACAACGAGATCAAAGGCCAAGGCCGCGCGCGAGCAGAGCAAAGCAGAAACAACGCGAAAAAAGAAAATACAAAGGGCGGGCCCCACGGCACAGAGCCATGCCCACTCACCGCTCAGACGCAACGCCAGCACCAGCCTCTCGGCGGGAAGCCCACGCGGTCGGCGCCGCAAGCCAAAGCCCCTCACCCACCCTGCGCGGCTGCCAGCCGTCCCGCAGACGCACACGGCCGCTGCCTCGCCCCGCCCCAGCGCCGCGCCGCCCCCCCCACAGTGCGCAGCAGTGGACCAGCAAAGACCGCGCGAGGCTCCCTTCCCCGCGGCGGCGCCGCCCCCACCTGGACACCCCGATCGGCCGCCCGCCCCACGCGGCCCGGCCCAGAGCCTCAAGCCGCCGGCGACGCCGCCTCCTTCTTCCCACCCCGCCGGCGCTTCTTGCCCGACGCGGTCGGCGTGGCCGCGGCGGCCGCGGCGGGCGCCGCCGTGGCCGCCGCCGGCGCGGCGTCGGCCTTGGCCGCCGCCGGCGCGGCCGCGGCGGGCGGGCCCTTGGCCGCGCCCGCCTTGGCGGGCGCCCCCGCCTTGGCGGGCGTCGCGCCGGCACTGCCCTTGGCCTTGGCGGCGGCGCCCTTGGGCGGCGTCGGCTTGCCGCCGCCCTTGGCGGGCGGCGTCGCCTTGGCCGCCCCGGTCGCGCCGGGCGCGGGGCCGCCGCCGCCGCCGCCGCCGCCGCCGCCGCCGCCGCCACCGCCCTTGCCCTTCTTGGCCCGCTTGGCCGGCGGGCCGTTGGCCGCGTTGCCATTCGCGGCGCCCTTCTTGCCCGCCGCCGCGTCCGCGTCGGCGTCAATGACGGTGGGCTCGGTAGCCCCTCCCGGCGCCTCGAGCTCCTCCACCACCGCCTGCTGCTTGATGAGGGGCAGCCCCTCGTCGTTGCTGTCGCTCTCGTCGCTCCCATCACCGTCGCTGCTGTCGCTGCCGCCGCCGCCCGTCAGGTTCCGCAGCATCTTCTCATTCATGCCGTCCACGTCGTCGCTGTCGCTGTCGTCCTCATCGCCCAGCTGCATCTCCACGTTGCCCGTCAGGTGCACCTCGTTGGCGCTCCCAACGACCGACAGGGAGAGGGCGTCCTCGGTGCCAATCATCACCTCGAGGGGGACCGACTCGGTCGCGCCGGCGCGCAGCACGCACAGCGCGTACGCCTCGCCCGTGTCGCGGGTGGCCATGACCACCGACCGGCCGGCCTTGTCCGCCACCTTCTCACCGAGCGACGCCATACCAATGCTCAGCGTCGCGGCCTGCGGGAGTTCCACTTGGTGCTTGGCCCCGGGCGTCAGGGTCATGCCTGCAGACGCCGACCAACACAGCAACAAAAAAAAAAAAAAAAAAAACCGAGCGAGCGCACCACGCACGCACGCGAGACGGTGGGGACAAAAAAAAAAAAAAACAGCAAAGCGCACAGACAGGAAAACACAACCGAGTCAGCCACCCAGTTTCACGGGCGTCAACGCGCGCCCGCCGCCCGCCGTGACGGGGCCGAGGCCGTCCCGCAGCGGCGCGCGCGGCCAGCGCCACCACCACCACCACCACCACCACCACCCCCGCCACCGCCACGGCCAGTGCCACTCCCCACGGCCGACGCCAACACGAGCCGAGAGCGCGGGGCGGCGAAAAACGGGAATGCAACAGCGCAAGCGCCAAGCGCGGCGGGCGGGGACCGCGGCGGGCCGACGCCAACGCACCCCAAAACATGGTCGACGACTCTGGGCCGCCGTCCATGCTGCCCATGTCGCCCATGTCCATCTCGCCCATGTCCATCGCGGCCGGTGCGTCGGAAGAAGGAACGGAAGGGGTATCACAGCCGGTCGCGCAGCAGCTGGGGGCAGTGGTCATGCTCTGGGGACGCGGCGGGTGGGTCAACGGGGCGGGTCGACGAGTCCCCAGAAGACGGCGCGCTGCGGGACCGTACGCCGTGAGGCGACCGGCCGCGACGACGGCGCGACGGCGGCGGCATGGGATCAAGAAAAGTAGCACCCACACTCCTTTCTTCGATTTGTCGAGGCTCAACATCCTTCTCTCTAGGGAGTGATGCAATTTCTCCACTCCCAAGTGTTGAACAAGTCTTCCCACATACCAATGGGATCTGGGGGCTCCCCCCCACGTGTGTCCCCTGTTCAGTGTACGGTGGGGACTGCCTTGTACACACGACCTACAGTGCGTAGCCAGGCCGGTTAGCAGCCAGCCTGGCCGGCGAGCGGCCCCTCCACGGGCCCGCCGCCGACGGCAAAGGGCGTCGTTTGCTGAGAGCGGCCGCCGCGGCTGCCGTTTCCGCTCCTCCCTCCGCCACCCACCCCCCCCGGCGCCGACGGGGACCCGCGCCCGCGTTCCCGCCCGGTCGCCGCTCGCCGCGGCCGCCGCCGCGGCGGCGCGCCCACGCACGGACGTCCGCCGCGGCCGCCGCGCGTGCACCCTTGCTGCCAACCTACACTGGCTGGCGTGGCCCACGAGGGGGGGGGAGGGGGGGGGGAGGGGGGGGGGGGATGGTGTAGCGTAGAGGAGGCGGCGGCCGCCGCCCCCCCCCGCTGCGCCGCGACGCCGCCGTCGGCGCCGGCACTCCCCCCCCTCCTCCCCCCCCCCCCCCCCCCCCGGCGCGCTCGTGCCGGCCGCGGCGGCGCCTGCCGCTTCCCCTCCCCACCAGCGGCGGCCGCGTCGCGGCGCCCCCCCCCCCCCACCCCCCCCCCCCCCCCCCCCGCGCCTCGGCAGCGCCGCCCGCACCCGCCGCCGTCGCGCGCGGCGGCCAACCCCCCCCGCCGGCGGCACGCCGACGCGTGTCGCCCTCCCTCCCCGCCCGCCCCGCCGCGCCCGCCGCGCGGCCAGCGTCTGGGGCGGCGGCGACGTGTCGCCGACGCGGCTCGCGGGGGCGGCCGCCGCCGGCCGCCGCGGCAGGGAGTGAGGGGGGGGGGGGGGGGAACGACCGCCGCCGCGCCGTCGCTCCCTCCCCCCCCCCCCCCCCCCCCCTCCTCCCGCCCCCCCCTTGGTGCCCGCCCCCGCCCGCCGACGCCCGCCGCCGCCGGCCGCGCCCCTCCTCCCGCCAGGCCGCCGGCGCTTCGCGTCACTGGCGGCCGGCCGCTGCCGCGGGCGCCCCGCGGCGGTGCTTCGTCCCCCCCCCGGCGGCGGCGCGGCGGACGCGGCGACGTGGTCGCGGCGGGCGGCGGTTGGGGGGGTGCCGCCGCCGCCGCCGCCGCCGCGTGGGTGGTTGCCAACGAGTCGCGGCGGCGGGGGGGGCGGGGGGGGGGGGGGGGGGGGACCGTGCACGGTCGTTGGGAGGGGGGGGGGGGGGTAGACGCGGCGGCGGGCCCACTGGCACACGGCCGGGGGGGGAACCGCCGGCCGGCGGCGGGCGCGGCCGTCCCCCCCCCTCTCCCCGCTGCGGCGGCCGCGGCGCCGGGCGCCGCGGCGGCGGCTGCTGCCGGTGGGGTGTGCCGGCGGTGGGCACCGCCGTCTGCCCACCACGCGGGCGCGCGGTCGGCGGCCGCCGGCGGGCGTCTGCCGCTGTTGTGGTCCCCGCGTTGGCGCGTCGGCGCCCGCCGCCGCCGCCGCTGGTACCGGCAGGGGCGGCAGTGGCGACGCTGGGGGGACGGCTCGGTGCCGGCGGGCCGCGCCGGTCGCGCGCCGCGGCGGGCGGTGGTGCGCGGCTCGTGCCGTGCGTTGGGGTGTGGGTGGGCGCGTCGTCCTCACTGTTTTCTGTTCCTCCACCTCCCCCCCCCTCGTTCCTTTGGGGAGACTCTTTTTTGGTCTGCCACCCCGCCCTCGTCTTGGTGCCTAGTCGTCCCTCCCCCTTTTGTTTCCCCCCTCCCCCCCCCCCCCCCTTCCCCCCCTTTCCCCCCCCACCGCCTCTGGTCTTTACGCCCCGCTGTTTGTTTGGTCTTGCCCGTCATGGCGGCCAAGCTGCTCTCCAGCCTGATGCACCACTCGCCGACCGAGGCGGCGCTGACGCTCGACACGCTGCGGGAGCTGCCCAAGGCGCGGTACGCGACGCAGCTGGCCATCACCACCCTCCCCGCCTCCCGCCGCGAGCGGCGCGCCACGTACAGCCACCTCGAAGTCTACAAGTACGTGGAGCGCATCGCCGGGACGCTGCGCGAGGCGGGCGTCCGCCCCGGCACGGTCATTGCGGTCGTGTGCCCGCCGTGCCTGGAAGCGGTCTGCTTCCTGTTTGCGCTCCACTGGATTGGCGCCGTCGGCGCGCCGCTGCCGCCGGCGCTGGGCGCGCCGCGGCTGGCCGCCGCGCTCACCGCCCTCGCCGCGCGGGCGGTGGTGTCGCTCGAGGCCGACGCGGGCGGCCGCGACGACCACCCGACGTACGCCAAGGTGGCGGCCGCCGCGGCGGCGGCGGGGGTGCTCGACTGGCACCTGTCGCGCAGCGTGAATGAGGGCGTGTCGCTGGCGGTGCACGGCCGCTTTGCGGGCGACGGGGCGGCGTGGAAGGGCGGCGCGGGGGACTTTACGATCGACCCGGACGAGGTCGCCATGCGCTACGTGACGGGCCTCGGCGGTGGCGGCGGTGGCGGCGGTGGGGGGGGGGCCGCCGGGGGGGACGCCGACACGGCCAACGCGTCGGCGCTGCCACCCGAAGCGTCGGTGGTGCCGCTGTCGCACGCGGCGGTGGTGGGGGCGGCCAAGACCGTGTCGGACGCGTACGGGCTGGGCCTCTCCCAGACGACGGTGCTGCTGCACCCGCTGGCGAGCGTCCAGGCGCTGCTGGTGCTCGTCGCGACGCTCTACTCGGGCGGCCACGTGGTGCTCCCGCCGCCGGCGTCGACGGTCGCCGCGCCGGCGGGCGCGCCGCTCGCCGACCTTGCCGCGATGGTGCGGGACCACCGGGTGGACTGGCTCGCCGCGCCGCTGGGCGTGGCCGCGGGCCTTGTCGGCCCGGCCGCCGCCGCCCCGCGGCTGCGGCTGGTGCGCGTCGACGGCACCGCGGGCGACGGCGACGCCGGCGGCGGCGGCGGCGGCGGCGGCGACGTGCCGCCGCCGCTGCCCGCCACGCTCCTCGGCGCGCCCGTGTTGCCCGCCTGGGGCCCCGTCGAGGCCGCGGGCGTGGGCGCATTTGTCGTCCCCGGCGCGGCCGCGGTCGCCGACGGCGACGGCGACGGCGTCGGCGGCTCCGTGGGGCCCCCCGCCCCGGGCGTGCAAGTGGCGGTGGTGGCGGCGCCCGAGGCGGGCGGCGGCGCGCTGCGGCGGGTGCCGCCGGGCGAGATTGGCATCCTGCTCGTCCGTGGCCGGTCGGTCGCGGCGGGCCGGCTTGGCGGCGCCGCCGCCGCCGGGGCGGGCGCCACCGTCGCGGGCCTCCTCGGCACCGAGCCGCTGACGCTGGACGACGCGGACGGCCGGCCGGTGGGCGGGTGGATGGCGACCGCGGACCGGGGCCGGGTGGACCCCGCGACGGGGGCGGTGGTGCTCGCGAGCGCCGCGTCGGTGGCGGCGGCGCGGGCGACGGCCGCCCGCGCGGCGGCGGCCGCGTCGGCCGCGGCGGCGGCGGCGGCGGCGGCGGCGGCGGCCAAGGCCGAGGACGACCGGCGGGCGGCGGCGGCGGTGCGCGCGCGGGTGGCGGCCGAGTCGGGGGAGCGGGCGCGCGCGCACGCGGCGGCGCGGGAGGCGGAGCTGGCCGCCGCGTCGACGGCGGCCGCGACGGCCGCGGCGGCGGCCGCGGCGGCGGGCGCGCTGGGCGGCGGCAACGCCGCCGCGCACGGCGGCAAGGAGCTGCTGGTCATTGACAGTGAAGAGGAGGAGGAGGAGGACGACGACGACGATGAGGAGGATGACGACAATGACGGCAGCAGCACCACGTCGTCTGCGGCGGGCGCGACGCTGCGGCGGCAGCTCGAGGCGTCGGGCGGAATTGACGCGGCGACGGCGGCGGCCATCCTGGAGCGCCTCGAGGACGTGGAGCGCAACCACCTCGCCCTCGAGGCGGAGCTGACGCAAAGACACAACGCCGAGGTCGCCGACCTCCGCCGCCGCCTCGCTGACGCGCAGGCCGCGTCGGCGGCGGCAACGGCCGCCGCGGCCGCGGCGGCCGCACGCACCCCCCCCCGGTGGCGGCGGCAGCGGCGCCCCCCCCCCCCCCTCCCCCCCCCCCCCCCGGTCACGTACGCGCCGACAATGCCGCTGCTGATGGACGTCCAGATGGAGGCGATCGAGGCGTGCGCGCTGTCGGCCGCCGCGTCCGCCGCGGACGCGCACAAGCACACGCAGGCCGCCGTGACGGCGGCGCGCGTCATTGCCGACGCGGCGTACGGGGTGGAGGTGGACGCGGACGGCAACCTGACGCTCGCCCACCCGCCGCGGTCGCCGTACGCGGGGCCCCGCTCGCGCGACGGCCGCGGCGGGAGCTCCCGCTCATCTCGAGGCGGCGCGGCCCTCCCGCCCGCGACCGCCGCCGCCGCCGCCGCCGCGGGCGCCGCCGGCGGCGGTGTCCTCACCGACGCGGCCGGGGACCAGGCGGGCCTCGTCAAGCACATCCCCATCTCGCTGGACCAGGTGGAGGGCGCGCTCACCTCCCACCCCGCCGTCGCGGCGGCGCGCGCGTACGGCGTGGCGGACGCGGCGACGGGCACGCCCGACGTGCACGTGGCGTTTGTGACGCGCCGCGGCGCGCGGGTGTCCGAGCCGTGGCTCCGCCTCCACATGCAGTCCATCCTGCCCGCGGCGATGGTGCCGCGCCGGTTCTACTGGGTGGACCGCCTCGACGGGTGCAGCCGGGATGAGCTGGCGCGCGCCCGGGGGCTCCGTGATATGGGCACGTACGGGGGGGTCAACGCGGTGACGGGGGGGGGGGGGATGGGGGGGGGGGGGGGGGGGGGCGTGCCATTGGGGGGGTCGAGCCGGTCAAGGCCATCATGGCGGGATAAAGGGACGCGAGGGGGTGGAGTGACGCGTGGGGGAGCGCGCGGCGGGGGGTGGCGGGGCGGGCGGGGACGTACGCGGGGCGGGCGCCCCCCTCAGCTGCGGCGGGGCGCGTGGGGGAGAGGGACGGAGGGGCGGGACGGGGGGTGTGCGCGGTCCCCCCCATCTCATTAAGGGCAAACACGAGTGGCGAGCGAGCGTTTTGTCAGGGCACGCTGCACCGACCAGACCCCGCGGTGGCACCGCCGCCGCCCGCCCGCCCGCCCGCCCGCCCGCCCGCGGCCACCCGCCGGTAGCCGTCACCCCCGCCGGCGGGTGGTGCGGGTGCTCCCGCCCCCCCCCTCCCCCACGACGCGGGTGGTCAGCTTTTGGCGGCCCCGCCCTCCCCGCCCCCCCCCCGCCGCCGCCGCCGCCGCCGCCACCTTTTTCTTCTTCCGCCGCGGCGCGTCGCTGTCGTCGCTGTCCCCCCCCCCGTCGTCCCCGTCGTCCCCGTCGCCGTCGCCGTCGGCGGCGGCCGCCGCCCCCGCCGGCGCGTGCCCCCACAGGTACACGTTGAACGAGGAGCCCGACGCGATCACGTCCGCGGCGGGGTGCCACCGGTTGACCGGCGCCACGTGCCGCAGCCGGTGGTCGTGGAGGCTGTCGAGCAGCACCCCCCCGCGGGCGGCCGTCCCGCCGCCCCCCTCACCCCCCAGCGAGTAAATGTCAATCGGGTGCAGCCGCCGGACGCCCGGCGTCGGCCCCGGCAGCGGGTAGTCCTCGCCGAGGTAGCGGCCGACCGCAAAGAGGTGGTCGTCCCGCCCCCCCGCCGACGGCCGCGCCTGCCACACCGCCTTGAACGGGCTGAGGTACTGGTTAAAGTCGTGCGAGTGGACCACCTCCGCCGCGGGCGGCGCCGCCGCCCCAAACGCGTGCACGTCCCACACCCGCAGCCGGTTGTCCTGGCACGTGGCGAGCAGCCGCGAGCCCGTCGCCGGCGAAAAGTAGGCCGAGTTCATGACCCGCGTCGCGCTGTACGCGCCGACGGCGGCAGCGTCGAGGCGGGCAGCCGCCGACCCGCGGCGGGGCGCCGCGTCGCCAGCGCGGCCGCCGAGCATGCGCACATCCCACAGCCGCACCGCGTGGTCATTGCCCGCGGTGGCGAGCAGCCGGTGCTCCCGCGCGCACACGTCCACGCTGTTGACCTTGCCCCGCCGGTGGACGTCCGCGACCGCCACGCCGCCGCCGCCCGCCCGCGGGTCCACCGTGTGCAGCTGGCCGCGGTCGTCGCCAACGTAGAGGGCGCCCGTTGGGGGGTGCAGCGCCATGCCGCCGGCCATCACCACGTCGCTCGTCCACCCGCGGGGGTTGAGGTTGAGCAGGTGCGCCGGCGCGGCGACACCCGACGGCGGCGGTCCCGTGGGGGGGGCGTACGCCGCGTGCACCGTCGCGGTCGCTGATGAGCCGCGGGCGGCGGCGTGCGGCGTGACGCGGCGGGTGCTGCCGGCCCGGCGCGACACGCCGTACTGGTCGACGGGGCCCGCCGCGACGGCGGCCAGGTCAAACGGCACGCGCAGGACAGAGCCGTCGGCGGCGGTGGTGTACATGGCGTCGGGGGCCCGGGCGGGGTCAAACACCACCGCCGTGATGTTGGCGTGGTGCACCCGCACCGCCCGCGCGGGGGTGGTGTAGTGCAGCGCACGACGCGCGGCGCCGCCGTCGCCCCACTCCCCGCCGCCGCCATTGCCGTTGCCGTTGCTGCTGCCGTCGTCGTCGCCGCCCTTGTCGCCACCACCACCGCCGCCGCCACCGCCGGCGGCAGCGACGGCGGCGGCGGCGGCGGCGGCACTCGCCAGGCGGGCGGCGACGCCCAGGTCCACCCCGTGCCGCCACAGCGCCACGTTCCCCCGCTTATCCGCGGCGACGAGCAGCTCCGGCGCGCCCGGCGGGAACTCGAGCGCCGTCACCCGCCGCTGCAGCAGCCGCACGCCTGCGGCCACAACGCCCGCCCCCAGGATGGGCGGCCGGAGGGCAAGCCCCCGCGACAGCGCCGCCGCCGCGTGCGGGGCGGCGGCGACCTGGCGGGCGGCGGCGTAGCCCGGCGGCCGCGCCGCCGCCGACCGCGCCCGCCGCGACGCCGCCGCCGACGACAGGTGCGCGTACGGCACCGCCCGGTGCGGGCAGTCGGCCGACAGGTGGCCGTGGCGCTTGCAGATGTAGCACGGCCGGCGGGGGCAAGTCAGGTGCGTGTGGCCGGCCGTCGAGCAGAAGAGGCACACGTTGAGCGCCGACGCGTTGCGGAGGAGCTTGAAGCGCAGCGCCCCGCGGGGGGCCGCCGCCAGCGCCGCGGCGGCGAGGCGGTCGGCGGTGCTGACGGCGGCGCCGGACGCGGCGGCCGCTGCCGGCGTCGCCGCCGCCGGCCGGCCCCGACGGCGGGGGGGGGGGGCGCCGCCGCCGTTGCCACGGCCGCCCACGCCGTCCTCCCCTTCCTCGTCCGACGCGTCAGACGATTCGGCCGACGCGGGCTGCACGTCCAGGTCCTCCTCTGAGGGGATAAACTCGCCGTCATCGCTGCTGTCGGCCATGGAGCCGGCGAAGGAGAAGGGGGGGCGGGCGGGAATGACAATGCGGGAAAGCAGACCGGAGCACAGGGCCAGGAGGCGGCAGAGGGGGGGGGGAGGGGCGGCGGCGAGTGCTCGCCGCGGGGTGCCACCACCGCGCGTGCCACACGAGCAGGAAGCGTCCCGACCAAGCGGGCGCGCCGGCGTTGATCGCGCTGATGTGGGCACCGCGTGGAACGCACCCGCACGGCACCGGGCGGCCGCAGCGTGACGTTGCGCACACAGACGACCACGACCGTCTTGTGGTCGATCGTCCCCACACCTTGCAAAGCGTGGCCCCAGGGGCCCGTGTGCGGAGGGGTCTCTGTCGAGGAGGCGCGCGCGTCGCGGCGGATCAACGCCCGTTTGCAACGAGGGTCGGATCAAAGGCTCACGGCGGCCGACTGGGATGGCCGTATGTACGTACTTGAAATGAATCTTCCAATCGATTTGCCACGTGGCACGACGCTACCAATTCGACATTCTTAAGTAAATAGAAAATGGTATTACAATTGCCCCCCCGTTGCCGAGCGGAGCGGCATCATTGATCGAGTGTCGCCACTTTGCGAGGATGCGCCACCCGACCAGAGATCCGGGCGGCGGCCCGCGGGGACGCGTGCGGGGCGCGTGACCCACCACGCTCGCCACCCGCGCTATCCAGGAAGGGGATGCCGCTCCTGCTGCGGCCGCGGGCATTGGCGGCGGCCGCGGCGGCGGTTTGGCGGTGCGGGGCCGCCGCCGCCCCTCCCCCCGTCCCCTCTCACGAGCCCAGCGATGTTCCACCGGACCGTGCATTCCGGAATGGCATGGCGTGGCGTCTCTTTGTCGGGTTGGCCGAGTCGTCCGCCTCGGCCAAGGTGGCGGCGGATGACCGTGGGGGACAAGCGTCCCCCGCCGCACAATATAGCGAGCGGTGCACGCGGGCGGGGGGGGGGGGGTAGGGAGGGGGAGGGGGGGGAGGGGGGGGGGGCGGGCCGGATCGCATGGGATCGAACGCCCCCCAGAGGGATTTGATAACAGGGGGGGTGTTATCCAATTATCAAACCCCCCTCACGACCTCTGGGGGGGGGTTGGATAACATGTTATCCAACCCCCCCCAGAGGTCGTGAGGGGGGTTTGATAACTGGATAACACCCCCCGCTGTTATCAAGTCCCACTGGGGGGCGTTTGATCCCATGTGACGCGGCCCGTGCCCCCCCCCCCCCGCCCCCACCCCCCCCCCACCCCCCCCCACTCCACGCAACCCCGCCCCCCCCCCCCCCCCACCCCCACTCCCCCCACCCCCCGCCGTTCCCCACCTCCCCCCACCCCCCCCCCTCCACCCCCCCCCCCACCCCCCCGCACCCCACGCAACCCCCCCCCCCCCCACGGCGACGGCCGTGTCCACTGCCGAGCACGGCCGCTGGTGGGTGACGGCGACAGAGGGGCAGGAAGCAGACATCCGAAAGGATGTGGAGGAGGGCGCGCCGGGCGAGACGTCCATCGCCCACCTGGGGCGCTCCTTCCTGTACCGGGCCGACGCGTCCACCGCCGAGGGGCTCACAGACGAGGACGCGTCGGACGGTTCCACCGACGTGGCGGACGTCCCCGGCGGCGGCCACTCGGACTTGGCCCTGGACACTGAGTCACCTTGGCGCGCGTCGGTCGGGTGGACGGCCGACGGCGGCGGCGGCGGTGGCGGTGGCGGCCGGGGTGCGGCCGACGCGGCCGACGCCAACGGCAACCTGGGAGACGGCGCCCCCACCGCCACTGCGACGGGCGCGCTTGCCGTCCGCCACGCGTCGCTAGCCCGCCTCCTCCGCAGCGTCACCGTCTCGTACGCGGCCATGTGGGTGCTCCTCGCGCGCGTCGCGCTGCTCTCCTTTGCCGCCGCCGTTCACCGCGTGTCCATGGGCGCGTCACCCGGCCTGACGCCCTACGCGTCGACCGCCCTCGTCGCCGCGGACCTGGTCCTCGCGGCGCTCTTCGCCACCCCCGCCCTCGTGTCGCTCGCGTCCGACGTCGCCGCCGCCGCCACGCCCGCCGCCCCGTCCGTTGCCACCGCCGCGCTCGCCGCCGTGTCCATTATCGGCGTGGCGCTGCCGGCGGGCGCGCTCGCCGGCGTCGCGTCCACCCGGTCCACACCCGCCGGCTACCTCTACGCCCTGCTCTTGCTGCCAGCAACGGTGGCGGCGTTTGGATGGCGCCACACCGCCCTCCTCCGGCGGCAGCTGCTGGTGGCGCCGACGCGGTCGGCCGACGCCGCCCGCCTCCACGCGGTGGACTTTTTGTGGACGGCGCCGACGGCAGCGGCGGACGGGTGGGTGGTGGCGGAGGTGGCGTCGATGGGGGATACGGTGCGGCTGCACCGGTACGGGACGCGGGAGGGGGCGCCCGCGGAGGAGGAAGAGCCAGACAGGTCGGTGGATGTTGAGGCGGGCGGCGGCCGCGTCGACGGCGGCCGCGACGGCGGCGGCGGTGGCGCTCAGGAGGCGGACGGGTCCCCCCCCTTGTCCCCTCCCCCCCTGCTCCCCACGGCCGACGCGGCACCGCCGTCCACCACCGACGGCAGCGGCAGCTGGGGCAGCCTCCCCCCCCCCCCCCCCCCCCGGCGGCGGCCACCCCGTGCGGGTATCCCGCAACCGCGGGCGCCCCGCGTGGCCCGCGCTGCTCGCCACGCTCGTCGCGCACAGCCGGTCCGGGTCGGCGGTCGGGGTGTTTGTGTGTGGGCCCGCCGCGATGGCCGCCGTCGTCCGCGCGGCGGCGCGGCGGGCGATGCGCGACAGCCGCCGGCGGGGGCGGTGTCCAGCGCGGGGCGCGGAGGGGGCGTACGGCGTGGACGTGCGCCTGACGGTGCGGGCAGAGCACTTTTGAGCCGCGGGGCGGGAGGGGCCGAGCGGACAAACTGTACATAGGATGGGCGGTGGGCAGCCATGAGGACGGCAAGAGACTGGTGGGCAGGGAGTCGGTCGGCCGTGTTGGTCAGCGTCCCTGGTCAGCCGCGGGCGCCAGCCGCCCGCCCCCCCCGGCAGCCGCCGGCGACCCCTCCCCCCCCCCCCCCACCACCGCCAGGCGGTACTTGAGGTCGAGGCGGGCGCCCCCCCCCCCCCCCGCCCACCCCCTCCCCTCCTTGTGCCGCCCGCGCCCGCCCGCGCCGACCGCGTCGGCAATCGCCGCCGCGAGCGGCCGCCGCGCGCGGAGCAGCGCCTTGGTGCGGTCGCCGAGGCGGGCGGGGAAGCGGATGCCCGCGGCGGCGGCGGGGAGCTTGACGACCGCCGCGTCCACGCCACGGAGCGTAACGGTCAGCGCCGTCGGGCCGCCGAGCGGGGGCGGCCGCCACGCCGCCGACGCCGCCGCCGTCGTCGGCACGCCCGACGAGGAAGACCCGCCGCCATAGGATGGTGGCGGCGGCTGCCACGGTGCGGGCGGCCGCGGCAGCGCCCGGACCAGCCGCACGTCGGCGAGGACCGCCCCGCCCGTGCCCGGCAGGCGCGCGCGGACGCGCAGCTGGAGGGTCGACGGCCGCCCCGCGGCGGGCGGGCGGAGGCGGAGTCGTGCCGCGACGGCGGCGGCGCCCACCTTGACGTCCACCCACGGATCGATCGCGGGCGGGGGGCCCAGCCGCCGGGCGGGACGCCCTCCTCCACAGGCACGTGGGGGGGGGGGGGGGAGGCGGCGCGTGCCGCCCCCACCCCCACCCCCAGCCGCCGCCGCCGCCGCCGCGGGCGTCCTCACGGACGTCACGGGCGTCGCGGCCGTCGCGGGTGCCTCCCCCCCCCACCCCCACCCGCCACGGCGGTCGCCACCCCGGTAGCGGCGGTCGGCCGGCGGCGGCGGCGGCGGCGGCGGCGGCGGCGGCAGCGCGGCGAGCGGCACGCGGAGCGTCACGGCCGGCTTGACCTTGACCCACGGCGCCGGCGCGAGCGTCTGCTTGAGCCGCACCGCCGTGTCGGCGGGCGTGTCGGCCAGCCGCAGGTACGCGTCGGTCGTCGCGTACTTCCACCGCCAGGGGTCTTCGGGGAGGGGGCCGCCACGCCCGCCCGCGACGGCGCCGGCGGCCGCGTCGGCGGCGGCAACCGCGTCCGCGGCGGGCGTGTCCGCTGCCGGTGGGGGCGTGTTGGGGGCGGGGGGACCGTGGCGTGCGCGTTGGGCCGGCACCGGGGGAGGGGACGGCGGCGGCGGCGGCGCCCGCCGCAGCGGCCGCGACGGCGCTGGCTGCGGGCGCGGCGGTGGCGGGCGAGCGGGTGGGCCGGCGGGGCCGTCGTCGTCGAGCGGGACGGCGGAGAAAAACTCGCGCACCGCGCGAAAGGACGGGGCCATCGTAGCAGGGGGGCGGGTGACGGAGGGGATGGCCCACAAAGGCACAGGAGGGGGCGGGGAGGAGGCGTGGTCGTCGGGGCGTCGGTGGTCGTCGGGGTGTCGGTGGGGGTGGAGCGCCCGGTCGGAGTGCGGTGCGGGCGAGAAGACCGCTTTGCGTGCTCGGCGCGAAACGCCGAAAGGTCCGTGATCAGTGTACAGCAGTACAGAAGACTGTACGGCTGGTACATGTGCGCTGTGTCCCGAGATACACGGCAGCTGTCATCGATTATAACTGTAGGGAGTGCACACATCGCACACGAGCACGTGGCTGTCAACCAATGGAACCATTTCGCGTCCAATCAGCCGCTTCCCAGGTAATTGAGCCGACACGTTGACGTCCTTGTCGGCGGAGGCTGGCCAGCCGCAACTCCCCCTCATCCGCCAGCGTTTGCGACTGTCGACCGTAGTGCGGTGCGGGCACGCAGCCAGGACGGCCGCTGGGCCAGCCGGTCGGCGCCGGCGCGACGCCACCCTCCCCGCCGGCCGTCGACGCCGCGGCGATTGTGGGGGACGGCCGCCGCCGGCCGCCGCGGCCACCCGCCAAGTCTCAACGGCTGCCCGCCGTCGGCCGCGGCGGGGCGGGGCGCGCCGCGGTCGGCGCTCGCCGCGGCGACGGGGGCGCGTCTCACTCCCAGTAGCCGCCGTGCTAGCAGCGGCGCTGACGACGACCGCCTCTGCTTTTTTTCTTCTTGTTTCTTTGGCTGGCAGGGTTCTTCCCTCCCTCGTGTTGTTCTTTTTCTTGTTTTGTTTAACGTGGTGGCTACCGCCTCGGTGGGCGTTTTGGCTCCTCCCCCGCCCACGCCCCGGAACGACCGTGGGGTGGCCGCCGCCATGGCCACCACCACCGCCGCTGCCACGGACCGCGGCGCGACCGTGCTGGACGTTGCCGGCACCCGCGTATGCGTCGAGGCCGCGCTTGCGGCGGGCCGGCTGCCGCCAGACGTGCCTGCCGACGCGGAGGTGGCGGTGGCGGCGGCGGCGCTCGACGCGGTCTTTCACCACCGGCTGGACGTGGCGGTCGCGCTCGACGTCGTCGCCCTCACGCTCGTGCCGCCAGGCCTGGGGGGGGAAGGGGGGGGGGGCGCCGCGGCGTCGACGGCTCCCGCTGCCGACGGCAGCGGCAGCGCGCGGGAGGCGACCGCGGCGGCGGCGGCGGCGGCGGCGGCGGCGGCTGCAGCAGACGCGGCGGCGCCCCCCCCCCGGCGGTCGCCGTTACCCCCCCCCTCGTCGGCCGACGGCCCCGCCGAGCTCCGCGCCCGCCACGGCGCCGCGTTTGCCGCGCTGCGCGCGGCCACTGGCGGCGGCGGCGGCCGCTCCGGCGTGTGCGGCACGGTCTGGCGCAAGGACGAGCTCGCCTACAAGTGCCGCACCTGCGAGCGGGACCCGACGTGCGCCATCTGCGTCGCGTGCTTCCGCGCGGGCGACCACACCGGCCACGACTACAGCATCATCCGCACAGGCGGGGGGTGCTGTGACTGTGGGGACGGCCAGGCGTGGCGGGCGGCGGGGTTTTGCTCGCGCCACGGGGGGGCGTCGGCCGAGGCGGACGACCCGGCGGCGGCGGCGCCACCGCCGCTGCGCGCGCGGATTGGGGCGGTCGCGGCGGTGGTGGGGGACGCGGCGGTCGCGGCGGTGGCGGAGGTGGTGGCGGCCGCCGCGGCGGCGGCGACGCTGGCGGACGCGGCCGCCGCCGCGGCGGTAGCGGCGTCGGTGGCGGCGTCGGCCGCGGTGGCGGGGGGGAGGGGTGGGGGGGGCAGGGGCGACACGACGGAGGGGGAGGGGGGGGGGGGGGGCGGTGGTGGCCGCGGCGCGCCCGCCCGGGCCGCTGGGGCCCCTGCCGGCGGCCACGCGACGGCGGCGGGGCGTGGCGGCGGCGGCGGCGGCGCCGCCGACGGGGCGGCGCCGCGGCGGCAACCACCGCCCCCCACGGCTGCCGCCCGCGCAGACACACGCCGGCGGCTGCGCGGCGTACGGCGGCGGCTCGCGACGGCCGAGGCGATGGCGGTGGCGCTGCTCGGCTGGCTTCGTGCGCTCGTCGACACGGGCGACGGCGTGCGGCGGCTGGTGGGCGTGCGCCTCGCCGCGCCGGGCGCTGCTGGCGGTGACCCCCGGCGGGGCCCCCTGGGCGTGCCCTACACGCGCGGCAGCGGCGTGCCGCCGCACCTCGCGTCGGCGGGCCCGTCGTGGCTCGGCCGCATGCTCGCCATGGACGGCGGCACCGCGCTGACCGCCGCGGTTGCCGCGCAGGTGCACGCGCTCTACTACCAGCTGATTACAGACTTGGTCTTTAAGCGCGCGTTTCTCACCCACTTTGTCGCGCACTATGAGCGGTTTGTCGTTGCCGCGCTGACCGCCCGCCGGGGGGGGCGCCCGGGCAGGGATGGCGGCGGGCTGCTGCGGGGGGGGGGGGCGCTCGCGGGGGGAGGCGACACGCCGGGGGCGGCGCCGCCAGCAGGGCCCGCTGGCCCGCTCGCGGGGGGGGGCGCCGGGGGGGGCGCCGCAACGACGACCGCCGCGGCGGCGGGCGCGACGGCGGCCGCCGCCGCGGCGACCGCGGGCGCGCCGCCGCCGCCGCCGCCGGCGGGCGGCGCGGCGCACCGGTTTGCCGGCCCGCTGGGCGAGTTCCTCCCCGGCGTGCCGCACTTCCCCTTCCCCGGCGGCGGCGGCGGCGGCGAGCTCCACGCCCGCAACGGGGCGGTCGTTGCCGCCGCTGCGGGTGGGATGCTCTTGGCGGTGGGCGCGGCCACCGCGACGGGCATGACGGCGACGACGGCGGCGGCGGCGGTGGCGGCGACGGCGGCGACGGCGGCGGCGGCGGTCGGCGCGGCGCGCACGATCAACGCGCACGGGCACGGGCACGGGCACGGGCACGGGCACGGGCACGGGCACGGGCACGGTGGGGGGGGCGGCGGGTTTTTTCCGCCGCCGCCGGGCGACGCGCACGCGGACGCGCTGCTGGCGCCCATGTCCGACTCGGAAGACGGGGACGAGGAGGGGGCGGCCGGCGTTGCGGGGTCGGTGCCTGCCCCCGAGGAGGGGCGGGCCGTGCGAGCCGCCGCCGACGGCGGCGGCGGCGCCGCCGCCGATGGGGCTCCCATGGTGGTCGACGCCGCCGCCGCCGGTGAGCGCGCCGACGTGGACGTGGGCGGCGACGCGGGCGACGGTGGCACCTCGTCGGAAGACGAGGACGTCTCGGAGGACATTGGGGAGTCGAGCACGACGCGCTCTTCGGTGGACTACAACGCGGGCATCCCGTCGGAGAGTGACGACGACGACTCGTTTGTGGACGACGCGCCCGCCGACGGCGACGACGACGGGGAGCAGCTCGGCTTTGTGTTGCCTGCGTTTGGGGAGGCGGGCGACGACATTGAGGGCGCGTTTGGCGACGCCGTGGGTGCGGCGGACGTGGCGGGCGCGGCGTTGCTTCTCAACGGCGCGCTTGGCGGTGGCGACGGCGGCGGCGGCGGCGGCGGCGGCGGCGGCGGCGGTGGGGGTGGCGGCGGCGGTGTCGGGGGCGGCGGTGGTGGTGGCGGCGGCGGCGGTGGCGGCGCCGCAGCCGACGTGGACGATGGTGAGCGCCGTGGGGATATCCTCGAGAGCTTCTCCGTACAGCTCTTCACGGTGCCGGCACTCGTGCCCGACATGCTGCGCCCCGGCGGGCTGCTGCACGTACTGGTGCGCGTGCTCGGGGTGCTCTTCCGAAACGCCGCGACGGGCGCGTCCACCAACGCCAAGGTGATGGAGCCGCTGCCAGAGATTTCGCTTGCAGCGCTCAACGCGGAGGCCGAGGCGCTGGCGTCTGACGGGGGGGTGGTGGCGGGCGGCGGCCGCGACGGCGGTGGCCGTACGGGCACGGGTCGCGACGCGTCGGTGGTGGATGGGCATGACCCGATGGACGCTACGTTTGCGAATGTCGGGGCGTCTGGCATCCCCGACGGGGAGCGGGGTCACGCAATTGGCGACGGTGGTGGTGGCGGCGGCGGTAGCAGCGGCGGCGGCGGCGGCGGTGCGGAAACAGAGGACGAGCTGGACCACGTGGAGTTGGGGGACTGGACCATTGACGTGATTGACGAGACCGAGTGGAGTGGCGAGGTGATCTGGCGTGTCATGTACGACCTGCGCTATGTTCTCACGCACGTGGAGGTGTCGGCGGCGGTGGTGCACGGCCGCAAGGCGCTCTTCCGCTCGCTGGTTGCGCTGCTCGGCAAGTTCCAGTGCATGAACGCCGTCGTGCGGCGGCTCGGGATGCACGTGGAGCGGGATTCAGACGCGTGGGTGCCCGCCTTTTCGATGGAGCTCGACGTGTCCCTGCTCGTGGACCTCCTCGCCGCGGGCTTTACGGCCAAGCCGGCGGGGCCGCCGGCCGCCGGGGACGACGCGGTGGCCGCCGCGGCCGCCTTGTACGACTCCCGCTGCGCGGCGATCGCAGTGGTGCGGGCAGAGCTGGATCGCTACCTGGCGCGCTCCGCCGCGGCGCGTGCCGGCGGAGGCGGTGTCAGCGACGGCGGCACCCGTAGCGGCGGGGGTGGTCCGACGCGCGTGTCGACAGACCGCGTGTCGGTGCACCTGCCGCTCCACCGACTGCTGGCGCTGTTTGCCCACCACTTGTTGCGGTTGCACTCGGCGCCTGTCGGCGGGGGTGCGGGCGCCGCGGGCGCCGTCGCGCCCGGGACCCCCCCCCCGTGACCGCCGCGCGCGCGCTGGGCGGGGACAAGGACGTGGCGCCGTCCGAGGCGCTGGCGATTGGCGAGCCCGTTGCTTGCGCGCTGTCCCTCCTCGCGCAGGTGCGCGGCGGCATGTGGGTGCGCAACGGCCGGGCGGTGCAGGGCTCGGCGGTGCTCTACCGGTCGGTCTTTTGTGCCGACTGGTTTGTGGACCTGGACGTGTTCCTCCTGCAGCTGGTCGCGGCCGTCGCGGGGGGGAGGCGTTTGAGCGCCTCCTCCGCCGCGCGTTTGAACTCGACGCGCCCGCCACGACGGCCGCAGGGGTCGAGTCCCCGCCGACGCCGGCGGGTGCGGCCGTGATGCGCACCTCGCCCGACCCGGCGGCCGCGTGGGTGTCGCCGGCTGACACCGCGGTGGGTGGCGCGCCCGCC
The DNA here is from genome assembly GCA_008729055.1 of Pyropia haitanensis. Taxonomy (NCBI): domain Eukaryota; phylum Rhodophyta; class Bangiophyceae; order Bangiales; family Bangiaceae; genus Pyropia; species Pyropia haitanensis. The sequence continues at coordinate 526,709 of SDUX01000010.1, forward strand.
GCGGGCGGGGCGGCCGCACCCGCAGCCACGGCGGCGGTGGCGGCGTCCGCCGCCGTGGGTGGCGGGCCGCCCGGCACGGCGGCGGCGGTGGCCGCGCCACCCCCCCCAGCAGGGCCCGCGGCGCCCGTCGCGAGGCCGGCCGCCGCCGCCGCCGCGGCCGCGCCACCCGCCGGGGCGCGGCCCAACCTGGCGGCCCTCTCCGCCGAGGTCCGCTCGTTTGTGCTATCGACGCTCGCCGACGACGCGCCGGAGCGGGTGCGGGAGGCGGCGGAGTTTGAGCTCCAGCGGCTGCTGCTGACGCACCGGCTGGAAGGGCAGCTCGCGGAGTTGGGCCGCCGCCGGGAGGCCCTCATGGGCACGCTGTGGGCAGCGCGGCGGGCCGACTTTGAGGCCAACCACCGCGCGCTGAGTGACTTGCAGGCCCGCCTGGCCGTCGTCCAAGCTGCGGGGGTGGGGGCGGCGGCGGCGGCGGCGGCGGCGGCGGCGGCACCGGCTGGCGCGGCGGCGGCGGCCCCTTCGGCAGAGGCGGCGGCTACAACGCGCGCGACGCAGGCAGCCGTTGCGGAGCTGTACGCCGAGGCCGCCACGACACGCCGGCGGTTGGACGTGGTCGACGCGGACCACGCGCGGCGGCTGCAGTGGACGGGCCAGGCGCTGGGCGAGCAGCAGCGGCAGCTGCGGTCTCGGCAGGAGCGCATCATTGGGCTGCTGCGGCGGCACGAGAGCTGGCTCCTCGAGGTGGTGCCCACCCACTGGGCGGGCACCGCCGCCGCGGCGGCGGCGGCCGCGACGGCCGCGGCGGACACGCCGGTGCCGCGGGACCGCCGCCGCATGCGGCGGGAGCTGCTGATGCTCCTCGAGCCGACCTTTGGGCCGCCCGCCGCGGACCCAGAGGAGGGCCTGATCGTGCCCATCTCGCCCGAGCCGACCGCCCCGGTGGCGGGCGAGTACACCGCGTCGGTGCTGTCCGACTACCTGGCGCTGTTGGCGCAGGTGGTGGGCGAGCGCGCCCGCGCGGGCTTCCCCGCCAGTGACCTGCTCAAGCGCAAGGTCCTCACCCGGCTGGCGGTGGCGGACCAGACGCACTCGCAGCTGCTGCGGGCGTGTCCGCGGCGGCTGCTCCACGCACGCCCGTCGACGGCGGTGCCCCCACCGACGGCAGCCGCGGCGTCGGCCGACGCGTCATCCTCGGGTGACGCGGCTGGGCCTGTCGGCGCGGGCGGCGCGGCCGCCGCCGACCCGACGCCCCCCGAGGGTCGCGGCTGGGAAGAGGAGCCCGCCTGCGGTGGCCCCGACCTGGTGTCTGCTGCCCTTCGCTCCGTGGCGGTCTTTACCCAGCCGCAGGAGATGGAGCAGGGGCGCTACCGCCTCATCCCGTCGGCGTGGTCGCTGTTTGACCCCTTCACCCCCCACCTGACCGCCCGCGAGCGGACGGCCGCCGAGCAGCGCCGCGCGGCGGTGCGGGCGCGCGCGCGGCAGCCGCCGTCGCTCATCCCCGACGAGGTCGTCGCGGAGCGGCCGGTCCTGGCCCCGCTCGCGCACCTCGTCGCGTCGGTCGCGGCGGCGGCGGTGGCGGACACCGCCCCCGCGGGGGTGGTGCTCATCCGCGCGGGCGTGGGGCTTGCCGCCGCCGCGGCGGGGCTGGAGGAGGCCCTCGCCGCGGCGGTGCACCTGCTGGTGGTGGCGGCCGAGGCGGGCGGCGACGGCGGCGGGCTGTACGCGGCGGTCGCGCCGCCGGCGGGGCGCTCCTGTAGGGTGCTCGCCGCCGCCGTGTCGCTCGTTGCCGACGGGGGGGAGGCGGCCCGGGAGCACCGGGCGGGGCTCCTCCGCGCGCTCGCCGCCATCCGCCGCGCCGCGGGGCCGGCCGTCCGGGCGTACATTTGTGAGCGGCTGCCGCGGCTGTTTCGGTCGCCGTCGCCGACGGACCGGGAGGGGGGGGGGGGGGGGGGGGGGGAGGTACGTGCGTTTGCGGGTAACAAGCGGAGCGTGGAGCAGGCGGCGGCGGGCGGTGCGGCCGACGGTGCCGCTGCTGCTGGCCGTGGCGGCGGTGGCGGCGGTGGCGGCGGCCGCAGCGACGGTGGCGGTGGCGGTGGTGGCGGCGGTGGCGGCGGCGGCGGCGGGGGTCCCGGTGGGTGGCCACCAGGCCCCGGTCGCGCCGGCTGGGACGCCACCGGTGCCCGGTCGCCCAGCCCCGCCCCGGTCGGGGACAGAGGGGACGGCGGTGGCGGTGACGGCGGCGGCCCAGGCGGTGGCGGCAGCGACACGGAGGAGGTGGCCGCGCGGGCGGCACGGCGGGCGGCGATGAAGAAGCGCCAGGCCGAGGCGATGCAGCGGATGCGCGCGCAGCAGCAACAGTTTGCGGCGTCCATTGGCGTGGCGGCCGGCGGCGACGGCGGCGGCGAGGGGGGGGGGCGCGTCCCCGCCCCGGCCGCCGCCGCGCACGGCGCGGCGGCCGCGCTGCCGGGCAGTCGGTTGGCACATGGGGTGACGCCTGGTGCCGCGACCGCCGATGGCGGCGGCGGCGGCAGTGGGGCCGCCGCCACGCCCGACGGTGCGCCTGCGCGGCCGCGGTCCCCCCTGCGGCAGGGCAGCCCGGCCGGCTCGACCATGTCGGACGGTGACGGCGGCGGCGGCCTGGCGGCCGCCGCCGCCCGTCGCCCCGCCGCCACGCCCGCCGACGCGCGCGCCGCGGCTCCCGGCATTGTGCTCGACGGCACGGCCGCCGGCGACGCGCCCGCCGCGTGCGCGCTGTGCCACGAGGGGCCCGCCGACGGCGGCGGCCGGCAGGTGCTGGCGTACGTGGCGCTCGCGCAGGCGACCAACCTGCCGCAGCGCGCCGCGCGGCTGTCGGCAGTGGCCCTGCCGGGCGCGGCCGCGGCCGTTGCCGGCGACGACGCGGACACCCGCGGCGGCGACGGCGCCGGCGCCGGCGCCGGCGCCGGCGCTGGGGGGGACGCACCCGCCACGTCCCCGTGGGCGCCGCCCGCCGCCGCCGCCGCCACCCCCGCCGCGCTGCAGTCGGCGCTGTCGGCGCTGGGCAGTACGCTGTCGCGGCCGCCGCCCACGGCGGCGGTGCCGCCGACCGCTGCCGCCGTCGACACCCCCGTGGAGGTGCGCGCGGTGCCCGCCGCGGCGGCCGCCGCCGCGGCGGCGGGCCTCGACTGGCGCGCCCTCCGCGGCGGCTACGACGCCGCCGCGCCGGCGGGCACGCACGTCGGCGTGTGCGGCCACGCGCTGCACGTGGCGTGCTGGGCGCGCTACGCCGCCGCCCTCCGCGCGTCGGCCGCGGCGGACGCGCCGTATGAGGGGCGCAACGTGGCGGACCTTGCCGCGGGCGAGTTCCTCTGCCCGGCGTGCCGGCGGCTCGCCAACACCCTCCTGCCGGTGGTGCCCGCTGCAGCGGGGGGGGGGGGGGCGCTGGCGCGCCCGTCGCCGACGCGTTGGGTGCTCGCCGCAGACACAGCCGCCGCCGACGCGGCCGCTTGGGGGGGGTGGGGGGGGGGGATGACGCGCCGGCCGCTCCCTTGACCGCCCTCGTCGGCCGCGCGCGCCGCCTCGCGGCGGCGCCGCTGCCGCTGCAGTGGCGGCCGCGGCCGGCGCCGGCGGCGCCGGCGGCGCGCGCCGCGCCGCCCGCCGCGGCGGCGGCCGCGGGTGGGCGGGCTGTCGCGTTCCGCTTTCCGGGCTCGCCGCCGGCGGGCGGCGCGGCCGCCGTGTTTGGCACGCCGTTTGGTCGGCCCCGGGGAGGGGGCGGGGGGGGGGGGGGCGGGGGGGGCGTGGGCGGCGGCCACCCCAGCCGGCGGCCGGGGGCTCGCCTTGCTTGCCGCCGCCGCACCCGCCGCGCCCGCCGCGCCCGCCGCGCCCGCCGCGCCCGCCGCCGCCGCCGCCGGCCACGCCGCCGACGCGGGCGCCGCGGCAGCCACGACGGCCCCGGCAGCGGTCGCGGCGGCCGCGGCGGAGGCGGCCCTGGCGGTGGCAGACGCGGCCGTCGCCGACGCGGCGGCCGCGGTCGACGCGGCCGTGGCCGCGGTGGCCGCCCGGCGGGCGCTGCCAAGGGGTACGAACGGTGCGGGTGGCGGCAGCGGCAACGGCGGCGGCGACGGCGCCGTTGACGCCGCCGCCGCCGCCGCCGCCGCGACCGCCCCCACCGCGGCCGACGCCCCCGACGCGGCGGCGGCGGCGCTGCGCGTGCTCCTCGCCGCGCTCGGCGCGACGGTGGGCGCCACCGAGGTGGCGGCTCGCGCCGACGGCGGCGCCGCGCCGCGGTCGACGCTGACGGCGGTGCGGTGCCTGCTCGGCGCGGCGCGGGCGGTGGCCGCCGGGGGGGGGGGGGGGTGCTCCGCGCGGCGGCGCTGCGCACGCTCCTGGGTGCGGTGACCGGCGGCACGCCGCCGCCGCCGCCGGGGGTGATGGTCGCGGCCACGGCGGAGGAGGGAGTGGCAGCACGGGGGGGGGCCGCCGCGGCGGCCGCGGCCGCGGCCGACGCGGCGGCGGCGGTGGCGGCCGACGCGGACCCGCTGGCGGTGCTCGTCTACCTGCTCGCGCTGTGGCCGTCGGCTCCGGTGGCGGCGGCGGCGGGCGGCGCGGGCGGCGCGGCGGCGGCGCCCGCCGCCGCCGCGCCCGCGGCCGACGGCCTCGGCTTTCCCGCGGTCGAGGTGGGGGCGCTTGTCCGCCTCGGCTGGGCGCTCGCCCTGCGCCGCGCGGCGGCGGCCGCGGCGGCGGGCGGCGGCGGCGGCGGCGGCGACGGCGTGCGGGGTCGCCTCCCCGTTGACGCGGCCGTCACCCTCCACGCGCTGCTCTACCTCCGCCGCACGGCGGTGCTGCTGGCGGCCATCCTGCCGCCCCGCCGCGACGCCGACGGCAACGGCGATGGCACCGCTGGGGATGGCCGCGGCGGCGGCACGCCCGACCCGGCCGCGCTGGGCGTCCTCGCCGCGCACGTGCCGGCGATTGACCCGGCGGCCGGCGGCGGCGACACCCCGGCCTGGCGCGCGTGCGTCGACGAGTGCCGGCGGCTGGCGGCGGCGCTGTGGCTGCCGCTGCCAGCCGACCTGGACGCCGGCAGCAGCGGCGGTGGCGGCTGGGCGGCCCTGGCCGCGGCTGCCGGCGGCGGCGGCAGCGTCGCGCGGCCGCGGCTCGTGGCGGGCGCGGTACCCCGGCGGGTGGGCCTCATCCCGCTCCCCCCCCTCTTCCAGACGCTCCTCGAGGCCCACGACGGCCGCCGCTGCAGCGCGTGCGGCCGGCCGCCGCGGTCACCCGGCGGCGCGCTGTGCCTCCTCTGCGGCGCGCTCGTCTGCGCGTCGGGCCCGTGCGGCGGCGGCCGTGGCCACGGCCGGCGGTGCGGGGCGGGGGTGGGCGTGCTGCTGGTGCTCAAGCTCACCACCGTCATTGTGCTGCGCGGCGACCGGCGGGCGCTGTGGGGGAGCCCCTACCTGGACGAGTTTGGGGAGGAGGACACGGACCTGCGGCGGGGCAAGCCGCTGCACCTGTCGCGGCACCGGGTGGCGGCGCTGGAGCGGCTGTGGCTGCGCCACGGCTGGGATGGGGATAGCCGGCTGCTGGCCGCGACGCTGCTCGCGCGGTCGGGGCAGCTGCTGGATGTGGTGTGAGGGGGGGGGGGGGGGGGGGTGCGGCGTGGGGGGGGGAAGGTGCGGGGGGGGGGCGGGGTAGAGGGGGGAGGCGGGGGAGGGGTGGGCGTTGGGTACGGCGGGGGAGGCGCGCTGCGCAGCGTGTGTCCTAGACCAAATGAACAGAGACAAACCCGCGTCGCCTGCCGTGGTCCGTTCCAAGACGCACGCCGTCGACGCCACTTCAGTCGTGTGCCTACCGGGGTCCGTTTCCAGCCCCTGGCCGTTGACGCCACTCCTTCCGATGTGGCGGGCGGTGTGGCCACCCACCATCGGCACGTTTCTCCCGACGTGGGTGCCAACGCCAGGTAGGGCCTCCCAAACTGACATCATAACGACGTGCACCACGACGGTGGGCTTCAAGGAGGACGGGGACCGCAACGACCGGCTGCGCAAGCAGGTGCAGGGCGGCTACTATGAGCGCCCCAACCCCAACCCCAGCCGTGGCGGCGCCGACCCCCAACACAACGGGCGTCACCGGAGGCCTGCCTACGACGCCAAGCGCCCGTGTGCCGCCCCACTCTGCCGCGCGCCCGTCGCATGGGACTGCGGCGGTGTTTGGGGGGTTTGGCTCCAGTCTAGTGCCGGTGGGCGCATCCCACGTTGACGGCTCGGCGTCGAGACGCCCACTGGCGGAGTCGGTGGTCGCCGCGCCGCGCCGTGTCACGCTTGTGATGGCGGGAGAGGTTGCGAGGACCACCGCTTTGCAAAGCCAGCACTTTAATGACTTGACGGCGGCTGAATCGATAGCCTAGACAAGCCGGCCGAGGGGAAACCGTGGACGAGGGAGGGCCGAGGAGCGTCCGTGACGATCGGTGTGGGCGGCCGACTTCACCGCAGCATCCAATGAAGCGGGATCGTCGTTGGATCAAGCGGATCGCTGCGGTGGCGGTGGCGGTGGCGGTGCGGCCGCGTCCCCAGCGCCCCAGTCGTCTCCCCCGTCCCTCCCTCGCTTCACCCCCACCACTGCCGCGCGCTCCGCCCCTGCTTCCCCCCGCTCCCCCCCAACCCCCTGTCCTCCCCCCCCGCGACCCCTCTTTTCCATTACACCCCCGTTGAGCTCCCTTTGTTTCCAGTCAGCCCTCCTCGTCCACACGGCCTGCACACCTCGTCCCTCACCTCTGACCCACCTCGCCCTGCTCCCCCTCCCCCCCCTCCACCATCCGCCGCTTCTCTCCCTCCCCCTCATTCCCGTACCGCCGGCTGCTCCCCCCCCACCTTCCCGTCGCGATCAGGCGGCACCATGCTCGCGGGCCTGCCGGCACTCGTCCGCCCAGCGGCCGCCCGCGGCGGGGCGGCGGCGGCGGCGGCGGCGGCGGCGGCGGCGGCGGCGCGCGGCGGCGGTCCCCCGTCTTTTGTCAGGCGGTGCCGCCGCCGCGGCGCCGCGCGCGCGGCGGGCGGCGGCCCGTGGGCAGGGGCGGGCGGTTTGCCTGGCGGCACGTCTCCCCCCCCCCCCCTCGCTCCCCCCGCCGCCGGCCACCGACCGGCCGCTTTGGTGGCGGGCACCCCCCCCACTCCCCCCCCCCCCACCGCCGCGTCCGTGCCCACCCTCCCACCCATGATCTACCACCCCGACTACACCGTCACGCCATGGCCACCCCACCACCGCTTTGTCATGAGCAAGTTTGCCGACACCGCCGCGCACCTCACCGCCACCGGCCTCGTCCCGGCCACCCACTGGACGCGGCCGTCTGCACCCCCCCGCTCGGCCCTCCTCGCCGTCCACGACGCCGCGTACGTCGACGCCTTCCTGTCTGGTACGCTGTCGCCCACGGCGGAGCGGCGGATTGGCTTTCGGGGGCTGTGGTCGCCCGCGCTCGTGCAGCGGACGGTGCTCGAGGTGGGCGGCACCGCCACGACGGCGGCGGCGGCGCTGACGGCCGGGCTGGCGTGCCATGTGGGGGGGGGCACCCACCACGCGCACCCGGGGTGGGGGTCGGGCTTTACCATCCTGAATGACCTGGCCGTGACGGCGCGGGCGCTGGTCGCGCCGGGGGGGGGGGGGGTCGACCGCCTCCTCATTGTCGACGCGGACGTGCACCAGGGCGACGGGACCGCCGCGGTGTTTGCGGCGCCGGGTGTCGCGGACGGCCTGCCGCCGCTGCGGCTGGCGCACCCGCCCGTGCCGGCGCCGGATGGGGCGCCCGGGGGGGGGGCCGTCTTGTCGCCGCCAGAGGAGATTGAGGCGGCCATCGCGGCCGCCATGGCCGACCGGTGGTCGGCGGCCGCGGCGGCCCGGCGGCGCGCCTCCACCCAGGGCGGGCGGGTTCCCCCCCCCCCCCCCCCCCCGGCGTGGTCTTCACGCTCTCCCTCCACGCCGAGAAAAACTTCCCCGCCCGGAAAGTGCGCTCCACTCTGGACGTCCCCCTCGCAGACGGCACCGACGACGACGCCTACCTGGCCACCCTGGCCGGCGTGCTGCCGCCCATCCTCGCCGCCTTCCGCCCCGAGCTCGTCCTCTACGACGCGGGCGTGGACGTGGCCGCCGTGGACGCGCTCGGCCGGCTGTGCCTGACCGACGCGGGCATCTACGCGCGGGACGTGGCGGTGATGGAGGCGGCGCTGGGGGCGGGGGCGCCCGTCGCGACGGTCATTGGGGGGGGGTACGCGGCGCGGCGGACGGCGCTCGCCGCGCGGCACGCGATTGTGTTTCGGGCGGCGGTGGATGTGTGGCGGCGGCTGGGCGTTGGCGGGATGCGCTGGTGACGGAGAGCATCGTAGCGGGGGAAGGGGGGAGGGGTGGGGAGGGCGCTGCAGGGGGGGGGGGGGGGGGCGCCGTCTGCCCCCGCGTTTTGTGCACGCGCCGCCGTCCTCTTTGGGGCGGGGAGGCGACGGGGGGGGGGGGGGGGGGGACCGTGCCGGGCGGAACGCCCCCAGGGCGGTCGCGTCGCCGCTGCCCGCCCGCGCCGCCGCCGCGCGGCGGCGGCGACCCGCCGCTGGCGCGCCGACGCCGCCGGCGGTGGCGGCGCGGCGGGCGCGCGCGCAGCGGCGCGTGCCCCCCCCCGCCCCACCATTGGCAGTGGCGGCACCACCGTCGCGGGGGGTGTGGCCATGGGTGGCGCCCCCGCCGCCGCGGCGCCGCGAACGGCGGCCGACGCGCCGCCGCGGCCGCGGCCGCCCGGGGGGGGGGGGGGGGGGTGCCGCCGCGGCCTGCGAGCGTCCGCGGCGGCCGCTCCCGTGGGGCGGCCGCGCCACCCCCGCCGCCGCCGTGGCGGCGGCCACACCGCCCGCGACGGCTACCGCCCCAAAACCGCCGCCGCCGTGGTCCCGCCACGTGCGCGTGGCAGCCGCCGGGCGTAGGGCGTCTTCCCGGCCGCCCCGACTACCACTCGCAGCCACCGCCGCCGCCCCCGCCGCCGCCGCCGCCACCGCCGCCGCCGCCGCCGCCGCCGCCGCCGCCCACCGCCACCGCCGTCGCCGCCACCGTCCTCGTAGTGCGACGTCAGGGGGTGCACGGCGAGGGGGCTGACGGCCGCGGGCACCCCCGGCTGCGGCTGCCGCCGCCGCGTCACGCGCGCGGCGGCGGCGCTGCGGGCGGGGCGGGCACCGGCAGCGTCCACGACGCCACCCACAACAAAAACAAGCGGCAACCGGCGGCGGTCCCGGCGGGTGGCCACGCCCGTCCGCTTGGCCCGACGCGGGGCGACCGCGGGGGGGGGGGGTCGCCGCCCGCTCCCGGCCGCCGCCCGCCGCTGCCGTCCCGGCGCGCGCCGCCGCGGGCGCCCGCCGGCTCGTGCGGCACGCGCCGCGCCGCGCGTGCTGGGCGGGGCCCGCGCGGGGGGCGGCCAGCGCCGGGCCGCCAAACCCATGGACGCACGCCTTGGCGAGCGTGCGGGACGTGACAGGAGCACGACTCGGGCCCGCAGTTTGTGCATGGGCGCCAGTGGGCGGCGCACGGCCCGGGCCGTGCCGTCAGACGCGGCGGGCGGGGGCCCCCGCACACGATCCTCGCTCGCCCCGTCCGCTCCCCCTCCCGCACGCCCTCCCGCCAGTGCACTCGCGGCGGCGGTGCCCTCCCCCCCCCCCCCCCCCGGCACCCAACCCCCCCCCCCCCGCCCTCCGCCCACTCCTCCCCCTCCTTCCTCCCGCGTGCGACCGGCGGTGGGCATGCGCGGCGCCCCCCCACGGGTGGCATCCCCCCCCCCCCCCCCGCCACCGCCGCCGCCGGCCGCCGCCGGCGCGGGCGCTCGCGCTCGCCGCCGCCGCCGCCGCCGCCGCCGCCGCCGCTACCTTGACTGCCAGCCGCGTGTGGCCACGGCGGTCACCGTCATTGTCGCCGCCGCCACTGTCCCCGCCGCTGGCGCCGTCGGCGCCGCCCCTGGCCGCCGTCGCCGGCCGTGGCGTGACCCCACGGGCGGCGGCGGCGGCGGCGGCGGCGGCGGCGGCGGCGGCGGGGGTGGCGGCGGGGGTGGCGGGCGCCCCCCCGCGCGGCGCCACCCCGCTGCGCATGGCCGACACGCCGGGCGCGGCGGCGGCCGCCGTCGCGGCGGCGGGGGCGGTGGACCCGCCCCCCGACGCGGCGGCGGCGGCCGCCGCGGCCACGGCCGCCGACGCGGTCCGTGACGCGCCCGCCCACACCTACACCGAAGGCACCGTGACGGTGGGTGGGGAGCGGCTGGCGACGTACGTGTGGCTGCCGGCGGCGGCGGCCGACGGCAGTGGTGGTGGTGGTGGTGGTGGAGGTGGGGGTGGCGGGGGTGGTGGTGGGGATGGGGCGGGCGTTGAGGGGGGCGCCGCCGCCGCCGACGGCGCCACGCCACGCCCCCGCGGGGTGGTGTTTCTGCTGCACGGCTTCCGCTCGCACGCGCGGTTCAACTTTCTCCGCGCCGAGCCGCCCGCCACCCTCTGGCGGTACGACGGCTCGTTTGTGGCGGCGCTCGTCGGCGCCGGCCTCGCCGTCGTGGCGCACGACCACGTTGGCCACGGCGCGTCGAGCGGCCTGCGCACCTACTTTGCCTCGTTTGACGACCTCGTCACGGGCACGCTCGCCGTCGTCGACGCCGAGGCGGGCCGCCACGGCCTTGGCGGCCTGCCCACCTTTCTCGTTGGCCACTCGATGGGCGGCACCGTCGCGCTGCTGACCGCCCTCGCCCGGCCGGCCGCGTTTGCGGGCCTGGCGCTGTCGTCGGCCGCGACGGAGCCGCCCGCGTCGTCGTTTGGCCTCAAAGGCCGCCTCCTCCGGCCACTGTCGGCGCTGCTGTCGGCGGTGGCGCCCACCCTCGAGGTGCTGACGCTGCCGACCAACACGGTGCAGCCCGAGCTGCACGCCCTCTTCCTGTACGACACGCTCAACAGCGACGTGCAGCTGCGCGCGCGCGTCGGCGCCGAGTTCCTCCGCGCCTACGCGCGCGTCGCGGCCGCCGCGGGGGGGGTGCGGCTGCCGCTGCTGACCATGGCGGGCGAGCACGACACGCTCGTGCACCCGCGCGCGGCGGAGCGGTTCGCCGCGGGGGTGCGCTCGACCGACGTGACGGTGCGCGTGTGGGGGGGGCGCTGGCACAACCTGCTCGTCGAGGCGGGGCGGGAGGAGGTGTGGGCGACGATCCGCGAGTGGGTCATGGCGCGCGTGTAGGCGCGGGTGGGAGGGACAGGGCGTTGGGTGGGCGGGCTGGTGGTGGTGGGGGAGGCCCCCTGGGTGGCGCGCGCTTTTTCAGAACATGCCACGGGTGCGCCTACTTTTTTGAAACCACTGCTGATCGCCATTTTTGCCAGTAGCTTACAGACCGCATCCATATATTCGATGGACGAATTGAATTGACTGCGATTTAAGAGGCTCTGGTGGATGTTTTGAAAACTGATCAAGATTTGGGACGAGTGAAAATCTATGAGGACACACGAGAGAAAATAACAGGCGAGGGAGGGGAAAAAGCAAGAAAGGACAGGCAACGCGGAGAAGAAAAGAGAAGAAACATCAATGGAGAGCGCAGCGCCTCACTCGACCCCCCCTGCCCCCCTACCCCTCCAGCCCCACCTCCACCCTCCCCACTCATATGTCCAAGTTCTGCGTCGCCGTCCGGCGGGTCAGCGACAGCGCCGACGGCGGCCCCGCGTCGGCCGCCCGGCTCCGCCGCCGGCTCGACCGCTGGTGCGGTGGCCAGTGGGAGCGCTGCAGCTGGGAGGCGCGGAGGCTCGCCACCTCGGCGCGCAGCGCGTCATTCTCCGTTGCGAGTGACGACAGCGCGTCGTAGAGCGCCTGCAGGTGCTGATACGCGCCGCCGAGGCCCGCGGGGGGGGCACCCCATCGACGAGCCGAGGCCCCGCGGGCGCATCGTCGCCAGAGAGCTCCTCCGAGGCGTGAAACCGAAAGTCGCCGCCGCCGCCGCCGCCACCGCCGCCGCCACCGTTGCCGTCACCGCCCCCACCACCGCTGCTGCTGCCGCCCCCACCACTGCTCCGACCGCGACCGCGGGCGCGACTGGTGCCACCCCCGCCGGTACCACCCCTGCTGGTCCTATCACTGCCGCCGCCGCCGCCGCCGCCAGCCCGCGAGGTGGACCGTGACGGCGACACGTCCTGCTCGGCGGGGGGCGACTCGACCACCGTCGGGCTAAACCGGACCGACCGCGGCGGCCGCGGGAGCGGCGCCCGCGCAGCCGCCCGCCCCGCCGCCGCCGCGTCCGACGCGTACATGGCCTGGTTGATCACCGCCCGCGTCAGCCCAATGTCCGCCGGCACAATGACCCGCCGGCTGCTGGGCGACGGGCGGGGCGGCTCGGGCGCCATGCCCGCCGTCTCGTGCGGTGGCGCCGCCGCCGCCACCGCCGCGTCGGGGATGGACACGGGCAAGGGTGGTGGGAGGGCGGCGCCACTGCTGCCATGCGCGGGCGCCAGCGTGAACCGGCTCTGGGGGGACGCACGCGCCGCGCCGCCTGCTGACCGAACAGAGCCACCGCTGAGGGTGCGCGGCGGGAAGGCGGATGGCGCGTCCGCGGCAACGTCCGCAGAGCTGGCCGCTGAGAGGGGCAGCGGCGGCTCCGGCGCAGCCCGCACAGGGTCAGCCGGCGGAGGGGGTGCGTTTGGCAGGCCGGCATCGGGGGTTGCCTCTTTGAGCTCAAAGCGGCTCGGGCGCGCCGCCGGGACTGGCGGCGTCGGCGCCCGCACCACCGAGACGCCCGCCTCGGCTACCGCCGCCACGGCACCGTCGCCGACCACGCCTGGATGGTCTGGGCGGGCGCCACTCCCCCCCGGTTCGACAGCCACCTCCAGCACGTTGAACCGGCTGGGCCGCCCAGTCACGCTGCCCAGTGCCGGCCCCGGCGGTGCCGGTGGCGCGTGCCGCGCCTCGCCGGCGGGCGTCCCCACTGCCGCAACGGTGTGGGCGTCCAAAAACACCAGCGTTGGGGCCGATATCGAAGCGGGCAACGCCGACGGCGGAGCCGAATCCGCCGACGACGGCGCCTCGAGGCCAGACTCAAACGAACCCGTGGGCACCCCCCCCCAGCCGCTTCGGTTGGGGATGCAAGAAAGGAGTCGTACGAGGGTGACGTCGGCACCAGCGCCTCGGCAGTGGCGCTGTCAGGAAGGGAGGTATCCGCGCTGCCAGTGCCGCTGTCAAGCCGGCTCAGCGACTCCTCCTCCCGGCCGGCCGCAGCGGTGGGGGGTTTGCCCTGCTCCACCGCCACCACTGTGAAGCGGCTGGCGCGCGGCGGTTTGGCCCCACCGACGACAGTTGTAGGCGGGACAGCGGCGGGGGCGACCGCAGCTGATGCCGTCCCCTTCACGCCTACCTCCTCCTCGCCGGTCAGTGCTTGCCCCAATAGGTCCGGGTTCGATACGGCCGCGGAATGCACATCCGACGACGACCACGCTTCATCGGAAGAGACGCCACTGGCCCAACGGTCGCTGGCCCGCCCATATGCAACCGCCACACCATTTCCATTGCCATCGCGCGCCGCTGCCACCACCGTCGTCGACCGCGTGTGCGCCTCCGGCACCGAGTCGGACAGCGCGGTGGTAGGCCCCGGCGCAAAGAGGGCGGGCTCCTCGGGCGGTACCGCCGAAGGCGACGAGGACGGCCCAAACACAGAGCTCAGTTCGCTCCCGTCATGGGATGGGAAGCGCTGCAGGTCTCTGTCAAGGGACGAGTCGCGGACAACGCCGCCGACGTGGTTCCCTTGCAGCCCCCCGCCCCCCTCATGACGGCCGCCGTCGTCACCGCCGGTGCCACCACCGTCGTCGCCGTCGCCCGCGCCGCCACTACCTGCTACAGCGTCGGCGTCAGACGTCTCAAAGTCCCACCCGAGGCCCTTTTGGTTTAGCTCCCAAATGCCCGACCGGCCCCCCGTGGCCAGCTTTTGCAGCTGTCGGTACAGCGCGCGCTGCGACACGCCGCGGCTCCCCAGCGGGGGCAGGTGTGCTAGCATGTCGGCGAGGCCCGGCGGCCGGCGGACACCATGGAAGTAGCGGTGCGCGAGGACGGCCGTCGCCGTCGGCCGCTGGCGGGGGTCCTTGCGCAGGCACATGTCCACGACTTCCCGAAAGTCTTCGGAAAAGCGGACCGCCACACCCGGGTCCAGCGTCGGCGGGTCGTTTTGGAGTGTCAGGAAGAGCACCTTCATCGGCGGGTGGCGCGCGTACGGTGCCCGCCCTTGGGCCATCTCAATGGCGGTGATGCCGACACTCCAGATATCCGCCTTGGCGTCGTAGCCGTGCGTCTGCTCCATTACCTCGGGGGCCATCCACAGGGGCGTCCCAACAAACGTCTGCCGCTGCTTGCGCTCCAGGCCGTGCTCCACCATCCAGCCCATGACCCCATAGTCGGCCAGCAGCACCTGCCCAGACGCGTCGAGCAGGAGGTTCGCCGCCTTGATGTCACGGTGCATCTGGCCACGGCTGTGAAAGTACTCGACCGCCTTCAGCATCTGGTGCAGCACGTACCGCACCAGCTCCTCGTCCATCCCGTGGGGGAAGAGGCAATCGAGCAGCGAGCGCACCGAGCCGCCCGTCAGGAGGGGCATCACCACCCACAGGTCCTGGCCCTGCAGGAAGCTGGTGATGTAGCGCACCACGTTGGGGTGGGCGGACAGGCTCATCACCTGGATTTCCTTGTAAATGTCCTCGAGCGACGAGTGGAACCACTCGAGGTCAATGACCTTGATGGCCACCTGCTCCTGCACCTCATCGCACCAGGCGCGGTAGACGACGGCGGCGGTGCCCTGGCCAATCTGCTCGAGCAGCTCGTAGCCGTTCTCCTGCGCGGGGTACCGCCGCTGCCGCGTGGGCGACGGCGGCCGGGGGGAGGCGCCGCGGGCGCCCGCCAGCGTCCCCGCCAGGTTGGACTCAGGCACGGACGACGACGCGTGCGCCGTCGCGGTCGGCGCCGCGGCCGCCGTCGCCGCCGTCGCCGTCGTCGCCGTCGCCGCCGCCGTCGCCGCCGCCGTCGCCGCCGGGGGCGCGTCCATGGGGCGCGGCGCGGCGGTCACGGGCACCAGCGGCGGCGGGGGAGGTGGTGCGACGGCAGACGCACGTGTGGGACATGCTCGCCGGGCGCCGCCGTCGGGGACCGCGGCGGCCGGCGGGAGCAGCAGCAGAGGAGGGGGGGGAGGGGGGGGGGGGGACACAGGCCGCGGCTGGCCGAGTCCTCCCGGGAGCAACGCCCGGGGGAGGGGGGCGGGGTGAGACACGGACCGGCCGGCCTCGGCCGCCCAGGAGCAACGTCCGGGGCCGAGGGGGGGCGGGGGGGGGGGGGGGGGGCGGGAAGGTCACAGCCCCGCCAGGGGGGAGAGAGGAACACGATGCCGCGCAGCCGGCGGGCCCGCGGGTGTGTCAGGGACCCCACGGGGCAAAGCGTGGCGGCACGAGCCCGGCGGTGGAAAAGAAAAAAAAAACGTCAAGCCCCGAAAAAAAAAGAGAGAAACCCAAGAGAGCGGGGCACCGCGGCGCCCCCCGGCGCGTGGGCCAGACACGCGCGGTTCCGGCGGCGGCGGCGGCAGCGTTGGCGACGGCGGCGACGGCGGCGGCGGCGGCGGCGACAACCACCTTCCCCGCCCACCCCCCCCCCCCCCGGCCGCAAGGGTGGTGTCGTGGTCCGCACCGGCGGCAATGCGCGGCACGCGCGGCACGGCGCGGCGCCTGCGGCGCAACACCGGGGACGGCGCAAGCGGCCGGTGCTGGTGCGCTGCTGGCCTTGCAGGAGCGCCGCGGCCGGGGGGGCGCCCCTTCCCCAAGCGTATACAGTGCGGGCACGCTCCCCCGCCCCCGCCCCCCAACGCCCCGCACCCCCCCTTCCTTGTGGCGGGCGGCGCCGCCCCCTCGCGCCACGGTCAAGGCGCCGCCATAGTAGCCCGCCACGACGGGACTTGGTGTTGCCAGCGGGTGCAACACCGCCACTCAAGTGGGCAGTGGAGTTTG
This sequence comes from Pyropia haitanensis, assembly GCA_008729055.1. Taxonomy (NCBI): domain Eukaryota; phylum Rhodophyta; class Bangiophyceae; order Bangiales; family Bangiaceae; genus Pyropia; species Pyropia haitanensis. Next base: position 542,683 of record SDUX01000010.1, read on the forward strand.
TAACTCTGTAGTTGCTGGAGCAGAGCGGGGATTGGCAGGGACCGCCTCGGATTGGTGGGGAGCTCGCACCTCGGGGGCGGCCACCACAGCGGTCCGCCCGGATCTCGGCCGGCGGGGTGTGCACCGGCGCCACCACCCAATTGGCCCGCCCGCCGCTCCGTGGTCGCCCACCACAGGCCAGCCGGCGGGGCGAGCCGCCGCCCTCGGCCGTGTGACTGGCGCCGCGATGGTGGCTGGCAGGCCCACCACGACGCCATCGTCACCACGAGACTGCCCCTTCCCGCCGCCCTCCCCGCCCACCCCCGAGTGACCTCCGGCTCGAACAGCTGTCCTCCCGCTGCCCACCCATCGCCGTCCTCCCCGAGCCGCGCCTCCATCGACGACCCGCCCCTGTTTCCACACTCCAATCGCCCCTCCTCCATCCTGTGCACGCTGCCCCCGTTCACCCTCACCATGGCCGCTTTTGTCCCCGCCGCGGGCGTCGCGTCCCTGTCGGGCGCCGCCGTTGGCAGCCGCCGCGCCGCGGCGGGCGCGTGCGTGTCCCCCCCCTCGGCGACTACGGTCGCCGCCACCACCCCCCGCGCGGCGCTGGTGCCCTTCCCGTACCGCTCGTCTGGGTATGGCAGCGCCGGGGTGGCCTACCCCCTCTACACCGCGACGAGCACGTCCAACATTGTGGACACGCTCGCGGACGTGCCCGTCTTTTCCACCCTCCGCTCCCTGCTGGCCGAGACGGGCCTCGACTATGAGCTGGCCAAGGCCGGCCCGTTTACGCTGTTTGCGCCCACCGACGAGGCGTTTGCGGGCCTCCTCGAGCCGCACAGCTTTGCCACGCTCGCGGGGCTGCTGCGGCCGGAGAACCGGCGCACCGAGCTGCGGCGGGTGCTCGCGTACCACATCCTCAAGGGCTCCCATCCGTCGAGCGCCGTGTGCGCCGCGGGCGCGGTGACGGGCCCGACGCTGGCGGGGGTGGACCTGACGGTCATGGGGTACAACAAGAAGGTGACGGCCGGGTCGGCGCGGGTGGTCAAGGCGGACGTGACGGCGTCCAACGGGGTGATCCACGTTGTCAACAGCGTCCTGCTGCCGTCGACGTATGTGCGGCAGCCGACCAACCCGGCGGCGCCCAAGTTTTTCCAGTCCACCGTCCAGGACGTGTACGCCAACACGCTGACGCCGCGGCAGGCGATTGGCATTGACCCGCTGCCGGCGGGCTACGACGCGGGTGCGCTGTCGCGGCTGCAGTAGCCGGCGTGCGAGTGTGTGCGTGGGGGTGGAGCGGTGGGCCCGGCGGTGTGCGCGCCGGGCGAGTCGGATCCGCCCGTGGGGCGCTCCAGCTCCATGGCGCCGGGCGCGTAGCCGTAGGGGGTGCGGGGGCGGGAGAAGGCGGCGGACCGGCGGGTGTTGATCTGTTGTTGTGAGGTGGGGACGCTTGCGATGGCGCGCCGTGCGGGGAGGCTGCCGCCGCGGCGTGAGCGCGCGTCTGGCACGCGTGTGGCGGCGGAGGATAATGGTTTTTCTTCTTCTTCTCCGTCTTGGCCGTTGGCGCGGCTCGCCCGCCGGGCTGGGGTCGACCGTGTGGGTTACTCCCCCCCCACCCGTGTGTCCCTTGCTGGTCACGCGCGGCGCGCGCTCCCGCCGACGTCTCCCCTCCCATCTCCGGTTGCGGGCCCGCTCACCCCCTCGCGCCGCGCCGGCGCTCCACATCTGCCAGCAGCGGCGACAGCGCCACCCCCCCCCGGTACAGCGCCGCGGCGAGCGCGGTGCCGACGTACGCCTGGAGCCAGCCGCCCACCCACCCCCAGTCCCAGACGCCCGGCAGGACCCCCCCCACCCCCCCCCGGAGGGCGCCCACCACCACCGCCGCGCCCGTCGCGTCGGCCCAGCCCGCGCCCACCGCCGCCGCCAGCCGCGCGCCATTGTACGCCGCCGTCCACGGCAGGTGGGCGGGCAGGACGCCCGCGCCGACCGCGGCGGCCTCGCCGAGCGTCGCGCCCACGAGGAGGAGGAGAAACGCCGCCCACCGGTCCGCCGCGGCGCCGTCGGGGCGGGAGCCGCCGGGCGCCGCCGCCGCGTACGCGCCGAGCGGGCGCGCCACGCCGGCGGCAACGTACAGCGTCAGGGCCGTCACGTCTGCGTTGGCCAGGTAGGGGGGGACGAGCGCGGCGGCGGCGATAACCGCAACGGTGGGTGTTAGGCCGGGGGGAGGGGAGGGGGAGGGGGAGGGGGAGGGGGGGGGCGGCAAGGTGGAGGGGGACGGCGGCCCCGCCGTGGCGCCGTCTGCCCCCGGGGGTGGCGGCTCGGCGGGCGCGCCCAGCCCCAGCGGCGCGTCGGCGGGACCGCCCACGCGGCGCACGCCGCCGCCAGCGTCTGCCGGCGGCGCCCCCCCCCCCGGAGCGTCCCCCCCCCCCCCCCCCCACCCCCCAGCGCCTCGCGGCGGCGAGCCGGCTCAGCGCCGGCGCGCTCACGCTCCGCACCGCGCCCACCACACACGCCGCCTCGTGCAGCAGCTCCTGGCTCGCGGCCGGGCTGGCGCCGTCCCCCCCCCCCCCCCAGGCTCCGCCCCCCCCCCCCTCCCCCACGGCGCCACCGCCGCCGGGCGCGTCGGGGCCGGCGTCCCCCCACCCCCCGCCCACCCCGCCGCCACTGTCCGCGGCGAGCGCCGCCGCCACCGCCCGCCGCCGCCGCTCCTCGTCCACCGCGGGGACGGTCAGCGGCGGCGGCGGCGGCCGACCGCAGCCGCCACCACCACCACCGCCGCCGCCGCCGCCGCCGCCGCCGCCGCCGCCGCGGGCGGCGGGCGACCGGGACCGCGGCGGCGGGCGCCGGCGGGGCGTGCTGGGGGGGGGAGCGGGGGGGGCGGCCGGCGCCGACCGACGCGGCCCGCCGGTGGCGGCGACGGGGGGAGGGCGGGGGGGAGCCGACGCCGCCGCCGCCGACGCCGCCGCCGCTGCCGCCGACGCTGCCGCCGCCGCCGCCACCAATGACGCCGAGGCTGCCGCTGCTGCTGCTGTCGCGGTGGCCGGGGCGGCGGTCGGGGCGGCCACGCCAGAGCGACCCCGCCGCCGCGCCGCCACCGCCGCCGCCGCCGCCGCCGCCGCCGCCGCCGCCGCCGCCGCCCACGCTATACGCAAACGAGCCGCTGCCATCGCTCCACGAGGCGCCCCCCGCGGCGGCCGAGCTGGCCGCCGCGCCCGCACCCCCCCCCGGCGCCCCCCCCCCCTCCCACCCCCCCCACCACCGCCACTACCAAAACTGCCGGCGGCGTCCCCCCCCCACCCCCCCCCCCGCCGCCCACCAGCGGCGCCCCCGCCCCCGCCTGGGAGCCCCGCGCGGCCACCACCGCGTCTGGGTAGACGAGGGCCTTGCGTGTGGCGCGCGCGGCGCGCGCGGCGACCGCCGCGCGGAGCTTGTCGGTCGAGCGGCGGAGCATCGTGGGATGGGCGGGGGGGGGCGGGGAGGGCGGGAGCGGTGGCCGACACCAGGCGGGATAGCAGGGGGCGGAGTGGGGCGGGGAGGACGGGAGCGGCGGACGACAACAGGCGGGATAGACGGGGGCGGAGTGGGGCGGGGGGGGGGGGGGGGGGGGGGGAGGGGCGGATGGGCGTCCACGGCAGCCGCCAACCCCCACGCGGCCGTCGAGGCGGGGGGGGGGCGCCGGGCGGCTGCCCGCGCGGGGGCACGAAGAGGGGGGAGCCCGCGGCGCGCGGCGGCGGCGACGCTGCCCGTCCGGCGGCCGCCGCCGCGCGGTCCGCCGCGGCGGGAGGGACGGCCGCCGCCGCCGCGGCGGGGGGGACGGCCGCCGCCGCCGCGGCGCGACGGCGCGGTGCGCGACGGCGGGGAGGCGCGGCCGCGGCGGCCGCGTCGGCGGTGGGGGCACGCGCCGTCGGGGCGGGCCCCGCCGCGGCACTGGTGGTGGTGGTTGGCGGGTGGGGCCCCCGTGGCACACGCGCCCCGGGCGAGGCAGCCACCGCGGTGCGGCTCACTCGACTCAAAAAACAAAAAAAGAAAAAAGGGCCAATCGGGGCACCGCTTGTGGAACAGGCCACGGTCCACAGCGAGGCGCTGGACGCGCGTCTCAGAGAGCTCCGCACGGAGCGCGCTCACCCCCCCCCCCCCCCCGACGCACGCCGAGTGGCGCTCCCCCGTGGTCGCCGCCGCCCACTGCCGATGGATACGCCTTTGGGGTGCGCGCTGCAGCTGGCACGGGCCGCGGTGGCCTTTGGCGGCACGGACGTGCGCTGCCCCTGGGCCGGCCCTTGCGCTGGTAGGGACCGCGGGGCGGACCGCTCCAGCGGACCGCGCGCTGGCTTGGCGGCGCCCGCCCGTGCCGCGCCGCCAGGCGGGCTCTCTACCAGTCCCAGTGGGCCGTGGTCCCACGGAGGAGGAACACGCGTGCCGCCGACCGCGAGACGGGGAGGCGGACGGGACGAGCACGGAAAGAGGGGCCGCTGGCCAAAGCCAGGGCGCGCGCGTCATGCCCTCACCTGCTCCTCGACGCTGGCACCATCGGGGCGGACGCGCGGACCGTCGACGCGCACACAACAGCCTCCGAGCATCTATCCCGCATGACAACGGGTCCAGCGGTGCGGGCCATTCCGCCCTCCGCGCCCACCCTGCCTTCCCCCGTGGCCAACGTCTACGCTCCAGGTGGCCTCCGCCGCCCGCCGGCGCCGTCACTTCTTCATCCGCCCGAATTTGGCGACGCCGTCAGGGCGGGCCGAGCTCAGGGAGCATGTCCGCTGCTGTAGGTATCTCCCCTCCTGGTCGGACCGGTGCGTGCACACAGCACACAAGTGCATAGCAAACCGTGACGCAGCCCGTCCTGCAGCTCGTGTCGACCAGCGCCGTGTCCGCTGTCGCCGTCGCCACCGCCGGCCGGTGCAGCGGTGCGGCGGGAGAGCCGCCGCGTCGAGCTGGTCGTGGCGGTGGGCGGCGGCGCCGCGCCCGACCTTCCCTTCCTCGCGGGCGTCGACACCACCGCCAATCACTTCCTGGCAGCTCTCCCCCCGCGGGCACCATCGTCCGCCGTCATGTATGGCAGCATTTCATGGTGGCAGTGGTGACGACGGCGGCGGCTCGGCCGCCTCGTTGGGCTACCTGTCGCGCGCGTCGTTTTGGGCGTCTTTGGGCGACTCAACGGCCGCAACGCCGTCGTCGGTGGCGAGCAGCACAGGCTCCCTCCTCGACGCCGCGCCCGGCGGGGACTGACCGACGGTCGCGGGGGGCGGCGTGCCGCCGACCGACGCCACGGCAGCCGCCGGCGGGGGGTCGGCAACGGACGCGTACCGCGAAGCGGTAGCGTCCGGGAGGGACGCCCCTGGCGCCGCGGCTGCCGAGCCGCCACCACCGCCGCCTTGCGTGAGCGACGTGGCGTTTGGGCTGTGGGCGGCGCCGCCGCCGGTGCCGGCCGCCACGCGGTCCGCATCGCTGTCGGGGATGGGCAGGGGGGCTGCAGCGGCGCCCGGGGCGGGCGTCCCCGCCCCCCCCCCACGCTGCCCGCTCTGCTCGTGTTTAACCCCTTGTCCGGCCTGTCGGGCGTGGTGAGCCTCACCGCCCTCACCACCGCGGGCGTCTCGTCTGTGGCCGCGTTGCCCGCCCTTGCCGCGGCCTTGTCCTTGCCGACGCGCCTCGAAGATGTTGCCGCGGCCGCGGCGGCCGCCGCGGCGGTCACGTCGACGGGCATGGTCGACGCGGCCGCCGCTGAAGCAGCCGCCGACGACACGGGTATCGTGCTGCCACGGAGGAGCCGTTGGGCCTCAGCCGCTTTTGCCGCCTCCCCGTCGTGCGTCGCCTGAGCGGGCAAGGTCGACCTCGACACCGGCGGCACACGCGTCTGCGGCGTCGCTCCCAAGCCGCCCAGACCCTTCCCATTCCGCCTCCGGAACTCCTTGATCTCGTGCACAATCTCCTGCCGCAGCCTGGCGGGCTCGTCCGCCGACGGCTGACGCAACTCGAAGTCAAAGTCTGCCGGGTTCAATGCCATTGGCCGCGGCCGCCTCTCATAGTCGCCGCGCACCGAGTTGAAGTATGGATGGCGGAGAGCTTCTTCCGCAGATGGGCGGTCGCGTGGATCGAACGCCAACAGCTGGCCCAGCAGGTGGGTGCCTTCGACAGATACGCCCGGGAAACACCCACGCTTGTCCATGCCCGGGTAGTGGGGAAGGCTCTCCAGGTAGCGCTGCATCGACGGAGACGACAAGCCGCCGCCGTCGCACCAGTCTGACCTCTTGGGGGTACCCGAAAAACTCAGTACCGCCCGCAGTTGCTCCTTGACGGGAAGACTAGGGGGGAAGAGCGCCCTGCCGGTCAGAGCCTCAGAAAACACGGCGCCAGCGGACCACACGTCAATGGCCGGCGAGTAGCTCGAAAACGGCGGGTACGCGGAGGGGGCACTCCCGCGCCGAGGAGGAACATCAGGGGCCACTGATGTAGGGGACGCGTCCGATACGGCCGGCTGTGGAGACAACGGCGGCGACAACTGGTCCGAAGTGTCCGGCGGCAGATCGCGGCGGAGGAAGAGCTCCGGCGCACGATAGGAGCGAGAAACCACGTGCGATGTCCACGTGTATACAAAATCATCCCCCCGACGGACGTCAGCCCGCGCGAGTCTGTGTATCAATGACAGGGGGAAACAAAACGACGAAACGCCAAAGGAACACCGCCCACGAGTGACAGCACACACCCACCGGAGTCAGTATCATAGCAGGAGCACAGTACACTGCTGAGCCCGCACATAGAAAACGCACGCACACGAGGAACAGGCCAAGCCACAAAGAACACACCGTCCTGTCCCCATCTACCAACGAAAGAATACGATACGTACCCCAAGTCACAGATGCGCAGGCGGTCCTGGTCGTCCACTAGTAGGTTAGACGGCTTGATATCCCGGTGGAGCACCCCCGAGCCGTGCAAGAATGCAAGGCCACTGAGGAGCTCAAACATCCAGCGCTTGACCAGGCGCCCTGTAATCGGCTTTCCCACCTCGTGCCCGCGACCCCTCCCTTTGTTCTGCGCAATCCCATAGGCCCCTGCCTGGGCGACAGCAACACCTTCCGCCAGGCGAGTCGACAGGTCGCACCGCATCAGCTTGAAGACCATGAAGATGCCCGAAAAGGTCTGCTCATTCGACGGGACCACAAGGTTCTCGAGGTAGATCAGGTCGGGATGACCCGATAACCGGACAGAGAACTTCAGCTCGCGCAAAACGCGCTTGGCCTTGGCGAGGCTCGCAAATATGTCGATCGTGCCCTTGATGGCCACGTACATGCCCTTGTCTCCCGTCCCCAGGTGGTCGTACGCGAGCAACACTGGGGCCTGCATGTTCTCTGCGGGCACAAACGAACACAATCAACAAAGGGGGGGCGGGCGGAGGGGGTGAAACGAGAACGCCGTGGGTCGCAGGAGCCGTGTCAGTCCAAAAACAGAGTGGGGTCAGCATCAGTCCATCAAAGCAAGGGCAACGACACGCAAGCATGGCCAGTGGCACACAAAGAAACACAAAGGACCAACACGGTGCCAAACGCCACCGACGTCATCGCCCACCCACAGACCGGCCCACCGCTCACGCTTTAGACCTAACGGCCGCGCACAGCGAGTAGAGCGCCCACCAACAACCCTAGGCTCCCAACAGAGGCACAACGACCCCCCCACATGAAGCACCAACCGCCCCTGCGGCACGCTGGCCATCTCAAGCCGCGCGGTGGCCGCGCGGCGGGACCGGCTCGACGCGAGCATAAGCACAGCGAAACAAGAAGAGCGAGAACGGGCGATGGCCAACGTACCATGATAGTGAGACAACGACCGGATGAGCTGGTACTGACTGTCGAGCATGCGCGCATAGGGCCTACTCCGCACCTCCGTTGCCGCCATGACGGGCGAGCTGCAGCTACCGCGACGGAGAAAAAATAAAAGGAAAGCGCGGTGAGCAGCGGCGGGGGAGTGCGGAGAGACGAGAGGAGGGGTGAAGCTGCGGCAGGGTGAAGCTGTGGCAAAAACACAGAGAGCCCAAGCCCGTCTCCGGAGGGATGCCGCCTTCTATATCCAGCAGCCGCGGGAACCGCAGCGGGACACGGGCGGCGCGAGGCCGGCGGGCTAACGGGGCACCCAAGTCGACGGAGAGGCGGACAAGACGGCGAGGTTGGGCGAGGCAGGTTCAGTGTTGACCGCGTGCCAACGCGACGTACGACACCGCGGCAGACGGCGGCAGCAAGGGCGACGCGCTCGGAAAAGGAAGAGGGCGCAAGACGGAATCGTCAATGGGGAGCGAGCCGCAACGCGGAAGGTCGACAGCGATGCGACCAACCTGGTTACCGCCCGGCAACCTGAGAAAACGGGGTGCAACGCGGTGCTGGGTGGAACCAAGGCGCAAAGTGGGACGGCTATGTAGCGACGACGGCGGGCTGGCGGTTTGAATGCCGGCCGCATGTGTGGGGTGCGCGGCAACACAGTGTGCGGGCGTGCGTGAGCAAACATCGCTGGACAGCGCGGCGCCGGGCCCCGCGGCAACACCTCCCAGAACGACCACTGGAGGGGTCGACTCGTGCCGGACCATGACCAGGTTGCGTCGGTCCACCCAGATGCCGCTTCCACGCATCCACGAGTGTGCTTCGCGGCGTTCGCCTCGTGACCGTGATAATTCGTCGCACATGTATTTACACTAAGACCACATCGGATCTTGTCCTCGATTGTACGACTTTTCTTTCTAAAGATGCCTGAGAGAACTATTGCTGTCGTCCCAATTTTGCCAGATGTTTATGTGTACAACTGCACGACAGAGGATGACCAATGATACGCATATCGCGCGTGCTCGTAGCAGGCAGGCAGGCCTGCTTGGCCCCCCCTCCTTTGTCCTCTGCCTCGGCCCCACCGTCGCCCGCTCGCTGTGGGTGTGTACGGGCAGAGTACCCCCCTCCCTCTGCCCACTCTGAGGCCCCCCCCCCCCCCGCTGGTGCCTACTCCTCGCGCCTCGCAGTCTCGTCAGGTGCGGCCGGCGGCGCCGCCCGGGCGCGGCGCGCCGCCGGCCAGGCACGCGATCGGCTGGCCGGGTGTCCCGCTCCCGCACGCCCTCAAACGGTGGCCATTGACGTTCCCGTGGGCGGTGTGCCGCCGGCCGGCCGGCAGCCGCGCCAGCGCGCGGCCTGGTCCGCCCCCCACCACACACGCCCGCGTAGCGCGGCTGCCACGTCGTCTGCAACGACGGCGCGTGTGCGCACGGCGGCGGGCGCGCGCCCCGCGCGGGCGACGGCGGTTCCCGCTTGCCGCCGCGGCGGCCGCGACGCCGTGCGCGTCCCCGCTTCGCCACCCCCCCAAGCACCGCGCACGCAACACGCCGCCGCGGCGCCGACCCCCCCCCTACCTCTGCCCGGTCTGGTGCACGCCGCCGCGGCGCGGCGGGCGGGCGCCGCACGCAAGTCGGCCGCGCATACTGCGTGACGGCGGGGCCACGCCACGGGCGCGGCGCGTCGACCCCCCCGCCCCCCGCCCCCGCCACGGCCCGCCCTGCCGACGCGCACCTCCCGCCGGCACCGCCGAGCGGGTCGCGGCGCTCGTTGTTGCCCGTGGCGTCGGGGGGGCGGCAGGGCGGGGCGTGCCGACTCACGCGGCCGCGTGGTCACGGGGGGTGGGCGGCAGGTGGGCCGCCACCGACGGGGAACGCGGGCGTGCCGCGTCCCCTCACTCCCCCGCCCCTCCCACCTCCCGCGCCGCGCCGCGCCGCGCCGCGCCGCGCCGCGCCGCCGCGCCGTCCCGCCGTCTCTGTGCTCCCCGCTCCCCGCTGTCTGCGTCTTGGCCGCGCTGTCGGCGGTATTCGGCGCGGCGGTGGCAGTGGTGCCCCATCGGTTTCTCTTTTTTTTTTTGTTGCGCGTTCCCCCCGGACCTCCCCTTCGATCTCCCCACCCCCGCGACCCCCCATCTGCACGCCCACCCCCGTCCACTCCAACCCCCCCCCCCCCCGCCCCGCTGCGGACGGTGCGTGACGTCGCCGCGCCTCCTGCGTGCGCGGCGTGGCCGTGACCCCCCCCCCCCTCCCCCCCCCGCCCCCCGCTCGATGACCCGACGGCCCGCACGCGGGTGACGCTACCGCGCGCGGCCGACGGGGTGGGTGGGTGGGCGGCACCGGCCATGGCGTGGTTCCAGATGGACCACGGCACGCCCGTCGAGACGCCGCCGCCACCCCCGCCGTCGCCGCCACCGCCGCCGCCGCCGCCGAGGCACCTGGGCGCGGCGGGCCTGTGGGGGCCCCCGGGGATGTACGCGCCGCCGGGGGGAGGGGGCGGGGGGGGGGGGGGGCGGGGGGGGCGCCGGTGCCGGTGGCGACGGCGCCGCGGGCGCCGCTGGTGGTGCTGGTGGGGGGGCGGGAACCGCCGGCGTTGGTGGCGTGTACCCGGCGCTCCACGGCGGCGGCTACGCCGTGGGGGGTTCGTACCCGCCGCGAGGGTTTCCCGTGGTGGCTGGCATTGGCGGTGGCGGCGGCGGCATGGGGAGGGGCGGCGGCGTCGCGGCGGTGGCGGGCACGCCCGTCGGGCTCGCCGACGACGCGGACACGGATATGGGCACGATCGTGCGGGGGCTGCTGGAGAGCTTTGCCGCGTCGCCGGCGGGGCTCGCCGTCGTCGCGGACGGCATGGGGGGGGGGGGGGGGGGTGGGCTCGACGGCGGGGCCGCCGCCGCCGCTGCTGCGGCCGCTGGGGGGGGGGGGTTGGCGGAGCGGCGCCGGCGGGCGACGCTGCCGCCGCGGTGTATCCGGCGTCCCTGGCTGGTGGCGCCGGCGGGTACACGCAGGGGGGTGTGGCGGCCATGGACGCGCTCTTCTCCGAGGCGGGTGTGCTGGCCATGTCGACCGAGGGGGGAGGGGGGGGGGTGGGCGCCGCCGCCGGTGGCCTGCCCCTCCCCCTGACCCCGGCACTGGTGCCGCCGCCGCCGCCGCCGCCGCCGCCGCCACCCAGCTCGGCGGGCGCCAGCGGCGTCATGAGCCAGTCGCGGCGGGAGGGGGAGGCCAGCGCCAGCACTGCCACCCTGGACATGGCGGCGGATGAGGAGAGCGCGGCCGGCGACGACGCGACGACCACCGACGCGCCGCCGTCGGCGTCCACGTCGGTGCTCAGCCTGGAGGGCATGGTTGGCTGCACCACCGGCGCCGCCGCCGCCGCCGCCGCCGCCGCCGATGATGGCGACCGGCCCGCCGCGGCGGAGGCCGCCGCGGCCGCCGCCGCGTCGGCGGCGGCGGGGGCGGCCAACCCGACCACCGCCGCGGCGGCCGCGGCGGTCGCGGCCGCCGCGACTGCCATGGCGGGGCTGGAGGATGACGCCGCCGCGGACGCGGGGTCGCCACCGCCGCCGCCCTCGGCGGCGGGTGCCACCGCGGTGCCGCCGTCAGTGGCGGCGGCGGCGGCCACAGGGGTGGCGACGGCGATGGCGCCCGCCGCCGCTCCGCCGCCGGCGCGGCGGTCGCGGGCGGGGGCTGGGGGCAAGGCCGCCCCCGCGCGGCGGTCGCGCGGCGGCGCCGCGGCGGGCGGGGCGGGCAAGGCAATTGCCAAGCGCGGGTCGGGCGGCGCGGGTGGCGGGTCGGGCGGCGGTGCGGGGGCGGCCGCCGCGGGCGGCCGCGGGAGGGGGACGGCCGACGAGCGGCGTGCCGTGGGCGGCGGCGGCGGCGGCGGCGGCGGTGGCGGCGGCGCCCCCTCCGGGGCGGCCGACGCGGCCAGCGGCGGCAGCGGGGGCGCGACGGCGGTGACCGTGTCCAAGTCGCACACCAAGCTCTGCCGGGAGCGCCTCAACGGCATGTTTGACCGCCTCAAGCGCACCCTCCCCGCCGCGCCTGCGTCGGTGACGCACAAGGCGCAGATCCTCGAGTACACGATTGCGCAGCTGCGCTGCATGATGACGCGGACGATGGAGCTGGAGGCGGAGCTGGCCGTCTCGTCGCCGCGCAACACGTCCGAGTGGGTGGGCCGCGTCGTCGCGTCGTCGGCGTCCTTTCCCGACGCGATGATTGAGCTGATGAAGCTGTTTTGCTTCCGGCGGGGGTGGAAGTACGCGGAGCTGTGGCTGGCCAAGGGCGCCAACGGGTCGACGGTGGATACCATCGCGGAGGGGGGGGGAGGGGGGTGTGGTGCCGTCGCCCCTGCCCCTGCTGCCGCGGGTGGGGTGACCGCCGCCGCCGCTCGTCCGGATGGCGCCGTGAGTGGCAGTGGCGCTGCGGCTGGTGGTGACGACGGGGGTGGCGGCGGTGGCGGTGGCCGTGGCGGTGGCAGTGGCGGCGGCGGCGGTGGCGCAGGCGCGACGCCTGCGGAAATCGCCGCCGCAGCGGCGGTGGCGGTGGCGGAGAACGAGGACAAGGCGGAGCTCGAGTTTTGCCGCTCCATCATCAATACGACCGGCGTGGCGGGGACGGGCGGCTTTCTGGGGCCGCTTCTCGCGGCGGCGGGCTCACCGCAGCCGTCGGCACGCCGCGCGTCGCCGTCGGCGGCGGCGGGCGCGTCGGCGACCGACGCCAGCGGCTTCGGCGGCGGCGTTGGCGGTGACGCGTCGAGCGCGGTGGCCGACGTGCCCCCCTCCCTCCCCTCCCCCCCCTCTCTCGCGGCGACGGCGGCGCTGGACTCGGGCATCACCCCCCGGCCGTCGGCGTCGGCGACGCTCGCAGCCGCCAACGCCGCCCTCGAGCGCTTCAGCATCGAGTCGCGCGCGTGGCGGTTCCGGCCCAAGGTGGGCGTGCCCGGCCGGGTGTGGTCGACGATGCGGCCCGAGTGGCTCGCGTCGCTCGCCGACGACCGCGGCACGTTTCTGCGCGCGCCGCTGGCGCGGCGGTTTGGCCTCCGCGTCTGCCTCGCTGTGCCCGTCACCGTGTCGGGCAACGTCGCCGCGGTGGTGGCATTCTACGACACCGTCGCGCGGCCGTTTGACCCGGCGTGCTACGACCTGGCCGTCAAGCTCACGTGCGCGCTGGGGAACGCGTACGGCGCCAAGCGCAGTGGCATGTGAGGCTGGGGGGGTGGGTGGGTGGGGGAAGGATGGGACGAGATGAAGTAGCGTGCCAGTGCGGAAGACCAGGATGTTGGTGCAGAAGACTGGCGTGCCGGTGCAGAAGACTGGCTTGCCGGTGCAGCGGACCGGCGGGCCGGTGCAGGGGACCGGCGCCGCGGTGGCAATCGTGGCGGCGACACATTGACCGCGACCCGTGTTGGCCGTGTGGGTGCTGACGGCTGCGGACGGATGCCGCCGGCTTGGGGTGTGGGGGTTGCTGCTTCCCGCGTGCCGCTGGCCGTGCCCGCCTCGGCGTCGTGCGGCCTTGACGCCCGGCGCAAGCAACCCTTGTGTATATGATTTTCGGTGGGTTGCGTGTGTCTGCTTGTGTGTGCTTGTCTACCTACTGCCGACGCCCTGTGCTGCCTGTGCTGCGTTGGCTGTGGGTATCCAGGTCGCGACAGCTAGCGGTGAGGCGGGGGTGTCGGGTGGGGGGGGGGGGGTAGAGTCCTGCTCTTTGTGAGCAGGGCACGTACGACGCCCCTGTTGCCTCCTCCCCCTCCCTCCTCTTCTCCCTGTCCCCCCCCCCTGACTTTTCCCCTGCTTTACCGCTGCCGCCGCCCCGGGACCGCACTTACCACCATGCGACCGCGTATGACGGCCGCCCGTCGATCCGCGACTAGTCGCTTTGAGGGTGGTACCGTTTGTTTGGTGCGGGGACGCGTGTATCGATAGCGCCTTCATTTCTATTTCCCTTGCTTCTTTTTTTTCCTACGGCAGCTCCGTTGCCTCTCTGTTGGTCTGGCATCTGCGGCCGGGCGGGGTGGTGGTTGGAAGACTCGGCGCGAGTGCCTTTGACGGCACACGCGTGGCTGGGGACATGTGCCGCAGTTCCCCGTCGCCCGGCCAGCGACTGAGCAGCTTGTACGCGCTGTTCGTGGTCGCGCTCCCACGTCGACTCACCACACCCAGCTCCTCCACCCACGACGGACGGCTGTTTTCCCGAGCGCCACTGACATGGCGTCGGTATGTACGGACCGCGACGGCCTCGTGCTGTTCTTGATGTCGCGACCCGCACGCCTTCATCGTGCACGGTCGTCCGCCCCTTGGTGTGCTCGTGTCGGCTGAGCGCGCCCACAGCAGCCCGCAGCGGTGATGGTTCGCCAAACACTCCCGCAACGACTGAGGGCACGTCTTGACGGCGGAACTCGGGCGTGTCTCAGACAAAGAACAGAGGCAGAGAGCTTTCCTATTGGTTAGAAGTGGAAACACGCTTCGCGCACTTGATGAGCCGGGCGTCTGGGGCACAAGAACTTACTCAGACAGTTTCAAGTAAAACGAGTTGCAGACAAGCCTCGTTTGTGGTCGGAAATGCAGTGTGTTTTTCCGACCACAAAAAAACACGCCGTCGCCGCAAAACAAGATCCGCAAGGGCAGACGAGAGAACCTCTTCATGGCTCTCCGAGCCTTCAGACACGCCGTCTCTCCTCCCGCAATCGTGTGGTGTGCAAGAAGGTAGCCCACCCCTCGCCGTCGTATCCCCCAGTCACCAACGATTGCTCGTGCACGTTGTCCAGTCGTCAAGACAGGGCGTGTCTGGCTGCGTGCGCCCACGGAAATACAGCCTGTGTTTTGTGCATTCGCAGACACTTTCCAGATGTCGTCAAGATACGCCCTGAGGGCACGTCTTGACGGCGGAACTCGGGCGTGTCTCAGACAAAGAACAGAGGCAGAGAGCTTTCCTATTGGTCAGAAGTGGAAACATGCTTCGCGCACTCGATGAGCCGGGCGTCTGGGGCACAAGAACTTACTCAGACATTTTCAAGTAAAACGAATTGCAAACATGCTTCGTTTGTGGTCGGAAATGCAGTGTGTTTTTCCGACCACAAAAAAACACGCCGTCGCCGCAAAACAAGATCCGCAAGGGCAGACGAGAGAACCTCTTCGGGGCTCTCCGAGCTTCCAGCCTCCTGCTGTCCACAGACAGATCACGATCTGCGAGGCGCGCTGCAGCTCGTGGTCTCGCCTCTCCAGCCCACTCGAAGTGCGAGAGCGGTCCAGGCTCACAACAGTGTGGCTTCATTTCGAAGTGCCCCCAACCATCCAGGCGTGACCGCCGTCGTCACTCCCAGCTTGACGTCCCAGTCGTCATCCTCCCCCTTCATCCCCTCCTATTGCGCAAGCGACTACACACTGACATGGAAGAATACCGGTTCGAGGAGAAAAACGAGCTCGTCGTGAGGGGTGAGCACGGGCACAGGACCGGACGGTGTGATGTCACTCGTTGTGGACCCCTGATGTGTGCGCGCGGCCGCAGGCACGCCGTCTCTCCTCGAGCAATCGTGGTGTGCAAGGAGGTAGCCCACCCCTCGCCGTCGTATCCCCCAGTCACCAACGATTGCTCGTGAACATTGTCTAGTCGTCAAGACAGGGCGTGTCTGGCTGCGTGCGCCGACGGAATTACAGCCTGTGTTTTGTGCTTTCGCAGACACTTTCCAGATGTCGTCAAGACACGCCCTGAGTCGTTGAGCACAGCACGCGACAGCCGTAAGTGTCGAATCAATTAAACCAGATCAATTGGACAAACAGCAGGCGTTCCATCCGTGTCGGATGGAAGATTCAAAGATGCGTGGACTTCAACAGTGAAAGATCCACACTCTCGGGCAGTCACCCAGAGCCAATCAGCAGCTACCAAGCTGGTGACAAAAGTTTCACAACGCCACTGATCAAGCGTGGCACAACCCCGCGGCCCCGCTCGACCCTAGCCGGTGGTCCGACGGACGGGCCACGCACTGGGGCTGCCTTTCGAGGATCACTGTCAGGAGCCATACCACTGCGAGCCACCCCCATGTCATGGATTGTGCGGCGACGGTGCGCCGGAGCGTGTCACCCTTTCCAGGCGGGGAGCGCCTCTGCTCGGCCATAGACACCGCCGCCGCCTCCCCCTCCGCGTCGGTCGGTCTGCGGGCGTCGAATTTGCGTTGGAACCGCCTCCCCCCCCCCTTGTGGGCGCCCCCCAGCACCGCCGAAGCGGCCGGAAGCGGCCAGCACTTTTTTCTCGACACCGCCTTGGCGCGCGGCGGCGGCTCGCGCACCAGCCGGGGTACAGTAGCGCTTGCGGTTTCACCGGCGGCGCATCATCAGACACGAGGCCCGCCAGCTGCTGCCCCCGTGGCGGCGTGAAGCGGCCGACGGGGGGAGCCGCCGCGCCCGTGCCGGGCCCGTCGGTCAGCGACGTTGGCGTGCCCGCAAGGGGCCACCACAGCAACGCCCACGCCCCCCCCCTCCCCCGCTCCCCCACCCATCACCGCGGCCGCTCGACACCAGCCACTGTTGCCTGCATCGGTGGAAGCGGAAGTATGACCGCGTCTGGAGGCGGCGACTGGCGCGCTGTGATTGGTGCATGCGACGCCGCGGCGGCGCGACGTGAGGTGGCCCGACTGCGCTGGACCGCCCCCCGTCACGTGCGGTAGTGTGTTTCGTGGCCTGCGGGCCGCTCGGGCGGGGGCGACCGCCGCCGTCGCTACGCGCACCCCTCCCCCGCACCCGCGCACTGTCAAGACCCGCGGAGAGGGGGCGCGCAGCGCTGCCGCGCCCTCCGCGTTGCACGCGGCACAGCTACTGTGGGGGCGGCCGCTTCGTGTGGCCACGGGACACCCACGGCCACGCCGCGCCACGTGCCGCGTAGGCCCGCCACCGAGGATGCGCATGCGCAGGGGAAGGGAGAGCGGGGGGGGAACGCGCGCGGGGGGCCCGCACGAACGGACCCGCCCGCAACGTTCTGCGTGCGCTGTCGTCGCTGGGTCGCGTTTTTTCTGTCTTTTCGCACACGCAGCCCGCCCGGCGGCCGCCCCCGCCCTCTGCCGCCGCCGCCGCGCGCGCTCTCCGCCACCCGCTACGAGTGGAAAGAGGGGCACAAAAACAGAAACGGCTGACCCAATCGATAAGCAGACGCCGTCCCCGCCCCCCAACGGCCCGCGCATCTGGCGTGGCGTCCACCTCAATGTATGCACGCCTCGGTCACGTGGACGCGGGGGCTCTCCCCAGCAGGGGTGTGGGCGGCGACCGGGACGCCGTGGGGCACCAAGTGTCAGCGCCAGGCGGTGTGTGTGAGCGGCGCGTCCGTCGCCCCCCGCGCGCCCCTCCCGCGCGCCCGGCGCTCTCGCCATTTGGGTGCGCGCGGCGGCGCGTGGGCGCCGCGGCTGGCCCGTCGGCGCGCGATTTTTGGCGGCCCCCCCCCCCTCCCCCCCCCGCCCGCGGCGCCCGCGCCCGCGCACCCGCCGCGCCGCCGCGCGAGCCAAGATTTGGTTGCCGCCCGCCGCGCCGCCCGCGGCGGCCGCTGATTGGTGGCCCCGGATGGGCCGCGTGCCGCCGCCGCCGCCGCGCGGGCGGGCGTGACGGTTGGCTCCCGGCGCGACGGCGGACCCGGTCGCTTCCAGCGCGGGCGGGGGCCTTGTCCCCCCCCCCTCCCCCCCCCTCCCCCCCTCTTCCCCCCCCCGCCCGGGGCGCCAACGACACGGCACCGCGAAGGGGGTGTCCGCCCGGAAGCGAAATTCGCCAGCGTGCCCCACCGGTGGGGTGCACCCCACCCCACCACCCCCCCGTCGCGCCGGCGGGGGCTGCAAGCGGCGACCGGCGGGCCCGCTGGCCACACGGCTGGTATGCCTTTCTCAGGTGTCTCGTTTGATACCCCACGTCACGCCGCCGAAGCGGCGGCGGTGGCGGTGGTGGTGGGGGGCACAGACAGCGGGGGTGGGCCAGCGGGGACCCAGGAAAATGGGCGGCCAATCGTACTGGGGGCGTGGCCTTGGGTGGGCGCCTGGCAGTGTGGCGGCCACTCACAGAAAAAAAAAAGAAAACGCGCGCGCTCCACGCCCCGGCCGTCCGCGCCCCCCAAGGGGAAAACCTCGCCCATCGACAGGCGGGGGGCGCGGGGGTGGGGGCGGCGGCGGCGGGGCCACGGCTGCCACCAGGCCGGGACCAGGCGAGCAGTGGCAGCGGCACACGGCCGCTGACGACGTGGCCTGCGGCCGACCGCCGCGCGCGGCAGGGGCGAGGGGGAGCCGCGCGCTACCCGCCGCCCAAACTGGGAGGAGGCGGGCGTGGGCGGGGGGGGTGGGGAGGGGGGGGAGGGGGGGGGAGCGCGGCGTGTCCCTCGCGGTGTCATGCGCCTATAGGATCGACGGCGGCCAGCCGCGCTCGCCGCGACCGCCGCCAAAACCCACAGGCGGTGCGCACGGCGTGCGCGGGTGCCGCGCGGGCGCGCCTCCCGCCAACCCCCCCGGCCACCCTCCCCCCCCCCGCCCGACGCAGCGGGTGCCACCCTGTGTGTTGGCGGCGCGCCCGCCCGCGGGTCCATCCCCGGCCCGGCGCTCGCACCGCGTGCAACGCCACCCCCCCCCCTCCCCCCCCCCCCTTGCTCGCGTGGTGGTGTGTATGGGCGCGCGCACGCCCCCCCCCCCGCCCGCCGCCGCCGCCGCCACCGCCGCCGCTGCCGCCGCCACCACCGCCGCCGCCGCACGGACCGTTGCGTGCCCCGTGCGTGTGGGGGTGGGTGGCGGTGCTGGCGGTGCTGGCGGTGGCGCCTGTCGTTGGCGGTGGGCGGGGGGGGCGCCCCGCCCCAGAGTGTGTGGCGCGACGCGCGCGCGTCACAGCGGGCGTGCGCGGACGGCGGCGGCGACCGACTGTCGGCAGGGAGGGGAGGGCGGGCGGGAGGGGGGTGGGGACGGGGGCGGCGCGGGGGGGGGGGGGGCAGGGGGGGGGGGGGGAGGCGGGTGGCACAACACTGTCACCCTTGCCGCCGCCACGCGCGGGCAGGCGGGAAGCGCACGGCGCGGCAGGGGGCGCGGGGCTCTTTGGCCCTACGCCCACCCCGCGTGGCGGACGGGCGCCCGCCACGGCTGTCGCCGACCGCCGGCCGGCGGGTGGGTGCGTCCGCGTCCCGCCTTCCTCCTCCCCCCCCCCCCACGGCGTCCTCCCCCCCCCCCCCCCCCCCTCCCCCACCCCCACCCCCGCCGCCCCACCCAACGGCCACCCCCGTATGCGGCAGGCGTACCCGTCGGGCGCGGCGGCCATCTTCCTCGCCGCCCTCTTCTCCGTCCGCCTCGGCGGCCGGTGCCCGCGGCGGGCGTCGCGAGCGGCCGCGCCGCGGCGGCCCGCGCGTGGCGGCGAGGGCGGGGGGGGTTGGCGGCCGCCGCGCCCGCCACGGCGGCCGCCGCCGCCGCCGCCGTCGCCGCCGTTGCCGTTGCCGTTGCCCGCCGCGGCTGCCGCCGCGGCTGCCGCCGCCGCCGCTGCCGGCGGCACCCGCCGCGGCGGGCCGCCAATGTGCGTATGTGGCGCCCAGCCCGTGCGTGTCGTCGCGGCGGGCACGCCGCCCATGAGCTCCCCGCCGTCCCCGCCAGCCCCGCGTCGCGGCGGCGGCGGCGGCGGCGGCGACCGCGGCGGCGGCGACCGCGGCGGCGGCGGCCATGACGGGCGGGGTGGCGGCGCGGCTGGCGGCGCCGCCGGTCGGGACGGAGGGGGCGGGGCGGGCCGCCGCGGCACCCCGCCGTCGCCGCCCCGGCGGCCGGCGTCCCCACGGGCCGCGGCGCCCCCGCGGCGGGCGGGGCGGTCAAGTTCGCCGGCCGCGGCGGCGGCGGCGGCGGCGGCGGCGGCGGCGGCGGCGGCGCCCCCCCCCCCCTCACCGCCGCCCGCGTCGCCGCCACCCGCCGTCGCCGCGGCGGCGCGCTTTCGGGACCGCCACGACGGGCGGCGGCGCGACGGCGGCAGCCCGCCCCGGTCGCCGCCGTCCACAACGACGCTGGCGGTGCCGCCGCCGCCGGGGACGGAGCTCCCGCGGCTGCCGCGGCTGCCCGACGCCCCCCACGGCGCGCCGCGGAGCCCGCGGCGGGCGGCCACGATGCGGCACCCAGGGTACCCCCGCGGCCAGCGGGCGGACACGCCCGATACCGAAGACGATGACGGCGGCGGCCGACGCGGCGCCGCGCGCGGCGCGGAGCCCCGGGGGGGGCCCCCGCCGCCCGCGTCGCCCGCCGGTTCCCCCACGCGGCCGGCCCGCGCGGCCGGCGGCCGGGGGCGCGGCCGCTCCCGCGACGAGGACGACGGCCGCAGCAGCGGCGGCAGCAGCGACGGCGGCGGCGGCCGGCGGCGGCCGGCGGCGCCAGCGGCGGCGGCGGCGGCGGCGGCGACGGCGGCGACGGCGGCGGCGGTGGCGGCGGCGGCGGCGGCGGGCGGGGTGCCCCCGCCGTTTGCGCCGCCCCGGCCGCGGCGAGCGCCGCCGTCGCCGCCGCTGCCGCGCCACGCTGGCGGCGGCTCGCCCGCTGCCGGCTGGGCGGCGCCGCGCGGCGGGGGTGGCGGCGGTGCGGAGCGGGAGGCCGTCGCGTGGCGGGTGCTCGAAGCGGGTTCGTCGCGGCAGCGGGCGGTGCCCGCGGCGGCGGCGGCGGCGGCGGCGGTGGCGGCGGCGGCGGGCGGGCCGCACCCGCACCATCGAGCGGACGAGGACGACCGGGGGCGGCTGGCAGCGGGTCACGAGCGGCGGGTCTGGGAGCCAGACGCCCCGCGGCGGGGGCCACCGCCAGAGCGTCACGGGGCGGGCGGTGGGGGTCCCGGCAGCACGCTCGCCGAGCGGCCGTACCCCCCCTCCCCGGCGGCCGCCGCCCCGTGGGCGCCAACGCCCGCGGCGGCCGCCGACTTTGCCGCCCCGCCACCCCGTGCGGCGGCCGCCCCCGCCGGCGGCTGGGCCGACGAGCGCGGCGGCGCGGGCGCCGCCGGCGGGTGGGGGCCGGACGAGCCCGCGCGGGCCGCCGCTGCCGCCGGGCGGCCTCGCCACGACGCGGACGTGTGGGGCTCGCCGGTGGAGCCGCCGCCGCCGGGCGGCGGCGGCGGCGGCGGCGGCGGCGGCGGCGGCGGCGGCGGCGGCGGCGGCGGCGGCCGGCCGGCCGGCGGCGCGCCCGCGGCGGCGGCGGTGCAGTGGGCGGCGGACCCGCGAGGGGAGCGTGGTGGCGTGCCCCGGCGGGGGGGGGCGGGCGTACGCGCGGGGCTGTGGGCGCGGCGGCACGGGGGGGGGAGGCGTGGCGCGAGGGGGGGGGGGGGGGGCGCCAGAGGGTCGCCCCCGGTCGTGGCGGTCCGCCCCGTCGCTGTGCCAGGACGATGGGGAGGGGGGGGAGGGGGGGGAGGAATGCCAGGTATGTGGATGCGCGTGTGCCTGTGGGGCAGTAGGGCTCTGCGTGGTGCGCGGGGTGGGTGTGGGGCGGCAGCGAGGGCGAGCCGGCCGGGCTGCCATCGCGGATCGTTGCCAGCGGTGTGGGAGTCTGGATTTTTGACTGACTGTGGCGACTGGATGGATGGCTGCGGTGTTGGCGTCTGTTGTGTGGTCTTGCTCTGCGCGTGTGTGTACCCGTTTGTTGCTGCGCTGGCGGGACGGCTGCGTTTTCTTGCCGCCCCGCGCGTCTCCCCGCCTAGTCCCCGCCCGCAAGCGGCACTGGGATATCGTGATGGGCTCCGCCGCGGCCGAGGCGCCCGCGCCCCCCCCCCCCTGTACGGGCGGCACGCCCAAGAGGCGCCCCCCTACACCCCTGGCAGCGGCAGCAGCGGCGGCGGGGGCGTCTACTATGGCCGCCACGCTGGGCTTGGCGCCGACGACGAGGAGGACGTGGACGCGGACGAGCGGGGCCGCCTGCGGCACCTGCCGAGCCGCCGCCTCAGCGCGCCCGCGGCGCACCCCGCCGGCGGTGGCAGCCTGCCCCCCCCCGAGGTGGACGTGTACCCCCACTCGTCGGGGCCGCGCTTTCCGCAACCGTATGGGGGTGGCCGCGGCTTGCCGCCGCCACCCCACGCCGAGCCGGGCTACCCCCCGCCGCCGCCCCTGCGCGGCGCCGACCCGCGCCAGCTGTCGCCGCTGCCATCCCTGCCACCACCCCGTCCCGGCGTGCGCGCGGCGGCCGCCGACGCGTACGGCGACGCGTACACGCCGGCGGCGTACGGGCCGCCCGCGCCGCCGGGCGGGCGCGGCGGCGGCGCCGACCGGCCGCTGCCGCCGCTGCTGCAGCCGCCGCCGGGGGGCGTCCGGTTCGCGGTGCCCGCCCGTGGTGGTGGCGCCGCCGCCGCCGCCGCCGGCGCGGTTGCGTTTGCCAGCCGCGGGGGGGGCGGCCGCGCCTACTCGCCGGCCGCCGCGGCCGCCGCGGCGGCCACGCCAGCGTCGTCGCGGCACGCCGCGTACGGCGCGCCAGACGCCGACGCCGCCGCCGCCGACGACCGGCGCGGCGGCGGGCGCGGCGGCGGCGGCGGCGGCGGCGACGGCGGCGCGCTGCCGCCGTTCCGGCTCGGGGAGGGGTACCCGCCAGACCCCGCCGCCCGCCGTCGGCTGTCGCACCCCGGCAGCGGCGGCGGCGGCGGCGGTGACGGGCGGTCCCTCGGCCACGGCCCCGCCGGCGGCGGCGGCGCGGGTATGGGCGCCGCCGCCCGCGGGCCGCCGCCGCGCCCCCCCACCGCCGCGGCGGCGGCGGCGGCGGCGGCGGCGGCGGCGGCGGCGGCGGCGGCGGGCCGCTGCACCGAGTGTGGGCTGGTGCTGTCACCGGGCGCGTCGCTGGCGCGGCACATGCGGCTGGCGCACGGCGGCGCGGGCGCGGCGGTGGGGACGGCCGCGGGGGGGGGGGGGGGTGCGGGGCCGGCGGTGCCGTCGGAGGGGCCCGCGTCGGCCCGCAAGTTTACGTGTGGCCAGTGCACGCAGGCGTTTAAGCGGCGGTACGACCTGCAGGAGCACACGCGGCAGGTGCACCTCAAGGTATGTTGTCGGGAGGGCGCCGCTCCGGTGTGGCGGGTGGTCGATTGTTGCCGCGGGTCGTCAAGGGCGGCCGTCGACGCGACGCTGCGTTGGGTAGTGACTGACGTTCGTATACCCCCTGCCATCCCCACCACCCGCCGCGCCCTGCCCCCTTGCCGTTTTTCCTCCCCGCTCCCCCCTCCCTTGCTGCTTGTATTTCTCCCCCTTTCCCTCGGACAGTCCGAGCCCTTCCAGTGCGACCAGTGCGGCGTCCCGTTTGGCCGCAAGTTTGACCTCAAGCGCCACACCGCCTCGGTCCACGACCGCGTCCGCGCGTTTGTGTGCCCGCGGTGCCACCAGCGGTTCGCGCAAAAGACCAACATGATGCGCCACGTGGAGCGCGTGCACCGCGCGTCGCCGCCGCGGCCGTCGGCGGTGCTGCCGGTGCCGGTCGCGCCGGCGCCGCCGCGCGCGCCGGCGTCGGCGCCGGCGTCGGCGTCGGCGTCGGCGTCGGCGCCGGCGTCGGCGTCGGCGTCGGCGTCAGCGTCGGCGTCGGCGTCGCTGCCGGCAGGCGGGGGGGGAGGGGGCGGCGCCCTGCGGGAGGCGCAGGGCCCCCCATCGGCAGCAACGGCCGCGTCGGCCACCCGGGGCCGAGGCGACGCGCGCGTGCCGTCGGCGGCCGGCCGGCCACGCCACACCGGCGGCGGCGGCGGCGCGCCCGCGCGCGGCGTCAACGTCATCCCAGACTACCCGCCGCCGCCGGTGCGGATCCCGCTGCCGCCGGGCTTTGTGCCGCCGCTCGCCGCGGCGTGGGAGCGGCGGCTCCACCGGGAAGCCACCCGCCGCGCGGCGGCGACGACGGCGGCCGACCCGCGCGGCGGCGGCGGCGGCGGCGGCGGCCGCGCGTCGCCGCCCAGCCCGCCACCGCCGGTGCCGCCGCGGCGCGCGCCACCGGCGATGCCGGCGTCGCCCGCGACGACCGCGTCCTCCTCGTTGCCACCGTCGCCGCCGCCCCGCGGGCGGGCGGCGGGCGGCCTCGACGCGGAGGCGGACGAGGGGGACGACCCGCCCGCCGCGGGGGGCATGGCGGACGAGCCGCGTGGCCGCGACGCACGGTGGGCGACGCCGCCCCTGCCGCGGCGGCCCCCCCCTGCCGCCACTGATGCCGCGGCGGGCACGCGCCGCGGCTCCCCGTCGCCGTCGCCGCCACCGCCGCCGCCGCCAGGCGACGGCGACGGCGACGGCGACGGCGGCGGCGGCGGCGGCGGCGGCGGCGGCCGCGGCGGCTCGCCGGGCGGCGGCTCGTCCCCACCGGCCGGTGACGGCTCGCCGGCGGCGGCCGCCACCGCGGCGCCACCGCCGCGGCCGTGGCGCCGCGGCGGCGGACCCGCCGCGGCGGGCGGCCCGCGCAGCCGCACCCCGTCGGCGACGCCGCCGCCGCCGCCGCCGCGGCGGTGAGCTGCTGCGGTGGCGGCCGGACCGGGCGGGGGCGGGGCGGCCGCTGCCGCGCCGCGGCCGCGGCCGTCGGCGCGGTGGCGGCGGTGGCCTTTTTTTTTTTTCCCATCCCGCGTCCGCCCCCCACCCGCCCACGTTTGGGACGCGCCCCACCACCAGCGGCGGCGACCGCCGCTGGGCGCCCGTCCCCACCCGCCGCACGCTCGTGACTCCCCTTGACATCCCGTTTTTTTTTGTGACAGACCCCTCCGAGAGGGGAAAGAGAGGGGGGGGGGGGGGGGGGGGAGGGACAGAGAGAGGAGGGGGGCGCGTGCCCGACGCTTTTCTTTTCCGCTGTGTCTCTGCGTGTGGTGGGCTGTCCGTGTCTCGCTCCGCTCCCGTGTTTCGCTGCCGCCCTATCCCCCCCCTTTTTTTTTTTTTTTTTTTATACCGCGCCGTGTTCCCGGTCGCCGCCGCCACCGGCGCTCTGCTGCCGACGCAGCCCCGTTGGTTCGTGTGGACTAGGCCGTCGCGCGCGGTGGTAGCGATGCCTTGGTGGGGGTGGTCACCGGCGGTGGCGGCGGCGGGGGGCCCTCTGGAAGGCACAACCTACACGAGCAACCACCCACCAACCCCACCCTTGACCGGTGCGTGCCGGACCGTCTTGGCGCGCCAGTGGTCGCTCGGGGCGGAGTCGGCCTGGATCGGAATCGACCCGCTTTTCCCCGAAAATCCGACCAGTATGGCAAAAACTCATCCGAAACTCGAAAAGTCTGGGTGCTGTGTCCGCGGCACTTTTGCCAAACGTGGCCGCGAGACGGCTCCTCCTCCCCCACTGGGCCGGCTCAAGCCACTTGCCGCGCGCCGTGCCGCCGGCTTTGTTGTGCGCATCGCCCGCGTGGACCGCCGCCCTGTCCGTGTCCCACCACCCCCCCCACCTGGACCGTCGCGCCTCTTCTTGACCCCCCCTGCCCTGCCTTTCCCCCTCGTTCCTCCTTTTTTTCTCTCTCTCGTTTCCCCCCCTTTTACTCCCGTCTTCATGATGGCCCCCTTGCGACTGGCCGACTGGGTCGACAGCCTCCGCGCCGCCCCCCCCCCGGCGCCCCCCCCCCCCCGGCGGCCTGGCGCCCCCCCCCCGCCCCCCCCCCCCCCCACCCTCCCCACCACCCTCCCCACCCTCGCCGCCGCCCTCCCCCACCGGAGCGCGCAGCTAGCCACCCTCCTCGCCACCCTCCGCCTATCCGCGGCGGCGCCCACGACGCCCCTCCTCCTCGTCGGCGGCCCCGCGACCGGCAAGGCCGCCTGCCTCGCGGCGGTCACGTCGTCCGCAGCGGTCGGCCGCCGCACCCGCCTGGTGTGTGTCGACGCGGTCGCGGCGGGCACGCCCGACCGGCTGTACGGGTGTATCCTGCGGGGGCTCGCGTGGCGGGGGCCCCCGCCGCCGCCGCCGCCGCGGGGGGGGGGGGGCGCCGACGGGGGGGCGTTTGTGCGGGCGGTCGCGGCGTTGCTGGGGCGGCCAGAGCTGGGCGTGCCGCCAGGGGTGGCGGCGGGCGTGGGGGGGGGGGGGGGGGGGACGCCACCCCCAACGCGCACGGCAAACGGGGGCGGGCGGGCGGCGGCGGCGGTGGTGGTGGTGGTGGTGGTGGTGGTGGTGGTGGTGGTGGTGGCGGTGGTGGCGGTGACGACGGGCTGCCACCGGTACGGTTTGTGGTGGCCGTCCGCCGTGCGGAGCGGCTGCGGCATGGCGACTACCCGCCGGGGGTGCTCGCCACGCTGTGCCGGCTGGGCACCGCCGCCGCCGGCCGCCGGCCGCTGACGGTCGTCTTCCTCTCCGAGGTTGGGTGGGCGGCGTCCGCGGCGGGCCCGCCGCTGGCGGCCGTCCCGTCCATGACGACCATCTTCTTCCCGCCCTACTCGCAGGCGCAGCTGGCCGACGTGCTCAGCGCGATGATTGGGCCCGCCGCGGCGGCCGGCGGCGGCCGCGTCGGCCCGCTGAAAAAGTCGGAGCGCGGCCTCTGGCCGGGCTTCCTCACCCTCTCCCTGTCGGTGCTCGGGCCGAGCGGCGCGGACGCGCGGGAGCTGGCCGCCGCCATCCGTGACCTGTGGGCGGCGTACATTGCGCCCGTGCGGCGGGGCTCGCGGCCGCCGACCGACGGGGTGGGGCTGTTTGAGGACTTTCAGCCGCGGCTGCCCGAGGCGCTCGACGGGCTCTACCGCCGGACCCTCCCCGTGACGGTCACCGCGGGGGGCGCCGCCGCCGCCGCCGCCGCCGCCGGGGGGAGCCGCGCCGGCGGCGGCGGCGGCGACGGCGGCGGCGGCGGCGTCCTGGACTGGTCCGCCTCGGGCGGGGTGGCGGCAGGCGGCGGCGCCGCGGCGGCGGCGGCGGCGGCGGCGGCGGCCGGCACGCCCGCCGGCAGCGCCGGCGGCTGGACGGACCTGCCCGGCCCCGCGCGGCTGCTGCTGCTCGCCGCGTACGTTTGCTACCACACCGCCCCACGGCGGGACTGGCGGCTGCACGGCCATGGCGGCGGCGGCGGCCGCCGCCGTGGCGCCGCCCGCACCGCGGGCGTCGGCACCGCCGACCCGTCACGGCGGTACCCAGTGCCGCTGGAGCGCCTCCTCGGCGTATACCGCTCGCTCGTCCGCATGAGCCACGTGGCCGACGCGGTCGCCGCGACGGCCGCCGCGGCCGACGCGGCCGCCGCCGACGCGGCCGCCGCGGAGCCGTGGGCAGACGCGACCGCCGGCGGCACGGGCGGCGCGTACGCGGTGGACGCGGCGCTGCTCGGGCGGCTCCGCGCGCTCGTCGCGGACGGGTGGGTGGCACGGGAGGGGGGCGGGGGGGAGGCCCTCGACGAGCCCCGCTACCGCGTCCGCGTGGGGCGGCCGCTCGCGCGGCGGCTCGCCGCCGACGCGGGCATTGACCTGGCCATGTTCTTCCAAGCGTAGGGGGGGGGGGGGGGGGGGCGCCGCGGTTTGGGGGGGGGGCCGCCCGCGGGCTGCGCGGCGGGCGCCGCCAAACCGCTGGGCACGTGCGACGGCGACCGCGCTGCCCGCGGGACGCCCGCGCCCGACACATGGCTGCCGAGGCCGCCCCCCCCCCCAACGGACGCCCGACACCCCCGACGGTTGCCAAACCCAATTCCACTCGACCATCGGTGCCCATCGGTTCCCCACCACGGACGGCGCGCCCCGTTTTTTTTTGTTTTTTCAAACCGGGGTGGCGGCGGCGCCCCCCCCCCCCCCCGCGCAGTGCTACCAAACCCGTGGACCCCTGGCGAGCGTGCGGGACGTGAAATCAGCACGACTCCGGCCCGAAGTTGTGCATGTGCGGCACGCGAGGCGTGTCAGCCTTCGTGAGCGCCGCGTGCCGCCGACGTGAGGGGGCGTGCAGGAGGCTGCTCCTCCTCGTGCAGCGGCGTGCCTCAACTCGGTATTGCCTGAGCATTTTCGGTCTAGTGCGGGCCAAGCCCTCGAAAGGCACACTGCGACTTGGGCCAGCCACAGCCCAAGTCTTCTGAAGCTATACTGCGACCCCGCTGCACTTGAGTTGCATTTATTGCCAAGGTCTCCGACAGCACCAGCTTCGCCAGAGATATACACTTCATTGTACGCTCACATTCGTCAAAAATGGGTGCCACATACCAGCCGCTGGTAGCTGCCGCTCCGCCGTCGGGGGTGCGGCGGGGGCGCCCACCCCGCCACGAAGGGGGGACCGGTGGGGGCGGCACCGGCTGCCGGCAGCTGCCGCGCCGTCGTCGCAGGGGACGGCAGGGGGGTCGACCCCGCCGTGAAGAAGAGACCTGTGGGGCGGCACTGGTCGCCGGCAGCTGCCGTGCCGTCGTCACGGGGGAGGGCGGCGGCGGCGTCACTTCGTCGAAAAGACGTCGGAGGAGGCGGAACCGGCGGCCAGGTGCTGTCACTCCGCCGTCGGGCGCGACAGGTACTCGTGAGGGAGACGCTGGCCGTCACGTAGCCATTGACAGCAGAAAGCCGCCGGGGGCAGGGGAGGGGCGCCGAGGGGGTGGGTCTGCGTCATGTACAAAACTGCCGCCTTGTGGGGAGGGTCTTGACGGGGGAGATGCTTGCGACTCGATGTCTTCTTGTCGCGGTAGGGTCGTGGTCGTGTAAAGAGCACGGGCGGTGTCGGGCGGTCGCTCAGACAGAGACGGGTCGCGGGGGTTGGGCCTTCATTGGTGGGTCGGCTGCAACGGCAACGCAGGTGCTGGTGACTTCCGCGCCCAGTCAGTTTGCTGCACGAGGTATGCGTGTGGTACGGGTGGGGGGGAGTGCTTTCACTTGTTGAGTCGACTTGCGTTTTGGTATGAGGTCACAACAGATTTTGGAAATGGGAGGGTATGACTGTGTGAGGCCGTAACGTCCTTGCTGATTGGGCAACCGCCGTGCAATGGGCTTCCTGTGTGGGCCATCTGATGGTCTTAAGATCGAGT
Organism: Pyropia haitanensis; assembly: GCA_008729055.1. Classification (NCBI taxonomy): domain Eukaryota; phylum Rhodophyta; class Bangiophyceae; order Bangiales; family Bangiaceae; genus Pyropia; species Pyropia haitanensis. Next base: position 571,288 of record SDUX01000010.1, read on the forward strand.
CAGTCCATCATGTCGGACAAACAGCACGGAATGAAGGGCTCTCTGGTCGGGTGTACCCAGTAGTTTCTGGAAGGCCTGCTCACATGGCGACGCATTGTCGCGAAACCGTGCATCATTCCGGGTTAAATGTGACCGACTTACGCACGCGTTGCACGATCCTCGGCTGGGCCGCGTGCGGAACTCGTGCATCGCCTGCACGACTCCAGAATAACTTGTGCATCGGCGGCACGAGTTACAGGCGTCCGCGTGCACTGCGATTTGTCGTTCGGCGGGGAACGACGTGCACGCCCTCCGGTGATATGGTCGAGGTCCATCACGAGCTCCAGTACGCCCTCCATGTATGGGTGGAAAAAAAGTGCACCGGAGCCCGTGCACGGACGACTGAGCGGCGCTATAGGGCAGGTGTTGGAAAAATCGGCCTCTGCGATACCGTAGAGGGGGGTTTGCACGCCGCTGCACGCCCGCGCACGCCCGATTCCGGCCAAATTTTGTGCTCCAGGGGTCCACGGGTTTGCTAGCACTGCGCCGCCGCCGCCGCCGCGCCCGCCGCCGCGCACCGCGCACCGCGGCCATGGCGGGAAAAACGCCCACCGCGGGGCCGTGGCGGGAACACCCCGCGGCGCCGCCGACCGCGCGCGCCGCGCGCGCGGGCGCGGCCGCCGCCGCCCGCCGGCGGCCGACGGCGGCACCAACGAGCCAACAAAAAAAAAAAACGGCCGTGCCGTTGACGCTGGTGCCGTGTGGGCGGCCGCCGCGTGGCGGGACGGGCGCCCGCAGAGGATGACGCGGCACGGTCGACCGAGGGGGTGGTGGCGACGAGGGCAGGGGGGGTGTCGGGCTGCCGCTCCCCTCTCCCCCCCCCCCCCCCCCCCCCCCCCGCCACTTCCCTCCCGTGGCGGTTCCTCCTGTCGCCATGGCGGGCCCGCCCACCACCGCGTGCCGGCCCTGCTGCCGCCACCACCGCCCGCCCCGTCACCCCCCCCCCGTCACGCCCGTGGCGCCGCCACCGCCGTCGCCGCGTCGGTCCCGCCCGCCGCGGCGGCGGCGCTGCCGCGGCGGCCAAGCCGACGCTCCCCCCCGCCTCGCGCCGCCCGCGCGGGCGGTGGGGGGCGTCCACCCGTTGGGACCGCCACCCCCGCGCGGCCGCCACCCCACCCCACCCCACCCCACCCCACACCACCCCCCCCCCCCCCCCCCCCCCCCCTGCCCACATCACGGTTCCCCCCCCCCCCCCCCCGCCCTCCCGCCCTGTACACTCTCCCCTCCCCCCCCCCCCCCACCCCCCCCACCACACGCTACCACCCCCCCTCACCGCGCTCACCACCCCCCCCTCTCCGCCCACAGCGCCAACCCCCCCCGCCACGGTGTGGCCGCGTCGCCCGCCGTGCCGTGCCGCCACCGCCGCCGCGGCGGGGGTGCGTGTGGCCGTTGGGGTGTGCGCGTGGCGGCCAACGTTGGCACGGGGGGGGGGGGGGGGGGGGGACGCGCCGTGGGCGGCGGGTGCGGAGGGGGGGGGGGTCGGTCGGGGGGGGGGGGGGGGGGGCTGCGCGGGTGCGCGGCGTGGCGCGGTTTTTTTTGTTGGGGGGGGGTTCTAACGGGTGTGGGGGGGGTTGGTGGTGTGGCCGGCGTGGCGGCGGCGGTGTCGCGGCGGCCTTGAGTCATCCCCATCCCCTCCGTCGGCCGGTCCCCGCCCTCCCCCTCCCCCCCCCTCGCTGCCGCACCCGTCGCCACCACCGCCGCAGCTCTCTCTCCCCCCCCCCTCCTCCCCCTTTCCGTCCCACACCCACCGGCGCTTTCCACACCCCACCCCACCCCACCCACCCACCCCCTCTGGCCGCCCACCGCCCGCCGGTCCACCGCTGCCGCTCCGTCCACACACCACCCCCCCCCCCCCACCCCCGCCGCGCCCACTCGCGCCGGCCATCACCGCCCCACGGGCTGCTGCTGCTTGTTCCCGTCTCGTTCTTCCCCCTCCCCCCCCCCCCCCCTCCCCCTCTCACCCCAGGGGTGCTGCTCTCTCCCCACCACCACCACCCCCCTCCCCCACGCCAAGGGCAGAACGCCGCCACCACCGGCACGCCGTGTCGGCTGCCGCCGCCCACCCGCCCACCCCACCCACCCGCCCGCCCGCCCGCCGCCACCGCCGCCACCCACCCGCGCCGCGTCGGCGACGCGACGACGCCGCCGCCACCCCCCCGGCCGTCGTCAGCCGGCGCCGTCGACGCGGTTCGCCGCGGCCGCTCCCCCCCCCCCCCCCCTCCTCCTCCTCCTCCTCCTCCCGGCGGTGGTGGCCACCCGCGCCCGCGCGCGCGGCGGGTGCGGCGGTCTCGCCTCCCCTGCTTTGCCGCGGCGCGCCCGCGTCTTGCCCGTGGCCGCCCCGCTGTGGGGTTCCTCCCTCCCGCCCCCGCCCCAAGGGCCGTGGTGCGCCCGTCGGGGGTGTGCGCGCGGGTGGGTGGGTGGGTGGGTGGGTGGGTGGGCGCCGCGCGCGGGGGGGGGGGGGGGGAGGGGGAGGGCGGTGGTGACCGCGGCCGCCGGTATGGGCTTTGGCTCGTGCTTTGGGCCGCCGCGGCCACCCCCCCCGCCCCCTCCTGCAGCAGCGGCGGCCGCACCCACCACCGCCGACGGCGTGACGGCGGTGGTTGACAACCTCGGCGGCGTGGCCGGCACGGCGGCGGCGGCGGCGGCGGCGGCGGCGGCGGCGGCTGCCCCCCCCCCACGACGGCCACCCTCCCGCGGTCCGGCAGCACGGACCACGACGCCCGCCGGGGTGGTACGGTGCCACCGCCGCCGTCGCCGCCACCGGCGGTGGCGTCCCGCTGGGCCGACCCGCCGGCCTACACGCACGGCGTGGCGGGGGCGGCACCCCCGGCCGACGCGGCCGCGGCGTCGCCCGCCGGCCGCCCCCGTCGGTCCACGTCGACGCGGTCGGCCGCCACGTCGTCGGCGGTGGCCACCGACGGGCGGTGGTCGGCCGGCCGTGGCCGCCGTGGCCACCGCCGTCTGCCCAGCCGCGGCCACAGCCACAGCCGCAGCCGCAGCCGCAGCCGCAGCCGCAGCCGTGGCGGCAGCCGCGGTTTCCGCGAGCAGCCCGTGCCAGAGGCGGACCCGCCCGCGGCGGCGGAGGGCGCGTCGGCGGGTGGCCCCCGCCGCTGGTGGGGTGCCGCCAAGCGTGCCACCGACGCGGCCGCCGTGGCCGCCGCGGCCGACGCGGACGCGGACGCGGACGCGGCCGACGCGCCGCCCCGGTCGTTGGTGTTTGCGCACGCGCCGCCCGCGGCGGGCACCGTCGACGGCCCGCCGCTGCCGTCGTTGCCGTCGTTGCCGCCGTCGCCGCCGTCGCTGTCGCCATCCCCGCCGGTGCTGCGGTCGGCAGCCGCGGCCGTCGGCGACGCTGCCCCCCCCCGCCGCCCCTAGCGTTTTCGGCGGCGGCGGCGCACGCGGGCGCGCCCCCCGCCCCGCCCCGCTCCACGTCGTCGGTCGTCGCGGCGGTGTCGCCGGCGCGGCCCATCGTCGCGGCGCGGCCGTCGCTGCTGCGGAATGCGGGCTGGTCGACGGTGACGCTGCCCAACCGGGTGGTCCTCGTGTCGGTCGAGGCGGCCGGCGGTGGTGGCGGTGGTGGTGGGGGTGGTGGCGGTGGTGGGGGTGGTGGTGGCGGTGGCCGCGGACCGCGCGCGCGGGGCGTGGCGGGCGCGTCGGTGCGCGTGTCGATGGCGCCGCCGCCGGTGGCGACGGCGGCGGCGGTGACGACGCGGTGGGCACCCGTGGGTGGGGAGGCCGCGTGGACGACCGAGGTGGCGGTCGCGGCGGAGCCGCCGCCGTCACCGCCGCCGCCGCCGCCGCTGGGGACGGTCGCGGCGCCCGCGGCCGTCGCGGCGGCCGTCGGGTCCGTCACGCCCGCGGCGGCGGGCGGGCCATCAACGCCCGTGGTGCTCGCCGCGCCGGCGGCGGCAACGGCGGCGGCGGCGGCGGCGGCGGCGGCGGCGGCGGCGGCGGCGGCGGCGGCGGTGGCGACGCCGCCGCCGCCGCCGCCCGCCGTGGCGGCTGTCGACGGCAACGGCGGCGGCGGGGCGGCGGCGGCCACGGGCGGGCGCAAGCGCAAGAGCCGCCGCGCCCGCACGTCCAACCGCCGCGCGGTGCGCGCCGCCGCCGCCGCCGCCGCCGCCGCCTCCACCGCCGACGCGACCGCCACGACGGCCGCCGCGCCGGCGGCGGCGGCGGCGCCGCCGCCGCCGCCGCCAGACGCGTCGGCAGCGCCGCCCGTGGCGATCGCGGCGGTGCCGGCGCGGTCGGTGGCGGCGGTGACGCCGGCCACCGCAGCCCAGCCGCCGCCGCTGGCGGTTGTGGCGGCGCACACCACGACCGCCGCGCCCGCCGCCGCCACCGCCGGCTGCCGCGCGTCGCCGCCGCGTCGGGTGGTGGCGGCGTCGCCGGCGGCGGCGGCGGCGGCGGTGTCGCCGCCGCCGCCACGCGCTGCCGTGGCGGCACCCACGGCGGCGGCGGTGGTGGTCGCCGCGCCGGCGGTGCCCGCCGCGGCACCGACCGCGGGTGGCGGCGGCGGCCGCCGCGGCGGCGGCGGCGGTGGCGGCGGCGGCGGCGGCGGCGGGGCGTCTCCCGCCGCCGCGGTGGCGGCGGCGTCGCCCGCGGCGCGCCCGCGGCGCCGCGCGACGGCCGCGGCGGCCGCCACGCGCACCGCCGCGCCGGCATCAGCCGCCACGGTCACGGCGCGCTCCCGCGCCGCCGCGGCGGTTGTTCACGCCGCGGTGGCGGCGGCGTCGCCGCCGCCGCCGCCGCCGGCCGCCACGGCCCAGTCTCGCTCCCGCGCCGCCGTGGCGGTCGTTGACGCCACCGCGGCGGCGGCGTCGCCGCCGCCGCCGCCGTTTGCGGCGGTGGCGGTGGCCAATCCCGCCGCCTCTCCAGTCCAGGCGGTGTCACCCCGCAGCCGCCGCGCGCCGCCCACGGCGGCGGCGTCGTCCCCCGCGACGCCCCGCACCGCGGCGGCGGCGGCGACGTCGGCGGCGGCATCGCCGGTGCTGTCGACGAGCCCGCCGGCGCGGCTGCCCGCCGCGACGCGCGCCGCCGCGGCGCGCGTCACGTTTGGGGAGATTACGTCCCTGCAGCCGCCGCCGCGGGCGGCGGCGGCGGCGGCGGCGGCGGCGGCGACGACGCCCGCCAAGGGCGTCCCGGTCGCCAAGGGCGGCGTGCCCGCCACGGTGGTGGCGCCGCCCACGGTGGTGGCGCCGCCCACGGCGGCGCGCGTCGCTGTGGCGGCCGCCCCCGCCGCCGCGGTGCCTGCCAAGGTCGTGGCGCGCGTCGTCGCGCCGCCGCCTCCTCCGGCCGTCCGCCCCTCCCGGGCGCCCCCGTCGGCACGCTTCCTCTCTGCGCGCAACACGTTTGACGGGGGCGCCGGCGGCGGCAGCGGCGGCGCCATGCCGCCGCCGCTCATCCCCGCGTTTGACGACGACGACGACGACGACGACGACGACGATGGGGCCGACGCGGTTGGCGGCGTGTCCCGGTCGCCCCCTCCCCCCCCCCCTCCCCCACCGCCGCCCGCCGCCGCCGCCACCGCCGCCGTCGCCGCCACTGCCGCCGAGTCCCCCGCCCAACGGTCGGCGCGGTGTTCCCGGGCGGTGCAGGGGGCGCTGCTGGACCAGTCCCGCGGCATCCCGCGGTCGGCGGCGCTGGCCATGGCACGGGGGGAGGCGGAGCGGGCGGCCGCCGCGGCGGCCGCGGCTGGCGGTGGTGGTGGTGGTGGTGGTGGTGGTGGTGGTGGCGCCCCGTTTGGGCGGTCCGTTTCCTACTCGGTGGCGGGCGTTGGCGTCGGTGGGGGTGGGGGTGGGGGTGGACCGGGGGGGGGTCCGCCCCACGCGCTGCTGCGGTCGACGCGGTCGGTCAAGCAGCTGCCGCGGGTGCCGCTGCTCGTGGACGGGGAGGTGCCGCCGCCGCCGCCGCCGCCACCGTTTGGGCCCCGCCCGTCGCGGGTGCGGAGCGTGCGCGTCGCGCCGCCGCCGCCCAAGGCCGTATCGGCGGGGCGGTGAGAGGAGGAAGGGGGGGGGGAGGGGCAGTACGGGGGTGGGTTGGGGGGGGGGGGGGGGGGGTGAGGGGGGGGGGGGAAGGTGGGTCCGTCGCGCGCGATGGAGGACACACACTGGGTGGGTGAGGTGGGGGGCGGGGGTGGGGGGGTGGGGGGGGTTTGTGGGGAAGGTTTGGGGGGGGGGGGGAGGCCCACGCGATGGGCGTTCCCGCCACCGCTCGCCGCGGCCGGCGACCGCCGCCGCCCGCGGCGGCGCGGACCACGGCGGCGGCGGCCGCGGCGTGTCCCGTTTTTTTTTTTTTGGGCGGCGCCCGCGCCGTCGGCGGCGCGCCGCCGCCGGTCCGCGTCGGCCGTCGCGGCCGGCCGGTGGCGGGGCGCGGCGGCGCCGCCGCCGTGCCGGCGCCGCCGCGCGGCGGGGGGGGGGAGGGCACCGCTCCGACGGTGGGAACGCGTCCCGCGCTGCCGCCAGCGTGCCGTCCCCGTCGAGGGGGGGAGTGCCGGCAGGTGCGTCCCCCCCGCCCGTCGCGCGCCCGCCGTCGCACGGGAGGGGGGGGTGCACGCGCGTACCGCCGCCGCCAGTGTCGCGAGGACCGGCGCGCCCGCCCGCCGGCGGACGGTTGCGGGGCGCCGCGCCGGCGGCGGCGCGCGCGCCGCGGCCCGCCGGCGGCGTCGGCCACGCGCGCGCGCGCGCGCGCCGTCCGCGCGCCGCGGCGCGCACGCGGCGGCCGCACGCCGAGCGGCTGGCGGCGTCGCGGCGAGTGGCGGCCGCCCCCCCGCCGCGCGCAGGCGCGATGGACACGCGGCGGGTCGCCACACCCGGCGCGGTGCTGTTCTTTTTTTTTTTTTTTTTTTTCCTTTGCCATACATAGCCTTATTATTTTTTTTTTTCGAGGAAGGAGGGAGCGCCGGCGGGGCGCGCGGGGGTCACAGGCGGGCGGGCTCGGCGGCGTCCCCCCCCCCCCCTCCTCCCCCTGGTCATCCGCAAACATGGCGAGCACCTCCTCCCCCGACAGCCCGTAGCTGTGCCCACAAAACTCGCACGTTGCGTCGACGGACCCCCGCTCCGCGACGAGCGCCTCACAGTCGGCCCGCCCCAGCAGCCGCACCGTCCGCTTGACCCGCTCCACGCTGCACTTGCACGTGAACCGCGGGGCGGTGGTGACGAGCGTCAGCGGCGACAGGCCGGTCATGAGCACGTCGACCATCTCCTCGGCGGCGCGGCCAACGACGCCGCCGTCGGACAGCGCCTTGACGTTGCGCTCCACGGTGAGGACGCTCTCCTCCGACGCGCCGGGGAGGACCTGCACGAGGAAGCCCGACGCGGACGCGACGCGGCCGTCGGCGCCAACGCCAACGCCAACGCCCAGCGCGGAGGGGGTCTGCTCGGACGAGGCGAGGTACTCGGCAATCTCGTCGCCCACCTCGCCCGTCACGATCGCGGTCAGGCCCGTAAAGGGGCGCTTGTAGTGCGGCGCGTTGCGCACGACGGCGAGGATGCCCCGCCCGACGGCGGCGCCCACATCCAGGGACCCGTCCGCCTTGGGCGGCAGCACCACCCGCGGCTCGCCAACGTAGCCACGCACCTCGCCCACCCCGTTCGCCACGACCAGGATGCCCCGCAGGGGCCCGTCCCCCCGCAGCTCAATCTGCGTCGTCTCGGCGCCCTTTTTCCCCGCCGCGAGCAGCAGCCCCGACAGGAGGGCTCGGCCAAACGCGGCCGACGCGACGGGGGAGGTGCGGTGCAGGTGGCACGACGCGGCGACGAGGCCGGTCGCGACGACCGCGCGGACCGTCACCTCCCCGTTGCTCGACATGGTCCGCAGCAGCCGGTCACCGGGGACGGGCGCGCGGAGGAACGCCTCGGGGTCGGGGGTGGTGAAGGACGCGTCGTTGCCCGACAGGCCGCTGAGGAAGGTGGCGGGGGTGGGGTTGCCCGCCGGCGGTGGCGACGGCTCGGGGGGGGGGTCCCCGGCCGCGTCGTCACTGCCGGCAGCCATGCGGAGAGGGGGGGGGGGGCGGGTGCCGCCGCTCGCCGCGCCGGCGGCCACGCCGTGAGGGGGCGGCGCCCCTGGCCGACCACCGCCGCCGCGGCCGACCCGCGCAGCCGCCTCCGCGGCAGCAGCTGCGGGGGGGCGTGCCGCCCGGCGGCCGCGCAGACGGCCACCGGTGGTTGATGGCGGCCGTGGACGGCGACGCCGGTGGCGGGCGCCGCGACAAAGGCGGCGGCGGCGGCGGCGGTGCTTCTGCCAGGGGCGGCCATGGCCGCCATGGGAGCGGGAGGAGCGGCGGCGCGCGTCACGCCTGCTGGACACACCGCAACCAACCGACGGCCGAGGCGGCAGGAGGGGGACAGGGCGATCAGTGGGGAAGACAGCAAGGGACGGGTAGGGCGATCAATGGGCGAGGCGGGGGGGGGGATGGCGCCGCGCGGGGGCGATGCGGGCGGCGGCGAGCTCGACCGGGGCGGCGAGACGGCACGACCAACTTCCACGAAGCGCACGCGTCTTGGCCGAGGTGGGGGGGGGACGGAGCTCGAAAAGCGGAAAAGAGTTGGGCGGCAGAGCGGCCCAAAAGTACAAAAGTAGCACCCCAGATGGATCCACCACGGGTTGGCGGAAGGTGCGCGGCGACTCGGTCCGCGGCCCGCGCAAAACCATCGACGACCAAGCCAGAGTCGCTGCCGTCGTCGCCTTGCTCGTCGTCCCGCCCGCCGTCGCTCTCGCCAGTGTGCTCGGCCGCGTCCTCGTGTCGGGTGCGGCTGGTGGAGAAGGTGGCGAGCCCGTGCTGCTGCCGCTGCGTCACTCCTGCTCCGGTTATTGTACCCACTCTGGTCGTCCCTGCTTCTCTCCCGCGTCACCCCGCGCCCGCGCCGCCCGCGCGCTGCTGCCCGTCGGCGCCGGGCGGCGGTTGGGCGGCGGGCCCCTGCCTGGCGCCCCGCACGCGACCGCCGCACGCCCCCTCGGGCCGCGGCCATGTCCTCCGCCGCCCCGGCCGCCGCCGCGGCCGGCGGCGCGCCGCCCGCCGGCGCGCCGGCGGCGCCGGCGGCCGCCGCCGGCGCGCCGCCGCCGGCGCCGCCGCCGGCGCCGGCGGGGGGCGGTCCACCGCCGGCGGCGGGGGCACCCCCCGCTGCCACTCTGGCGGGGGCGCCACCGGCAGCGGCGCCGCCGGTGGCGGCGCCCGTCAAGACGGGGGCGGTCGCGTCGACGGCGAAGAATGTGCGGGTGGCGGCGCACTCGCACGTCAAGGGGCTGGGGCTCAACGCGCAAGGTACGGCGGCGTGGGGTGTGGGGGGGGGGGGGGAGTGAGGGGGGAGTTGCGGGGGGGACACCGGTCCGGTTGGCGACGGGTTGCCCGCGTTCGCTGTGGGGCAGTCTCTCTTGCGGGGCGCTGCCCACCCGGTGTAGGCCCCCTTGTGGAGGTTGCGCCAGGTTGGCAGGGACCCCTTGTTGTGTTGCTCTTCAGGCTGCTTTTTTTTGCCGATGCTCTACGACCGATGTTCTGACACGTCTCTGCTGCTGTGGCTCGCTCCTCTGTCTGTGTGTGCTGTGGACGCCGCGGTCGCCCGTTGCGCCTGTTTGTTTTCCTTTCCACAGGAATTGCAATCCAGTCTGCGGGGGGCCTCGTTGGCCAAGAGCAGGCCCGGGAGGCGGCGGGCGTCGCGGTGGACCTCATCCGCACGAAAAAGATGGCCGGCCGCGCCATCCTCCTCGCCGGCGCGGCCGGGTCGGGCAAGACCGCGCTGGCGCTGGCGCTCGCGCACGAGCTCGGCACCAAGATCCCCTTTTGCCCGCTCATTGGCGCGGAGGTCTACTCGGCCGAGGTCAAAAAGACCGAGGTCCTCACCGAGGCGTTTCGGCGCGCCATTGGCGTGCGCATCAAGGAGGTGAAGGAGGTGTACGAGGGGGAGGTTGTCGACATGGCCGCGGAGGAGGCGCCCGAGCCGCTCGCCGGCTTTGGCAAAACCGTCGCGCACGTGGTCGTGACGCTCCGGACGGCGCGCGGCAGCAAGACGCTCAAGATGGACGCGTCCATCTACGAGGCGCTTGCCAAGGAGCGGGTCTCCACCGGCGACGTGGTGTACATTGAGGCCAACTCGGGGGCGGTCAAGCGGGTGGGCCGCTCCGACACGTTCGCGACCGAGTTTGACCTCGAGGCGGAGGAGTACGTGCCGGTGCCCAAGGGGGACGTCCACAAGCGCAAGGACGTGGTGCAGGACGTGACGCTCCACGACCTGGACGCGGCCAACGCGCGGCCCGTCGGCGGCGGTGACGTCATGAGCCTGCTGCACCAGCTGGGCAAGCCGCGCAAGACCGAGATCACCGAGAAGCTGCGCGCGGAAATCAACAAGGTCGTCGAGGGCCACCTCGCGTCGGGCGTCGCGGAGGTCGTCCCCGGCGTCCTCTTCATTGACGAGGTGCACCTGCTCGACGCCGAGTGCTTCTCCTTCCTCAACCGGGCGCTGGAGAGCAACCTCGCGCCGATCGTGGTGCTCGCCACCAACCGCGGCCTGACGACCGTCCGCGGCACGGACGAGCGCTCCCCGCACGGCATGCCGGTGGACCTCCTCGACCGCTGCCTCATCATCCGCACGCGGCCCTACACGGTCGCGGAGGTGGCGCAGATCCTCGGCCTCCGCGCCGTGACCGAGGGCCTCCGCCTCGCCGACGGCGCGCTCGCCGCGCTCGCCGAGGTTGGCGCCCGCACCAGCCTCCGCTACGCCGCGCAGCTGCTGTCGCCATCGTCGGTGCTGGCGGGCGTCAAGGGGGGGGACCCGACCGTCGTTGGCGTCGACGACATCCAAGAGGCGGACTCGCTCTTCTTTGACGCCAAGGCGTCGGCGCGGGTGCTGCTGACCAACGCGGAGAAGTACATATCCTAGGGGGCGGCGGGGGGGGGGGTGGGGGGGGGAACGGCAGCCGCTGCGGCAGCCGCGTGGAAAGAAACCGATGTTTGCTACAGCTCTTGTCGGACGGCATTGGGGGCCCGGGTCCGCCCAGCCCTCTGACGGCCGACCTCTCTCCCGCCCCCCCCCCACCCCACCATTACCCCCCCGCCGGTCCATGACGCCCCCCCCTCCCCGGCCCCATCACCCCCCCCCCCGCCCGCGCGGCACGCACGCACACACGCGGCGGGTGTGGGCAAACCCCCCCCCGCACCCCCCCCCCCCCCCTCCACGGCGACCAGGCACAGCCCCGCCGTCGCGAGGCCGTGCCCGTCCTCAGCAACGACCGCGGCGGGCAGGTCCGGCCCCGTCTCGGCGCCGCACCCGCCGCAGCCGGTCAACGCCGCGAGCGGCGTGCACGCGTTGAGCCACGCCGCCTCGGACGCGTCGCAGACGCCACCCCCCACCCCGCGGCCGCGGCCGCCGTCGACGTTGCCGCCGCCGGCCGCACCGGCCGCGTCGGGTGGCGGCGGCGGGGTGCGCGCGCACGCGGCGGCGCACGTCTCCCCCCGGGCGGCGACGGTGGCCCACGCGTCGGCGCGGGGCGCCAGCCGCTCGGCGGGCGGCAGGTACGGGCACGCCCGCGCGTCGGCGAGGAGGACGTCCACCCCGGGCGCGGATAGGCGGATGACGCCGCGGCGGCCGCCACGGGGCGACGGCCACAGCCCGAGTGGCCGCGCGACGGTGCGCGCGTACGCCTCGCGGCGGTAGACGACGAGCAGCGGGCGGGGGGTGGGGGACGGCGCCGCCAACGATGCAGATGGGGGATGGGGGGGGGGGGGGAGCCCCGCAGGCCGTGGCCCGCCGCGCCCACCGCCGCCACCACCGCCGCGACCGACACGCGCGTCGCGGCCGCGACCGCCGCGCGCAAGGCCGCGTCGGCAGCCGCCACGGAACGGGTCGCGTCCCCCCCCCCGCCCCCACCATCGTACGTGGCGGGCATGCCCGCGGCGAGCGCCATGCGCGACAGCGCGGCGGCCTGGGCGGCGCCAACGTTGGCCCCCCCCCGGCGCCCGCGTGGGCCACCCGCGGCGTGACGGGCACGAGGCACTCGCGGCCACGCCACTGCGGCGGCAGCCGCAGCCAGTGGTCCCAGCCGGTCGTGGCGGCGGCGGCGGCGGCGACCGCCGCGGGCGTCGCCGCCCAGGGGGCGCCCCCGCCCGGCGGGCCGCGACCCGCCCCGCCCGGCGGCCCGCCGTCGCCGCCGCCGCCGCCGCCGCCGCCGCCGCCGCCGCCGTCGCCGCCACTGCCGGCGGCGGCGAGCGCCCCCCACGAGCCGCGCAGCGCGTCGTCCCAGCCGCGGCGGGCGAGCGCCCAGCCGAGCCCCGGAAAAAAGTCGGTCCGCCGGAGCGCCGCCTCCGCGGCCGCCCACGGCGGGTAGCCATTGTCGTTCCACGCGGACACGCACCAGAGGGTGGCGTCCGCGTCGAGGCGGGGGAGGGTGGCGGTGAGGTAGGCAAAAAAGTCGGGCGCCGCGTGCAGGTCGTCCTCGAGGAGCACCGCGTGGGTGTAGCCGCCGTCGCGGTCGCCGCCACGCGCAGCCGCCGCCGCCACGGTGGCGGCGGTGGCGGCGGTGGCGGCGGTGGCGGTGGTGCTCGCGTTGGGGGGCGGCGGTGGGGGACGGGGCGTCGGCGGGAACGCCCGGTTGAGCACCCGCGCGTAGTGCGCGGCGATGGCGCCGCGCGCGCCGCCCGGCGGCGGCGGCCGCCGCCGCCGCGGGCGCCGGCGCTCCCCCCCCCCTCCCGGTCCCCCTCTGGGGGTGGGCCCCACACCGCCGCCGCCAGCGGCGCGGCGTCCCCCCCCCCAGCCACCCGCCGCACGGCGGCCGCGTCGCCGCCCGCGTCGACGCTAACGACAAACGTGTACGCCGCGCGGGTGGCGGGGGGCGTGCGCGCCAGCGCCGCGAGGGTGCGGCGGAGGTTGGCCGTCGCGGTGTGGGTGAGGATGATGACGACGGGGCGGAAGGCCGGCGAGGGGAGGGCGGCCGTGCCGTCGTCACCGCCGCCATTGCGCCTGTGCCGCCCCCCAGTGGGCGTGGCGGCGGCAGCGGCAGCAGCGGCGGCAGCGGCGGCGGCGGCGGCGGCGGCCGACGCGTCTGCCGCCGCCGCCGCCGCGACGAGCGCGCGGAGCGGCACCGCCGGCCGGCCGCCGGTGCGCCACGGGCACACCCGGTGTCGCCACGGGGCGGCCGCGAGCAGCCAGCGGGACACGCCGCCGGCGGCGGCCGCCACGGGTGGCAGCCACCCACGCCGGTGGGCGTCCCCGACGGCGGGTGGCGGCAGCGCGCACTGGGGGGGGGGGGGGGGGGGGGAGGGAGCGGCCGCCGCTGCTGCCGCTGTGGTCGTCGCCGCTGCCGACGCTGCGGATGGGGCGGCGGCGGCGGCGGCGGCGGCGGCGGCGGCGGCGGCGGCGGCGGCTGCGGCGGCGGCGGTCGTGGCCGCTGCTGCCGCGGCGGCGGCGGCGGCGGTGAGGGGCGGCAGCCACTGGCGGCGGGCGGTGGCGGCGCCGCCGCGGCGGTGGGAGCGTGGGGTGATGGACGGCGCGCTGGCGGCAGGCGCCGCCCGGTGTGGGGCGGCGGGGGGGGGGGGGGCATTGGCGGCAATGGGGGGGACGGGCGCGCCGCGGGGGTGGCGGCGGCGGCGGCGGCGGCGGCGGTGGTGGCGGCGGCGGCGGCGGCGGCGGTGGCTGGGGATGCGGGTGGGCGTGGCGGGCGTCAGCCAACGACGAGCCGAGGGCGGGCGCCCGAGTCGCCACCGCGGCGGCCAGGACCGGTCCATCGAGGCAGCCCGATGGGATGCGGAGGCATCAAGTAGCCCGCATGCGGATTGGAATCGCGGCGCGCTCCGAGGCGTCGACCCGCGCAGTGGGTCTATCACCCTGTACCTACATTTCTGTGCAAGGTGGCCCTGACGGGGTCAGGAGGGCCTGCTTACAGCAGCCGAACCCCCCACGGAGGCCGTACGCGCCGCTTTGCTCGGAAATGTAGGTACAGGGTGTTGGATCCACTGCGGCCGTGTCGGTGAGCACGCGGCTGCCGCGCGCATCGGGCGGGCTCGGTCGCGGTGGCGTGGGTGTCGGCTGCAGTACCCCGCGCGCCGCGCGGTGCACGCGCGCGGCCGTCGCGGCTGCCCGGCACCATGCCAATGGACGCTGCCGCCACCAACGTCCGCGTCGCCGCGGCCCTGCTAACCGGCCTCGTCGTTGGCGGCACCAGTGTGTACCTGCTGGGGCGGCGGCCGCCGCCGCCGCCGCCGCCGCCGCCGCCGCCGTCGCCGCCGCCGCCGCCGCCCGCGGCTGCCGCAGCCGCGCCCGCGGCGGCGGCGGGCATGGCGCTGGTACTCTCCGCCGCCGCCTACGCGGCGGTGGCACACCGGTCGCAGCGGCGGAAGAACGCGACGGCAGCGCCGTACATTGAACACCCGCTGGGCGTGGCGGCGGTGCTCGCCGAGGCGGGCTTCACCCACCCGCCGACGCTCGCCGCGGCCATGCTCCACGATACGGTGGAGGACACGGCGGTGACGCCGGCGGAGCTCGCCGCCACGTTTGGGCCCGAAGTCGGTACGTGCTGTCGGTCTGTTCCCGTTTTTTTTTGGGGGGGGGGGGGGAGGGGGGGGGGGGAAGGGGGAGGGGGGTCGACGCTGCTCTGCTTTGCCCGAGACCCCGCCGTGTGTGTGTGTGTGTGTGTGTGTGTGTGTGCCACTCTCCGTGGCGGCTCCGACGCGGCGGTTCCTTGGCGGGCGTGCGCTGACCTTGCCAAGCGGCTCTCCGCCGACCCTGGTCCTGTCTTTGTTCCTTTTTTTTCTTTTTTCTTTTTTTTTCTTTGGTTCGTGCCCCCCCCCTCCCCCAGCCGCCATCGTCGCCGAAGTAACCGACGACAAGACGCTGGCCAAGGCGGACCGCAAGGCCGCCCAAATCGCCGCCGCCCCCACCGCGTCCGCCGCGGCGCAGGCGGTGAAGCTGGCGGACAAGGCGCACAACCTGGCGGACCTCGCCGCCCACCCGCCCGTCGGCTGGACCCCCGCCCGCGTCGCCGACTACTTTGCCTGGGCCGCCCGCGTCGTCGACGGCTGCCGCGCGGGGGTTGGCCGGCCGCCAACGCCGACCGCCGCCGCCGCCGACGCGCTGCTGGCGCGGGTGGACGCCGCGCTCGGGCGGGTGGGGGAGGCCGTCGCCGCGGCGACGGCGGCGACGGCAGAGGCGGCGGCGGCAGCTGGGGGGGGGGGTGGGGTGGGGGGGGGGGGGGGGGGGGCGCGGCCGCGGGTGCCGGGGGGGTGGACCCGCCGCCACCGTCGGGGGGGGAGGGGGTGGCCGACGTGGCGGGCGCGTGAGCAGTTGGCGGGGGGGGGGGGGGGGGGGGGTTGGGGAGGGGTGGGGGGGGCGTTGCCTGCCACGCCGGGGGTGCGTCTTCCGTGACGCGGCGGCGCGGGCGGAAGAGCGGGCGGAAAGAAAGCACACCCCTAGAGCCGCCCGCCGCGGCGGTGGCGGCCGGTCGCCGCCGTCGCCGTGCGTGCGGTGCCTGTGGCGGTAGCGCCGGCCGCCGTGCGCGGCCACCGTCGGTCCCGTCGGTGGGGGGGGGAGGCGGTGGGGGGGGGGGGGGGGGCGGGGGGGAGCCCCGTGCCCGTGAGGTGCCGCCTGTGGTCGGCCGCGGCGGTGGTGAGCCGCCGCCGCCACCGACGGCTGGGGGTGGCGACGGTGAGGGCGGCGGCGTCCCCCCACCCACCGCGGCGGTACAGCCGCGGGGATCGCCGCCACCGCCGCCCGTGCCGCCACCGTCGGCGACAGCCGCCGCGGTCCGTCACGCGTCGGGTCTTCCCGTCGGCTCCCCGCCCGCGCCCGCAACAATGCCCGCGCACGTCATTCCCGCGGCGACCGTCGGCGGTGGTGCCGGTGGCCGTCCCGCTCCCCCTTCCCAACCTTTGTTGTCATCCCCCTCCCCCGCCCGTCGCACCTCCCCTGTCCGCCTCCCTCGTTCTCGAGTCTGACCGCCCACAGCTGCGGCTGTTCCACTTACTTTGGGGGGGGGGCCGGCACTGCCGCCGTCTGCTGCAGCCTGCTCACCCGTCCCCCCGCGTCTTGCGTGCGCCCACCACCAAAGATGTTGTTGCTCTACATCACCCTCGACGAACACCTCACCCCGCCCCTAAATGGTGCCGACCCGTTCTCCACCTCTTCCTGCCCACTCCATACCCCTGCCCGGGGTGCCAACCCCCTCCTCCCCGTCATCAAGGTCATCGACGTCCCTGGCGGGCACAGCGCCGCCCCACCGCCGGCATCCGACGTCGAGGCCACCCGCGTGGCTCGCCGTCGCAATCCGCGGCGCGGCGGCTACCGCGGCCAAGCGCGACGGCGTCGCTGGCGGACGCGCCGCAGCCCCACCGTCGGCCATCAGAGTCGCGTGTCGCACTACACTGGTGGTGGTGGTGGCGGCGGCGGCGGCGGCGGCGCGCGGGCGCCACCGTCATCCATGGCAGCGGTCTCCCCCGGTGGCCACCGGCGGCGCCCGCTTCTCCCCGACCGCGGCAGCACCAGCGGCGGCCAAGCCGGCCGCGGCCGCCTGTCGTCTGTCTGTACGACTCGGCGGTGGCACGCCGTGGCGGCGGCGGCGGCCATCCCCACCACCGGAATGGACACCTACGGGGCGGTACAGCCGCGGGGTGCGAGGGGTGTGCCGCCGCTCCTGTGGCCGCCATGGCGGTCGCCGCGTCCCTGGGGTTACCGACCGTGCACCGCCGCTGACATCACGCACCACTGTCCCACGCTACCAAATAGGGTCACGAACGGAGAGACGGCAGCAGTAGTCGACGGACCGTGACAAAGTTGTTCAACAACGAACACAAAAACAGGGGAAAAGCAGAAAGCATAAAAGCAGGTGATGCCCAGGGACCGCCCCGTTTCCAATCGGATGGGCAGGCAGATCGTGTAGCCACGTACGACTACGTAGCCCCCTTAGATTCCCCCTGCTGGAGGCCAAGAAGGCAAACTCTCCTCTCCACGAAGGCAGCGCGGGCACCTGCTACACACCTTGTCGACTTGCTTTGACTCACGCCTGCCCGTCATAAGGAATCGAACAACTGCAGTGGGGGATGACGAAGTGAGGGCAACCCGGGAGGCATGTTGTCACCAGTAGCGTTGTAGTGTTAGTGCGCAGAAGAGCGTTGGAGGATGAGAGGCGGAAGCTGGTCGCCACGTGGGATACGACGAAAAACATTGAGCAGAGGGGAGAGAGAACAACGAGTACACGTACAGTGCTCGCAGTTGTTTTTGAGCAGGCTGTACCCATTCTTCTGCTTCATCAGGTAGTCAGCACGAGCCAGGATGAGTTCCATCGTGGGTTTTAGGTCCCCGCTGCGGTGGCCCAGCTTCATAGTGTAGACCTTCCTATTTGGAGAGATTGGCCGGGCAGCCATCCTGCGGGCCTTCATCTTCCACTTTGAATCGCCTTTTGCTGGGGAGCAGGAAAGCGGACAACGAGCAGAGCACAGCACGCGCGACGGAAGGGCGTAACAGCACCGGTCAGTGTTCCACACTCGCGCAATGGGCAGCCGCTCAGCATCGGAAGACATGCCAGACCCCTCTCGGAACACAACCGGAAATCAAAGAAGCGTCACGCCCCGCCTCAAAACGCAGCGAGTAGGTACCAACAAACGTACTGAAGTGGAGGACCATGTGCTCCCCATCAATGAGGTCCAGATACAACTCGAAGTGAACGGCACGCTTGCGGCATATGAAGCAGCCGAGGGAGAACTCGATCAAGAACACGTCGAGCGGCTGTGCCCGTGAATAGGTCCTCAAGGTCTCCGGTGTCTTGCTGTTGGTCGAGTAGGTCCACGTCGAACCGGCGACTGTGCCCTCCCCGCGCGCGTCTTCGCCGCTCCCGTAGGCTCGAGCGGGAGTTGCAGCGGCAGCAGCCCGCCTTTGCGGCGGGCGCGTCGTCGCGGCCAGGGGGGCGGCAGCGGCGGCCGGTCGGCCGCCACTACCCGGCCCCTGCCGCCGCCCACGACGGCCGTCGACAAGGACGGGCGGCGCGGCGGGGCGGCGCGCGGGGTCGGCTGGTGGCGCCGCCGCCGCCTGCCTCGGCGTGCGCGGCATGGCGGTGGTGGCGCTCTCCGCCCTAACCCTAACCCTCAGGATAGGGTTGGGTAAGGTTTTGCTGCACGCCTGATTTTGTGCGGCGTGCAGGCGTGACACGCCTAAAACACGCCTAGTGCACGCCGCCAAAACTCGATCACGCCGATTCTCTTGTCGTGGCGGTCATGAGCATCGAGCTTCAGTACAAGAGTTCCAACTGATTCTGGGTGCAAGTACTGGATCACGCCGTACTGCACGCCCTGAAGAGCGCGATGCTGTCAGGGAGGCGGCCAACGATGTGCCGGGCCTTGATGGTCTCGCGGTAGAGCACAATGCAGGGCGGCTGGGGCTGGTCGGTGAACGTTGGGGTGGGCGCGCAGATGAGCGCCGGTAGTGGGACTCTGGCGGGTCGGGGTCGAGTGGCCCGCGTTTCGCGTGACGCCGGGGTCAGGTTGGGGAGAGGCGAGTGGTGAAGGAGTGTTCCCCGCCCGATCCAGCCAGTGGACCACCCCGCAAGCGGCCGCCGCCATCTCGTCCGACTGAGCACAGCCATTTACTCAGATAAGGATGCTGATCTCCCACGCTGTCTGAGAGCGCTGCGTCTGCCACTGGAATGGATCAAGGCAAGAGCACCCACATGCCCCACCTCTGAACCAAGAACTTCGCTACCGCTCCCCGGCTTCTCCACTGTTTCTGCCTTGGCCGCCTACTGGCGGGTGGCAACTTCCTCGAGTCCACTTCTATTCTCTATTTTGCTTCCCGCTCTTCCCGGACGCATATAGATAACGACATAATATGTGTACGTCTGCAAGCATAATGATGTTCATGAAACAAGGACCACATCCCCATCTCAAGCGTACATGCGGACCAGCCGAGAAGTAGCTCGCCCACAGCGTCCATTAGTGCTCTTGATGGCCAACCTCCACGATCTCAGCTTCAAACAGCGTCTCCGCGTGGTTTGCGAGGCCAAAGAGGAAGCTGCCGAGGTGGGCCTCCAAGTCTTCCCAGCAGAGCACAAGGGCATTGTCCATCCACGGAGAGTTGGCTCCCTGTTCGCGTGGGAGACCAGCTCCGCGGGCACGACGAGCAACGACCAAGAAGGCAACCCGCTGCGTCACGCAGGGCCAGGCCTCGCCCGCCGCTTGAGCACAGCGGTCCCGCATGGCCTTGACCCAGTCGGAGCACAGCGACCAGGTCGTGGACGTCCCTGCCTCTGCACGGGAGAATTTGAGCTGCAAGCAAAGAAGGACCTGCTCCCCATCGGCCGTGGTGTACACAACGGCAGCATCGATAGCAGGCGCCCCCTGGTTGAGCCGCCAAACGTAGTTGACAAGACGACCGTCACCGGCAATAAAGCCGTCCATGAGGCGTTGAAGGGTAGTGATCTGCAGGTTGTGCCGAGGCTGCGCAGCCTCAATGGCCTCACTCGTCAGAAGTAGCCCACGTCCAATGAATGAAGCAGTCGGGAAGAGCGCCGCCAAGGATGTTGTCAAGGAGCTCATGTAGACGAGGACGCGGGCATTGTCAAGCGCCATCAAACAGCAAGGGTAGAACAGCTCCCAACCGCACCACGACAAGACAGACGACCGCCATTGCAGCATCTTGCCGATAGACCGGTAAATGAAGGCGTTCTCCAGCTTAGCGGGCACCCCGAGCAAGGACCACACCACAAAAAGTGGTAGCTCCGGCACAAACTGCTCGCCTCCAACAGACTGGACGTGGCCACGCAGCTGCAGGGTGCCCCAGGTTGAGCCCAGAGTGCGGCCGGCCGCGTCCAGCACTTGGTCCTGGGACAATACCTGCTTGCCCAGCAAGACGTGCGCCAGGACAGACGGGCTGTAGGGCTGAGCCCAGAGGTCAAGACCCGGCAAGCCAACGCGATCAGCTGCAGAGGCAATCACGTCCCACACCTCACCCGTCTGGACCTCCGCCGCTGTCATGTGCAAAGCCAGGAAGGTCGCAAACCGCACGTTGTCACCGACCAAGTACGCTAGTGCAGCCAAACCTCGGGATGCAAGCACGGCAGCGCCGGGTGGGGCCACTCCGACAAAGCTCCACGTCGCCACAGTGCCGTTGAAGCTAAGGTAGACCCCCCTCTCCGCGTTCTGACGCAGAGCGTCTCGGAGGATGGCCACGGCGGGGATGCGGGGTAGGCGCAGCAGCTCCTTCACAGGGCGCCTGAATGCACTCCTTTCCCGCGTCATCAGCAAAGAGCTTACCGACGAGAACACAGCATGGCCGCCGACGGTGTCCATCAGCCGACAGATCTCAGAGCGGTATGAATCCCCAACGTCAGTTGATTCAACAAAAAAGTCCGTTACCTTCTGCAGCTCGTCCACCAGCGCGATGACTGGCTGGAAAGGCGCATTCTGACCTGCCAGGTCCAACAACATGATGCACACGGCATCAGCCAGCGTCTCTTGGTCGATAAAGCCGGCAGCCAGGAGGGTCTTGCAGCGCTTGCAGAGCTGCTGCCACTGCTCAGATGAGGAGTCCTCGGTAAGGTCGGCCATCTTGAAGAAGAGCATGCGTAGGTAGAGAGGGATGAAGACGCCGTACGACATCAGGCCCCGGTCCTCTGCTCCCAAGCCCCACCTGGAGCTGTTGAAGTTGATGCCAACGATATGCAGCGTCTTCACCCACGCGGACAGCGTAGTTGAGGAATGGACCAGCGGGTCAGCGCCCCCCGAGTCCAGGGCAGCAGCCGCAGCAATGTCTCTGCGACGCACACGCGAGACAAGAGTGGCCAGCTTGCCACAGGTACGCGACTTGCCACTCCCCCCATACGACGTGAAGAACAGCAGCGCCAAACGAGTGTGCCTCCTATTGGGCGCTTCAAACTGCCGCCGTAGGTCCGACAGCGCTTTGTGAAGTACGGCGCTGGTGTCAACGTCCACCATTTCGAACTCGGGGTGCCGCTCAAACAGCCTTACCCAGTCCGTCTGGTGCGTCAGTGAAGCGAGGCCACAGGACTCGAGCAGCCGCGACAGGTGCACCTTGGCCGGGATGTATGCGCCAACGGTGCGGCTGTAGAAGGCCTTGACCACGTCCCATACGCTCCATGGGCTCAGCACCGCATCCATCGTCTGCTACAGCGCCCCCCCCTTGTGTCTGGAAAGGGCCCTCCTTGAGGCGGTGACAGCCCCCCCGCCCGACGTGCGCTCGTCGAGGGCCGCATACACGCAGTGGCAATGGCCCGACGGAAGCAACGCTGTAGGCGGCGGCGACAGCTCCGAAAAGAGCGGCAGGCCGGAGTCAAACGAGTACCTGCCGCGGTGGGCGAAGGAGTCGGCGGCACCGCCAAGGCCGGAGTGCGCTTCCAGGAGGACCACCAAAAGGCCGTGGGTGACCGCCAACAGCGCCGCCGCGCACAAGCTCCCAGTACACGAGCAGGTGACGACGCCGTCGGCGGTGGTGGGGAGGGACGGGCGCCGCGTCGCCCCACCGACGGCGTCCGAGCAGGTGCTTTGGGGGGAAGGGGGGGGAGGTGCAGCCGACATGCGCGGCGTCGACAGGCCGGGACGGGCAGCGGGGCGCGTCGGCTACGCGGCGGTCACGGGCAACGATGTCAACAGCGGCTGCGGCCCGCCGAGACAGCCCGTCGGCCGCCCGGCCTGCTGCGTCCTGCCCAGACAGATCCTTGCGGGTGCCGGGAAGGCCGCTCGTCCTTTGTGGCGAGTGCGATAGCGATGTAGAGGGAGCAGGCCCCACCACACTAGCACCAGCCGTGAGCAGGCAGAGGGTGTTGGACGGCGCCATGTGGTTGGGCCAGCAGCGGCACGGCGACATCGTTCGAGGAAGCTGAAAACGGGAGCATGTCACTTGTTATTTAGTGCTTGTTCATGTATGTCCTAACAGATGAAGGAAACGATAGGAATCACTTCCGTATTGAGAAAAAAAACGGTCTTCGCTAACTTTTGTGCTGGGTTGGTTTATGTGCGTGGGGGGACCGGCAGGTAAATTGTAGATTTGTTCACGCGGTGTAAGGAGATTTTGAACCTTAGCACACCTCCTTCGGAGCCTGTTTGCTTCGGTGCCTCAAAATACTTGAGAACCACTTCCGGGTCGAGAGTACCCGTCAACGAGTCCTGACAGTCCCCCCGGCGGTCCCCCCACGACCTTTACAGTCCCCCCACAGCCGATAAAAGGGAATAAAAGCCGGAACAGCTGTGGGGGGACCGGCTCAACACTGACGGGATCCGTTCGACGGGCCGAAGATCATATAATTCCTAGCCCCAGCCCGCACAAGGAGGTGCTTGCACGGCAGCGTGCAGCGGGGAGCTCCCGCTGGCGCGGGCGCGGGCGCCGCCCGCTCGGGCGACGCGGGCGGAGCGCCCCCCGGCGCTGGCGCAGACGCGGCCGCGGCCGCGTCTGGTGCGGACGACCCGTCGTGCAGCGCCACGCCGCAGGGCGCGCCGCGCTCCGCCGCGGCCGACGCGACGGCCGGCGGAGGTGGTGGCGGCGGCAGCGGCGGCGACTGGAGTGGCGACGGCGGCATTGGCAGCAACGCGGCGGCGGCCGCGGCCGGCGCGAGGGAGCCACCACCGAGCAGCCGGCGCGCCTCCCCCGGCGCCAGTGCGTCGTCCCCCCCGCCGCCGCCGTCGTCGTCGCCGCCACCGCCACGCCCACCGCCGTTGCCGTCGCCACCACCGCCACCCCCGCCGCCGCCGCCGCCGCCGTCTTCCGCGCCCGGTGACCCCTCCTCCCCCCCCCCGCCCCCCTCATGATAGATCAGCGCCAGCGGCACAAACAGCTCCGCCGGCCGCGCCAGCGCGGACGTCCCCGTCAGCAGCACGCGCACGCGCACGCGGCGGAGGAGGGTCACCGCCGCCGCCGTCAGCGGCGTGCCCGCGTGCCGCAGCTCGTGCGCCTTGTCGACGAGGGCGACGCCCCACGGGACGGCCGCGAGCGCGGCCGCGAAGCGGGCGGCGAGCTCGTACGACATGATCGCCACGTGCGGACCGCGGCGGGGGGGGGATCACCGGTCCCGGGGGGGGGGGGGGGGGGGGGGCGCCGCCGCCGCCCGCCGCCGCCCCCCGCCGTGGCCGCCGCAACGGCCGCCGTCGCGGGGCGTGCCGCGGCGGCGGCGGCCGCGGCGGCGGCCGTTGCGCCCGCCTCGTACGCCGCCACCAGCGACGCGACCGCCGCGGCGCTGGACAGCACGTGGATGCCCGCCGCGGCGGCCGCCGCCGTGGCCGCCGCCGCCGCCGGCGCGGGGGCGGGGGCGCCCCCGCCGGCGGCCCCTCCCCCCCCCCCCCTCCTCCCTTCCTCCCCACGGCCGTCCCCCCGGCGGGAGCGGCCGCCCCCAGCACGCCACTGCCCGCGGCCGCCCCCAGCACGCCACCGCCCGCCGCCGCCGCCGCCGCCGCCGCCGCTGCCGCCGCCGCCGCCGCGGCGCCCCCCCCCCCCGCCCCCCGCCCCCCGCCCCACCGGCGGCGCGCGGCGGGCGTTGGCCGGCCGCAGCCACACGGGCACGGCACGCGCCCACGGCACGCGCGACGACGCCGGCGCGAGCACCAGCGTCGGCGCCGCCGGCGTGTGGTACACGCCTGCCAGCGCCAGCGCCGTCGCCTTCTTGCCGAGGCCCATCGCGTCGGCGAGCTGCAGGCGGCCGCCGCGGGCAAAGCCGGCGGTGACCGCCGCCACCTGATGCGGCAGCAGCCGGCCGACAACGTCGGGGTGGAGGGCGGCCGCCCAGGGGGGGGGGGAGGGGCGGCCGCGCCCGCTGAGGGGGAGGGGGGGGGGCGCCGGCGAGGGCAAGCGGCGCGCGGGGCGGTGCGTCGACGCCGACCCCGGCGGCGCCCGCCGGGGGGCACCCGCGCCGCCCCGCGCGCGCGGCGGAAGCCGCCGCCGCCGACGCCGGCGGCGGCAGCGGCGGCGGCGGCGGCGGCGGCGGCGGCGGCCACCCTGGCGGCGTGTACCCCGGCGCCAGCTGTGGGGCGAGTGACGCGACCCACCGCGGGAGCGGGAGGACGCGGACCCCCCCCCCCTGCAGGGCGGCGGCCACTCGCGGCGCCGCCGCCGCCGGGAAGGTGAGTGTGCCGGGGGCGGCGGCGGCGACGTCGCCGGCCGCCGCCACCGCGTCGGCGGTGGCGGCCGGCAGCGCGCCGTGGACGCGTGCGGCGAGGCGGCGACCGTGGGCGACGTCCAACATCACTGTGGCGAGGGGGGGGGGGGGTGGGGGCGCCGCGCGGAGGACGCCCCCGTTGGCGGCGGCGGCGACGGAGGCCGCACCCCCTCACTGGCGGTGCGCGCGTCGCCGTCACACCTCCCCGCCTCGGCAGGCGCGGCGGCGCCGCCCGCCGCCCGGCGCTCCGCGGCGGCCACCGCCGCCTCGATCGCAGCGACCTCGTCGGTGGCGAGCACCACCCCCTCGATCGCCGCCCCGCCGGCGGGGGCGGCCGGCGGGTGGGGATCCCTCGGCGGCGGCGGGTCGGCACCCGGCGGGACCGCCGGTGGGGGATAGGTGGGGGGGGCAGGGGCGACGGGGGCGGCGGGGGCGGCGGGGGCGGCGGGGGCGGCGGTGGCGGCGGGGGCGGCGGCGGCTGCCGGCAGCAGGGGTGCGGCGACCGCCGCCGGTGGCGGGGGGGGGGGGAGCGCCCCCGTCACCGACGGGCGGGCGGCGGCGGAGCCGCCGTCCGCGGCGGCCGCCGCCCCCATGGTCGGGCCGCCGGCGGCGGTGGTGGCGAGGAGGACGGCATCGGCGGTGGTGGCGGGGGTGACGGCAGTGGCGGCGGGGGTGCCCGTGACGGCGGTGGCCGCGACGTTTGCGGCCGTGGCGGCGGCGCAGCGGGGGACGACAGCGGCGGCGGGGACCAGGAACGGTTTCAAGCGGGCAGCCGAGCCAGGACTGGGCGTAGGGAAGGGGGGGGTGCAGCAGCGGTCGGCGGCGCAGCGCAGGCTAAACCGGGACCACGGATTTCTTGCATTTTTGGTGTAATCCGGGGATGCAACGATTTGAGACCCCCCAGCATCACATGTTCCGCCCACGTTTTCCGTGATTTCTCATAGCATGCGCTTCAGGAGTAGGTTCCGTATGAGTACCGGGGACAACCGTTACACCAAAAGAAGCGCCGTTCTTGGGGCTACGCTGTCGCACGTCGGGAACAAGCGTTATTATAACGGAGCGCTGTGTACAACGGATCGAAAAAAACTGCTGCGGAGAACAGCATTTTTAGACAACGCTTGTCGCGTTTTGCTCAAGAGCTATCAAGGCCGCTCCGGGAAGACGGCCGTGCAGCCAGAATATCTCCCGTTGTCGAGTCAGTCAATACACCTGCACATGAGGGGTTCGTTCTCAACGCTGCGCTCTCCAAGTCAACCGAGAGTTTTCATTGGACACCGTCCGACAAACCGGCTGAATCAAACGCGGGAGATTTTTTGTTCTGGACGACAAGACTGCTTGACTTTTGCACCAGTGCAAGAATCGTGCTTTGAGCAGCAAACTCTTGGCAATTTTCTTGCTGCCAACAGGGGTCGAGCACCGTTGCCGTGCAAGCAAGAATCGTGATGATCGGCTCCGACCCCTCTTGCACGTGGTCCCGGTTTAGCACCCACTGCGCGGCACACGGCGCGCGGGCTGTTGTTGCTGCTGCCGCGGCCGTCGCCGCGGCCGCCGCTGCCGCTGCCGCGGCTGCCGTCGCTTACGGCACCCGCCACCGCGCCGTCGGCCTGCCCGTGGCCGCGCCGTCGCCCCGTCGGCGGCACGCCGCCACAGAGGTCGGCGGCGGTTGCTCTTCCGCCCCTTCCCGCCCGCCCTTCCCCCCCCCTCCACCTCCCGCCCTCTCCTTCGACTCCTCCTCCCTCGTACGGCCCGTCGCGGCCATGGCCGGTGTGGACTGCCCTGTCGGGCGGGCGCGTACCCCCCCCAGCGTCCCCCCCCCGCGGCGGCGCACGCGCTGGCGGCGGCGGCCGCGGGCGTTGCCTCGGGCGGAGGCGGCGGCGGCAGCGGCATCGGCCGCCGCCGCCGTGGCCCTCGCGGCGGCCGCCGCCGCGTCGGCGGGCGCGGGCGCTCCCCCGAAGGCGGCGGCGGGGGGCGGCGGCGGCGGCGGCGGCGGCGGCGGCGTCCCCCTCCTTCCAGCGGCGGCGCTCCCCCTCCCCCTCACCACCGCCGTGCTGCGCCCCCCCCCGGCGGCGGACCGCCCACGGCGCGCCACCGGCGGGGGCGCCCCTTTCCCGCCCCCCCCGCCGCCCGCTTTGGCGCGTCCGTCTGCCTGTCGCCCGACGGGGCGACGCTGGCGGTGGGCGCCCCGTCCGCGGGCGCCTACCGCGGTGCCGTGTGGGTCTACACCCGCGCCGGCGGGGTGGGCGGTAACGGCGGCGCCGCCGGGAGCCCCCAGCGGGGCGCACCCACGCGCGTCGACCTGCCCGGCACGGTCGCGGCCGAGGCCGGCCGCCCGGCGGGGTCGCTGACCCCCCCCGTGCGGAGCTCTGGCGCGGGCTACGCTTGTGCCTGGGCAGGGGACGGCGCCCTCGCGGTCGGCGCGCCGGGCCACGCCGCCGGCCGCGGGGGCGTGTGGGTGGTGTCGCCCCCGCCGGGGGCGGGCGGGTGGGCGGCGGGCGCCGCCGCCGCCGCCGCGGGCGGCGCGCCGGTGGGGGGGGGGGGTGGGGGGCGGCCGCCACCCCGCTGTGGCCGCCCGCGGACGCGCGGGCGGGCGACGCGGTGGGGGCGGCGCTCGCCGCCGACGGGGGAGTGCTGGCGGTGGGCGCCCGGGGGGTGCGCGGCCACCACGGGCGGGTGGTGGTGTACGAACGGACGGAGGAGGGCGGCGACGGCGACGGCGACTGCGGCGGCGACGGCGGTTGGGGCGCGCCGACGGTGCTGTCCCCCCCCGACTAAACAGACGAGCCCGGCCCGGGGGGCGTGCGCATCCGCAACAACTTTGGGGTGGCGGTGGCGGTGGGCGGCGGCGCCGGCCTCATCGCCGTCGGCAGCTCGGGCTACCACACCGAGCGCGGCGCAGTGTACCTGTACGAGCGGGCGGCGGCGGCGGCGGCGGCGGCGGCGGCGGCGGGGTTGGCTGGCAGTGGTGGTGGTGGTGGTGGCGGCGGCGGCGGTGGCGGTGGTGGGGAGGGGGGTTGTGTCGGCGTTGGCGGCGGCGGTGGCGGCAGCGGCAGCGGTGAAGGTGGTGGCAGTGGCAGTGGGGGTGCCTCGGGGGGCCCCCGCCCCGGTCGGGGGGAGGCGCCGGCGGCGGTGGCGGCCGTGACGGCGAGCGCGTCGGCGGCGGGGGTGATGGTGGACAGCACGCCGGGCTCGGGCGGCAGCGGCAGCGGCAGCCGCGGCGGCGGCGGTGGTCGGAGGGGGGGGGACAGGGGGGGGGGGCACGCCGCTCGCAGCGCCTGGGGGGCGGCGCCTCGCGGCGGGTGGTGGTGAAGTCGAGTAGGGGGGGACGCCTCAAAGGGGGGGGGGGTGGGGCGCCGCGGCGACTCGCCGAGCGCCAGCAACGGGGAGTGTGCGTACGGGGGGGGGGGGGGGGCGGCGCAGGTGATGGCGGGCGGGTCGCGTGTGCCGCCCGGCTGCGGTCCAGGCGCTTCCGTGCAGTGCTTGCCGTCGTGTTCTTTCTTTTCTTCGCACGGTTCCACTCGTGGGCTGCGTGCGTCGTGAGGGCAGGGGGTGGGTGGGTGCGTGTGGGCGCGCAGGAAAGTGGCAGCGTAACGCCTGGCCACGTCCTGTCGACGCTGCTCGGTCGATCATGAGAAAGAAGAAACAATGAAAAAACAAAAGCAGTACCTGCCTTGTCAAAAGCTTGCCCATGAAGGGGAACGGCGCCACGCCTGCGCGCGTACGCGCACCCGCGCGCGTACGCGCACCGGCTCGCGCCGTGCGTTCGGACGGTCCAAACGTCGCCAAGCCCCTCAGCACCTGTACACACGCCCGGCCGACGCGCCCCCCCCCCGCGCCCGCCCACCCACGGGGAGCCCCCCGCCGGCGCGGCCGACCGCCGCCGGCCGCCCCTCAAAAGTACCCGTCGTGCACGCTGTGGCCGTCGGTCAGCGAGGACGGAAGCGGCGACGAGGGCGGGCTCAGGGGCGGGCTGCAGACGCCGCCGCCGCCGGCCACCGACGGCGGCGGCGGAGGCGGCGACGGCGACGGCGACAGAGGCGACGGCGGGGGCGGAGGCGACGACGACACGACGAACGCAGAGTGCCCGCCTTTTTTGATCCTTCAGCATCTCTGACCAGGTGCCCCACAGTGGGTCCCAGAGGCGCCTCGTCACGCACCCCGCACCCGATTCCCGAGCACTGTGCACCCTTGCCGCGGGCACGCGAGGCTCGGCACTATGCCTTCCTCTCGGCGTGTGACTGCGGCCGCGCGCACGAGGGACCGCGCGGTCGGGCGCTTGACCAAGGAGTGTGCGGTGATTATCGCTAATGTGCGCGCATTCTTCTACCGCGGGTTGGCTGCCGCGCGCGACGCCGTCGAGGGCTAGTTGGAGGGGCGCGAGCAGGAGATGGAGTGTGTGGAGGAGGATGAGGTGAATGCCGACGATGAGGGTTCGGAGAGCGAAGAGGATGAGCGTACAGATGGGGGCTCAGAGGGTATGGACGATGAGGAGGAGGGCTGAGGGAGCCCTCAGCCGTTTGTTTGTCTCTCTGTTGTCGTTGCATACAATGGCCGAAAGTCCCTGATAGACCACCTCCCGCCACCCGCCCTCCGCCACGCTGTTGCAGGTAGCGACCTCCTGCCTCTGTCGTGCCATGGGGAGCCGCAGGCAATCCCCCTCCCTGCGCCACAGATTGATGCATGTGCACCGCCACCGCCCGCCCGCGCCCCCGCCGGGAGCCGCAATCGTCGCAAGATCCGACCCCGGCCCATCCCCTCCCCATCGAAGGACACAAGTCGTACAAGCCATTTATTCAGTAGCTCCCCTGACGAGATCTTGACCATTCCCATCGTCGGGAAAACGTACCACCCGTACTAGGGTATACTAGGCAGTACTCGTGGCTATTTTTTGTACTGCGCATGTACTGTACGGTAGCTCGTTTACTTGTGGTCGGCTGTGGTCTGCTGGTGGTTCGCGTCGGCGGGCGGCTGGAGCCGGGTCCGACAGAAAGGTGGGCTACATGTCCGTGAGTGCCCAATTCAGCTGTAAAACCGGGGCACCAGGAAGACTCCACCACCCCAGGGGAGGACTCAGCCGCCGAGGGGGGGGGGGGCACCGCCGTGGGAGGGTGCGAGGCAGGCCTGAGGAGCCGAACTGCGCACGAATATCGCCGAATTATCAACGGATTGCGCGCGACTTGCCCCGATTCCAGCTTCGCGACACCACTTCTGTCACACGTCCAACAGCAAGCACTCGCAGCCGCTCTCCACGCGCTCCCTTCTCACACCTCGGTTGGTCGAAGTCTCGACCAATGCTCGCCGGTCACGCATCGAGTGCGTTGTCGTCTTGCGAATGGACTCCCGGATCATCTCCCCTGCAGCTGAAAAGGTCCCCATGCACGAACGCACAGCACGGCGCCCCGGGGAGCCCCACCCGAGAGCACAGCGCGCACTGGGGCAGCCTAACAGCACGGGTGCGCGGCGCGCACGCCCGGCAGAGAGCTCCTGGAGCATCGTGTAAGGGGGTGCGGGGGGGGGGGGGGGGACAGGCGGGGCGGGGAGGGGTCTGGTACGAGAGCGGCCCCCGCGGAATCGTTCCTGGACGGAAAATCTATGCTTTCTTGCAACGTACAGTATTTTCCGTGAGTGACGTAGCCACCACAGATACTGCCGCGCGGTCTGTTGACAGGTGTTGTGAGCGCGGTTCGTAGCATAGTGCACGTGGTCCCCCGGAGAGCCCCACCTGAGAGCAGAGCGCGCACTGGGGCAGCCTAACAGCACGGGTGCGCGGCGCGCACGCCCGGCAGAGAGCTCCTGGAGCATCGTGTAAGGGGGTGCGGGGGGGGGGGGGGGGGACAGGCGGGGCGGGGAGGGGTCTGGTACGAGAGCGGCCCCCGCGGAATCGTTCCTGGACGGAAAATCTATGCTTTCTTGCAACGTACAGTATTTTCCGTGAGTGACGTAGCCACCACAGATACTGCCGCGCGGTCTGTTGACAGGTGTTGTGAGCGCGGTTCGTAGCATAGTGCACGTGGTCCCCCGGAGAGCCCCACCTGAGAGCAGAGCGCGCACTGGGGCAGCCTAACAGCACGGGTGCGCGGCGCGCACGCCCGGCAGAGAGCTCCTGGAGCACCCTGTGAGGGGGGTGCGGGGTGGGGAAGGGCGGGCGGGGGGGGCGCTCCAGCAGACAGGCGGGGGATGGACTTCTGAGCCCGGGCGTTGACCTGCCAAGCCAACCTCCATCTCCCACTCCCACTCTCCAGCTTCCCCCCCCCCGCCCTCCCCTTCCCTCTTCACGTGCCCCACGCCCCCCTCTCCACCATCCCACCACCCCCCCCCCCCCCCACCGTCTTCTTTTCCACACCTGCGTGCATCTGCTGGTGGCGGCTGCTTTTCACCGCACGGGTGGCGCCTCCAAGCTGGAGCCTTTTTTTTTGGCCGCGGCGCTTCGCGTCTGTCTGTTGGTGCTGGCGTCCTTCGCCCTGCTGGTGCTTTTCTTTTGTTGCCGCGGCGGGTCGCGTCCGTCCGTCTGCTGGTGGCTGCCGCCCCGCTGGCGCCTTTCTTCTTTTGCGCCGGCTGGCCGCCTCTGTCTGTCGGTGCTGGCGGCCGCCCCCCTGCTGGCTCCTTTCTTCTTTTTCCGCGGCGGGGCGCTTCTGTCTGTTGGTGCTGGCGGCTTGCCACTTTGCTGGTGGTCTTTCTCTGTTGCCGCGGCGGGCCGCGTCTGTCCGTCGGTGCTGGCGGCCGCCCCCCTGCTGGCTCCTTTCTTCTTTTTCCGCGGCGGGGCGCGTCTGTCAGTTAGGGCTGGCGGCCTGCCGCTCTGCTGGTGGTCTTTCTCTATTGCCGCGGCGGGCCGCGTCTGTCTGTCGGTGCTGGCCTTTTCTTGTTTATTATATGTGTATCGTTGTGTTGTTGTTTAGTTGGGCGTGGGCTTGGGCGTGGGCGTAGGCGTGGACGTGGGGTGCGTGCGTACCATGGACGGCACCATGTGGGGAGCGCTGAGTGTGCCGTGGAGGGTAGCTGGTGGCCACCCCGATGCGTGCTGGCAGGAGGGTGCCGCTGGGGCCACGCCGGTGGACCCGTCCGCTCCCCTCCCTGGAGCTGCTAGAGGGGCGTACCGGGGGGAGCCTGGAGTGCCCAGCACGCCGGCGCCCCCCCCCCGCTCCCCCCTCTCCGGCCAAAGGGGGTGGGGGGGGGGGCGGGGACAGAGAGGGCGGGGAGGGGTCTGTTACTAGAGCGGCCCCCGGGGAATCATGCCTGGACGAAAAATCTATGCTTTTTTGCAACGTACAGTATTTTCCGTGGGTGACGTAGCCACCACAGGGACCGCCGCGTGGTCTGTTGTCAGGCGCTCTCAGCGCTATTCGTAGCATAGTGGGCGTCGTCAACGTAGTGATCGGTGGGCCAGATACGCAGCGTGACATGACAACGGTACGCGAGGGCTCTCAGGTCGCGATAAGTAGCTCTCCACAACTCCTTCTTGGGTATACTGGCGACCGTGACATGTCCGCACACCCCCTCCCAGAGGCGTCGTGGAGAGGGGTTCAGGAGTATACTGGTCAGGCGATGTATCCCCAATTGGAAGAATGGCCTCTGTGAGAGGGTCTAGTACACGCCGTTCTCGAGATACGCGTCCGCGAATATTTGTACTGGGCCCATTTTAGACCATTTCAGCCCAATCTGGGGTGCTGTGTGGTACCAACCACGAGTATCCCGCAGTATACCCCAGTAGCAGTGGTACGTTTTCGCGACGATGTGATGCGACAAAAATCCGGAACATCGCATCGCGAGCCGCTGCAAGAAGAATAAAAGGACACAAAGCGCAATATGACTGCCATACGGACGCTTCACAGTGCTTTTGAGTGCTTTCTTCGAGAGCACAGTACCGAGGCACATCAAAGAGCAATGTGGAACAGTTTTAGCTTGAAGCGATCATTAACGCCGTTGTTATGCCTTATTCTTGACCGGCCTAGCTATATGGAATCTACCTTTAAGAATTTGGGCACAGGGGTGCGACGCGATCTCTACGAGGTCCCCCCACGTGGAGAGCCCATAGGGTCCCTACAAAAGGGATGCTGAGGTACAGCCTGGACCACAGCAGTGCTCATTGTTCTCCTTTCCTCAGAGCAGGCGGGACGTTTCCCAAAGACAAATGCAGTTCCCCGCAAGATCAATAGAAGAGAAGCTCTCTGGGGCTACAAACCAGACAAACACTCCGTATTTTTTGCGCAGACCTCATGAAGGCATGTTTTGGAAGCTGCTGCTGTGCTTTGTTTTCCGTATAGGAGGCTGATGGCGATGGGACCTCGGGGCAACCGACGGATCCGCGAGTACCATGAGTGGCCACATCGTCAATGTACGATATTTCTATAGAAAAAACACATGAACGTGGAGTACATGACGCGATGAGCACAATGATGTGCAGCATGCAGCACATAGCTGTGCAGCTCCCGTGCCAAGACTGTCCCGCCTACTCGACGGGGGACCTGGGACAGACGACTCAATATGAGATTTTTTCAGTTTCACTCCCAAATACGAATCTTGTCACCGCGTCTCTAAAGCGTTCCCAAAGGCTATCTACTAGGGCATTTTCACGAACGTGCTTTCGATAAGTAAGAATCGGCTCTGGTGGGGCCGATTACGGGCGGCTCGCCATCATTCGGCACACAGTCGCGATACTGCATTGCGACGGAGGGTGGCGATCTTGGGGCAGGCAGCCTGTCGCGCTCCAGAGGGCCGCGTGCCACAGGCCACAACACGCCCTGATATCGGGGACGCATGACCCCGAAAAAGGGGCAACTTTTTTCGGTAGCGCCTCCGCGCGGGGCGCCCCAGGCGGGCATGGCGCGGGCGTCGCTGCCGCCGCCGCCCCCGTCGCCGTGGTGGGCGGCGAGGAGCCCTAGCCGCCGCGCGGCTGCGGTGGCGGGCGCGCCCCCTGCTGGGTGTGGGGGGGGTGGCGGGGTGGCGGGGGGGGTGGTGGAGGAAGGGGGGGGAAAGAGGGAGTCGGTGGCTCTGGCGGGAGGGGCGACCGCGATGGAGAAGGGGGGAAGCTTGACGGCGGCAGCGACGAGCGATTGTGGCAGTGGGGGGTGGTGGCGACGGCAGCGGAGGCTGTGGTGATGTTGCCGCCGACACCGCCGCCGCCGCCGCCGCCGACACCGCCGCCGCCGCCGCCGCCAACACCGCCGCTGCCGCCGCCGCCGCCGCTCCGACTTCGACGCCGGCATGTGGGCCGTTGCCGGGGGCGGCGGCAGCGGGGGTATCCCTCCCAGCGGCCGGCGCCACCATGCTGCTCGCGCTGTGCGCGACGGCGCTGGTCGACGACGCGCCCCCGCTTTCCCCGGTGCCTGGGTGTAGTCGCGCCGCCGCAGCAGCCGCCACCGCCGCGCGCGACGCCGCTGCACCGCCGCGGCCTCGAGCCCCGCCTGTGAATAATTCTCTGTGTGATGTGAACCTGGCGGCGGTGCGTCGTTGCATGAGCACTTGACCTGGCTTAACGGTGGGCGTGCATTTTGGATTCTCACATGGTAGCTTCTCTGGGTGTGGGCGCAGGTTCGATTCCTGCGGTGTGCGTTGCTGTGCGAGACTGTACGCGACGGCCGGTCACGGGTGAATGTGAATAGGGATGTATGTGAATAATTCTCTGTGTCATGTGAACCTGGCGGCGGTGCGTCGTTGCATGAGCACTTGACCTGGCTTAACGGTGGGCGTGCATTTTGGATTCTCACACCGCCAGCCCTGCCAGCCACGGCCCCACCGTCGTCGGGCCCATCGCGGCCGCCGCCGCTGCGGTCAGCGGCGCCCGCCGCGGCTGACGCCGACACGCTGCGCGTAGAAGGGCTCGGGCAGAGGAGCTCCGACACTCCCGAGCCCGTCGACGAGGTCGGGCTGCACGCCGGTGACGCGAGCGCCGCGTCGGTGGCGGCGGCGGCGGCGGCGGCCGAGGCGGCCGCCGCGGCAGTGGTGGAGGAGGTCGTTGCCAAGGGGGTGGGCATGCCGCCGGCGGTGGCGGGCGCGGCGGCGGCAGTACCCGTCGTGGTAGGCCCCCCGCCGGGCGGCGCCCCCGCTCACGCCGCAACGACGGCGCCTCCGCGGGCACAAACGCGCGGAGGCCGGCGCACACCGTCCGCGGCGGCTCGTCGACGACAGGATGAGGATGTGGAGGGAGGGCGCCTCGGGGTAGGGCGCGACGGCTGTCACCGCCGAGACGCGGAGGTCGGTGGTGAGCGCGGCGGCCGCAGCAGGGGGGGAAGGTCATCCGCGGGGGTCGCCGCCGCCGCCTTGGCCGCCGCCTTGGCCGCCGCCTTGGCTGCCGCCTTGGCCTTCTTCGCCTCGGCTATGGCCGCTCGGGCGACCGCCACGCCACCCGCGGGGGGAGGGGCGTCCGCCGCGCGCGCCGCCGCCACCGCACCGCCGGCCGGCACGGGGGCGTCGTCGAGCGCGCCTTCAGCGGTCGCCAGCAATGGCGGTGACGGCGCCACCCGCGCCGCGGCGCCAGGTGTTGCGGTGGGACGACACCAGCGCCGCACCGACGGTGGTGGCTGGCGCGGCGGCAGGCTCGGCGGCGGGCGTGGCGCTCGCCACAGGGCGACTGCGGCGGCTGCGGCGGCAGTGGCGGTGGTCGCGGGCGTGGCACTGCTCCCTACCGGGGGTGCTGTGGCTGCGGCTGGTGGTCCGTCGCTGCCAGCCGTGACGCTGCTGGGCCCGACGGGGCGCATGGAGGGCACCCTCCACCGCTCCGTGCTGGCAGGGGGGGGTGGGCCGCGGCCCACCGCCGGCGACGACTCTCGGCCGCGGCCCGCCGTGGCCGGCGGCGGGCGCGGCGAGCGTGCGTAGCGGCGGCAGCGGGAGCGGCGGCGGTAGCCTGTCTTACAATGAGATGGAGGCGCTTCTGGGCAGCGACGGTGGCGGCGGCGGCCGCGGCGGCGGCGGCGGCAGCAGCGGCAGGCGTGGCGGTGGGGGTGGTGGCGGTGGTAGGCCGGCCGCTCTTTCAGTCGTGTCCCAGGTGATGATTGAGGCCGCGCTCAACGCCTGCTGGGCCGCCGCGCTCGTCGACGTGCGCCGATCACTGCGGCTGGCGTTGCCGCATGAGCTCCTCGTGGGTAGGTTGGGTGGCGTGGAGGGAGCGCGCGTCGGGGATGGGGTGGAGGGGGTGGTGGGCCTGTGGTGGGCCTCGAATTGAATGGCCCCAGCCTGTGGTGGTGGCCCTGCGTGTGGCTGTCTGGTGGGCGGCCCGCTGCGCTCCCCTCTCGTGAGGAGGCACTGGGGCGACTCGCGGGGCGGCTGCTGACCGTCGCCGCCACCCCATACCGTGGCTCTGCTACGCGCTGTTTTTTCTTCGTGCCGCTGCTTTCGCGTTTGCATTCTTTCTCCTACATACCTCCGCCATCCCCGCCTACCCTACCCCCACCCCGCAGAAGACCCTGACCCGGCCGCCGCCATCTCTGCCGCCGTGGCCAAGGCGCATGCTGCCACGGCGGTTGCCCGCCTCGCCGCCGTCTGCGAGGGGGTCCCGCCGCGGGTGCGGGGGGTGACTGCGACGGCGCTCGCCGCTGCCGCTGCCGCTGCTGCTACTGCCGTCACTGCCCACGCCGGCGGGGACGTTAATGTCGATGCCCCCGATGACGGCGTTGGCGGTCAAGTCGACAGCGTGGACGGCGCTGCCGGCGAGGAGAGAGTCGGTGGTGCGCGGCTTGCCCCCACGGATGGCGCCCCCGGCGCAGGCGGTGGGCGTGCTGCGGCGGCGCTCGCCGCCCGGCACCTCCCCGCGGACGTCCGCGCCGGCTTGGCGCCAGCGGTGGTGGCCATCGCGGCCATCGCGGCTGCCACGGGCGCCAGTAGCGGCGGTGGCAGCGGTGGCGGTGGCGGTGGCGATGGCGGTGGCGGTGGCGGTGGCGGCGGCGGTGGCGGGGACGGTGACGATGGCAGTTGCGGAGGCAGTTGCGGTGGCGGTGGCGGTGGCGGTGGCGGTGGCGGTGGCGGTGGCGCTGGCGAAGGCGGTGGCGGCGGCGGTGGCGGCAGCGGTGGCGGGGACGGTGACGATGGCAGTTGCGGAGGCAGTTGCGGTGGCGGTGGCGGTGGCGGTGGCGGTGGCGGTGGCGGCGGTGGGGGCGTTGGGCCGTGGGCGGCGTGCATGGCGGCGGCCGTCGCCGCGTCCACTGCAGGGCGTGCTGTGCGCTTCGGCGCGCTGCTGCGGCTTGCAGCGGCCGGCGCGGCGGGTGCGGGAGGGAGCTTTTTTCCGCTCGGGTGAGGGGGGTTCATTGTGGTCGACGCGGCCGTCTGACAAGCCAGGCGGTGGTGGCGGCGGCGGCGGCGGCGGCGCGCGGGCGCCACCGTCATCCATGGCAGCGGTCTCCCCCGGTGGCCACCGGCGGCGCCCGCTTCTCCCCGACCGCGGCAGCACCAGCGGCGGCCAAGCCGGCCGCGGCCGCCTGTCGTCTGTCTGTACGACTCGGCGGTGGCACGCCGTGGCGGCGGCGGCGGCCATCCCCACCACCGGAATGGACACCTACGGGGCGGTACAGCCGCGGGGTGCGAGGGGTGTGCCGCCGCTCCTGTGGCCGCCATGGCGGTCGCCGCGTCCCTGGGGTTACCGACCGTGCACCGCCGCTGACATCACGCACCACTGTCCCACGCTACCAAATAGGGTCACGAACGGAGAGACGGCAGCAGTAGTCGACGGACCGTGACAAAGTTGTTCAACAACGAACACAAAAACAGGGGAAAAGCAGAAAGCATAAAAGCAGGTGATGCCCAGGGACCGCCCAGTTTCCAATCGGATGGGCAGGCAGATCGTGTAGCCACGTACGACTACGTAGCCCCCTTAGATTCCCCCTGCTGGAGGCCAAGAAGGCAAACTCTCCTCTCCACGAAGGCAGCGCGGGCACCTGCTACACACCTTGTCGACTTGCTTTGACTCACCCCTGCCCGTCATAAGGAATCGAACAACTGCAGTGGGGGATGACGAAGTGAGGGCAACCCGGGAGGCATGTTGTCACCAGTAGCGTTGTAGTGTTAGTGCGCAGAAGAGCGTTGGAGGATGAGAGGCGGAAGCTGGTCGCCACGTGGGATACGACGAAAAACATTGAGCAGAGGGGAGAGAGAACAACGAGTACACGTACAGTGCTCGCAGTTGTTTTTGAGCAGGCTGTACCCATTCTTCTGCTTCATCAGGTAGTCAGCACGAGCCAGGATGAGTTCCATCGTAGGTTTTAGGTCCCCGCTGCGGTGGCCCAGCTTCATAGTGTAGACCTTCCTATTTGGAGAGATTGGCCGGGCAGCCATCTTGCGGGCCTTCATCTTCCACTTTGAATCGCCTTTCGCTGGGGAGCAGGAAAGCGGACAACGAGCAGAGCACAGCACGCGCGACGGAAGGGCGTAACAGCACCGGTCAGTGTTCCACACTCGCGCAATGGGCAGCCGCTCAGCATCGGAAGACATGCCAGACCCCTCTCGGAACACAACCGGAAATCAAAGAAGCGTCACGCCCCGCCTCAAAACGCAGCGAGTAGGTACCAACAAACGTACTGAAGTGGAGGACCATGTGCTCCCCATCAATGAGGTCCAGATACAACTCGAAGTGAACGGCACGCTTGCGGCATATGAAGCAGCCGAGGGAGAACTCGATCAAGAACACGTCGAGCGGCTGTGCCCGTGAATAGGTCCTCAAGGTCTCCGGTGTCTTGCTGTTGGTCGAGTAGGTCCACGTCGAACCGGCGACTGTGCCCTCCCCGCGCGCGTCTTCGCCGCTCCCGTCGGCTCGAGCGGGAGTTGCATCAGCAGCAGCCTGTCTTTGCGGCGGGCGCGTCGTCGCGGCCAGGGGGGCGGCAGCGGCGGCCGGTCGGCCGCCACTACCCGGCCCCTGCCGCCGCCGACGACGGCCGTCGACAAGGACGGGCGGCGCGGCGGGGCGGCGCGCGGGGTCGGCTGGTGGCGCCGCCGCCGCCTGCCTCGGCGTGCGCGGCATGGCGGTGGTGGCGCTCTCCGCCGCAACGCCGGTGGCGGGTGGCGGCCGGGACCGGCAGCGGTGCCCGAGGGGGTGCCGCAGGTAGGGAGGGGCGCGTCGGTCGGATGGGGGGAGGGGGGGTCCAAGCGGTGGGGGTAGTAGGGTGGGAGGCCGGGTGGTGATTGAGGTTGGGTTGAGGCGAGTTGGTGGGGATGCATCGTCCCTTCTCCCCCCCCATCCCCATGCTCGGGTTGCCCTTTTATGCCCGTGTGCCGCGCTCGTCTGGCGCCGAGCGACCTGCGCAGCCCTCAGGACAGGGGTAGCGCTCTCTGGACCGAAACCGCCCTAGTCAGAGGGGATGGCGTCAAGGACCCCGACGGCGGGCATGGATGGCGGTGGTTGCCCACGCTTGAGACGGCCGCCTTCCGCCGGCGGACGCGGCCGACCAATCGCAACCACCATTTGTGGGCGGATGAGCCACACTGTCGGCTTTGCCCTGAGTTGGACCACGACGGACGCCGCGGTGGCGGCCCCGGGGCGAGGACTTCCTGCGGTCACGCACGGGCCACAACCACCGGCTCGTCGCGCCACCGCGTCGAGATGACGTGTGCGAGTGTGCGTGGCCTACCGAGCGGGTGCGGGCGGCTCGCCAGCTCGTCCCGCCACCGCTCGGCCCATGTCCTCGCGAGAGCGACCTTTTTGGTCCGCGCTGGCGGTATTGTAGCCACGGTACGTTCTCAGCCGGGCCCGCCAGCAAGCCGGGCCCATCCACGGGTGCACACGTCCGCCGCGCGTCCACCCGATCTTCTCTCCCGTGTGCGAGGTGCGTGATACTGGGGACAACCACGCACCCAAAGGGACCACTCACATAGCAGAATGGCCATTGTAGGAAAGACAAGAGGGGCCACAGAAGGAGGTCTCAGATGCAGCGCCCGGCCAGAGGTCCAGGCTGCAACACTGGGTCAATTTCATGCAGTCGAGATGACCCGTCCGCAACCCCCACGAGCCGTGGTCGTTCAAAGACAGAGCAGGCACGTGCGTAGGCGGTTCTCAAATCCAGCACCCGAGCCCACGCGACCACGGTTCGTCGAGGGCACGACGACGGACACGCAGCATGAGCGGCAGCCGGTCAGAGAATGAGGTCGCCTCGTTGGTTCCGCGCCATCAGGGTCCATCACATTGGACCAGTCAAACTCGCTCTTTGCAGCAAGATGGGAGCGCAATGAATCAACAGAGCGGAGGGGGGGGGGGCGCGGATGAGATGGGTTTATCGCCCCGGCACCCTCCCCCCATGGGTGGGGGGCACTGGGTCCGTTGGGGCGGCGTCTGGAAGGTGACGACATACAGGGCGGAAGTCCGGGACAACAAAGAACAGGCCTTTTGCGACAGGCCGCGGCCAGCCGACCACCTCCCTCGGTGAGCGCGGCGAACGCCGCGCGCGGCGGTGCAGACGCGGACGCACACGCGGGCGCGTCGGGGCCCCCGCGACGGCCACGGGCAGGCACACCGCACGATGCGGTGTCTGGAGCCTCGCTGCATGGATCTCCCGCCGCAGGGAGACAGGGCGGCCGGGGGGGGGGCGGGACGAGGTGAGGGGTGTGGGCCATAGCGGGCGCGTGGATGCGAGCGCAACCGCCGCGGGGGTGGGGGCTCGCGCGCCTGGCCAAAAGCCGGCCAAGAGGGGGGCGCCGCGGCCGGACAGTGTGGGTGGGCGGCGCCTCGGTGACCCCAAACGGGGGAAGCCAGGGAGCGGTCGGCGGCCGCCGCCGCCGCGACGGGCGGGAGCGGCCGCAGGTGCGGCGGCGGGGGGGGAGCGCTCGCGCGACACCTTGCCGCTGCCCCCGCCGCGCCTAGAGTGTGGGGCCGTCACGCCGCCCCCCGCCGCCTTTGCCGGCAGCGTTGCGCCCGCGCCTCTACGCGGGGGTCGTGGACGTGCCGCCCCCACCGCAGAAGCAACCACCCACTGTCGGGGCACGCGCTTGTGGGGCTAGACGGAGACGGAGGCACCGGCCACGACCGCAGCCGGCCCGCCCCGACTCTGTGGATGAGAGGTGACGGTGCGGTGGCCACGACGGGCGGGGAGCCGCCAGCGCTCACCCCCCCCCCCGGGCGCGCCATTCCCCCGAACAGTGACCACCACCCGCGCCGTCTTGCACGACCGCCACCGCCACCCCCGCCGCCACGGCCGCCGCGGCCGCCGTCGATGTCGTCGGCCAATGGCCACCGGGCACGTCGATGGCCGGCTCCTCTCCTTCCTCTGGTGGGGGAGAGCGGCGGCCGTCACGCGGCACAGACGCCGCGGGGGTGGAACGCAAGGTGGGGGGTGGCGTGTGCCCTCGCCCCCGCCCAGACGCGCTCGCCCCCGCCGCGCGCCCGACCGCCGTGGCAAGCAGCCCGCGGACGGGCGGCTGCGTCTGCCGCTGCAACTGCAGCGCGATGGGGAGGGGGGGTGCCGGTCCGGTGCGGCCAGGATGCCGGCCCCGCCCCTGCGCGCCTTTGGTCACAAGCGTGTCTCCCGGCTGCCGGCCAGGCGTCGTCTGCCAGGGCGGCGAGACTCTTGCGTCCGTCGCCCGTTGTTTTGCTCTTGACTGCAGTAGCAGTACGGCCTGTGTGTCCATTTTCCTCATGCAGGCAGCCGTTGCGGGCTGTCTGTAGCGTTTGCGCGCGCACTGGTCTCACCCAAAGAGGACAGGACGCTCTCGTCACCAGCGGCCCAAAGCGTGCCCGTGCTCCCTCCCAGCCTAGAAGTACAAGTCGTCATAGTCTTCCTCGTCCTCCTGCAGCTCCGCCGCTGTCGCGAGGTCCTCCACGTACGCGAGGCCATCAGTATCGGCGTCGCCAACGTCGGGGATGTCCAGGTCCTCCAACGCGCTGCCGCCAAAGACGCCGCTCGCCACGCCGACGGCCTCCATCTTGCGCCACGCCGTGGCGAGCGCGTCGGCGGTGGCCGCCGCCGCGGCCGCCACGTCGGTGCCGGCGGCGGCGGTGGCGACCGCCAGCGCCTCGCGGCACAGCTCACGCGTGCGGCACAGGTTGGACACGACGTCGCCGTACGAGTGGCCAGCCGCCGCCGCGACGGTCGCCACGTCGCGGCCGCCCATCCACGACGTGACGGCGGGTCCAAGCCCAAAGTTGACCACCGGCACGCCGGTTGCCGCCGCCCGGGTGGAGCACAGGCGGCCGCCGCCGCCGTCCGCACCGTCGGCCGCGGCGGGCCGCTCGGGGGCGGCCCGCTCGGCCGCGGCGAGCGTCTCAACGGCCGCCAGCAGCTGCCGCTGGGCCACCCCCTCGGGCGCGTCGGGGTCGTCCAAGAGCCCTTGGTACGGCTGCGGCCCGACGGCGGCCCGGCGGCCGCCCGCCGCCCGCGTCTGCGCGACGAGCGAGGACAGCACCGCCGCCAGCGCCGCGGCGTCGAGCGCCGCCAGCGCCGGACACCCGAGGACAACCTCCACGAGCAGCGGCGCGGGGACGGACGAGACGGGCAGCGCGGCGCGGCCTTTGGCGGTCAGCTGGTGGTCGGCGTCGATGTAGTGCAGCGCGGCCAGCACGTGCATCCGCCGCACGGCGTCGACGGAGAGGCCGTCGTGGACGCAGCCGCCGTCGAGGAGCTCCCGCAGGCCCCGGATGATCCACCGCAAGCGGTGCGGGGGGGTCACCGCCGCCGCCGTCGCCGCGGCCGCGCCGCCGCCCCCGGCGGCACCGCCCGCCAGCCGCAAGTTGTCGAGCGCGTCGAGGAGGTCCCCGACGTTGGCGGCGCCCCCTCCGCCGCCCCAGACCTGCGTCGCGGCCGCCGCCGCCTCGGCCGCTGGCAGCAGCGCCGCCGCCCGGTCCCGCAGCAGCTCCCCCGTCAGCGCGCCGAGCGAGCGCCGCACGATCG
Organism: Pyropia haitanensis; assembly: GCA_008729055.1. NCBI lineage: Eukaryota > Rhodophyta > Bangiophyceae > Bangiales > Bangiaceae > Pyropia > Pyropia haitanensis. Next base: position 613,194 of record SDUX01000010.1, read on the forward strand.
CGCGCAGCCCCGCGGCGCCCGCCCCCCCCCCCTGCCGCAGATGGTGCAGCAGCGCCCCGTACGTGACCCGGTACGCGCTCGTGACGGCCGGCGGGGCGCCGAGCAGCGGGCCGAGCACCGCCGCCGGCGGCGGCCAACCCCCAAACGGCACCGCCAGCGTGACGGTGCCGGCGGCGTCCAGGCCCCGCCGGCCCGCGCGGCCCGCCATCTGCGCAAACTCCCCGGCGGTCAGCGGCCGAAAGGCGGTGCCGTCAAACTTGGTCACCGCCGGGAAGACGACCGTCCGTGCGGGCGCGTGTACGCCGACTGCAAACGTCTCGGTGGCGAGGAGGACCGGCACCGCGCCGGCGGCAAAGAGGGACTCGACCACCTCCCGCAACAGTGGCCGCAGGCCCGCGTGGTGGAAGCCAATGCCGCGGAGGAGGCTGTCGCGCGCGACGGTGAGGTCGTCGGTCGGGCCCCCGTCGGCCGGCAGCAGGGACAGGGCGACAGCAAACGCGCGGTGGACGGCCGCCCGCGCCGCCGGCCGGCGGGCGAGCAGGTCGAGCGACGCCATGGACGTTGCCGCTTCGTGGATGGCCGCGTGGGAAAAAAAAAAGAAGAGCGCGGGGGACCGGCGGGACAGCACCAGGTACCGCACGATTGGCTGGTAGTCGGGGCGGTGGCCACGGCGCGGCACGACCGGCGCGACCGCCTTGCGGTACGCGTCCCGGTCGAGGCCGCCCCGCCCCGCAGTCGCGACGACCGTCTCCCGCACGGGCGCCGCGCGGCCGCTGTCCGTCGCGACCGCGACCGTGTGCTCGAGCGGCACCACCCGCGTCGGCGTGGTGACGACGCGCACGGTGCGGCCGCGGGCACGGCCAACCCAGGCGGCCACCTCGACCGCGTTGCCCACCGTTGCGGACAGCATGACCAGCGGGATGGACGGGGGCAGGTGGAGGAGGAGCGCCTCCCACACCACCCCCCGGCCGGGGTCGCCCAGCATGTGCACCTCGTCGAGGATGCACGCGTCGACGCCGCGCGTCCACGTGTCCTCCCCCGCCACGACCGAGTTGCGCAGCACCTCGGTGGTCATGACGACGAGCGGCGCGCGCTGCTGCTCCCGCCGGTCGCCCGTCACGATGCCGACGGCGGCGTCGCCGTGGCGCCGCCGAAAGTCCCGCACCTTTTGGTTGCTCAGCGTCTTGACGGGCGTCGTGTACAGCGCGCGCCGGCCCGCGCCGAGCGCGCGGGCGACCGCGTACTCGGCAACGACGGTCTTGCCGCAGCCGGTTGGGGCGGCGACGAGGACGTCGTGATGGTGGTGGACGGCGACCAGCGCCCGCCGCTGCCAGTCGTCGAGCGGGAAGGCAAACGCGGCGGCGGCGGCCGGGTAGGCGGCGTCAAAGCCGCCGACGTCGGACGCGTCGACCGCCGCGTGCGCCGCGTAGGCGGCGTCCAGGCGGGCCGCCGCGGCGGCGACGCGCGCCGTCCACTCGGCCGCCTCGTCATCGTCGTCGGTATCGGCAGGGTCCGTGACCGCCCGGGGGGGGTGCGCAGCGAGGAGTACATCCGCGTCGGAGAGGAGGTCGGTCGCCGCCCGCTCCGTGGCGGTCGTCCAGGGTGGTGGCGTTGCGTCATCGGTGGCGGGGGCTTCCATCGCGCTTGGGCAGAAGACAGCAAAGCGGCGGGGAGAAAAAACGAGGCGGAAGAAAGGCAGCGGGGCGGGTTGAATGAATAGGGGAAGGAGAGACCAGGACTATGGGAAGAGAAACGCAAGGGCAAGAGGGGGTTCAGCGTCAGAGCGCCGCGGCGCCCGCGGCAGGCGGCCAGCCATCCATCCTCGCCAGTGTCGCGTAGAGCCGAGTCCCACGGCGTCGGCCCCGTGTCAATCGATGCGACCGGAACCGCCTGATCCAGGCAGAGGTGGCGCGGGCTTCGGACTGAGACTGGTTGCGTCCGGGACACCAGCGAGGCCAGACGACGATCAAGTCCCACGTCTGCCACAAAGGCATCCAACGCGTACCGCGTATTTAGCGTCATCTCACGGGTGATCCACTACTAGAGAGCACAGCCGGAAGATGGCGACAAGTCATTGGGAAAACTGTGAGGACTGAAAACTAAATCTGTGTCCCGGTGCATGAGCACGTCTCCCAACCGACGTTGCTGCTCTGTCGCGTTTGTCCCGCCGCCGCGCCCCTGACCCCACCCACCTCGCCGTCACGCCCCTCCGCTTCACCTACCAGAGGTCCCCCTCTCATAACGTGTATCCTGACCCACACCACCACCGCTCCCCCTCGTGCCCTTGACCTCCTTTCGCCGTCTGTTCCTACAGTGCAATCTCCCCCTCAAGCTGGGCGCCCGCTTCCCCTTGGCGCCTCGCCCTCTCCCCCCCGTAGCCCCTTCCGCGGCGTGGCGGTGGCAGCCATGGTTCGTCCGTCGAGGCCGTGACCTCCACGGGACGGGCTGCCGCCTTGCCCACGGGGTGTGGGCGTCGAGGGGTGGCTGCTCACCCGCGGGCGTGGTCACGCCCCGCGGCCGCCTTTGGGGCGGCGGCGGCGCCCGGACGGGCCGGGAGGGTGGGGAGGTGGGGGCCGCCACCACGGCAAGAGCTGTCCCGCCCGTCCAGCGGATATGGGCGCCTCTACGGTGACGACCGCGGTCGTGGCAGGCAGCGGCGGCGGTGGCGGCGGCGGCGGCGGCGGCGGCGGCGGCGGCGGCGGCGGCACCTGAGGGCGAGACGGACGCTGGGATGCCCCCTTTGTTTCTCTCCGGCGTAGGGCCGGACCACGGGGTGGTCAAGAACCCCTCCGTCCTCGCCGCCACCCCCCTAGTTCCCCGTCCCACCGCCGCGGCCTGGTGTGCCTCGTCCCGCCCCCCACCCCTCCGCGCCACCGCCGTGCGCCTCGGCTGCTGCCGGCCACTGCCGAGCCCCCCCCCCCCCGCGCGCCCGCCACCGCCCGATACCCCACCGCGAGCACCACGCGTGCTTCGTACGTGGCCGGCCGACGCGACCGACCGCCGCGCCGCCGCCGCCACCGCCCGCGCGCGGCGCGGCCCCGCGCGTCCATCCATCCGCAGCGGGCGGCCGCGGGCGGCCGCGGGCGGCCGGCGGCAGCGAGCCGCCCGTGCGCGCCGGCGCCGCCTCTGCACCCGGCGCGCACGCGCGCGGGGGCGCGCCCCCTCCAGCAGATGGGGGGGCGGCGACGCGGCTCCCCCCCCCCCCCCCCCCTAAAACGGCATCCGACGAGGCGGCGGCGGCGGCGGCGGAGATCCGCAGCCCGCCACCGCCGGGGTGGCCTGCCGGCGTCGGCGGTGCGCGACTGTCATCCTCACGCCCGCCGCCGCGCCACGCGCGGGCGGCGGCCGCCACTGGCGAGGGGAGGCGGCACGTCGCGGGACGCCCGCCGCGGCGGCGGCGGCGGCGGCGGCAGCGACGGCGGCGGTGGCGGTGGTGGGGGCGGCGGCGGCGGTCCTCGCCACTCCCCTCCTCCTCACCCCCCCCTCGCCACCTCCCCCTCCCACCCCCCCGCCTCTCCGCCGTGTCTCGGCGCGCCGTTGTGCGCGCGTCGGGTCGGCGGCCCCCCCCGCCCCCCCCTCACCCCCGCCGCCGCATCGTCCGACGCGCGCCCCCCCCGCTGCTAGTCTCGAGACGGACGAGGCGTGGCCACGGCGGCGGCGGGGGGGGGGGGGGGCCAAAGACCGCCCGCGGCGCGCGCACAGCGCGGAGGGGGTGGCGGGTGGGATGCGCTGGCCACGCCGCGCTGGCCGCCCGCGGCGCGGCCGTCGTCGCCGCCGCCGCTCGTCGCGCCTCCCCATAGATCCATCCACGTGGTGGGCGCGCCGACGGGCCGGCGGCGGCCGCTCGCTGCTTACAAGCCTGCAGGCTCGGGCGCGGGCGTGCGCGTGGGGGGGCAGCCTTGCACGAGGACTGCGGGATTTGCACGGAGGGGGCCGGCTCCGTGCGCTGCGACGGCGTCAGGAGCCGTGGGACGCACGGGAGGGGATGCGACAACAGAGTGAGAGCGGGTAGGTGGGAGGATCCGGTGCGTGCTGGGGCCGTGGGTTGCTCTTCACTAGTATGACAACGCCAGCCACCTTTGCTCCCAGCGTCTTGCGATTCCGTTCGTGGCGGCCCCGTACCTCCTCCCCTTGCTGGTGCTCGACCAATGGGGGAAACCGATTCCAGTGCAGTAGAAGCCACATTACGTACAGTTCGTACCCAATATTACTTGCCCACCCTGGCGGGTCACTTTTTGCACCTATTTGACCACGGACGAGATCCAAAAAGCGGCCTCAGCGGTGCCGCTCTGGCCCATTGCAGTCACTTGGGCGCAGCGTCGCGGCGCACGGTGCTATAAAGAAGCGCCCATTGCTTCTCTCCCAGGGGAGAAAAAAAAAAAACAACACCATGGCGGGCAAGGGCAGGACCCCCCGATGCCCCCAGCAAGTCGGCGCCATCAGAACCATGGTCGATAACAAGAAGTCCAACGGCGCCATCGCCACCGCGCTGGGCATCCCCAAGACGACGGTCAGCTACCACGCGGCCAACGCGCGGCGGACCGCCGCCACTGCGCGCCAAGACAACCGGGGCCGTCCCAAGCTCCGCAGCCCTCGAGAGCTGCGTGGGCTCCGCCGGGTGATGGACGACAACCCTTTCGCCTCAATGGCCGAGATTGCGGAAAAGGTCAACGAGGGCCGCACCAGCACAGCTGGCGGCCCCCCCCTCCGCAAGGTGTCCCTCAGCACGGTCCGGAGGGCCATCAAGGGCCTTGGGCTGTCATCCTGCTTATTTCAAGAAGCTGACGGAGAGCATGTGCCGCCGAGTGCGGGGGGTGGTGGCAGCGAACGGATCCGGCACCAAGTACTGATGCGTTTCTTGCAGTGGAAACGGACGGTCGCGACGCGTCAAAATAAATATCAGGATCTGACAGTTGGGGTGGGCAAATAATATTGGATACCAACTGTACGTGCCGGTGCTGCCGTGCGCGCAGGGGAGGGCAAGGGGGCGGCGGCGGACGGGCGGCGGGTGGGGGTGGGGGGGGACGAGCGCGGCGGCAACGACAAACAACACCGACACAGCGCTGCTGGGCGTGAGGGGGTGCTGCCGCTGGTGGAGGCGGCACACGGGGGGCGATGGCCAAACGCGGCACACGCCCCACCCCTCGCCAGGCGCGGACGGACGCGGCGGCACAGCCGACAGCGCCGCTGCGCGCCGCTGCGCGCCGCCGCCGCCACCCCCCCCACCCCACGCGGCTGACGCGGGGGGGTACCACCCGCTCGTCCACGGCACCGGGCGCCCCACGCCCACGGCGCGGGGCGGTGAAGCACGCGCGGAGCGCGCAGCCGCGGGGCGTCCACCCCTCCAACAAATGATGATGGACCGCCAAACCGCCCGCCTGCACGGCAGCTACCACGCGCGCGCGCGCGCGTTCCCCACTGCGGAGAGACACTCTGTCGTGGCGAGCGTCGCGCGGTGTGTTCCAGGTGGCACCATTTAAAAAGAAAAAAGACACAAGCAAGAGCACACACAAACCACACCAATAAAAAGTGGAACAGAGCAAGCACCGACAGCTGCGGCGGTTAGGGGGGGTAGGACGTCGCACCCCGCCTCGGGGGGAGGGCGAACAAAGCGGGGCCGACCCTATAACATACACACACACACACGCGTACATAAAAAAAAGAGAGACGAGCGCCTGGGCGGACGGGTCCACCAGAGGATGAGAGGACGCCGACCACCCGACAGAACCAGTGGGCTTGTTGTTGGAGGCATGCGCCTCCTGCCGACGCCCACGCAACGAGTCCATGGGACGGCAGCGGCCAACCGCCAAGCCGCACGCCAACGTCCACAGCGCGCCGTGCCGCCGAGTCCGAGGACAGCGAGAGCACAGCGTACGGCGGCAGCGACGGTAGTAGCTGGCACCTAGTGCTGGGCGTGCTGCTCAGCCCGTGCCTGCGCGGTTGGAGAAAGGACACCGATCACCCAACAAAATGCAAAGTCAGCCAGTGGATCAGGAGCGTCGACGCACGGGCGTGGGGCAAGGATGACGTTAGTGCGCACGACACCAAGAAAGAGCGGGCTCACACTCCCACAGCGCTCGTGCAGTCACTGGGGCGGCCCGACCAGACCACACGGGGCACCCCACCCAACGTCCACTGCTGACGACCCCGTCTGGCCGTGTCACGCGGCCGCCCCCCCCCCCCATCTGCTCCAGCGCAACGACACGTACCTCCAGGTCTTGGAACACGCGCAGCCGCGAGGACGTGCGCGTCGCGCCGCCCACCCCCGACGCGAGCCCCGCCGCCGACCCGAGCGTGAAGCTCCCCGCCGACAGGCTCCGCGGCGCCTGTACGCCGTCCCACGACGCCGTCGCGACGTGCCCGCCGCCACCGCCGCCGCCGCTACCGCGCGACGCCGCCACCACCGACGACGACGGCGACGGCGGCGGCAGCGCGCTGCTGGGCGCCGCGACGCCGCCGCCGCCGCCGCCGCCGCCACCGTACCGAAACACCCGGTTGATCAGCCGCTGCTGCTGCGCCGCGGCAGCGGCCGCGTCGGGGCCGGCGCCGCCGACGCCGCCGACGCCGCCGCCGCCACCTACCCCCCCGCCCCCGCGGCGGCGGCGTCGCCAAGTGCGACCGACGGCGAGGTGAGGAGCGAAAACGGGGCAGCGCCGCCGCCGCCCATGTAGGCGGCCGACGGGCCGGCGGCGCCACCAAACGCCGACGCCACCACCGACGACGCGGACGCGGACGCGCCCGCCGGCGCCGACGCGGGCGGCGACGGCGACCGGGACGACACGGACGACAGCAACGTCGGCGACAGCGGCGAGCAGCCCGCAAAGAGGCCGCCCGCCACGCCGCCGGGCAGGGACGCCGACGAGGTGCCGCCGCCCGCGGCCGCCACCGACGCCGCCGACGGCCCGCCCACCCTGCCGCCGCCGCCGCCGCCGCCCCCCCCCGACAGCACTGGCGCCGACGCGGGCGCGGCCGCCGTCGACGCGTACGGCCCCGCGCCGCCGACCCCCCCCCCGGGGGACGCGACGCCGAGGGCGACCCCCAGGTTCAGCCGCAGCCCCGCCGACAGCTCCCCCGGCGACGACTTGTCGTGGATGAACCGGCAGCGCTGGCCGTAGAGGCAGGTGCCGGTCTGCGTAAAGTTGCGGCACAGCTTGGTCTTGTACTTTGGGTGCCGCTTGACCAGCCGGAGCTCCCCCTCGCCGTGCGCAAACTGGCACTTGCCGCCGTAGCGGCAGTAGAGGTTCTCCGCGTACGAGCGGCACATCTCGGTCTTGTACAGCTCGTTCACGCCGGGCACCGCCGCCACGCCGCCGGCAGTTGCCGCCGCGGCCGCCGAGCCGGGCGTCGGCGGCGCCGACGCGCCGCCGGCCGTGGAGGCGGTGGCAAGGGAACCGCCGCCGCCGCCGCCGCCGCCGCCGCCGCCGCCGCCGCCGCTGCTGCCGCCGTTGGCGTTGCCGCCGGGCGTGCCTGGCAGCGGCTGCATGTGCGGCAGACCACCGATGCTCCCGCCGCCGCCGCCGCCGCCGCCGCCGCCACCGCCCACCGAGACGGCCGAGAGGAAGAGGTCGGTCGGCACAGGCGTCGAGTCATCCCACATGGCGCCCGTCTGGTAAGCGCCGCCGGCGGCACCGTCGTCGTGGCCACCGACGGCGGCGCCCAGGCTGAGCCTGCCGCCCACCCCGACCGCCGCCGACATGGACGCCGCCCGGCGGTGCGGGGACGGCCCAATCGGGCCGCACCCGCCGCCGCCGCCGCTGCCGCCGCCGCCGCCACCCACTGGCCCCATAAACGGGTACGAGTGGGTGGCACGCAGGTCATCGGAGCTGCCGCTGCCGGTGACGCCGCCGCCGCCGCCGGCCAATCCCCCACCAATGGCCGGGAGGACGCCCGCGCTCGCGCTGCGCGCCGCAAACGGGCTACCGCCGCCCACCGACAGCGACCGGTACGCCGGGGTGGACAGGTCCCCGACGAGGCCGCCGCCAAGCGCGGCGGCGGCGGCCGAAAACGGCCCACCGCCGAGGCCGCCGTCATAGCCGCCGCCCACTGCCGGCACGTCAAAGCCATAGCTAAACGGCCCACCGCCGCCGCCGCTGACGCCGCCGCCGCCACCGCCGCCGCCGCCGCCACCGCCGCCGCTGCTGCCGCCACCGCCGCCGCCGCCGCCGCCGCCGCCACCCGCCAACGGGGTGAGCGGACGCGGGGCGGCACCGCCGTAGGACCCTCCGCCGGCCGTTGCGCCTGCACTCGCCTCCGACGGGGCACGGACGGGCATGCCCCCACGGCCGACGCCACGGCCGGCGGCGACCGCGCCCGTGGCGGCGCCACCGCCACGCCCGTCGGGGGGGGCGCCGCCGCCCGCGGGCGGGCCAAAGAGGGCGGCGCCGCCGCGGCGGCCGCCAAACGCGTCCACCCCGCCGCCGCCGCCGCCGCCCGCACCGACGCCGCCGTTCACAGGGAAGGCGCCCACGGCGCCGCCGCTACTGCTGCTGCTAAAGCCGCTGCAGCTGAAGCCGCTGCCGCCGCCGACGCCGACGCCGCCGACGCCGCCGCCGCCGCCGCCGGTCGCATGGCTCGTCGCGGCAAAGGCGCGCACACTACGCGCGCGGGACGGACGAATGATCCACGTGCCACGGCGGACGGCGGGGGAGGGGACGTGCCACGGGGGCGCACGCGCGCGCGTGCCGCGGAGGGGGGAACGAGGACGGCGGTTGTTGGGGGCGGAGGGGGGGAGGGGGGGGGGGAAAGGGAGTTCACGCGCGAGGTGGCGCCCGTAACCGTAATTGGGGGGGGGGGGGGGGTGCCAACGGTACGAAGGGGGGGGGGGGGACGGAGGGCGCAAACAGTGATCCAGCCGCAGCAGCAGCCGCCCGTGTGCCATGCGGTGTGGTGAGGAGGGCAGGGGGAGAGGGGGAGGTGGGGGGGGGAGGAAGCAGCGTCCCAGGCAACCCAGAGGGGCACCCCCGGACCGACGCGGCCGGTGAGGGGTGGGGAAGAAGGCCCCCGACGGCGGCACGGTCACGAGGGCGTCGACCACAGATCGGCAGCCAGGGGAGGTTGCCACCACCGGCGGTCGACGGGACACGGCCGGCCGACGGCGGGGAGGAGGGCAAACACAGAGGGGCGCACGGCCGGCGGCGGCGGCGGCGGCGGTGATGGGCGAGGCGCATCCCGAGAGTGTGTGCAGTCAAGTTAGCACCAAGGCCGCGAGCGAGCGGTGGGGAAGGCACAGGCGGGGGCGTTAGCAGGGGTGGAGGGGGCAGGCGGGACCACAGGCACGCGCACGCGCCAGCCCCATGGGTGGCACACGCAAGAGCATCAATCAATGACAATGGGAACCATCCGCGGCGCGGACGGTGGCACCGGCGGCCACCAGAAGGGGAGCGCAACACGAATCGCCGAGGCGGAGCGCGGCGGGCGGCGCGTCGTGCCCACCAGCCAAACAATCGTCCACGCGCAGCCACAGGACCGCCACGCGGGTGGGTGAGCGGCGGAGGGAGGGCGGGGGGGGGGGACCGGCGGCCATGACGCCAACACCATGAGGGGCGCCACCGCCGCGACGGATCAGACGCCGTGGCGGGGGGGACGGGGCGCCACGGATCGGACGGTGGCGGCGGCGCATCGGTGGGGACCGTCGGTGGGGGCGGCGGCGGGGGGGGAGGCACGCCCGCAGCCGACGGGAGGAAGAGGGTCAGCGGCATACAGGACAGCAAAGGGGGGGGCGGGAGGAGCAGAGGAGGCGCAGCCGCCAGCGCCAGCCCCGACCGCGAGCGGTCGGGCACGGCAGCGACGCGGGCCAGCACAGCCACGAGAGGCGGGTGGCGGCAGCGTAAGGGGCGGCGGGGGGGGGGGGCGGGACAGGGACGCAGCAGAGCACGCGAGTCGGACCGGACAAGGCAGAGCACAGTCAACGTCAGTCACCAGAGTGCCCGATGGCGCCCGCCGCCGCCGCCGCCGCCGCCGAGACGGCGGTGGCCGACGAGAAATCCCCTCAGGGGATCGAAGGGTGGGCGAGGGGGGGGGGGGGGGGGGGGTGGGGACACCGGCCTGCCGCCCGTCTGCCCGTCCCCCCTGCCACACAGGGGATAAAGAGGGGCGGGACGGCGGCTGCAGCGCCGCGTGCATCCGTCCCCGCCGGCCCGTCCCCGAGCCGGTCACCTCTGCCGCCCCGTTGGGCCACCCCCCCCCCCTCCACCCCCCAACTCCCCCCGCTGTCCACGCGCCGCCGCGGCAGCGGCGAAAGCCGCCTCCCCCCCCCCCCCCCCCCCCCCTTCCGCCACCCCCGCCCAGCAGCCGCCACCACCTCCGCATGATGCAATGCGGGAGCCGCCGCGGGCCGCTACCGCCGCCCAACCGCCCGCCCATCCGCCCCCCCCCCCGCCGTCGTGTCCACAGCCGCGCCGGCCGCCGCCGCCAGCGCGATGATTTACACCGGCGGCGAGGCCAGCACGGCGGGCGTAGCGGCACGAGGGGTCGCCCGCGGCAAAAGGGAGGTGGGCGGAGGGGGGGGGGGGGGTGGGGAAGCCGCCGGTCAACCCGTGGCTCCATGCAAGGCCCCTCCCCCAGCCAAACCCGCCACCCCCCCCCCCGGGCGCCGCGGGGCCGCCGCGGCCACGGCCACCCCCCCACCGGCAAACCGCCGCGGCAGCCGCCGGGCCGCCGCGGCCGGACGGGCGGCCGTCTGCGGGACCGGCGGCCGCGGCGTGCCGCCGCGGCCAACCGGCCCGTCCCGCCCCGCCCGTCGCACGTGCGCCCGTTGAGGCCGGCGTGCCACGTGTGCAGCGCCCGGCCACCCCACCCACACGGCCGCGACCAAAAAAAAACACAAAAAAAAAGAAACAGCAGGAGAAGCGCAACAAAAAACAGGAGAAGAGCGAGGCGGACGTGGCCTTGCCATAACGTACATTTCGAGCCGCCACCGCTGCTCGGCGTGCGCCGCGCCGGCGCCACGGCCGCCGCCCGGCGCGCGGCCGCCGCGGCTGGTGCACGTGCCGGCGTGGCCGCCGCCGCCGCCGCCACCACCACCGCCGCCGCCACCACCGCCACGGTCCATGGTGCCGCTGCTGTTGCCGCCGCCGCCGCCGCCACGGCGGGGTGCGGTCCACCCCGCCGATACGGCCGTCGTGCCGCCGGTCGTTGCCGTCGTGGTCGTCACCGTCGCCGCCGACGCCCACAGCGGGGACCGGCCGCCGCCGCCGCCGCCACCACCACCGCCGCCGGCCGTCACCTGGTTGTCGCGGGGGCGCGGGGACGGGTGCGGCGGCGGCGTCGATGCCGCCGCCGTCGCCGCCACCGTGGCCGCCGCCGACAGCGGCGGCCGGTGGTGGCTACCACCGCCGGCCGGTGAGCCCGCCGCCCCCCGCGGCGGGCGGCCCGCCGGCGCGCCCGCCGGGAGTGGGGAGCACCGGTCAGCACGCGGCGACGGCCGCGCCGACGAACTCATCATGGGCGCGGGGTGAGGGTGGGCGCCGCGCGGGCGAGGCCGCGCGCCTTGGATCTCTCGCCGACGGCGGGGGTGACGACAAAAAAAGAAGAAAACAAAGGCGCCAGCCGCTCCGGGCTCCCCACCGCTACGCAGACGGGACGTACGCCCCGCCCGCGACCTTGATCAACGGCAGCACCCAGCGCGCTCCGGGCGGCAGAGGGGGCTCGACCACCAAAAAGAGCAGGGCAAAGAGGAAGAGTGTCGCGGGTAACGGGACGGCAGCAGGACCCAGTGGGCAACGGACAAGTCGGACACCGTGGGCAACGGAGTTGCGAGCACTCCGCGGACAACCACCCGCTCTCGGAGGGTGCCGATCTGACCGCGTGCACCCGTCGGAGGGGACGGGGGGTGGCCGGGGAGGGTGGGGGGGGCGAGATCCGCCCGCACCCCGGTCGAACAGACCAAGGCGCTGGGGGGACGTCGGAGGAGAGGCCGCGACACGGGGGGGGGGGTTGTCGAAGAGGAAAGGAGCGGCGGACCGGGGGCGGCGGCCGCTCGGTCCCTCTCAAACCCCACCGGCTCGCGGGCGGCTGCCGCGCGGCCCCGCGGCGCTGTGCGCCAGCGTGCCGAACGGCCCGCGGCGCGCCGGTCGTGCCAAGCGCAGCCCGTCACACGACCCCGTCTACGTCGACGTGGGAGAGGGGTGCCACGCCCGCGGGGCCCACTTACGCACACGTCTGGGTAAGGGGGGGGGTGTGCCGCCCCGCGCGCGCGCGCGACGGCAGTAGAGGGCAGAGCAGGGGGAGGGGGGGGGCGGGCACGCCGGGCAGCAGGGGAGGGGTGGGAGGCGGCGGCCACGCCCGTCGGCGGGGGCGGGGCGGAGGGCACGCCCCTCGCGGAGGGGGGAGGGAGAGAGAGGCCCGCAGGCCACACCCCGCGGGGTGCTGCGCGCGGGCGGGCGGGCTCGCCCAACACCCCTTCCGCGCCGGCAGAGCGGGGAGGTGGGGCGTGCCACGCGGTGACGCAGCCCTCCCAAGCTGCCGCGTCGGCAGGAGCGGGGGGGGGGTCGGCACGCACGCCAGGCGCCCTCCCCGGTGGCGGGTGCGTCGGCGTTGTCCCGCGCCGCCGTCGCCGCGCGCGCTGTGCGCGGCCATCACGCCGCCCCCCCCGTTGGGAGCCTGTTTGGGAGGGGGGGGGGGGGGCCTCTCCGTCTGTGACGAGGGATGCCACTGGCTGTAGGGCGCCTAGACGAGGGGGCCAAGTGGGCCGAGGGGGGGGCTCCTTGGCGGTGGCGGTTGGGGCGGAAGGGTGCCCCTCTGCTCGCAGGGGTGGGGGGGTGGCGGTCGGGGTCTCGAAAATCCGCCCACCCAACCACCCCCCGACCGTGTCGCACAAGACAGAAAGCCGTTGGCGGGGTGGCGGCACCGGCAGCGGCCGCTCATTGGGCGCCGCCGACGGCGCCACCTGTCACGTGTCGGTGCGTGCGGCGGCGGGATGACGCGACGACGGCGGCGGGCGGCGGTGGCGCCGTTGCCGTCGAGCGCCGTGGCGCGCACCAGCAGACGTGCGCTGGCGGGGTGGCGGAGGTGGGGGTGTGCCCCCCCGCGCGGGTGTCGGACTGTTTTTTTCGTTTTCTCCTTCGGACCCGGCGGGACTGGGGCGGCCGCCTGCCAGGGCCCCCTCGTGGCACGCGCTCGGCGGGGCGGCCCCACCGAAGCGTTGACGTGGTCGCCTGACAGGCGGACCGGTGGCGCGGCGGCTGCCGCGGGCGCGACCGGCGACCCGCACCTGGGACGGTCGTGGTGGGGGCGGCGGGGCGCGCCCTCGCGCCCCGCTGTGCAGAGTACAGTTTCCAGTGGGGGGGGGGCGCGGGCGACGGCCCCAGCCGTGAAAAAATCTGGTGCGTGCCCGTCCCCAGCGGGACACTGGGGGTGCCAGCAGGCGGCGTTGCCCCGCCCAACGTTGCCGCCGCGCGCCCCCGCGTCCACACTGGAGCAGAGCGGTGCCGTCCGCGCAAGGCCCGGGGTCGTGACAGGGTTGGCGCTCTTGCGGCGCCGTCTGAAGGCGGGAGCGAAGCACTCGTGGGAGTATTGGTTGGGGGGGGCGGACTGAGGGTGGTTCCTCTGCGTCTACGTGGGCGCGTGCCGCCCCACGCGCGGCACAACCCCCCGGCGGCAACGCCCTCGCTGGCGGCGTGGCCGGTTGGTCGACCAAGGCGGCGGTGCCTGCCCGCCTCGACCGGAGGTCCCCCCCGGTCCCCGCCGTCGAGCGGTCCCCACCGCCGCGCGCCCCCGGGCCCGCCCCCACCCTTCTGCCTCTCTTCGGACCTCGCCAGGCGCGAGTGTCCACGGCGTGCACAGCGGGAAGGGCGAGGGGGCGGTGTCGAGCGGCCGCAGTGGCCGCACAAAAATATCCGCGAGCCCTCGTCCGCGCGGGTTTGCCCCACCGGGCCCCTCACGGCACAAAAACGAGGGGCAGACGGACGTCCAGCACACGCTCACGTTCGCCCACAGTTGACGACACCCGGCGCAACTGGCCGCGTGCGTGGCAGGGGCGCTGGGCCAGAACGGGCTCCCTCGATTGGCTGCTGGTGTGGGAGTGAGACGCGAGGCAGCCCCGGCGTGGCGGGGCGGCCCAGTGGGCCTTTCAGTGAAGATACCTTTCCGCACGAACTGGCCTCCCGAAAGCCTTGAGCTTCCCCCACTCCAGTCATCTGTCCCACAAACCCGGCTCGCCGGCCACGCACAAGCGCCACGACCGCCCGTCTGTCGATAGCGATCTGGGCGTTGACTCACCCGGTCCTCCCCGCCGCACACCCCCTGTGATGGCATCGGGATGAGCCGCGCCGGCAGGCCTGGTTTGAGCAAAATCTGCTCCTAGCAGCTCCCAGTGGTGGGGTAGGGTTGGCTGCGCTTTGCGTCCCCCCCGCACGGCCCTCGACGGGGCGGGCCATCGGCACGCTCATGAACGCACCGGGGCAACCATCAGGCCCGGCCCGGTGCGGAGCGGGGCGGGGGCGTCAACACGTGGCCAGTGCAAACCAAACAAATCCCGGATGGTGGACCACTGATGGGAGATTTGCTGTGAACGATATGGAGCCCCGCCGTGGGACCGGACACTGGAGGACTAAGTGCCACTACATTGGGACACGTCATTCGCAGCATAGTCGCATGGTAATGATTAAAGCTGCATCCAAATTGCATTTGATGTCAATGTTAGGGACCGCCTGTGTCTCACTGCCGTATTTTTTGTTTGCATGTCCTGTCAAATATCTCTCTCTGGATCTGCCACCGTGTTTGTGTTTGGTGGTTCACAATTAAGAGGTTGACGCACAAGAAAGACTGGTAATTGATAGAAGTTCAGTTGTACTGGGATGAACTGAGCAGAGTGAAACGGCCATGGGGTCGAGCGCGCGCTTCTGGCGCGACTCGTCTGTGACCAGTTTCTCCTGCTCCCCCTCGAGTCCCCGCGCCTCGTGCTGCTGAATGCCCGCCCCCTGCTGAGTGCCGCCCCCTGCTGAGTGCCACCCCCTGCTGGGTGCCGCCCCCTGCTGAGTACTCTGCCACCTGTTGCTGATGACGGAGCAACCACCCCGCTCTCCTGCAGTTTTCCTCGAACCCTCTGCCTGGCTTCGTCCTTTCTTGCCTGGCTGCTGTCCGCGGCGTGGCGCGTGTGACGGGCATCCCGTGCTAGCGCCCCCCCCGGTCGGGCGTGTGCTGCCATGGCCGCCCCGCCGTCGGCGCAGGTCTTCCATGTCGCCACCTGGCTGCGCTCCCGTGCGGCGCTCGATGCCTCCACGCACGTGTCTGCTCCGCGGGAAGTCGGCTGCTACAGCCGCGACAATGACCGGACCATCACGTACGGCAGCAGGGCGGAGCTGAAGGAGTTTCGTGAGCCCTCGCCGGGAGCTGTACGCTCGGTGTTCTTCCGTTTGGTTCTCTTGTTTCCCCGTTCTTTCCTCTCTGGAGTAGTATGGTCTGGGCGCTGCTGCTGATGCGCCCCCATGCACCCTCCCATCGTTCAATAGGCGTGCCATCCCTTCCTGACGGAGATGCTGACTGTCTCCATTGCCTTTTCCCTCCCTCTTCCTTGCTCTCTCGCCTCTTCTATCCACCCCCTGTCTCCGCTTGTTCATGGGTCGTTGCCCTTTGTCTTCTGTGGTGGCCTCGGCGGGCAACCCCTGCTGGCAGGACCTCTACGCTGGTTTTTCCACGTTTGTGCCCAAAGCGACGGCCGGCGCGCCCGTGGAGCCCATCATCCACGCCGCCCGCGCGGCGGCCTTCCCCCTCGAGCGGGACGCGGACTTTGTGACGTACCGCAACAACCTCAACAAGCTGATGCTCGTGCCGTACGCGGCCGCCACGGGCGGCGATGACTGGCACATCCACGCGGTGCGCGTCGGCGCCACCGTCTTCCTCGACGTGGTGCCGTGGGAGGAGCGGTCGCCCCACCCGGCCGCCGCGCAGGCGGCGTACGCGGGCGTCAAGTTTGAGGCGCTCTGCACCGCCGCGGCGGGTGCGCCCACCGCCGGCGCCGCCGCCGGCGACGCCGCCGCCGCCCCCGTCAATGCCAACGCGGAGTTTTGTTCCCTCGTCCGCCTCCGCGTCGGCCGGCACCGGCTGCTCATGTCGGCGGAGATTGACTGCTACGAGCCCCCCCCCCCCGGCGGCGGCACGGCCAACGTGCTGCACGGCTACCGGGAGCTCAAGACGCTGGCCGTCCCGCGGACGGCGGCGCAGCACGCGCGTGTCAAGGGCCAGCGGCTGCTCAAGTACTGGATCCAGTCGTACCTGGCGGGCGTGCCGGAGCTCTTCCTCGGCTTCCGCAGCGACCGCGGGCAGCTGACCGGCACGATGCGCGTGCCGACGCGGGCGCTGCCCGACCTGGCCGCCGCCCCCGGCGACGCCCTCCTCCCGCCGCCGGGGTGGGACCCGGACGCTGGCGACGGCGGCCGCCGCCCGTGGGACCCGTGGACGTGCGTCAACGCGCTCGACGCGCTGCTCGACGTGGCCCGCTCCGCGTGCGACGCGGCGGGCAACGGCGTGGCGGTGCGGCTGAGCTTTGACGCCGCCCGGGGGGTGCTCACCCGCGCGGCGTGCCCGGACGCGGGGCTTGGCGACCGCGTGCGGGCGGCGCTGGCGGGCAACGACGCCGCGGACGACGGCGGGGGGGGGGGCGACAGGGAAGGGGGTTGAGAGCCGATGTGCGGCGTACCAGCGCGGGGGGGGTGGGGGGGGGTGGGCTGCGGCGGGGGTACAGCACGTCACGTGCGCTGGGGTTGGCCTTTTATTGCACGGCGCGCATCTGGCGGCGTCGGCCGCGCTGCGCGCGGCAGCTGTAGGCGTGCGCGTCCACCCGCCTGGCGCCCCCCGCACCCACTGGCAACAATGCCCACGCCGCACGGTGTGGGCTGGGACGTTGCCCCCCTCTGGCGCCCGTCGCGGCGACGCCCGCTCCCTCTGGCACCTCCGCCGCCCGTCGGCGCCGTCCGCGCCGTCGCCTCTGTGACAGGCACGGGTCGTCCCCTGTCCCTCGCCCGTGACTGCCGACTGCTGGGCGCGTGCCGCCCCACACCCGCGCTCTCCACCAGAGTCCCACAGCCGAGACGGCAATAGAGCTAGTTGTACTGTGGTGGGCTCGGCTGCGCTCCCGAAAAGAAAAAAAAGAGAGAAATACAAAATAAAATAGAATAAGTCACGGCGTCTTGACCTCCCCCGCCTGGGCGGCAGCGGCCGGCGCCGCGGCGGGCGGCGTCGCGCCAAAGTCTTGGCCCGCCAGCTTGGCCTTGATCCCCCCCAGCCGCTCGGCCGCCTCGGTGAAGGAGCTCCAGTTGGAACCGAGCAGCGACCGCGTCCGCGACAGGCAGTACATGTCAAGCAGCGCCATCCGCACACACTCCCCGTCGCGGTCGTCGCAGGTGCGGGGGACCGACACGATGCGGCCGGGCAGCTCCCGCTCCAGCTCCGCCACCACGTCATACGTGTCGGTGGCGACGTAGAACTTGGCCTTTGGGTCCTCCACCGCGATGATGCGCTTCATCTCGGCGAGGAAGGTGCGGTAGTTGGACTTGCGCCGCCACATCTCCATCGTCAGCGTCGCCGAGTCGCCGTACTCCTTGACAAAGTCCACGTTCTTAATGTCCTTGTCAAGCGTCCGGTTGCGGATGTGCACGCCAATCAGCTGGCTCTTGGCCGACAGGCCGTGCTCGGTCTCCAACGCGTCCAGCTGACCCGCGATGGCTGGCACCGGCACGAGCGACCGCAGCTGCTCATTGTCCGCGTCCCACGAGGTCAACTCGGCGGGGGCCTCCATAATGTACGCACCCTTGTAGTAGAAGTGCTTGTCCGGCACGTCCTCAATCCACTCCCCCTTCTTCGCGCCGCCGCCCTCCATCTCCATGTAGTTGAAGAACTTGAAGGACCGCCAGGACGCGTCGTACTTTTCCTGCCCCGCCATCGGCCACGTCGGGCGGAAGCTGTCGACGACGGCCAGCTCGGTCGCAAACAGGTCCGAGTACTTGGCTTGGATGTGCGAGTCCCGCTCCCAGATGACCAGCAGCTCCCGGTTGGTGGACTTTGCAAACGACATGCACGAGCCGAGCGCGCGTAGGCGGTTACCCAGGCCGTGCATGACGTGACAAAAGAGGACCCGCGGACGCAGGGGCGGGGTGGCCGCCGTGGCCGCCGCGGGGCTGCCCGTCTGGTCACGGCCCATGAGGCGGCGGAGGAGGCGCTCCTTGGTCACCAGCGACATGGTCGACATGATGTCCCACGGCACCTGGTAGTCGTTGGACAGGCGCCGGCCGAGCGCCAGCGACCACGCCTTCTCATACTGCTCCTTGGTGACGAGCTTGGCCAGCGACCGCGGCACCTGCTTGGCCGTCACCGTCACGCCCTGAGCAGATGACGGCGACGAGGCAGCCTTGCTCGACGGCGCCGCGTACGCCGACGCAAACATGGTCGGTGACCAGGGCGGGAGCGAGTCGAGCAGCAGCGAATTCAGGTCAATCTCGACCGTCACAAACTTGACGCCCGTCTGCGCCCGCGCCGTATCCCCGTGCTGCACGTGCCCAATGTGGTCGTAGCTGATGTTGCGCTTGACCATGTTCACCGACGCCAGCCGCCCGTACAGGTCCTCGTCGTCCCAGCCGTACGTCTGGATGCGCTCGTCATAGCCGCCTACCGCCATAAAGTCCGCCCGCGTCACGTACACGGCGCCGTTCAGGTGGACCTCATTCTCATTCCGCGCCAGCTGGTAGTTGCCCGAGTAGTAGTGCCCCGGCGGGAGCGCCGACCCGTCCTCGGCCGTCAGCTTGACCGCCTCCCCCGACGTGAGCGACGCGTTGCGCGCGCGGAGCGCCGACGCGCGGGCCACCGCGGCGGCGGTCGCGGCGGTGGACGTGTCGAGCTCGTGGTGCGCCACAAAGTCCGGGTCGAGCGTGTAGTCACAGTCAGTTCGGAGCACCTTGTCGTACGAGGACGCCCCCACGCCCAGGTTGTACGCGCGCGACAGCACCCACGCGGTCTCCCCCTCCACGCGGATGACCTTGAGCCGCCGCTTCGCCGCCGCCGACGACGGCGCGGCGGCCACGACCTTGTCCACCACCGCCCCGAGGGGCGGCTCGGAGCTCCAGTCGACCAGCACCACCTCGTCAACGGCCTTGACGGCCAGCCACGAGGCGAGGCTCGTCTCGAGCGTCGCCCCGCGGTTCATGCACACCCCGACAATGCTGACGCCGGGCGCCACGTCCGCGGCGGGCACGGCCAGGCGCGCCGTGTCGAGCCGCCGCCGGCTCGACACGGCAAAGAGGGAGCGGAACAGCGCGTCATCGTCCGACGCGTCGGGCCGCAGCACGAGGAGCAGCACAAACAGGATGGCGACGGAGCGGATGACCCACCGGACCAGCGGCAGCCGCGCGCCGAGCGCGGTCACCGCCCGCAGCGTGTCCCGCCAGCCGCCCGACAGCGCCGGCCGGACGGCCGACGCGGACGCGTCGAGCGCCGGCCGCAGCGGCTCGGCCCAGAGGGAGGAGAAGGACGGCCGCCGCACGAGCGCGGGTGCGCGGCCGCCGGCCGCGCCCCGCCGGCCGCCGGTCGCGCCGGGCGTGCCGCCCGCGGGGTCGGGGCTCCCAAACACCGCGCTCGCCCGCCCGTCGGGCGCGTCGGCCAGCCGGGGCGACGCGCCGCGCAGGTCCATGCGGCACACGGGCCCGTCGCCTTTGTTTGGCCTCAACGCCATGGCGCGACGGCGAGCGGCGGCAGCGGGAGTGGAAAAGTGGGGGGGGACGCCGCGGGAGAGGAGAGGGGCAGAAGCGCGCGGGGGGGGTAGGCCGAGCGGCAGCAGAGCCGGGCCGCAGAGGTGCGAGTGGCAGCGGGGGAGAGCGGAAGAGGCACGCAACGGCGGGGAGCGGCGGTGGGCGGCCGCGGGACCAGGCGATCCCCGCGGCGGGACGGGGCGCGGGCGGGGCGGCCGCCGCACCCACCCCCGCACGGGGCCGACGCACGACGCCCCGCCCCCCCCGCGCCCAATGCCGGCGCGGCTCCGACCCGCCGCCGCTGCCGCCGCTACCGCTGCCGCTGCAGCTGCCGCGTCGCCGCCGGCCGCGGCGCGGTCGCCCGCGCGGCGCCCGCCGCCCCCCCCCCGCCGCGCGTCGGCCGCCGGGCGACCGCAACCATACACGGGGGCGGACCGTCCCCGACGGCGCCGGGGGGGGCGGCAAGGAAGATAGAGGGGGGGGGGGGGGAAGAAGGGGTGTAGGGGCGGCGGAGAGCGAGGGGGTCGGTGATGAGCGGGGAGGGGTCGGCGGGGGTTGAGGTGGGGAGGGGGACGGGGAAGGGGGGTGCGGTGTGCTAGGGTGGGGGGCGTGCAGACGCGGGGATCCGCGTCCACCGGGACGCAGACGCAGACGGGGGGGGGGGGGGGGGCGCTGCGGCGGCAGGCCAGACTGGCAGCAGCGACCGCGCAGCCGCACGGCGCCCGCGTGCGCGCCGGGAGCGACAGCGCCCGCGGCCGGCGGGCAGGCCGCGCGGCGCCGGCGGGGCCGCGACGGCCGCGGGGGAGACCCGCGCCCACACAACGCCGCCGCCCCCGGCTCCGCCGCGTGCCCCGCGACGCACTGTAAGGCGCAAGGCGGGGGGGGGGGGGGGGGCAACCAACCGGGCGCCGGTTGACGGGGGGTGCGCGCCCGCCGCGCGCGTGATGGGGGGGGGGGTGGAGTCCACTACACGGCGGCCAGACGGCGGCCGGCGGCGGCGGCGGCGGCGGCGGCGGCGGCGGCGGGGTGGCGGCACCGCGGCGGTGGAGGCGGCGGCGGCGGCGGCGGCGGTTGGTGGTGGTGATGGTGGTGGTTACGTCGGTGGTGGGGGGGTGGCGGAAGGGAAGGGAAGAGAAGGCAAGGGGCGGGGCGGGGCGGGGGGTGGGGGGGGGGGGGGGTGAGGACCGCCACGTCGGTAGCGACGCCTGCAGATGGACGCAGAGGGGCGGGAGGAGGAAGGGGGGAGGGGGGGGCGGAGGCGGAGGGGGTGGCTGGTGCCAGTCAACGGCGGCGGTGGCGCCGCGGCGGCAACACGGGGTGGGGGGGGAGGGGGGAGGGGGGAGCGCGTGGCGGCGGCAACGGCGGGGCAGGGACGAGGCCCGCCAGCGGGGCCGGGGGGAGGAGCGGACTGGGGAGGGAGGAGGGGCGGCGGTCGGCGGCAGAGGGGCAGAGGACGAGGCAACGCCGCCCCCGCCGGCGGGCGCGCGCCCGCACACCCCGATCGGGGGGGGGGGGGGGCGACCGCGTCTGTACTGTACCGACGTGTACTGTACCGCCGGCGGTTGAGGCGGGTGATGGTGATGGGGGTGGTGGCCGGGAGGACGGCCTGGCAGCGGGACAGCGACCGCCGCCGCGGGCACCCGCCGCGGCCGCCGCGCACCCGGTGCACGGCCAGGCTGTCGGCGGCGGCGAGCGGCGCCGCTCCCCAATCCCCGTCACGCGGGGGCGGCGGCCGCGGCGACGCCGGCCAGCCGCCGCCGCCGCGGCGAGAGCCCCTTCCGCGCAGCCACCGCCGCCGCCCCCCCCCCCCCCCCCCCCCCCCTGCCCTTACCGGATTCACGCCCAAAACGCCGCACACAGGCGCTCCCCCCCCCCCCCCCCCCCCACCGGCGGGCGTCGGGGCACGGCGTTTGTCGACAGCCCCCCCCCCCCCCCCCCCCCCCCCCCCCCCCGACCATGTTGGCCCTCGCGAGTGCAGCGTCGGTGCAGCCGCGGCGTAGGAGGGGTACCCAAACTGCTGCCGCCGGCCGCGCGCCGGGTCGCGGTGGTGGCGGCAATGGCGGCGGCGGCGCTCGGCGCGCGCGCCTTCGGTCCCCCCCCCCCCCCCCCCCCCCCCCCGCCACACCCCCAGCACACGCCCATTTCCAGCTGGTATTTTGCTTCCGCCGTGGGCCCCTTGACAGTGGCGCGCGGGCGCGGGGAAGGGCGGAGAGAAGGAGTGGCGCGCTTGCAGTGGCCCGCAGCGAGCGCGTGCAAGAGGGGGACGGGCGGGCGGGCGGGCGGGGGGGGGGGGGGGTGGGAGCTGCGAGCACAGCCAGAGCGCCGGCGGCAGCGGCGGTGGAAAAAAAAAAAAAAGAAAAAGGCGCCCCGGAGAGGCCGCTGCGCCGCGGCGCATCGACGGCCACGCGCGGCAGTCCCAGTGGCAGAGACAGCGCGTGCGGGGTCGGGAGAGGTGCGACGAAACAGGGGGCGGGGGGCGGGGGGGGGGGGGGGGGGGCGGCTGTGATGGCCGCGCCATTGGTTGCGAGTCTTGCCCCCTTTTTCCAAGCATGTCGGGCAACGGCGGAGGGTGTGGGCGGCGGGGCAGCAACGCTGCCCCCGTCGATGACACAACAGTCCGTCTGTCGCGACGACAGCGAGCTGACGGCTCGGAGGCGGGGAGGAGGGGGGGGGCGGAGATGACCTGTGTCGCGTCGGTCCCCGCCAGCCGCACAGCGTCCCGTCACGCTGTGACGGGCGGGGGGGTCGCGGTCGCTCTCGAGGCGGACGCGGGGGTACGGCTGGCGTAGACGACCCAATCGGTCGCGGATGGCCACCGGGACGGCCGTGTGGGGCGCGCGGCCGTCGCGTCCATCCTCTTGCCGCTGTGTGGTTTGGATCCGCGAGGCGGGATAATACCAGCCTTGGGATTCTGGACGTCAGAACCCCAAGGTCGCCTTGGGATTCTGGGAGGGGGTGGGAGGGGGTGGGGGGGGGGGAATGGGAGGGTAAGTTTACCAATTATACTTCATATAACTTTTCTTCTTCATTTGAAACCAGAATTCATTTCGTAGGCTCCTTTCACTCATATCTGTCGTCGATGCTATTTCCGTTGGCCACAGCCGCGCGTCTGACAGCGTTCGCTTCGACAGTGGCCCGTCTCGTGCCGCGTCCTTCGTACTGCCTGATTCCGCGAGTATGCCCTCGACACGCTGGCCACGGCCTGGCCCCTCGAGCCGGCCTTTGACACACTGGCCGCCGCCGGATCCCTCGACCTGGCCCTCGACACTCTGACCTCCGCCGGGGCCATGCAGGCGTCACCCGTCTAGTCTGACAGTTTTCCACGTGCTGGCCGTTTGACAATGGAGAGGGGTCACCCGTCTTGGCTGACAGCGTGTGGAGAGCCGCGATTTCTCCAGGCGTCTCCTGAGCAGCTATGGGCCACAGGGTGTCACCAGAGCATGTAGTTCGTAGTACCTGGGGATCTCAACCAACACGCATGTTGGGTTCGCTGAGACGCTCTGAGAGCGCTCGAGACTCGCGCGTCGAGGCTCCACAGCCGCTGGGCGCCCCGAGGCCAGCGACGCCATCAGCACACACGTGTGGCTCCTCACCTACTTGCAGTTACGTACACCGACCTGTACTGGGCACCTCCATTACTCTACCCTGCGGCGGCGCGTCCCTGTTCCCGCCACCGACGTCCCGCCAGCGGCAGCCACCCCCCCCCCCCCCCCCCCCCCCCGTCCCACCACCAGCACGCCGGCCGGCGCCGAGCGTGCGGCCGCCCCTGGCGGCCCCGCGCGCCCACACCGCCCGCCCCCGCCACGGGCAGCCACCCCGGCCCCCATGCAGCGAGCTGCCCCCCCTGCTCCCCTGCCACGCGATGCGCCCCCCGCCACCCCGGCCCACACCCGCCGCCACCGCGGCCGCCGCGGCTGCCGCGGCAGGCGGCCTCGGCCGCGGCCGCCGCCACCGCTGCCGCCGCCGCCCGCCGCCCCCGCTACCGCCGCCGCTGCCCACCGCCGCCGCCGCCGCCGCCCGCCGCCCGCCGCCGCCCGCCGCCCCCGCCCCCTCCGCCGCTGCCCACCGTTGCCGCCGCCGCCGCCGCCGCCGCCGCCGCCTCTGCCCCTGCCGCTGCGGGCTGCTGCCGCCCCGGCTGCCGCTGCCGCCGCCGCCGTTGCTGCCGGCCGCCGGCCGCCTGCCTGGCTGGCCGCCGGCCGCCTGCCGCCCGGGCGGCCGCGGTGGCCGCCGCCCCTGCGTCCCCCGCCGCCGCATCCGCCGGTTGGCTGCCGTCGCGGCTGCGGCTGCCACCACCGCCGCCGCCACCGGTCGCCACCCTGGCCGGGGGCGGCCGCCCCCGCCGGCCGGCCGCCGGTCCGGCCCCCGGCCGCCGCCGCTGCCGCCGGCTACCGCCGCCGGCGTGCTGCCGCCGCTGGCGGGCTGCCGCCGCCGGCCGCCTGCCTGGCCGGCCGCCGGCCGCCTGCCGCCCGGGCTGCCGCCCCGGCCGCCGCCCCCGCCGCCGCCGCCCCCACCGGGTTGCTGCCGCCCTGCTGCCGCTGCCGCCGCCGCCTTTGCTGCCGGCCGCCGCCAGCAGGCTGCCGCCGCCTGCCTTTTGCCGCCAATCGCGGGCTACCTTTGTCGGCCAGCTGCCCGGCCGGCCGCTGGCCGGCTGCCGCCCCGGCCGCTCTCACCATCGCCGCCGCCCCTGCCGGTTGGCTACCGCTCCGGCTGCCGCTGCCGCCTCTGCTGTCGCTGCCGGCCGCCGCCGATCCGCTTGCCACGGCAGCGCCGGCAGTGCAAGAAAGTGCCTCCCGTCTGCTTCTTTGTCATCCGCTGTGCAGTATGGGCCTGGAAATAGAGTGCATGAGAGACCCACCGTGGGAAGAATTAGTCTTACCTGGGTAAAACGATCATGCTGAATCTATTGGTGCACACATCGGGCGTCGTGCACCCGTACGGCGGACAGGACAGTCGAGAGGCTGGGTGGCAGAAGCGCTTTAGGCGCCCACTCCGAGCTTTTTTGAGCGTAATGGGTCAACTCTGTTTAGTTAACGCTGAGGGCAGAGGTATCCGTTGGCCATCGTCCCGTAAAAATGCAAAGAAAGTACTCTGCAGTTCACTCATTCGTGACTGACTGACTGCTGATACGGTGGTATGCACTGTAGCGCAGCTGGATGAGCCCACAGCGCCGTTGAAAGTGCAAAAAGCTGCGGAGGTAGCTGAATACACTGTATAGATCTGATAGATGTAGTTTTTGGCTCCCGTCCCATGCACACACGAGGGCCCGGTTTCATCCCACCAATAGAAGTCCAGGAGGGGACGATGCGTGGTGTAACTGATGGATGGGGGCGCAAGCTGTCGACCGCTCTCTGCCGCAGCCTGTATGTAGCGGCGCACAGCGCTCGGGCTTGAAACAGCATCAGCCAGTAGAACATCTGGGATACACAACTTACAGCTGTTTTCGATGACTGTCAAGCTTTGTGAAAGATCACTTCAAAACTGAGATAGGTGGAGACCTTTTGCAGTGTTAGCTGTTGGACGGACGTACTTTGGAACGCGAGGGGACTGCAGATGTTCCACTTCTGGGCTTTCAATTTGTCATGGATATAAATACTGGTTGTGGTGCAGATGATGCGGTGAGGACACTCGCCGGTTGGGGGCGTCCGCCGGCTGCGACCGCAGTCTGCCAAAGGGAAAAAGTCTGGTGACGGCTAGCAGCGCCCACAGGCTGGCAGGCGGCCGCCGGCCAATGGAAAATATTGGGTGTCGGTAGCGCTCGCGGTTGGCGGTCGGGGGCAGCAGCTGCCGGCGGGGGTTGAGGTTGGTGGCGGGCCGCGGCCTCCACTGTCGGAAAGGTCGGCGCTGGCCGGATCGGGGCGGCTGACTGCCGCTGCCAAAGCTCGCAGCGGGGATAGAAAGTAGTAAGGGTGGTCGCCAGTGGCCGCAGGCGCGGCAGCGGTTGCCGGCCGGTGGAGGGTGTGCGACCGTCGCGCTGGCGGCTGGTGGCGGTCGGCGGCCACTAACAGAGGGATTGGGGGATAGCGTCGGGAGGAAGTGTATGCGGGTGGGGGGAGAGATCTGAGCCCGCGGAGAGCGTCCGCCTGCGTCGGCGGCAGCTGCAGGCGCGGGGAGGGGCTAACGGCGGGAGCCAACGGCGGCAAATGAGGGAGTGTGCGCTAGCTGGGGAGTGGTGACCTCAGACCATCCCGGAGACTGGTTTTTATTAAATGGACTGGTGGCGGGGCTGCGGGCTGGGAGAGGGCGGCGGGGGCTGCGAGCGGGTGGCGCTGGGTGCCGGGTGGGAGGTACCTGGCGGCGGAAGGTGCGACCCGCTGTCGGGGCGGGAGAGGCCGTCGCCCGCCGGCCGCATCAGCGACCGCTGGGTTGGAATGCGGCGTTCCGCATCACCACCGGCCGAAGGGTACAGTCGGCGGCTGCTCGCGCGGAGGCTGCCTCTCCAGTCAGACGCGGAAGGGGCGGCAGCTGCAAGCATAGAGGAATCAATAGAAGAGAAAGCCTGATAAGCCCAGCACAATAGCAAACTTATGTATTTATATGAATTACTGACTAGTGTTCTAAAAACTTGAAAATGTATCGAAAATGTGAAAGCTCGTCCAGGGCTAATCAAATTTCAGCTAAAGGGTCCTATTCAAAACTCAGAACGCGTGTGTGCATGGGACGGGAGCCTAGTTTTTGAAGGATGAGAGCACTGTGGGGCGCTAGACGGCCTGTCGCGGCTACCTGTCCAGAATGGACTTTTGGGGGCCCATATGACCTGCTTCCCGATGTTTGCGACATTTTCTGAGCACATATTCGTGCTCAGCGTCATCGACTTAGTCTGGCGGGAACAGCTTGAGAAGATTTTGCTTCACTTTCTGAAACGCGTCGTAGCGGTGTGTGACGCCTTGCACCGAAGTGTGCGCAGGGCACTTCACCACGTGCAACAAGAGTCAGGGACCACTTCACCAACTTTTCTGAAGCATGCTCAATCGACTAAATCGAGGTCGCTGAGCACGGTCATGTGCTCAGAAGGTTTCGCAAACGACGGGAAGTGGGTCATACAGACCCCCAAAGTGGCCATTCTGGACAGGTAGCCTCGACAGGCCGTCCAACGCCCCACAGTACTCTCACGCACAAAAAAACACAGTTATGAGATCCCAACAGTACAGCAGACATCCTCCGCAACCTTTTTTGTTCTCATCGGCGCTGTGGGCGCGTCCAGCAGTGCGACATGTCCCAAGGCGCCTCCTTCTGCACGGGTTCAGCAATGAACGGACCCCGGCATGCCATCCAACCACTTTGAGCAATTGTATGCCACCAGGTACTCATGAACTCATTGTCTGTGCAAAAAACGAGGACCATGGAGCACTGAACAGCTCTGAGAGGCGGGGAATTTATAGCGTGAAGCGCTTGCCACACCCGGTTACAGGCTTGTTCTGCCCCCTATGTTGGTGCAGAGCAATAAAAAGATACATCAATAGTCGCAGCGTCATCAGTTTACTCGGGAATGACGGATCTATCCAGCTCCGCGGGACCTATGTACTCCACGTGCACGTACATACCGAGCAACAGGTCACACCATGACGGACAGGCGGCGCTTGTCAGCGCTATTCACTATAAAAAATACGCAGGCTGGTGGAGCGTGGACCATTGGGGACGCCAAAAGGTCACAACTGACGGCGTTTCACCGTTACTAGCGCGCCCGAGCGGCGGAACCAGTGGTGAGAGGGTGATGCACTTCGGCCCTCCATGAAACCGTTCTGGTCGCTGCCGTGACAGACGTGTGTGCGGGCGCGCTCTCAACACTGATAGGAGTCGGAGACAAGGCATACATATCCACCAAGTCTGCTCGGAGAGCGGATAACGGCGAAGCGGGCGACCGGGGCGGGGAGGAGGGGGGCGTCAGACGCCGGCGCTTCAGTCTTCGGCGTTGGCAGTCGCAAGTCGCTGACCAGGATGGGTTCAGAGTCAAATATGGTAATCCCACCTCCGGAAACAATTGATTCAGTACTACAATCTTCATCTCGCCCAGTTCAGATTGTGCAACAGCCTATCAGGTTGGACGAATTGGACATCTGATTCGCCAGATAGGCCAGGAGATGTGAGTCAAGTCGGATGTGTATGTACTGTTGACCTCCGTGGAATAATCGCTTGGATTGTAAATACAATCAAATATCCCTGCCTGCCATGTGAGTAGCTGGTCGCCACAGTCGTCTTGCTGCCCGGCCGCCTCAACCAGCGTCAGGGGAGGCGGCTCGCCGCGGCGCGGGCGCCAGCCTGCCGCGGTCGCGTCAGGGGGGAGACCGCAGTGCGCGGCGGCGGCGTCACCCCCCCCACCGGCCGGGGCAGTGGCGGTGGAGTGCCGCCGAGGCCACTTCCCCCCAAGCACCAGCCGCAGCCATTGCCGCCCCCGGCGGCCGCCGCTGCCGCGGCCGCCCCGCGCCCGCCGTGGCCGCCCCCACCCCGCCAGCCGCCGCGGCCGCCCCCCCCCGCCAGCCGCCGTGGCCACCCTTTCTCGGCAGCCCCCGCGGACGCGGCCGCCCCCCGACGCCCCCCGACGCCCCCCGGCGCGGCCGTTTCCCCCGGCGGCTGCCACCCCCAGGGGGCTGCCTCCTCCGGGCGGCCGCCACCGCCCGCGGCAATCACGGTCGCCACCCCCCAGAGGCCACGCCAGCCGCCCCCCCCGGCGGCCACCACGGCCCCCCCTCCCCGCCGCCCCTCGACGGCCCCCGCAGTCCCCCGCCGCCCGTTGCCACGGACGCCGTCCCTACCCCGGCGGTCGCCACGCCCCCCGCCGGCACGCGACGCTGCGGCGGGTGCCGGACGACGGGGACTGGGC
The DNA here is from genome assembly GCA_008729055.1 of Pyropia haitanensis. NCBI lineage: Eukaryota > Rhodophyta > Bangiophyceae > Bangiales > Bangiaceae > Pyropia > Pyropia haitanensis. Next base: position 641,688 of record SDUX01000010.1, read on the forward strand.
GCCGGGGGCCGGGGGCCGGATGCCGGGGCACAGGCGGCCGGGGCCGCGGGCCGGGCAGCGGCGGGGGCCGGAGGGCAGAAGCGGGGTGCCGAGCGGCGGCGGGCGGCGGGCGGCGGGCGGCGGGCGGCGGCGGGCGGCGGGCGGCGGTGGGCGCCGCGCGGCGGGTGCCGGGCGGCGGCGGGCGGCGGGCGGCGGCGGGCGGCGGGCGGCGGGGGCCGGGTGCCGGGCGGCGGCGGGCGCCGCGCGGCGGGGGCCGGGTGCCGGGCGGCGGCGGGCAGCGGGCGGCGGCGGGCGCCGCGCGGCGGGCGGCGGCGGGCGCCGCGCGGCGGGCGGCGGGCGGCGGGGGCCGGGTGCCGGGCGGCGGCGGGCGGCGGGCGGCGGCGGGCGGCGGGCGGCGGGGGCCGGGTGCCGGGCGGCGGCGGGCGCCGCGCGGCGGGGGCCGGGTGCCGGGCGGCGGCGGGCAGCGGGCGGCGGCGGGCGCCGCGCGTCGGGCGCCGCGCGGCGGGCGCCGGGTGCCGGGCGGCGGCGGGCAGCGGGCGGCGGCGGGCGCCGCGCGGCGGGCGCCGCGCGGCGGGCGCCGGGTGCCGGGCGGCGGCGGGCAGCGGGCGGCGGCGGGCGCCGCGCGGCGGGCGGCGGCGGGCGGCGGCGGGCGCCGCGCGGCGGGCGGCGGGCAGCGGGGGCCGGGTGCCGGGCGGCGGCGGGCGCCGCGCGGCCGGGGGGGCCCGGCGGCAGAAGCCGGGGGCCGGGCAGCGCAGACCGCAATGAGAGGGGGGGCAGCCAGCGCGGTGCCGCACACCCACGCTGGCACCGTGCGTGGGGTAGGGCACGCGTCATGCGGCACGCGCACGCGGCCGGGCACGCGCCATGGCACGTGCCTAGGGCAGCCGCTGTCAGACGTGATGCTGCACTGCTGACTGGCACGGGGCCGTTTTACAGTGACGTCGCGCGAGCGCGACGGTGGCCAGCGCGACGGGCGCAGCCGTGGTGCGCGAGTGCGGCTCGCAGCGAATTGCGCTACCGAAGTGTACGGAAAAGAGAGGCTCCAGAGTTCTGTGCAAAAAATAGTATGGGCTGCAATGAGGACGCTGCTGCCGTTGCCAGTCCATGGACTTGAAGTCCATGCCGGGAAGTCCACCAGGTCCCCCCAGGGGGGCTCACGGGCCCCCCACACGCACAAGAAGGATAATACCAGCCTTGGGATTCCCAAGGTCCAGAATCCCAACCCCCCGCCAGGCGCTGCATTCGAGGGGTGCGTGTGGGGGGCCCGTGAGCCCCCCTGGAGGGACCTGGTGGACTTCCCGGCATGGACTTCAAATCCATGGACTGGCAGCGGCAGCAGCGTCTTCATTGCAGCCCATATCTTTTTTTGCACAGAACTCTGGATTCTCTCTTTTCCGTACACTTCGGTAGCGCAATTCGCTGCGAGGCGCACTCGCGCACCACGGCTGCGCCCGTCGCGCTGGCGACCGTCGCGCACGCGCCACGTCACTGCAAAACGGCCCCGTGCCAGTCAGCAGTGCAGCATCTCGTCTGACAGCGGGTGCCCCAGGCACGTGCCATGGCGCGTGCCCGGCCGCGTGCGCGTGCCGCATGACGCGTGCCCTACCCCCACGCGCGGTGCCAGCGTGGGTGTGCGGCACCGCGCTGGCTGCCCCCCCTCTCATTGCGGTCTGCGCTGCCCGGCCCCCGGCCTCTGCCGCCGGGCCCCCCCGGCCGCGCGGCGCCCGCCGCCGCCCGGCACCCGGCCCCCGCCGACCGCCGCCCGCCGCGCGGCGCCCGCCGCCGCCCGCCGCCGCCCGCCGCCGCCCGCCGCGCGGCGCCCGCCGCCGCCCGCTGCCCGCCGCCGCTCGCCACCCGGCCCCCGCCGCGCGGCGCCCGCCGCCGCCCGCCACCCGGCCCCCGCCGCCCGCCGCCCGCCGCCACCCGCCGCCCGCCGCGCGGCGCCCGCCGCCGCGCGGCGCCCGCCGCCGCCCGCCGCCCGCCGCCGCCCGCCGCCCGCCGCCGCCCGGCACCCGCCGCGCGGCGCCCACCGCCGCCCGCCGCCCGCCGCCGCCCGCCGCCCGCCGCCCGCCGCCGCTCAGCACCCCGCTTCTGCCCTCCGGCCCCCGCCGCTGCCCGGCCCCCGGCCCCGGCCGCCTGTGCCCCGGCACCCGGCCCCCGGCCCCCGGCGCCCAGTCCCCGTCGTCCGGCACCCGCCGCAGCGTCGCGTGCCGGCGGGGGGCGTGGCGACCGCCGGGGTAGGGACGGCGTCCGTGGCAACAGGCGGCGGGGGACTGCGGGGGCCGTCGAGGGGCGGCGGGGAGGGGGGGCCGTGGTGGCCGCCGGGGGGGGGCGGTTGGCGTGGCCTCTGGGGGTGGCGACCGTGATTGCCGCGGGCGGTGGCGGCCGCCGGGGGGAGGCAGCCCCCTGGGGGTGGCAGCCGCCGGGGGAAACGGCCGCGCCGGGGGGCGTCGGGGGGCGTCGGGGGGCGTCCGCGTCCGCGGGGGCTGCCGAGAAAGGGTGGCCACGGCGGCTGGCGGGGGGGGGCGGCCGCGGCGGCTGGCGGGGTGGGGGCGGCCACGGCGGGCGCGGGGCGGTCGCGGCAGCGGCGGCCGCCGGGGGCGGCAATGGCTGCGGCTGGTGCTTGGGGGGAAGTGGCCTCGGCGGCTGCCGGTGGGGGGCGGCCGTGGCCACGGCTGCGCGGGCGCGCCCCCACCTCAGTTGACGCAACGAGGAAGACCGTCGTGTGCGAGCCCTCCTCTGTGCCCATGTCACACTGTAATGTATGCATCTATTCTCGTCTGAATCAAGCACACCGCCTGGCTACCCCGGTCCCCGCCGGGGGGCGGGGGCGGCAACCTTCTCACGCATGTTCCCAGGCCGCACACCCTGAGTCGCTCTGATGGAGGCAGTATCTGAGGATCTCAACCAACATGCGGAATCCGCACGTTGGGTTGAGGGGGGGGGGGAAGCCTGTGCGCACGCCACGTGGGAGGGGGGGGAGGGGCGCTGGGGGGGTGGTTGGGGGAGGTGTGAGGGGGGGTGGGTGGGGGGTTGGATAAACGACAGCCTCGGACTTGTATACTTAAATGAATCCGTTCGTCGTGCCACAGGTCCAAAAGGGTTAGTGCAGCCAAGCTGGTTGCTCACCGGTTTGTGTCATGGATTCGGCTCGGCCGCCCGCCCGCCGTGGCCGGCGTCCCCAGCCATAAGCTGCCGCCGCCGCTACGGTGCGCTGCCACCTTCGGCCGCTGCCTCTCGGCTCCAACTCCCTCCCGCGGCTGCTCCCGTGGTGGCAGTGGCCGCCGCCGTGGGCGACCGCTGCGACTGCAGCCTCGGCCGCGGCAGCCGTCGCGGTTGCCCCGGCGGCGGCCGCTGCCGTCCTCCACCGCATATGTCCCCGACGCGCCCGCGACCGCCGCAACCCGTCACCGCTGCCCTTGCGGCTGCGGCTGCGGCCGCTGCGGCAACCACTGCCGCCGCACACGGCCACGGGTCTGGCGACGGCGGCTGCGGCGGAGGCGGCGGCGGCGGCGGCGGCGGCGGCAGCCGCTCGCCAATGCTGCCCCTGCAGCCGCTGCCACGGCGGCAGCGGCCACCGCTGCTGCTGCGCACCACCGCTTGCATCGCGGTTGCGGCGGCGGCGGCCGCCGCCGCTCCCCCCCCGCGCGACCATCATGGCAGCGCTGTCTGCCGCCACTCCCACACTCCACCGCCACTGCCCCGGCCGGTGGGGGGGGCTGCCGCCGCCGCCGCGCACTGCGGTCTCCCCTCTCACGCGACCGCGGCAGGCTGGCGCCCGCGCCGCGGCGAGCCGCCTCACCTGACGCTGGTTGAGGCGGCCGGGCAGCAAGACGACAGTAGCGACCAGCTACTCACACGGCAGGCAAAGATATTTGATCGTAATTACAATCCCAGCGAATATTTCACGGAGGTCAACAGTACAGACACATCCGACTTGACTCACATCTCCTGGCCTATCTGGCGAATCAGATGTCCAATTCGTCCAACCTGATAGGCTGTTGCACAATCTGAACTGGGCGAGATGAAAATTGTAGTACTTAATCAATTGTTTCCGGAGATGGGATTACAATATTTGACTCTGAACCCATCCTGGTCAGCGACTTGCGACTGCCAACGCCGAAGACTGCAGCGCCGGCGTCTGACGCCCCCCTCCTCCCCGCCTCGGTCGCCCGCTTCGCCGTTATCCGCTCTCCGAGCAGACTTTGTGGATATGTATGCCTTGTCTCCGACTCCTATCAGTGTTGAGAGCGCGCCCGCACACACGTCTGTCACGGCAGCGACCAGAACGGTTCCATGGAGGGCCGAAGTGCATCACCCTCACACCACTGGTTCCGCCGCTCGGGCGCGCTCGTGACGGTGAAACGCCGTCAATTGTGACCTTTTGGCGTCCCCAATGGTCCACGCTCCACCAGCCTGCGTATTTTTTTTAGTGAATAGCGCTGACAAGCGCCGCCTGTCCGTCATGGTGTGACCTGTTGCTCGGTATGTACGTGCATGTGGAGTACATAGGACCCGCGGAGCTGGATAGATCCGTCATTCCCGAGTAAACTGATGACGCTGCGACTATTGATGTATCTTTTTATTGCTCTGCACCAATATGGGGGGCAGAACAAGCCTGTAACCGGGTGTGGCAAGCGCTTCACGCTATAAATTCCCCGCCTCTCAGAGCTGTTCAGTGCTCTACGGTCCTCGTTTTTTGCACAGACAATGATTTTATGAGTACCTGGTGGCACACAATTGCTCAAAGTGGTTGGATTGCATGCCGGGGTCCGCACATCGTTGAACCCGTGCAGAAGGAGGCGCCTTGGGACATGTCGCACTGCTGGACGCGCCCACAGCGCCAATGAGAACAAAAAAGGTTGCGGAGGATGTCTGCTGTACTGTTGGGATCTCATAACTGTATTTTTTTGTGCGTGAGAGTACTGTGGGGCGTTGGACGGCCTGTCGAGGCTACCTGTCCAGAATGGCCACTTTGGGGGTCTGTATGACCCACTTCCCGACGTTTGCGAAACCTTCTGAGCACATAACCGTGCTCAGCGACGTCGGTTTAGTCGATTGAGCATGCTTCAGAAAAGTTGATGAAGTGGTCCCTGACTCGTGTTGCACGTGGTGAAGTGCCCTGCGCACACTTCGGTGCAATGCGTCACACACCGCTACAACGCGTTTCAGAAAGTGAAGCAAAATCTTCTCAAGCTGTTCCCGCCAGACTAAGTCGATGACGCTGAGCACGAATATGTGCTCAGAAAATGTCGCAAACATCGGGAAGCAGGTCATATGGGCCCCCAAAAAGTCCATTCTAGACAGGTAGCCGCGACAGGCCGTCTAGCGCCCCACAGTGCTCTCATCCTTCAAGAACTACATCTATCAGATCTATACAGTGTTTTCAGCTACCTCCGCAGCTTTTTGCACTTTCAACGGCGCTGTGGGCTCATCCAGCTGCGCTACAGTGCATACCACCGTATCAGCAATCAGTCAGTCACGAATGAGTGCACTGCAGAGTGCTTTCTTTGCATTTTTACGGGACGATGGCCAACGGATACCTCTGCCCTCAGCGTTCACTAAACAGAGTTGACCCATTACGCTCAAAAAAGCTCGGAGCGGGCGCCTAAAGCGCTTCTGCCACCCAGCCTCTCGACTGTCCTGTCCGCCGTACGGGTGCACGACGCCCGATGTGCGCACCAACAGATTCAGCATGATCGTTTTACCCAGGTGAGACTATTTCTTCCCACGGTGGGTCTCTCATGCACTCTATATCCAGGCCCATACTGCACAGCGGATGACAAAGAAGCAGACTGGAGGCACTTTCTTGCACTGTCTTAACAAACGATTGCGTTCTGCAGAATTACAAATGTGAGGATGTCCAAAGAGCCATAGCGAACAGTGTCTCACCGTCACAGACGCCGCTGAGCTACGGAACCCTGGGGGATTGGTGAAGACATGGCGCCCCTCCATGTGGTCGTTCGGGGCTGTGCTCTCGCAGATGTCTGCAGACCCGCACTCAAGACTGGATAGAGCAAGCAAATAAGGCTTGAGGGTCCACCTGGCCTGCTCGGTGGCGAGGAAGTGGTGAAGCGTGCGACCGGGCGAGGTGGAGGGGGGCGTCGGGCGCCGGCGCTTCAACAGTTGAGAGTTGCCAGTTGCAAGTCGTTGACCAGGATGGGTGTTTCTCCAAATGTGGTACTCTCATGTTCAGCAAGAGTAAGTTTAGTCTTGACTGTTACAGATTTGCAGTTAAAATCGTGTGACAGCCTATCAGAACAGAGGTACGGGACACTTGATTCGCCAAACAGGCAGAGAGATGTGCGTCAAGTCTGAGGTATATGTACGTTTGTATCCACATCGAATAATCGTGGGGTATAAGTTTTCTCACATACCTCGGCGTACAAGCAGCGTGGCTGCTGACCCCTCCCCCCGCACGGCGGCGGTCGCTGCCGCCACGGGGGCAGCGGCGGCAGAGGGCGGCGGCGGCGGCAGAGGGCGGCGGCGGCGGCAGCCATTGCCGCCGCGGCGAGGGCGGGGGCGGCGGCGCCAGCCGCCACTGTCGCGGCCGAGGCCGCGGCATCGGCGATGGCGAGCGGTGGCGGCAGAGACAGCGGGGGCAGCGGTGGCGAAGGGCGACGGCGGCGGCCGGCGCTGCCGTGGCAAGCGGATCGGCGGCGGCCGGCAGCGACAGCAGAGGCGGCAGCGGCAGCCGGAGCGGTAGCCAACCGGTAGGGGCGGCAGCGATCGTGAGAGCGGCCGGGGCGGCAGCCGGCCAGCGGCCAGCCGGGCAGCTGGCCGACAAAGGTAGCCCGCGATTGGCGGCAAAAGGCAGGCGGCGGCAGCCTGCTGGCGGCGGCCGGCAGCAAAGGCGGCGGCGGCAGCGGCAGCAGGGCGGCAGCAACCCGGTGGGGGCGGCGGCGGCGGGGGCGGCGGCCGGGGCGGCAGCCCGGGCGGCAGGCGGCCAACGGCCGGCCAGGCAGGCGGCCGGCGGCGGCAGCCCGCCAGCGGCGGCAGCATGCCGGCGACGGTAGCCGGCGGCAGCGGCGGCGGCCGGGGGCCGGACCGGCGGCCGGCCGGCGGGGGCGGCCGCCCCCGGCCAGGGTGGCGACCGGTGGCGGCGGCGGTCGTGGCAGCCGCAGCCGCGACGGCAGCCAACCGGCGGATGCGGCGGCGGGGGATGCAGGGGCGGCGGCCAGCGCGGCCGCCCGGGCGGCAGGCGGCCGGCGGCCGGCCAGGCAGGCGGCCGGCGGCCGGCAGCAACGGCGGCGGCGGCAGCGGCAGCCGGGGCGGCAGCAGCCCGCAGCGGCAGGGGCCGAGGCGGCGGCGGCGGCGGCGGCGGGCGGCGGCGGCGGCGGCGGCGGCGGCGGCAACGGTGGGCAGCGGCGGCGGGGGCGGGGGCGGCGGGCGGCGGCGGGCGGCGGGCGGCGGCGGCGGCGGCGGTGGGCAGCGGCGGCGGTAGCGGGGGTGGCGGCCGTGGCTGCCCGCCGCGGCAGCCGCGGCGGGCGGCGGCGGCGGCAGCGGCGGCGGGCGGCGGCGGGCGGCGGGCGGCGGCGGCAGCGGCGGTGGGCAGCGGCGGCGGTAGCGGGGGCGGCGGGCGGCGGCGGCAGCGGTGGCGGCGGCCGCGGCCGAGGCCGCCTGCCGCGGCAGCCACGGCGGCCGCGGTGGCGGCGGGTGTGGGCCGGGGTGGCGGGGGGCGCATCGCGTGGCAGGGGAGCAGGGGGGGCAGCTCGCTGCATGGGGGGCCGGGGTGGCTGCCCGTGGCGGGGGCGGGCGGTGTGGACGCGCGGGGCCGCCAGGGGCGGCCGCACGCTCGGCGCCGGCCGGCGTGCTGGTGGTGGGACGGGGGGGGGGGGGGGGGGGGGGGGGGGGGGGGGGGGTGGCTGCCGCTGGCGGGACGTCGGTGGCGGGAACAGGGACGCGCCGCCGCAGGGTAGAGTAATGGAGGTGCCCAGTACAGGTCGGTGTAAGTGACTGCAAGTAGGTGAGGAGCCACACGTGTGTGCTGATGGCGTCGCTGGCCTCGGGGCGCCCAGCGGCTGTGGAGCCTCGACGCGCGAGTCTCGAGCGCTCTCAGAGCGTCTCAGCGAACCCAACATGCGGAATTTTGCGTGTTGGTTGAGATCCCCAGGTACTACGTACTACATGCTCTGGTGACACCCTGAGGCCCAAAGCTTCTCAGGAGACGCCTGGAGAAATCGCGGCTCTCAACGCTCTGTCAGCCAAGACGGGTGACCCCTCTCCATTGTCAAACGGACAGCACGTGGAAAACTGTCAGACTAGACGGGTGACGCCTGCATGGCCCCGGCGGAGGTCAGAGTGTCGAGGGCCAGGTCGAGGGATCCGGCGGCGGCCGTTGTGTCAAAGGCCGGCTCGAGGGGCCAGGCCGTGGCCAGCGTGTCGAGGGCATACTCGCGGAATCAGGCAGTACGAAGGACGCGGCACGAGACGGGCCACTGTCGAAGCGAACGCTGTCAGACGCGCGGCTGTGGCCAACGGAAAAAGCATCGACGACAGATATGAGTGAAAGGAGCCAACGAAATGAATTCTGGTTTCAAATGAAGAAGAAGAGTTATATGAAGTATAATTGGTAAACTTACACTCCCATTCCCCCCCCCCACCCCCTCCCACCCCCTCCCAGAATCCCAAGGCGACCTTGGCATTCTGACGTCCAGAATCCCAAGGCTGGTATTATCCCGCCTCACACGCACCCCTCGAATGCAGCGCCTGGCGGGGGGTTGGGATTCTGGACCTTGGGAATCCCAAGGCTGGTATTATCCTTCTTGGATCCGCGCGCGGGACTGCTCGTCGCCGTGCACGGCTGGGGGGGGGGGGCCTCAAGAAGAATGGGGGAGAAATTGTGCGCGCCTCTAGTAGGCGGCGGCGGGCGGCGAGCCGCTTACACTCGACGCGACGCGATCGTCCACCGAGCCAGGGTGGCGGGAAGGGCTGTGCCCCCATAGATCCCGGCTCCCCCCCCCCCCCAGGGCGGACACCCGTGGCCCGGCCAACGTCCGCCGAGGGGGGGGGCACCGCGACCGCCGCCAGACCCACGCGGGGGGGGGGGGGGGCCCGCGCGCGCCACGCCGAGCGCCCCCTCGACGGGCGGAACCCGCCAGCCGCCACCTTGGGGTAGGCGCGCCGAGTGGGGGCGGCAAACGGGGGGGGGGGGGGGGGGGCGCCAGGCGCCAGCGCAAACCCCCCCTCCATCAACCGCCGGCGGCCGTCGCGGACGCCCGCGCCTCGGCCACTGCAAGCCGCTGGCGGCGGCGGGAACCCCCCCGCCCGCCGGGCTCGTCCGTGTAGGCGGGGGACCGCGGCGCCGCCGCGGCGGCGGCAGCCGCCGCCGCCGCGCCGTCGCCGCGGGCGTCGCGCCGCTCCGCCGCGCCCCGCGCCGACCGCGGCGCGCGGGCGACCGTTTGTCCCCCCCCCCCCCACCCCCCGCTCGTGGCGCGCTTCCCCCCCCCCCCACGCGGCAGCCCTTCCAACCTGGTCGACGGGCGGCAGTCTCGACAGCGGCGCGGGCGGCGGCCACCCCCCCCCCCCCCCCGCCCCCACCGCACCGGCCGCCACCCCCGTCCGCGACCGTGCCGCCCGCCGGCGCGTGCGGCCATTGCCGCCGCGGGCGCGGCGTCCCGCCAACGGGGCGGCGTTCCGCTCCCCCCCCCCCCCTCCCCCCCCCCCCCCCCCCCCGCCCCCCCCCCCCTCCCTCCCGCGGTCACCCCCGCCACCGCCCGCGCGCGCCAGCGTCGTGGGTGCCGCCCACGCCAGGGCGGCCGCGCCCGCACGCGCCACGGCGGCGGCCACGCATGGCACGCCGCGCGGCGGGGGGCGCTCCGTTTTTTGGCGCGCCCCGCGGGCGGGGACCCCCCCCCCAACCCCCCCCCCCCACCCCCCCCCCAGCGCGCGCCCCCCCACGCGCGGGCCTCTGCTCTCCACCCGCAGCGGCTGCGGTAGCAGCCGCGACCCGCCCCGTGTGGCGGCCGCCGCCGCCGTTGCAGCGACACCCCACCACCCCCCCCCCCCCCCCCCACGCGCGGGCAGCAGCTCCCGCCCCCCTTCCCCCCCCCCCCCCCCCCGACCCACCCCCGCCCTTCCTCCCCCCCCAGTCGCTCGCCCCTGCCGGCCGGTCGGCCGCCCGCCCGCCCCGGTCGGCCCGGTCGGCCGGCCGGCCGGCCGGCGTCTCGCCGTCTGTCCCCCCCCCCCCCCCCCCGCGTGCGGGCGCGCCCGACACCCGGCAGCTGCCACGCGCAGCCGCCGCCGCCACGCGCGGGCGGCGGCCAGCCCAGCCGCCCAAACGTCTGCTCCCACCACCACTCCCCCCCCCCCCCCGCCGGTGCCCTCTCAACCCAGAGGCCGTCTGCTCCCGCGGCCTTCCCCCCCCCCCCCACACACACCCCCCCCCCCGTCCGCTTTTTTCCTACGGGAGGAGCGCGCCCGCGCGCGCGCTCCTCCCGTCAGCCCGAGACGCAAGAGCGGCCGCCGGTCGCGGTGCCGCGCCGGTTGTCGACCGGCCGCGGCCGCGCCGACCGGCCCCGTCCGCCGCTCCGGTCCTCCCCTTTTCGTCCCGCGCAACCCCCCCCCCCCCCCCCCCCCCCCCCTACCTACCGGCCAAAGCTTCCCATCTCGCCACTCCACTCTCCCCCCCCCCCCGCGTCCCTCCCCCCCCCCCCCCCCCGCTGCACCTTCCCACTCCCGACCGTACGTACCCACCCCCCCCCCCGCCAGGCATTGACAGTGCGACTGTCGGTGGTGGTGGTGGTGGTGGTGGTGGTGGTGGCGGTGGTGGTGGTGGTGGCGGTGGTGGTGGCGGTGGTGGTGGCGGTGGTGGTAGGGGCGGTCGCGCCGCCGCCGCGATGGGCACCCGCGCCGGCGGCGGCACCGCCGCCGCCGCGCCCGCGCCGCCGCCCGCGCGGATCCCGATTGGCCACGGCGGCGCCGCCGGCGGCCTCACCCGCTCCGCCGCGATTGTCGCGTCGACGGCGGTGACGCTCGACTGGGACGGCCCGACGCACAACGTGCCCGGCGGGGCGGGGGTGGCGGCGGGAGGGGGGCGGCGGGGGGGGTTGTACGGTGCCGGTGGGGGGGGGGGGCCGGCCGCCTGGGGGGGGGGTCGGCCTCGCCTCCGCGGCGGGACGCCTCGGCGAGCTCCTCGAAGGCGACGGCGGCGGCGGCGGCGGCGGCGGCGGCAGCGGCGGCGGCAGGGATGGTGGCGGCGGCAGCGACGGCGGCGGCGGTGGCGGCAAGCGGGGGCGCGCGCCTCCCCCCCCCCACCCCCCCCCCCCCCACCGCCGCCGCCACCGCCGGCGCGGCCCGCCGTGGAGCGGTACAAAAAGGTGCGCAAGCGGCGGGTGACCAAGCGCCCCGACGGGACGGTCGTCAAGACGGAGGTGTCGCTCGTGTACGTGCCGATGGACGCGGGCGGCCGCGTGACGGGGCCGCCGCTGCCGCCGGGGGTGGTGCCGCCGGCGGGCACCTTGGGCCGCGCCTCCCCCGGGGGGGGGTCCTCCCCGGCGTCCGCCTCCCCGTTGCCGCCGGCGGCGGCGGCGGCGGCGGCGGCCGCCGCCGCGGCGGCGGTGGACCTGCCACCGTCGACGCACGCGACTGCCGCGGCGGCCGGTGGTGGCGTCGGTGGCGGCGGCACGGCGGGCGGGGGGGGTGGCGCGCCCCCCCCCCCCCCCCCCCCCCTGCGGTTCCCCGCCGGGTCGGTCCCCCCCCCCCCCCGCCCCCCCCCCCCGGCCGATCGCGGCGGTCACCCGCCACACGCGGATTGAAAAAACGGTGCCGGCGGACCTGTCCCTCCGCCCCACCGTCACGGGCGGCACCGTCGCGTTTGCCACCCCGCCCGTCACCGTCACCGCGGCGGCGTACATTGCGCACCTGCAGGCGGCGCTGGTCGCGGCGGACGCGGCGGCGGCGGCGGCGACCAAGCGGGTGCGGCACCTGGAGGAGAGCGCCGCCAAGGCGGCGGCGGGCGAGGCGATGCGCGCCGCGCGGGAGGCGGCCGCCGCGGCCGACGCGGAGGCGGAAGCCGCCGCCGCGGCCGACGCGGCGGCCGCCGCGGCCGCCGCGGCGAGGCCGTTTGCGAGTGTGAGCACCGCGTTTGCCAAGCGCCGTGCGGCGGCGGCGGCGGCGGCGGCGGCGGCGGCGGCCGCCGCGGCGGCCGCCGCCACGGGTGGCCGCCGGCCGTCTGCGGAGCAGCTGGGCAGTGGCGGCATGACGTCGGGGAGCGCGTCGCCACGGCGGGGGTCGGTCGCGTCCGCCGCCAGTGGGGGTGGCAGCCCCGGCTCGACCGCCGCCGCCGCCGCCGCCGCCGCCGGCGTGGACACGGCTGGGGCGGCGGCGGCGGCGGTCAAGCCCGCGGCGGTGCACTTTCCCGCCGGCTTTGGCGCGCCGCCCAGCCGGCGGCGGCCGTCGGGCTCCCGCTCCCCGTCGGGGGGGGGGGGGGGGGGAGCGCCACTGCCGGCGACGCCGCCACCACCACCACCACCACCGCCGCCGCCGCCGCCACGCCCCGCGCGACGCGCACCGTCTCGTCGGCGGCACACACGAGTGGCCACGGGGGGGGGGGGAGCGCCGGCAGCCGCGGCGTTGGTGGGGGCGCCGCCGGCGGCGGCGGCGGCGGCGGCGGCGGCGGCGGTGGCGGCGGCGGCGGCGGCACGGGCGCACCGCGAGCGTCGCGGACGCTGTCCTCTGGGGCGACGCCGCCCGGCGGCGCCGCCGTCTACTTTCCGGGCATGGCCGTGCCGGCGCGCCGCGACGCTGGCGGTGGCGTCCCGGCGGGCCTCGTCGGCTCCGCGTCGGCCTACCCGGTGCTGTCCCCCGCCGTCTCCGCGGCGCGCCGCGGCCGCGGCGCGCCGCGGCGGCCGACGCACCCGCCGGGGATGGGGCACCCGCCGCCGCCGGTGGCGGCCGCGTCGGCGAGTGGGGGAGTGGGGGGGGGAGGGGGGGGGGGTGGGGGTGGGGGTGGGGGGGGAGGGGGGGGGGGGGCCGCCGCCGCCGCGGGTGCCGGCGGCAGCCGCGGCGCGGGGCTGCTGGGCAAGGTGGTCGGCGCCGCGCAGCGCGCGGCGCTGCCGGCGGCCAAGGAGGGGCACAGCCTCGGGCGGATCCCGCGCGGGCGCTCCCTGTACCGGAAAAAGGGCGCGCAGGGGTGACCGGGGGGGGGGGGGGGGATGGGCTGGGCTAAAGCTGGGCTGGGGGGAGGGGCAGTTGAGGGGGGGGGGGGATGGGCTGCGCTGGGCTGGGCTGGGGGAGCGCAAGTTGAGGGGGGGGGGGGGTCGCGCCGGGGGGAGGGGTGTGTGTGTGGGTGAGTGGGGAGGATGGGTGGCGGGGCGTGGCTGGGGACGGCGGAGCCGCCGCTGCCCCGCGCGGTACCCCCCCCCCACACCCCCGCACCCCGTCTGGGCCGCCCCTACCCCCGCCATCCATCTGGGGATGGGTCCGCCCCTGCCGGCGGTGGCGGGGAGAGGGGGTGGGGACACCCGCACCCCCCTGCGCGGCGTCCCGCGTGGGAGATTGTCAGACGGCACGCACGTAAAACCAACCGGCCCCCACCGGCGGGGGGCGGCGCGCACCCCCCCCCTCTCCCCCCCCCCCCCCCCGTCTTACGCACGCGCCCACACCGCCGCGCGCCGTCCGCGGCGGCAAGCCGCCCCCCCCGTCCACGGGGACAACACCCGCCGCCGCCGCCGCCGGCCGGCCGGCACGCGGCGTCCCCCAACCGCCGCCCGCGGCGGCGGCGCGGCGCACGGTCGGCCGCCACCGGGGGCGGCGCCACGGCGGCACGAGCGCGGCCGCGGCCGCCGCCGCGGCCGCGCCGGCCACGCCGCCGCGGGCGGCCGCGCGCGCCGCCCGCGCGGGGCGTGGCGGCCGCGGCGTCCGCGTCCCCCCCCAGCGTCCCCGTGCGCCACCGCGGGCACGGGCGCGCCGCTCACACCGCCGCGGCCGGCGCGCGCGGCGCCCGCGCGGGCGTGCCGGCCGCGGCGGCGGCGTCCGCCCCGGCGTCCCCGTCCGCCGCGGGCCGGTCGGGCGCGGCCACGCTGGGATGGCCGCCGGCAGCGGCGGCATCCGAGGCCACCCGCCCGCCGCCGCCGGCACGCCCGCCGCCATGGTTGGTGGCCGCCGCCGCCTCGGCCAGCGCCTCCACGTCCGCGTCGCCAACACCCGCGGGCGGCGGCGGCACGGCCGTGACGCCCACGCCCACCCCGTCCCTCGCCCAGCCGCCCGCCGCCTTGACCTCCGCCGCCGCGTGCCGGCCCGCCACGGCGGCCGCCACCGCCACCGCCGCCGCCGCCGCCACCGCCGCCGCCGCCGCGTCTACCGGCGCGGCGAGCACATCCGCGCCGCCAACCACGGCGAGCACCGCCACGCCCGACACCGCCGCCGCGAGCGCCACCGCCGCCCGCCACGCCACGGCGAGCGCCGCGATGAGGCTCCGCGGGTGGTCCCCACACCCCACCCACAGCGCCGCGGCGGACGCGTCGAGCAGCGCGGTGCAGTCGAGGTAGTTGTCGGCGCGGCGGGCGAGCCACCGTGCCACCGCGGCCGTCGCCGCGGGGGGGGTGGCGAGGAAGGTGGTCACGCCGGCGGTCACGTCGGGCGAGCGGAGGAGCGACGCGACGACGCCAGACGCGAGCCGGCCGTACCGGTTGCCAGCCGCGTCCGTCGGGCATACGAGCCGCGCATCGACGAGCACGTTGGTGGCCGCCGTCGCCGCGGGCGCCGCCGCCACCCCCGCCGCACCCGCCACCGCACCGGGCGCCGTTGCCAGCAGCGCCGCCCGGTGACCCCGCAGCGTCACGCACCCGTTCGCCGCAATGGCCCCCCCGACGGCCAAGCCACCCACGAGGAGCCACGCCGCCGCCACCCCAACGGTCCCCAGCACCAAAAATGCCGCCGCGCCGCCGCCGCGCCCCGTCCGCGCCGCCACGCGCCGGCCGCGCTTGGCGGCGGCCTCGCCCTCACCGCCCCCGCCGTCGCCGTCGCCCCAATCACCACACCCTCCGGCGGTGGGGCCGGCGGCCGCCGCGGCCGCCGCGGCGGCGGCGCGCGCGCGCGCCCCGTACCGCCACGCATAAGCCGCGGCGGCCGCCGGGAGCGCCGCGTACAGGGCGACGCCCGCCGCGACCCCCCCCGCGACCGCCGCGGCGGCCGCGTCCGCCCGCCCCTGCAGCGCCCCCCCGCGGCTGTCGAGCCGCCGCAGCGCGTCGCGCAGCGGCGGCAGCGGCGGCAGGTGCCGCACCACGTACCGCTGGGCGGCGCCAACGACGGCCTGCGCGTCGCCGGCGGCGCCGCCCACGCTCGTTGCGTTGAACGCCGCGACGCGGCCGAGCGTCCACGCCGCCGCGTCGACGGCGGCGCCCGCGTCCGACACGAGCACGTGGAAGACCGCGCCGATGAGGGCGGTCGCGTCGGCGGCCGCGGCGGCCGCCGTCACCGCCGCCACGACCACCACCCCGGCCGCGACCGCGACGGCGGTGTGGAGGGCGGCGGCGGCGGCGAGGGCGGCGGCGGCGGGCCAGCCGCCGCTGCCGTGGCCGGCCGCGGCCAGCCGCAGCCGCAGCCGCCCCGCCGCGACGCGCGGCGGCCCCGTGCGGAGGACGACGGCGAGCCCACCAACGACCGCCACGGCGGCCGCCGCAGCCGCCGCCCACCCCACCAGCGGCGTCAGCTGCGACCGCACCCACCCGCCGCCCGCCTGCACGCCCGCCGCGTCGCCGCCAGGGAGGCCGAGGAAGAGCGCGACCGCGGGGTGGTCCGCCGCGGCCGCGGCCGCCACCAGCGGCGGGTACCACAGCCGCGGCGTCGCGGCCGTCCACGACGCCGCCGTCGCCGTCGCTGCCGCCGCCCGTGACGCAGACGACGTGGTGGCGGCCGCCGCCGTCGCCGCCACCGCTGTGGCGGGGCCGACCGCCTGCGGCGGCGCCATCTCAGGGGGGGGAGATGGTATCCCCTCGAGGCCGCTGCGGCGACCGGTGAGGGTGCCCAGCGGTGAACGACGCGCGGTGGACCCCGTGTGGAGGCCACCACCCCCGCCGCCCGCTCCGCCGCCGACGCCACCACAGCAGGCGCTCCGCCACCACGCACTTACGAAAACCCACGCGCAACAGAGACGAGGCGGGGGCCACCCCTGTGGGTCAGCATTGACGGCAGTGACGGACGGGGAAGGTGCCGCAGAGATCGGGGTCCGCCGTGGCCCTGCTCGGCGGCTCCCTCAGTCCACCAGACCCTCCGCCCGCCCGCCCGCCCGCCCGCCCGCCCGCCCGCCCGCCCGCCCGCCCGCCCGCCCGCTTGCCCACCCGCCTGCCCACCCGCCTGCCCACCCGGCCGCCCACCCACCCACACGGCCCCGATGCAGCCACCGGGGGATCCCCGCTCGCCGCCGGCAGCCCCCACAGCGGGAAACCGCGGCGGTTGACGGCGGCGGCGCAGACGCCGCTCGCCCCAAGCCCCCCCCCAGCGGTCTGTCGGTGGACCCCATCGCCCGCCCACGGACCGTCGGCTACGCGTCGCGGCGGCGGGGCGCCGCGCCGACGCGGCCGCCAAACGCCCCCGGCCTGCGCGTTGCGTTGCGTGGCGGCGGCGGCGGCGGCGGCGGCGGCGGCGCCACTGTCACTGGCGCTGCCGCTGCCGCTGCCGCTGCCGCTGCCGCTCCGCTGTCGCTGTCGCTGCCGCTGCCGTCGCAACAGCCGAGCCGCCACTGCCGCCGCCAGCAGCCATCACCCCATTGCGATTGGGAAGAGGATAGGGGGAAACAGGGAGGAGCATAGAGGAGGGGGGGGGAGAGAAAACCACCGAGATGGCCAACCAGGAGAGCAGGTGCAGGCGGCAGGGGCAGGGTTCGTCAGGCGGCCGCGGCAGCCGCGGCAGCGGCCGCCCCTGCACTATCCTGTACACACAGGCCAGAAGGGCGGAGACGGAAAAATCCGCGCCGCTCGCCGCCGACAGTCGCGGTTGGTTGGGGCGGCCGCGGCGGTCCTGGTGGCGCCGCCCGCTGTGGGCGGGTGGTGGTGACGGCGGCGGCAGCGCCCGCCACCACCAAGGTCCATCATCGCCTCGGCAGACGGGCAGACACGTGTCGAAAAAAACTTAGTTCCGCGAGAGAGTATATTTTACGCAGGGCTCTGATAATTGGTTTCATTTTCAATTCGGTAACACAATTGATACGATTGATTGTGCCATGCGCTGCCACGTGACTTGCAACCGCGACGGCACAAGATTAAACGCTCCTCTTTTGAATGCTGACGCACCGTCCGCGACTCGGGCGGACCCCGTGTGCCAGCGTGGCGAACCGCCACGCTGCCGGCGCAACGGCAGCGCCGCACGAATGGCGGGCGCGGGGCAGCGCGGGCGGGGGAGTTGGCAAGGGCCAAAGCGGACTGATTGCCCCCGCACCGCCCGCCCCTTGCCCCCCCGGAGCGCGCTACCCCCCCGCCCTCCCCGCACCGTCGCGCCAGTGCGCGCTCCGCCCCACACGCCGGCGGGGCCGACGGAGGGGACGGGCAAGATGCCAAACGCAGCGTCCCCCTCCCCCCTCCCCGTCCCCCCCCCCTCGAACGCGGCGGCCTTCCATCAAACGTGCGCACAAGACCGCCCACCCGCTTCCACTAGCCCCGCCGCCACCAATGCGGCGGCAGCGAGCGGACCGGGGCGGGGCGGCTGGCCCCGGCGGTCATCGTTGCAGCGCAGAGGGGGGCGGCCGCGGGGAGCGGCGGCGGCGGCGGCGGCGGCAGCGGCGTGCACTCGACGCGGCGGCTGCTGCGTTTGACCCTCCCCCCCCCGCGCGTGCCGCCGCCCACCGCCGCCGCCGCCGCCGCCCATGACACCGCCGCCGCCCATGCCACCGCCTGCGGCCGCTGCCGCTGCCGCCGCCCCCCGCCGCCGCTGCTGCCGCTCTCCCTTGGCGGCACCTACCTCCCCGCTGGGTAGGGAGCGGGGAGCGGGGAGGAGGCAAACGGTGCGGGGGCGGCGGCCGTCGGCGGCGGCGGCGGCCCGCCCGGCGCGGCACGCCGCCCGACACGCGCTCGCCGCTGTCCGCACTGTTGCTCCCCCACGCACCCCCACGCTGTCCCCCCCCGCCCACCTCTGCTTCCTCCCGCACCGTGATGCACCCCTACAGTAGCACGTCCGCGCGTGGCGGCACGTCCGCCCCGCTTTGACCCTCCCTCCCCATACAAGAGCGCCAGGCGGCGGTGGCGGCGGCGGGCCTCCGCAGCGCGCCGCTCCAGAGCAGCCTCACCCTTCCCCCCCCCCCCGCCTCGCCTGCTCCCCTTTCGCATCCCCCCCCACCCCCCCCCCGCACCCCCCACCCCGCGACATCCCCCCCCCCCCCCCCACTCCACACCATGGTGTACCGCCGCGCCGTCCCGGCGCTCACCGCCCTCCTCGCCCTGGCGCTGCTCCTCGCCGCGGCCGTCACCGTGCCGGCGCCCGCCGCCGCCACCGTCGCGCCGTCCCGCGGCGGCGCCGCCGCGCGCGCCCGGCGCGCCCGCGGTGGCGCCGCGGCGGCCCCCCACGGCGGCGGCATCAGCACGGACACGGAGGTGCTGGTCAACACGAGCTTCCCCGCCCTCTCGCGGCAGGCCACCGCGTCGGGCGCCCGCACCTGCCGCTGCGCGCCGCTGCCGGTGCCCGCCGGCGGCATGTGCGTGCGGCACGTGGACGGCCCCATCTGCGCCGCCCGCCCGTGTACGCCCGCCTGGGTGTGCCTGTACGGCCCGCCGCACGGGCCGTCGCCGTCAACAACCGTCTGCCGCGTCACGTCCCGCCGGGAGGACTGGGTGTGCGACCGGAATGACTGGGGTGCCTCCAAGCTGTGCCCGTGCAGCCTGCGGCGGTCGCGCAAGACGCTCGTCGTGCCGATTGCGCGGAGCTAGGCAGTGGCAAGGTCGCGGATGGAGGGGTGAGGAGTTGACAAAGGAGAGGGGGAGGGGGGGTAGGCGGGTAGGCCGACGCGCGATGAGGAACAAGAGGGGGGACGGGAGGCGGGGGGGGGGGGGAGGGGGGCGGCCGCACAAAGGCAGCATGTACAGAAAACAACAAACGGAGGGACGCTGCCGCCCACGACCGACCACCAGCACCAACCAGGCAACAGGTCAGCACCTTGTGCGACAAGGCAGGTCGGCACCCCACCAACGGGGTGAGGCGGACGGCCCCGTGAGGGGAGCGCAAGGAGCCCGGACAGCACCACGGAAGAGGGAAAGGGAGCAACCTGTGCGGCAGGGGGGCCGAGCGCAGCAGGCGCACCCGTCCGCCCAGGCCACGCGCTCGCAGCCGGCGGGCGAGCCACCCGGCGCGCCGCTACCGCCGCGCGTAGTCACCGCCACAGCCGCCTTCGCCACAGCCGCCTTCGCCACCGCCCAGGAGGCGGCAGCAGGGAGCGCCACAGGGGCGACGGGCCGCCACCACCACCACCGCCCCGATACCGCCCATAAAGCGGCAGGGGCGGGGACACCCCGCTCCCAGCTCCCAGCCGGCGGCAGCCAGAAAAAACAAAAAAAACACAGCAGCTGCCACGGGGGAGCGCGAGGGTGGGAGGGAGGGTTAGAGGCGGACGCGGCTGCCGCCAATGCACTCTGGTGCGCGGGACAAAGACGACGAGAAGAGGCGGGGGGAGGTGGGGATAGCAGACAGAGTACAGCCGCCCCGCCAAGGTTCCCCCCCCCCCCCCCCCCCCCCGTGTGGTCACTTCCTCTTGGGGAGGACACCCCCCCCCCCCCCCGCCCCCCCTCACTTGTGCCAGTGCCGCCGCGCGGCCGCGTCCACCTCCGCGTCGCTGAGCACGCCGAGCGCGGCGAGCGCCGCGTGCGCGGCGTCCCCCCCCCGGCGCGGGAACGCGGCCGCCACCGCCCGGACGGCGGCCTCGGCCCCCCCCCCCGCGCGAGGCCCGCGCGCACCCCCGCGTGCCGCGACGCCGCCACCCGCACCGCCGCGCACCCGGCGAGGCCGACGCGCAGGGCGGCCGCGCCCGCCGCGGCGTCGTCGGCCGCGACGCGGCGCATCAGGCCGACAATGGCGGGGAGGAGGCCCGCGGCGGCGGCGGCGGCGGCCACGTCGGGCCGCCGCAGCGCGGCGCCCGCGACCACCCCGGCGACCGCCTCGGCGAGCGGCGCGTCGGTCGGGCGGCGGCGGCGGCCGCCGCCGTCGCCGCCGCCGTCGCCGCCGCCGCCGCCGCCGCCGCTGCCGCCGTCCCCTGCTGTCCGCTCACCGCCCACGGGCGGCGGCGGCGGCGGCGGCGGCGGCGCGGCGAGCGCGTCGGCGGCGGCGGCGGCGAGTGGCGGGAAGGCCGCCGCGGCGATCGCGGACCGCGCGCCGTCGTGGGCGGCGAGCGCGCGCAGCAGCGCCGCGGCGGGCAGCACCGTGACGGCGCGCGGGGGGGACAGCGCGCCCGCAAACGCGGGGATGGACGGCGCCAGCGCCGCGCACGCCGCGTCGGCAATCGCCAGCGTGCGGAGGGTGGCGAGGGCGGCCGCCGCCAGGGGGGGGTCCCGCCCCGCCCCGCCACCGCCGCCGCCACCGCCGCCACCGCCGCCGCCACCGCCGCCGCCGTTGCCGCCGCCGCCGCCGCCGCCGCCGCCGTCGTCGTCACCATCGCCACCGACGGAGGAGGGGCAGGGGGGGAGGGGGGCACCCGGCAGGCCGGGCAAGGCCGCGTGGACGAGGCGCACGAGGGCGGCCAAGACGGGCGGCAGCGGCGGCGGCGGGGCGGCCGCCCCCCCCCCCCCCCGGGGCGGGGCGGCCCCGCGGGCACCCCCGCCAGCGCGCGCGCGCGGCCAAACACGCCCGACACGGGCGTCGACGCGTCGTCAGCGGTGAGGAGGGTGCGCACCAGCGCCGCCGCCGCGACCGCCGCGGGTCGGCCGGCCGGCGACCGCCGCCCCGAGGCGGCGGCCGCGGCGGCGGCGGCGGCGGCGGCGGCGGCGGCGGCCGCCACCACCGCCGCCGCCACCGCGTCGAGGCCGGTCGGCGAGCCGTGCCCGCCGCCGCCGTCGCCGCCGCCGACGCCGTCGGCGCATCGCCACCGCGCCGCGACGGCGGCGGGCAGGGGCGCCTCCACCTCTGCCTTGGCCGCCTCGTCGCCGCGGATGGTCACCCGCAGGGCGGTGGCCACCACCGCCATCGTATCCAGCGGGACATCCCCCCCTGCTGCCGTCTCGCCGTCATCATTGTCGCCGCCGCCGCCGCGGCTCCCCACGGGAAGGGGCACCACCACCGCAAGCGCCGCCACCAGCGCGCCCACCCCGCCGGCGGCCACCCACTCGGAGCGTTCCCGCGGCGACACGACCGCCGCGTCCACCGCCGCCGCGGCCGCCCGAATAGCCGCCGCCGCCCCCCCCGGGGGGCCGCCGCCTCTACCACCACCACCGTCGCCGTCCGTGGCGGTGCCGTCCGCAGTGGCGCTGCCGCCCGCCGCCGCCGCCGCGGCCGCCGCCACGGCGCCGCGCAACGTGGCAAGCAACGCGGCGGCGGCGCCCGCATCAAAGGCCGCTGCCGCGCCCGGCGCGGCGGCAGCGGCGGCAGCAGCGGCGGCGGCGGCGGGGGCGGCCGGAGCGGACGCGCCAGCATCATCGTCGCTGGCGACAGTGGGGATGCCGCCATCAACGGCGGCGGCGGCAGCGCCGCTGCCGCCACGAATGATGACCGTCAGCGCCGACGCGGCAGCGGCCACGGCGTCCCACCCGCCGTCGGGACTCGCCGCCGCGGCGGTGGCGGCGGCCAAGTTGGCCACCGCCGTCGCCGCAGGGGTAGGCGCAGGTGCAGACCCCTTCCCCCCCCACCCCGCCCCACCATCCGCCACATCACCGTCCCGACTACCGGCAGCGCCGTCGCCGGCGGCACCGCGGCGGCTCCCCCTCTCCCCCTCCCCCCCCCATCATCCACGCCCGCCGCGCCCGATGCGCCCGACACGTCCAGGCCCGCCCAGTCGGTCACCCCCGACGCCTGGAACTGGGCGACCACCTCCGCCGCCGCGGCGGGCCGCTCCAGGCCGAGGAGCTCCGCCGTGTCGGCGACCGCGTCATCAAAGGTGGCCTGCGAGATGACGCGCCCCGCGGCGGGGGGGGGCATGGCGACACAGTGGGCGATGGTAGGGGGCCGGGGACAGGGGGATAGGGTGCAGGGGGAAAGCCGGGGTGGATCAGACAGCGAGGGGCAAGCGGATGTGAGTGGGGCAGTGAAACGGCGAGCGAACATCGTAACGTCCAAGAGGAAGGAGACATGCAAGGAAGAACGACCGCAGGCCAGCTGACCGCCCGAAACCAAAAAGAACACCGAGTGGGGGGCTCGAACCCCCGACCACCAGATTAAGAGTCTGGCGCTCTGGATCGACCACGATAAGTACATTACCGACTGAGCTAACCCGGCTGTTGCTGTGATTGGACAAAATTGACTAAATTTGATAGAATGACATCTTGACAATCTCAATCTCAATTTGCTGAGTGTCTTGACTGTGGTGCGCATGCTCCGCCTACACATTTGCCACTCTCACGCCAGTTCATGCGCGTTGGACCTTTCCCCTCCCGGCTCACGGTAGCCGCGTCCTCCACCCCGCCTTTCTCGTGTTGTCACCGTCCCTGGCGCCGCCGTTACGCCCGCCGCGTCAGTAGTGGTGGCCTATTCTCCCGTCCACGGCAACGGGCGCGGTGAAGGCGGCGGGGGCCTCGGCAGAGTAGTGGCGTACAGCCGCCAGTGGCGGTGGGCAAGGCAGTGCCACCCGCTACTGGGTGGAGTGGTGATGGTGGAGGCAGCGCTGGCAGGAACAGCTAGGCCGACAGAGGTGGCGACGCCGACGACGGCGTCGGTGGCGGCGACGCAAGTGGGGGTATCGACCCGGCGGGCCGCTCCACACCAACAATACAATCGGCTGTCGACATCTACTCTCGCAACCCCCCACTCGCAACACAAGTAACAAGCCCTTGCTCGTCCACTCACCCGTCAGTACCTCCCCGCACACAGCGCCAAAGCCACACGCTCTCACAAATTGCAGGCCCTCGTTAGTAGTATGAAAGCAACCGAAGAGCTAGCCAAGCCTCTGACGCTCCACCAACGCGACAGGATGTCCACCCTCTCGGGTCACCCCACCCCCCATCTGGCCAACCGGCCTCGGGCGCACCCTTCACCGCCCAGCTGGTCTCGTCCCTCCGCTCCACCTCATCCCCTGGCAGACCCGTAGCCGCGCCCCCCCCGACCGGCCTCTTGGCCACCCCTCTTGCCGGCTGTCGCTGCGATCGTCTCGGGCCGAAGCAGCGTTCAAGGTCCATTCGTACGGGAAGACAGAGCAGGCAAAGCCCGCACGTTCAGTCAGCGTGCACACGTGTCAAAGCAGAGTCGGAGAGGAACAGTGGGTCTGACTTTTCCCGCGAAAGCACCTGCAGTTTCTGAACACTGTGTCCGCTGCAACGCGCGTCCGTGCTGGCCGGGCCGCCTCCACTCGGGCCGCCGCGTGCCGGTTTGAGGCCCAGCCGTCGGCGCCGCCCGTGTGCACCGCCGTCGGCCGCGCCCCTCCTCCCCCCCCCGCTTCTTCACTGCTCGCCACACGCGGACGACGGTGCCCCACCTCGACGCGCGTTTTCCATTCCCCGCTCCCCGCTTCCTCCACTCTAGTACCCCTACCCGCCGCAGCCTTGCGCCGGCGTCATGTCGCTCAAGCAGCCCGTCTCGCAGGTGCGGCTGACCAACGTGGCGGTGGTGCGGCTGAAAGCCAAGGGCAAGCGCTTTGAGGTGGCGGCGTACAAGAACACGGTGCTCAGCTGGCGGGAGGGCAACCAAAAGGACCTCGACGAGGTGCTGCAGATCACGTCGGTGTTTACCAACGTGTCCAAGGGCGTCCTCGCCAACAGCAAGGTGCGTGCGTCGCCGCGGGCGGCCGGGGTGGGGTGGTGGGGTGCGGAGGCGGCGCGGCGGGGGGGTGGGGGGAGTGGGGGGGGTGGGGGGGTGGAGGCAGGAAGGGGGGCGGGGGGGTGAGGTTAAGCTGCTCAGGTGCTGTCCAGCCAGACGACCCGCGCGGCGCGGCTGGCGGCGGGCGTCCGCGGCGACCGCCCGCGACGGGCACGAGGGGGTGGCGGGGGGCGCCCCCGCTCGTGGCGGCTGGACGCTCGCCCGCCATCGGCGCTGCTGCGGGGGTGGCACCCGCCCACGGGGGTTGGGGACGTGCGCTGGTGCTGCTGCGCGGTGACGGCGGCGGCGGCGGCGGCGGCGGCGGCGGCCGGCACGGCCATGCGCGCCGCCGCCACTCCGGCACCCGTCTCCACCCCCGCCTCTACCGTCGGCGGCCGCTGCCGCCCCCAGCTGCCGTCGCAGATGGCCGCCCCCGCCCCGCCACGCGCCGGTGGTGCGCGCCGGGCCGCCCCCGCGCCCGCGCGCGTGTCGGCGGCGTGTGCCTGGCCGGCCGCCGTGGGTGGCCACCGTGGCCGCGCGGCGGTGTGCGGCGGGGTGGGGTGGGGCTACGCGGCGCCGCGGCGCGCGCGTCTGTCGGTGGGGGGCGGGGCTGTGGCCGCCGGCGGCGGCTGGGTGACGCGCGTGGCCGCCCGGGCGGGGGGGGGGGGGGTGCCGTCCGTGAGGGGCGGGGGGGGTTGGGGCGCCGCGCACCCGTCGGAGCGTCGTGGGCACCCGGTCACGGCGGGGGGGTGCCTCTTCTTCCGGGCGGGTTGTGGTTGGCGGCGCACGCCTGGGCGGGCGTTGCCGCGTATAGACGCTGACCGTGGGTGTGGCGCGCTTGCTTCTGTTGTCTTGTGGTTGGTGGTGGTTTGCTGGCCGCGGCGGTGCCCCACACCACCCCTCCCCCCCCCTTCCGCCCCTCCGCTCCCCCCCCCCCCCTGCCGGCACCGCAGGATTTGCAAGCCGCCTTTGGCACCACCGACGTGCCCGCCATCTGCGAGCGCATCCTCCGGACGGGCGCGCTGCAGGTGTCGGACCGGGAGCGGGAGTACACGTCGGGCCGCCTCTTCTCGTCCATCGCGTCCATCGTGGCGGACAAGTGCGTCGACGCCGAGACGCACCGGCCCATCCCGGTGGGCGTCATTGAGCGGTCCATGCGGGACCTGCTCGGCTACTCGGTCGTGCCGGGCCGGCCGGCCAAGGCGCAGGCGCTCGACGTGATCCGCGGCCTCGCCGCGCACATGCCGATTGAGCGGGCGCAGATGCGGCTGGACGTGGACGCGCCGGCCAAGTGGGGGAAGGGCGTCAAGGGGGGGCTCGACGGCCTCGTCGTTGGCCTCGTCGGCGCCGAGGAGTGGGGGGGCGGCTTCCGGGCGGTACGTGTTTTTTTTTTTTTTTCGCTGCTTCGCGCGCGCGGGGGGCGGGGGGGGGGGGGGGGGAGGGGCTGGGGGGCAGGGGGGGGGGGCGGGTGTCGGCGAAGTGGGCGCCGTGGACGCCCAGGTGCGTGTGGACCTCCCTGGGCGCCCGTGCGCGGGTGGCGGCAACGCGGGGAGCGGGCGCGGCGGCGGGTGGCGCCGGAGTTGTCGCGGCGTGCGCTGCCCGCGCCGGTGCCAGGGGCCTGCGCGGTGGCGTTTGGGCACCAGTGGTGGGGAGGACAGCCAGTTCCCCGCGGGTGGGTCCAGCGCGGCCCTCTTCAGGGGGGGCGGGGTGTCGCCCCGTGCCCACGCGCCGTGGCCAGCTGTGGTAGCCACTCGCGCAGCAGAGGCAGCGGCGCTGACGTCCCACCCGGCCCCTGTCGATCCTGTGGTTCTTTTTTTTGTTCCCATGGCGCGCGACGGCTATTTTTTTTCTTCTCTTTCTTGGTGGTCGCGCACGCCGCTCCCCCCCCCCCGCAGTCGTACCTGGTGGAGCCCAAAAACTTCAACGCCGTCCAAGAGGTGGTGGCCAAAGAGTCGCGCGGCTCGGGCTCCGTCACCGTCTCGTCCGTCGCGGTCGTCCACGACGACGAGGACGAGGCGCTGTGACGGGCTCCCCGCGCCGCCCCCCCCGCGGGGGGCAACGGCCGACGCGGCGGGTGGGCGACGAGAGGGTCTTGTGTATTTTTCCCCCCTCCCTCCTCTTCGCTCGTCTCTCTCTTTTTTTCCTTTTTTTTTTTTTTTTTTTTTTTTCCTCGCCCTCCTCCTCCCTCTCGCCCTCATTTTTGAATGGGCATCCCTGGCTCCCTTCTTTTTCTTTCTTTTTTTTTTTTTTTTTTTTTCTCCCAAGGCGTGACCACCCTCGCGATGGGCACCCCGTAGCAGCGCCGCATCCAAAGTGGCGCCGCGGCCAGCAGCTGGCTGCCGCCGCTGCGCCCGCTGCCGCTGTCGCGGGCGGGGGTAACCGTCCGTAGGGGTCCACGGGCGGCCGCCGCGAGCGGTGGGCCGCTCGGGCAACAAGAGCGGCGGCGGCGGCGGCGGCGGCGGTGCGACGGGCGGCGCGCGCCGCCGCCTGTGCCGGGTCGCTGGTGTTACGGTCGGGGACGGCAGCGCCCGAGCGGGTCAGCCCGCGTCTGTCTGACCGCGGCCCACGCGCGGTGGAGCGGGAGATAGGTACAGCGAGGTGGGCCGGCAGGGGTGTACCCTGCGGAGGGGGCGGGTGGCTGGCGCGAGCGCAGCCGCCCGCGGCGCGTCTGTCCGACGGCCAGGCCGATCCGACCCGTCGCGGCCACACCGCTCCAGCAGACCCGTGTGGGTGGGTGGGTGGGTGTGCTGGCGCCCGCGGACTGCCCGCGTCAAGGCGGCGGGTTCGTTGGGGGGAGCGGGCGGAATGCGTGCGCTGGTGTTTCCGCCCGGTCCCCGCGCACGGGTGCTCGCCCGCCACTGGCCCCCTTTCTTTTCTTTTCCGTCGCCGCCCCGCCCCGTGCGTGCCGTGTGCGCCGCCGCCGCCGCCGCCGCCGCGCGACGCGCGCACGCGCCGACGCGCCCAGCCACGCCTGACCGGCGGCGGTGGGCGGCGGGGCACCGCCGCGGGCGGCCACCGTCACCGCGGTCGCAACGGGAGCGGCGCGGGCAGCGCGCGTCGGGGCGCGGCGGCGGGCGGGGCGTGCGGGCGGCGGCGGCGGCGGCAGCGGCCGCGCTGGGCGGGGGGGGGGGCGACGTGCCGGGCGGTCCCGCGGGGTGGTGCGGTTTTTTGTGGCGGCCGCCCGCGCGCGCGCCGCCGCCGCCGCCGTCGCGCCGTTGCCGGCTGGCGGCGGCGGCGGCGGGGGGTGGCGGCGGGCATGGCCAGCGGTGGCGGTGCGACCGCCGGGCGGCCCGACCGGGACGGGTACGAGTGGGACGCGCGGCAGCGCGAGTGCCAGCGGTCGGTGTGCGTGTTGACGGCGTACCCGCGTGGCGGGGCCGAGCTGTCTCAGGACGGCACCGGCTGGGTGGTGCGCAACGACGCGGCCGTTGCCGCGCTGGTGACGGCCCGGCACGTCCTCCAGCGCGTCCTTGGCCATGGCCGGCTGACGGGCGTGGTGACCGCCACGTTTCCAGACGGCCAACGGGTGAGCCTGTCGGGCGCGTGCGTGCTGAGCGCGCCCGTGCCGGGCGCGGCCGCGGAGGACCCGTCGCTGGAAATGGATGCGGTGGTTGTGCGGCTGGCGCCCGGGCGGCAGTTCCCGGCGCCGCCCGTGCCGTGTGCGCTGGCGGCCACGCTGGACGCCGACGGCGCTGGGCCGTCTGCGGGGGACTTGCCCGTGCAGCAGGGAGCCACTTGCACCCTGCTTCACCATCCCCGCGGCCACAGAAAGGTGGTTGTGACGCCCAGGGGCGCGGTCGTCGCCGTCAGAGACGACGGCGGCCAGCCTTGGCGCGTGACCCACAACTTGGAGTCGGACAAGGGCTCCTCGGGCGGCATGCTCATCGACGCGCAGTGCCGCGCGTTTGCAATCCACGGTGCCAGGCAGGCGAGCGACGTCAAGCACGCCGTACTCGTCAGCGCACTGCATGTCGGGCTGGGGCCGGCGTCACCCTGGCGCGGCGCGCCGCCCGTGGTGCACGGGCGGGCCATGGCGTACGGGCTGCCGCCCAGGTGTGGGAACTTTGTCGGCCGCGTCGATGACCTGGCGGCCCTCACACGCACAGTCAAAGGCGGCGGCACGGTGGTGGTGGTGTCTACGGGCCTCCCAGGCGTTGGCAAGTCCACCATGGTGAGCGAGTGGGCTCACCGGACGAGCCTGTTGCACGAGTTTGGGGCGGTCTTTTGGCTGCGGGCCGACACCGTGGACAATCTGTGCGACGACTTGGTGGGGCTTGGCGAGAAGCTCCGGATGCCCCTCGGTATGGTTGCCAATCGGTCCATGACCCAGCGTGCGGCGTTTGTGAAGCAGCAGCTTGATAGAGGCGTGTATGTTTCTGGCGTGGCGCTTTTGGTGTTTGACAACGCCGACGACTACGCCGCAGTGCGCGACTTTGTGCCAACTGGGCGAGACTGCCGCGTCGTTTTTACGGCGCGCGATCGGCTGACGTATGGCGGTCACCGTGTGCTGCCACTGGAGCCGTTGGCGGCGCAGGAGTCGATGGAGCTGCTGTCCGCAATCATCGCACGCCGCATCGAGGGCGACGAGACTGCGGCCGCGAATGCGCTGTGCGCAGAGGTGGGCCACCTACCGCTGGCGGTGGAGCAGCTAGCCTTGTATGCCAAGGAGAGCGGCGCGAGCCTGGCGTCCGTGCTGCTCGACGTGCAGCAGTCTGCCGCATCGGCGGGGCCGCTCGACAACATCACCCTCGCCACCTATGAACGGCGCGCGTCCGTCGTTGGGGCGCTGCAGCTGGTCCAGCGGCAGCTGTCGCAGCCCGGCCGCCGACTGCTGCAGCGGCTGGCCCTGCTGGCGCCAGAGCGGGTCCCTCGCGAGCTGCTGGGCCCCGACGCTGACGCCACCACCCCCGAGTTGAGCTCCCTGGCGATGGTATCATACCCCGCGGTCGGGCTTGTCAGTGCACACCGCTTGGTGTTGCGTGTGGCGCTCGATGGAATGTCCGACACGAATGGCGACCTGCTGCGGGCCACTGGGGACGTCGTCGCAGCTCTGGCCCAGCAGCTTGTCGGCTTTGACCCCGACGACGCCGGCACGTGGGGCTCCATGCGGGCCATCCTGCCGCACGCCGCGGCGTTTGTCAATTTGAAGGCCGACACGTCCGTGTGGATGGACGAGATCATGGCCAAACAGTGGCTGGGTGTGCTGAAGATGCTGTATGCGTACAATGTGGACTGCATCCGCGACTACGTGGCGGCTCATCGGTGGGCGAACCAGCGCATGAAGGATGGAAAGGCTCTCTTTTATGGCGTCCTTCCCTTGTGCCTTGGTCGGAATGTCGACCTGGCATGGGTTCTTGCTCTTCGGGGACTTTCCATCAAGGCACAGGTGATCTGCGGCCGAGTGCAGGCGTGTGTTGAAAAACACTTGGTCGAACAAGAAGATCCCCTGGCAGCTGACGACCATGACAACGTGATTAAGGTGGCGATGAGGTTGGCGAAGACACTGCGAGTGGTGCAACTGCCAAAGGAAGCGCTACGCCTGCTGCAGACGCTGCACCCTGTAGCGGTCGAGCGATATGGCGAGGAGTCTACCGTGGAACTTGTTGTGCGGGCAGAACTGGCGTTGCTTCTTCAGCAGATGGACAAAGTCGACCAGGCGGTGCCCATGCTTGAGGACGTGCTGCGCGTGGCTGAGGCGACAACATTCCCAGTCAGTTTCATCTTGTATCAGTCGGAGCTCGCGCGCATGTACATGCTGGATAGGAAGATGGAAGCAGCGCTGCATCTGTACACGCTTGCGCGGGACAAGAGCGCAGCGGTGTTGGGTGAAGAGCACTTTCAGGTGGCCCGTGCAGAGCACCAGATGGGGCTCGTAGCGCGTCAACTGGGCCAGCTGGATGAGGCGGAGAAGCTCTTTCGAGAGTCGTTGAGGAAGCAGCTCATTCTGGGGGACGGCAGCCCTAACGTAGACATTACGCGAAGGGCCTTGGCTGGCGTGCTCTTCGACCAGCAATTCATCCGAACACACAAGCAGAGACGCGCCGCTTCTGCCGACGAAGAAGCTCTGCTGGACGCGGCGGGAGACGGTGACGCACGAAACCCGGCGCTCTAGCTATGTTGTTTCACGAGCTGAACATCATGTACCAAGCAGCCGCTGTACCGAGGACCAGCGGGACCCAGCACGGCGAGTGGGAGCGCCGTCGCGGAGAGCCACGGTCCGGCGGTGGTTCTTGTCCCCCGTGGCGGTGGTGCCACCCGCCGGGAGGACACCCACAGCGGCACCCGGCAATGGGGTTGGCCTTGTCCGTCGCCTGCCTGCCCACCACCGCCGCCGCCACCGCCGCTACTGCCGCTGTCACGACGCGTGGCGGGGGGGTGGCCGCCGCCGACACTGCGGCAGTGGGGCGGACACGAGCGCCCGCCGGGCCGCTGCAATTGTGGCGACGCCGCCGCAGCAGCCGCTCCACCCGCCCTCTGTTCCTGTTGGTGATGACCCCTCCCCTTGCTCGCCGTCACCAGCCGCACCGATGCCGCCGTCGTTGTGGGCCTCGATTTGCGTGGGGATCTCCGCGGCTGGCTGCTGCAGGTTCTCCGCCGTTGGCACGGGGGGGGGGGGGGTGGAGAATTGTCGCCCGGCACTCCACTGGGCGCCAACGGAGAGCGCGTACCACGGCTACGACGGCGCTGTCTGTTTCTGTTTGTTCCTTGTGCCTCGCCCTGGTTGAGCGGGATTGTCAATCCATGTCGTCCATTTCTTTCTGTTCCTCCCGCCCACGAGGACACCACCCCGATGGCCACCCAGCGTTCCCCGCCTTGCAGAGCTGAGCGACACACCCTCTTACGCCGCTACCTCCCCATCCGCCCCCGCCGCCGCGGCCGCGGCCGCCTCCCCCTCCTCCCCCCCCGGCCGCAGGTGGAGTTCCCGCAGGGCCGCCGCCGCCGCGGGCGCGGGCGCGCCCGCCATCACGTCACTCGCGCGGGTGGTCTTGGGGAACGCGATGACCTCCCGCAGGCTGGCCGCGCCCGTCAGCAGCATGACCAGCCGGTCCAGGCCAAACGCAAAGCCGCCGTGCGGCGGCGCGCCGTAGCCGAGCGCCTCGAGGAGGAACCCAAACTTGCCCGCCTGCTCCGCCGCGCCAATGCCGAGCGCGTCAAAGACGGCGGCCTGCAGGGGCGGCTCGTGGATGCGGATGGAGCCGCCGCCCACCTCCACCCCGTTGCACACCAGGTCGTACGCCGACGACAGGACGGTGCCGTACGCGTCGGCCTGCCGGGACGTGACGATCGAGGCGTGCTCGGGGAGGGGCGCGGTGAACGGGTGGTGCACCGACGTCCACGCACGGCCCGACGGGCCGTCGTCGACAGCGTCAAAGAGGGGAAAGTCCACCACCCACGTCCACGCCATCGCGCCGGGCGGGACGAGGCCAAGCGCCTGCCCGAGGTGCACCCGCAGCTTGCCAAGGCCCGCGTTGACCGCCGCCCCCGGCCCCGCGGCGAGCAGAATGAGGTCCCCGGCGGCGGCGCCCAGGTGCGCCGCCAGCTCCGCCGCGGCCGCGCCGCCGTCTGCGCCGCCCACCTTGGCGAGCGGCCCCGTCACGGCGCCGCCGGCGGCGACCTTGCCAAACAGCAGCCCCGCCAGGCCGTACGCCTTGACAAACGCCGTGTACCCGTCGAGGACCTTGCGCGACGCCGCCGCCGCGCCGCCCGCCACCACCAGCGCCTTCACGGCGGCGGCGGCACTGGCGGGCAGCGCCGCCGCGGCGGCCAGCGGCGGGAAGGCCGACGCCGCCACCGCCGGGTGGGCGGTCACGTTGGAGAGGAGCATGCCAAAGCGGGTGTCGGGCGCGTCCACCCCGTACGCGTCCATGGCGGCGGCGTAGGTCATGACCGGCACGGGCGGCAGCACCCCCCCGCCAGTGGCCGCAACGACCGTGCGGGCCACCCCCTCCGCGGCGGCCATGACGTCCTCGCGGGTCACAAACGACAGCTCCAGGTCGAGCTGGGTAAACTCGGGCTGCCGGTCCGCCCGGAGGTCCTCGTCCCGGAAGCAGCGGGTGACCTGGAAGTAGCGGTCCAGGCCGCCCACCATGAGCAGCTGCTTGTACAGCTGCGGCGACTGGGGGAGGGCGTACACGCAGCCCGGGTGCACGCGCGACGGGACGAGGTAGTCGCGGGCGCCCTCGGGGGTGGCGCGCGTCAGCGCGGGCGTCTCCACCTCGATGAACCCCGACGCGTCGAGGTAGGTGCGCGCGGCGAGCGTCGACCGGTGGCGGGCGGCGAGGCTCGCCTGCAGCGCCGGCCGGCGGAGGTCCAGGTAGCGGTGCTTGAGGCGGAGGAGGTCCTCCCCGCCGCCGTCCGCGGCGGCGGCCGCGTCGTCCGCGGCCGCGGCCGCGACCACCCCCGCCGCGGTGGAGATGGGGAACGGCATCGGCTCGCACCGCGACACGATGCGCACCGCCGTTGCGCGCACCTCCACCGCCCCCGTCGCCATGCCCGCGTTGACCGCCGCGGCGTCCCGGGCGGCGACCACCCCCGTCGCGGACACCACGTACTCGAGGCGCACCGCCTTGGCCGCCGCGAGCGCCGGCGGCAGCGCGTCGCCGCCGCCGGCCGCACCGGCCGCAACGCCCCCCCCGCGCCGCTCGGCGCCGCCGCCGCCGCGGGCGGCGTCACCGTCACCTGCACCACCCCGTGGCGGTCGCGGAGGAGGAGGAACGTCACGCCGCCCCGGTCGCGGACGGCATGTGCCCAGCCCGTCACGGTGACCGTCGTGCCCACCGCGTCGGCGCGTAGCTCCCCACACGTGTGCGTGCGGAGGGCGGTGGACGACGGGCGGGGGGGCTCGGCCGCCGCGGCCGCCGCGGCCGCCGCGACCGCCGCGGCCGCCGCCGGCACGCCCGCGGCCCCAGCGGGTGGCGCCGCCGCCGCCGCGCCGGCGGCGGGGGGGGTGGCCGCCGCCGCCGCCGCCGCCGCCGCCGCCGCCGCCGCCGCCGTCGACGCGGCGCGGCCGCGCGGCGGCCGCGCCGTGCGGCACGGCGGGCGCGCCGCGCCGCCGGCGGGGGCGCCCCAAAACGGGGACGCCCCGCGCGCCGCCGCCGCGGCGGCGGCCGCCCAGCCGCGCGCGGCGCGGGCGGCGGTGGCGCCGGCCACCAGGCGGGCGGGGGGGGCGGCAAAGGCGGCGGGGACGGGCGGGCCCATTGCAAGGGGGGGAGGGGGGGGGGGCGAAGAAGCAAAACAAAAAGGGGAAGCAGGGGGCAGGTGGGGGTGGGGGGGGCGGGCGGCGGGGGGGGGGGGGGGGGGTGCGCTGCGCCGCAGGCCAGACGGGGCAGTGGGAGCTGAGGGATGGGAGGGGGGTAGGGGTAAGGGGCTGGAGAAAGGCCAGGTTGAGGTCGCGCCGGTGGTCTGTCGGCTCGTCCCGCGACGTAGGCCGACGTGGGCGTGATCCCGCGTCGCATGATCTGGGCATGGAAAAAGTGGTACCCGTCAGACGACCACTGCGATGTGGGACTGCTGGCTGGTGCGCCTTGTGCTCACCACTGTCGCTCTGGTCCCTCTCGCCGTGACGCCAATAAGTGAGACCCAGCAGACAGCTTTCTCTTTTTCTTCTTCAACCGAGACTCCTGCGCGCTGGCCATCAGGCACGCCTCTCCCCTTACGCGTGGGGACAAGAAGGCCTCAAAACTCTGCCGAGCCCGGGTAGCGCGGGAAGGGGATGACGTCCCGGATGTTCTCCATGCCCGTCACAAACTGGACGAGCCGCTCAAAGCCGACGCCGTACCCCGCGTGCGGCACGCTCCCGTACCGCCGCAGGTCGAGGTACCAGCGGTAGCCGTCCACCTCCAGTCCCCCGTCGCGGACCTTGCGCTCGCACACGCTCAGGTCGTCCTCGCGCGCCGAGCCGCCGACGAGCTCCCCAATGCCCGGCACCAGCAGGTCCATCGCCTCGACGGTCTTGCCGCCATCGTCCCGGTTCTCCCGCATGTACCACGCCTTGATGCCCGCGGGGTAGTTGTACACAAAGACGGGACCCCCGACGTGCACCTCAGCGAGGTACCGCTCGTGCTCCGACGCGAGGTCCACGCCCCACGAGACGGGAAACTCAAACAGGCCCGCCCGTTTTCCCTTGGCCGCCTTCTTCTTGCCCGCCTTGGTGGCCGCCTGCGCCGCGTCCGCGGCGGCGAGGATGTCCACCGCCTCTGTGTAGGACAGCCGCGCAAACGGCGTCGTGGCGACGGCGGTGAGGGCGTCGACGAGGCCCGGCTGGAAGGTCTTGTCCAGGTAGGCCAGGTCCGTCGCGCACGTCTCGAGCGCCGACCCCACCACCGTCCGGATGTAGCTTTCGGCCGAGGCCATGGCGTCGGGGAGCGTCGCAAACGCCAGCTCCGGCTCAATCATCCAAAACTCAGATAGGTGACGCGAGGTGTTGCTGTTCTCCGCACGGAACGTCGGGCCAAACGTGTAAACGTCGGAGAGGGCGGTCGCGTACGCCTCGGCAGACAGCTGGCCCGACACGGTGAGGTAGGCGGGCTTGCCAAAAAACTCGGCGTCGGCCTCGGCGGCCACCGCGACGGCCTCCGTGTCACCCGCCGCGGGGGTTGCAGCCCCCGTCGCCGCCGGCACCGGCGCCGGCGCCGGCGCGCCCCCCGCATCTGCGTCTGCCGTCGCGGCGGGCGCCTCGCCCCCCGACCGCCGAGCCGACACGCGGAACATCTCCCCCGCCCCCTCACAGTCGCTTGCTGTGATGATGGGCGTCGAGACGTACACAAAGCCGCGCCCACCAAAGTAGGCGTGCGTGCCCACCGCGAGCGCCGACCGCACGCGCGCGACCGCCCCCCCGACGTTGCTCCGCCCCCGCAGGTGCGCGATGCCCCGCAGGAACTCGAGCGAGTGCCGCTTCTTCTGCAGCGGGTACCCCTCGGGGGGGCACCCCCCGAGCAGCGCCACCTCCGTCGCCTGCACCTCCACCTCTTGGCCCGCGCCGGGGGACTCGACGACCACCCCCGTCACCGCCACCGACGCGCCGGTGCCGAGGGAGGGGAGGACCGACGTAAAGGCGGCGCACTCGGGCGGGACCACCACCTGCAGGGACGTCACCACCGACCCGTCATTGACAGACAGGAAGGCAAACGTCTTTTGGGACCGGACGGTGCGGACCCAGCCCTTGACCGTGATGGTGCTGCCGAGGAGGGCGGTGCCCGCCGCCAGCACCGCCTTGACCCGCAGCCGCTCACCGGGGACCAGCGACGCGGCGGTCACGGTGGGGGCGGCGGTGGCGGCGGCGGCGGCGGGTGGCCCCGCCGCCGCCGCCGCCGCCGCCGCCGCCGCCGCCGCCGTATCACCATTGACGGACGGCGCCGCCGCCGCCGCCGCGGCCGCCGCGGGCGGGGCCGCACCCGGCCCACCCGGCGGCGCCCCCCCCTCGGCAGAGAGCATCCGCACGCCCCCCGATGCGCGGTGGTCGCGGGTGCCCACCCGCCCGCCGGCGCCCGCCGCCAGCACGCTGCCGCCCCGTAGGTCGGCCGGGCGCCGCGCCGCCACCGCCGCGACCGCCGCCGCCGCCGACGGCCGCCGCAGCACGCCGTCGCCGCGGACGGGGCGGGCCGCCGCGGGCCGCACCGCCGGCGATGCAAACGCCGCGGCCGACGACCGCCGCACCGCCGATGCGGCGGTGGCGGCGCGGAGGTGCGCCATGGCGCCGCGCACCCGTCAGCCACGAGGAGCGAGTGGGAAGGATGAACGACGCAGTGTCCCAAGATGAAGAGGGGTGCGGGGGGGTTGGCGAGGTCGTTGGCTCGCGCCGCGGCGCAGGTGGGGAGTAGTGGCGGGCGATGCGCAAGTCGAAGGCGGCGTGTCGCGCAGGGACACGATCTGGCTGTGGGCTACAGACCAGGTCCAATCTCGATTCGGACCGGTTGAATTGCCACTTTTGTGTCCTCTTCCATGAAAAAGAGAAATATTTTCGATTTTTTGGCGCATGGCCATGACCAAAGATGATCTCTTTCCGCAAAATTCAAGGTCCAGCCTTGCACACGGTGAGTACGAGTCGTTGCCCTACTACTACAGCGGTCCCGGTGGGACCGCTGCCCCCAACAGTGAAGTGTGACGGGGGGGAGGGGGTGGGACACTCTATTGTTGTGCCATGCGTGTAGGCGCCCCTCTGCTCGCAACAGTGAGGAGCATACCGAAGAGGTTGTGTGCTGCAACGGCTTCACAAACCACTCCCAATCCACCCGCCACGGCGGGCCAGCCGTCTGCCGAGCGTGGTAGCACGTCGGCGTGTAAACAGGGCACACTGCACGCGGACGCTGCACAGCGGCTACCCCTGCCCCCATACCCCTCTTGCGGGGTGGCTGTTTGGCGCCCGTGGTTGCCATGCACGGCTGTCACTCACAGCGGTCACCCGACCTTGCCAGTGGGGAAACCAGACGAAGGGAGTGTGCATCGTTCGAGAACAAGAAGAGAAAAAAAAATAAATACGCGTGTTATGCACTACAACCGCCAAGCTAAAAAGGCGTGCGTACTGTCTATCGTCGCGGCTTGGACGCCCCGACAGTCGCCGCGCCGTGCCACCCCCACCGAGAGTGGCGCTGCTGCCTCATAGTCTACCCGCCCCAGGCATGACCGCCGGCGCACGCCGCCCGCACGCCCGCCGCCGCCCCCCGACCCGCTGCCTAGGCCGCCGCTCACGCCTTGCGCGCCGTGGCGATGAAGGCCGCGTACGGCGCGACGCGGGTGCCGACGTTGGGCAGCCCCTGCGGGCACGTCTGGTCCGGGACGGCGATCCAGTAGCTCGCCACCGCGTACTGCACGGGCACCTTGATCGCCTTGCCGCCGACGCGCACGGTGTTGACGCGGAACATGGCACCCCCCGGGTCGCGCTGGCACAGCGCGCCCGAGCTGAACGACCCAAAGTTGGTGCACACCTGCGTGCGCTCGTCAATGGGGATGGGCACGCCCGGCGCGACCTGCACGCCCTCCAGCACCTGGCGGCACTTGGCCCACGACACGCGCGGCTGGTAGCCGCGCTTGAGCTGGAAGCTCCCCGCCGTCCTGGCCTTCTTATCCACCGCCCCAAACCCGTGGATGTAGTGGCCGTGCACGTCCGCGCCCGACGTGTCGAGGGTGATGGGCAGCGCGCCCGCCGCGACGAGCGCCGCCTCCCCCGGGCTGTTGAGCTTGAGCACCGCAATGTCGTTGATGTCGCCCGCGGGCTTGAAGTCCGGGTGGTTCACCACCTTGGTGACGGTCGTCTCAAAGCCCCCAAACAGCACGTCGCTGCCCAGGCGCACCTTGTCCCCAACGCGCACGTCACAGCCCGCGCGGGTGAGCACGTGGTTGGGCCCAATGAGCGAGCCGCCGCAGTAAAAGCCGCCGTCGGGCGTGTAGATGGCGGCCATAAACTCCACCCCCGCGTCGGACGTGCGCTTGTCCACCTCCCGCCCGCCAACGATGCGGCCGCGGCGGCCGCCGCTGCCGCGGCTGGGCTTGCGTGGCACCGGCGGCGCGCGGCCGGGGAAGGGGGACGCGCGGCTCGAGTCCGCCTTGGTCGCCCCCGCCGGCAGCCCGGCCGTCACCTGCGCCGCGGCAGACGCCGCGACCGCCGCCACCGCCGCGGCGGCGGCGAGGACGCGGAGGGTGCGGGAGGCGGTGTTGCGCGCCATGGTGCGTGTGTTGGCGGCGGCGACGAGGGGGGGGGGGGAGGACGGAGGGGATGTGGGGGGGGGAGGGAGAGCGATGAAGCGCCGGGAAGGAGAGGCGAGTTAGTTGGGCAGGCAGGTCGTGACGGGGGCTGTTGGATGCGTGCGACGATGGATGAGATGGCGGGGAGACTCGCCTCCCGTCGCCGCCCGCCCCCTTCCCTTTATACGCCGCGCCGCACCACCCCGGCGCCCTCCGCCGCGGCCACCCGTCCCGACCCCCCCCCCCGCCGTGCCCGCCCGTCCCGCCCGGCACGACCCCCCCCCGCCGCGGGTCGGCACCCCCGCGTTACGCCGCACGCCGCCGGCGCGGCCACCCCTCGCCCCCACGGCCGGCAGCGCGCACGGGAGGCGGCGCCCTCCCCCACCCCACCCCCCCCCCCCCCCCGGACGCCCCTCCCGCGCACCGGCAACCACCACCAGCCGCGCCCACCCCCCCTCCCCGCTGCACGCCGCCGCCACCGCCGCCCGCGGCGCGCGCGGCGCGCGTCAACGACCACGCGGGGCGCGGGGGAGGAGCGGCGGCGGTCACGCCGGCAACGGCGCGGATTCCTCCCGCTGTCCCCTCCCCCACCCCCCGCCCTTCCCCCCCCCCCCCCCCCGCCCCCTCCTCCCCCGCCGCTGTCCCGCACGACATTCCCCCCCCCGTCCGGCCACCACCCCCGCCGCGCCGCACCGCGGGCGGCCAGCGGCGCGCGCCAACAATGCCCGACGCCCGCCGGCCGGCGGGACGAGTGCGCGTGGCGGGACACTCCCCCCGCCGCCGCAACCCCCCTCCCCCGCACCGCGCGACGCCGGCAAGGACGCGTTGGGTCGGCGTGGGGGAGGGGGGGGGTGCCGCCACGGGGAAAGCCAGCATCGTCACCCGCCCGGCTGCCCTCCCAGCCAAAAGCCCCCTCCGCACCCCCCCCCCCCCCCCCCCCCCCGGCCGCCCACTGCCAGTGAGATCGCGATCCGCGGTGGAGCAGGCCGTCCCCCCCCCCACCCTCTCCCCCCCCCCCCCCCCCCCGACAACCACGCACACTCCATTGGGCCACGCCGCGCGGCCGCCCACGTGCCACTGCCGCCGCCGCCGCCGCTGCCGCCGCCGCTGCCGCCGCGGCTGCCGCCGCCGCCGCCGCTGCCGCGCGGCGGCGGGGCACCCAGCCGCCGACCACGGCGCCGCGGGGCAACGCGAGGCTGGCGAGCGGCAACAGGCACGCGGCGCGGCGGCGGCCGGCGGTCCGCTCCCTGTACGCCCCCCCCCCCCCCACCGCCCCCCCACCGGCGGGCGCGCCGCCGGCGTGCGGGAGCGCGCCGCTGGGGCGCGCCGCTGCCGCAGCAGCCGCCCCCCCCCCCCTCCCCCCCCCCCCGCAACAACTGCGTGCCCACCCCGGCCGCCCGCATTGCCTGGGCCGCCACACCCCCCCCCGCGCGGCGGCGGCGGCGGCGGCGGCGGCGGCGGCGCGCGCCCGCCAACGCGCCGCGCGACGGCTGCCACCGACGCGGGGCACCCCCCGCCGCGTCACCGCGCGTGGCGACGCGCGCAGAGAGACACGACCCGCGGGGGAGCAGCGAGGAGACGAAAAGGGGGGGGGGGGGGGTGGCACGCGGCTGACGGCGGCGCCACCGCCAGCCCCCCCTCGGCCGTTGCTGTGTGCGCGGGGGGGGGGGGGGGGGGGGGCGGCCGGCCGGCCGGCGGCGTCGGCGCGGCCGCCGCGCGGCGGTGCAGCAAGGCAGCCGCGCGCCCGCTGCCGTGGCCGGGGTCTCGCGTGGGC
The DNA here is from genome assembly GCA_008729055.1 of Pyropia haitanensis. Lineage (NCBI taxonomy): Eukaryota > Rhodophyta > Bangiophyceae > Bangiales > Bangiaceae > Pyropia > Pyropia haitanensis. The sequence continues at coordinate 680,998 of SDUX01000010.1, forward strand.
CACGCGGCCGCCGCGGCCGGCCGGCCGTGACCGTGGCCGCGGCCACCGCGGCGGCGCGGGGCGGCCGCGAGGAGTGGCCACCGCCGCGGTGGCGGTGTCAGGCGTGTCTGGCAGGCGGGCAGCCAGGCGCACGGGGGGGGGGGGGGGGGGGGGGGGGTGGCACGCAGCAGCGGGCAGCCGCGGCAATGGCCGTCGCCCAACCCCTGCCGCCTCCTCCTCGAGGTGGAAGAGGGGGGCTGTTGGGGAGGGCTGTGGTCGGGGGTGCGGGGCACGCGGGGGGGGGGCGCCAGTGGTCGCCAAGCCACCGTGGCCTGACCGCCGTCTCGCACCCGCTGGCGCCGCGCCCCGCTCCGTGCGCGGCGGCCGGCACGCAGACTGTCCCTGCTGTGGCGAGTGGCGGCCCGTCGGCGGCGCGCACACCTCACCCGCCGCCGCCGCCGCCGCCGCCGCCACCGCTGCTACCGCTGCTACCGCTGCCACCGCCGCCACCGCTGCCACCGCTGCCACCGCTGTCACCGCCGTGCCGTCCGTCCAACAAAGGGGGCAACGGCGGCTGCGGGGCGGCGGATCGGCGTGTGGCCGCCCCCCAACCCCCCCCCACACGCACCCCCCGTCCCGCCTGCGTGCACCAACAGGAAAGCGGCAAGGCTGCCGCAGCGCCGCGCAGGTGCACGTGTTGTCAACACGTCCCCGCTGCGGCGGACGCGCGTCCGTAGCGTTCGTGGGACTTGTGTTCTCCAAGGTATTCATACGTCGGCGGCGGTGGGGGAGGGGGGGTGGGGGGGGGGGAGGAGGGAGGAGGAATCCCTCGTCGGCGGGGCCGGTGCCCCGTTGCGGCAGCGGCGGCGGCAAAGTCCGGAGGGGTCACCAAAACGCGACGCCAGCGGGAATTTGGGGGGGAAGGGGGGGGGGGGGCGGAGGGTGGCTGCCACGACCCTTGGCCACGGGACCTCCTCCTCCCTACGCGTGGCCGCGGGAGGTCCGCTAGTCCGTCGCGACACGGCAGCCACCTATGGAAGGGAGACACGGCTGCCTGCCCCGCCTAGAGCTCTGTTTTGGCAGACGCCGCCGCCGGCGGGGGGGTGGCCGGCGGCGTCTCGCGGCGGTCCGTCGCTGGCGCCGCCCCCAAGCCCAGCGCGTCGGCAACCAGCGCCGCGGCGGCCTTGCCGCCAAGCGCGCTCATCTCCATGGCCGACGCGGCAGACTCAATGGCGTTGACGTAGACGAGGCGGGCGGCCATGGGGGCAGCATTGGGCCCGCCACCACTACCACCACCACCACCACCACCACCACCACCACCACCGCCGCCGCCGCCGCCGCCGCCGCCGCCTCCGCTGGCGCCACCCAATAAGAACGAGCCCAGCGCCGGCGGCGGGTCATACACGGGGTAGGCCGCCCACGGCACCACCGCGAGGACCGTGTGGGCGCGGAAGAGGCGGCCAAGGTCGGCCGCCGACAGCGGCGCCGGCGAAAAGAGCTTGTACACGGCCCGGTCGGCGGCGGCCGCACACGCCCGCGGCGGCGGCGGGCGGGCCCGCGACAGCGCCGAGAGGCTCGTAAACGGCACCCGCCCGGCGGGCGCCGCCGCCGTGGTGAGCACCACGTCGGGCACGCAGCCGCAGCAGTCGCGGGGGAGGCCCCAGTAGGCGGGCTCCACCTCCCCGCGCACAAACGTCGCGACGCACGTGCGGAACGGCCGGGCGGGAGGGGGGGGGGCGGCGGCGGCGGCGACACCGCCGCGGCCGTGGCCGCGCCCCCCACCACCAGCCCGCCAGACAGCTCCAGGGGGGTGGCCACCACCACCGCATCACATGCGGTGGTGCGGCTGCCACCGGGCGCCAGGGGGGGACCAGCCCGGACGGCGGGCCCGCCCGCGTCCCTGACGGTCACCGCCGCCGACGCGGGCGAGCCGCCGCGGGCGGCCGCCGCGGCGGCCGCGAGCGCCGCCCCCACCACGTCGGCGGTGGCGGCCACGCTCGTCAGCTCGTAGCGCGGCGTGCCACCGCCGCCGCCCGCGGGTGGCACCGTCGCCACCCGCGTCACCGCCTCGGCGGTGTGGACGGTGGCGCCGGCGCGGGCAATGAGCGCCGCCGGCACGCGCGCGTTGCCGCCCGCGACCGCCCACAGCCCCCCGCCCGAGCCCGCCAGGCCGACGGCGCCGGCCAGGGCGGCCATCCCCGCCGGCTCCTGCCCGTAGTTTACCCGCGTGATGGCGGGCACCAGCTCGGCGGTCAGGGGCGGGCGGAGGCCAGCCGAGGTGGCGTACGCGCCCAGGCGGCGGGCGGCCAGGTCCACCAGCGACCCGTCGCCGTGAGGCGACAGCAGGCCCGCCACGGTGGTGGGCGGCGGGGAGGCCGCAGGGGGGGCCGCGCGGCGTGCCCCAAAGAGGCCGCGGGTGGCGTCTTCCAGGCGGGCCACCGCCACGCGCCATCCCCCCCCGACACGACCGCCGACATCACCGCCACCGCCGCCGCCACGACCGCCAGCTGGCACGCCCGCCGCCACCCCGTAAATGGCGTCAAAGGACGCAAGCAGCCGCCCCACTGACGCCTGCATTCGCGGCAAGCTCAGGCCGTACCGCCACAGCAGGCGCCCCACATTCGCTACCGGCCGCTCCGCGTCGAGGCGCAGCACAAAGCGGTGGCCATCCCAGAGGCCCATCGACTGCTCCGGCGCGCTCCGGCGAGGCAGCCGCAGCACGTCGTCCACAAAGTGGGCCATCAACCGGTTGCGGGGATGAATGATGCTGCCGCCCACCTCCACGTGAATGGCGGTGGTGCCGTTGGCGCCGTCCCCAGCCGCGGCCGTGCTGGAGGCGGCATCGTTCCCATGCTGGACACCCCCGCCGTGGCCGCCGCTGCCGCTGTCGCTATGGACGATGGGTGGTAGCCACAGGGAGGCCAGGCGGCCGCCCAGGTGGGGGCGGCGCTCAAACAGGGACAGCCGCACGCCAGTGGGGGCGGCAGCGCGGAGAAAGTGCGCGGCTGACGCGCCACCAATGCCGCCGCCAATGATGCAAACGTGCGGCAGGGGGTTGACCGTGGCCGTGGAGGTGGCGCTGTTGCCGCCGCCAGCAGCGGCGTCAGCGGCAGCAGCGTTGGTGGCAGCGGCGACGGTGGCAAGGTTGATGACAGCGGCGGCCGCTAGGCTGGGAATCAAGCCATATCGGCGGCGACCGCTACGGAGGAGCGGCTTCATCGTGGTTTGCCGACGAGCTGCCCACCAAGAGGAGGGTGACGCCGCGTCAGCAAAGGGGAACGTGGAGAGGGCGCCACGGAAAAGGTTGTGGATGCTGTGACGCAGCTCGGCTGCAGCCCGCGGGCCGCCAACTCCGCGACGTCGTTGCGGTCCGTGTCTGAGATGAAAGACAGGATTCAATTCCTAACTTCTTTCCTCACTCTGACATCAAATACTATAGTTGATATGTCCCTGGGGGTGCTACTATCTCTCCTGTGAGTAGGACGCGGCCAAGTCGTCGTGATGGTGCAGTGAACAGGCTGGCATGTACCCGCCTCTTTCCAAACCGCGTCGACGCCACACCGCTGCGCGCCCCCGTCGCCGCGCTCACCTCTCCCCTCCCCTGCTCCTCCTTTGACGAGGATAGCCATCACCTCCGCTGCTGCTTTTTTTTTCCATCCGCGTCGTGCGCTGGAAGACGCATCCTTTGCTGCCGTTTCGCGCCCCCCGTCCGTCTGCTTTGGCCGTGCCGGGGCGGCTGGGCGGGCGCGGCGCGTCGTGTACCCCGCGGGCGTGCCGCCATGGCGGCTTTTGGCGCGGCGGCGCCCGCGTCGTTGACCAACCCCAACAACGATGTGATAGTGTCGGAGCCGCCCAACGATGGCATCTCGTCGATAGCCCTCTCCCCCGCGGCGCTCGCGCCCAAGAACTACCTCGTCGCCGGCACGTGGGACAATGAGGTGCGGTGTTATGAAATCGGCAGCAACGGGGCGACCACCCCCGTGGGGCTCATCAAACACGCGGGCCCCGTGCTGGACGTGGCGTGGTCCCCCGACGGCCAGACGATTGTGTCGGCCAGCTGCGACAAGACCGCCAACATGTGGTCGGTCGCGACGCAGCAGTCGCAGCCGGTGGCTGCTCATGGGGCGGCCATCAAGGCCATTGCGTACATTGGTGACCTGGGGGCGGGCTCCCCCGCCGTCGTGACCGGCTCGTGGGACAAGACCGTCAAGTACTGGGATGTGCGGGCACCAACGGGCCAGCCGATGGGGACTGTCAACATGTCGGAGCGGGTCTACGCCATGGACGTGCGGGCGCCGCTCATGGTGGTGGGCACCGCCGACCGCAAGCTCCTCGTCTACGACATCCGCCGGCCGACGTCGCCTTTCCACGAGAAGGTATCCCAGCTCAGGTACCAGACGCGCTGCGTGTCTACCTTTGCTGACGGCACCGGCTACGCGGTCGGCTCAGTCGAAGGGCGCGTCTCGATTGACCACGTCAGCGAGACGGACCGCAGCAAGGACTTTGCGTTCAAGTGCCACCGTGACAGCGACGGCACCGCCCACGCGGTGAACAGCATCGCGTTTCACCAGACGTATGGCACGTTTGCGACGGCCGGCGCGGACGGGATCTTTACGTTTTGGGACAAGGACGCCAAGCAGCGGCTCAAGCAGTTTGCCAAGATGGACGCGCCCATCTCGGCGACGTCGTTCAACCACGACGGCAGCATCTTTGCGTACGCCGCGTCGTACGACTGGTCCAAGGGGGCGGCCGCGCACAACCCGGCGACGGCGCGCAACAACATTTTCCTCCACGCGGTGGCGGACGCGGAGATCCAGAACAAGCCCAAGTCGTCCAACAACCGGGGGGGGGGGCGCAGATGATGGGGCTGTGCTGGGCGCCGATGCGCGCGAGCGCTCTTGGCTTGTCCACGCGGACGCCCTTGCGGGTGCGGCGGTGGTGGCGTTGGTGGTGTGGTATCGGTTGGCGGCTCCGCCATGGTGGCGGCCGCCATGTCGGCTGTGCAACAGGGACGGCTGTTGCGGCCACTGCAGCGGTAGCGGTGACGGTGGTATCGGTGGCGATGGCTGCTGGCGGATTGCACGGGTCCCCGGCGTGGGTGCATGGGGCGGCACCCCGCCGTGCCGGGCGGGTCGCCCCCGTGAGTGGCGCGATGGCGTGGCCGCCAGCGCCGGCCTGCCTGTCTGGGGCAGCGCCCGACATAGGTGATCGAGTGGGTGTGGGTGCGTGGGGTGGAGTGTGTCTCTTGGTCGGGGGTGTGTACCTGGATTGTGCAAAAAGGAACGTACGCTGCTCGTGGCCACGGGCCACTCACCCTCCGCTTCTCTGTACTCAGGGCCGGACCAGTCCTACGTGAGGCCCTCTACATCGTGGTGGTTTGTAGCTGCCTGCAGTGACAGGGTGCCCACACAGACCACCCACAGTGCAGAAACGGCCACATGTCACAGCGGCCCCTGTCGATGCGTGCCACATGCCCACACATCCGTGCCTTTGCGCGGCACCCTAAATCGCGCTCAGTCCCCCACGCCATTCACGCGCTGCATCGTACCTCAGCCGGCCCCCCCCACGCCCTACCCCCCACCATCGCCCCAGACGTCTCCCCTCGCTGCGCCAGTCGGCCGCGCCTCACCAGCCCCTGCTCTTCAGCCTGCCCCCTTCCCCCCCCAGCCTCGCGCGCTGCCGACACGCGCAGCTGTGCGAGCACCACCTCCACCAGCTCGCTCGCCGAGATCCGGTTGGCAGCCGCCACCCGCGGCGCGCCCGTCAAAATGCGCTGCGGCCACAGCTGGGCGGCGCGGCCCTTTGCCCAGCGGCGCTCAACGTAGCGCGGTCGCGGGGCGGCACCGCCCGCTCCCCCGCCGCCGCCGCCGCCGCCACCACCGCCCCCGCCGCCACCGGCCGCCCCCGCCGCGTCGCCGCCCACAAAAGCCATGGCAGCGGCGTAGTCGTCCACCGCCGGGAGCACCCGCCGCACCACGTCCGCCTCCTCCCAAAACAGCACCGCCGCGAGCCCCGGGAAGGGCTCGGGGCACGCGCCTACCAGGTCCGCAACGTACGCGGCCACGTCGGCGGCAGCGGCGCCGCCAGGGGGCACCCCCACCACCAGCGCCGCCGGCACAATGGCGGCGGTCGGGTCGTCGGCGCTGTCGAGCGCATCCGCCGCGCCAACGCGGCGGGAGAGGGCCGGCTGGGTGGCGGGCGCAGCGAGCGCCAGCCGCAGCGTCCGCGCGTCGAGGGCGGGCGCGGAGCGGGCGAGCGCCCCAAACGGCGCCGCCGTGGTGCGGTCGCCATCAGAGAGCGCGGCGCCCACGTGGGTGGGCGTGATGTCCAGGCCGAGGAGTGGGCCCCGGCGGGGGAGGCGCGCTCGTAACGCCGCAACGGACGAAACGGCAAGACCGCGGAGGGCGGGAGGGAGAGCAGAGGCGGCCATCACCAGAGCAGGCGGGGGGAGGAGTCAGCCGTGGACGGAGGGTGGGGGGGGGGCGGAGCGGGACAGGCAGGATGACAAAACTCGGTATCACGAGGGTGGTCATGGGTATGGAGCCTGGACTGCGTCCGTAGGCAGCCAAAGACCCGCATCGTTGGTTGCAGAGCTGCATCCAAGGTCGTCGTGGTACCGACGCCCTTCATGATCCGCAAGTTGGCTCAAAGTACAGATCGCAGCGACACTTGCGACAATGAATTGTCCAGTTCGTGTTGGAGCCCCTGGATACGATACATTATACTACCGAAATTTGCGATCCCGTTTAGGTACGTTTCTACTCGCCTTGCGCACACAGTGGCACACGCCTGACACAAGTGACCAGACGGTAGGTCGTCATGGCACAGAACGCTTCATCGGGGGCATGCGCGTGACGTGCCGGCATTCGGTGGCCAGATCTCAATGGCAGCCCTACGAAGCGGACCCAGCAGGCCAGTTATGGTGCAGCCTTGGGCGACGCGTCTCCGAGAGCTGGATCTGTTGACCTCCTTTACCTCCTCCCACCCGGGCTTGCTCGTTCATTGCAGACCTAGGAGACCGCCCTGAGCGGGAGGAGAGTGCGGAGGGGCTTAGCGTGGGGTTGGCGTCCATTCTCTTCCAGCATTGGCCTGGCCACCGTATTGCGGCGTTGACTCGATGCTCCACGCTGTATGGGACGCTGAACTCATCCCGGCGGCACACCCTCCCTATCGAGACCCGCGCCTGCTGTCCCTTCGTGCGCTCCTTGTTGCCTTTACAGCTGTCGGCAGCCATTCCCACCGCCACAGCCGCTGTGATTGGTGATCCGCCCCGATGGAAGCGCCACCTTGGCGCGCGCCCCGACCCCCGAGCCTCGCCCCGCCGCCTCGCGCTGCCGCCGCAGCGTGGCCGGCGTCGACGCGGCGGCGGCCTCTCCGCGCGGCCGCCCGCGCCCACAATACGCACGGCCGGCGCGTCGGCCGACGGCCGCGCCGGGTGTGGGAGGCCCGCGGCCTTGCACGGGCCTGGCATCCACAGGGTAACAGGGTGGCCAGCAACACGTACAGCGCCATGGCCGCGCCGCGTCCGTGCGGGGCCGTACCGCCGCTGCTCCCTGTTGGAGGGGGGGCGCCTGTTGCGGGTGTCGTGCGAGGCTGCTCGCCGGCCGCGGCGGCGGCGCCGCGGCCACGCACCCAGCATGCGGGAATCTCAGGGGCTCAGTTGGCGCGGGCGGGCGGGCGGGCGGGTGGGCGGGCGGGCGGGTGGGCGGGCGGGTGGGTGGGCGGGTGTGGCAGCGCTGCTGGGCATTGCGGCGGCGGGACCTCGCCGCCTGCGGTGGAGCCGGCGGCCGGAGCTTATAAGGAGCGCCCTCCGGTCATGCCCAGCGCGCTTCTCTCCATCCAACACAGACGCATCTCTTCCACACCTACCAACCCGAGCAGCCCTTCCTCCCCGGCTTCTCTCCACCCTCTCGTCGCTCCCCGCCCCCCCCACCCCTCCGCCCTCTACCCCTTCCTCGCTACACGATGGCACGCGGGCGCCTGCTGACCGCCCTGGCCGCGACGGCCGCCGCGGTGGCGGTGGTCATGGCGGCGACGGCGGTCACGGCGGAGGACCGGACCGACCTTGTGGTGGAGGACAGCAGCCGCGACCGCCCGCTGGCGACCGCCGGTGGCCCCCGCGGCGGCGGCCGCCGGAGCGGCGGCGGCCGCCGGGGCCGCATCGTCGGCGGCCGCGAGGTCAGTGCGCTGGACCGGGACAATGGCGCCGAGTTCATGAGCACCCTCTACACCCCATGGGGCGGCATGTACTGTGGCGCCGTCCTCATTGGCTTTAACCACGTCCTCACCCGCGCCGGCTGCTACGTGCAGACCGGCGACATTGTGCGCGTGGGTGGCGTGCGCCTCTTTGAAGGCGTGGAGCTGAAGGTGACCCGCGTGACCAACCACCCCCAGTACGACCCCAACGGGGACCTGAATGACATTGCGGTGCTCAAGGTGTCGGGCCCGGGCGAGGCGGCCATGGTCGCCGCGGGTGCGGTACCCATCCGCATGATGTCGACGCTCGGCACGCCGCACGGCTTTTTCATCACCGGGTATGGTGCGGTGGACAAGAAGGCGCGGACGGCGGGGAGCCTGCAGCTGAAGCGCGGGTACCAGCCGCTGAACAAGTGGTCGACGTGCAAGGAGATCCTCCGCCTTGTCAAGCTCTCTGACGGCCGCACCCTCCCGGTGAACGAGGCCAGCCAGCTGTGCACCAACTACCAGAGCACCCAGTCGGGCGCCCTGTGCGAGCGCGACGTTGGTGGCCCGATGTACCGCGCCGGCTACACCCGCGTGAACGGCAAGTGGGTCAAGATCTACCTGCTGTATGGCATCTCTTCGTACTGGGTCGGCACTACGACCGAGCGGTGCCCGCAGGGGTTGCCCAACGTGGGCACCAGCGTGCCGCACTTCTACAACTGGATCCGTGCCAACATGAACTAGGCGGTGACGGGGCAAGAGGGGAGGGGAGGAGAGGGCCGACCACTGGCGCCAGTGGCACGGCAGCTGCCTATTATTTTTGGCAAATATTTAATTTAATATTCTTCTTGTTGTATTGTTCTTGCACGTCTCGTCTCGTCGACTGCATGCTGCACGGTCCAAGTGAGGTGGACCCGTACGCAGCGGACTTTCTCGTGTGGGGAAGGCGCGTTGCTCCTGCTTGAAACACGCCCGTACAGCAGCCCAAGGCTCCACACTGACAATGTCCCGAGGCAAAAGAAAACAGTCGGCCCCACAGGCGAGCTGTCCACTCGGTGCCTTGATGGACCATGCTCATGCGTTCCACTCGAGACCCGACCCGCATCCTTCATCCTAACGGGTATCGCCCGAACAGCCATTGTCTGGCACTAGCACGCCCACGGCAGGCACTCACAGCCCCGGCCACGCCGCGTGGCCTTCCCACCTCCCCGACCCGGTGCTGTCCACGAGCGAACGGTCCGGCTGCCACCGCCCGCAGCGCCACTGCGGGGCCACGTCACAGCGGCGGCGGCGCGCCGTCCAAGGCCCACGAGCCGCGGCCATTCCCGCCCTCCGCCCCTACCACCTACACCTGGTCGCGTGCATGTCTTTGCGCTGCCGCCCGCATCCGCAGTGACGCACTCATCGAGCTGTTGCGCGGTGTGGATGCCATTGCCAGGTAAGGAGAGTGCGCAGCACTGCCAAACGGGTGGCTCATGTACGAGGACGCCCGCACGCCCGTTTCGTCCTCCTCATCCGAAGCGGCGTCCAGGTCAGCGTCGTCGTCGTCCCCGTCCGAGGCGCCTGGCAGCCCGATGGGACGCGAGCTCGGCGATACGCCCGAACCCAGCGGCTGGGTGGCAACGCCGCCATCGGTCGTGCCCAACACGGGCTCCGGGGCACCGCCATAACTGACGACTGCCTCCACGGCGCCAACGACGGCCGTTTCCACGACGCCCGGCGCCGCTTCGCGGACACGGCGGCGGGAGTGGAACTCGGCCATCAGCTGCGTGGCGTTGTACGTGAGGGTGCCCGTGACGAGGAGTACAAAGCCCGCCGCTTGGAGGAAGGAGTAGGGCGTCCAGCGCTCACCAAATCCGCCCTTGGTCACAAAGTAAAACAGGAAGAGGTCAATCACCCACACGCACAGCGTGCGGAGTGTCTCGAGGATGACCCGGTGAACGGCCGACAGAGACTGAGTCACCTGCATGCCGCACACGTTGTAGGCAAGCATGGCCGTCATGTCGCCCAGCAGCACCAACGCCACTTTCCACGAGTGGGCACACATATACACCGAATCCAGCGACTCCTCCAGCCGCCCGTGGTCGCGGCCAGGGAGGAAGTAGGCAAGCGGTAGCACCCACAGCACGCAGTGTGCAACGCCAAACAGGCCCTCCCATGCTACCACACGGATGGAAGACATGTGCAGGTTCTGCAGCAGGTACTCCTCCAACACCACCTGCGACGCCTGCAGCACCTGGCCCGCAATGATGATGATGACCCCAAACTTGATGTCCGCCTTGGACGTGGGGCTCTCCTCGCTCATAATGTTCGCCGTTCCCACCAGCGCAATGCCGGTGATGGCCAGGCCAATGCCCGCCCAGTTGTACTTGTCCAGCCGCCGCCCGAGGAAGAGGATGGACAGCAGCGCCGCAAAGATGAGCTGTGCACCCCGCAGCATCTGGTACACTGACACGGTGGTGTACAGGAGACCCGTGGTGCCACACGCGGTGGCAAACAGGTCAAAGAGCGTCGGCACGTTGATGACCCATACCGACTCTGTCCACGGGACGGCCTGCTGGGTGGCGTCGGCAGACACATCCACGCCCGCCCCACTGCCATTGACCGACGACACGACCCCCCCCTTCAGCGGCTCCGTCTCGGCCGCAGTCCCTGCGGGCCGGCGGGGCTTACGCTTGGGGAGGTCCAAGAGGATACAGAAGGACATTCCCACAAACATCTGGGGAGCACGGCGAGCACCCAGCGGTCACTCCAAACGCCACCGGCAGGACAGCACAACACAGAGAGGGCGGAAACGAGGACAGACCGTCAGCAGCAGCCAACACCGCATTACGGGGTGACCTCATGGCCACCTGCGGGGGCACCCAGCCGTCGCCAGGCAACCCCAAGAATGGGTTGACAGAGGGGCCAGCCGCGCGCCACGACCGCCAATCCCCACGAAGACCACAGCACCAGGAGCCCCACCTCAGCATCCACCGCCAGCAGGTGCCACGGCCGGCAGCGCCCGACGCAAAAGGAAACGCCCCGCCGTCCGGTCACCAACAGAAGCGATGTCATCGTGGTCGCTTCCCACAAAACCCCCCAAAAAACAGGAGCGGGGGGAAAACGTACCGCGAGCACCTGGAACCAGGGCTTCTCAAACTTGGCAACCTTCCCGTACCGGTTGGCCCCCTCGGCATAGTAGATGAGCTTGGCAAACAGGGAGCAGAGGGTGCCAAACGTCAGCAGCCCGGCAATGGCGGTGAAGCGCGACATGGCGGCAGGCAGCAGCGGGGGCCACCGGTCGCGGGTTGCGTAGCGGGGGGGGAGGAGGTCGAGAGGGACGGTAGCACGGCGGGGGGGCAAGAGGACGACGGCTGGCGCGTGCGCCAGCGTCACGACACCAAGCGCGCCGGCGTCACGACACCAGGCGCGCGGCGGTGGCGGCGTTCTGGCCAAGGCCGCGGTCACCGAGCGGGCTCGCCACCACGCGGGAGGGGGGACACTCTGACAGAGCCTGGCAGCGCGCCGCGCGGCGGCCCGGCGGGCCGCGACCCTCGCATGCGCCGCCGATCGGGGCGATCCCCGCGCGGGGCACCAAATTGGGCATCGGAGATTGCCGTCGTCGCCCGCGCTGCCACTGCCGCTCGGGCGGGCGGCCGGCCCGCCGCCAGGCCCGCCGCCAGGCCCCGCGGGCTCGCCCACTGGCGAGGCGGACAAGCGGTGGTGGCCAATCGCGTCGCCCGTCGCCGCGCCGTGGCGGCGGGCCACGGGCCAACCAGGGGTGGGGATCACAGCGCAAGAAAAAACAACAAAAAAAAAACGGGGGAGGAAACAATGTCAATCGGCGACGGCGGCGCCCGGCCGGCGCCCCGCCCGAACGTGGCGCCGCCACCCCGCGCACGTCCCGTCTCTCTCGCTGTACAGGGCGCGCAGCAGCAGGGGCAACGGAGCGGACAGGCCGAAAGAAAAACCAAGGGAAGGAAGCGGCCCGCTCCACCTCACCCGGCGGGAGGCACCACACCGTGCACGCCAGCGTCGCCATCCCCGCAGGTCAGCGCAGGGGGGGGCATGGGGACGGGCGCGGGGGCGCGCGCGGGGATGGCTACCTTTTGCGCGCCCGCGACGCGGCCGCCGACCGGCGGCTGCGCGCGACCGCCCGGTCGGGCTCGCGCGCCCAGGCGGGCGTCGGGAAGCTGTCGGCGGTGCGGTCATTGTGGAGGTAGCACCAGTGCTTGGTGTCCGGGTCGTACCGCACCGGCGCGTCGTCCTCATAGTGGAGGCGGTCCAGGGCGCCGCTGACCACCCCGTTGAGCTGCGAAAAGGTCGCCCCGTCGCGCAGGTACTGGCTGTCGCGGAGCAGGTCACAAATGTCGGCGCGCGTGCCGCGGCCGTGGACGAGCCGGCTCGCCGCGTCCCGCACGATGCACAGGATGGTCACGTGGCTGGGCCGCTCGTTGCGCAGCAGCGCATGCTCCCGCGGCCGCCCCCCGTCGAGGGCGGGCCCCCGCTTGAGCGGCGACACCACCGAGTTGCCCCACGGGTTGATAAACGTGAAGGAGCGCTCGGGCATCTGGTAGCGCTGCGTCTCCTGCGCGCGAAAGTGCATGACGCGGCGCCAGCGCGCCGCGTCCCAGTCCGCGTGGCCCCCACCCGCGGGGATGGCCGGCACCGCCAGGGGCATGTCCCCGCCGCCGCGGCCAGCGTCGCCGCCGCCGACGCCGCCGCGGAGGCCGCGGCTGCCAAAGTAGGTGCCCCGCCCGCCGGCGACGCCGCCGCCGCCCGCGGCGCCCAGCGCGAGGCCGCCCACCACCCCGTCGGCGCCGCCGCTCATAATGTCGGCGCCCGCGTCCGCGTCGCCGGCGGCCCCGTCCGCAGAGGCGGCCGCCAGAGACGCGCTCCGGATGGCCGCCGCCGCCGCGGGCACCTCCCCGAGCGGCACCGGCGCCTTGAGCGCGCGCACCCGCCGGACCAGCGTGTTGTGATACTCGGCGAGGCTGGCCAGCGCGTGCCGCCGCGCGAGCAGCGTCACCCGCACCCGCCACCGGCGGACGCGCGGGTGCGTCAGGCCCGCCGCGACGGCCGCCCACGCGTCATCCCGCGACGCGCCGCCGGCGCGGAGGGTGGCGCCCGACAGGATGTCGGCGGCCAGCCGGTTCTGGTCCTCCCGCCCGAGCTCGGGCGGCAGGTAGCACCGCAGGGCGGCGCGCTCCTCGGGCGACAGCCGCGACCGCCACACGTGCGCGTTGAGGATGGCGTCGGGGGTGACGCCGAGCGCGGCGAGCGCGCCAACCTGCCCCACGTAATTCTCCAGCGGGTTGGCCGTGTACTCATCGCCCGACGAGTCGCCCCCGCCGCCGCCGCCGCCGCCGCCACCGCCGCCACCGCCGCCGCCGCCGCCGCCGCCACCGCCGCCACCACCCGCTGCGCCACCCGCAACGGTCGCACCCGGCCCCGCAGAGCCCGCCCCCCCCCCGGCAGGCCTGCCCGCCCCCCCCCCCCAGCGCCCTGCGCGCCGCCACCGCCGGTGCCCCCACCGGCGGCGCCGCCGCCTCCCCGCTTGACGCCCGCCGCGGCCGCCGGCCCGCCCGGCACGTACGCGCTGCGGCCCGTCGACGCGTCCCGCGCCGCCGCCCCCCGCCCGCGCCCCCGCCCGCGCCCGCGCCCGCGCCCGACGCCGCCGCCGCGCGGCGACGCGCCGGCGGCGCCGCCGCAGCCGCCGCGGCGGCCGCGGCCCCGGCCCGACGCGGTCGTCAACGGTGGTGGCGGCGGCGGCGGCGGCGGCAGCGGCGGCAGCGGCGGCGGCGGCGGCGGCGGCGGCGGCGGCGGCAGCAGCGGCGGCGGCGACGACGCCCCGTCCCGCCGCCGCTGCCAGTGGCCGCTACCCCCCGCGAGCGGCAGCGGCGGGGACGCGTCGGCCGCCCGCCGGCCGTCGGGCGACCCGTCGGCGGCGGCGCCGCCGCTGCCGCGGCCGCGGCGCTTCTTGCGCGGGCCCGCGGCGGCGGCAGTGGCGCCGCGGCCGCGGGCCACCGGCCGCGGCGAGCCGCCACTGTCGCCGTCGGTGGAGCGGTCGCGGCGGCGGCGGCCGCCCCCATCCCGGCCGTCGGCCGGGAGGCCACGCCCACGGCCGTCACCGTCGCCGCCATCGTCGACGGCGGCGTCGGCCCTGCCGCCGCGGCGGCCGCCGCCCCCACCGTCGTCCTCTTCCGCATCCTCGGGGGTGCTGTCAAACAGCCCGTCATCCGCGTCGCCCATCCCGTCCCCGTCCACCAGGCCCCCATCGTCGTCATCGTCGTCGTCGCCGTCGCCGCCACCATCCTCGTCACTGTCGCGCTCACTCCCGCCGCGCCGGCGGTGGTGGTCGCGGCCCGCCGGGCGGGAGCCGCCACGCCGTCGGTCGTCGCCGCTGGCGTCACCCCCCTCCACCCCACTGTCCGAGGCGGTGGACGACCGGGAGGAGCGGCCGCCGCGCGCCGGCGGCGGCGAGTCCCACCGGCGCCCCCCCGACCGGCCGTGGCGGTCGTAGCTCCCCCCGTCGTCGGCCGCATCCATGGCGCGCGCACGCCCGCGGCCGCGGCGGTCGTCCACATCATCCTCCCGGTCCGACGAGGAGCGGGACCCCCCCCGGCGGCGGCGGCCGCCGCCGCGGCGCGCCAGCGGGCGGTGGTGCCCCCCCCCACCCCCGTACCCGCCGCCCCCGCCGCCGCCCACGCCCGCCGGCTCGTCACCGCTCAGCTCCGCCTCCTCCTCTGCCTCCCAGCCGTCGCTGCCGCCCGCGGCGCGCGCGCGGGGCGCGGCGGCGGTGCCCCCCCCCCCCCCCCGCCGCGCCGCCGCGCGCTCCAGGCCGTGGATCGGCCCCGTCCAGCCCGCCGGCGGGCCGCCGTCAGAGCCGCCGCCATTGGACGCGGCGATGTCCGCCTCGTCGCCCTCAAACTCGTCCGAGCTGATATCCCGGCCGAGGCGGCGGCTGCCGCGGCGGCGGCGGCGGCCGCGCGCCGACGACGGCCGCCGCGGCCGGGGGGAGATCCCCCCGCCAGGCCCCTCCACCCCACCCGCCATGCCGCCGCCGCCGCCGCTGCTGCCGCGGCCGCTGTCACCGGTACCGCCGCCGCCGTCGCCGTCGCCGCCGCCGCTGCCGCCACCGCCGCGGCCGTGGCCGCCGCCGCCGCCGCCGCCGCCGCCGCCGCCGCGGCCGCCGCCACCGCTGCGCGCGCCATAGCCCCCATCCCCGCTGCTGATGTCGCCGTCCACGTCCGACATGGGCCGCGAGGAGGACGACATGGCGCCGACGCGACCCGCCCGCCGGGCGCGGGCACTGGGGGGACCCGCGGCAGAGGCGGCCGCCACCGCGGTGGCCAGGACGCGCGCGCCCGGCTCGGACTTCGCCAGAGTGACGCGCCGCGCACACGTGTTACCCGTGTGACCACTCCCTGTGACCTGGCAGCCTGTAAAGTGGCACCCCTATATGAAAACCAGAATTGGGACGCACATCGATCGTGATGAAAGCGTTACAAGTACGCGTGGGATTGAGACAAGTATTGCCGTTGTCCCAGTCGGGTCAACACGCACCTTCCCCAACAGACAAGCTCCCGTCCGCAGCCCGTGCCTGCTCGCCAGCAACCGTAGGCAAGCACACGACCACAGGCTGCTTGGACCCTAGAAAAAGACAAAACAGCACGCCTCAACGCCATACATGCAACACGCCACGGTCCGCTCCTGCCTCTAACCCCACCCCCACCCCCAATGCCAATTTCTACTCCCCCAGCTAACCCCCGCGCGGCCCGCCTGCGGCGTCACCGCCGCCTCACAATGGCCGGTCCTTTTGCGGGTTGCCCCGTGGGTACCCCGCCGGCGTCGGCCGCACCTTTTCCACCACCACAATCGCGCGGGCGCGGTCCCCCCCCCGCCCTCCCGCCCGCGGCGGCAGCGCCGTGCTGCCGTCGACGGGCGTCACCGCCCGGAGGGCGCCGCCACACACCCGCACCGCGGTGGCGGCGGCGGCCACCTCGGGGCTGCCCGGCCCAACGGGCACCACAACCCCGCCCCCTGCAGCCGCCGCCGCCGTCGCCGCCGCCGCCGTGGCGTCGCCGCCGCCCACGCCCAGCGGTGCCCCCCCTCCTCCCCCCGCGCGCGCGCCCCGCAGCCCCGCCGCGTCCGCCTCGAGCGCCTTTTGCGCGAGCAGCACCCCCCCTACGCGGAGCAGCGGGAGGCCCAGCTCCGCGAGCACCCGCAGCTCCGCCACCGCCCGCGCCGTCACCGCGTCGTACGCGCCGCGGTGCGGCGAGGCGGGCGCGCCGAGCGCCTCGGCACGACCCCACAGCGGCGTCACGTTGGGGAGGCCCAGCGCGGCGGCGGCGGCGGCGTGCCAGCGCGTTTTTTTCCGCACGCAGTCGTTGAGGGTGACGGCCCAGTGGGGGCGCGCGATCGCCAGCACCAGGCCGGGGAAGCCGCCGCCAGAGCCGAGGTCCAGCACCCGCAGCGGCGGCGCGCCGCCGCCGCCGCCGCCACCGCCATCGCCACCGCCGCCGCCACCGCCGCCACCGCCGCCGCGTCTTTGCGCCGACGACGCGGCCGCGGCGAGGTCATCGAGCGCCGGCAGCAGCGACAGCGCGTCGGCAATGTGCTTGGACGCCACGCCGTCTGCGTCACGGACGGCGGTGAGGTTGGTAGAGCCGTTGGCCTCGAGCAGCAAGGCGGTGAGCGCGTCAAAGCGGGCGGCCGTGCCCTCCGGCAGGGGGGTGGGCAGCGCCGCCATGGCCGCGGCCAGCGCGGCACGGCCAGCGCCGGGGGGGTCTGCCGCCGGCACCGCTTCTGGGAGGGACGCCCGCGCCGTTGGGGCGGGGGGGGGGCGGCACGGACGTGCCGGCCTCGGCGGGGGGGGGACGCCGCCGCCACCGCCGCCGCCCCGCCGGGGGGGGCGGCCGGGGGACGCCGCCCGCAGCAGCGTCGCCATACCGCGGCACTACCCAAGGCGGACAGGGGTGCGCGAGGCACCAGGAAGGCGGCCATGGTGGTGAAGAGCTCGGGAGGAAAGGATGGGGTGATGGCAGAGGCGGAGCGCCGGCGATGCAGAGTCGTCGTTCTCCGTCCCCGCGATGGAGGCAGGCAGCCCCGCGGGTGTGAACGATGATAGAGTGGGCAGATCCCAGACGCGGCCGAGTCCCATTGAAGACGGCGGGCCCGAAGCTTCACAAGAAGATGCCAAAAATGGATAATTAGACTCGTTGAAAACAACAAAAATCGAAAGAGAAAGACAATAACGACGAAAAAGCATGCACGAAGACAAGCCAGGAAACACACGGTGACTGCGGGCGACCCAAGGCACGGGCGGGCTCCCCCCATCTCTCCTCTCCCTCTCCCCCCCACCTACCCCCCCACATCCCCGCCATCATCCAGTTCGTCGCCCCGAAGAAGATGGGTCACCCCGCCCCGCCGCCGGCGACGCCATGTCCGCGGGGTCATTAAGGATCGAGTCAATGTCAAAGCCAAAGTCTTCCTGCGCAAAGTCCGAGCCGAGGTCCGTCGGCGGCGGCCGCCGCTCCACGGCGGGTCCCCGCGGCTCCTCCCGCTGCGCCATGGCGGCGGCGGTGAGGCTCGCACCAAAGGCGCCGCCAATGCCGGGCGGCCGCGCGTCCGACATTGTCCGCCGGTGCGGCGCACCCAGCGGCGGCCGTGACAGCGAGCTGGACGGCCCGCCCAGCGACGCGTGTCCGCCGCCGTGGCCGAGGTGGTGATGCGGCTGCTGCAGCGGCGGCAGCTGCAATGCAGAGGCGGACGACGAGTGCGGCGACCGCGGCGGCAGCGGCGGCGGCAGCGGCTTGGCGGGGTGAAACTCCCGACCCCGCGCCGCGGCCGACAACAGCAGGGAAGAGGACGCACGGGAGGCGGCCTCACGCGCATGCGCAAGCCCAACCGCATGGCTCCCGTCGTCGGGGGCGTCGCCAATGACGCCCACCGCAGACCCCGACCCGGTGCTCGCACCCCCAACGGTGCTGCTGCCACTGCCGCCAAAGCGGTTGCTCAGCGGCGTGGCCATCGAGCCGTACGCAGGCGAAGAGGCGGACAGGCCGGGCGACTGGGTGCCTGCACCGCTTGAAGGCAGCCGAGAAGGGGAAAAGGTAGGGCTGCTGGCCCCACTGCTGCCGCCCACGGCCTCTGGTGACGCAGTCCACCGCCCGCCGCCACCGCCACCGCCGCCCATGAAGCGGGAGAAACCGCTGCTCCCAGCGCCACCCGTCGATGCTCCACCCACACCCGCAGACGCGGCAGCAGTGATGTTCCCAAAGCTGCTATTCCGCGGCGCTTTCAGTCCGCTTCCTCGGACGCCGCCGTTCGGGTGGCTGCCAAGCCCCCCTGGCTGGAGCGGCGGCACCAGAGATGACGGCAAGCCCGACCCGCTGGACGAACCGCCACGACCACCGAAAAGAGGAGGCGTCGCCGACGTCGCGGGCAAGTCACCAGCCAAACTGCTTGGAGTAGGAAAGCCTTGCGCTGAGCGGCGCTGTACCCGGTGCAGCAGGTCCACAGACGTCGCCTCCAGCAGACTGTGGCAGTGCACACAGCGCAACATAGCCCCGTCGCCGAAAGCCAGAAAATAGTGATCACAGCCTGGCAGCAGGGACACAAAAGATGACGAAGCTTCGACGAGCGCCCGGTCCACCGTCGGGTGGCCAACCTCGCCACGCCCACTCAGCTCGCCCATACTCAGTGATTGGTGCAACGGGCGCACGCTGCGCATGCCAGGGGCCGACCCTGGGGGCGGCACCGACGGGATGAGGGGCATGCCCATTTGACCACCAAAAAAGCCGGGGGTGGAGCCAACGCTCAGACCAGGTAAGCCTGACACAATCCCAGAAGATGTCGAAAAGGAGGTGCCCGACAAGGGCGGGAATGCCCGCCCATTGACTTGCTGTTGCTGCTGCTGCTGCTGCTGCGGTGGCGGAGGCGGGGGTGGCGGCGGGTGCGACGGCGGCGGCAGAGGAATAATCGGCTGCGACAGCTGCGACGTCTGCTGAGATGGGTGACGCTGATTAAATGCCGCCACTGCCGCTGTCCTCGTCGCCATCGCCGCGGCCAGAGCGTGCTGACGGTGATGTGGGTGGAAGTGCTGCCGCTGATGCACCAACGGGGGCGCCTGCGGCGCAGGCGTCGAAACAAAAGGAGGCGCAGGCGCCGACCGGGGACGCGTCGTCGGCGATGGCGGCACGTACGGTGTTGCACTCAGTGACAGGGCGGCGGTCCGCGACGGAGGTGCCAAGGGGCGCCCAGCCAGCGCAGGCAGCGGGAAAGTAGGAGGAACAGACGGTGGCACCGGGCTACCCGAAACAACCGCAGGACGAAATGCAGGGGGCACAGGCGAAGAACTGGATACCGGGGGGGGCTTGATGCCGGGAGGCTGCAGCACGTGAAACGCAGACCGCTTCTTGGATGCACTCAATGGAAGAGAAGACGGCGGCAAGCTGCTGGGGCCTGCCGGCAGGCCACTGGCACCATGTCCCCCACCAGCCATAGGCTTGCGGTCCGCGAGGGGCAAAGCGACCACCTTGTTTGCCACGGAGCCCTTGGTACTAGGCGAGCTACCCGGGCCGTGCACAGAGGCGGCGGCGTCCCCCCCCGACCCTGCACCTGGGCGTCCTGGGCGAGCTGGGGACACGACACCGGCGGTGTGGCCCTTGCGAGACGATTCGGAAGAGGTCGCGTAAGTCTTTCCGGTGCCCCGCGCACCGTCGTCGGCACCGCTGTGGCCAGACGCCGAGTGCAGTGACCCAGTCACCGACCTGCGACCAGATCCCGTGCCAGGCGACCTCCGCGGTCGGATGAGCGCAGCCGCTGACTCCTTGGCTGCCTCCACCTCGTCCAGTACCAGCTGCTGCTCGGCAACTTGCAACCGTTCCAAGTCGGCGGTGGCCGCCGCGAGCGCCGCTTCGCTCGCCGCCGCATCCATCTCCTCGAGGAAGACTGCTGGGAGCAGCGCACCAGCATCGCTGGGGTCTGCCACAGTCTCTGACCCGCCCTTTCCCATGTCGCCAAGCGAAGGCGCCGTACCACCCTTGGCCCGCTTCTTGCGTCGGTTCTTGCGGTCGACCACGCTCTCTGCAAGCGCATCGACAGACACCTTCTGCTTGCCAGCAGACAACGGCGACGTTGCACCAGATACCGACGCCGGCGAGGACGTCAGGAACGAACGGCGATATGACGATATCGCCGCCGCCAAAGAGGGCGCGTCGACATGTACCGCAGAGGACGACAAGACAGCCCTGCCAATGACCGCCAGCTCACCGGCCTGCAGTCGAAGCCGCTGGGCAAGCTCCATGAGCCGATCATCAAACTGGGACGCCTTGCGCACTAGCTTGACCAGCTTCTCCCCGTCCGGCCAGCTCCAAGCACTCAATGCCGCGGGCGTTGGCGTCAATGCTGACAGCGGAACGTCTGTCGCGTGCTGCGCTGCGTCCGAGCCGGCCTGCAAAGTGCCTCCTGCGCCATCTGCGCTCGCGTCCGCACTGGCAGACCCACCCGCGCCAGCGCCATCGCCCTCCACGCAAGCCGCACGCCATGCGTCCAACACGCGTTGCGCGTCCTCACTCGCAGCGGTCATCAAGTCGCGCGTGTGAATCTCCTTTGCCACCGCGTCGGCGTGAGAGCGGGCAATCTCCGCTTCATGGAACAAGCCCAAGTCATTGAGACGGCCGCGAACAGCCAGCAGACGGGAAACGTCGTTTGCGTCTCGAGCCGCCGCCAGCTCTGTAACCATCGCAGACTGCTCCCGCAGCTGGTCTGCACGTGAAGCGGCCGCCGCAATGTCTTCTGAAAGTGCCGCTACGTGCAGGCTACGCGCCGACGACAGCGCAGTCTCCAACGAGGGTAGGTCCGCAGGACCCACCGCCCGGGATTGAGCCTGTCGCAACCGCTTCCGAGCCGCTTTAACACCCTTCGTAAACGTGCGCCGCGCCGCTTCGATGCGACGGCGGGCCTTGGCGCCAGCGTCCCCAGGGCGAGCAAGCCGCTCCGCATTCTCCATAGCCGACTCCAATGTCGCCAGAGTACTCAACGGCTTATCAGCGCCACGTGACTGAGACCCGTCGCTCACGCCGCTCGCACCACTCGTGTCCGTAGACTCGTATCGGGCGGCCGCTTCTTCCAGGGTTTTTACTGCCTGCAGCTCTGCATCCTCCGCCTCGGCAAGCCCCTGTGCCTCGACCAGTCGAGCCGTGGCGAGCACGTCAACGCGCTGCTCGGCCTCGGCCAGACGTTGCTCAAAGGTCTTCGTGCCGCTCTTTTGGCTGGATGAAGCACCAGAGCTGGCGGCGTCCGAGCTGTTGCAGATGCGGACAATGGCAGCGTCTTCGGCACCCAGTTGACGACATGTGTCCATCGCAGCTTGTGCATGCGACATGGCAGCTCGAAGTTCGTCCAGCCCAGCGTCGGTGCAGGCAGCCGTCAACTTGGACAGCGCCTCCTCCGCCCCAGCCAGGGCGGTAGATGCCGCTTGCGCAGCCGCAATGTCATCGTCCAGAGCACCCAGCGTCGCAGACGACCGGCGAGTGCGATTAATCGCTCGCACCAACGCCCGCGGTTCCCCACCCGCAAGGGCAGCAGAGACCGCCTCAGAGAGCAGCCGACGAGCAGACTCCCGCCGAGAGGCCGCCGCTGCAGCTGCCTTGGTCTCTTTGGCGCGACGCTCCTCCGCCGTTACTTGCGCAAGCACGGTGCGCGCGGTGTCCGCGTCAGCCAGCAATCGGCTCTCCGCCGCAGCTGCGCGCGCAGACGCGGGCGCAGCAGCGCTAGCAGAGGAACCAGCAGCGAGCTGCACCACCAGCTTGTTGGCATGCGCAATCGCTTCGGTGAGCGCGGCCGGCGAACGCGATGAAATGGCATCGTCCAGGCGCTCCCGCGCATCAAACGCCTCAGACTCTCGGCGGCGCTGCTCACGCACGCGGGCGCTGCCCTCGCGCTCGTCCTTGCTCTGCCCACGACGTCGCGTAGTCGACCGGGGGGCCCCGCCCACGCTGCTGCCGCTCACGCTAGCCCCGTCGTTGACGCCGTCGTCACGCAGCATGGATGAGCCGTCAGGGCCACACGCATAGGCAGCGGCGTCTGGCGGACGGAGACCGTTATCGCTGAGGCTCCCCTCCACGCTAGGCGTGGAAGGCAGAAGCGACTGGTCCAGGTCTGGCGTCCACACGGCCGGCACAGGCGGCACCAGAGGCATGCTTGTCGTCGCATAATGCACGTTGGTAGACACCGGGTGTTCGGGCTCCGCGTCAGGGGACTGCGGCAAAAAGTCGTCGCTCACAGACGCGAGGTCCTCGCTACCGCCGCCCGCCGTCTCGTGCGCAAGCAACGTCACAGACGCACTCACGAACGGGAAAGATCCAGCGTCCTCCAAGTGCGGCAACGGAATCTGCAGCAGCACATCCGTAGCAGAGACAGGCGGCGTCACTGCCAGATGCTGCTGCAGCGCAGCAGACATGCGCACCGGGTCGATGGCCAGGCTAATGCCGGTTGCTCGAGGGAAGAGCACACCCCGTGTGTCGGACATAGAACCGGGCACCATCGGGTTCATCGTTAATGATTGAACGGAAGAGCTGCCGCCAATGAGGGGAGACGGGGGCGGTGGCGGAAACGCACGGGCCACGTCGATAGCGAGGCTCAGCCGCACATTCACGTCGTCTTGAAAGGTTGCCGACCCGGGGGCGGGCATAGCAAACGAAGACAGCGCGGCGGACATGTATTGCGAGCTAGCGTCATAGTATGGCGGTTGGACCGCAAACGCAGCCGTCTCCAGCGCGGGACCCCCAGACAAAGTCGGCGCCGCATACATGGGGCTGGCCGCTCCCGAGTACGGCAGCAATGGTGGAAGCATGGTCGAGTCATGCTCGCTGGCCCCAGCGTCTTGCCGCAGCCGCTGCTGTTGCTGCTGTAGCTGCTGAAACTGCACTTGATGGTGCTGCTGCAGCTGAAGGTGTTCCAGCTGTGCGGGCGTCATCGCACCCATAGTGATGCTATCGATACCAAGGTCAAACCCCACGTATTGGCCAGGGGCATACAGCGCACTCCGCATGGGGCCATGCAACGGGTCAGCAGCGCACCCCATCACAGCCGGTGACGTGTACGCGGCGGCCGCTTCGCCAGCAGGCGACGCAGGTGCCGCAGGGCCAGCCCAACGAGCACCGCCCTCAGCCGCTGAGGTCGGAAACGTCTGGTACGCCAGCGCCGCACCTGGCCCACCAGGGTCAACGCCCGACGCACCAATGGGAACGGACGTGGCCCCGTCCGGCGCCGCCATCCTCGCCGAGGAGGTGCTCATCCCGTCCGACCGAGCCGCGTGACCCCGGCTCGGTTCCCCGCCACCACCGGGAGCAGGCCCAGTCGGGAAGGCAGCCAGCGTCTGGCTCTTACTCGCCTCGTCTTGCTGGCGGATCCGCTCCACCAGTCGACGAACAATGTCCCGGTTGCCATGGCCAGCTGCGTGAGTGACCAGGGTGCCGCCGCCACGAGCAGAGAGCTTGCTCTTTGGGTCCACGTATGCACCATGATCAAGCAACGCGTGTGCGCACGATGGGTGCGCGTTCAGAACCGCAAAGTCCAGGGCGGTCCACAGCTTGGCCGTCCGCGAGTTGACGTCAGCCCCATGCGCCAGCAACAGCTCCACAACTTCGGTGTGGCCCTTGGACGCAGCCAAGTGCAAGGGAGTTAGAGTGTCCTCAACGTCCGCGTCCTTGTTGATCATCACCTTGATGTTGGCGCGGCAGTCTGTGGGCGCGTTCGCGTCGAGTAGGACGCGCACCACTTCAGCCGAGCCGTCGTCCGCAGCAATGAGCAGCAGCGGGTTTCGGAAGCAGTTGACCTCCGCACCTGCCTGCACAAGCAGTTGCACTACCCGCGCATGCCGGCCTTGTACCGCGTAATGGATGGGGGTGACGCCAGAGCTCGTGGAAGCATCCACGTTGGCACCCGCCCCGATAAGGCTCTCGGCACACTCCTCGTGGCCATTGCTGGCCGCCAAGTGGAGGGGCGTGTACTTGCCATCGTCCTCGTTGTTAGGATCCGCTCCGTGCTGCAGCAGCAGCCGAACGATGCGGACGTAGCCCTTCTGCGCCGCCAGGCAAAGAGGCGTCTGCTTCTTAGCAGACTGGGCCCTCACAGGCGCGTGATGCGTCAGCAAGAGCCGCACAAGAGCAACATGCCCTCCAGAGGACGCGGCCAGGTGCAGTGCGGTGACGCCGTCCGCACAGCGCGCAGCTGCAGATGCACCTTCCATCAGCAGCGCCTGGCAGCAACCCAGATACCCCTTGTGAGCCGCCCAGGCGAGCGGCGTGAGCCGCTTACGGCCGTACGTTGCATCCAGCTCGGGACGGCAGCGAGCCACAAGCAGGCGAAGGCAGGACACCTTGCCCAGCTGCGCTGCCAGCACTACAGCCGGCAGTGAGCTCGGCGCCGCAGCGTCGGCTGTCGCTTGAGCCATTCCCGCAGAAGCAATCGCACGAGACGCGTCTGAAGTAGAAGCGGAGGCAGGAGGTGGGGGCATGGCCGCAGCACCGGGGTGCAGGAGGGCGGGCGCCTCAATCGCTGCACCACGTTGAGACCAGGTCATGGCCTCCAGCAGCACGGCGAGGCAGTGGGCGTGGCCGAGCCGCACGGCGCGGCCAAGCTTCGCAGCCAACGCCGCACGGCTGTCGCCGAGGTGGCCCCCACCGCCGCAGTAGTCGCAAGGAGGGTCCGATGGAGGAGGTGGTGGCGCGGCTGGGCGGCCCAACCGAGAGTGGTCGGACCCTGGAGCCAAAAAAGGGATCGCACCAGCTCCCCTCACATTGGACCGACCCTCCGCCGACGTGTGGGTCGAGGCGTCCGCAGCACCCAGAACGGGGTCGACAGGGTAGCCCCCCGCAAATCGTTGCTCAGATGCCCGCGTCGCAGCGACGGACGACCCCGTCGTCGAGCTCGAAGGCCTCCTGGCTCTCCGTGCTGGCGGCCGCCCGTCCCGCAATGGACGATCCTCCGTGCACAGCACACAGTGACACGACGGTGGCGGGAGTGGGATAAGGTCGCCGTCCGAGTCCTCCTCTTCCTCCTCCTCGTCATCGTCATCGTCATCCTCGTCCTCTTCATCAAGGCCGCTGCTACCGGGTACCCGCATGTCCGCAGCCCGCTCCAGCCGGCCGTCGCAGTCGGAGCATCCCGTGCAGACAGCTGCAGCGTCCGCCTCCAGGGGGGAAGCGCTCCCCAGCCGCATGTCCCCGGGCTCTGAAGCGCTGCTGCCACTAGAAGAGGAAGACTCGGAAGGTGGTGGGGCAGACCCGCCGCACTCCCCTGTCTTAGGCGAATCCGAAATCCGCATCCGCTGGGTTGTCCGCGCCAGTCCCGCCACCGACCGGCCGCCACCGCCGCCGCCAGGAGAGTGTTGATGGTGATGGTGGTGGTGATGGTGGTGGTGGTGCGCGCGACCGCTAGACTCCAAGTGCGAGTGGGACCCCGCCTCCCCCAAAGGTCCCGCGTCCGCCAGAGGCTGTGGCTCCGTCCCAAAAAAACCCTGCAGAATGCCCCGAGCGCGCGTGCGCACGTCGGGCGATCCGTGTGTCATCAGCGCCTCTATCCGCTCCACGCCGTGCGCGTCCGCCACGTACGCCGCCATGCGATTGAGTGCTGACGCAGCGCCGCGCCGGTTGGCCGCCAAGTCGGCAGCCGTGACAGAGGCCGCGTCTGCCTCGCCCACAGCCAGGATGTTCCTGATGCCCTTCAGAGCGACGGCCGCGACGGTGGAACACCCTTTCCACAACACGTCAAGCTCCTTCGTGCAGTGGAGCAGACCGCACAGCGCGCGGACGCCCCCCAGCTCGGCCAACGTCGCAATTTGCCCAGAGTCCCGGTTGGCGGTGATGTTGTACAGGCCCCACGTGGCGTCTTCCCTGCACGCCGTGTCCTGGCACTCGACCAGCCTCAGCAGTGGGGGCAGGATGCCCGCGTCCAGCACATCTTTCACTTGGTGCGCCGACTCGGTGATGTTGGACACAATCCAGCAACACTCCTTCCGAATGCCTCGCTCGTGGGAGGAGAGCAGCTCTCGGAGACACGGCAACGCTGCACAGTCGATGATTACCTGTGTCTGGCGGTCGTCCCCGCACGCAATGTTGCCAATGACCTGCAGCGCTGCCGACTGCACGGCGGGGGGGACAGCAGAGAAGGGGACCGACACAGGCATCGGTACTGCGCCGGATCCTGCGTCTTCTGGCCACGTGGCCCCCGACGCACCGTGACCCTGGGACGTGGGTAATTGGGGTGCGTACGAAGGCGCCGCCACAGCCGTCTGCAGCAGCGCCACCAGGCGGGGCACCACCGCCGCGTCGAGGATGGCTTGAATGCGTTCGTTTTGGATGCCGTCGCCAAACAATTGGCACAGGCCAAGGCAAGTCTCCTTCAATACCTGCTCCCCAGACGGCGCTGCCAGCAGGTTGGCAAACACCGCAGCTGACTTTCTGACCTGCGCGTGCGCACAAACAGCAGAGAAAACCACAGTTGGGGGGGGGAACGCACGCGAGCATGGCACGCCGATAGACGAGTCAGTCATTCAACAATGGCACGCGCGGAGGAGACACGGCGACTGACAGGGGAGCGGCCACACGCAACGCCTGGGCCAATGCAGCCACCCAAGGCACCTACCTCCAGCAAAGACATGTCCGACGGGAGTCGGCCGGAGCAGTCGCCCAGGCTGTTTTGCAGCTGCAATGCCGCGTCGGAGGCCAAGGGTGATGGGTGCTCGGCCATTGCCTGCAGCAGCGGGAGAGCCCAGCAGAAACGGACGCGGTACAAGAGGCAAACGGTTAGTCAGCGGGTGCCCACGCAGTGTCGGAGACCCAACAGCTCAGCGCACAAGCCACCACACATCAGCACGGGATCGCGGCGGGGTACACTCGCCCCGAATCAGCCACACCGATGCACACGGAGACACCCGGTGACGTCGCCAAACGCCACGCACACCGGCGACGGCAGCATGATGCCCGAGCGATGGGCCGGGGCGCCTATCGCACAGGCACCCCGCCGGGCAACACGACAAGCACTTGGCCTCCCCAGAGGACCCATCCGCGGTCACGCTGTGTGCTTCGCGCGGGACCGCACGGGTCGAGTGACGACAGATACCGCCGGCGAGCAGCCCACGCCGTCCATCACCGCCCCCCACAGCGCCCGTCCACCCCATCGCGCGGGGCGCCCACAGCCATGATGGGATACACGCCGCGCCACATCACCGCCCAATGCCACGCCGGGAGCGCCCGCCCATGCGACGGATGGGCGTCCGCACCCGCCGCCCCGCATCGCGATCCACTCCACCCTCGATCGGGCCGCCGTGGCGCGACGAGGCCGGCCGCAGTGGCCACCGCAGGCGCCACCACCCCCACCCTCGTAGCCCCCCCCAAAACGCACCGTCGTCCACATGGGGCGTCAAAAGGGTTGTCGTCACCTTGGCCACCACGTCGCCGGGTGTGCCACGGCCGGCGGCGGCGCGGGCGCCGAACGCAGCAATCGAACAAAGAAGGGTTGCCGCGACGGCGTGGGGGGACCGCGCGGCGCCGGCGGCGGCCGCCACTGCCGACAACGCCGCGCCGCCCGCAGCCGCCACTGTCACGGTCAGGGTGGCGGTGGCCAGCGACGGTGCGCGGTGGAGAGAGGGGAGGAGCCGCACGACAAAATTAGGCGCCGCGGCTGGCCGCCGCCCTCGCACGCACTGGCCGCCGCGGCCGCCCCCGCGCCGCGGCCTTGCCGACGCGCAACGGCGCCCGAGAGCCCGGCCCGCGGACGGCAGCGCGCCGGTGCGGACTTGACCGCTTCCCGGTGACTCGAGCGACTGGGTGGCGGGGGGGGGGAAGGCTCGCCCGGTGACAGTCGAGTCAAACGACCGACTTTTTTGAAACGAGCGAGAAGGGCCGAGTGGAACAAATTGCGTGTCGCGCCAAATGGACCTCCCATCGCAATCTCCCGGTTCAATAGCGCAAAAGAGGTCACTTTTGGAAAAATGTGCCACTACTTTCATCTACTGGCACACTACTTTCATTCGCTGGCACATGCGGTGCGTCCCGCCACGAGATTGTTCATCTTGTTCCGTGCTTGGAAGAGTGGGTTGTTCCGCCCTTGGATGGTCGCGGCGCTGACCATCGTCGCCGCGTGCCGCGACGGCCGAGAGAGGCACAGTGCACTCAATGAAAGTCACGGACGTCTCTTGGATCTCCGTATTGACGAGCCGCGCGCTCGGATCTGCAGCCGGGTCAGCCGCGCGCACGACAACGAGAAGCCCGTTCTCGGCCACCAAGGCAATGCAACTGGCTGCTTTCGCCACCGCCCACGCCGGTCGACCGCCGGCACCGACGGTTGGCCAGCGTGTAGGCGGCGGCAGTGTTCAGCGCCGCGCATGACGTCCGCTCACCACACTTCTGGCGGCAACCGCGCAGCTCTCCACCGCGCCACTAGCGTGCCTTTGCCACCGCGCTGCGGGCGCCTGCTTGTGGTACACCGCGCCATCGCTGGACCCGCCCATGCAGCCGATGGCTGGTGTTATCGCCCAAAGCAGGCGACGTAGTCTCGCTGTCGTCTCCGTCTTCAGCGCCGCTGCCGCCGCCGCCGCCGCCGCCGCCGCCGCCGCCATTGTTGTGGCGGTTTCCCTCACCACTGGCACAGTTGCCACTGTTGCCGCCGCCTCGGTTGTGCGCAGTACCCTTCCCTGGCCTCCTGTGGGTGGTGCCCCATCTGCTCTCTGGCCACCCCTCCCACTGGCCTCTGCGCTGCGCACTGCCATTCCCGACACGCCCCTCACCACCGCCACGTACGTGGCCGCTGCGCCCGCCGACGGGCGGGACCGACCCGACGCCTGCCCGCGCACGCTCACCATCGACGCGGCGTCGACGCTGCCGCTCAACTTTTCCGTCCGCGATGGGCCCCGCGTGCCCGTGACCGGCACGTACGTGCCCGGCATCTCGGTGTCGGTCGACGGCGCCCGGTGTGCCGTGACGGCGCTGCCCGGCTTTTTCCTCGGCGTTCCCCGGTCGGTCATGGGGCCCGCCGCACCGTTCGGGCCGCCGCTGGCCCCGCGCCTGGACGCCGTGGACGCATACTTGGACGGGACGCCCGCGGTGGTGCTGGGCTTGAACGGCCGGGTGGCGTGTGGGCCGGGACGGGAGCTGGGGGGGCAGACCCTCCTGGTGGCGTCACGCGGCGGGCGCAACGGCGAGGGCGTTCCCCGGCTGCTGTTGCTGCTGGAGGGGGAGCCGTCGGGGTGTGCATTTGTTGCGACGGCGACCGGCGATGACGACAATGGCGGTGGTGCGGGCGGTGAGGAAACGGGAGAGGACGAAGGCGGGCGGGAGCAAGGTGACGGAGGCGACACGGCCGCCGACAGCGACGACGGCGGCGACGACGACGATGACGACGACGACGACGACGGCCCCGCGTGCTTTCCCGCCGACGCGCGGGTGGAACTCGCGAGCGGCGAGCGTGTTCGCATGGACGCCGTAGCCGTCGGCGACGTCGTGCGCGTCGGCGTCGACTCGTACGCGCCCATCTACGCGTTTTCGCACGCAGAAGCCGCCGCGGGCAGCCGCGACGGCGCTGGCGTCGGTGACGCGGCCGGCAGTGGTGGTGGCAGGGGTGGCGCCGGCAGCCGCCCCCCGCCGCCCGTGCCCCACCCCGGGACGCGCTCGAGAACGTACGTGACGCTGACGACGCCCGTCGGCGCGCTGACGCTCACGCCGGGGCACCTGCTGCCGGTGGGGAACCCGCCGCGGCTGGTGCCCGCGCGCGCGGTCGCCATTGGGGACGCGCTGCACCACGTGCCGCGCCGGACCGCCACCGCCACGGCCGTGGTGGGCCCCAACGGGACAGCAGCGACGGCGGGCTGTTCCGCTCTGTCGATCCCTGCGGTCGTTGGCGACGTTGCTGTGACTGCCGCCGCCGCCGCCGTCGCCGCCGCCACTGCCGCCGCCGCGCCGCCCGGCGTGCCATTGTTGGTACGCGTGACGGGCGTGACGGCAGCCCGCGGCCGGCGGGGCGCGTTCAACCCGCACACGACGGCGGGGACGGTGGTGGTGGACGGGCTCGTGGCGAGCACGTGGACGGCGGCAGTGGCGCCGCGGGTGGCGGCCGCGGCGCTCGCGCCCGCCCGGTGGGCGTACGCGGTGGGGGGGGGGAGGGTGGTGGGTGGGTGGCTGCTGCCGACCGTTGCGGGCTGGGGGGGGGACGCGCGCGGTGGGGCCCCGCGCTGCTGGGCAGCGGCGCGCGGCCATGAGGGGGCGCCGCTGGGCTGTGGCTACTGGGCGCGACGAAAGGCTAACGTGGACAGTGCATGCCGTGATTGCTCCCCGCACAATCCTGGGAGGTCAAAGCTTTCATACGGGAAAGAATGAAGACAGCAAGAGTGCCCACCTGGTGGAGGCCGCCCTGCGCTGCCCAACATCCCCAGAAGACGACCCAGCGAGCAGCACAGTATACGAACACACACCGTGCACCCCCACACGACGCTCTTCGCCTCTGCATCTACCACCGACATTATTCTTCGTGGGCATGCCCCCCGTCTGCCCCTGCTCCCTCTCTAGCCCCCTCGACGGCGGGCTCCCCCCCGCCATCGGCACCTCCCCTCTCCGCCCGCTGCTGGGCCATGGCTCGCCACCAGTCCGCCACCCCTCGGATCTCCTCGGCCCGCCACGCGGGCACCAGAGAGCACACCAGCCCGTACACCAGCGCGTACGCACACACGCCCAGCATGCGGGCGGTGGGGTGACGAGCCGCATGGCCCCCACCGGCGGCGGCAGCGTCGCCGCCGCCGTCGCCGCCATCGTTGGCACCCGCGTCGGGCACCCAGCCGCCCGGCGCCAGCGCCGCGGCCATCCGCCCAGGCGATGGCGCGGCGCGGGCGGCCCACGCGAGGATGCCCGTCAGACGGCCCGACAGGGCCAGGTACAGGGCCACCCCGCCCGCGACTAGCCCGTAGAGGCGCCGATGCGACGCGTCTTGGCCGAGCAAGATAACCACAAACGCCAGCTTGAGGATCAACGCCCAGTCCACCTGCAGCCGCAGCGCCAAGACCCGGCGCGCGCGGGGCGCGGCGCCGCCGCCCGCCGCCGCCGCCGCCGCCGCCCCGCCACCGCCACCGCCAGCACGACCACCTACAGGCGGTGGGGCGGCGCGCCCCTCTGCGCCGCCGACGCCGCCGCCGCCACCACCGCCGCCACCACCGCCGCCACCATCGGCCACCGCGCCAGCGGCAGGGGCGGGTACTCCCGCCGCCTGCCCGCCTCGACCCGCCACCTCAGCAGCCGCGTTGGGCGCACCCCCCCAGCCGTCTGGCCGCGCGCCCTGCTCGGGCGCGACCCCCGCAGCGCGGCCCGCCGCCTCACGGGCACGGTCAAAGGCAGCCCGGAACGCCAACCGTTGGGCGTTCAGGTGGTCTGCCCACCGGGTGGCGGCCTGCGGTGGCAGCCCGGCGCCCGGCCCGCCAGCAGGCGCGTAGGCACCCGCGGCGGCGGCCGCCGCCCCAGGCGGGTACGTGCCTGCTGCAGCGGCAAGCGGGTACGCGCCCGCGGCGGCAGGCGGGTACGCGCCCGCGGCGGCAGGTGGGTACACGCCGCCCCCTGGCGGATACGCAGCAGCCGCGGGTGCCCCGCCAGGCAGGGGCGGCACCACGCCGCCAGCCCCGCCGGCAATGAACCCATAGGTCGGCGTGTACGGCGCGGCACCAACCCCTGGGTAGGGCCCGTAGATGGCGGCGGCGGCGGCCTCGGCGTCCGCGGCGGCAGCAACGGCGGCCGCGACGGCGGCGGTCACGGCTGCGTCCATGGCGGCACCGTCCCCGTCAGTGGGATAGAGGGGCAACGGTGGCAGCAGCGGCGGTGCAAAGGCGCCGCCGGGGACAGGCGGCGGCACCACGGGCGGTGTCAAGAACGGGTTGGCCCCGTGGACGCCAGGCATCCCAGGTAAAAAGGCTGCGCCGCCCGCTGGGGCGGCAGGCGCCGGCGGCACGCTCCAGGGTGAAACGGGAACCCCACCGGGCGGGGCAGGGGGGGGTGCGCCCGCGCCGCCAGCAGCGGTAGCGGCAGGGGGGGGAGGCAAAGGGGCCGTGGGGGGGGCGGGGTTGGACGGGTGGACAACCAGGTGAAACGTCTGCGGCTCCGTCACATTACAGGTGGCGAGGATGTCCGACAGGGCTGCGCGCGTCGAACCGATCGGCAAGGAGGAGAAGCAAAAGAAGAGGCGAGGGAGCGCGGGAGAGAGGAAGCACCACAGTAGGCAGAAGAAAGCAACGAATCGACGAGAACAAGGACATCGTGCAAGTCAGTTGTTGCTCTGCCCCACGACCGCACAACTGCACACCGAACAACATCACGCTGTCCAAGCAGCCGCCTGCATGTCAAAGAAGAAAGGAGATCATGTACAACCAAAGAGAGTCTTGCGGTTGGGCCGACCACAAGAGTTGGCGCCACCCCTCCCCTCTCCCACAACGTACTCTGCCCGTTCTTCAAAAGGTGCCCCGCAAAGATAAGCCTCTGTGCGCTGACTGGCGGCGCGCCTGGCACCAGCCCAGTCAGCACGCTCTTCACTCCCCCAATGGTCGTCCCGTCGAGGGGCACCTCTAACCGCAGCGGCGGCCGCGCGCCACGTGCGCCCGGGTTCTTGACAATCAGCGTCACGATGAGCGGCGCAAGCGGCGCGGCGGAGGCGGCGGCGGCGGCGGCGGGGGTGACCGCGGCACTGGAAGAGCCCGCACCAGCGCCGCCGCTGTCGGCAGCACCAGCGTCAGTGGCGGGCGCGGGTGCCGCCGACGGCGGTGGCCTGGCGGCGGCCGCGGAGGAGCTCCCGCCCGCGTCGGCGACACCTCCCCGCGAGGGGTAGTCACCTCCGTGAAGAGCGGCCTGCGGTGGTGGGTCAGCGCCGCCCGTCGGGGATGGGTCGTGCCCGGTCGGTGGGGGGGCGCCGGCAGCCACCTCGGTGCCCGCGGCGGGCGCCACGCCGGCCGCGTCCGCATGGGTGCCGTCCATGGCACAGCGACCAGGAGGCGGGTGGGCAGAGGGAGGAAGAGTTTGTCCAAAAGGCGGCTCTATAGTCCCAGTCAGCACCAGCGGAAAAGAAAAGGGGGCGCACCAAGGTGACACAAGAGGCAGACGCAGCGGGGGGACGCTTCGAGCCCCCGAGTTGACGGCCTGGCAAGGACGCAAACCGCTGCTGCAAGGGGCACACCGCAAACAACAAACGAAACAGTCAGCAATTGTAATTCTTAGTATTTTGATATCCGATACGCCTAAGTATTTGAGCGAGTAGCTGAGCGTGGGTTCTGCTGACAAAGGTTGACGCAGATGTCTGAATTTTACCTTTTATTGCTTGTGCACTGAATGTAACAATTCAGTAGTGGAGGGAGGCTGGTAGACCCGCGAGGGAGCGTGTGGGTCCTGTGGGTCTACCAACCTGCTGCGGGCCTCAATACGTAGATACCTCGTGGCCCCACGCGGCCGCCAGCCTACCGGAAAATACAGTGCCGCCCCGCGATCGAAAGCTGGCTGCTCTCCGTCTCGGCGAGCCCATTGCAGCGGTACGTAGCGCCGCCCCACTGGTGGGGAAGAGCGGGGCGTCGTCCGCGTCGCGCTGGCGCCGCCACCCCCTGCCTCCCCTCCCCCCTGCCGCCGACGTATCCCCCCTGCCGCCGTGTGCGACTCGGCAAGTGACGTGGCGTGGGCAGGCCCGCCCTCCTGGCCTCGTGCGGCCTTCCTTGTCCCGGCGAGGGGTCGGTGGTCGCTCTTGGGGGCGCCCACACGGCTGCCGCCCACACGGCTGCCGCACACCGCCGTCTCCGTGCCGTCCAGTCTGGCCCGCACGGCTTGACGTTGCACAACGAGACGGGGGGGCCGGGAGGCGTATCCAACAAAGGAGGCAGGGAGACAGCACCCGCTGCCTGACCTGAGCGTGCACTTCCCTCTTCAGAGGGAGCGTTGTGGCCACCTTTTCGATGGTCCTCGCGAGGGAACAGACAGCGTTGCGTTGACAAAGGAAAAGCAGGGGGGCGGGTGGGGGGGGGGAGAGGCGGAGAGTCGGCGGTTTGGACGCGCAGAGTGCGGTGGGTGGCGCGGCGGCATTTCTTGCCATCCGCTGCCATCGTTGCGTCGCCACGCCCGGGTGGGTCCGTGCGCCGCCCGCAACGTAGGCGAAAGGACTGGGACGGGGGCTCGACGCCCTGGCGCGAGGGGGCTGAGGGAGGAGGGAGGGCGGCGGCGGCTGCGCAGGCGGTTTGGGAGGGGGTGCGCGGACGCGCTCGCCCGTGCGCCGCCGCCCACACGCCGGCGTTGGCAGCCCGCGGGTCGAGCCGGTCGGCCGACGTCGCACGGGACGCCCCGCCGCCGCTGAGACCTCTACCTCTCCCTCGGCCGCTGTGCACGGGGGAGCGTCAGGCGCGGCCGCCTCGTCCAAACGCCCCTCGCACGACCACCACCCCTCCGGCTTCTCCTCAGCGGACGATATCCCTCACTACCATCCTCGTGCGCTCTTCTCGCCCCCGCCCGGCCCCCTTTCTGCGACCACTCTTCCTCTTGTTCCTCTTCCTGAGCGGTTTGATCACGGCGACGCCGTCGGCGCACAACGCCGTGGCCTCGATTCGCGTCGGCGTGTGAGGTTATCCCCCTTCTCCCCCACCTGCCCACCCTGCTTCTGACACGTCCTTCTTGGCCCCTTCCCCCCCCCCCCCCGCCCCCGGACCGCACCCCGCCCCTTTTCCACCATGATTCCTCGATCGCTGCTCGCCGCCGCCGCCGTCGTCGCCACCCTGGCCGGCGTGGCGGCGGGCGCGCCCGCCAGGCCCGCCGAGCCGGCGGCGGCGGCGGTCGGACCGACCCCCTGGGGCGCCCGCCTCGCGGTCGCCCTCGATGCCGCGCGCTGCACGGGCCTGCCGTCGCTCACCGCCACCCTCATAGGCACCAAAGGCAACGAGGAAGTAGTCGGCGACGTCGCGCTGTCGCCCGTTTGGATGACAGCCAACGGCGCGGCCGTGTGCGTGACGCGCATTGAGGCCAACGTCAGCGGCCTGCCGCCGGCGACGGCGCACGGCTTCCACATCCACACGTTTGGCGACGTGACGAGGCGCGACGGCAAGTCGGCGGGCGGCCACTTTGACCCGCACAAGGGCATGCCCCACGGCCTGCCCGAGGGCCTCCCGGCGGTCTTGGCGACGGGGGAAGGCGGCGGCGGCGGCGGCGGCGGCGGGCGGCTCGAGGCGGCGGCCCTGCACCACGAGGGGGACATGGGGAACCTCGAGTCGGACGCGGAGGGGGTGGTGGCGTGGGCGGGCTTCAACGCGCGGGTGGTGCTGGAGCACGTGGTCGGCCGGAGCATCATCCTCCACGCCGCGATGGACGACGGGGGGCAGCCGACGGGCAACGCAGGCGCCCGGCTGGCGCAGGGCATCCTGGGGTACCGGCAGGAGGAGGCGCCGGCGGCGCCACCGCTGCCGCCGCCGCCGCCGCCGGCCGCGACGGCGAGCCCTGAAGACGACGACGGGGACGCCGCGGAGGGGGAGTAGAGGGCCGGCGTGGGTGCGCATCGACGGCGGTGCGGGACGGATGGGAGCTCGTGGGGGTCGGGCGGGGATCGGACGGGGGTTTGGCGTCGTCGGAGGGGGGGGCGGGTGACGCCGTGGTTGGGGCGGCGGCGGGGGGCGTCTGACGTCGGTGCGCGCGCCGGCTGCAGGTGCAGGCGAGCGCGCCGGCACCCGCAGCCGGCAGCGTAATTTCTGGTGAGGGCGGGGGGGAGGAAGGGGCGGCGTGCCGCCGAGCGCCGGCGGGCAGCGCGCCTCGGGCATGGCGCCTGCGGCGGGCGGCGGTGGCGGCATCCATAAACAGTACGCACTGAATAGATGGCCGTATGGACACGGGCGGCGGCCGGCCGAACAGGTGACGGCGGCCGCGACGGCGGCGGAAGTGGCAGCGGCCGCGACGGCGGCAGAAGTGGCGGCTGCGGAGGCGGCGGCGGCTGGGTGGCGGCGGTGGCAGTGGCAACTGCAGTGGCGGCGGCGACGTCCTGCCGCCGCGGGCCTGTCGCGTGCCCTCTGGGGGTTGGCAGCGTGGTCCACAGCGGGAGGGAAGCGGGGTGCTTGCACCCCCCGCCTTCATCCACGCGCGGGTGCCCGGGCGGGTGCCCGCGCAGGTGCCTGCGTGGCGCTCTTCGCTCTCCCGCACCCCGCGAGCTTCTCCTCCTCCCGCCCCGTCTTGTGTCTCAGCCGCCGACGTCAGGACCCCTCCCCGCAGGAGCCACCCCCCCGGTTTCGACCACGTCGCCTGTGCATCATCAAAATCTAGGCTTCTTTCCCGTTGCGCCCAAGCCCCTCCATTGTCACGCCCCCTCCCCGCCCCCCCACCACCCCCCGCCCCCCCCTCTTGTCCACCCCACGGCTATTGCGGCGGGGGCGGCCGGGACGCAGACCCGTCGCCCGCGTCTGCCGCCCCGCCGACTGGTCCACCCCTGTGGACCGGCTCGCCCGACCCGCCTCCCCGCGGCTCCTCCAGGTCGTCCAGCCCGTCGCCACTCACCACGGGCGACGCGGGCGACTCGCTGCTCTCGCCCGTGTCATACAGCGGCGGCCGCCCCGCGCCGAGGGCGGCCGCCTCGGCTGCGGGCGGCCCCCCGCCGCCGCCGCCCCCCTCACCACCGGGCGCCGCCCCCGTGCGGCGGTAGGTGCGGCGGGGGATGGGGGCGGTGCCGACGGGGGCGGTCATGCTGCGACGGAGGCTGCCGCCGCCGCCCTCATCATCGGGTGTCCACTCACCGCCGTCGGAAGTCATGCCGCCGTCGCCGTCATCGGCCAGGGTGCCGCCGTCCACGCCCCCTGGGGGGTACCCGCCCGCCGCGCCGGGGCCAGCGGGCAGGCCCGACCCCCCGCCGCCGCCACCGCCGCGGTCACCACCACCCCCACCCCGTCGTCGCCGCGGGAGGAGTGTCGACAGGTACTGGCTGCTGTTGCGCTTGAGGCCGCCGAGAAAGTCACCAACGTTGGGCAGCTGCGCCAGCGGCTCCATGTCCTCA
The DNA here is from genome assembly GCA_008729055.1 of Pyropia haitanensis. NCBI lineage: Eukaryota > Rhodophyta > Bangiophyceae > Bangiales > Bangiaceae > Pyropia > Pyropia haitanensis. The sequence continues at coordinate 718,174 of SDUX01000010.1, forward strand.
AACGTCGACGACAAGCGCCGCTGGTGTCCTCCCCCCCCATGGGAGGAGCCCCCTCCCCCGTGCGACGAGCCTCCCCCGTTGCCGCCCCCGTGCCGCCCGCCGTGGACCAGCTGGTGGGCGCCGCCGCCGCCGCCACCGCCGCCGCCGCGGCCAAAGATGGAGCCGCTGTTGCCGCCAATGAAGGAGCGCCCGCCGACGGAGCGGTTGGTAAACGAGCGGCCGCCCAGCGACGAGCGGCCGTCGACGCTGTCGCCCGCCAGAGAAGAACCCGTTGAGTGGTTGGATACGGACCGCCGGAGGCCTCCGACGGACTGGTGCCGCACGAGGGTGCCCCCGTCGTCGTCTTCGTCTTCCGTCGCGTCGTCCACCGAGTCGGGGGGGGAGTAAAAGCTGCGCACACGCCGCCCGCCGGTGGCCTGCGTCGACACGGAAGCGGGCGCCGACACGGGCGGCGGGCCGTCGCCCACCCACGTAGCGCCCACGGGCAGGGACAGCAGCGATGCCAACGTGGGGTCTTCTACTCCCGCCGGGGGCGCGACCGACCGCCGCGCTGCGGGGCCGCCGCCCTCTGGCCCAGCCGGCTGCGCCAGCGAAAGTGCCGGCAGCTGCGGCGCGGCCGCGCCACCCGCCCCGCCGGGGGCCCCACCGACAGCGGCAGGGGCGGTGAGCGCACCGCCGGGCGGCCCCGGTGGGGAGTGCTCGCCAAAGCTGGCGAGGCCGCCCAGGCCGGCCAGCCCCTCCACAATACCGCTCGACAGCTGCGCAATGCCCCGCGGCGTGGGCGGCGCCGAGCCGCCGTGGCGGGCGGCGAGGATCGGGGCGCCCGGTGACGCCATCGCCGCGGCCGCTGCGGACGCGGCCGCGGCCGTTGCCGACACGGACGCGGCCGCAACGGCTGCCGCGGATGCCGGCGGTTGGGGCGGCGACAGCACCCCTGGGTGGCCCAGGCCCTCCTCCGAGTAGAGGTTGACCCCCCCTCGCGCCATGTCGGTGATAAACGGGGCGTCTGTCGGGATGCCCCCCACCTCCTCGTCCGCCCACGAGTCCGAGTGCGGCAGGCGCCCCCAATCGTGCCCGTCCGCGCTGATGGCCGAGTCTTGGTCAAACGCGAGGGACATGGAGCTCTTGAACGTCGACAGTCCCCCGTGCGGGAGGAAGGTGTAACTCATGTCCTCAATCAGCTTGACGACCGTCTCGAACAGCAGGCCCTGACCGCAGATGGAAAAGACGACGAGCGTGAAAGTCATGAGGAAGATGAGCTGCCCGTACGTCATGTGCCCCGGCACGGCGTGCTTGACAAACGCGTCGGGCACACCCAGCGCGAGCGCAATCGAGATGCCCCCACGGACGCCACCCCAGGTCAACACCGCGATCGTGCCGCCGCGGTAGCGCACCGACCGGTGGCGCAGCCGCCGGCCAGTCACGACCTCGAGGGCGACGATGGACAGCAGCGGCGCGGCCACGCTGATGATGCGGGCAAACAGGCTGATGGCAATGGTGGCCACCATGACCATCGCGTACGGGACGAGCCCAATGTCCTGCGGGTTCCAAAACAGGTCCGCCGCGCCGACGAGGAGGAAGAGCACGCTGTTGAGGGTCTCGTCCAGAAACTTCCACAGCTGGTGAAAGAGCGCCGACGTGTCATCGCTCATCGCGTACGCCACCCCATAGTTGCCAATGAACAGCCCCGCCGTCACCGACGCTAGCGGGATGGACGCGTGGAAGTAGTTGCACGCCAGGTTGATGTTGCCGACGAGGACGATGCTGATGGTGATCTCCAGCAGTGAGTCGTCGAGCGTCTGGATGGCCGAGTAGGCCAGCCACGACAGCACCAGCCCAATGCCAATGCCCGACAGGCACTCGAGGCCAAAGCCGCGGAAGAAGAGGCGCCACACCTCCACGATGGGCATGTCCGGCTTCTCCACCGTCTCGACAAAGACGAGGTACAGCACGACGCCGACAGCGTCGTTGAAGAGGGACTCGCCGAGCACAAAGTAGCGGGTGGAGGCGGGGATGAGGTCGGGCTTGGCCGACAGCAGGGACATGACCGCCACCGGGTCGGTCGGCGACACGATCGCGCCAAAGAGCAGGCACCACGCAAAGTCCATTGGGCAAATCCGCCGCAGCAGCAGCCACGTCAGCACCGACACAATCCCGCAGCTGATGGCCGTCGTGAACACGCTCAGCGCAATGACCGTTGTGCGGATGCGGCGAAGCGCGCGGAGGTCCACCTCAATGGCCGCCGCGAACAGCAGGAACCCGAGCATATACTTGAGCAGCAGGTCGGGGAAGTTCATGAGGAAGTCCCGCAGCCCCGCGAGCGCAAAGCCCATATCCACGTTGGGCAGCAGCCCGACCACCAGCAGCGCGCCCGTGCACGTGATGCTGCCCAAGCTCATCATAATCGCCGACGGCAGGTGCACGTAGTGGTGGTTGAACAGCCGCAGGAGCACGGTCATGGTCAGCAGCAGCATGATGATGTCCCCGCCCTGCAGCTGGAAGCCGTGGTGGCCCCCGCCGGGCACCGCCTCCACCGCCGCGGCGGCGCCCTCGGCGACCGCCGCCGCCGCGCTCGCCGCCGTCGCGCCCGCCACGGCGTCGCGGACCGCGGCGGCCGCCGCGGCCGTCGCGTTGGCCGCGCCCTGCCGGGTGGGGGTGGCGAGCCCGCCGCCGGCGGGCGCGGCCGCCGCCCATGCCGCCGCCACCGCCGCCGACGCCGACGCGAGGAGCGGCATGGTGACGAGGGCGAGGCGCGCAGGGCGGGGCGGGGGGGTTGGCCACCCCGACCGGCGGCACTGCCCACCGTCGTCCAAGGGGGTACCACCCGGAACAGCGGGGCGCCCGCAAGCGCAGCGGGGGCCAGCAGGGGGGGGAGTGGCGGGCGCGCCCCGCGAGCGCGCGCCCGTGCGCGCAGCCCAGCCGTTGCCAGCCGCCGCCGCAGCGGTACAGCGTGGCTGTCCGCCCAGACGCGCGGCCGCCCACACGGCAGCGCCCCGCGCCGCCGCCCCCTCCCACCACAGTCCACCGCTGCCACCGCCGCCCGCCCGCCTGTCACGGGCGTGCCCGTGCCGTGCGCGGCCGTGCCGCGGTGCGGGCCACACGCGGGCGGGCGCCACCACCCCCCTCCGCCTCCCCCACCCGTCTCCTCGGCGCCTCACCCCACCCGCACTCACCGCCAGCGGCGCGGAGAATGGCGGCGCCACCCACCCACCCACTCACCCCCCCCCTCCCCCACCTGGCCAAAACGGCCGACGGAAGATGCGGGGCACAGACAAATATATAAATAAGAGTGCGGGAGTGGGGGGGGGGGGGTGGGGGGCAAGAAAGACAGAGCGGGGGGGAGGCGGGGCCCAATAGAGATGGACACGGCAGGCGATACCCCAGAGAGGCAGGCAAGCTCAGACAGGCAACGTGTACGGAACAGAGGAAGGAAAAAAAGCCAGAAAAAAAAAAGGCATGGGGAGAACCGGGGCGCCCGCCACACACAACACCACCCCCCAACGGCAGCGCGCTACGCCACGGGCGTGGCGGAATGGCTGTCGCACCAGTCCTCCGCCCCTCCCGTCCCCTCCCTTCCCCCCCTCGTCCCCCCCTTCCACTCCGCGCCGCGCCGCTCCGCCGCCCTCACCCGCCCGCCGCAACGCCGTCCCCCCCCCCCCCTGCACGCCGAGACTGGCAGCGCCACCGTCGCAACGACCCCTGCCGGCCGCGCCGCGGGCGGGCGGGACGACGCTGCGCCGCGCGGCGGCCGCGCCGTGCCGCTCGTGGCACCCACCCCGCCGGTGGCGCACACCACCGCACCCACGCCGCCCCTCCGCGCGAGCGCGCGCGCGCGCGGGCGGCACGGCCGGCCGGCCGCGCGGCGGCCGCTCGCTCTACCTCCCGCTCTCTCGCTCGCCCGCCACTGGGCCGCTGGCGGGCGGGCCGCACGGCGTGGGAGGGGGGGGGGGGGTGGGGCGGGGGAAGCCTCGATGGGACACTCGACATCCCCCCCCCTCCCGCTGCCACCCGCGCCGCGCCCCGCCCCCCCCCCCCCCTTCCCTCTCCTTTCCGCGCCCGCGCGTCGTGCATGCCCGCGGCACCACCGCCGCGGCGGTAGCGCGGTCGGGGCGGCGGGGGTCGTGCGAGGAGAGGGGTGGGGGTGGGGGGGGGGGGGGGGGGCGGCGGCTGGTGGCCAACCCAGACCCCCCATGCGGTGCAGCCGCGTTGGGGGGGGGGGGGGGGGTGTCGCCCACCGGCCGTGCGTGCGGCAGCAATCGATGGCATGGGCGTGTCGGTCGCGCAGGAGGGGGGGGCTGCGGGAGGGCAGAACCCAGGGAGGGCAGCCGAGAGGAGGGGGGGGGGGCGTTGGGGGGGGGGGGGGGGGGGTTGGGCAGTCGAGCTAGCCTCCCCACCCACCGCTGCCCTCGCGCCGGCAGCGGCGGCGGCCGACCCCCGAGCCGCGACGCGCGGCGGCGGCACCACCGGCCACCACCGCCCGTATCGGATACGCGGTGGGGCTCGCCGCCGGCCGCCGCGGCAGCGGCGGCGGCCCAAGTGCAGCGTCGGCCGACCGTTGGCGGCACCGCCGCGGCGCGGCAGGCCGCCGGGCCCCGCCGCGGGGGCGGGTCAATTCCGTCTGGCCGCCGCCGCCGGCCGGCCGGCCAGATGACGCCACGGCCGTGTGGCCGCCGCGCCGGCGCGCGGGTGAATGCACAGCCAGCGTGGCTGGCCAGGCAGCCAAGGGGGGGGGGGGGGGGGGGGGGGGTGTCGCGAGGGCCCGTGGGCTGGCACCGCGGCGGTGCGGGAGGACCAGGGCGCCCGTTGGGCGGGGATTGGGGATGTGATTCAGCCGGTGCCTCCCCGCGCCGCCCGGCCGCGGCGCAGCCGCCAGTCTCCACGCGCCCCCGCCCGTGTTGTTGGTCCTGACGCTGTGTCTTTCCACGCGTGCCGCCGGCGGGTGGGGCGGGCGCCCGCGCCGCCCGCTCGGCTGAACCAACACCGTGTAGCGCGCGACTCGTGGGCAGCGCCGCCGCCGGCGCCGGGAGGCGTGTCCGGTCCTGTAAGGGGGGGGGTCTCGCGGACCCTATGCCGGCGCGAGGGTTGTTGGTTCAGGTCCCACGGTGGTAGCAAGACGTGCTGCGCGGTCGCCGTTGAGCGCCGCAGAGGACCGGCGCGTGCCAAGACGGGAGCTGAGCGCGTTGGGGCGGCGGTCACCGCCGTCGGCGACGGCGGTGGTCGGCGCTTCGCGGCCGGGGGCGGCAGCTGGCTGCGTGCGGCACGCGGCGGGCGTCCGACAGAGGGGTGGGTGTGGTGGGGATGGCCGGGCGGGGATCGCCGTGCCGCCGAGCACGGCCGTGGGTGTTTCCGCGAGCTGGGTGGAAAGGGGACGGGCGGAGGAAACGTCCCGTGCTGTTTGGTTTGTGGGAGAACTGATTGACGACAGCGGGGCTTTTTTCGGCCGGTCGCCGATGAGCGGCGACCGCCTGGCCGGCCACGCGCGCTCTTGGCGTGTCCGCCAGCGGTGGGGGAGCGGAGGGGGAAGCAGGTGAGGGCGAGTCCGACCGCCCTACGGCTGCAGCCACGGCGTGCCTCGGGCGACGACTGGTCGTAGGCCGCCCAGTCCACCCGGCGGGCTGGCCCCTCTTGCGCCTCGCGCCTTCCTCTCCCAGTCGAGCCGCGAACACGGCGGTGGCCCCGCCCAGCCAACTCCCATTGGCACCCCGCGTGGCTTCCCCCGGTAGCATAGCCAGCAAGCGCACCAGCTCCGTGAGGCGGTGGCTACCGCCGTCGTCACAGCGCGCACCGCGGTGGGGTGAGGCGTGGGGCGCCGGCAGGGAGGGATGACCTCCCGTCGTCGCACCGGTGGGGTTGGGACGGTGCAGCACGGAGCAGCCGGCCCGGCAGAGCGGAGCTCCCCGACTGGGGAGCTTCCCGCATTCCTGGGCACCCACGCCCGTGCCGAGGCGGGAGCGGTGGGCGTCGGAGGGCGGCGCCTGTGAATGAAGAACCAGCAAGGCAGCAGTGCCCGAGGGGTGACGCGTCCGCCGCGGGCAGGCCCGCCCTGTCCTGCTCTCTTTTTTCGACCACGACGGCGTCGGCCCTGGTGCGGAGGACTGGCCGCCCAAGACGCGGTACCCCGTGCGCGTGGGCCCACGGCTTTGGAGGAGCGCCCCGCCGCCGCCGGCCCCCCGCAGTGTCAAGCGCTCTACAGAGGGTCTGGAACCACTGCCGGAGACGGGCGGGATCCCGCACCCACTGCGAGAAGGACGCGACAACGTGGGGCTCCTGCCAGCTGGCGGCTGCGGCGCCCGTGCCTTGCGCGCCACCAGAAGCGTCGCCGTCGCCGGCCTCGAGCCTCCCCGTTTCCGTCCTCCCAGCCCCTCCCTCACCCAGTTCTGCGCAACCGGGCTACCCACCCCCCCTTCTGGTCTGACGAGGGGAGCAGAGCTACCAAGCGTGCGCGTCCCTTCCTACAAAGGCGGATCCGCTCTCGTACTTGACCTGGTCATTCTCACAGTGCCATTTGATTCAGCACTGACAATGTACTGTACCGTACAGTCGATACCAAATGTTGTCCGTGGGGCTCACGCTCGGGTCCGTACGAATCGATATAGTCACCACGAAGGAACCCTGCGAACCGAGGCCCTGAGCTGGTGCTAGTACCTCTGCCGGCTACGACAAGCAGACAAACAAAGGGAGAGCTGATTCCCAGACACAACTGATAGACTCCTTTCAAAGAATAGGATGCCCACTCGGGCGTCGAGCCGCAGCTCCCAGCGGAGCACGCCAGACGCTTCCGAGACCATCGCAGCCGACAGGAGATCTCTCACTGTCGCCTCACTGGACGCAACCTTTGCAGCTCATACCGCGCTACTGACTGTCAACGTTGACATGGTCTCGTTTTTTGGTCCACTGGCGCTCTGTGAGCTCGTCGTCTTGACCTCATGAGAGAGGCCATCGGGCGAAACCCGTTCGTGTACTTTGCCTGCTCGAGGGTGTTCGCCTGGGGGCCTTCCACGGCTCTCAGTGTCTAGAGCGACGGGCAGCTGAACAACAATTCATCCGTAGCGCTGGGGTCGCAGCCACGTGCCGAGCACGACAATTGGGGGCGTTGTGGCGCATCTTGCGACCAGTTCAAGCATCTCCACAAGTTTCCCAGGCCGTACGGATAGTATTGGATACCGACTGTACAGACATCCGTGAGCCTGGTCTCCTGTTGAAGGCTGCCTTCTTTCGTCACGTGCTGACCGACGTCAGCCAGCGTCCTACGCACCCCGTGCCCGCCACCCTCGCCAAGAGAGCAGCTCGTACATACCACTGTTGCTCACGAGCTGCCAGCAGACAGCGCCGCCGCCGGCACCGCAGCGTCGAGGCGGCCGACGAGGGGCACCAGCTCGGCCAGCCCCCGCGACTCGCTCTCGTACAACTCCGACTCGGCGTCCGACACGCACACCCACTGGTCCTCCCAGGCGGGCGATGCGGGCGGCGCGGGCACCCCCCCCGAGCCGCCCGCCGCAGAGCCGCCAGCCGCGCTACCGGCGGCGGCGGCGGCGGCGGCGGCGGCGGCGGCTCCGGCGGGCGCGCCGCCGCCGCCCCCGCCTTCCACCTCTTCGTCCGTGTCGTCCTCGTCGTCGTCCGTGTACGAGTCCGAGTCGGTGCCCTCAAAGACGGAGCGCATCGTGTCGTCCTCGAGGAGCATCAGCTTGAGGGAAAAGGTCGGCCGCTGGTCGGTGTGGTCGTCCGTCGTCACCGGCGGGGGGGGCTCCCTGTCGTCGTCCTCGGGGCTCGCGTCCACCGGGCCGTCGCGGCCGTCACTGACAGCAGCCGCCGCCTCGTCCCCGCCGCCGCCACCCGCAGGCTCCTCGCGCGCATCGGCAAAGGCAGCGTCGTCGGCGGTGGCCCCTGCCGCCGCCGCCGCCGGCACCCTCCGTGTCGTCATGGGCGCCGTCGCGAGCGCGCCCGCGTCCGCGTCGGCAGCGGCATCGGCGGCGCTCGTCGGCGTTTGCGGGGCGCTTTTCCCCCCTGCCACCCCCCCCACCAGCGACGCGCTCGCAACAGCCAGGGCGGGGACCACCAAGCATCGCAGCACGTCGGCCGGAAGCAGGGCCAGGTAGTTTGGCCGGGCCTCGGCGCCCGCCTCCCCCCGAGGGGGCGTGGCGGCGGCAGCAAACAGCGGCCGCCGCGACGCGAGCACCACCGCCCGCGTGGCGGCCGCCACCGCCGGCTGCGCGTCGTGGCAGATGGCGTCGGCCATGGCGGCGAGCGCCGCCGCCCGCCCGACGCTGCCGCCCGCAGCGGCGGCCGACGATGGCACCAGCAGCAGGTCCACCCAGACCGTCCAGTCCTGGTACAGCCGCCACAGGGTGCGGTTGATGGTGGGGGGGGCGGCGGTCAGGGGGGTAGCGGGCGACCGCTTGGGGGGGGGCGCGCACGCCGCCGCGACGGGCGGCAGGGGGGGGCGTGCGGAGGGGGAGGGGGAGGTGCCCGACGCGGCATCAACTGCGTCGGTCGTCGCGGTGGCGGCAGCACGGTGGGGGCGCCCCCCCGCCGTGCCGGCCGCTGCCGACCCGTCCCCCCCCCCAGCGCGGCGCGCTCCGGACGGCCGCACCGCGTCGAGCAGCGCCGCCATATCCGAGCTCGTCAGGAAGCCAACCCCCACCTCCGCGCGCCACGCCGACAGGCTACAAATGTGGTCGAGCACCCCGTCCATCATGCGGCGGAACGCGTCGAGCGGCGGCGCGTAGGACGGCCCCAGGCGGCGGCGGTCGGCCATGTGGGTGACGAGGGCGGCCCAAAAGGAGGGCGCCAGCTCCGCCTGCATGATGCGGAGGCCCTCCGGGCTCTCCGCCTCGGCAATCGTCGAGAGGATGAAGAGCACGACCTCGTTGCTCTTCTCCATCGACACGGCGCGCATGAAGTCGTAGAGGTAGTCGGGGATGGCGAGGACGTAGACGTTGCGGAGGAAGAGGGCGGCCGCCTCGGCGCCGTCAAAGCCATTCGCCGCGACGGCACGCCAGAGGAACGCGTTGACCGCCACCTCCGCCTCAGTGGTGGGGTACACGGAGTAGCCCGCCACCTCTGTGCTAAGCCGGAGGCACGTGACGGGCGCGAGCGCGGCGCGCAGCGTCGCCCCATCCACCGACATGACGGTCCGGCGGCGGCGGCTGCTGCTGCTGCTGCTGCTGCTGCCGCCGCCGCTGCCACCGCTGCCGGCACTACGGCGGCTGCGGCTGGCGCCATTGGCACTGCTGCTGCTGGCACTGCCGCCGCCACTGGTGCTGCTGCTGTGGCCGCCGCCGGGCGCTGCCGCCACCGGCGCCTTGACCACCACCGCCGACGGGGGGGGATGCGCAAACAGCAGGCGGCTGCCGGGAGGGAGGGAGCCGAGCTCCTCTTGGGAGTAGACCTGCATCCGCGCCATCCCGACGGGGGGATGGTGGGCGTCCCAGTGGACTGGGGGTGGGGGTGGGGGCGGGAAGGGGTGAGGAAGTTGGAGACAGGGGGGTGACGCAAGAGAGCAGAGACTGTGGCACCGACTTGATACAAAGCGGGACGTAGAGCGGGTACGTCGAGATAGGTGAATGACGGGAGTGCGTCTAGTCAGAGAGGGGGGGGGGGGGCGAGGGCCGTCCCTCACAGGCAACAAGCGTGCGTGCGTGTGTGTGCAGGGCGGGGGGGGGGGAGGTGGGGGCGGGCGTCCCGGAGCTGGCGCTGCAGGGCACGACCCGCGGCACGCGGCGCATCCAAAAACACCCGCGCGCCCGCGCAGCCAGCCCAGCGCTCTTGTACGACGGCCCGCACCGGCGGGGAAGGGACGTGCCACCCCGCGCGCACCCCCCGAATAGCCCGAGCTACCGCAGCGGGGGGGCGTGGGCGGCGTGCCCCCTCACGGGCGCGCCCGCCGCCCCCCCCCCCCCCCCCCCCCGCCCCCGAACCGCGGCCGCCGCCAGCCCGTCGCCCCGCCGGGGTGCCACGACGCGGCCACGCGCGGCGGGGCGGCGGGCGGCGGAAGCGGCGGCGGCGGGCGCCGCGCGCGTGTGCCATGCGCGGCGGCGCGGCGGTGCGGCGGCGCGGCGGCGTCGGCCGCAGGGGGGAAGACGCAGCGGCCGGCAGCCTCGCTGGCAGGCGGCCAACCAACCACGGGCGGTGCTCCCCCGCCCCCCCCCCTCTCTCTCTCCCTCGTGGGGCGGTCTCGGGTGCCAGTGGCACTCGCCGGGTTCCGCGTGACCCGCCGCCAACGGCGCGGGGGGGCGGGCGGGACGCCCGCGGTGGTTGGCGCGTGGGCGGTGTACGGATGACGAGGCGTGACCAAAGCGGTGGCACGTGCGCATGGTTGTGGGATCAAAGTGGCCCCCCCCCCCCCCTTTGGTGAGCCCGTCGGCCCCGACGGCGTGGCCAGCGGCAACGACCGGGATCGCTACTTGTACGCGGCCAAGTCCGTGGCCGCCCCCGGTTCACGCGGGACGTCGGGACGAGCGGCCACCAGCTGCAGTGGGTGCCGCCTATGAAGGAGTCCTGTGTTCTGCGTCGACACGGATGCGACACGTGGAAGAGAGCGCAGCAGACGCCCGGGAGGGACACAAATAGGCATTCGGGGGCCAGACTGAGCACGCCTCGTTCCTTGCCATCCTACGACAGCATGGTCATGCGCTACTCCGCTTCGAGGTCCACTCTTTCGTGTCTCTGTCTGGTGTGTCCATCATGCAGCTTCGATGGGGTAGGTAGCAAAGCCAGATGGCAATGTGCCCATTCAGCTGGATCGGGGCTCCTGAGGGGGTAGGCGCCCCCCCGGTTGGACCCATCTTTCCGCACGGTCTGGACAAGAGAGACCAAGAGGGAGAAATGCATGACGATGCTCTATGGGCGGTCCTTATCGCTGCCGTTGCGCAGGGGGGACCATGGCCCATGACAACACCACAAAAAAGATACCTACAGCGTACGCTCGTTGACGGCACCTGACCGCCAGCTGTCTCCCGCCGGGAGGGTCGGCGTGGCGGCCGTGGAGGCCCTCCCGCCGCGTACCCCCCCACCCCTCAACGGTTCGGGGCACGGGCTCAGCGCGGGCCCACGGACGAGGGGCAGGCCGGCGTCCATCGCCCACGGCGGCGCCCACCCACGCCGCCCCGTCCATCCACTCGTCCGCCGCCACCCCCCCCCCTCCCCCCCCCCGCCAGCGCCGCCCGCACCCTCAGTCCCCCGCGTTCCACGTGCCAAACGTGTCCGCGCCGAGCTCCCGCGGCGGCCAGTCGCCCGCCCGCCGCGCGACGCGGCCGCCCGCGTCGCCCGCGGCGGCGACCCAGCCGCCGGCGGGCACGGGCGGGGAGCGGAGGATGACCTCGGGCGAGTCTGGCGACGGCACCCGCTGGAGCGCCCACGGGCTGACGCCCGCGTCCTCGCCCAGCGTCGCCGCGTCGACGGTCGTCGACACGGACGCCGCGTCCGCGTCGTCGGCGCCCACCGCGGCGGCGTCGCCGTCGGCGCGAAAGGTGCCGTTGGTCACGGCCACCGCCGCCGCCGCCGCCGGCGCCGCCCGCCCGCCAACGACGCGGCCGCCCGCCGCCGCGTCGGCCGCCAGCTGCGGCGGCGGGTCGCCGCGGCTGCCGCTGGAGCGGCGCCAGCGGGCGGTCTTGGACCACCCCCGCACGTACTTGACGCGGTAGAGGGAGGAGCGGAAGGACCGCCCCGGGAGGCCAAACCAGTAGGGGAACGACTCCGAGTCGAGCTTGAGCCGCAGCCACTGGTGGTGCCCGTCGTTGCGCTCGGAGCGGACGACGCGGCCGTTGAAGAGCCACTGGATGCGGCCGCGGTCCCAGTCGACGGCGTAGGTGTAGTAGGCGCCCGCGAGGCGGCGGTTGTGGTACGTGTTGCGCGGCTTGCTGATCGGCCGCGCCGGCGTGATGCCGCGCGCGGCGTCCCGAAAGATGTGCATGTTGGTGTGCATGATGTACGGGTGGCCGGGGCCGGGGCCGCCGGGCGCGCCGCCGCCAATCTCAAACACGTCAATCTCGGTCCAGCGGGTGCGCGTGTTGGAGGAGAACCAAAACGCAGAGGAGAAGACCGAGTCCATGGGCCTGCCGGGGGGGTGGGCGGTCGGGCAGGGGGGGTGCAACGGGCGCCAAGGGTAGAGAACCAGAGCCAAAAAAAAGGACGCGTCAGACACCAGCCGGCCAGCACGGCGCGGCACAAATCATAGGCAATCCGCAGCCATCCCACCCCTTTGCCCTGTCGGCACAAGCAGAGCGCGGGCGGCGTATCCCCCCGCGGCGGGCACGGCCGGCGGGCACACGCCGCGTGGCCGCCACGTACTTTGCCTGCACCTCAAAAAACCCGTACCGCACCGCCCGGCGGGTCTGCATGAACGCGGTCGTCCACGTCCGGTAGATGGGCGGCAGGTGCGCGAGCGACGGCGGGTTGGGCGGGAACGTCCACGACGTATCCCGCCGCGCCTTGAGCACCACGTCCCCGCGGTTGAGGTAGATGTTGGTCCGCTTGAACACTGCCGGCGCGCGGCCAATCCTGTGGCGCCGCCCACACGCACACGGGGAAGAGGGAGGGGGGGGGGGGGGGCGACCGCAACGGGTCCCCCGCCCGTAGAGGCCACGCACACGGCAAGGTGGACCGAGAGCGTGTCAGTGTCGAGCCGTGTCACCGCCCTTCCCGGCAGGGCCACCTGCCACTGACACGCGCTCGTCAAGCCCCCCCCCCTCCCCTCCCCTCGTCCCTCTCCCCAGTCTCCTCCAACCCCCCCCCCCCGCCTTGCTTCCCGCTTTTTGCTTTCCAATCACCCCACCCTTTCATCCCCCCCCCCCAATGACCACCCCTGCCGGCCCGTACCAGTGCGGGTTCCAGTCCTGCCACTTGCGCTTGTCCAGCCACCGCCCCGAAAACTCGTCGGTAAACGCCGCCAGCGGCGTAAACGCAAACTGGCTCCGCCCCGCCGGCCACGCCGGCTCCACCGCCGCCGCCGCCGCCGCCGCCGCCGCCGCCGCGGCCGCCGCCACCACCACCACCGCCGCCGCCGCCGCCGCCGCCGCCGCGGTCTGGCGCACCGCCCAGCGCGCCCGGGCGGCGGCGGCCATGGCGGCGACGCGAGACGCGGCGGGCGCGGCCTCGCGGGGTTCCGCCGCGGACGCCGCGGCGGCGCACCACGCGACCACCGCCGCCCCGCCGCCGCCCCGCCGCCGCCGCCGCCGCCGGCTGCCCTGACGCCGCCGCACCCGCCGCCGCGACCGCCCCGCGCCGCCCGCCGTCCACACCCCGACCGCCCCTGCCGAGCGTGGCGCGCCGTGACGTCGGTGGCCGCCCCTCTCGACGCGGCAGGGGCGGCGGCGGCGACCGAGCCACCCACGCGGCGGGCGGGTCTTATATAGGCGCGGCGACCTCCCGTCCCTTCCCCCCCCTCCCCCCCCCCGCTCTGCCCGCCGGTCGCGAAAAAAAAAAAAAAAAAACACACACACGGGACCGCCCACGGCCGGCCGCCACGCCAGCAGGGGGGTGGCACCACCGGCGGCTGCGACTGGGCGCGCCCGGCCCAGTGTGGGCGCCCCGCGCCATCGGTCCGCCCCGCTGCCATCGGGAGGGGGGGGGGGGGGGGGCGGCGGCCGCCCGCCGCGCCGTCGATAGCGGCGCACTACGTAGGCACCGCCCGCGGGGGGAAGGGGGGGCTGATCCGCCAGGGGGGGAGGCGGGGACGGCCGCCGGCTGACTCCCGCGGGGGGGGGCCGCCGACGCACTACTCCCAAGGGGGGGCGGCGGGCGACGCCCGCCCACTCAGCCGCCGCGACGCCCGCCCACTCAGCGGCCGCGACGCCCGCGGCGGCGGCGGCGGCGGCGGCGGCGGTGGCGGCGGCGGCGGCGGCGGCGGCGGTGGTCACGACCACCGCGACCGCTCGCCACACTGGGCGGTTCGCGGCAGCAAGCCGGCGCCGGTGCGCCCTCCCCCCCCCACCCCCCCCCCACCCCCTCCAGTGGCCACCGACGCTGCCGTTTCCCCCCCCCCCCCCCGCCGCCGCCGCCCGCCGTCGTCGCCGCCGCGGCGGCGGCGGCGGCGGCGGCGGCGGCGGCCGGCCGCGGCGTGGGGTTGGCCGCGGCGGGGTGGCGGGGACGGCGTCGCCGGCCAGAGGGGATGGCGGGAGGGAGGGGGGGGGGGGGGGGCGCGCGTTGCGGCGGCGCGGGGGGGGGGGGGGGGGGGGGGGGCAACAAGGCACGGGTCGGGGCGGGGCGAGTAGAGGAGACTGGGGGGGTCGGGGCGAGTAGAGGAGACTGGGGGGGACGGGGAGGAGGGCAGGGGGGGGAGGTTTTGAGAGACCCAGCCTGCTGTCGTGGCCTCTGCGTTGGCCGTGCCCGTTGATGCGGCAGGGGAGGCGACGAGGGGGTACCCCACGTCGACACCAAAAGAGAGGGGAGGAGGAAAGGGATGGAGGGGGGGGGGGGAGCGCGCGTGGCGGACGGCACAACCGGGTGGGCGGCAGCCGCGTACCCCCCCCCCCCCCGCTTCTACGCTCCCCCCCCCCCCCCGTCCGCCCGCCTCTCCCAGCCTCGCCCGCCCGCCCTGGTGTGGGCGGCCGCCGTCGGCGGCCGCGGTGGCCGCGGCGGCGGCGGTCGCGGCGGGCCGCGCGGCGCCACTCGCGGCCGCCAGCCCGTCTGGGCTTGCGGGGGGGGGGGGACGCAGCCACCGCCGACGGCCGCGCCGCGGTCGCCCACACCCCGCGCCCCCCCGCCCTTGCACGGACAGCGGCAGGCGGCCAGCACGCGGACCGCACCGGCGGCGGCGGCCACGCAGGCGGGCGGGCGGGCGGGCGGGCGGTCGAGGCCGCCCAGCAGGGATGCCGGCCGCACGCGGCCGCACCGCGCCGCCGCGGCGGCGGCGGCGGCGGCTGCCGCCCACTGAGCGGCGGCGCGCACGACGCGGCGCGGGCACGCCGCCGGCGCGGCGGGTGGCGGCGCCACCGTCGGCAGGGGGGGGGGGGGGAGGTGCGGACCAACGGGCGGCCGACGGCGGGCGGCGTCCAGCGGGGCCACGCCGGGCGGTCCGCCGCACTTCCCCCCCCCCCCTGCCGCCGCCGCCGGCAGCACCGCGGTGTGCGGCGCGCGGCGTGCCGAGCCGTCAGGGACAGGGGGGGAGCACCGTCGCACGCCATCATGGCACGACGCGGCGGGCGGGCGGGCGGGCGGGGGAAAGGGGGGGGGGGGGTCACCGCCGGCGGCGGCGGCGGTGGGGGTGGGCGGTCGCCACGGCCGCGGCGGGAACGCGCCCGCGCGCCGCGCCGCGGCGGGCGCGGGGAGGCCTTGTTGACGGAAAACAGCGGAAGCCCGCCGTCGGCGGCAGCCGCGGCGGCTGGCGGCCACCCCGCGGCGGCGGTGGCGGCCGCAGCGGCCGTGGAGGGGGGGGGGGGGGGGGGGGGGAAGGTGGTGGCGCCGCCGGCAGCCCGGCGGGCGGTGCCCCACCGGCCGCGGCAGCCGCGCGCGGCGGCACCTCCCCCCCCCCCCCCCCGCCGCCCTCGCCGGCCGCGTGCCGCCGCCGCCGGCCGCGGCGGCGGCGGCGGCGGGGCGGCGCGGCCAACTGGGCGTGTTGGCCGCCACCGCCGCGGCGGCGGCGGGGATGGGCGGGGGAGGGGGTGGCGGGGGGGGCGGCCGCCGGGCGGCCGCCGGCCGGGCCGCCGCGGTGGGCCCCGGCCCCCCGCCCGCCGGCGGCTGCCGCCGCGGTCGGCAGTCTGTTGGCCAACAGGCGCGGCGGTGCCGCCGCCGCGGCTCGTCGGCCCGCGCGGCCGCGGATGACGCGGCGGCGGGCGGGCATACGGCGGCGGTCGCGACCGTCAGCCGGTGGTCCGCCACCAAGTTTGCACCAATGCCCACCGCGGGGGTTCCCAGTGCTGTAACAAATACACTTGAGTAGTTGTACTGTACCGCTCGACCGTTTGCGTCGGCCGCCTCCCCCCCCTTCGATAGAGGGGGGATGGCTTGCCCCATCGTCTGCAACGTGGGAAGGACGGGCGCCCGCCGTCGGCGTCCTTGACGCGTGTGCGGTGCCAACAACCCTCCCGCGCGCGGCGGCGGCCGCGGCGCGGCGTGCCGAGTGCGTGCGCCGACGCCGAGGACGCCGCCGCGTCATTGGTCGCGGCCGCCACCGCGGCGGCAGCGCGCCGCGGCGGCCGCCGCGGCGGTGCTTCCACTCGCACGCGTCCGCCGCCGGGGCGGCGGCCGCCCCGCCCGGCGGCGGCGGCGGCGGCGGCGGCGGCGGCGGCGGCGGCGGCCGCCCCCCCCCCCCCCCCCCCCCCCCTCCTCCACCCGCCCGCGCCGGCCGGCGCGCGGTCCTCCCCGCCGCGGCCGCCCGGCGTCGCGGCGGTCCACGCCCCCGGCCGCGCCGTGGCCGCCGCCGCGGGCGGCTCCCCAGCCGCGGCGGCCGCTGGCCACTGCCGCCGCCGCCGCCGCCGCCGCCGCCGCCGCCGCGGCCGCCGCGACGGGCGCGGCCATTGTCGACGGGCTGCCCGCCGCCCCGCCGCCGACGGGGAGGCCGTCCGTCTGTTGGCGGGCGCGGGTGTCCCCTGCCACCAACGCCGACGGCGCCGCCAAGGTCGCCTGCGGGGACCCGCGCGCTTGCCGCCCCCCCCCCCCCCCCCCCCCCCTCCCGCCCCCTGTGCCGGCAGCGCGTGTGTTTGGGGTCCTTCCCACGGGTAGAGGCAGCCACGCGCTTGTGTTTCCCGCCGCCGCGGCGCTCCGCCCTCCCCGCCCACCCCCGTTTACCCCTCGCGGTGCGCCGCGTGGTGGGCCACCGCCGCCATGGAGCCGTCCAGCCCCCCGCCTGCCGCCCCCGGTGGCGGTGGCGGCACCTCCCCCCCCCCGCGTCGCCCTCTGGTGGCGGCGGCAGCAGCGGCAGCAGCGGCGGCAGCGGCGGCGGCGGCGGCGGCGGCGGCGGCGGTGGTGGCGGCGGCGGCGGCGGCGGCAGCCGCCGCACGCGCGGCGCGCCCATCGTCACGCTGACCCGGCGGCTGACGTTTGCGTCTGCGCACGCGCTGGCCAACCCCGCCCTCCCCCCCGCCGAGTCGGCGGCCCTCTACGGCCGCTGCGCGGGCCTCCACGGCCACAACTACACGCTGTGGGTGTCGTGCCGTGGGGCGGTGGACCCGGTCAGCGGGATGGTCGTCGGCGCGGCGTCGCTCAAGGAGGGGATGGCCGCGGCGGTGGCGGACCTAGACCACGCGGACCTGGGGTGTGTGCCCGAGCTGGGGGGGGTCAGCACCGTCGAGCGGCTGGCGGTGCTGCTGTGGGAGCGCCTCGCCGGGGGGGAGCTGGGGGGGGTCCTATCGCAGGTGGAGCTCGCCGAGACGGAGAACATCCGCGCCGTGTACCGGGGGGAGGTTCAGGAGTGAGCGGGGCTGTCTATTCTTATTGTGTGGGTGGGGGGGCAAGGTTGGGGGGGGGGGGGCAAGGTTGGGGGCGCGGAGGACAAGGCGCCAGTGGCTCGGCGGAGGTGCCACCGCGACACGAGGTGGCCGCCGCCGCCGCTCGCCGCGGCCGCTGGTCGTGGCGGCCGTGGCGGGCCGCCGCCGCCACTGCCGCGGCCACTCGGCCGCGGGCGCCATTGCGCCGCTGCCGCTCTACGCCCTCACCCTCGCCGTCCCCCCCCCCGCCCCCCTTCCCGACCCACTTTTCTGCATCCCCCCTCCCGCGCCCACCTCCGCCCCCCCGCCCTCATGCTGTCCCCCGCCCGTCCTTGGGCCTATCCACCGTCACCGCCGCCAGCCGCTGCCCCTCAAACACCTCACACGCGGCCACGTCCACGGTGAACGCGCGGGTGCCCGCCGCGCCCGCATCCACCGCCAGCGTCAGCACCGCCGCCGACCGCGCCACCGCCGTGGCGGCCCGCTCCTCCGCCGCGCGCTGGCTGGGCGTGGCCCCCGCCCCCGCCGCCCGCCCCCACCGCAGCCGGTCCACCGCCGCCGCCGCCCGGCGGAGGGCGGCGTGGTCCACCCCGACCGCCCCCGCGGGCGCCTCGGCGGCGAGCGCCAGCCCCGCCCGCCCGGATGGGTGGTACGTGTACGCCCGCACCGCGCCCGTGGCGGGGTGGTGTCGAAGGGAGATGAGGCGGGTGCGGCAGAGGAGCGCCGCGCGGCCGCCGACGACGGCCGCCACCACCACGGCGCCGACCGCTAGCGCGACGCGGGTGCCGACGGGGAGGGGGTCCGCGGCGGCGGCGCCGTCGTGGCCACCGCCCGTGGCGGGGGAGGTGGGGGTGGGGGCGGGGGGGAGGCCCCACGCGGACCCCACGACGGACGCCACTTCCTCCCGCGGCGGCGGCGGGAACGCGTCGCCGTCGCCCACATCTCCGCCTCTGCTGCTGCTGCTGCTGCTGCTGCTGTTGCTGCTGCTGCTGCTGCCGCCGCGGCCACCGTCGCCACCAAAGCCGCCATCGCCGCCGCCATCGTCAGGCGGCCCAACCAGGTCGGCACCCCCCCCTCCCAGCGGTGATGGCACCCCCCCCGGCACCCCCCCCCCGACACCCGCCAATGGCCACAGGAGCACCCCCCCAAACATCGCCACCGCCACCACGTGCGCGGCGGCGGCGGGCACGGCCAGCCGGTAGTACCATGGCTCGGTGCGGTGGAGGAGGGTCACCCACCCGCCATCCGAATGCAGCCGACCGGCGGACGCGGGCCCGGGGGGGGGGCAGGGGGGGAGGGGGAGGGTGCGGGGGGGGGGGGGGCCGCCCCGCCACCGCCCCCGCGCCCCCGGGGGGGACGCCGCCCGCGGTGAGAGCGGAAGGGGGCGGCGGGGGTGGAGAGGAGGCGGCGGAGGAGCGGGGGGACGGGGGGGGAGGGTGGCATCGCCGCGAAAGGGGAGGGGCGCGGCAGGCGGGGGGGCGGCGGGGGGGGGAAGGGGTGTTCGGCGAGAGCGTGTCGAGGAGTAGTGTGGACGTAACAGGGTACCCCCAAAGTGCGTACGCGCAAGGAAATAGAAACTGGCGAGGGGGGCAGACGCAGGGACGACAGGTCACGAGGGGAGGGAAACGGACACAGTGAGTGTGCAGATGCGGAAGTGGGGAACAAAGAGGTTGCCGACGTCGCCGACGGCGGAGCAGGCCTGCGCCTGCCGGCAGGCAATTTCAACCAGATGATAGAAGTACTTTCTCTGACATTGAATTATATACGAACACGGAAAGTGACCGCGTGGACTAAGCCAAAAGTTGAAACTATCCGGAGAGCACCAGATTTTGGACACGTCGTGTTTCATCACACATGAGCCGACCCCCCCCCAGAGCCACACTGTGGGAGGTTCGATCACTTCTGGGGTTTCATACCACACCTGTTTCGCTTTCCCTCGTTGAAAATGGCGTACGGTGGCACCGGCTGTGGAGCCCGTTCCAAAGCCCCCGCACAGTTCCCCTCAACATACACCGAGTCGACCGCTCACCATCCTTCCGCTCCAGCAAAGGCCCCCGCCTGCCTCACAGCGGCGTGGTGGTGGCATCGGAGACGAAAGCATCCATATCGGCGACGACGGCGGGGGCGATGTGGCGGCGGCGACGGCGGCGGGGGCGATGTGGCGGCGGCGACGGCGACGACGCCGTCGGCCAGATACCCTTTACCACGCAGTGTGGAAGATGTCAGACTAGAAGCCGCCGCTGGCGCATGGGTGGATGCGTGGAGGCGAGACGGGGCAAGGGGGGTGTCTTCAACCTCCGTCCATCCTCGGATGCGTCTATTTTTGGCCGATGGGTACCTGGGTGCCCGCTGCCGGGCTTGCGGGACTACAAAGTAAAGAAGAGGAGACGGTGGGGCCCGAGTGCCTTGCGAGGGAGCATCCAACGCCCGCTGGTGGAGAGCCGTCAGGAAGTCCGGGGGAGGCAGCGGTAACGGCGCAGGCAGCAGGGGAGGGGAGGACTGGAAGACGGTACCGCCGCCCCCCATCCCCCCCCGCAGTCTGCTCAGTGGTACACCACGTCCTCCCGCAGCGCTTTGAGGCGCGGCACAAACGGCCCGCCCGGCAGCGGCCGCCGCCGCCGCCCGCCGCCCCCCGCCGCCGCTGCCGCTGCCGCGGCTGCCGCGGCGGCGGCCGCGGCGCGCCGCCGCCGCCGGGGTGGCGGCGGCGGCGGCGGTGGCGGCCGGTCGCCCGACGCGCCCTCCGCGGCGGCGGCGGTGGCGGCCCAGTGGAGCGCCGCCCGCAGCAGCCGCTTGCCGACCGCCAGGTGCGCGGCGGTCTTGGGCGTCACCACCGCCAACACCCGCGACGCGGCGGCGGCCGCCGCCGCCGCCGCCGCCGCGGCAGCCGCGGCGGCGGCCGCTGCTGTCGCGGGTGTCCCTGTCGGCTTGGCCGACCGTGGCCGCCGGCGGACGCCCGGCGGCGGCGGGTCGCCGCGGCGGCCGCCCCTGCTGACGCTGGAGGGAACGGGGGGGGGGTGCGCGCCACCCACCGCCGCTGCGCCGGCGGTGCGGCCGGCGTGGGCAGCCCCGCCCGGCTGGCCGACAGCGACAGCGGGGCGGCCAAGCCGCCGCCGCCGCCGCCGCCGCCGCCGTGGCCGTCAATTCCCGCGGGGTGCTTGCCGGGCTCAGCGGCGGCCGTGGCCGTCGCCGGCGCCCCCTCCCCCCCCCGCGTTGGCGGGAGCAACACCACCGAGCGGGGGCTGAGTGTGTCGCGGACGCGGTCTAACCGGGGGCTCCCCCCCCTGGCGGCGGCGGCCGTGGCCGCCGCCGGCCACCCGCCACCACCACCCCCGCCGGCCGCGGCAGACCCCCCCTGCCATGGCGTCGCGCCGCCGGGCCGCCGGCCCGTCGCGGCGCCCCACCCCCGCGGCGGCGGCGGCGGCGGCGGCGGCGACGACGGGAGCGCCTTGGCCGCCGGCGGCGGCGGGAAAAAGGGGAGCGCCCCCGGTCGCCACGGCCGTGACGGCAGCCGGTGCACGGCAGCGGTGCTGGGCGTGCCGGGCGGCGGGCGCGGTGACGGCCGCCGCCCCTGCCGCGCCGCCCGAAGGGCGGCGGCGGTGGTGCCGCCGCCGCCGCCACCGCCGCCGACCCCGCCGCACTGGGCGGGGGGGGAGGGCGGCGGGGGGGTGGGCGCCCGCCAGAGTGGCGCCAGCGGGGGGGAGCGCAGCCAGTCATGAGGCAACGCTTGGGGGGGGGGGCGCCGCTCCGCACCCGCCCCCGCCCACAGGCGCGAGGGGGGGGCGTCGCGGACGGGCCGCGGCGCCATTGGCGCCCGCCGGCGGTGGCCGGGGACGGCCGCCGGCGGCGGCTGCGGGGGGGCGGCCCCGCCGGACCGGTCGCTGGCCCAAGCACTGGCACCGCCCGCGGCACCGTCACCGCCGCCGCTGCCGCCTCTGCCGCTTCTACTGCCCCTGCTGCCGCGGCGGGGGCTGCCACCGCCAGCCGTGCCATCCCTATGGCCACCGCCAACGCCGGCGCTGTCGCCACCAAGAGCGTGCAGCCACCCAGGGGAGCCCGGCCTCCCGCCTGCCGCTGCCGATGGCAACGACGGCACGCACGCCCCACCGGCGGCGGGTGGTGGCGCCATCGCCGCCCCGTGGGCAGTGTCGCTGCCACTGCCGCCGTTGCCCTCACAGCCACAGCCGCCGTCGCTGCCGACGGCGTCGCGGTCGCCATCACCTTCAGCGTCCCCGCCGCCCACCCCTCCGTCTCCACCCAAAAATGGCGCCGCCACCGCCCGCCACGCGTGCCCCCACACGTCCACAAAGATGCCCACCAGCGACGTGGGCTCCCCGTCGGCCAGCTCGCCCCCGCACCGGATGCCGCCGAGGCGGCCGCTGCCGGCGTTGCCGCTTCTGCTGAAGTTGCCGCCGCCGCCGCCACCGCCGTCGCCGCCACTGCCGCCGACGCCGCCGGTTGTCTCCCAGCTGGCTACGGACGCGGCGGCGCCCGCCGCGTCGCGGCGCGCGTGGAGCACCGCGACGGGAAAGAGGACGGCGGCGCGGCCGCCAAACGCCGCCATCGTCGACGCCGTTACCGCCGCCACCCGGTGTGCGCGACTGGGAGAAGAGAGTTACGCACAGGAACGAGTGTGATGGGGGGGGGGGTGGAGGGGGTGGGAAATGAGGTCGTCGACGTCACCTCCCTTGGTGAACAGAAGTCAGAGTAGCAACACCAGTTGCCAGAGAGTGAAGGCGTCGTGATGGTGGGAGAAGGGGACGTGCCGGTGGCAAGCGGGGAAGCGATGTGACGTGGGGGTGGCGGCGGCGGAAAGCACGGTCACAAACGCTTGCTGGTCGCGTCAGCAGCACGCTGTTGGTTCACCCCCCGTGTGCCAGCAGAGGCGAGGGCACAGCCGCAACCTTTCCGTCGCCCACGCCAAGCGCAGCCCGTCCGCTCCTGTAGAAGCGTGAGCGGGTCATGCAGAGGCTTGCATCACCCGCGTTGGGTGGTGTGCAGCCTGGGGAGGCTCCTGCAACGTCGCTAGGGGCAGACGCGGCAGTGTGGGTGGGGAAGAGGACGGGAAGAGTGCCACCCGCCGCCAACGCTGGCAGTCAGCTTCCGCCCTTCCCCCGTCCCCAGTCTTTCGACAGGCGCGGCGTGGGGCGCAGCTCCCGCGTCCGCGGAGGCCTCGCGTCAGACGCGGCGCGGCGCCCGCCGCCCGCGGGCGGCAGCTCAACCCCCCACCCACCCACCCCCCCCCCGTCCCTGCGTCGCCCGCGTACCCAGAGAGCGGCGGGCAGGCCGCCGGCCACTGCCGCGGCGGCCGCTGCGGCCACCCCCTCTGGCGAGCGCCAGCGACACACCCCGGCCGCGGCGGCACCACCACCGCCGCCGCCGCCGCCACCGCCGCCCCGTTGCGGGTGGCGCATGCCCGCAGCGCGCAGCGGCGGCGGACGCAGAGACGCGGCGGTGGCGAGGGGACTGGGATTTGGAGAGGCGCTCGGGCGTGCAGAGCGGAGGGGGGCTTCCCGAAGCATTAGATGAGGCGGTCTCGCCACCGCGGGCGACGGTCCATCCTCCCACCGACGCCTGCGAGACTGGTCCCGGCGAGAGTGGCGCCAGCCGGGTGGGGTCCGATGGTACAGGAATGGGGTGGGGTACGGCGCGAAAGAGACCCCATACGCGAGAAGGCCTGTTGCCCGCAGCCCGCACGCTCCCGAGCGGCCGACGAAAGACTCGATCAACTTGTATCGTTCATTTTATGACTTACAGTGTGGCAAGAATTGGGCGCTCGAGTGCCACACACGGCCTACAATGACAAGTGCAGTAGCCAATGCATTCCTCGTGTGGACAATTCTTTCAAGGTGGCGTAACAACCAACACCAGAGAGGGCTAAGTCTACTTTGAAAATTGCCGTCCTGCGCCATGGTGATCATAGTTCCTCAAGGTGCTGCCGCCGTGCGACTGCTTGCTCACGGAACCTGCCATAGATTGTTCTTTTCCAGATCCCGCTTCTCGAGGTGCTGTGGCAAAGTGAAAGACGTGTGAATCGTACGGTACATGCAAAGCAGTTCATCGTTTGTACTTCGACGCGCCACGTCAACTGCATTGTTCGTTTCGATGTGTTCCGCAGCCACTTTCCACTTGCGCCGTCTGAGGATGGTCATCTGGGAGTGGCATCGCGAATAGAAGCTGCGGCCGGAGGGGTACTGTGCATGTGGCCCTTTGACATGGGTTGTGCGAGTTGGTGCGTCTGTGACTGGTTGGTGCTTTACTGCGAGATTGAAGCACTATCTGGTCGGGGGATGTAGCTACGCCAGCTCGTCACTCTCTTCATTGGGGCTTGTCGATAAGCTTCGGTCATTACGAATCCTCATGTAATTGACAGCTTCTGAAGTCAGCGTCAATTCCACAGTCCTTGTATCTAATGCGCATGGGTTATGGTAGCCGCGACTTAGCGACGCCACAATCATTGCTGCCTGGTGTGTTTTATAGGCTCGATTGCGACGCAGTCGTCACATTTCGGGCATTATAGCCGTTCAACGGCCCGAGTGGCCGAGCGTTCGTCGTTGGGCTTCGCCACACGCGGGGCTCTGGCGGGACCAGTGACTGCCCCGCCGCCCACGACTCGCCCGCCTGCCCGGTCGTGGTGGGTGGAACAAGAGGTTTGAGAGAACCGGGTACCGCTGCTCGCTGCTCAGCGGCGCCACTCGAACAAAAAGCCGCGGGTGCGGCCGGCCAGCCGCCGCATCCCCCCATCCCCATTTCCTGGCCGCCGCCCCGCCGCCTCTTTTCCTCTGATCCGCAGGAGAAGCCACCCATTCGGTTCCGCACGCAGGGGTGGATCGCGGCCGCCCAGTGCCCGCCTCGCATCGGCAGCAGCGGGCTTTCGCGTGCGCTCCCTTTCCCGCCGCCCCCCTCGTGAGAAGGAATCTTTTGCTTTCTCTATCTCGAGTTAGAATCCAACTCATCCCTCGCTGGTTGCAGTCAGAGGCTGGCAAGCGATAGCGAGTGGGCCCACAGCGAGACCCCTACGACCCCGTCGATGCAGGAAGATGGAATCCACATGAGGTGACTTGGACCGCACAGCGGGGGCGAGGCGAGGGGGGCGGCTTGGGTCGCGGTCGTGGACAAGGCGCGGTGACCTCGTTCCTGCCCATGTGTGGTCGCAGGACTCATGGCTGAGGGCGTTGGCTGTTGTCCCGCTCCGTGGCGTGAACTGAAGTGAGTGGACCTATCGGTCGCGACTGCCAAGGTGTCGAGCAGGTGCCATCGCCCGACCAAAGATCCAGGCCACCCGTACGTACTCGTGGCCCAGGTCATCGCTTGCAAGTACCATGAACGCGATGGATAGTGGCTGAATCAAGACGACAAAGTACGTACAACTGCAGGGCTAGACCGACGATTCCGCTTTCGCAAGGACACGTCCGACATGTGAGTCTTTGCGTCAATCGTGACCGACAAGGTAGGTGCACAACGCGTGCCACACGCTGGTGTTCGCGTGGTCTTTGAGCTCAACGGAAATCACCTCCAGTGGCCAGTCTCGAGGGCTGGGTGCCACGCTCGCTCTTGGTCCGCTCTTTTGTAACTTAAAGGAACGTGTTCAGAGCGCTGCCCTTACACTTGTGGGATATTGAATCTGTCAGCGTTCAGTGCAGTAGGGCGTGGGTGGGCTGGTGCGGTGCCTCGTCAGCCTTGAAAGCTCTTCCCTCCGCGCCTGTCCCGGCTGTACCCCCACGACTGGGCGTACTGCCCGTGTCTGGAACATCCAACGATACACGACTCCCGTCCTGCGCGCACACGGCCGCTGCTCGTGCGCCACAATCGGAGTCCGAAGGGGCACGACTGTCGCGCCGCACGCGGAGCCTGCAAATGGGATCTCGCTGTTGGCACAGTGGTCACAACAGCGGCGCGACGTCCCCTTGCCTCGTACCATCGGCTGGCCAAGCCGAGTTTCTTGCACAGCATCACAGAGAAAGGGAGGGCATGGTGAGAGAGAACAGATTGTGATTTGACCGTCTATGGGTTGGTGCTCGTATGGGCACCTTCTATGTCGCTCTTCTGTCACTCTTTCCCCCTTTGGTGTATCACAAGCGTGCATCCCCGCACCTCCTCCATGCTTGTCTCCCCTCGCGATGAGCAGATCAGGTTCGCAGACCTGCGGAAGTGACAGGCCATGAGACCGCCAGCAGGGATGGAGGTCTGTCGACGTGACAACGTAGGGGTGACGGCGCTTCACCCGCTCCCTCTCCTTCTCGAGAGATCCCACGTGAAGTGAAGCCTAGTTGCATCACCGGCGTCGGGGTCTCTGTCTCTGTTTCCGCCCGCCCCCTCCCCACTCACCGTTGTCACCCCCCGCTCAACCCAATCCGGTCGTTGCGGAAACAGCTGCTTCCACAGCAAACCCGTACTGGGGCCGCTACTCCTGCCCCTGCCGCCGCTGTTGCACTGTGAACCAACCCCCCCCCCCACCTCTTGACTCTCTGCTCAGCTGTTGTCTTTACCTCCCCCCCCCTTTTCCCTCCGTCATCATGGACAGCCCAAACAGTGTCACGCCGTAGTGTCGACCAACGCCGTCTGCTCTGTCTGGTCTCAACACTGGGTGGTCGCTCGTGGTTCGTCCGTGACAAGTGAGAGTGAGTTTACAAAAAAGGCACCCCAAGTGGCCGTGTCCGCCCCTCTCCGCTCCCCGGTCCGGGACGGTTCAAGCGCGTGCGCTGCCGTGCGGCTCCAAAGACGAGCACCGCGGTGCTGCGCGGCTAGGCTGTGATGGTGCGGCCCGGCTGGCCGTCCTTGCCGTCGCGGCCCTTGGTCCCGCGACGCCCCGACCGGCCAGCCGGCCCGTCCCCGCCGTTACCGCCGTTCCCGGCATCCCCGCCGCTGCCGCCGACGCCCGAGTCGCCCCCGTCGCCGCCGTCCCCACCGTCGGCGCCAGCGCCGCCGTCGCCGCCGTCGCCGCCACGGCCGCCGTCGCCGCCGAGGCCGCCCTCCCCACCGTCGCCGCCGCGGCCACCGGGGCGGCCGGCCACGTTTCCGTCGCCGCCGCGGCCGCCGTCGCCGCCGTTGCCGCCGGCGCAGCCCTTACCGCCGTTGCCGCCGCGGCCGCCGTTGAGGCCTGGCAGCCCGTCGCCGCCGTCCAGGCTGCCCGTCTTGGCAAACGTCTCGGCCGAGCAGTCCTTCCCGTCGACGCCGTCAATGACGGGGCGGAAGTAGTTGTTGAAGACGGTGCGCAGATACGAGGGCTTGAAGCCAAAGAAGCCGCCGCCGCCGCCGCCGGTGGCGGGCACGGGCGATACGGTCGGCGTCGGCGATGCGGTCGGCGTGGCCGACGCGGTGGGCGCCGGGGTGGCCGCCGCCGGCGCGCAGACCGCCAGGCAGGTGCGGCCGGGGGTGGTGGTGGCAGCCGCCTTGCACGTCCACGCGCGGGTGACGGCCGGGTAGCAGCGGCCGTCCTTGAGGCGGAACGCCGGCACGCCGCCCCCGCCGGCGCACGGCACCTCGGCCGCCGACGGGCGGGCGAGGCAGAAGAAGCCGCTCAGGTCGGTGGTGGTGGTGCACGCAAATGGCTCGCCGCAAGCGGACGTGGCCTGCGCCACCGACGGGGCCAGGTCGGCCGCGGGCGCGGCGGCGGCGAGCACCGACTGGGACACGAGCAAGGTGGAGGCGGTGGCAAGGGCGACCGCGCGGCGGGAGGTGGGGGCCATGGCTGGGGAGGGGGTGGGAGGGCAGACAGTTGGGGGCTGGATTGTGGGGTGGTGTGGAGCGAGTGGGTCGGGCAAGGCGGCTGTGTTGGAGAGGAGGTGGTGCTCGTGTTGCTGGAGAGATGAGGACATGAAGGGGAGTGGGAGAGGCTTGGACGGGCGGCTTTATGTACGCCGGACCGCCCGTTTCAGGGCGGCGGTGGCCCCAGCAGCGGTGTGCCGACACGGCGCGTCGCGTTTGTGGCGCACCCCGCGGGCTGGTGGGTGACCGCCGCGCCAGCCGCCGACAGTGGCACCGTGGTGGCCTCCGGTGGGGCGCACCGCGGATGGGTGAGTTGCAGCAGGGCGACCTCGGGGCGGTAGGTGTGGCCGAACGTGCCCAGTGCTTCCGCTTTGGGGCGTTGACCGCAACTCAGGGGAGGCGCCGTGGCAGGGACACAGAGACCCACCTCGACAGCATCCTTCCCGATTGGCGGCGCGGGCTCGCCGAGCGCAGGCACCTCGGCAGGGCCACAGACCACGTCGATGGCGCCAGCCCGCCAGGACGCTCGTCGTGCAGGTTGCGACGGGGCTGACCTGTAGCCGCTGCCGCCACCGGGACGTGAATCGAGGCTGGGGGCGTTTGCCCGCAGACCAAAGCGAAGCCGTCTGTACAGGTCCCAGAGACACACGCTGTGGCCGTAGTCTCCGTTTGTGGAACAAACAGTCTGGACGTCTGCCACGTCGTGCTCGTGGGTGAGGGTGTAGCCCGGCGCGAGACGCTACAGGAGCGGCGCCCGCCGACGCCCAGCCACCGGACGGACAGAGAACAAGAAATTGACAGGTATTCATTGTGGCTCACCGTGGGTCCGTCGGCACAGGGGCACACATGCCAGCGTAAGGACGCCGCCGCGGCCGCCGCATTGGCCATGCCTGGCGGGTGCGCGGCCGGGTGGTCGGTGCGGGCAGTCGCCTCCGGCCGACGCGCACGGTGCCCGCCAGCGGGCAACGGCCGTTCGCATCCCTCTCTCACACCACAACCCGACCTGGTGGCCACCCGCGTCTGACGCGGTAAGGGCGACTGGGACCACACGGCCAAGGCGGTGCGGCAAGGGGCAACGCGTCCGTCGCGGGCGGGGGAGAGCGGCCACCGCAGGCGCGGGACCGCCGCGGCTGCCAGCTTAAACGCACTCGCGGAAGGGGAAGGGGAAGGTCCCGCCGTCCCGTGACCCGACAAGGAGAAAACAGAAGTACGCGGGAGGAACCGCGGCACGCCACGGGCGGCAGCTGTGGCGGCGGCGTCCCCCCAACGGCGCGCGAGCCCACACCGGGTCACCGACGGCAGTAGGGCCGCCACCAGCAGGGCGGGGTGGATCCCTCGCCGCCACTTCTCCGCCCCTTCCCCCCCACTCCCCATCCCCCCCCCCCCCAGGGTACCACGCGGCGAGCAGCGGGTGGCGCGGTGGCGGTCACCCCCCCCCCCCAACCATCGCCGACCGAACCGCCAGCTCCACCACGACCGCGTCGACGGCGGCGCCGACCGACGCGGCGCGCAGGCGCACCACCTCCATCTCCCGCCGCACCGCGCGGGTCTGCCGGGCGGCCATGCCCGCCAGCACCCGCGCCGTCGCGACGGCCGGCGCCAGCTGACACCGCAGCGCCGCCCGCGCGGCTGCGTAAGCGGCCTCGTGTTCGGCCAGCCGCGACGCCTCGCCGTCGAGGGCGGCGTCGAGCGCCGCGGCGGCAACGTCAAAGTCCGCGTCGGTTCCGCCTCCCCCACCCCCCCCACCACCCACACTCCCTTCATCCCCCCCCGCCCCCACCCCCGCCGCAGCCGCCGCCACGGCGGGCGCGTCGGCCAATGCCGACGGCGCCGCCGCCGACGACGCCCGCAGCCGCCGCACGCGGCGGAGCTGCCGCGTCGTCTGGCGGAGGCGGGCGCCACAGCCGTGGATCCGCCGCCGCACGTCGCGCAAGTGTGCGCGCGTGGCGGGGAGGTACGCCTCCATCGCGACGAGCGCGGCGGCGGCCTTGGCCTCCCCCGCCACCGCCGTGCGCAGCAGCGAGTCGAGGACGGGGAGGGTGGCGACGAGCGTCTCGCGGTACCGCAGCAGCAGCGGCGGCAGCGCGACGAGGCACGGCCGCCGCACCCGGCGGGGGGCGACCGCCGCCCACGGCGCGCCGCCGCCGCCGCCGCCGCCGCCGCCGCCGCCGCCGCCGCCGCCGCCGCCGCCGCCGCCGGCACCGTCGCCCGTCGCGCCACCGCAGCCGCCGCTCACCGCGTACGCGTCGGCGAGGGCGCCCGCGACGGCGAGCAGGTGCGCCTCGGTCGAGGCGTCTGGGGTGGTGCCTGGCGGCGGCAGCGCGTACAAGAGGCTCTCGCCGGTCAGCTGCTGGACGGGCGAGAAGCCGCTGCCGCTGAACACGTTGGCCGTCGCCTCCGTGCCGGCGGTCACGGGCGGCGGCTGGCCGAGCCAGTAGACCGCCTCCGCGCCGCGTGACGTGTCCACCAAAAAGGGGAGGGTAGGGGACGGCACCGCCGCGGGGGGGGGGGGGGAAGAGTGGGAGGAGGAGGCAGAAGACGCGCCCGCGTCCGCAACGTCGTTACCGGCAACGCCGTCATTGGCCGCCAGTGGCGGAGCGTCGGGGGGGCCACCCCCTGCACGCCCCGCAGGGCGCGCACCCGCCGCGACGG
The DNA here is from genome assembly GCA_008729055.1 of Pyropia haitanensis. Lineage (NCBI taxonomy): Eukaryota > Rhodophyta > Bangiophyceae > Bangiales > Bangiaceae > Pyropia > Pyropia haitanensis. Next base: position 747,894 of record SDUX01000010.1, read on the forward strand.
CGGCAGGGGGCGGCGCGCCCGCCGGGTCGGCGGTGGCGGCGGCCGCGGCGGCCGCGGCGGGTGGCACGGTCGTGGCCCGGAAAAAGACGGCCTTGCCGCTCGCGAGCACCGCCGCCACCAGTGACGGGGACGTGCGGGTGCGGGCCATGGTGCACGCCCTCCCGGCGAGGGGGGGGGGGGAGCGGGGGGAAGCGAGGGAGGTACGTCGTCCACACGGTAGACTTGCCCAACGGCGGGGGGACAGCCGCAACCACGGATGCGGGGCGGGCGGCAGCCAACGGGGCGGGAGGTTGTCCGGCAGCAGCGTCAATGCAACGGAGGAGGACGCGCCAGGATCGACAAGTGCCCCGCGCGTAGGGGGTGACGTGGAAAAACAGGAGACGGACGGGAGCGTGCGGGGTGTACTGAAACTGAAGGGAGGGGGCGACGAGGCGGCAGGCAGACGCAGGAGAAGAGGACACGTTGGTTGTCGGCGATGCGGTTTCAGCGTGTACCCAGACGTGTGTGGCCGTGCGCGCTATCGATACACAAGCGCCTTGGCCGCAGAGAAGCGCGTCAACTTCATCAGGGCGGCAAGAAATGGCACGACAGCGGGAAAGCACGACTTGAGTGTGTAGTAGTTAGACAACAGAATTGCGTCGCGTGACAAGACGCGTCTCAATCGATCGTAAGGCGATCCCAAACCCGGCTCATGTGCGCGGTCGGGTCGTACTGTACAAGCGAAGCGGCTGTGGGCTGTCAGCGCACGGAGTGTCTCGACTACGGCGTTGACCGCCGAGCGGTGTAGCAGTCTTCGTCCTGCGCAGCGGCTCGGCCGTTGTCTGATGCCGACAACACCTCAACGCCGCCCTCGCGGCTGCTTCCGCCGCTCCCGACGGCCCGTCGCCGCTGCCGCCGTCACCGCGGCCGCTCACTGTCCCTGCCGCCCCGCTGGCGACGCGCCAGCTCTCTGCTGTCCCCCTGCTGCTGGCCGCTCGTCGCGGACACGACTCCCATCGACGCTGCGCTGACCTCTTGCTCTGTCCTCCAGCGCTGGCCTTACCCCCCTCCCCCCCCCCCCCCCCATCCATCCCTTTCCTCCTCCTCTCCCCCTTTTCCTATCCAGCCCGCCCGCCCCTGGTGCGGCGCGATGCCCCCCCCCCGGTCACGGTCGCCGCTCCCCCCCCTGCTCGCCCTCCTCCGCCGCGCCTTCCTCCTCCCGTGGCCCTTACCGGCGCCGCCTGTCGGCGGCGGCGCGCCACCCCCGCCGCCGCCGCGCACCGCCCGCCGGCGAGCGGCCGCGACGCTCGCCGCGGGGGCGGTGCTGGTGTGGGCCGCCGCCGCGCCGCCGCGGGGGTGGGGGGCGAGCGGCGGCGGCTGGGCGGGCGGCAGCGGCCTCGGCGGCGGTAGCGGCGGCGGCGGTGGCGGCGGGGTGGGGGTGGCGGCCGCCGCGCGGGCCGCCCTCGCCCCCGCCCGTGAGCCAGTCGTGCCCGCGCCGGGCGGCGGCGGTGGCGTTGGCGGCGGCGGTGGGGGTGGCGGCGGCGGCGGCGGCTGGGGCGCGTTTTCCGTTGGCGTGCCCGTACCGCTGGCGGCGGCGGTCGCGGCCGAGGCGCGGCGCGTGCGCCGCGGCCCGGGGCGGGGCCCCACCGACGCGGTCGTTGGCGTCGACGACGCGACCGCGCGCGCGCGTGCGTGGCGCGCCGCGTCCGCGGCGGCCGGTGGTGGGGGGGTGCTCGACACGGCCGCCGCCGTCGGCGGCGGGGGGGGGCTGGCCAGAGGGGCAGGGGGTGCCGTGGCCGGCGGCGGCGGCGCCACGTCGCCCGCGGCGGCGGCGGCGGCGGCGGCGGTGGCGGTGGCGGCGGCGGCGGCGGCGGGCGGGGGTGCCGCCCTGGGCAGCTGGGCGGCGGCCGCGGCTACCCGCCGCGGCGAGTCCCCCGCCGCGGCGGCCGCGGCGGCGGCGGCCGCCGCCGCCGCGTGGCGCGCGGCCGACACACCCGCCGACGCGGTGCTGCGGGTGCCCCGCGGGGTGCTCACCGACGCCACCCTCTTGGCGTCACTGTACGTGGACGAGCGGCGGCGGTCGCTGGTGTGTGCCGTGCCGGGCGCCGCGGCGGGGGCGGTGCTCGCGACGCTCCGCCGGCTGGGCGCCGCCGCGGACGTGGTGGCGGCGGGGGGGGACGATGCCGCCGCCGCCGCTGCGGCCGCTGCCGCCGCAGACGCCGTCGTCGACTCGACCGACGGCGGTGCCGACGGCGGCGACGGCGGTGGCTTGCGCCCGCTCGCCGCGTACAGCCTGCGCGACCGGGAGCGGTTCCTGACGCGCGCGGACATCCGGCGGGTGGCGCTGGTGCGGTCGCCGCTCGCGCGCGCGGCGTCGTTTTACCTCGCCGGCACCACCCCCGCGGCGGTCGGCGCGGCGGCGGGGGCGGCGGCGGCCGCCGCGCCCGGCGGGGCTCCCCCCACCGCCGCGGGGGAGGCGGTGGATTTGAGTAGTGCCGCGTACCGGGCGTTCATCGCGGCGGTGCGGGGCGCGCCGCTGGAGGCGGCCGAGGCCGAGGTGCAGCTGCTGACGTTTGGGTTCTTTCTCGTGTACATGACGCGCGCGGGGGCGGCGATGCCCCGCGCGGTGCGCCCCGCAGTGGAGCTGTGTGGCATGGCGCCGCCGCGGGGCGGCGGCAGCGGCGGCGGCGGCGGCGGCAGCAGCGGCGGCGGCGGTGGCGGTGCCGCCGCCGACGATGGCGGCTGGGCGGGCATCCACTACGACTACATTGGCCGGTACGAGGCGCTCGGCACGGCGGTGCCCGCGCTGCTCGACGCCGCCCACCCCGGCTGGCGCGCCGCCGCGGCGGCGGCGGGCGTCGACGCCGCCGCGCCGCTGGGCGTGGCGCCGCCGCCGGGCGGGCGCGCGACCGGAGCCGCCGCCGCCCTGCGCGCGCTGTACGCGCCGCGGAAGCACCGGGTGCGGGCGGGGCGGCTGTGGGCGGCGGACCTGGACGCGTTTGGGTATAGTGTGACGGGGGAGTAGGGCGCGGGATGGCGCGGGACGGCGGGGGGGGGGGGGGGGGAGCGGCACGGCGGAGGACTGGGGGAGGACTAGGGCGGGCGGCGGCGGGGCGGAGGCCGCCACGCGGCGACGCGGCCCGCACGCCGCCGCGGCAGCAGAGCACGCAAGCACGGGACGGAACGAGACCGGCAACGCCACACGGGTGGCCACTCGAGAACAGACCTCCACCGCCGTACAGGCCGCTGTTGTCGCACGCACCCCCCCCCTCCGCCGGCTCGGCTGTTCTAACGGCCACGCCCCCCGCCCCCCCCCCTCCCCCTCTTCCCCCCCCTCCCCCCCCCCCGGCCGCCCCCCCCCCCCCGTGCCGGCCGCACAATCACCTTGGACCGCGTAAACGCGGCCCCCTTGTCCACCTTGCCCGGCCGCTTAATCCCCGTGCCGCCCGCCTCGCGGCGGCCGCCGCGGCCGCCACGCTCCTTGGCCGCGCCCCGCGCGGCGGTGCGCGCCTTGAGCTTGCGCGCCTTGGCCACCTGCGCGGGGGTGCGGAGCTCCGTCGCGCCGCCGCCGCCGCCGCCGGTGGCCTTGCCGCCCGGCCGCCCACCGCCACCGGCCGCCCCCGCGGGCGGCGGCGGCAGCGCGCCGCCGTCGCCGTCGCCGCCGCCGCCCCCCGCGTCGGCCACCCGCCGCGCCACCGCCGCGACCGCCGCGACGCCGCGGCCACGCCCAAACGCGCCGGCCCGCAGGTCCCGGCCGCCCAGGCCGGTCGGGGGCAGCACTCCCCCCCCCCCCCCCTCCCCACCGCGCGCGCCCGCCGCCGCCGCCGCCGCCGCCGCCGCCGCCGCCGCGTCGCCGCCGCCGCCGCCGCCGCCGTCCGGGCCGTCCCCCCCCGGCGGCTGCGGCCGGCGAGCCACTTTTTGTACGCCGACCCGTCGGCGGCGGCGAGCGCGCCCGGCAGGGTGCCCGCCCCGCGCGTGGCGGGCGTCTCGACGCCCACGTACCGCTTCTTGACGCGGTCCCACACCTTTTTCGGCCGCCCCCCGCCGCCACCGCCGCCCCCCGCCGCCGCCGACCGGCCCGCCGCGGCGAGCGCGTCCGCGTCGTCGCCGAGGACGTCCATCGTCGCGTCGCCCACCGCCGCGGCGAGCGCGGCAATGTCCATGGGCGCCGCGCCCGCCGCGGCCGCGGCGCCGCCCCGACGGGCCGCGCGGCTGCCGCCGCCACCGGCGGGGGCCGCGCCCATGGCGCCGCCCGACGACACCGCGTAGGCCGTGTCGGCGAGCGCCGCCGCCGCGCCGGGCGACGCGGCGAGGAAGAAGCGGGAGCGGTCGTCGGCCGCCGCCGCCCGCCGCGCGGCCGCCACTCCACCCCCCGCGGCAGCCGTGGACGCCTTGCCGCGCCGTTGGCGGCGGCGGCCGCCGCCGCTGTCCGCCTCCCCAACGCCGGCCGCGGCGGCGGCGGCGGCGAGCGCGGCCACCCCGTCGGCGCCCGCCGGCAGCGGCGCGTCAGCGCCCGCCGCGTCGGCGGCGGCGGCGGCGGCGGCCGTCGCCGCCGCCGCCGCGCGCGACCGGCGGACGCCGTCGGCGAGCGGCGCGGGCGTCACCACCACCGAGTCCCGCGGCCGCCACCCGCGCACCGTCGCCGCGGAGATGGCGTACGGCGCCGCCGCGCCGCCGACGCCGCCGCCGCCCGCGGCGGGCGGCGGGCCCCGACCGGCGTCCGTGTCACCGCCCCTACCAGACGCGGCGGCCGCCGCGGCGGGGCCGCCGGCCGCGCCCTCGGCCAGGTGGGTCCACCACGGGTGGACGGCCAGGCCGAGCGCGCCCCCCGCGGCGGCGGCGGGGACGCCCGCGGCGGCGGCGGCGGCGGCGACCCCCCCCCCGCGCCCCCCCGCCGGCGACGACGACAGCAGCGCCTTGGCGCGCGCCACCGACGCGCCCGACGGCGCGGGCCGCGTCTTGACGTACAGCCCGTGCGCGTTGGCCGCCGCCCGCGCGAGCGCGGCGAGGTCGGCCACCGCGCCCGACGACGCGCCGGCGGCGGCGGTGAGCGCCGCCGCCTCGGCGTCGACCGCCGCGCCGGGCAGCGCGCCGAGGACGTAGGAGGAGGCGAGCGCCGCGGCGCCGCCGACGGGGGTGGCCAAGCCCAGCGCACCGGCGGGGGTGGGCGGCGCGGCGGCGGCGGCGCCCTCCCCGCCGGCGGCGCCCCCCCCACCGGCCGCGCCACCGCGGGCCATGACGGGCGGGCGGGAGAGGAAGAGGCACGTGTCGAGGACGTACGGCAGCTCGGCCGGGGTGACGAGCGCGTGGCACACGCCCGGCCGGCCCGCCCGGGCGACCCGCCCCGAACGGTGGACAAACAGCTTGGGCGCCGGCGGGTAGTCGGCGTGGACGACCGCGTCGAGGTGGGGTAGGTCCAGCCCGCGCGCCGCCACGTCCGTGACGACCAGCAGCCGCGACTCGCGGCGGCGAAAGGCGGCCATCGCCGCCGACCGCGCCGCCTGGTCCATCTGCCCGTGCACCGCCACGGCGGGGGCGGCCGCGGGGAGCAGGCGCGCCGCGGCGGCAACCGCGAGCACCTCCTCCACCCGGTGGCGGGTGGCCGCAAAGACCACCACCGACGGGCTGCCGCCGCCGCCGCCGCCGCCACCGCTGGCGGGCGCACCCCCGCCGCCCTCCTCCCCGGCACGGCGGCGGGCGCGGCGCCCCCCCCCCCGCCCGCGGGCGGGCACCGGCCGTCGTCGGCGCCCCCCCCCTCGTCGTCCAGGAGCTGGCGGAGCAGAAAGGCCAGCGCGGCCATCCGCTCATCCGGGCGCACGAGGTACCAGCCGACGGCGAGCAGCGGCGACAGCGACCGCTCCGCGTCGAGCCGCACCACCGTCGCCGCGTCGGCGCGCAGCCGCGTGCGCGCAAACTCCGCCATCGCCCGCGGCATCGTCGCGGACACGAGGAGCGTCTGCCGGGCCGCGGCGGACGCGAGCGCCAGCAGCGCGCCCGTCTCGGCGGCGAGCGCCGGCTCAAACAGCCGGTCCGCCTCGTCGAGCACCAGCACACCCACCCGGCCGAGCGTAAAGCGGCCCTTCATCTCGGCCGCCAGCTGCAGCAGCCGCCCCGGCGTGGCGATGAGCAGCGGCGGCGACGCGGAGAGCGCGGCGAACTGCGCGCCCAGCGGCTCGCCGCCAACCACCACCGACGCGGCGGTGCGGGCGGGCGGCAAGTTCCGCGCGTACTCGCCCGCAAAGCGGAACGTCTGGAGCGCCAGCTCCCGCGTCGGCGACAGGACCAGCGCGGCGGGCCCCGCGGCGCCGGCGGGTACACCCGCCACGCGGCCGTCGGCGGCCGCGCCGGGCGTGGCGGCGACGCCGCCGTCGGCGGCGAGGCGGTGGAGGAGGGGCGCGAGGAACGCGGCGGTCTTGCCCGAGCCGGTCCGTGCCATGGCGACAACGTCGCCGCCGGCGAGCACCGCGGGGATGACCCGCCGCTGGACGGGGGTGGGGAAGCGGTAGCCGCGGCGGTGGAGGGCGGTGACGAGGCGGGTGTCAAGGCCGAGCGCCTCAAACGAGCCGGCGCGGGGGGGTTTGGCTGCCGTTGGGGGGGGGGGGGGGCGGTGCCGCCGATGCTGGCCGCCGCCGCCGCCGCCGCCTTTTTGCGCGCCGCCGCGGCCTTCCAGCCGCGCCCGCCTGTGCCGTCCGCCCCCTCCTCCTCCTCGTCGGAAGAAAAGTGGACGAGGCCGTCCAGGTGGGCGGTCGCCGCACTCACCGCCACGCCATCCCCGTCTTCATCCCCGTGCCCTCCGTCGCTGCCATCGCCACCGCCGCCGGTCGGGCCGCCGGCCGCCGGCGCGCGTCGGCGGGCAGCGCGGCCCCGTGGCACCCGCCGGGCGGCGGTGAACAGCTGGTCCAGGTCGACGGCGGGGAAGCCGTCGGGGGCTGTTTCATCCACGGTGGGAAAGCCACCGGCGTCAGAGTCCAAGTCCATGTCCATGACGCCTCCGCCTTGCGAAAGACGTTGCGGGACGGGAGCCGGCAAGGGAAGCGAAGGGAAAAACAGGTGGTGCAAGACAGGAACAGAACAAGAGGGCGAGCGGCGAGGTGCCAGCGGATGGGAGAGTTGGCAGCGGAGGGGTGAGGTAGCAAGGGAGGGGGGTGGCAACAGCGCGATGCCGCAGTCGCGGCGAGATGCCGGCGGAGAGGCAGGCCGTCGGCGACGAGTGGGCCGACTGTGTCCGTGAGAGGCAAGTGGACGCCGGCAGCAACAAACTGGGCGGCTCGAAAAACCTGTCGAAGCTAATTAATCGAGTGCCACCGCAGTTTTCGTGAAACGTGTAGACGGTTCATGAACGGACAGCCGCCGAGTCGAGCGCGCCAGCGGCGACAGGTGACCGGTGAACAATCACATACAATAACAATGTACGATATCACCCCCCTCCAACCTGCCTGGCTCTGGTGGCTTAGTTGGTTAAAGCGTCAGATTGTTAATCTGAAAATCGTGAGTTCAAGTCTCACCCGGAGCGCTTCCTTTTAGCAGCTTCTTGCGCTCATCCGCAGCGCACACCTGTTTTTGCTCCTCTGGCGCGGCGTAGGAACACCAAGCGACGAAGAAGAACCAGACAAACAAACACACACGCGGTGAACGTGATCCCTTGCATGTGCACCCTGCGTCGACCCTCCTGGCAACACGTTCCGGCCGGCGACGGCCGCGGTGCTCGCCAGCCCGTGACAGTCCAGCCTCGACGGCGCCCGCACGATCGCGGCAGCGGGCTGGCGAGAGTGCCGAGCTGCCGTCACCTTCACATCCGCCGCCGTCACTGTCACCCAGTGAGTGGCTACGGGCGCGGCGGTAAAGAGAATGGTCACGACGGAGGCGGACCGCCTCCCGCTGGCTATTGTCATCATTGCCCGAGGGTCACGAGGAGGTCGCTGCGGACGCCCACGGCGACGGCCGACGCCCCCTCTGCAGCAGCGGCTGGCGCGCCCAGAGAAGCGCTATGCACAGAAGACGATTACAGTGTGCAGACGCAGTAGGCACCAGACTGAACACTGGGATAGGCCCCCGCGGGTCCAGTCGACTATGTACCTCGGCCGCACCCCCCTGCCCCCCGCCCCCCCGCTCTAATACGACCCCCCGCCTCCTCCGCGACCACGCCCCCCCCCCCTCCCCCCCCGGCCACGCCCCCCCCCCCGCCCCCCCCGCCACGGCCGCGCCCCCCCGACGGGCGCCCCCCCCCCCTCCCCCATCCCGCTCCGACGACGCCACCCACGCCGCCGCCGTCGTGCCCGCGTACGACCCCACCGCCATCGCGTCGGGCGCGTCCACGCCCGTCGCGCCCGCCGCCCAGCGGCCGCCACGCCCGCCGCGGCCGGCGGCACCCCCACCGCCGCGGACGCCGCCCCTGCCGCCGCCGCCGCCGCCGCCGCCGCCGCCGCCGCCGCCGCCGCGCCCCCCCCCGCCGTCCCGGGCGCGCCCCCCCCGCCCCCGCGCCGACGACCGCCCCCGCGTCGACGACCGCCCCCGCCCAGACGGCCCCGCCGCCGCCTCGGCCGCCACCGCCGCGACGCGCTCCCGGTATAGCCGCGCGGCGGTCGCGCGGTCGCGCTTGGCCGCCGCCTCGGCCTCCCGCGCGGCGCGGGCGCCCTCGAGCGCGTCCGTCCGCCCCCGCGCGGCCGCCTCGATCGCCGCCGCCAGCCGCCCGTCGTGGCGCGTCACGAGTGACGTGACTCGCCCGCGCGCGCCCGCCCGCGCCGTCCGCCCCGCCCGGTGGAGGTACTCGACCGCCGAGGCGGGAAAGTCAAAGAGGATGACGTGGTCGACGGCGAGGTTGTCCAGCCCGCGGGCGGCCACGTCCGTCGCGACGAGCAGCTGCGTGCGGCCGGCGCGGAACGCGTCGTACGCCGCGTCCCGGCGGGGCGGCGGCATCGAGCCGTGCACGCAGCTGGTCGTGTAGCCCCGCTCGGCGAGGAAGTGGTCCACCCACCGGCACGAGTCGACGGTGTTGGTAAAGACCATGACGCGGCCGCCGCGGAGGAGGCCCTCCGTCGACGCCTCGCCGAGGAGGGCGGTGAGCTCCGCGACCTTGCCCCCCGCCGCGACGGGGATGAAGCGCTGGGTCAGCCCCGGCGGCGGGCGGTGGAGGTCCGCCTCGACCCGCCGCGCGCCCGGAAACAGGTCCTCGTAGAGCACCTCGACGGCACGGGGGTGGGTGGCCCCTACCGCAATCAGCTGCGGCGCCGGCGGCAGCGCCGACGCGTCGGCGGCGCCCTCCCGGACGGCCGCCGCGGCGGCCGCCGCGGCCCGTGACGGCCGCCCCCGGTGGACGGCCGCCCAGACGCGGCGGAGGTCGGGCTCAAAGCCCGCGTCCAGCAGCGTGTCCACCTCGTCCACCACCACGTGGCGGACGTAGCGCAGGTCCACCGCCCGTGACTCGACCAGCTGCAGCAGCCGCCCGGTGGTGGCGACGAGCACGTCCACCGGCGCGCGGGCGAGCGCGTCGGTCTGCCGCCGCAGGCTGCCGCCGCCGCCGCCAATCGCGCCCACCACCCGGAACTTGACGCCGTGCGCGAGCGACTTGGCTACGGCCAGCACCTGTTCGGCCAGCTCCCGCGTCGGCGCCAGCACCAGCGCCCGCGGCCGATGGGGCGTACGCAGCGCGCTGCCGCCGTCGCGCGGCACGGCGGCAGCCGCCGCCACCGCTGCCGCCGTCGACACCTCGCCCACCGCGTCGGCCTCGGCGGCAGCGGCGGCAGCGGTGGCAGCCTCGGCGCCGAGCGCCTCCTCCGCCTTGAGCGCCTCGACTACCGGCACCAGGTACGCGAGCGTCTTGCCCGACCCCGTCGCGGCGCCGAGCACGACCGGCACCCCCCCCGCAATCGCCGGGATCCCCCGCGCCTGCACCGCCGTCGGGCGCGTAATGCCCGCCGCGGCGAGCGCGGCGGTCATGGCGGGGCTGACGCCGAGGGCGCCAAAGCCGCTGCCGCCAAAAAAGCCCGGCGCGTTGGCCACCCCGAGCACGCTCGTCGACCCAGAGACGGTGCCGACCAGCTCGGCGGCCGCCGCGGCCGCCGACGCCGCGTCCAGGCCCGCGGGGCCGTCGGAGCGGACGCCGCCAGAAAAGGGGGACGTCGCCGCCGCGTCCACGGGCGGCGCAAACGCGTCCGCGTCGTCAAAGTCGTCGTCGTCATAGTCATTGTCATCGTCCTCGGCGTCGGCGTCGGCCACCGCTGACGCGTCGTCGTCGGCCCAGCTGGCGCCGTCAGCCGCGAGGCCAGCAGCGTCCGCCTCCTCGTCAGCCCACGCGCCGTCGGCACCCCCATCGTCGTCCGCGTCTGGGGCGTCCACCCAGCCCGCCACGTCTGGCGCGTCCGCGGCAGACCACCCGCCGTCCGCGTCGGCCGCCCCCGCCACCACCGCGCCCAACGGCCCCGCCGGCAGTGGGGCGTCGCCACCACCGCTGCCGCCACTGCCGCCACCCGCGGCGGCCGACGCGAGCGCGGCGGCACGCCGCCCACGGACGCTGCCGACCACGGCGCCGCACCGCCCGCGGCGGCGGCCGGCGGGCGTCGACACAACCGCGCCGTGGGTGGGGGCGGTGGCCGACCGGGCGGGCGCAAAGGCACCCGCGGGGGTGGCAGCGGTGGCAGCGGTGGCGGCGGCGCCCGCCGATGGTGGCGGCGGGGCGGGGAAGAGGAAGGCGGCAGCAGCCGCCGTGGCCGGCGGCGGCGCCATGGCGCTAAGGGCGGGAGGGGGGGGGGAGGCGAGTGGGAAGACAAGGAACGCAACAGGGGCAGCGTAGCGCACCCCCGAGGATGAGAAGTCGCCGACGCAGCCGGGCGGTGGCCTCTGGAGGAAAGAGGGAGAAGGGTGGCGTCCCGCGAGGCCGGCGGAGACAACGTCCAGGCCGGTAGTCGAGCTCGGTGGTTGCGGATTTGGTCAAACGACGGTCAACGGAAAAAATCTGGTGGTGTTTGGCTGACCCCGACGGTGGATGTAACGACGCGTGCGTTACTTTTTCTTTTTCGCCACGTGGATCGTGGCTTCCTGCAACGTGATTGGTGAACAAGAGCACTCTATGAAAATATTGGAGATCTGTGTGGGCCAAGCTCCAATTTTCCACTGGGCGCCCTTGCAATTGGTGCTCGTCGGATCAATGCGGGCCACCTGAATGTCTCAGTTCACCGTCGTCGTCCCGTGGCCTTTGCGACGGAAACCGGCCGTGACCCCTGCGTGGCGCCCCACTGGACGGCCCCCCGCCCACCGTTCGGAATCTACGTGTCGGCTGGCCGTCGACGTCGTTGACAACAGCCGAGTCCGCGACCAGTCCGCGACAAACACCCCTTCGCCCCGTCTCTTGCGCCGTTCTCTGTTCCACTAGTCCCCGTCAACCCCGGCAGGCCCCGCGGTCGTCCGTGGTGCCGCCCTCCCCCGCGCCCCCCCCCCCCCTCCCCCCTCTGTCGTGGCCCGCCGCGCCCGTCGCCGCGGCGCCGCCGCCGCGCCGTGGCCCACATGAGGCGCGCAGCGCTCACCCGCGTGATTAGCATGGCGCGCGGGGCGGCGGCGTCAGCGGCGGCGCCCGGCTTTGTCGGCGCCGCCGCGCCGCGGCTGTCCCTCGCCGCCGCCGCCGCCGCCGCCGCCGCGGGCGGCGTGCCCGCGTGCGTCGGCGGCCCCGCGTCGGTCGCGCCGTACCGGCTCGTGCACTGCCTGTCGGCGGGCGCCGCGTCGCGGCTGGGCGCCGCCGACAGCCGCTGGGCGGGGGGGTCCGTCGCGGCGGCTGCGGCCGCCGTTGCCGCCCGCCGCGCCGCGTCGTCAGCGTCGGCGGCCGCGCCGCGGGCGTCGGCCAAGGACGACGCGGCGGCTGATGGGGTGGTAGTGGAGGCGGCGGCGGAGGCGGCGGCGGCGGCGGCGGCGCCTGGCGGGGATGCGGGCGCGGCGTTTGCCGAGGCGCTCGGCCGGGACGACGTGGGGGGGGGGGGGCGGTCGACGCGGGCGGCGCCAAGAGGGCGACGGCTGCGCCAACGGGGGGCGCCCGGCGGCGCGACGCGTCTCCACAGGCCGTCTCTGCGACTGCCGCAGACGATGGGGAAGCTGTCGACGGGGACGCCGCCCCTGCGGTGGACCCCCTGCTGCTGTCCAACTTCCGCATCACCCCGTCGGTGGTGGCGGCGCTCGAGGCACGCGGCATCACGCGCATGACCGAGGTGCAGGCGGGCACGTTTGACACGCTCTTTGAGGGCAAGGACATGATTGCGCGCTCCCGCACGGGGACGGGCAAGACGCTCGCGTTTGCGCTGCCGCTGATGGAACGGCTGGCGGCGGCCAAGGCGGCGGCGGCCAAGGCCGGCAACCGCCCCCGCGCGCCGCTGGCGCTGGTGCTCGCGCCGACGCGGGAGCTGGCCAAGCAGGTGGCGCGGGAGATGGCGCTGACCGGCGCGCCGCTGCGCGTGTCGGTCGAGTGCTTTTACGGCGGCTCCGCGTACGGGCCGCAGGAGGGCGCCCTCCGCCGCGGGGTGGACGTGGTCGTCGGCACGCCGGGTCGGCTGATGGACCTCCTCGACCGCCACATCCTCGACCTGTCGGCGGTGCGGTTTGCGGTGCTGGACGAGGCGGACGAGATGCTGTCGATGGGCTTTGCTGAGGACGTGGAGCACCTGTTTAGCAGCTTTGTGCTGCCGCCCGAGGAGCGGCAGATCGTGCTCTTCTCCGCGACGGTGCCGTCGTGGGTGAAGCGCCTCGCGGCGCAGTTCCAAAAGCCCGACGTCGTGTCGTTTGACTCGATTGGCCGCGGCGACATGACCGCCACGACCGTCAAGCACTACGCGGTCAAGGTGCCAGAGCGGGAGTCGGCGCGGGCGGGCCTCCTCGCCGACATCCTAGCCGTGTATGGCGACGGCGTCGGTGGTGGGCGCGCGATTGTGTTTGCCGAAACCAAGCGCGAGTGTGACGAGCTGGCCACCAGCGGCGCCCTCGAAGGCTGCGGTGCGGCCGTCCTCCACGGGGATGTGACGCAAAAGCAGCGCGAGACGACGCTCGCGCAGTTCCGCTCGGGCCGCTTTGCGGTGCTGGTCGCCACCGACGTGGCCGCCCGCGGGCTGGACATCTCCAACGTGGCCGTCGTTGTGCAGTACCGGGTGCCCAACGATGCCGAGGCGTACGTGCACCGGGCGGGCCGCACCGGCCGCGCGGGCGCGTCGGGCGTGGCGGTGGTTATGTACTCGGACCGCGACGGCGCGTCGCTGCGGCGGCTGGAGCGGGACTGTGGGATCAAGTTTGAGCGGGCGGGGAGCCCCGCGCCAGAGGCGGCGCTCGAGGCGGCCGCCACCGCCGCCGCGTCGGCGCTGCGCGGCGTGGACGCGTCGGTGGTGAAGCACCTGCTGCCGACGGCCAAGGACCTCATGGCGTCGGTCGACGACCCCGCCGCGGCGTTTGCCGCGTGTCTGGCCGTTGCCGGCCGCCGCACGCGGATGGTGGAGCGCTCGTTGCTGTCGGGTGAGAGCGACATGAAGACGCTGCTCATCGACGGCGGCGGCGGCGACCTGTCCCCAGCCGCGGCGCTCCGCTACGTGGCGGGCCTAGCCGAGACGTCTGGCCTGGACGCCACCGTTGGGATGATCCGCATTGCCGCCAACGGCCGCTCGGCGGTGGTGGACGTCAAGCCCGACACGGCGCGGGCGGTGGCGGCCGCGTCAGCCGAGGCGGCGGCTCAAGGGAAGGCCGAGACACTGTCTGCTTCGCTGGCCACCAAGCTGCCGCAGCTGAATGACGAGCGGCGGGGTGGAGGCGGCGGCCGCGGGGGGGGCGCGGCGGCTGGGGCAGGGGTGGCGGGGGTGGGGGCTACCGCAGTGGGGGGGGGGGGCGGGGGGGGTACCGCAGCGGCGGCAGCGGTGGCTACCGCAGCGGCGGCGGTGGCGGCGGCGGTGGCGGTTACCGCAGCGGGGGTGGCGGGGGTGGCTATCGCAGCGGGGGTGGGGGGGGCGACGGTGGCGGCTACCGTAGCGGCGGCGGCGGCGGCGGCTACCGTAGTGGTGGCGGCGGGCGGTCTGGGGAGTTTGGGGGCGGCAGGGGGGGTGGCCGTGGTGGCGGGCGTGGGGGCGGGGGCGCAGGGGATTTCTGGTAGGAGGGCATCGACCCAAAGTGGGTGGGCGGCAGGGGTCAGGGTGGACATACGGCAGCCCGCTCAGCACCGTGCGCCTGTAGCCCCTTCGCGCACTGGGCTCTGTACGAACAACGGAGACAGGCACATTCGCCCGTGTGTGTGCGCACACGCTCTGTATCGCTGTCGCACGGCTTCGACCAATGCGCAAGACGGACGCGGGGGGGATGCAGGGCAAAGACAAACAGAGAACATGAAGACAGCAGTACATAAGAAATGGATGCAGACCAGGCGGACGGACGCGACGGAACAGGAAGCGAGAGAGAAGGTAAAAACAGAAATGCAAGGAAAAACAAAGGAGAACCACCAGCCGCGGGGGATCAAAACAACAGCCGCCGCCGCACGGGCGGGGCGACCGACGCCACCCCCGCCGTCGAGTCCTCCCCCACCTCCCCCCTCCCCCCCCGTCACGTGGCAACCGGCTCGTCCGCAGAGGTCATGGCTGGGGGCACGCCCAGGCCCAGCGCCGACGCCTTGGAGCCGCCCGCGTCCGCCAGCTTGGCCTTACCCGGCGGTGACTGGGACTGGCCGTCGGCGCCGCCCGCCACCCCGCCCGCTGCCGCCGCCGCGCGTTCCCCCTCGGGCGTCTGCGCGGGCTGCCCCCGCCCGTTGAGCAGCAACCCTGGCAGCGTGCTGCTCGCCGAGCCGAGCCCAAACAGGATGCCCGCGAGCGGCAATGGAACCGCCCCCCGAAACGTCTCCTCCTTCATACGCAAAAACACGTGCAGCGTGACCAGCGAGTCTGACCCGGCCTGGTGCATCTGGCCGTGGCGATCGACGTGGTAGATTTCGGCCAGCTTGTTCAACCCCCCGTACAGCTTGTCCGACGCCAGCATCAGGTACTTCATGTCGTACAGCCGCGGAAAGTAGGTGGCGAGCAGGTCCAGAAAGTCCGCCTCCGCCGCGGGCAGCGCAGACGACGTCAGCACCTTGAGGAGGTAGCCAAAGTCAAAGCCCGAGTGGAACGACACCCAGCTCACCTCCTCATTGAGCACCACCCCCGACGAGGTGAGGAGCTCCCCAAACTCCGCCACGTCAATGCCGTGCCGCTCGTGCTGCGCAAAGTCAATCCCCGCCTGCGTCAGCAGCTCGATCGCGTCGGCCGCGTAAATGTCCGACGCGAGGCTGAAGTGAAAGTTGAACTGCCAGCACTGGACGTCCTCGGGCATGTTGCCCGCCTCGTCCGAAAAGGTCAGTCCCAGCTGGATGATTTTGAGCAGGTCCACATTCACCCGCAGCGTCTGGTACTGGTAGTCGCTGCCGGCGGCGCCGACGGGGCGCGCAACGACGCCGGGGAACTCCGTGTCCAGCGCAATGTGGTTGTAGCGCTCCACCACCTCCGCAATCGCCGCCATCTCTTCCGCCAGGTTGCCCGCCCATACCTCTCGAATGTTGACACCGCTCATGACGCATGTAAGGGCGCTGTCGGCGAGGGGCGCACACCGAGGCGTCCGCGGGGAGCCAGGGGAACAAAGGGGGGAGGGGGCGTAGGCGAGGGGAAATGGGGGGGGGGGGAGGGGGGGGGGGGAGCGGGGGATAAAGGACAGCGTGACGACGGGGCGGGGCGGTCGGGAGGGAGGGGGGGGGAGCGGCTCGACGGCGGTGGAGGTCACCTCCGCCGTCCGGCTCGGCCACGCGATTCGATGACACGGCCGTTGTGCACGCAGACAGCAGACTCGTCCCCGCCCCGAAAAAAGGCGGGGCCACCCGCGGCTTGGCCCCAGGCCGCCAGCGCCAAGCCCCACCACACCGCGTGCGCACACGCGCACCCGCGGCAGCCGAGCGCAGGCGCCGCACCCACGAAACGAGCCACGCAAGCAGCAACCACCCGCGCACACCCACGAGCCAGCGGGCGGCACGCGACGCACGCGGTCGACGCCCCCCACCAATCGGCCCGCGTGGACCCGCCCGCCGCCCACGCTCGCTACCCTCGGCCAGGCGCTGCCGGTACGCCGGCCACTCCCCCCACGCGCTCGTCGTTGCTCCTCCTTGCCACACCCAGCCCCCCCCCGCTGCCAAACGATTGCACCCACAACACCGCGTCGTCACCCCCAAAAAGGACACGGAAGAGGATGCGGTCGCCCACCCACCCCACCTCCGCGGCGGCTACCGACGGGGGGGCGGGACGACAGGCGGCAGGACCGGGAGGGGGGGGGGACGTGTGTGGGTGGATGGGTGGGTGGGGGGGGGGGGGGGTGGAGCGCGCTCGCCGCGCCGCCGCGCGCGCTGGGACACTCCGTCGCCGGCGGCCCGCGGCGGTTTGGGCCGCCGTCGGGCCCGCGGCGGGCCGGCCCCGCGTGGAGGGCGACGAGGAGGCCTTGGAGGGAGGGGGACGTGGCAGCGGCGGGCTTGCCGTCGGGCGCTGGGGGGGGGGCGCCGGGCAAGCGTCGTGGTCGTGCTGGCCCGGCATCTGGCTGGGCCCGACCGCCCAGTTGAAAGGAATCAAAATCGACGCAAAGTAGAAGAAATTACATGACGAAGCCTGGACTGAGTGGAGTCCCCTGCCGCGTCTGGTCGTCTGCGGCTGTGCTGTCAACTGCCGCCTCCTCCCCCTCTGGGTGTGTTTCTTTGTCTGTCCCAACGCCACCGCCCTGCTGCGTGTACAACATTCTCCCTCTCTTTCGGCTGACTTCCCCCCTTGCCCCTCGCCACTCCCCACGTACCACATCCCACACGCCTCGCGTCACTCGGCACTCATCTTGTGCTCCTCGCTAGCTGCTACGTTTCTCCGAGCTCGCCCCCCGCTCGCGACGCGGCCCTTTTTCTCTCCTCGCCGACTCCTCCTCGCTGTGTTTTGCCTTTGCCACTCGCCCTCCTTCCCCCCTGACTCACACCATGCCACGACACTCGAAAAACAATTCCGATGGCGCCCACTTCACCTACGCCGAGCGCGCGACGATGGCCACGACCGTTGGCTCGACGGTCGCCCGCCTCGGCGGCGACAGCCTCCGCCCCTACCACCACTGCTGCCTGTCGCTGGCGCCGGCGCGGGACCCGGTGCTGACGCCCGGTGGGCACCTGTACGACAAGCCCGCCATCCTCGCCGCGCTGCTCGCGCAGCGCCGCACCGCGCGCGCCGCGCGCGCCGCCGCCGCCGACGCGGCCGCGGCCGACGCGGCCGCGGCCGCGCGGCGGGCGGCCGCCGACCGGGGGGCCGCCGTTGCCGCGTTTGTCGACGCGGGCGCGCCGGTGGTGGCGGCCGCTGCCGTTGTCGCCGCGTCGACGGCCGGGGGGGGCGGCGCACCCGACAGCGGCGGCGGCGGCGGTGGTGGCGGTAGCGACGGTGGGGTGGGGACGGGCAAGGCGGGCCTCGGCCCGCCTCCGTCCAACTTTTGGATGCCCGCCCGCGCGCCCGCCGCGGCGCCCGCCGCGGCGGCCGCCGCCGACCCCCGCACCCGCTGCCCCGTGTCGGGCGCGCCCCTCCGCGCCAAGCAGCTG
The DNA here is from genome assembly GCA_008729055.1 of Pyropia haitanensis. NCBI lineage: Eukaryota > Rhodophyta > Bangiophyceae > Bangiales > Bangiaceae > Pyropia > Pyropia haitanensis. The sequence goes on from SDUX01000010.1 coordinate 765,454, forward strand.
ATCACCGTGCGGTTCACGCGGCCGCCCGAGGAGGTTGCCGCCGCCGCCGCCGCCGCTGCCGCCGCCACCCCCGCGGCCGCCGCGGCGCCACCCTCGGCGGCTGGGGGGGCGCCCGCCGGGTCATCCGCAGGGGTGCCGGTGGCGGCAACGACGGTGGCGCCACTCTCGCCGTCCGCAGCCGCACCCACGTCGGCGGCGGCGGCAGCAGCTGACGCCGCCCCGTCCCCCCGGCCCCCCCCGACAACCGCGTCGCGGTCTACGTCTGCGCCGTCTGCGCAGACACGCTGAGCAACGCGGCCGCGCCGACGGTGCTCGTACCAAGCGGGGCGGTCGTCTGTGGCGAGTGCGTGCGGCGGTTTGTGGTGAAGACCAAGACGGACCCGACGACGGGGGCGCGGCTGCGTGTGCCGGCGGGGGTGGTGCCGATCAAGACGGGCGGCACCGCGTTCGCGGCGAGCGGGGGGGAGGCCAAGGTCGCCGCCCGCTACGCGCCCGCCGCGCGGGTGTAAGGCGGATGGGAGGGGGGGGGCGTGAGAGGAGAGAGGGAGGGAAGGAGGGGAGCGTGGCTGGCTGCCCTGCCAGCCGCCACGATCCCGCCTGCATGCAGCGGCCGCGCGGCGGTGGGTCCCGCCCGCCCGTTACGCCCACTGCTCGCCGTGCCCGCCACCTCCCTGCCGCGGGTGGCGGTGGGGTACGCCGCGCGCCGTCCGCGGCCGCTCGGCGGCACCGTTGTTGTGGCTGGCGGGGGGGATTGAGTGGTCGAGGCTTCCCCGTTTACCTCTGGCGAGGCGTCGACGACGGGCGCTGGGGCCAGGGTGGGGAGAGGAGGAAGGGGGGTGGGGAAGCGAGGGCTTGGGGGGGGGGGGGCTGGAGGAGGCGTGTGTGCCTGCGGGCGAGCCCTGGCCTGCGCTGAGCAGGGGCGGGGGGCGGTGGGTATGCCCGTGCTCTCCTTGTCCCGCCGCGGCCAGGTGCGGGCGGCGTTTGGCGGGCGGAAGCCGCCACCGCCGCTGCCGCTGCTACCGCCGCTGCAGCTGCTGCCGCCGCTGCCGCCGCTGCCGCTGCTGCCGCCGCTGCCGCCGCTGCCGCCGCGCCCGCCGGGGCATCGGGTGGCCGCGTTGTGGTCAACGCCGCCGGCAAGGCGGGGCCGGCACGCTGCGCGTCGGCTGCCGGGAGGCTGGGCCGCGGCCGCCCGGCGCGTGTCCCCCACACCCATGCAGGACAGGACGTAGCGTGTATTGACAGGGACCTCACCCGCCCACCTCCTCTCCCAACCCGCCGCCCACCCTTCCCCCCCCGTCGACCCTCCCATGTCACCCGCCCCCGCCCCCGTCACGCCACAGCAAACATCGCGGCCCCTATGGCGGCTGTGCCGCCTTGTCCTTGCGCCCCAGCACGCTCCCCACCCGCAGGCTCACCCGCGACCGCAGCCGCTGGCGGCCCGCCTTCCCCCCGCCCCCCACGCCGCCGTCGCCCAGCCCACCGTCCAGGCCCGCCGCGGAACTGACGCTGCTCCCGCCGCTGCCGACGCGCGTGATGCCCGCGGGGAGGGCGCCGCGGGGGGAGGCGGGCCGGCCACCGCCGCGGCGGCCGCCGTCGGCGGCCGCGGCGGCGGCGGGGGTGAGGGGGGCGGCCGCGGCGGGGGTGAGGCCGGGGGACAGCGGCGGCGGTGGAGGTCGGAGTGGGGGTGGTGGCGCCCCGGTGGTGGCAGTTGACGTGCCGGCGGTGCCCGTCGAGGGGGTCGAGGGGGATGGGGAGGGGGGTCCGCCGGGCAGTCCGGCGCCAAGGGGAGTGCCCGACGCCGCCGCCGCCGTGATCCCCGTCGGCGGCGGCGCCATCCCCGACGAGGACGACGCGTCGGTCGACGTGGACGCCGCCCGCGGGTGGCCCGCGGCGGCGCCCAGCCGCAGCGGCACCACCGGCGGCACCGCCACCGGCGAGCCGGGGGGGGCGGACGCAGGGGACGACGGCTCCGCCCTCCCTCCCTCCCCCCCGTCGTCGGTACGGAGCCACGCGGAACTGAGCACCTGCGACACCGTCCAGCGGGCGGCCGGGTCGCGCGCGAGCATGCCACCCAGGCACTCGCGGAGCGCCGGGCTAACCGCCGGCACGTCGGGCCAGGGCGTGCGGGTGGCCATGCCCGACGCGATGCCGTCCCAGGTGGCAAACACGTTGGCGCCCACGTACGGGGGGTGGCCATAGAGGAGGAAAAAGGCGGTCGCGCCGAGCGACCACACGTCCGCCGAGTAGCTCTCGGCGGGCGCAGGGGGGGCCGCGGGGGACACGCACAACTCGGGGGCGGTCATGGCGGGCGTGCCGACGGCGGTGCGCGTCGAGACGAGGTCGGCGGGGTCGGCTGACGGCGCGCGGCCGCCGCCGCCGGCGCCACCGCCTGGTGAGCGCATCGTCGCGGCGGCGGTGGCGGCGGGGGTGGGCGGCTCGCCGAGCGCGCCGACGCCCAGCACCCCCCCACGCACGTTGGCGTACAGCTTGGCCGAGCCAAAGTCTGACAACTTGGCCACCCCGTCCGCGCCGTGCAGCACGTTGGCGGGCTTGATGTCCCGGTGCACGATGCGGCGGGAGTGGAGGAACGCCAGGCCCGTCGCAACGTGCCGCACCACCCGCCGAGTGGCGCGCTCGCCAATGCCCCCCGTGACGGCCGGCGTCGGCGCCACCGCGCCACCGCCGCCGCCGCCGCCGCCGCCGCCGCCGCCGCCGCCGCTGCTCCCCGCCCCGACGCCGGCGCCGAGCGTGCTGCGGCGGGAGCGGTGGTGTTTGCCGCCGCCACCGCCAACGCCAACGGCGCCCGCCCCCCCCTTGGGGAGTGGCCGCTCCGGTAGCACCGCCCCCCGGGACGCCCACTCGAGCACAATGTACAACTTGTCGCGACTGTCATCGTCAACGACCGCGTGCAGCTGTACAATGTTGGGGTGGCGGAGCGTCTCGAGGATGGCCACCTCCCGCACCGCCCCCGCGGGCAGCGACGCACGCCGCCAGTTGCTGTCGCGGCCTGCACCGGGGAGGTAGCGCGAGCTCGGGGGCGGGGGGTTGTGGTCCCCGCGGTCGCTCCCGTCGCCGCCACCGCCGCGGTCCCAGCCGTCGCCGCCACCGCTGCGGCCAGCGCCGCCGCCGCCGCCGCCGCCGCCGGCACCCCCCCCGACACCCGCCAGGCCCGCGACGCCCGAGTCGCCCGCCGCGTCGTCGCCAAGCCCCGTGGTGGCCAACGAGGTGCCACTCACCGCGCTGCTGCTGATGGAGCCCGGTGTCTGGGGCCCCTCGGACATGGAGCCGAGGGCGGACATGCCCGCCCCCCCTGCCGTCCCTCCTCCCCCCGCGCTGTCCGTGTCGGCGTCCCCGCGGGCGCCGACCCCCCCCCCCCCCCAGCCGGCCGCCCCCCCCACGCCCTGCTCCAGCGCCCGCAGGCGCTGCGTCTTGCGCAGCATCAGCTTGGACAGCACCTTGACCGCGTAGAAGCGGCCGTCCGCCTCGGACACGGCCAGCTTGACCGACCCAAACGAGCCCCGCCCGATCGAGTGCAGCAGGATAAACTGCCGCACCCGCCGGTACGTTGCCAGTGGCTTGCCCCGCCACTGGTCTGTCAGGCGAGGGCGGTAGTCGAGGGGGGCGAGGGGGGCGGCAGCGGCCGCTGCGGCGGCAGCCGCGCCGCTGCCCATCGCCCCCGCAGCCGGCATTGTTGCCGCCGCCGACGGCGTTGCGGGACTGGCGCCAGCGCCGCCAAACGCGCCGCCGCCGCCGCCGCCGCCGCTGCCGGGCGCCCCAGGGAGGCTCCCCCGCGATGACCGCCGTGGAGACGCGCTCGGAGACGCGCCCCCCACGCCGTGCGCGGCGGCACGCAGCCGCGCGCGGAGGGAGGTGGACAGCGCCGGCAGCGGCACGAGCACCGACAGGCCGCGGAGCCACACCTCGGCCTGCCCGCGGCTGGGCAACACAAAAGACAGGACCGCCGGCTCGGCCGCTGCCGCACCACCGGAGTGGTGGAGGTGGAGGTGGTGGTGATGGTGGTGGTGGTGGTGGTGGTGGTGGTGGTGATTGTGGTGGGGCTGATGGCGACCCAAAAAGGCGGCGGCATGGCCGCCGCCGCCGCCGCCGCCGCCGCCACCGCCGCCACCGCCAGCGACGGCGCGCCACTCGAGTGTCACCGTCTTGTCGTGCTGCCGCAGCCGCCGCACGGCGGCGAGCGGCACACCCCCCCCACAGTCGCTGCCGTCGGGAGGGCGCCCCCCTCCCCCCCCGTCCCCCGCGCACGCGTCGAGGAAGAGCAGCGGCAGCGACGGGAGGCCCGGGCCCGACAGGGCCGCGCCGAGGTCCCCCCCGCCGCCGACGCCGCCGCCGCCGCCTCCCCCGCGCGGCGACGCGGGCGGCTCGCTGGTGCTGTGCCGCACGTCGCGTGACAGCCGCCGCGCCGTCGACGCGGACGCGGCGGCGACGACCGCCGCGGCCGACGCGCGGAGGGCGGCGGCGGCCGAGCCAGACGACAGGAGGGACGCGGCGAGCGACGCGGCCGCCGCGGCGGGGAGGGGGCGCCAGCACAGCACCGCCGGCGGGCCAGGCGCCAGCCACAGCCACAGGGGGGTGCCGGGCGCCACGGCACCGCCGCCAATGCCGCCGCCAGTGATGATGCAGCCGCTGCTGCCCGCCGCGTCCCCCCCACCAGCGCCCGCCGTCCCCGGTGCGCCCGCTGGGGAGTCGTCCCCCCCACCCCCCCCTCCCCCTCCCCCCCCCAGGAGGAGCGCCCCCCGCCGTGACCGCAGCCGCAGGCGGTGGCGGTGGGGCGGCGCGGCGGCCCCCCCCACGGTCCCCCGCTGGAGGACGTACAGGCAGTCGAGCGGCGCGCGGCCCGGGTCGGCGGCGGAGCCGTCCCCCCCCGCCCCCGCGCCGCCCCGCCGGTCCCACGTCAGCGACCGCCGGCTGGACGACACTGGGGAGGGGAGGGAGGACGACGACGACGACGACTCGCGCGCCACGGACGACGATGGTGACAGCTCCAACTCCGAGTCGGACGACGAGAGGGAGACGGTGGGGAAGGGCGGCCGGGGGGTGTGGCCGCCAAAGCCGGTGCCCGCCATGGCCGCCGCCGCCGCCGCGACGGTCTGGCTCGCGCCCCCCCCCCAGGGGGCACCGCCGTGGGCGCCGCCACCCTCGCCACCGCCGCCGCCACTGCCGCCACCGCCGCCACCGCCGCCGCCCCCCGCCGCCATTGCAGCAACGGGCACCCCCCGGACGCCGCCCAGCACCAGCGGCGGGGACCGCTCCCGTGACACCCGCGCCGCCTCGCGCCCCACAATCACCACGTCGGCGGCCCCCCCCGCCCCCCCCGGGTCCCCCCCCCCCCCAGGGGCGTGCCGCCCCCACCCCCACCCGCCAGCACATCGTCCAGCAGCCGCCCGCCGACGGGTACGACCCGCCCCCGGGGGGCGAGCAGCCGCGATTCCCGCACCAGCCGCTCCGCCGCGGCCGGGGGGGGGAAGACGAGCCCGGCACCGCCGCGCGGCGGCCGCCGCCGCCGCCGCCGCCGCCGCCGCCACCGACGGCAGCGGTCAAACTCGCCGCCGCCGCCGCGGGGGCGGCCATGGCCGCGCGCCTCGTACCGGCGGGGGGCGACGGGGGTGGGGGGACGGCGCCCACGGGCGCCGGCGGGGGGGTGTCGAGCACCAGCGGGGGCGGCGGCAGCGGCCGCCGCCGGGCGGCCAAGCCGCTGCTGCCGTCCCCGCCACCGCTGCCGCCGCCGACGCCATTGCCAGGCGCAAAACCCCCGCCGTTGGCGGCGAGCCGCGGCGACGCAACGTCCACGGAGGCGCGGGGGGACGCCGCCGCCGTCGCCGCCGCGCTACCGCCGTCGCCCGCCGCCCACCGCCGCCACCGCCGTGACGGCGGGGTCGCGGCGGCCGGCGCCGCCGCCGCCGTACTGCCCGCCGCCGCCACCGCGCCCGCCGCGGCGGTGACGGCGGCGGCGGCGGCGGCAGCAGCGGTGGCGGCAGCGACGGCCGTCGCGGCGGCGGCGGCGGCGGCGGCGGAGGCGGGGGCAGGGGCGGCGGCGGGGGCGCCCCCCCCCCCCCCCCCCTGCTCAGGCCGGATCGGCGGAACCCCCCCACGCCCCCCACCCCCCCCGCCCCCCCCGGCGCGACGCGCCGCCCCCACCGCGCCCCCCCCCCGCCCCCCCCGCGCTTACCGGCCCCGAGTCCGAGTCGGATGCGAGCGCCGGCGCCCACTCCGCGTCGGAGCCGAGGTCCGAGTCCCGCCCGGCGCCCGGCGGCGACCGCTGCTCCGCGCCGCGGCCGCCGCCGGCGCGGCGGCCAAAGCCAAAGCCGCTGCTGCTGCTGCCACCGCCGCCGCCGCCACCGCCGCTGCCACCACCACCGCCGCCGCCGGCAACGCCACCGCCTCCGGCACCGGCACCGGCACCGACACTGGCACCGCCGCCGCCGACGTCGACGCCGGGTCCGCCGCCGTTGAAAAAGCCGGCCGCGCGACGGCGGGGGAACATGGTGCGACGCGGTGCGCGCGCGCAACAACAACAACAAGAAGAACAAAAAAAAGATCAGGGGAGGGCACCCCGCTAGTGGCAGCGGCTGGGGGCCGGCAGCCGTAGCGATGGCCGCAGCGGAGGCTGCCGCGGCGGCGGCGGCGGTGGCGGTGGTAGTAGTGGTGGTGGTGGGGGGGAATGCGGCCGCGGCGGCGGCGGTGTTGCCGGCGACACGACCGGCAGCCAACGGCTGCCACAAGAAAGCCGCCTACGGGGGTGGCTGAGGGGCGGTGGAGGCGGCGGGCCGACCGGCCGCCGGCGGCCGCCACAAGTCTAACGGCCGACGCAAGTGGCGGTGGCGCAGCGGGGCGGAGCGGGCGGCGACCAAAAACAGAGGGAGACGGAGGGCAGACGCGGGAAAGGGGCAGCGGAGAGGAGGGGAAAGGGGACGAGGGGACGGGCAGCGGAGAGGAGGAGGGGAAAAGGGGACGGAGGGAAGGGCGCAGGAGCGTGGGGCGGGGAGGAAAAGGGGCACAGGGGGAGGCGCGGCGGGAAGGGAGCGAGAGGGGAGAGGGGGAGGCGGCGGATGGCAGCCGCCGCGGCCGCCCGGCCGCCCGGCCGCCCGCCGCCCGCACGCCCGCTCCCGGCGGGCGGGACGGCACGCGCGGGGGGGAGAGTCGCGGACAGCGCGGCCGGCGGCGGCGGCGGCCGGCGGCGCCGCGGCGGCGGCGCCGACCGCCACGACCGCGCCAGAGGCGGAGGGGGGAGGGGGGGGGGGAGGGGGAACGGCCGCCGCGGGGAGCGCACGCGTCCGCGGCGGTGCGTTGCGGGCGGCCCCGCGCGCGCGCGGCCGCGGCGCGGCGCGGCGCGGAAGGGTGACGGTGTCAGGCTATGACTACTCCGGGGCGGGGGGGGGGGGGGGGAAGGGAGAAGAGGTGGGACGCGGGGGGGGGGGGGGGGGGACAGGGCGCCGGGGGGGTGGGACAGCTGTGGTCGAGGAGGGTGGCGCACTGCTTGCTGCCTGCGCTCCTGGTCGTGGGGGGTGGGGCGACCAAGGTGGGGGGGGGACACCCCCCCCCCCCCCCCCCCCCCCCCCACCGCTGCCGCAGCAGGCGCGCGCGCAGTGGGGCGGTGGGGACGGTACACGCTGTACGGTGGGTGTACACGCCGTGTATATGCGGGGAGGAATGGACGGAAGCCCATTGGCAGGCGACTGCCCGTCGAAATGGACGTGGAGGAGGGGGATCGGATCACGACACGTGGCAACAGACGAAGGGACAAGTCTTCTTGTGGGCCCAACGAGACTCTGCACGTGAAGGCGTACTCGCGGGGGGGCGCTGCATCACAACCTCCGCCCGCCTCACCGCCGCCCCCCCCCCGCGCCACTCCTTCCCTTCTGCGCGACGGCTGCTACCGACGACGCTCGACCGCCGCGTCGCGGGTGGCGAGGAAGACAAGCGCCGCCAGCAGCCGCCGCTCGTCGACGTCAGGCAGCTGCTCGTCGGCAGCAGGCCGCCGCTCATTGTCGGCACGCTGCCGCGGTGCCGGCGCGCCGCCCGGCGCGCCGCCCGGCGCCGCGGCCGACGTCGCGGGCGCCGCCGCGGCGGCGACTGCCACGTCACCGCCCTCCCTCCCTGACGGTGGGTTGGGCGCCCCCCCGCCACCAGGGGCACCCGTCGGCCTAGCGACAGCTGCCGCCGCACCATCGACGCCGCCGTCCACTTGCATGTCGTCGCCGCTGCCGGCAGCGGCGCCGCCACTGCCGCCGCCGCCACCGTCGTTCTCGTCAACGTCCCTGTCCATGGGGCGGCGTCGCTTGGCCAGCGGGGGCGCCTCGCCGGCGCCGCTGGCCGCCGCCCTCGCCGTCGGCGGCCGCTTGCCCCACTCCCCCGTTGAGGACCCCGCTGCTCTCCCATCGGCCAGGCTGCCCCCCGTCTCGGCGTCGCTGTCGTCGCTGCTGCTGCCGCTGCTGCCATAGTCGGCACAGAGGAGACCGAGGGCGACTAACCCGCCGCCACCGCCTCCGCCAGCCCCGCCGCTACCGCCTCCGCCACCCCCGTCGCCCTCTTCGCTGACCTCGCCCCCACGTGCATCAGCGGAGCGGGATGGGGCCGAGCCAACCCCCACTGCAGCGGGCTTCCCGTCTGCGTCACGCGGCGGTTGCGTCCTACCCGCCGTGTCGGGCAGAGGTCCAGCCTCCGCCCCCCCATCGACAGCCGCCTCCCCCCCTTCCACCCGCCCAGTGCGTGCCGCCACCACCGCCCGGGATGGCCACCGGCGGCGGCGAGCGGCAATCCACTCGGCAATCTCTTCGGGGCTGTCGCCAGGGAGCACCCAGCCACCACTCCCACCGCCACCGCCCGCCCTGTCGCCATCACCGCGGTCGCGGCCACGACCGCGGCTGCGGCCGCGGCCACGCCCGCCGCGCCCGCCGCGTCCGCCGCGCCCACCGCCACGCCCCCCATAGTCCGACCTGCCCCCGTCGGGTCGGTCCCCGCCCCCCCCTCCCGGCCCATGAGACGCTCCCCGTCCACGCCCCCGCCCGCGCCCGCGCCCACGCCCGCGCCCGCGCCCGCCACCGTCTCGGCCGTCCCCGCCAGCGGACCCGAGGGTGGCATAGGGCCGCGCAGGTGCGCCCGCCCGGGGTGCAACAGGGGGTGGGGGGAGGTAAGGAGCAGGGGAGGCTGTGCCAGGGGGCATGATGGGGAAAGAAGCGTAGGATAGAGAACGGAGTATGGGCGAAAGACGGTAGGGATGAGGACGGGAGGGCAGCGGCGGCAGGGAGAGGAGCGATAGACGGAGCACCGGCGGGTACGGAGCGGCAGAGGCAACGAGATGCTGCAGGTCAGGCTAGTGAGCACAACAGCTCAATGGAGCTGCTGGCGAGGGAGGTGCAAAGGACAAAGTAGACGCGAGGGAAGCGATGAGAAGAGCGAGGTGCCGCCAGGGAGGGACACGGCGGCAGCTGCTGGCAGATGACGCCGGAGCCAGCCGGCAAAGGGACGCGGCCGGTGTTGGCGCGGGCCGGGCGGCGGCCGCGCACGGTGGTCGTGCCATCTTCTCATTCCTCTACTTCGGACAACCATGAATTGTATTTTGTGATGTGTGGATTTCTCTGTTTCAAATACGAACGCTAAGTTCAACAGCAGGCGGTACGTTGGATGCATACTCCTTTCGTCAGCTTCACTGTGCAACCGACTGTTGGTCAGCAGAGGTTTCAGCACCAGGGGCGCCACTGTTCAAATCGAGCTGCCACCGACCGACTTCTTGTCCACCCGCCCGTGACGCAGCTGCCCGCCTCCACCGTCACTGCCGGCCACCTGTCGGCCCTCGCTGCCCCCGCGCTCTTCGTCCCGGTCTTGCCGAGCGGGGCGCTGCGCCGCGCCGCGCCGACCCGGAAAGTGTCCTACCCTTTTCCGCCCCGGTGCCGACTGCCGACCGCGGCCCGGCATGGGCGCGGCCCCCACGGCGGTCATGGTCCCGGGTTTGGTCCCGGGCGCGGGCGCGCCCGCCGACGCGTGCGGTCGCCGCTGCGCTGGCTGTGGTGGCGTCCTCGGCGGCTGTGGTTGTAGCGGCAGCGGTGGCGGTAGCGGCAGTGGTGGCGGGCCGCCGCCGTCGGACGCCGGATGGCCACCACCCGTGTCGGCGCGTGGCGTGCGACGTGTCGAAGATGTTGGCGGGGCGGCTGTCGTGTCGCCGCGCAAGCGTGCCAGGCGGGCATCCCTGGTACCGCCGTCGACGCCAGAAAAGCTCCCGCCAGTGGCGGGTCGTCCGCCAGCGGTGTTTCGTGTTCTCCCGCCGGGGGCGGCGGCGACTCCACCGCCGGTTGGGACGTCGACGCCCGTGGAGAAGGCTGCTCACACCTTTCGGGTGGTGCCGACGACCGCGACGCCGTCGACGCCACCGCCGCGGCCGCCTCAAACGATGGGCCCGTTGCCGCTGCGGCAGACGGGCGCTCCCTCTTCCCCGGGACGCTGGGACCGCCGTAGTGGTGACGGTTCCGCCGGCGGCAGGGGCACGGATGGTGGCGGCGGGAGCCCCTGGCGACAGAGGCCCATCCGGTCGTTGCAGACACCGTCGACACCGGTGCGGTCTATGGGCCCTCCTAGACCCCGTGTGCACCCAGCTACACGACTGGGGATGGGCACGGTCGCGGCGGAGGGGGCGGCAGCGGCCGGGGTGGGGGCGACGACGAGCGCAGGGGCGGCCATCAATCCGTCCGCGTTGACCCCGTTCCGGGCGCATGGGGGCTCGCCACGCCCCCCTGCACCGCCATCGTCCAACCGCCCTCCCATTCGACCGCTGGTGATACGGCCAGCAACCAACCCTCCACCAGCGGTGGCACCGTTTGGGACACCCCGCGGGTCAACACCGGGGCGCTCCGCCTCTGGTCCGCCCCGACCACGACCGTTGGGGGTGAGCGCTGCGCCGGTCCCCGCAAGTGGTCCGTCTCCGTCTATTGCACGGCAGCTGTTTAGTGCCGCCCCTGACGCGGCCGCGGCCATCGCCAGCAGCCCGTTGAGTTTCATTTCGGCTCCACCGGCGCGACCAGGCAGCGGGGCAGGGGAAGATGGCGCCGGAGCGAGTCCTCAGCCAATGGTGGATGAGTCCCCACGGGCGATGGCGTCGCCCTCTCAACGCCACTTTGGGGTGCTGCGCAGTCCACCCGTCGGGTCGAGCCCGCGGGTACCATCGGTGGTGGGGGTGACTGCTGCGCCGAGCTTGCTGGCTGGGACCACCTCCCTTCACGGACCAGTCTCGCAGCCGGGGCCGTCTGTGTTATCGGTCAGTCACTGCACGTCGGTGACGCCCCTGTCGGCTTGCCGCACTCAACCCGACGTGTTTGGTGGGCGTGATGCTTCCCCTGGGCGCAGCGGAGCTGACGGTTGCCGCCACCCCCTCGCGGGCTGCAGCCCGCGGCTGCAGCTACTGCAGCGCCGGGCCCACACGTCGGCGCAGATGCTGCGCCACGCGGCGGGCAACCTGCTCAGCGCGGTTGAGGTGACGGCGGTGGAGGCCCGAGCGATTGCAGCGTCGAGTCTGGCCCTCCACATCATCACCATTGACGCGGTCGCGCAGGTGGTGGTGGCGGTGCTGCTCGAGCCACCCCCTGTAGCCGACACCGCGGCCGCGGCGAGCGTGCAAGCAATGCCTGGCGCCGCCGTAGCGTCACAAGTGGGCTCAGAGGTGCCCGGGCTTGCTGCAGGCGACCGGGTGGCGGTTGTGTGCCCGTCGCTGCTCGCGGCGCTGCGGGCGGAGGTGTCTCCAGTGAACCCTGAAGCGAGCTGGCGCATACGCATGCCGCCGCCGGCGGGTGTCGTGTTGCCGTCCGCGTTGCCAGGCGGGACTGGCAGGCGGCTTCGGGTGGCGGGTGTGGTGCTCGGGCTGGACTTTGTGCCCCTGGACCAGGCTGACCCACTGCTGTCGCAGGACGCGATGGCGCTCTCTGGGCGGCTTACTCGAGGAGACGTGGATGCTCTGTTTCCCTGTCGGTCCGGCGCTGGCGGCAGGGATGAGCAGAGCTGGTCATCGGCTGTCGTTCGACGCTTTTCGTGGGCGGAGAACCTGTATGCTCCCCGACTGGTGCTCGTCGTCACGGTCGTGCGTCTGCTCGCGACGCGGCGTGCACTGGTGGAAGACGACGCTGGGCAACTGGGCGTAGTCATTGTACGTTCCGCTCGCTCACGGTGGTGGCTGCGTCTATGCGACCTCTGGGTCGAGCGGTGTATGGCGCTATGGCGTTGCCTGCTTTCTCTGAGTGACGAGCGAGTCCAGTTACCTTCCTGTCGCTCGCATGCGATGCTAACTTGGGCTCTGTGTTGCTGTCTGATTGCCGCTCATGGTGTGTGGTCTGCTGCCGTGTCATATGTATGGTTGATTGCTGGCAGTTGGGAGCCTGTTCATCAGCGGCGACCGCGTTTGAAGCACTGCGTGTCGGTGTGACTTTTGAGTTGGAAGGGTTGGTCTGCACCGGTCGCTCTTCCATAGTAGCCTCTGCTGTTGATGCCTTGGCTGGTCATGGGTACGTGTGCACTGGAGGATGTGTTCTTGTTTGGCCAGCTCATGTTGACTGTGTTGAGTTTTTCTTCCGTGTGTGACCGAGCTCGCTGTGGTGCGCTCTCCAAACCGTCTTTGCTAACTTTGCTTGCTGCTCTGTCTTCTTGTGCTCTGCTATTGTTATTGTGTTCTCGCTTCCCCCATAGGCCGCCATGGCAACCCTCCCGCGTGGTGTTTCTCTTCCAGCCCCACGTCGACGGCCTTATGGTGCACCCAGTGCCGTGACGCTACATCCATTGACCATGCTCACCCGCTCTAGTTGCGCTGCCCACACCACCATGCTCGGGCGTTTCTCCGACGTGCGGGCGTTGGCAGCCTGGTACCGGTGTGTCTGCGGCCTTCATTCAGCCCGCGCCACGCGTGCAACCTTTTCTTTTATTGCAACCCCATCTTTTTATTATTACAGCTCTACCGTGGTCATCTCACTTGGCTGCTGTTCATCCCATGGCGGCAGCGGCAGGAGTGCCGCGCCAGTGGCACGCCATCACTTGTCCCCCGATCCCCACCCGTCAGCGTGAACTCTCTTCTGTCTCACACGCACTGCTCAAGCCGCGGCACCTCCCGCCCATCGCCATTCCTCCCGTTGCCTTCCAAGGCGCCCGCCATCTCAACTCCGTCGCATCCCTCAGATGGGACGTGCACAAGGCTCGCACGTTGGGATGCGTCCGTCGGGGACAGGCGCACAGCTCAGGTACGGCCGTCGTCACCAAAGTACTTGCCGCACCGACCGTTCCCTACCGCGGGTCGTTCACGGGTCACCTGCGGCCGATAGGGGCGCAGCGCGGCCGCCTGGCCGAGGCACGTCGCCACCTGATGTGGCCAGAGCATACCGCGGGTGAGGTCCCTGCGTCCAATGCAGTGGCAACCGCGAACGCCCTAGGCGGCCTAAACGTAGGCTGAGTAGAAAGCCCCCCAACGATGTCCCCTTCACCGCTTCCCCCCCCCCCCCCCAACACCGCCCCTGGCATCACCTCCTCTGGCACACACTCCCGCTACTTTTTCCCTTTCCGTCTCGCTTCCCTGTTCTTCGGCGTCTTGTCCGCGGCGAGCTCCCCGTCACGGGTGGCCTTCCCCCCCCCCTTCCCCCCCCCCCCTCGGCCTCCTCCTCCGTTGGCACCCGCCGAAACACAAACAGGTCCCGCGACTTGGGCGCCCGCGCAATCCGCCACTCCTCATCCAGGTACGTCACGTCGACGACGGCCTTGGAGTCGGCACGCAACTTGATCCCACCCGGGTGTGTCACCAGCTCCGCGTACGTCTGCTCGACGGTGTTGCCGTCGCCGCCCGGCGCGGCCGCCCACGTGCCCGTCAGCCGGTTGCGGACGCCCACCGCCCCAAACGCCGCCGACAGGCGCTCCTCCGCCCACGCCCCGCCGTCGAGGGCGTAGCCCACGCGGAGCGCGGCGAGGCGCGCGCCCGGCAGCAGCCGCCCAGCGCCGGTCAGGCCCGCGTTGCTCACCACCGCGGCAGAGTTGGTGTAGGCGAGCGCCCACGTGCCGACGAGGCGGCCCGAGCGGGCGTTGCGGGAGCCGTGGCGGGGGCCCGCCGCCGCCTCCACCGCCGCGGCGGCATCGACAATGGGTTGGCCGGCGCGGGTGTCCATCGCCAGTGCCAGCAGGTGGGTGGACGCCGCCGCTTCCACGGCCGCCGCCAAGGCCGCCGTCGCCGCCGCGCTCGACGCCCGCATCGTTACGGGGGGGGCGCCGTGCCACCGCCGGGGAGGAGCCCCGGGGAGCCGCGGACAGGCTGTCGCCGCTGGCCTGTGGCAAGGTCCATGCGGGGCAGCACTGAGCGGAAGCGGGAGCTGAGCAAAGGCCGTCATGAGCTGCGAGCGAAGGAGACACGGCTACGGGGAGGGGTGCCAGCGGAGAGTTCACAGCATGGTCGCGACGAGGAAGCGCGCGGCGAAGAAGCCTACGGGCAGTTTGTACAGCTGTGATCTGCCGGGCCGTGGTGACACACAACATGACCGTTGATTGGTCGCGGCGCCCACTGATGTGGGCGCCACCCACTCTGATGAGCGTTTACAGTCGACGATCAGTCCAGAGCGCTCCCAAGGCACTCCACTTTTGATATGTTGGCAGAGGCACGCACGTCTGTTTCTGTCCGATTCGGTACCGCCGCACTGCGGGATGCAGCTGAAGCCGATGAGACGCACGTGGGCACACGCTACAAAGACAAACTCAGCAAAGCCCCCTGACAGAGAGGTCAGGAAATAGGGGTGAGAGCGAAACGACATCGCCAGCGCAGCGCATGACGGTCAAAGGCGAGGCAATCGGAAGGGTGTGCCGACAAGGGAGGACACTCCCAATATGAACCCGTGTCAGCGCGTACATCAGATACATGGTAAAGCCTCCACTTGAACCTCAACCGTTTATCGATGGCATCCCCTTCTCATCCCCCCTTAATCCGCTGGGTAACCTGCACCGGCTGGACGGAGCGTTGGAGCCACCGCAGCGGCCGCACCAGCAGCCGGTGCGCCCGCCCCCCATCCGCCCGCCCCCCACCGTTGGGACTTCCTGCTGCTCCTCCCGCGCCGAGCTTGCCACCGGTGGCAAACTCGATGAAGTCGTCGGCCATCATGCTCACTTGGCACGCCGCGTCGACGATGCTGCCACGGCCCTGCCCCGCCGGCCGCCGCGACTCGCCGTGCAGCACCGCCGCCGCGCGGCGGGTGGCGGCATCCGATTGCCGGTTCCCGGCGGGCGCCTTGTTTTTCCACCACCGCAGCCGGTGGTAGCGGGTCTTGGCGTCGGTGGGCGCGGCGGCGGTGGTCGCGCCGACGCGGCCGGGGGGTGTGGAAACCGCGACCTTGGTGCCGCCGCCGCCCCTGTATGGGGCCGGGGGTGGGGCGCCCCCGGCGGCGACGTCGTCTTCGTCGTCCCAATCACGACCGCTGGGTCGGCGGTGGGGAGCACCGCCGACGGGGCCACCCTGCGCCAGCGCGGGCGCCGACTCCATCCGCAGCGCCGCCATGCCAATCGACGGGGGCTGGTCCACCAGCGACACGGGTCCGTGCCACAGCGCCGCCACGGACGAGGAGCATACCCGCTGGGGTAGGCCGGACGCCTCGGCCGGGGCAGGCTGAGCACCAGGCGCGGCAGTGGACTGGGTCCGCGACTGGCTCCGTGGGTAGTGCCGGGGGGTGCGGGGGCGCGCCGATCCCACGCCCGCAGGCACCGGCACGGGTGGCTTGAGCGACCGCGGTGGGGGCGGCCGCGGCGCCCGATTTGTCACCGCGGGCGCGGGTGGGGCGTACTTCCGCACCGGGGGTGGCGGGGGCTTGGTCGACGACGCCTCGCGGGCGTCGGGCTTTGGCAGCGCCGGCGCGGGGCCGTCGAGGGCGCGGTCAAAACCAGGGGCAGGTGCGCAGCTGACGGTGGCCATGGAGGCCACCTCGGTAAAGACGTTGTCGTCCTCGTCAATCTCCTCGTCGTCGTCCAAGCCCAGGGACTCGTCGAAAGGCAGTCTTGTCGGGCTAGAATCGATGGGTGCGGCGGCCACGGCGTCGTTGTCATCGAGAGCAGGCGTCTTCAGCATGAACACCTTTGCCTTGGGCAGCGCCACTTTGGCACCCGCGCCGTCGGTGGAGGTGCTCGCCGTCAATGAGTCGAGCGACGTGACGGACGAAGGGCGGTCGACCACGTCGGCGGGCCAATCCGCCATCGGCGCCGCACCACCCACCGGCCGGCCGTCGACGGCCGAGGCGGGGATGACGAGGGCGGGTGTCGGCTTGCGTGCCGGGGCCACTACGGGGGAGAGCGGATCCGCGCCACCCGCGTCGGCCTTGTCCACGCTCACGTCGCTCGCCGCCGCTGACAGCCGCTGCTCGGCGCTGCTCCGCCGCGGCCCGCGCGCGCCGCCGCATCCGCCACCGCCGCCGCCCGCCATGTCACTCTGGTGTCGCCGCGACGGCGCGCGCGCGGCGGGGGCGGCGGCGCCGACCGCGCCGCCCGAGATGAGCGTCACCGTCGGCGGCGCGGCTGCGGCGCGGCGCGCCGACGACGACCGCCGCGTCGACCGGCGGGCGGCGCTCGACCGGCGAGCGTCTGCGGTCGACGCCTCCCGGCCGCGGCCGGCCGGGAGAGCCACAGCGGCGATAGAGGGCGACCCGTCGGCAACGGGCAGGACGGTGATGGCAGAGGGCGAGGGTGGCGGCGGCGGCTTGGACTGCACCGTCACGGCCGGCCACTGCGGCGTCGGCGGGGACGCGTGGGCGCTGCCGCTCGAGGAGGACACCAGCGACATCGGGGAGGGTGACGGCGCGGCTGCGCCTTCCCGCGACGTCCACAGGGACAGGGCGCTCGGGGGAGGAACGCCCCGCCCGCCGACAGCGTTGGTTGACGCCCGCGCCGTCGCCATAGCCATCGCGGCCTCGGTGACGGGAGCAGCACCAGGGTCGCCACCAGAGGGGTGCCCGCTATGGAGGAGCGCCCCGCTAGCAGGTGATGCCGCGTCCAACAGGGTCAGTGGGTGGGGGGTGCGTTCCAAACGCCGCCACGGTCGGCTACCGGAGGCGCCGTCCACTCCACCCTGTCCGCAGTCGTCCACGAGTGATGAGGAGGGGGCGGAGGGTGGGGTGCCGCGGTGTGGGGTGAACGTGGACGCCGCCACACAGCCGCCAGTCCGTATGTACCGCGCCCCCGTCGGCGGCCGGTCGTGTCGCGGCACGCGGAGGTGACCAAACCGAAACCGTTGCGCGTGGCGTCCGTGCCGCTGCGGGGATGGTGGTGAAAAGCGCACCTCCCCGCACAGGGCACCGCTGAAAGAGCGCGCTCGCGTCCGCGTCTCACGCGGGTCCCTCCCGTAGGGCGCCTGATCGGCACGCCAGTGCCCCCCCCCCCCCCCCCCCCCCGCACACCCAGAGGCACCACCTCGACGGAAAGGAGCCCTGCGTAGTCGCCGCACAAACGCCCCTGACGTCCAGTGGGGAACGAAAACGAGGCGGTCGACCCACCGCCACGAGCGCGTGCGCCGTACCCGTCCGTGGGCGGGATGAGGGTGGGGTGTGCCAGGCGGCACGCCCCCCCTGCGCCGCGCACACGAGAAACGTGCTCGATGCGGGTGGTTTGCGCACCCACCCCCGCCCCACTCCGTCCTCCCTGCCGCGACGCCGCCCACCCGCCCGTCGTTAGCGCGAGCCCCATCGGAGCAAGCCCCGTCGGGCTCGCCTGTGATTGCCCACTCGTCTGTGTACATACCGTTCGATTGGGGCATACGGTTGGGGGGTGCAAGACGAGCGGCGGGGCAAACGTAGGCTACTGGTGACGGCGGCAGGGGCGGCGGTGCGACCGCCGGCGACCCACCAGGCTGGCCGTCGGCGCTCCCTGCCAAGCCCCCTGCCCTGACACGACGATGCGTGTGCAAGAGTGGGGGTCAGAGGCGGGGCGCATCGCACCGGAGTGTACAGACGACGAGTTTTCACCCTACGTACCTGGTCGCCCAACGACGGACGCGGGGAGGCGCCCCCTCGTCCGGCCGCCGCCCGCCCTTTCCCGGTCCAGGCGGCGATGGGGGCGTCTACGCACAGCAGGCCACGTGCAAGCGCGATCAGCGTGCAGAGGTGGAGGGGCCTTGACGTGGCCACCTTTGCCGGCCACGGCAAGGGCGGGGCCCAGGCGGCACCAGCCGCCCCGTTTCAGCGTGGGCCAGGCCGGCCAGCCCAGCTCGGGCCTGCCTTGAAAATCCGTAATGTGGCCAGGTCGGCTCGTGGGGGGAAGAGCATGCAAGAGAGTCCCCGTGCCACAACAAGATGGCAGGAACAGCCCGTCGGCTGTCGAGCGGGCGTCGCGGTCTCGCCACCCGGTCACCAAATGGGTGGCCAGTGCGGGGCCGGCACGGGAGAGGACCCGGGGACCCCGCCGTCTCCCGGGACGGGCCCGGCGGGCCGCGGCAGCCGCGCGCTCGCCAAAGAACAGGCCGAGCGGGCGGGACAGCTGTGTCCGAATTTCACGGGGGGGCCCAAGTTCACCACGGGCGGGGGGGCGGGGCGGCCAGGAAGGGCCTCACGCGACACACTCCCGCGACGCACCGTTTTTTTTATAGTCTGGCATCGCAAGGGGAAGGAGGTCGGCAGCGGCGCAGCCGTGCGTCTAGCCGCAGGCGCGCAAGATCCTGCGCGGTGGCGCGGCGGCGTGCAGAGCAAGGGTGCCAGCTACTAATTCAAATCCCGACACCTTATATCGACGTGTCGGGCCGGGTGCGCCCCCTCGGAAGCGGTTGCCGTCGCCGCTTCCGGGCCACTTGTAGGCGGCGACCACCAGAAGGTTGACAGCAGCCTGCGGGGGACACACGCCGCGCGCATCGCCACGCCGCCGTGCGACAGAAAAAGCACGGCCAGCTCGTGTCCGTGATGGTTCACGTCCATGCTCAGCCTGCATTCCCTGCCTCGTTTGGGGGTGCCTCGCATAGCCAACGTATCCTACTGAACGGAGACGACGTTCAGGCAAGAACGTCACTATGGACTCAAATCGCTACACAAGGGCTACACAGGCTACACACATACACAACCCCCCAGGAATCATGTTTCCTGGGGGGGGTCCAAAAGTCATCGCAATCTCGGCTTGACGCCCCGAAGGCGACCGAGCTTTCGTGAAGAGCCCGGCTGCAACAGCTCCGACGGTCAGAAGTGCCTCGCGCCGGAACTGCCAAATCGACCTCCGATTGGCTGGATCGCCCAAAGAAGTCAACTGTCCCCGTTGGAGCGCAGCTCAGTCTCGGATCCGCGAGACCGGACTGCCTTACAGCTCGGCTGTGGTCCCTCTGAGCATCCTGAGCCTCAAGGGTCCTGTGCGGGGGGGCAACCTGAGCATCGCTGTGTCGACTCGCGAACGGCCCGTCGCCACGTGGTGAGGGAACAACTGGTCGACCTCGGAAGCTCCCCCGCACTTCGACGATCACGCGGCGGCGCGTCACGCGCCGAGAGATTGCCCAAAGACAATCTCGCTGGGGACAAATTACTAGAAGCGTTGCAGCGTCACCCCGCTTCATTGCACACTTCGTCGCTGCCAAAGTAAGGGTTGGGGGGAAACTTCGTGCTGATCGACCAATAGGCAGGTCGCATACATATCCAATTTGTACACGCGTTCGACACTCTGTCCTCTGTGTCGGAGTTGACGACTAAAGTCTTCTTTTTGCAGGTCCGATCCCGACCGCTGAGAATCGAGACGCCGCGAGACCCAAAGCTTCGGCCGCGGACCAAGCTGTGGACTCGTTTCCGGCCACCTCTCGCCGTCTCGCGCTGAGTGGGCACGCTCTCTCACTCAGACGCACTACACCCAGCACGACCCTCTCCTCTCTCCCCGCGAGGTGCCCGACCGTCTACCAATGGATCGAGGCACTTCTTCGTCCGACGGCACGGCTGTAGGTGCGCGCGTTCACCGTTGTCCATCCGTGCGCTAACGTCATGAGAGATTTGCAGGGCGAGCGCGGCTCCTTGGTGACTCGCCGACCGCTCGGCAGCTGGAGGGAGATCGTTCTTGTTCTGGGCGTGAGTGTTTGGCATGGAGGTGTCTAACTTTGCCCTTTTGCCGCGTCCATCGCTGCATGGTCGGTTCTTGGTTTGCATGTATTGTACGTGGATCTGTTGTGCGTGGATCGGGATCAAGAAGACAAGGCATGAACAAAGACACTGGTGTAGCTGCGCGGTGCGGAGTTGGCTGAGGCAACAGGGGGCAAGAAGTCGGAGGACGTGGAGAGGGGGAGCGGCGTTGAGGATGGCAGAGGGCATTGAGGAAGGTGGAGAGAGTTGAAGATGGGGGTCGCGTTGATATGGGTGGGGGGCGTGGGTGCGTGTAGGGTGGGGGCGACGCACCGGACTTGTGGGCGGGGGGTGGAGATGCTAGCGGAGTGCTAGAGGAGAGCTCGCCGTCCCCCTCCTCACCACCTGCAGGCAGGTCGCCGCTACGGTTGGGAGGTGAGGGGGGGGAGGGCGGGGGCGGGCACTCCCGCTGCATGAAGCAGCTGGTACAAAGAGAAATAAAGCGTGCACATGGTACCATGAAGAATCGCACGTGGCACAGGAAGGAGCAACGTGGCGGCCAGTGGGCCACCAGAGCACCCTGTTTTGATGCCCTTGAACGGGACTGTCAGCCTTCTATATGCACTGTGGTTGGTCCATGAGTCGTTGATCGACACTCTCTGATTGGGTGGCGTGGCAACACGGTCCGTGGCATACCTCATTTCGATGAGACGAGTCGGGGTCATCACAACGGGATACACAGGCTACACACATACACACATACACACATCCTACACAACCCTTCGAAACTGACCCCGTGAGGCCCGACTTCGGGCCCCGGCCAACTCATCACAAAGCTATCGCAATCGGGGTGTGTATCAAATTTTGTCGATAGTGACGAACGTCACTATTGACCGAATCCGCTACGCAAGGTCTACACACCCTACACACATACACACCCCCCCAGGAAACCCTATACAAGAGGGGGGGGTTCAAGTCATCACAACCCCGTTTTCGATATCCCCCTGTGATAGAATTTTCGGGCAGGGCCCGCAAGACTCGCTCGGAGAGTCACGAGTGCTCCGGGCCGGAACTGCCAAATCGGCCTCCGATTGGCTGCATCGCCCGTACAAGTCAACTGTCCCTTGACGAGAACAGCTCAGGCACGGATCCGAGAGACCCGCCTTCCTTACAGCTCGGCTGTGGCCTCTCTGCACTCCCCAAGCCTCCAGGGGCCTGTGCCGGGGGCCCCGCGTGCCTCGCTGAGTCCACTCGCGAACAGCTGGTCGCCACGTGGTGCGCCTATGACTGGGCAATTCCGGGAGCTCTCCGCACTTCGACGATCACGCGGCGGCGCGTGACGCGCCGTGAGGTCGCCGAGTGACAATCTGGGAGACAGCACATTACCGGAAGCGTTGCAGCGTCAGTACTCTTCATGGAACACATGGATGCACCTTAAGTAAGAAGAGGGGAGGAGCTTCGTGCTCATCAACCAATAGGCAGGTCGCAGACGTGACGAATTAGAACATGGGTTAGACTTGCCGTCCACGGCTTTGGAGTTGAACACCAAACTCTTCTTCTAGAAGGTCCGATCCCGAAGGCTGAGAATCGAGACGCCGCTCGTCCCGGAGCAGGCCGTGCTGTGGACTGGTTTCCAACCGCCACTCGCCGTCTGGCACCAAGTCGGCGCAGTCCCCCACGTTGAAACGCGCCTGCATACACGCCCCTCGCCTTTTCCCCCGCGAGGTACCCGACACCCTTCCAATGGATCAAGTCACTTCCCTGTTTGGCGACACGGCTGCAGGTGCGCACGTGTACCTTCGTCCAACCGTGCTCTAAGGTCATGAGAGACTTGTAGGGCTAGCGCGACTTCTTGGTGACTCGCCGGGGTCTGAGCAGCTGGAGGGAGCTTGTCATTGTTTCAGACGCGCGCATCTGTTCGTGCACCGGTGCCACGTACTGCGTGTATGGGATCGTGGTGTCTAATTGTGTGGTTTGGCCGCGTGTCTTGCTGCGTGGTTTGTTCTTCGTTTGTTCTTTCTTTGCATGCGTGTGGATCTGTTGTGCGTGGATCGGTCAAGAAGACGAGGCATGAACGGAGGGTGCTGGTGATGCTGTGCGGCCCGCAGTTGGCTGACGCATCCAGAGGCAAGAAGTGAGGGGATCAGGAGAGAGAGAGCAGCGTTCAAGATGGGAGGCGGCGTCAAGGAGTGGAGAGTGAGGCTTGAGAAGGGGGGTGGGTTGATGTAGGTGAGGGGAGTGGGTTTATGTAGGTGAGGGGAGTGGGTTGATGTAGGTGAGGGGGGTGGATTGATGTAGGTGACGGGGGTGGGGTGCGGGGAGGATGGTGGCGACGCCACGGTTTTGTAGGCGGGCGGTGGAGCTGTGGGGCAGTGCGAGAGGCGAGTAGGTCTCTCCCCCTCACCACCATCAGCGGGCTGGGCGCCGCTACGGTGGGGTGGTGAGGGGGGGCGGCCCACAGGGGCGGCCACCTCCGCTACTTGTATCAAGATACAACAACAAATAAAACGTGCACGTGGCACCAGATGAGAGCCCACGTGGCGGGGAAAAGAGCGACGTGGCAGCCGATGGGCCATCAGAACACCCCGCTGTGACGCCCTCGAGGGGTGCTGTCAGCCTTCTGCAGGCACTGTGGTTGGCCCATGCGTGAACCAAAATCAGTCTCTGATTGGGTGGTTGGTCGAAACGGTCCGTGGCGTACCTCCATCGCGAGAGACGATCCCGGGCTTATCACAAAGGGATACACACCCTACACACCCTACACACCATACACACATATACACGTCCATCGCAACCCCCCCAGAATGGCCCCATGGGGCCCGATTTCGGACGGCCCAAACTTATCACAAACATATCGCAAACCCGGTTGCGTAGCGGATTCGGTCAATAGTGACGAAGGAGTTGTATCTGGCGCATCACTCTGGCGGTGGCGCCTTGTGTACTCACTTGCGACGAGGGCCTCACGCTCAGAGACCGGTGCTGACGGCGTAGAACAGTCGACCCAGCAGTTGACGAGGCTCGGATCCACGAGGGGACTCTTGCCCGTACCAAAGAGAAGTGCTGTGGGGCTTCCTCCCGACACCACCGTTGCACGAACAGTAGAAGGCCCCAACTCAAGAGCAGTGCCTCTCGATGCTCTGAGTCCAGCGTAATGCCTGGGCGCTGGCTGATTTCACTCCGGCCCCACGGAAATGGAGACTGTGGGTCAAGCGGGCGTACATGAAACCAACACCGCCACTTGACACGGCTCTGTACTCGCAAAACGGCCCAGCGCGTTCGATTGCACGGCAAGCCGAGCACGTAGAAGGCGGATGGACCGAAAGGTGGAGCCTCTCCTTGGCCGTTTGGTGCTGGTGCAAGGAAGCGAGTCGTCTGAGTTGCTGGCACGATGCAGAGATACGTTGTACTTTCTGGGCGAGAAACGGCTCGGTGAGGACAAGCTGCTCGAGCTTCCCCCACGTGCAGCAGCAGACACACAGCGTGGCGAGGCGATTCTGACCGTGATCGACCACCAAGTAGTTGGAAGGGTGGTATTGCGATATCTCCTCTTCGCATACAGCGATCGCGCGAGGATGTCCTCGTGAGTCTTGTTCTCTTGCGCAAATATTTGTCAGGTGTTAACCCAGTTTGTCGTGTACTTCTATCGTCCCATGTCACTCGTACTTGCAATTAGCGGCCGATCTGTGCTACAAAACACTACAGGAGTTGTAGACTGTTTTCCATTGCGCAACTTCATCAATTCTGTTGCCAGAGTTGGCTGTCTTCGTCCCCGTGACACGACTGCGGTCCGGCGTGGACATGACCACGTTCGTGTGTCGGCCAGTGTGACCGTCGCGGCGCCATTGAGCCCGTCCTTGTCGTCGTCGTCATGTCGGGCGCCCCGCCGGCTGTGGCGTCTACCTCTGACGTGGGTGCCCCCTCGGTAGGGGACAATGCTGACGACACCCGCCGCCGCGAGCGCGCTGCCCGCAAGGCAGAGCGGGCCGCCATCCGCGCGTCGCGGGAGGCCAAGCGGGCGTCCAAGCGGGCGGCCAAGCGGGCGCGCCACGGCAGCGACGACGGGGACGTCAACTCCCCCCCCGCCCGTGCGCCTCCTACGTCTCCCCCTTGTCCGTCCACGCGGCCAAACCAAGGTGAGCGGCGGGGCGGTGCGCGGCAGAGCCCGCCACGGCCGCCGCGCGGGCGGCCGCCGGCGGCGGCCGCTCCGCCCGCCGTGCCGGTGGCGGCAGCCGCCGCCGGCCGCGGGGCGGCGGCTGTGGCTGCCCCCCCCCCCTCCTCCCGACGCCGTCTGTCGGGGCGTCGACCCCCCTAGAGGCGGCCGCGCCCGCGGAGCCCGCGTTTGTGTGGCGCAAGAAGGTCGAGTCCCTTCGCAAGCGCGGCATTGAGCGGACGCCCGCGGAGGAGGCGGCGCACCACGCGGAGGTGGTCGCGGAACTGGCGCGCGCCAAGGCCCGCCGTGCCGAGCGCGAGGCCGAGCGCGCCGAGGCGGAGGAGGCCGCCTCCGCCGCCGCCCGCGACGCGGAGCAGGCGGCGCACGCGGGCGCGACCGCCGCCGAGGCGGCGTTTGGGGTCGCCCAGCACTATGCGCGGCAGGCCATCCGCCTGCGGTCGCGGCGGCCGTCGCGCCTCGACGCCATGGCCCGCAACGTCCGCACTGACCTCATCGACGTGCCGCCCGCGGCCGAGCCGCCGTACCGGCTGCTCCGTGGAGGGGGGGGAGGGGGGGGGGGGGGGCGCGGGGGGGGGGACCCTGAGCCTCTCTCCGTGGCGGAGCTGGAGGACATCCACGCGGGGGTGCTGGAAGAGCAGGCCGCGGCACCTTCGTTTTACGGGGAGCCCCCGCCTGCGGAAGAGGAAGGGGGGCGAGCACCCGTGGACCGCTCCGTGCCGGCGCTGGACCTGCGCATGACCTACTGGCGCTGCCTCGAGGTGCTCACGGTCGATGCGCTGGAGGATGCGCGCGAGCGGGAGGCGCAAGGGGGGGGTGGCAGCGCCGCGGGCGAGCCCGGCCCCGACGGCCGTGGCGGCGGCGATGGCGGCGGCAGCGTACCGCCGGCGCTGGCGGCGGAGCTGGCGCGCCTGCTCGATGGCAAAACCGGGGAGGAGCTGGCGGAGCGGGAGGCGGTCCTGCGGGCCAAGGTGGCCTCTGCCGCAGACGGGGATGTGGAGGACGTGGCGTTTTGGCGCCTCGCCCTCCGGCGGCTGCGGTCCAAGCGGGCGGCGACGACGCTCGACGGCCTCCACGCGCAGCTGCTGGCGGTCAAGCTGGAGCGCCTCCCAGACGAGGAGGAGGAGGAGGCCCCATCCAGTGACGAGGCCGGCGAGGCCGCTGGCGGCGCCGCCGAGCCCCTCGAGGTGATTCACGGCAGCGGCAGCGGCCGTGTCCCGGGCGGGCGGGGTGGCAAGGCAAAGGCTGGTGGCGGCGGCGCCCACTGGGCTGACGCGCCTGGCGGTCGCGGCGGCGAGGCGGGCGAGGCGTTTGCAGACGAGGTTGCGGTGGCGCCCCGGCGCGCCGTCCGCACGGTCGACGCCAACGGCCGCCCCATCTTCTTTGCGTGGAACGACAAGTATCGGCCGCGCAAGCCGCGCTTCTATAACCGCGTCCACACGGGTTACGAGTGGAACAAGTACAACCGGACGCACTATGACCACGACAACCCGCCGCCCAAGACCGTCGAGGGTTACAAGTTCAACATCTTTTACCCCGACCTGGTGGACCCGTCTGTGACGCCCACCTACAAGCTCAGCGCAGTGGGGGCCGGCGGCGGCGGCGGCGCGGGCGGGCCGGGCGCGTCGGACGTGTGCGTGCTGACCTTCTCGGCGGGGCCCCCGTACGAGGACATTGCGTTCAAGATTGTCAATCGGGAGTGGGAGCACTCGCACCGGCGGGGCTTCCGGTGCTCGTTTGAGCGGGGCATCCTCCACCTGTGGTTCAACTTTCGGCGGTTGCGGTACCGCAGGTGATCTGGTCTGGTCTACAGCCGCCGCGCAGCCGCCAGCCCCGCACGCCGCTGTCGGTGGCCGTGGCGGCCGTAGCGATGGCGGTGGCGACGGGGGCAGCGGCGACGGCGGCGGCTCACCGCTGGTGCACACGTCGACCGACGTGGTCGACTTGTTGGGCCAGCGCGTGGAGCCAGCGCCGGGCAAGCTCGACGACGCTCTTTTGCGGATGCGCGTTCTGGGCGCGGCAAGTTGCTCATCCGCGCGCGCGGGTACATGCAGTCTGAAGCGCGAGGCGCTCAACGAGGACGAGCTGGGGACGTGCTGGCGGGACGGCGCCAGCGAGGAGGGGAGGTGCGTCGTGTCCGTCGTGGGAAGATACCATCAGGGGTGGCGTCTGGTGCATGGCTCGCTGCGCCCAAACCCAGACGTACTTGGAGCTCCCTTTCTTTTGCGGATGTTTGTCTATACGGGATCCCACTATGGACTGTGCTGGACCAGGGGGGGCTCTTCATCGTTGGACGCATGCTCTTTTTCGGCACTTGCTTACTGCCTTTGGTGTGGGGGTCCAACACGGAGCCAAAGAAAATACACCGTCTATATGCACAGCTCCCCAGTCGTGGCTTCCCTGTCTTGTTCTTCCCCGTTATTGGGAGGTGCTGCTCGGGGGCTGCGGTCGGTCGTTGCGTTGCCAGCGCTGGTCAGGCGGTCGTAAGCACGAATATGTGCACCCGGCGGCGGGGCTGCGCGCGGGAGCGCGTCGGCACGTGATGGCGCGCCGGCATATTGGGGACTGAGGAGCGGCGGGGCGGTACTCGGAAGCGTGCCTGCACCCAGCAGAATAGAGACTGTAGTCTTCTCTCGTTGCCGCTGCCGTACGGAAGGCTGCTTCTGTTTCTTGAGCGGCCTCTGGAACCAAAGGAGAGTGGATTGCGTTGGGGGCAGCTGACGGGTTGCCGCCGCATTGCCCCTGCCCACCCGTGCCCGTGCCGCTGGCATCGTGCCCGCATTGCAAACTCGCCTCCTGGGCACCCTGCCGTCTTTTTGACATTCACTTGGGGACTGCACGCACTCGCCTCACCCCCCCCGTTCTCCGCCTTCCCTGCCCCCCCCCCCTCAAACGTCTTGCACCCCCGCCCCCCACCCTACACCCGAGTAATCGGCTAGCCAACACAAAAGCTCTTGACACAGCACCCCTCCACGCTCCGCTTGACGGCTGCTCCCGCAATGTCCAGGGGCGCAAAGATCGACGTGAAGTAGCTGTTGCAGTACTGAGGGCAGCAGCACGCCCGTCGGCTGGTGCACCCATACGTCCACCCCGTCGACTCGCAGGAGAGCGCACGGAGTTCGCACGACACGGAGGGTTCCCTGGATGAGGAAGAGCTACTGCCAGATGAGGGGCGACTGCTAGAAGAGGAGCGACTGGAAGATGAGGCGCGGCTGGAAGATGATGAACGACTGGAAGATGAGGAGCGACGGGATGATGAGGAGCGACGGAATGATGAGGAGCGACGGTATGATGAGGAGCGTCTGGTAGAGGCTCGCTCCGCCACGGCAACGGTTGCTCGCTCAACTCCGCGGCGGTCGTCATCGCTGTCGTAATCGTCCGTGTACACACTTTCCGTTCGGTCGCCATCCACAAAGCGCGCCACCGCCGCCCAGCTGCCCATAGACCGGTACGGGTGGTCGCCAGTCATGCAAATCGTATCCTCAGCGGTGCGCTTTGCCATCGACGTCACGTGGCCCACAAAGTACGACCGCCCCTTCTCTGTCACCCCGTACTCAGCCAGCACAGCGTCAGAGCGGATGACAAAGTCTTCCCAGACGGTAATGGAAAAGCAGTCTGCCACATCGCCGTCTGACGCGTCGACGGCGGGAGGAGACGACGCCGCGGGGACGGTCTGGGGCATGTTCGATACAGGGGCACCATCGTTGACGTCCCACCTCCGGTGGTCGTAGGCCACCGGCGCACCATCGTTGACGTGCCACCTCTTGTCGTCTTCCCGGGGGCTCGCCCCAACAGGGGCACCATCATTGGCGGCCCACCTCTTGTCGTGATGTGACGTGTGCCCTTGCACTCGACTGCACTGATATACGCCACTCACCCACCGGCACGACGAATCACCAGAGTAGTAGGCGTGGTGCGCTGCTACGTTCGCGTGCAGCTCCTCACCGCCCGCTGACGTGGCGGGCGATAGCGTTGCCGCGTGCGCCAATGCCGCCGACGTCACGACGCCCGCTGCGGCGGCAGCCGTGGCAAACACAGCTGCGAGTCCCGCGGCGGGTCGGCGCCGACCGGAGGATGGCATGCTGACGTCCGCCGTGATGATTGCCGTGCGATGATCACCCGCGTCCGGTCGCGGCCCAAGGCAGGAGCGCAAGGGGAAGTCGTCGGATAGGGGAGAGGGTCGGGCGCAGGTTGGCGGGCGTCGACGTTCAAGCGGATAAAGCCCGTGGCGCGGGGTTGACAGGTCGGGGTGATGCGCAGCGGCGGGCGCTTGTGTCCTGACAGCGCAGTCGTCGATCCCCGCTCCCTACCGGCGCGAAGAGCCGCGCAGGGCACCCGCATTATCACCGCAGCCGGTAGTGAGGTGCCAAACCGAAGACACACCGGGGGCGAAGGTCGACGGCAGCATCGATCAATGGTCAACACGCCGCACCGCGGCTGGCCGCCCACGCCGGGACGCGGACACAGACGCCAACCCCACCCCCCCAGTCCGCCTCACTCGCCGGGCCAGCTCGCGCACCGACGGGGGCTCGGGCTCATGAGGTAGCGACGCCCACCCGTGGCTCCGTGGTCCCGCCCAGTTACAAGGGGAAAAGAACGACAGGCCGTGGAAGCGATTAAACGAGTCCCGCCCCGACCCAGTCATTCTTGCCGCCGGTACCTTCTCCACGCTCCCCCCCTCCTCGGTCACTCGGCCTCCATAGCAGGGCCTGCCGCCAGTGCAAGCGTAGGGTGGGGTGTCGGTAGGTCAACGGCCAACGGACGGGTCACCTCTTGCTCCCCCCCCCTCCCCCGCCACGCCGCACCGCTCAACACCAGCAGCGCCGCGCCCAGAGAACCGAGACAGAGGCCACACACCCCACGTGGCGGCAGGACACAGCTCGGCTCAGGCCGGTGTCGCCAGACGAGCCACGACGCCGGGCTAACAGCGAGCCAACATGCCTGGCATGCAGCTCCGGGGGGGTCCTGGGCGACGGTTCGTTGGCCACAGCGAACCGGGAAGGGAACAGCGGGTGGAAGTGGCCGTCGGGCATCACAAGAAATCAATCAGCCCGCCGGGGTAGGGCGCCAGTGGCGGACAGGGGCGAGGCGTGAGTGTGAGCGCCGCCGCGGCGGTCGCCCCGGCGCCGCGACGGTCAGCGACAGCAGCGGCGGCGGCGGGCGGGAGATGGCAGGCCCGGTGGGGGTCGCCCGCGTGGAAGGGCGGCGACGACCACGCGTCGTGGGCACCACGCGCACACACTGGGCGGGAGGCGGGTCGCGGGCGGCGGCGGCGGCGGCGGCGGCGGGTTGGCGGCGCGGCAGGCCGGCGCGGGGGGGCCTACTGGTACCCCCATGGTCACCATGGTAGGAATACCAGTAGAAACGGTGACGGTCGCGGCGGCCGTTGACCACCATCCTGGCGCGGACCGTGGGAGTGGACGGAACGTCCGCACCCCATGGGCACCATGTACGGTGCGCGCGGCCGACGAGCCGCGTCGCCGCCACGCGGGCGCGGTGCCTCCCACTCTCGCTCGTGCGCTCGAGCGTTGGCCGCGTCGGTTTGCTCGCCGCCTGCAGACCCAAGCGCCAATTCCAGAGGGCGTATCAACTATTGTTACTTGCCAGCAAATGGTCAACGACTGACTGCGGCAAGTATTCTGACAAGCCCCCCCATTAGCACGCTCCGGCCAATGCAAGTGCCTGCCTTGCCCGCTGCAGTGCGTCAGGGGGCGCGGCGGGCTCGGGCCCCATCGAGCGCGGCGACGGCGGCCGCGGCGGCCCACCTCGCGACGCGCCCGATTATCTGCTGCCCAAGACGCTGCCGTCCCTTCTCCGCGACGCACGCCCGCCCCACGCGCCCCCTCCCTACCCCTCTGGCGGTGTTGGTCCCGGTCACAGTGGGTGGTCGTGGGAGTATTTTCCGCGCTCTGGGCTGCTGCCATGAGCGATGGTGCTGGCGGTGCCTACCTGCAGCGGCTGCCAGCCGCGTGGCCGCTGCCATCCCAGCCCCATGACTGTGACTGCGCGCCCGCCATCGCTGCGGCTGGTAATGAGAAGGGAGAGGCGGGAAGAGGAAGGACGGCGGGGGGGAGGGCCGGCGCAGCAGGGTGATGCGTTTGGCCGCCCCCGTCGTGTTGAGCCGGTTCCCTTCGTGCACGAGCCTGCCACGTGCCGCCTGTGCGACCAGGACGTGGGCCGCCGAGACACCAAGGGCGAGTCGGACGGGGGGGGGGCGGGGTCGGAGGCGGCGGGCGGCGCCCGTCAGGGGGTGACTGCCTGTGGAATGGCGGTGCGGTGAGCGCGGCGGCACGGGGTTCCGTCGGCGGCGGCGGCTGAGCACGCGCCGCGGCTACGTTTTCTCCCCCCGCCGTCGCCTCCCCCCCCACGTGGAACGCCCGCCGTCCCTACGTGGAGGCGCACCACACCCGTGTCTGGCCAGGCTGCCGTCCACACCCGCCGGGGGGGCACGTTGGCGACCTGGCGGGCGCGTGGGTGGGGTCGCGCCGCTGCACTTGCGCCGCCGGCGGTGGGTTGGAACGTTGGTGGACTCGGCCCACGCGGGGACCGGGCCACCCGCGGGCGGCTGCGTGTCCAGGCGGCGCCTGTGGGGGGAACACCCCGGGCGGCCTGGTGGGGGAGAGGATGAACGGTCGGGGGAGGGGTGGTGGACTGGCAAGCGGGTCCCTCCGGAGCGTTCCCGCTTGCGGCAGAGGGTTGGTTGTATAAAGAATGGGGGCGCGCGGCGGTACACCATGGGGTGGGGGCGGCACCACTAGCCGCCCACCCTCGCCACGACCGCTGGTCGACGGGACCGCACCCGCGGGTCATCCGGAGCTGCCCACTAGCATTGAGCGGCTGTCACTCTTCCACCCGCCCCCCTGACCCCCTCGGCGCCATGGCGTTTACCCGCCGGGTGGCGGCGCTGGCCGCCACCGCCGCTATCGTTGGCGCCGCGACGGCCGAGTACAACCCCAACCGCCCGGTCGCGGTGGCGGCTGTGACCGCCGCGGACGCGGCCAAGAAGATTGTGACGCTGGCCGACGGCTGTGACGCGGCGTGCGGGGCCAAGGTGGTGGCGTCCCTCGAGGCGGCGGGCTGCACGGACGTGGTCCTCCTGGCGGCCATCAACTACGTCACCGCGACTTGCAGCGGGGCGTCGTCCATTGCGTCGCTGCCCGAGGGCGTCCTCGCCGCCGCCCCCGCCGAGTCGGTGGTCATCCAGGCGCCGACCGCGTTTTGGGGGCTGGACCGGGTGGACGAAGTGGCGCTCCCGCTCGACGGCCAGTTTAACACCACGTCGTGTTACCCAAAGGCCGGCGCCGGCGCCGAGATCTTTGTCGTTGACACGGGGTGCCGCTCCACCCACGCCGAGTTCCGTGGCCGCATCCGCGTCATGGCGGCGCCCGGCTCAAAGTACGCCTCGGGCGAGGACGACCAAGGCCACGGCACCCACTGTGCGGGCTCGGCGGTGGGGGGCACCGCGGGCGTGGCACCCGCGTCGAAGGTGACGTGCATCAAGGCGCTGTCGAGCACCGGGTCCGGGTCCAACGTGGACATTGCGTCGGCGCTCAACTATGTGGCGAGCCGCAAGCAGGCCAACCCGGCCGCGCCCCTCGTCCTGAGCATGTCCTTTGGGGGACCCGCGTCGAGTGGGCCAGGCCAGATGGAGGTGGCTATCGAACGGCTGGCCAACATGGGGGTGGTGCCTGTCGTGGCCGCCGGCAACGAGGCAAAGGACGCGTGCACCATCTCCCCCGCACGGGTTCCAGTGGCCATCACCGTGGCCGCGTCGGACTCGAGTGACCGGATTGCGAGCTTTTCCAACTTTGGCCGCACGTGCGTGGACGTCATCGCGCCGGGCGTATCCATCCTCTCGTCCGACTTTTTGGGCGACAGCAGCTTTTCCTTGAAGAGCGGCACCTCGATGGCCACCCCACACGCGGCGGGCGTGGCGGCTCTCATCCTCGCCGAGCAGCCAAACCTGTCGGTTGCTGACGTCCAGGCCGCCATGCTCAAGGGCGGGCCGTCTGTCGCGGGCTACCCCATGCCCTTTGTCGGCCAGCGCTGCACCGCGACACCTACGCCCGAGCCCCCCCAGCCGACGACTAAACCCTCACCTGGCAAGAAGTACCCCATCAATGCGCCGTGGAAGCGCACCAACGGCAAGGGCGCCCTCAGGCCGGGCTATGGCTGGGCTCCGTCAGCCTTCTACGTCTACTACTGACGTGTCAGCAGCTGACGCTGCTTAGGTGAGAGCGGGGTGTATACATGACTTACTAGGGCACCCATCCAGTTCTGTTCCTGTCGAAAAACAGTGAGACTACAGCGTTCTGTTTTCAACCTCCCGCCTGAAAACGGCGCTGGTGTCCCACCTCCCTGGCAACCTCGTTCGTCGCAGCTGCTGGGGAGCACGGGTTGTGCTAGTGACAGCAATCTCGCGCCGCTGCTGGTACGGACGCGACACGCCACCATGACAGCCCATGAACCGCGTGGGTCTCAGATAGGCATCAAGAGGGGAGAATTGTACACACACCCACATAACGCTAGGGGGAGAAAGACAGGAATCACACCCGCAAATAGGCAACAGATAGGAAAAGCGTCACACCCAATGCATGCGTCTTCGCTGTGGCCGCCTGGTCGCTGCGTGATGGGCAAGTCGCAACAAACCACAACAACATGAGAGGCCAAGCAACCAGCAGCCGCAGAACCAGCTCCAGCAGCACATGCGGCCGGCTCACCACGGGAGTCGCCCCACAGGACGCACCCACTCAAGCCACGCAACTGATGGACCACGAGCCCTTAGCAACCACACGAGCAGCTCCAGAATGGGGACGGGGGGGGAATGGAGGGAGCCGAGAAGTCAAGAGAGGTGCCACACAGCGGCAGCTCTCACCAGATCTTGGGGATGAACTTGTACGGGGTCGCGTCCACATAGTCCTCAAACTCGTCGCCGTACACCTCTTCCAAGAACTTCTCCTCCACTTCCACCTTGTTCTTGAGCGCGTACATCAGGGCAAAGGTCAGTGCAAACCGCTCCGCACTCGCCGTCGCTGCGGAAAACCCAAGGGACGCCAGCAGCACCCCCGAGTAGAGTGGATGGCGGATATACGCATAGATGCCATCCGTCCGGAGGGTGCCCTCGGGGACGGGTGCAGGCCACAAGCTAATTTGCTTGCGGCCAAGGTCCCAGGCGCCTTTGAGCGACAGCGCCGCACCCGCCAAGAGGACGACGGGGCCGACAAAGAAGGACACGACCATGTCCAGGTTGCCAGGGTCCTTGAGCATCAGGTACACAAAGGCGACCTGCAGGGCGCCCCACAGTTCCCCGCGGTTGAGCCAGTCGCCAGCAAGAAAGTTGTCGACCAGAGACTTGGCAGCGGCGCTCGTCTCGCTCTTGATCTCCTCCGTGTCCACGTCCGCCACCTTTTGCTTCACCGCCGTGAGCTTGGCGTCAAACTGGTCCACCCAATCACTGTGCGGGAGCGGGGGGGAACGACGACAGCGCCACAAAGACGCCCATGCCGCAACCAACAGGGGATAGTGCCGCGAGGCCGACCGCAAGCGCCACACATACCCGTACCAGGCCAAAGCCAGACAGTGCAACGGGACGGTCAGAAACACGCACGGCAGCAACCACGCAACCAAAACGCGGGTGTGGTGCATGCAGGACGAGGCCTACCAGACACACGCCCCCCACATCCCATCCTGTAGCCACACCAAAACCAGGTCAGGCAGTCGAGACACTGCAGTCGAGACACTCCAGCCAGGCAGGGGACGGTCCACACCAACGCACCTAAACACGGTCGTGTCCACCGTTGGCGGATGGAACGCGGTCACATTGGTCTCCGTCGTGTCCTCCGAAATGGCTGGGACAGCATCGTCCATCTTGACCTCCGCGTTGGTCTTTTCCGCAATGGTGGTCTTGGAGCCCGTCTTGTCCGCCTGCTTCTTCCACTCCCCAAAGTCCTCCGTCGCCATCATCCGCACCGAGGGCGGCCGCCGCGCCACGGGAGCGGCCGCCACATGGCGCCGCGACGCCAGCGATGCGCCGACGCCACAACCAGTAAACGATGCAGCGGGGGTGGCGCCCACAAACGCCGCCATCAGACTCATCGTCCAAGGAGGGCGGGCGCGGGCAGCGGAAGAGGGTGCCGCGGGGTGGACGGGTGCCACGACGGGTGGGGGCAAACCCAACAGCAAGGCGCCAGACGACCTTCCCAGCAGTGACCAGGCACGACGGGACCCACCGGCAGCGACAAGGGACGGGGTGCAGCGGGAACACGGGGGGACGGCGGACGCGAGCTACCGCGCGGGCGGCGGTTCCGCTGCTGACGCACCCTTCCACAACAAAACCCCCCGCGCAGGTGCGCTTCGTGCTGCGCACAGCTCGCGGGCGCGGCCGCGCGGGGGTTGCCACGCGGAGCACCCATGTGATCTGCAAAAGGGCCCCGAAGATTCACTCCCCGCCTGGCAGGTGGCGCTCTCGGTCTCGTGCTCGACTGCCGCGCCGGGACAGCGATCTTAGTCGGTCAATCTCAGAGTAAATCGGCCGAAACGATCGACGACAGGTCATCCTTCTGGACCAAAATTAGGTGCAAGGCACCGTCCTGCGCAGTGCACATTGCACCAGGATCCACCTCACAGCCTCTTCAAGCCGGAAGGCGTTGAAGCAGCCTTGAATTTCCTTGAAGAGGTACCTCTTCAAAGCGCCGCGCGCACCGCGACACGGCCAAGTTAAGGTCCGATCTTCACACTTAGTGGCGTAGCCAATACAAAGAAGTACGATACTAAGGTCGAGCTAGGCGTGCGTTAAGGAGGGCCCCAGTACATTCCAACTCTTCTTAACTCTCCATGTCAGTCCC
This sequence comes from Pyropia haitanensis, assembly GCA_008729055.1. Lineage (NCBI taxonomy): Eukaryota > Rhodophyta > Bangiophyceae > Bangiales > Bangiaceae > Pyropia > Pyropia haitanensis. The sequence goes on from SDUX01000010.1 coordinate 800,484, forward strand.
CATCGGCGCGAGAACCTCTGCCCGATTGCGGCCGACAAGAGGTCCCAACCCCCTGGTTGGAGGCGTCTGACGGAACCGAGCAAGGCGACACGGCCCCGGCCACAACCCTGGCCTGTCCCACGTGCTTCGGTCATCGCCAAGAGAGCGAGCGACACGATGTCCGTCACACGCGCACGGCCTATTCACCAGTGTCCTGTATGCCCCCCCCGCACTTCTCATCCCGTTCATTCCGGTGGCAAACGACCGCTTTCCGTTTTTGAGAAGCCACCCTCACCGCTGACGCCCTCCACTTCCCCGCACATCGGGCGGAGTGAAAGATTGGGGGGGGGAGGGGGTTTGGCGAGAGAAAGGGGCGCCGCATGCAGGCATGGGGACCGGGAAGTTTGGCGGGGGGTGGGTGCGGGAAGAGGAGGACGCGCCAGGGGAGGAGGTGAGCGATGAGGGGCGTCCGTGACGGCCAGGAGGGGGTGTCTGGGAATGAAGGAGGAGGCGTGGCCGGAAGGCATCGGGACGACGAGGGGGGGGGGGGGGGGGGGGTTGAAGCGGAAAATTCGCGGTCGCGCCAGGGGAGGAGGTGCGCCATGGGTAGGCGTTGGTGCTGGCAAGTGCGTGGCAGCTGAAGCAGTTGCCTACAATTTACGGAGCAGATGCTCAGGTGTCCGTGAGGAGAAGGCTGGGGGGGGGGGGGGGAGGGGGGGGGGGGGGGGGCATAGACGTATGCGAGTGTGCACTGAAGCTGCACGCGACACAGTCCTCGGCACGCTGGTGCCGGTTCAGGTGACTCCGCCGACCGAGCCAGCAGTGCATGCCGTAGCCAGACTGCTGCGGCATCAATGAACCCATCCAGCGTCGGGGAAGGAGCATCAGAGACTGCACGGTCGCGTACTTCGCTGTCCATTTGATGGAAGCAGTCCACAGAGACTCATCAAACAAGCGAGATACAGGGTGTATCACTCGAGATCAACTCCGTTGAGCTTCGCAAGTGCTCAGAATCAAGGGCATAAACCCGGACTGCTTCGGCACACGAGCGGTCGAAAACCGTGCCGAGTGACGTACTTGGGTTAAGAGAGGCGCGATCACGACCTCTTCAAGCGGAGAGCAGGACGCGACCCCCTTAATCGATCGGTTGAATTTTGCTTGAATTTCCTTCATAAAACGCCAAACTCTTCTCGGTGCAGGCTCTTTCTCACGTCTCTGTATAGCTCTGTCTCTGGCGCACCTTGTGGTACCTCGCACGTCCTCGTTCACGTCCGCAAAGACGTTCATATCAAGGTTTATCAAGATCACTTCAAGGAATCGTGCCCTACGGTGCTTTCAGGAGGGGGTCTTCAAGCCTCCGGGCCCGATTTCCGCCCGGATCAGGCCTTGAAGAGGCTTTGAGGTGGATCCAGGTCCAAGCTGCACTGCGCTGTGGGCCGAGCGACCTACCATCCGCCGCCTTTCAAGTCCCTCATCACTCTGCCTACTTTTTCGGTGAGGTCATTCCTGGTGTCTTGCCCTTCATTGGCATGGATCTGTCCCCTGGCTCATCCCACTCGGACGCACCCCTATTGTGTGCGACTGAGAGCGCCCGCACCGGCAGTTCCAGGTCAGCGGGGCCTCCTCTGATGGGCGCAGGAGGGGGGGGGGAGGGCGCCCACAGGCCCCTGCCGACGAGTTTGTCGCGGGACGTATACCCGCCCGCGCACCCCCCGCCGCGGTGGCCCCCCACGCCCACCCCGCGCGCGCGCGCGCGCGCGCGGCCGTTGCGGGCGCGGCCGGCACGCCGCGGCGGCCCGCCCGCCGTGCGCCCCACCGCCGCCGCCGTCGCTGTGCGCCGCGGCGGCGGGCGGTCGCGGGTCTCCCCCCGGCGGCCACGCCTCGCTGCGTCCGCCCGCCGCTGTCGAGGCGCCGCCCGTCATCCCCGTCATCCCCGTCGCCCGGGCCCGCCGCGGCAGGCGGCGGCGGCGGCGGGGGGGCCACGCGGGGTCTGGCGCGCCTGCCACACACCCCCCCCCCCCCCACCGCCCCTCCATCGGGGGGTGCTCCCCCCTAGCCCCCCCCCCCCCCCCCCCCCCCCCCTCCCGCCCCGTCTCGTCTTGCCCCATGGGCGGGCACGTCTCGTTTGGCTGGCCCGCCGCCGGTGGCGGCAGCGACAGCGACAGCGACGGCGGCGGCGGCCGCGGCACGGCCGCCGCCGCCGCCGCGATTGCCCACCGCGGCGGCCGCGGCGGCCGCGACGACGACGGCGGCGGCGGCACGGCCGCCGCCGCCGCCGCGATTGCCCACCGCGGCGGCCACGGCGACCGCGGCGGCGGCGGCGGCGGTGGCGGCGGGGGGGGCGCGCGGGATCACGGCGGCGGCGTCAAGCGCCGCCGCCGCGGCGGCGAGCGGCCCCGCCACGACGGCAAGCGGCCCCGCCACGACGGCGAGCGGTCGCGGCGTGACCGCGAGCGCGGGCGGGACGGCGGCACGTGCCGCCTCGAGGGGGATGGGGGGGTGGGTGGGGGCGGCGGCGGCGGCGGCGGTGGCAGCGAGGCGGCGTGGCGTGCAGACGCCGCCCCGCGTGGGGGGGATGGCGGCAAGCGCCGCAGCGACGGGAGCGGCGCGCTCTTTGGGGATGGGGAGGGGGGGGGGGGTGGCGGCGGCGGCGACGGCGGCGGCGGCGGCGGCGGCGGCAGCGAGGCGGCGTGGCGTGCAGACGCCGCCCCGCGTGGGGGGGATGGCGGCAAGCGCCGCCGCGACGGGAGCGGCGCGCTCTTTGGGGATGGGGAGGGGGGGGGGGTGGCGGCGGCGGCGACGGGGGCGGCGGCGGCGGCGGCAGCGAGGCGGCGTGGCGTGCAGACGCCGCCCCGCGTGGAGGGGATGGCGGCAAGCGCCGCCGCGACGGGAGCGGCGCGCTCTTTGGGGATGGGGAGGGGGGGGGGGGTGGCGGCGGCGGCGGCGACGGGGGCGGCGGCGGCGGCGGCAGCGAGGCGGCGTGGCGTGTGGAGTGTTCCCCGTCTGGCGCAGGCGGCGCGGCGGCGGCGGCTGGTAGCGGCGGCGGCGGCGGCGGTGGCGGCGGCGGCGGTGGCGGCGGTAGCGGGCATGCCCGCCGCCGCAAGGCGGCCGTGCCCAACCGCTCTGGCGGCCACACCGGTACGGCCGGCCGCGACCGCGGCGGCGACCGTGGCGGCGACCGCGGCGGCGGCAGCGGCGGCGGCGGGGCGGCGGCGGCCGCCGACGGCGGCCACCCCGGCCGGCACGGCGGCGGGTTGCCGCCGCGCGGCGCCGCCCGGGTGTGCCGCCCCCCCCCGCCGCTGGCCGACACGGACAGCGAGTGGGGCGCAGCGGCGGCGGCGGTTGTCAAGACCGACGACGGCTGCGGCGGCGGCGGCGGCGGTGGCGGCGGCGGCGGCGGCGGCGGCGGCGGCAGCGGCGGCGGGCGCACCCTGCCCAAGCGGCGGTCGTTGGGGTGGGAGGTGTGCCTGCCGGCGGGCAGCGTCATTGACCTGACGCAGAGCGAGGAGGTGGGGGGGGGGGGGGGGGGCGGCGCGCTCGCCAAGCGGCGCAAGCACGCCGCGCTGCCCAGCGCTGGCGGGCCCGCCGCAGCGGCGGGTGGCGGCGGCGGCGGCGGCGGCGGTGGCGACGACGACGACGACGACGATGATGATGATGACGGCGGCGGCGGCGGCGGCGGCGGCGGCGGTGGCGGCGGCGGCGGTGGCGGTGGGGGCGGGGGGGGCAGGGGCGGTGGCGGCGCGGCGGACGGCGGCGACGATGATCGCGGCGGCGTCCCGCCGCGCGGGCACGGGGCGGGCGGGCGGCCCGCGCCGCCGCCGGCCGACGCGGACAGCGGCTCCTGGGCTGTCGACGCACGCAGCGACGACGGGTCGGTGGTGGCTACCAGTGGCGGCGGCGGCGGCGGCGGCGGCTCTCGCGGTGGGCCGCCGCGCGGGGTGTTTACCCAGCTTCCCGACGGCGTCATTGACTTGACGCAGGCCGACACGGACGAGGACGATGCGGCGGCGGCGGCGGCGGGGAGCGGGCGCGGCGGCGGTGCCGGCCGGGGGGGGGGGGGGGGGGGGGTGGAGGGCCCGCCGGCGGGCGCACCGGCCGCGTCGGCGGCGGCACGTGCCGGCAGCGGCGGCGGCGGCGGCGGCGGCTCGGCCGCGGTCGTCCCTGCCGCGCCGGTCGTCCCTGCCGCGCCGGTCATCCCTGCCGTGCCAGTCGTCCCTGCCGCTCCAGTCGTCCCTGCCGCTCCAGTCGTTCCTGCCACGCCGGTCGATCCTGCCGCGCCAGTCGTTCCTGCCGCGCCTATCGTCCCTGCCGCGCCGGTCGTCTCCGCCGCACCGGTCGTCTCTGCCGTGCCGGCTGCCCCCCCGGCTGCCGTCGTCCCCGCCGCGGCCACCGGCGGTTCGACGCCGGCTGCGCCTCCCGCCGTGGCGGACGCCGCCGCGGCAGCCGACACTGCGACCGCGGCCGCGGCCGCGGCGCGGGACTCCCCCGCGGCGCGGTCCGCGGCGCCGCCGCGGGCGGCCGCCGTGGCGGGTGACGGTGCGGCGGTCGCGGCGGCGGCGGCCGCCGCCGCCGCCGCGGCGCGGGACGCGTCGCGCGCGGCGGACAAGGCGGCGGCGGTCGCGGCGGCGGCCAGCCAGGCCGGCTTGACCGCCGCGGAGATTGAGCGCTGCCTCGCCGTCCTCCACGAGCCCGCGACGGCCGCGGCGGCGGCGGCGGGCCCGTCGGCCGCCCCCGCGGCGGGCGCCCGCGCGACGCCGCCCGCGGCGGCGGGGCCGGCCGCCAGGCCAGGTGCGGCGGCTGAGCGGCGGCCGCCACCCCATCCGACGGTGGGCGGCGCGCCCGCCGGCCCCGCGCCCGCCGTCGAGGGCTCCCCCGTCACTCCCGCCGGCCGCGTGGCCGCGGGCCACGGTGGTGCTCCCGGCGGCCCCGCGGGCGCCGCCGCGGGCGCCGCCGCGGCGCCCGCACGGCGCGCTGCGGCCGCCGCGATGGACGACCTGCTCCTCAGCCCCGTCACGCAGCCGCCGGCCGCGGCCGACCGACCGCCGGCGGCGGCCGCGGCGGGCGGCGGCGGGGGTGTGGCCGGCGCGGCGGCCGCGGCGGACGCGGCGGCCGCGGCCGGGGAGGCCCGCGCGGCGGCCGCCGCGGCCGGCGGCGCGGCCGAGCCGCGGGCGCGGCGGCCCGTCTGGGCCCGCGGCTGGGCGCCCCGCGGCGTGCTGCGGCGGCTGTTTGAGGGGTCCCCCGCCGCAGTCGCGGCGGCGGCCGCGGCGGCCGAGGCGGCGGCGGCGGAGCGTGGTCGGCCGGCGGCCGCGGCGGCCAGGGTGGCGGCGCCCGCTGGGGCGGCGGCGCCCGCGGGCGCGGCGGCCACGCCGGGCGCCGCCCCGGCGACCGCGGGCACGGCGGCGGCGGCGGCGGCGGCGGCGGCGCCCGCGGCGGCGCCGGTGGTAGCCTCGGGGCCCACAGCGGCGGCGGCGGCGCCCGCAGCGGTCGCGCCCGCGGCAGCCGTTCCCGCGGCCGCCACGGCCGCGGCGCCGCCGCCCGCGGCGGCGGCACCCTCGGCGGTGGCACCCGCGGCGGCTGCATCCGTGGCGGCGGCGGTGCCTGCGGCGGCGCCTGCTGCTGCAGTGTCTCCGACGGGGGTGCCTGCGGCGGCAGCGGCGCCCGCGGCAGCGGCGCCCGCGGCGGCGGCACCCGCGGCAGCGGCACCCGCGGCGGCGGCACCCGCGGCAGCGGCACCCGCGGCAGCGGCACCCGCGGCGGCGGTGCCTGCCAGAGTGGCGGTGGAGGCACCCACGGTGGCCGCGCCCGTCGCGGCGGCGGCACCCGCGGGCGCGACGGCCACGACCGTCACCGCGGCGGGTGCCGCTCGGCCAGTGGCGGCGGCGGCGACGGCGCCCGTTGCCGTGGTGGCGCCCGTGGCGGCTGTGGCGCCGGCTGTGGCGCCGGCTGCGGCGGCGGCGGCGGCGACGGTGGCGGCGCCAGCGGCGGCACCGGCGGCGGCGGCGCACCCACCCAGTTCCCCCCCCCCCAGTAGGTGCGTACACGAGGTCATTGACGGCGTGCTGACGTTTGTTCTGCGGCGCGAGACGCGCCCGGCGGCCGCCGCCGCCGCCGCCGCCGACGCGTTTGCCGCCGGCGCGCTCTACCGCGCCGACACGGCGGACCGGCAGGCGTGCCGGCGGCCGGCCGGCGCGGGTGTGGCCGGCGGCGCCGTCGCCGCGTCGGTGGCGGTCGTCCAGTTTGACCGCCAGCCGGTGAGCACGTGGCTGCCGGCCGCGCTGGCCAAGGCCATGGCCTGCTGCACGGGCCACGTCAAGTCGCTGCTGCTGCTGGGCGACGCGTGCCTCGGCCTGGACGAGGACGCGGCCGGGCCGCGGGGGATGGCCGCCGTCTTGGCGGCGCCCGTGCCGGGGGGGGGGGTGCCGCCGCGGCGGGTGCAGGCGGCGGCGGCGGCGGCGGCGGCAGCGGCGGCGGCGGCGGTGGCGCGGCCGCAGAGGCGGCGGCGGCGGAGGCGGCGGCGGACCGGCATGTGAAGCGGGTCATCCAGTTGGTGTCGGCGGGCCTGGCCATTGGCCCGCACAGCCCCGGCGGGGACGCCGCCGCCGCCCTGTGGCGGGCGGCCTTTACCGCGCTGAACGTGATCGTTGGCACCAGGGCGGCGGGGGTGGCCAAGGGCAGCAGCTATGTAGCCGAGGAGGTCCTGCTGTGGCTGCGGCTGCGGCTGGCCGACCACGCGGTGCTTTCCGCCTTTCGCGAGCCGCGCGCCTCCACCGTCCGCGTGGCGGTGGAGTTGTACAAGGAGGCCGCCGCCGCGTGCGGCGGCGTGATGGCCAAACGACTGCGCGCCGCGCACCAGCCGCTGGAGGACGTGCAGGTGCCCAGGGGGCGGGCAAACGCCAAGGGCAAGCTCTCTGCTCGGGCAGAGCTGGCATTGGTGATCACCAAGATGGGCGTGACGCTCGTTGAGGATGGCGCCTGCGGCGGCGTAGGAGCGGCGCCGCCCGCCGAGCTCGCCGGCGCCGGTGCGGCGGCCACCGGTGCGGCGGCGGCCGACCGCTGGACGGCGGCGCCGCTCATCCCCCTCGACCTCGACCTGAGCGTCCAGCGCGGCCTGTACCTCCTCGCCGGCGTCGCCGCGGACGACGAGCACGGCGTGGCGGCGGCGCACGCGCTCGCCGACTTTGTGCTGCCGCCCGCCGCGGCGGCGGCGGCGGGCGCGCCGCCGCTCGGCGGGCCGCCCCTGCCGCGCGCCGGCGGCGTGCCGCGCCTCGCCATCCCGGCGCTGTTCCGGCTGGTCGAGGCGGACGATGCGGCCGCGGCGGGCCGCCTGGCGGCGCTGCTGTCGCCGCCCGCCGCGGCGGCGGCATCGGGCGCGGGCGCGGCGGGGGGCGGCGGGGGGGGGGGGGGCCGGTGGCCGCCGCCCAACGCGTCGCTTGCCGCGTGGTTGCGCCGCCGCGCGGGGCTGCCCGCCGCGGCGGCGCCGGCGGCGGCGGCCGCCGGCGCGGCGGCGGCCGCCCATGCGGCGGCGGCCGCCGACACGGGCGCGGCAGTGGTCGCGGCGGCGGCGGCGGCGGTGGCGGCGGCGGCGGAGGCGGAGGCGGCGGGTGCGGCGGCCGGACCGGCGGCGGCGGCGTCGGCCGCTGCGCCCCCTCCCCCCGCCCCCCCTGTGGCGGCCGACGCGGGTGGCGGCGGCGGCGGCGGCGGCGGCGGCGGCGGCGGCGGCGGCGGTGCCGTGCTCGACGCGACGCTGATGGACGTGTTTGGCACCGCCAATGCGGACGAGCTCACCGCCCCCGCCGCGGGCGGCGCGCGCACGCGCGCCGGCTCGGCGGCGGCGGCGGCGGCGGCGGCGGCGGCGGCGGCGGCGGTGGCGGCGGCCGCCACGGCTGACGTGAGGCACGCCAAGGCCGAGGCGGGGGAGGGCGGGGGGGGGTGGGACGCCGCGGGCGACGGCGGCGGCAGCGGTGGCGGTGGGCGGGGGGGGGGGGGGGGGGGGGAGGGCAGGCAGGCTGCTCGTAGGGCGAGTGGCGCTCCATGACGGGTGCGGGGGGGGGGGGAACGGGGGGGGGGGGAGGGGGGAGGCGGCGGCCGAGTGCGGCGTTTCCGTTGTGGGGGGATGGCGCGCTGCCGGTGGGTGCGGGCGGGACGGACGGCGGGGGGCGCGCCGCCGCCGCGTCCGTCACGCGTGGTGAAAGCGGGCGGGGGGGGGGAGGGGGTTGGGCGCCCGCGGCGTCGCCGCCGCGGTCGCGCGGTGCTCTCGGGCTTGGCCGCCTGTCCGCCCCTGTTTTTTTGTTGTTTTTTTTTCGCTGTGGCGCTCTGCACTGCTGCTGGAGCTCCCGGCTGTCGTGTGACGTGCGGATGTCTGGCATTGGTCATCCCCCGTGTTCGTACAGCAGGGAGTGGGCGGCCGCGATGGGCTGGTGGTCCTGACAACACCTTACAGCGGCGCGGAGCGATGCACGCGCCGGCCGCGACGGTCCCCGCGCCGCCCCACCGCACGCACCGCGTGCCACTCGGGCGACAGCGGCGACCCAGTCGCGGCCGCCCGCCGCGGGTGGACAGCAGGTCCACGGTCCCACCAACCGGGGTGGCGGGGCGACGCCGTTGCGCGCCACGCCACCCCATCCTTCCCGCCCCGCCAGTCCCCGCTGTGCGCGGCCTGCACGGCAACGGGCGGGGGGTGGGGTCTGTGGCGTGACTCGCCGTTGCACTCGGTTTTTTTTCCACTCCCCCCCCGCTCTGCCCGTTAACCTCGTCAGGACGCGCACGTAGGTCGGTGGCGCCACCGCAACCGGCAGACACCAGCTGGCCGTCCCTGTCCAGCCCTGCCCGTCCACGATGGTCACGCTGCGTGGACGCGCGCGGTGGGTGCGCCCGCGTCGCACGGTCCACGCATGGCGGGGACGCGCGGCGCGACGCCAGCCCCGCCCGTGCTCCGCCCTCACAGACATTCGCCGCTGTGATGTGCGCTGCTTCCTCCCGGCGCGCGACCAAAGGTGGTCCGTGACGGGATTTTGGCCGTGCGGAGCTGCTTAACACCCGCCCCCCCCTCTCTCCCCTCCACGTCGACGCGGGCGTGTGGGTGTCGACACCTCCACCCCGCCAGCCGACCGTCCCGGTTCCCACCGGAGCGCCCCCGCCCCCACTCGTGTGTGCTCGACGGGGGCGCCGACGACTCGTTCCGGCCTCTGCGCTTCTCGCGCCCATGGTGACTCGCCAACGCCGCCATGCCCGTCCCGTGGTCGCTGTGGCGGCCGCCGCCGTCGCCGCCGCCGCGGCGGTGACCCACGCGGCGGCGGTGGGCGCCGCCGCGCCCACCGCTACCGCCACCCCTGCGGCCGGTGGCGGCGGCGGCGGCGGCGGCGGCGCTGGTGCCGACGGCTTGCAGGCGACCATCCTGTCCCTCGCACCCGACTGCGACGACTGGTGCGCGCAGCGAGTAGGCGACCGGCTGGCCACCGCCGGCTGTGGCGGGGTGCGCCACTTTCGGAGACTCGGCATGGTCGCCGCCCGGTGTCCCGCCGCGGTGGCAGGCGCCGGTACCAGCCGTGGCGGTGGGTACCCGACTGGGGAGATGGGCGCTGCCGCCAATGACGAGGCGGATGGGGGGTTGCTGACATCCATCCCGGGCGTGGCTGCGTGGGCGCCTGACGAGGGCGTGACCGCCGACGCGCCCGTCGGCGGCGGCGCCCGACCGCCGCCGACATCCGCGGCCGCGTCGGCGCGCCGCCGTCCCTACCTGTGGGGCCTGGATCGGATAAACCAGGCGACGCTGCCGCTCGACCGCCGCACCGCCACGGCCACGTGCTACCCGCACGCGGGCGCCGGCGTCCACGTCTTTGTTGTTGACAGCGGCTGTCGGTCGGACCACGCGCAGTTTGCGCACCTCGCCGCGGCCAACCGCCTGTCCATCGTCCCCGCAGTCGGCAGTAAATTCGTGTCGGGCGAGGACGACAATGGCCACGGCACGCACGTGGCGGGCACCGTCGCGGGGCGGACGACTGGCGTCGCGCCGGGCGTGACGCTCACGTGCGTCAAGGCGCTTGAGGCCGGCGGCCGGGGCTCGTACGCGGACATCATCTCTGCATTTGACATGGCCTCTCTCTGGGCGGTTGAACACCCGACGGTCCCCGTCGTACTGTCCGCGTCGCTCGGCTCCCAGCGCCCCCGCCGCAGCCGCACAAACGCCCGCGGCCGCGCGCTGTTGGACGCCATCACCGAGGCGGCGCTCCGGGCGACCGACGCGGGGGTGGTGCTGGTCGCGTCGGCAGGCAACCGCGCCGGTGACGCGTGTGACCATACGCCCGCGTCGGAGCGGCACGTCATTGCGGTGGGCAACATCGACGACACCGACGCGCGAGCGGCTTTGTCCAACTGGGGGCGCTGCGTCGACGTGACCGCCCCTGGCACGGACATCCTCAGCGCCGACTACTCGTCGGCTGACGGAGTCACGGAAAAGTCGGGCACGTCGATGGCCGCACCTCACGTTGCAGGGCTCGCGGCGCTGGTGATGGCCGAGGAGCGTCGCCGCCTCCCCTCGGCGGCCGTGGTCGCCGCCCTCACCGCTCCCGGCGGGGGCCGCTTGGACGACGGTACGCCGCTCGCGTGGCTTGACGCGGACGCGTGTCGGAATGACCGCGGCCGCCGGCGCGAGCACTAGCAGAAGGAGGCGAAGGCCGCGCAGGAGGTACAGAGCGTCGTCTGGAGGGTGGTAGGGAGTTGACGGACAGGGTTCTCTTAACTTGTTTTTGTTTATCAGCCATATAGGCAACAAACACACTTTGCCGCTGCGCGCTGGAGGGGAGCGAGTAGACAGTTGGTAGAAGCGACCGTGTCGCTTCTGTCTCCCCCCCTCATCCGTGGTCCCCTGCTTCCGATACACAGCTGACGGATGACGATATAACCCTCATTCTTCCTGAGCCCCCTCAAACCGAGATCGTCTGCTAGCACAGTTGTGCATTCCAAAGTTGCCTTGTTCTGCCCTCTCGTCACGACGACAATACCTACATAGCGCGCCTGCAGCTTGGTGTGGGTACACGCCATGGGCGCCAACAGCAGCTATGATGCCTGCTCAGATGTTCTGTGACAGAAAGAACGGGAAAGCACCAAACCCAGGGTCTTTCGCGAGCGCATGAACTTTCTTTGCTCTAAAGAGTCACCAAAGTGTCACATTCGGACTTCAGGGAAAGTTTTGCAAGATGTTGTGCATTTGGACAACAGAAAAACTGATGCCTCTTCTTCGCGTTAAATTCAGTGATGTGACAATTCAAAATGCAAACAGCCAGATAGAGAGAAGTTTCGAGCTTTAAAATAAGAGTACACAAAAACAATAATTATAGTGGATGACCCACACGCCCATTGACACCCTGCCCTCCTACGGACGACCCTGCCGCACATCCTGCACGGTCGTCACCCCCACCAGTTAGTGCTCAGTGGCCGTGGCGGCCCCCACCCCACACGCTGCCCCATCGAGCCACGCGAGCGGCGTGCCGTCGTCCAAGCGAACCCCCCCCGGGACCGTAAGGGCGGTCACGACGTCCGGCGCTGACAGGCGGCGACGCTCCTCGGCCAGGACGAGCGCCGCGAGCCCCGTCACGTGAGGTGCGGCCATCGACGTGCCCGACTTTTCCGTGACTCCATCAGCCGACGAGTAGTCGGCGCTGAGGATGTCCGTGCCAGGGGCGGTCACGTCGACGCAGCGCCCCCAGTTGGACGAAGCCGCTGGCGCGTCGGAGTCGTCGATGTTGCCCACCGCAATGACGTGCAGGTCCGACGCGGGCGAGTAGTCACACGCGTCGTCGGCTTCATTGCCCGCGGCCGCGACAAGGACCACCCCCGCCTCGGCCACGCGCTTTGCCGCCTCCGCCATCATGTCAGCGTTAGGGCGCGTCTCGCCGCTGGGGTTGCGGGGGCGCTTTGCGCCGATCGATGCGGACAGCAGGACGGGGACGGCCGGGTGGCCGGCTGCCCAGAGCGAGGCCATGTCAAACGCAGAGATGATGTCTGCGTACGTGCCCCGGCCGTACTTATTCATCGCTTTGACACACGTGAGCGTCACGTTCGGCGCGACGCCAGTCGCCCGCCCCGCGACGGTGCCCGCCACGTGCGTGCCGTGGCCATTGTCGTCCTCGCCCGACACGAATTCACTGCCAACGGCGGGGACGATGGACAGGCGGTTGGCCGCGGCGAGGTGCGCAAACTGCGCGTGGTCCGACCGGCAGCCGCCGTCAACAACAAAGACGTGGACGCCGGCGCCCGCGTGCGGGTAGCACGTGGCCGTGGCGGTGCGGCGGTCGAGCGGCAGCGTCGCCTGGTTGATCCGATCCAAGCCCCACAGGTAGGGACGGTCGGCAGCGGCCACCGCGGGCGTCCGCCGTGGCCGGGTGCCGCCGCCGACGGGCGCCGCGACGGTCGCGCCCTCATCGGGCGCCCACGCAGCCACGCCTGGGATGGACGTCAGCACCCCCCCATCCGCCTCGTCATTGGCGGCGGCACCCAGCCCCCCGCCCGCGGTCGCACCGCCGCCGCTGGTGCCGGCGCCCGCCACCGCGGCGGGACACCGGGCGGCGACCATGCCGAGGCCCCGGAACTGGCGCACCCCGCTGCAGCCGACGGTGGCCAGCTGGTTGCCCACTCGCTCCGCACACCCGTCGTCGCAGCCGCGTACAAGCGACAGGATAGTCGCCTGCATGCCGTCGGCGCCGCCGGCGACGGCGCCGCCACCGGCCGCAGGGGTGGCGGTGGCGGTCGGCGCGCCAGCGCCCACCGCCGCCACGGTGGTCACGGCCGCGGTGGCGGCGACAGCAGCGGCGGCCGCGGAAGCGACGGCACGAACAGGGAGGCTGTGGGGTGCCACCATGGTGGGTGGGGAGCTACCGACCGCGGGTGTATCTTGGGGGTGGGGAAGGAGATGACCGAGAAGGGGAGCGCGCACGCCGTGTGCAGAGAGAAAATGGGAGGGAGAGGGACGGCAGGATGGGTTAAAAAGAAGCGAGAAGAGGACTACAAGCGGGCCAGACGTGTCCGCGTGGAGCTAGTGGAGGTGGGATGGGGTGCTCGGGAGGAGCGCGGGCGATGAGAACGCAAGTGCATGAGAAGGCCACCCGACCGAGGTGACCGCCTCTTATGAGCACGCACGCGGGCGGTCGGCGCCACGGGCAGGGGGCGAGGGAACGTGGCGTCTGCCCCCCCCTCGACCGCACCTCGCGCCTGACCGGGCGCCATTGGGTCGACACCGGAGCGGCAGCCTGGTGCGGTGAGGGTGGCGCCGCCCCCGCGCCCGCAGTGACGACGGTGGGCGTACCGGGGACCGCGCGTTGGCAAGCCCCGCGACGCAAAAAAAATCCCGTCACGACGGACCACCTGTCCCTGCAGCCGAGCCGGACGGGCGCGTCGCTCAGCGGGGGAGCTCCTCCGAGGGGAGCGCCCGAGCGCTGCGGATGGCGCGCCGCCGCGCGTCCCCTGCCATCCGCGGATCGAGGACGACGCGGCGACGGCGGTCGCACCGCTCGTGTCCTCGAAGCGAGGCCAGCGTGGATGGGGTCGGGTGCAACCAAGATGGCTTGCTGTCTGTACGGGGTGGCGGTGGCGCCACTGACCTACGTCAGCGTTCTGACGCGGTCGACTGCGGGGGGGGGGGGGGGGGGGGGTGGAATGAACAAACAGGGACCAACGGAAAGTCCCGCCACGGACCACCGCCGCCCGTTCCAGTGCAGGCGGTGCACAGCGGGGCGTGACGGTGCGCGGGGGTCGGGGGCGCATGGCACCCCCGCGCGCGGCGCCGCCATCCTCCTCTGCGGTATTGCACACCCGTGGACCTGCTGTCCACCCGCGGCGGGCAATGGCGCCACCGCGGCGGACGTGGCCGCCGCCGCTTGTGGGCACGAGAGACTGGCCACCGCGGCGGCCGCCGCGGCCGCGCGCGCGCACCGCCCAGCACACGACGCCGCGGCACGACCCGCGGGCGGGGCGGTGGCGGGCCCCTGCTGTACGGACTCCGTACGGATGGACGCACGACCAATGGCACGCGCGCGGCGCGGCGGCGCCCGCGCAGTGGTGTCAAACCCGCGAACGTCCGCGGATCAAATTTTCGCCCTCTGGGCGTGCAATCGGCCGTGCAACGGCGTGAAAACCTCACTCCAAGGGGTCTCAGACCACGGTTTTTTGGCACGCCGACGCACGGCGCCGTACACTTTTGAGGCATGAGTTCCGGAGCACTTTTTTTTCCCAGCCGCCGTACGGGAGCACTGGAGCATGAGCACGTCCTGCAGTATGTCATCGGAATCCATGCTCGTCGTCCTCAGTCGCTCTGACGTCAACACGATGCACGTTTTTGTGCTTTACGTGCCATGCGATGGCACGGGCCATGCGCAGTGGAGCGCACGCCTTTGCAAGGAGCAGTGCACTCCGATGCACGCCGGGCCCAGATCTATTCCCGAAACAACCCAATTGGAAGTAGTTGGGCTGTCCCAAAGCACGCCCTCACTCTCAGAAATCCATCCTCATTCCGCCGGACGGTGACGGTTTCGAGGATAGCGCCAATGACCTTGCCTTATGGTCCAGCACAGTACACAGGCCACCCACACTTGTTGAATTGGGCCGTAGTAAATAATCTGGCAACACGAACCGTCCGTGCACTGCTGCGTGCCAAGGCGTGCGCTCCAGCGTGCACTGCGTGCAATAATCTGTGCACAGAGTGCAAAATTTCGTGCCATCGACGCACGCGGCGTGCACTCGGGGTCGGTCCCCCCCCCTCTCACAGGCCCCGTCAGGGGCTGTGCACGCCGCGGCACGATGGCCCGACGTTCGCGGGTTTGACACCACTGCGCCGCCACCGCGCCCCGCGCGGCGGTGGGCGCGGGCGTGCCGCCGCCGGCGGGTGGCGTGCGACCGCCACGGTGGTGTGGGGGCGGCCAGACGGCGGGGGCACCACGCCGCCAGCGGCGGGTTGCCATGGACGCATCGCCGCCGCCGCTCTACGCCCCAAAACAGCACCAGGCGGGACGGGACGGGCACCAGGGGTTGCGGGCCCGTTGGGGCTGGCCCGCCCGTGCAAGGGCGCACGCCCGGGTGAAAAAAAAAATCAAAGCGAAAGAACCAAGAGCGAGGACGACGACCGACACGGATGGACCTGCCAGCACGGCGGCCACCAATGCCTCTGCCAGCCCTACGAACGGTCCCACGCCGATGGTGGGAGGCGTGCCGTCGCGCTGCGGGTGGGTCAGGGGAGTCGCGCCCACCGCCGGCGGTGGGCGTGTGCATCCGCTGAGGGCACCGCCCCGGTCCCCAACACTCGAGCGACGCGCCCCAAACCCAATCTCCGCGGCCCGCGGGTCGGCACGGCCAGCCGCGCGCCATCGCTGGGGGCGGCTCGGAAGCGGGGACGGTGCGCACCACGAGCAAAAAAGGTCGCGGCCAGCGCGACGCACACGCGGCCCGCCCACGATGGCCTTTTTGGCGGAAGGGCAAGGTCGCGCGGGTCGGCAGCCGCCGCCGCCAAGCGATGTACCCGCGATGGCGCGACGCCGCCCGTGGCGCGGGGCGGCGGGGATGCCACGGCGGCACCGGCCGCCCAACACCCCCACGACGGTCGGTCCCCCCTCCCCCCTTTTGCGCACAGGGGCGACGCGGACGGCGCTGGGGGTGGCGCGGGCCACCACCGACGGCCGCGGCGGGGCGGACGCGGCCCGACCGGCGGGCGGCGGCGCGGCCGTGGCGTGTGGCGGGTGCGCCCGTGTGGTGCGGGCGGCAGCGGCGGCACCGCACGACGGTGGGCGGCACGACAAGAGGTAATGCACGGCACCCGTCAAAGTGGGAAGACTGGACAGCGGGGGGGGGGGACGCCATGCGCGGCGGCGCTACGGCCGTGGCGCCGCCGCGCCGGTCGTGGTCGTGGCGACGGTCACAGCGGCCGCGGCTGCAATTGGCGGTCCTGGTGCGGTCCAGGTGGCCCACCCTCCCCACCCAGATCCGCTCCCAGTCACGGTGTCGAGCGGCCCCCGCCCCCACCAAGCGCTCGCTGACCGTTCCGGTCCGCGGCCGTTCCCTCCACACCCGCAACAGCGACTTGAACCACCACCGATCCCCCCCACCCACCCCCCCCCCCCTCGACTGACGCCGCCGTCCCGTGTCAACAACCCCCCCCCCCCATCCGCCTCTGCACTTTCCCCACCCCCCACGCCTCCCCCCCCCCCGTCTCCCTCCCGCTCCCCCCCTCCCTCCTTTGCCCAGAGCCATGGTCGCCACCCCCGCCCCCCCCCCCTGACGCCCGTGGACCCCCCCCCTCCCCCCCCCCCGCCATCACGGCGGTGCGCGCCCTCGCGGTCACACCCTTCATCGGCGGCTTCCTCCAGGGCGCCTTCTCCGTCTTTGTCGTCCACTATGGGCAGCGCCGCGCCGCCCGCCGGGCGGCGGCGGCGGCGGCCGCCGCCGCGGCGCCGCCGCCTGCGGGCGGACGTGACGACCCGCTGCGCGACGGCCTGGCCGCGGCGGTGGTGTCATCGGGGGGGGGGGGTGGGGGGGTGGGGGGGACCACCGCGGCGCCGGCGGCGGGCGTGCGCTTGGTCGAGTGAGTGACAGAGGGGGGGGGAGGGGGGGGGGGGGTGTCGGGTTGGGATGGGCGCCGCCCCGGTGGCGGCTGAGGGGAGGGGGGGGGGGGGAGGTGGTTATGGGGGGGGCATTGGCGGAGGCAGTGACGACGGGAGACGGGCGCCGGCGGCAGGGTCCATCGCGGCTGTTGAGTAAGCAACGGGGTGGCGGCGAGCCGCTGCAGGCGGTGGGCGGTGGCTGTTCTCTTTTTTTGTTTTGTTGTGCGTGCTTTTTTTTTTGGTGCCGGTCCCGGCAGGCGAACCGACGGGCGGAGCGGCGGCGGTGTCTGGGCGCCACCGGCGACGGCGGTGCCACTGGCGGCGGTACAGTGGGCGTGGCGGTGGCCGCGACGATGGTGGCGGCAGGCGGCAGCGGCAGCCGCGGCGGGCGGCAGCGGCCGCCGCGGCCGTGGCGGCGGCGGCGGTGGCGGCGGCACGCCGCCGGGTGCGGCCCGCGTCGGCGGTTGGTGTGTGGGTGGCGGCCGCGGCCGGTGGGCGCCGCCGCCGGCGGCGGCGGGTCATGGGCGGCGGCGGCGGGCGGGGCGGCGCCGCCGGTGGGTGCCACCGCCGTGCGCGCGGTGGACCCCTCCCGCCGCCCCCGCCGGCGGCCGTCCCCCCGTTTCCCACCACGGTGCCGCCGCGGCCCGCGCCCTGACGACCGGCACGGCAGGCAGGCAGCGGCGGCGGCAGTAGCGTCTACTGGGGGGAGGGCGACGAGGTGGAGGGCGGGGGGGGGGGGGGGGCGGGGGGGGTGGAGGTTGGTGCGGCGGCGCCCGCGAGTGGCGGCGCGCCCCCCCCCCCCTGGTCTCCGTCGGGTCGATTTTTTTTTTTTTTGTCCCTCTGGGTCGCCGCGTGTCCGCTGGGGGTGCAGCTGCGCAGCGACGCGGCCAGCGCGGCTCGGGCGTGGGCGGATCCACACGGTCCAGGGCCTCCCGCGGGGAGAGACGGCGCCGGCAGGCGGGACGGCGCCCGCCGCTTCCCCGCCCCACCGCCGCGCTGCGCGGTCAAACCCGTGACCCCGCCGTGGCGGGTGAAGGGCCTCAGAGAGGCCGTGGGGCGAGTGCTGTGCCGCACGCAGCCGCGCAGGGAGTGCAGTTTTAGCACTCCAATGATCGCGATTTGTGCGAAACCGTGCAGTCTAGCACCCGACAGCGGTCGGACGCCTCGGCCCTCACCGTGGGCTTGTGAAATAATTTGGGTCATGAATTCGTTCAAGTCACCTGCTGTTGTTGGCGGGGGCGCGATCTGGAGGCCGGGGGCTGTGGACAGTTGGACTGAGGTCGCATCGGCCGCACTCAAATACCGCTATGAGAGCCCCAAGTCGGGGTCCGTCCTCCCAAGTCCCGTCTCGCGGCTGTGTGCCGACGTGGGACGATCGCGGCCGGGAGTGCTAAACTTGCACTGTTTGCAAGACTCCACTGCACAAACTGCACGAAATCGTGCAGTGTTTGCGCCTTATAGCTCCCAATGTGGAGCCGCACTGTGTCCGGTGACCACGTCTTCGACGACCAGGTCGTCGTCCACCACCTCCATCAGTATGAGCAAAAAAAGCGCTTCGCACATTGTGCAAATTGACCTCTACGCGCGTGTGCGGCGGTGTACAAAAAAAAGGCGGTCCGTGGGGGCTCACGGGGCGATTCGCACGACCCCGCGCGGATTCGCACTCGCTCAGAGTGGCCCAAATCTGCTCTCGTCGGGATCACGGGTTTGACCGCGCAGCGCCGCCGACCGCTGCGCACACACGCCGGCAACGGGGGTTTGAGCGGCCGGCGGTGGCACCGTACCGTACATCTGGGTGTACAACAGTATGTATGTACAACGCCAAAAAAATGGGCGCGTCGATCGTTTCCCGCCCAGCGGCGGCGGCGGAGCTCGGCTCCCGCCCCGCGCGGCGCACCGCGCCCGCCCGCCGACGGCGCGGCATTGACCGCGCGCCCGCCGACGGCGCGGCACCGCCCGCGCGCCCGCCGCGAGCGCCGTTGACCGCGCGGACGGCGGCCGCTGCGGCCGCCGCGCCGCGGCGCGCGCGCGTGTGGCCGGGTGCGCAGCCGCGGGGCTCTTCCCCCCCCCCTCCCCCCCCCCCCCCCACTCCCCCCCCGCGGTGGTCCGTCGAGGCTGCCTGGGGGAGGATGGGGCTGTTGGGGTTTGGCCGCCGCGGCGGCGGCGGCGCCCCGCCGGCGGCGCCCGCCCCTCCCGACGCGGGCGCCACCGGCCCGCCGTTGCCGTCGCCGCCGCCGCCGTTGCCGCCGCCGCCGCCGCCGTTGCCGCCGCCGCCGCCGGCCGCGTCACCGCCGCCGGCCACGTCACCGCCGCCGTCGGGGGCGCCGCCGCCGCCGCCGCCGTCGTCGTCACCGCCACCACCGCTGGCGCCACCACTGCCGCCGCCGCCGCCGCCGCCGCCGCCGCCGCCGCTGCCGCCGCCGCTGCCGCCGCCGCGGGTGGACGCAGAGCGGGTGGAGGAGGAGGAGCCGCGCCCGCTGTACAGCCTGCCGCCGCCGCCCAAGAGCTTTACGTTTGGGGGGCTCGGCTGGGGCTACGGCATTGGCTGGTACGTGTGGGGTGGTGGAGGGGGGGGGGGGGAGGGGGGCCGCGGCTGGAGGGTGAGGGCTGGGGTCGCGGCTGACGCGGGGGGGGGGGGCGAGTGGGGGGCGGGGGGGGGGTGGAGACAGGAGGGATGTCGAGGGTGCGGCGAGTGCGGCGACGGCGGCTGTGCCGCGGGTGGTGGCGTCCGATGCTGCCCGCTCACCTGCTCCTGTGCGGTGATGCTCACGCGCTGGCTCCCTGTTTTTTTTGTGACCCCGTGTCCATGCTCTGAGTGGCCGTCCCCCCCCCCGCGTTCCCCCCTCCCCGCCGCCATCTTTGTCGTCGCGTCATTCTCTCCGACACGGCTGCTCCTTGTCTCGTGTGTCCACGCACCTCGCTGTTGTGGTGGCGCCGCCCCCCCCCCCCCCCCGTCCCGCAGCTGCGTCGGCCCCTACTTTGGCACCGGCGTCGGCGTCAGCGCGGTCCCCCCCGCGGTGGTCTTTGGCGCCGGCGCGGGCGTCGGCGCGGTGTGTGGGGTGGGCTTTGGCGGCGGCGCCGTCGCGGGCAGCGGCGGCAGCGCGTACCTCCCCGTCGGCGTGTCGTCGGCGTTTTTCTACGCCCCGCGGCTGGCGTGGGTGGAGGCGCTCTCCCGGCGGCTCGCCGCCGCCCGCCGCCGCCGCCGCCGCCTCCGTGTGCGCGCGGCGGGGACGGCGGCGGCAGAGGCGGCCGACGGTGACGCCGCCGCCGCCGCCGGCGAGCCGGCCGACGCGGCGGCGGCGGCGGCGGCGGCGCCGCCGCCGCCGCCGCCGCCGCCGCCGCGCGGCCGCGCCTGGCTCCGCACCCGCTGGTCTGCCGCCGCCGCCGCCGCGCGGTCGCGGCGGCAAGCGGCCGTCCCCCCGGTCGACGCGCCCCCCCCGCCGCCGCTGATTCCCCCCACGCCGGCGGCGGGGGTGCCCGCTGCCGTGGGCGGCGTGGCCGCCCCGTCGGCCGCCGCCGCCGCCGCTGCGGCCGCGGCCGCGGAGGACGAGGCCGCCCACCTAGACGCCCTCCGCGCGGAAGCGGACGCGGCACGGTCGCGCCTCGCCGCCGCCACCGCCGCCGCCCGCCAGCGGCGGCGACAGCAGCAGCAGCAGCAGCAGCAGCAGCAGCAGCAGCAGCAGCAGCAGCAGCAGCAGCAACAGCAGCTGCCGCAGCAGCAGCAGCAACAGCAGCTGCCGCAGCAGCAGCAGCAACAGCAGCTGCCGCAGCATGACCGTGCGGGGGCACCCCCGGCGCGAGTGTGGACGCGGCCTCTCCTGGACGGCCCCCCGGGGGCGCCGCCGTCGGTGGTGCGGCCGTGGTGGGCGGGCGGGCGCTGGGGAAGGGGGGGGCGGGACGACCCCTGGTGGTGCCGCCCGTTTTTTGGCGGCGCGCCGCCGGTGGTGGGCCGGTGGCCGGGCGCGCCGGCCGCCGCCGCCGTCGGTGCCGCCGCCGCCAACGCCCCGTGACGCGTAGGGACGGCCTTTTGGTGGAGGGGGGCGGCTGCCCACCTCCCCAGTGGCGGTTGTCCCCTCGCTCCGCGCGCGCGGGGATAGCATTGGGGGTGTGGGGGGGAGCGGGGGTGCGCCGCTGGCGCGGTCGCTACCCGCGGGGGTCCCCGCGGTGGCGCCGCGGTGTGGGCGGAGCGGAGGTGGGGAGAGATGGACTGCCGAGTGTACGGAGACGGGTAGGCGTGCTGGTGGCGAGCGCACGGCGGGTGTCGTGCGCACCGCGCATCGTGTGCTCTGTGGTCCCTACCTTTTTTTTGTTGGTGCTTTGTTGCACAGAACGCAGCGGCCGTGTGGCAGCGCGCCACGCCGTCGGCCGGGAAGTGGCGGCCGGTTTCTCGACCGTCGGCGTCGCCCCTATAGCTCCCGTCGCGGCGGGTCCTGCCCGCCCCGCCCGCGCGCGCCGCGCCCGCCCGCGGGACGCCACGGCGCCGCCGCCGCCCCGCGCTGGCCGCCCCGCGCCGACGCACGCGGTCCCCCCACCGCCCCCCCCCCCCCCTCCCCCCCCCCCCCCCCCTCTCCCCCCTCAGTGCACCTCCGCCCCGTCCGGGAGCCCCTCACACACCACCCCCCCCGCGGCAGTCGCGAGCACCAGCCCGTCGACGCGGACCCCCCCCCCCACCACCCGCATCCCCGCCACCGCCTTGTCCCACACCTTGCCCGACAGCGCCTTGCCCGCCGCCGGCGCGCACGGCCGCCACTCGCCGGCGGCGGTGAGCAGGCCGACGCGGTCGCCCGCGGCAACGGCGGCGGCGGGTGGCGGCCGCACCACCGACACGGCCTCCTTCCCCCCCCCCCCCCCCCCCCCTCCCCCCCGTCCCCAGCCGACACGACGCTGCCCGCGAGGACCATCGCCTCGCTCGCCACGCCGCGCAGCTTGCGGGGCTTGAGGTTGGCAATCGTCACGACGAGGCTGCCGCCCAGCGCCGCGGCCGCCACAAACGCGCGGAGGCCCGCGCACACCGTCCGCGGCGGCTCGTCCGGGCCGTACGACAGGGTCAGGACGTACAGCGCCTCGGCTTCGGGGTGGGGGGCGACGGCGGTGACCGCCGCGACGCGGAGGTCCGCCGCCAGCGCCGCCGCCGCGGCGGGCGGGAGGCCGCCGCCGGGGGGGGGGGGGACGCCGCCGCCTTGGCCGCCGCCTTGGCCGCCGCTTTGGCTTTTTTGGCCTCGGCGCGTGCCGCACGGGCGGCCGCCACGTCGCCCGCGGGGGGGGGGGCGCAGCTGGTGCCGCCGCCGCCGCTGGCGCCGCCGCCACCGCTGGCGCCGCCGCCGCCGCTGGCGCTGCCGCCGCCGCTGGCGCTGCCGCCGCCGCCGTCGCGCCGCCGGCCGACGACGCACCGGCTGCCGGCGCGGGGGCGGCCGCGGCGGCGGCCGGCGGCGGCGCCGTCTTCACCGATGCCGCGGCGGGTGTCGCGGAAGGGGTGACCACAGGGGCGGCGGCGGCGGCGGCGGCGGCGGCGGCGGCGGCGGCGGCGGCGGGCGCGGGCGGGGGGGGGCCGCGCCGCCGCCGCGGCCGCCGCCGGGCAAGGCCGCCGCGACGGTGGCGGAGAGGGCGTCGACCTTGGCAATGAGGCCGTCCATGGCGTAGGAGGGCCGCGCGGAGGGGAGCGTGGGGGGGAGGAGAAACGGAGCAAAACCAACCGTAGGGTCAGGGGGCGGAAGGTGAGGGTCAGGGTGCGTCGGTGTGAGGGAGGGACGTGGGTTGTTGCCGACGGTGACTGCGGCCGCGGTGTCACGACGACGCGGATCAACGCCGTCGGGGTACCGGCAAGTACATACATGGACAGGCAGTACAGCCACGGAAATTGGCTTGCACAGCGGCGCCAGTGATTGCGTGGCGGCACACGGTGTCGGCATTTTGGTCACCACCGGTTGTGGGGGTCCCACCCACAACAACCCCCCGCCGGGCGTCGCCACGGCCCGTTGGCTTCACGAGGGGCCCGCCGCGGGACAGCCGCTTGGGTGTTTGTCGCGGCGTCTTCGTCCTGTAGGCAGCGCGACGGGCCGAGGCGCCATCCCTCTGCCCACGGGCACGCTCGCCGCCCCCCCCCTTTCCCACTTTCCGCGGGCCTCGTAGGCGGCGGCGGTGCCGCCGCGCAAGCGCGTGCTCGACGCCGTCGTGCGTTGCTCCGGCTGCTAACCACCGTACCCCACGACCACAATTTCGCGTCTTGTTTGTGGCGTGCCCTCGTTCGGTCCCTGTCGCTGGGGTTTTCCGTAGCGTACGCCGTATCTTCTTTTGGTGTTCTGGTTGCTTGCTATTTTTTGGCTGAGGCACGTTTCCTCCACCATGGCCGCCGGTCGTCGCCCTCCCCGCTGGCGCTGGGCCACCGCCACTCCTTCCACTACCGCCGGCGTTGCTGCTGCCGCCGCCGCCGCTGTCGCCATCATCGTCGCCACGATAACCACCGCCGCCGCCCCCGCCCGCGCCCACGCGCACCCACCGACCGGCTCGGTGCTCCTCACGGGCGGCGCACTGCACCCGCCGCTAGGCGTACCCGCCGCCATCGGCGGCACGGCCGTCACGCTGGGCCTGTCGTTGGGCTCCCCGCTCACCACCCTCCCGGCGGTGGACTGTGCCTCCTGCCCGACGGTGTCGACAGCGAGGGGCGGCCCCAACGGCCGGCACGACCTCTATGACCCGTCCCACCGGGCGCCGCACGGGGCCAAGGCGGGGGGGACGCCAGTGTCGTGCGCGGGCTGCCCGACGGGCACCTGCGGCGCGGCGCGCCGCGGGTGCCACTTCTCCATGCCCATGAGCGCCGCGGGCGACGCCGCCGTCGCGGGCGACGCCGCCGCCGCGGCGGCGGCCTCTGCCGCCGCCACCCCGGGCGGTTGGACCATGACGGGCGCCCTCTACACCGACGCGGTCGCGGTGGGCGGCGCCGTCGCGCCGTCGCTGACGATTGGGGCGGTGTCGGCGGTCGCGCCGCGCGGCGCGGGGGGTGGCTGGGCGGGGAGCTTTGGCCTTGGCCTGCCCGCCGCGCCGACGCTGGGCACGGGCGGCAAGGCGCCGCCGGCGGCCGCCGCCGTCGCCGCCGCGGGCCGGGTGCGCCCGTTTTGGGAGGCGGTCGGCGCCGACGGGGACGCGCCGACCTTTTCCATCTGCCTCGGCGACGACCCGGGCGCCGGCGAGCCGGTGGATGCCGAGGACGCGGCGGCCGCCGCGTCGCCGTCGCCGCTGCCCGCCGGCGGCAGCGGCGGGGTGCTGACCTTTGGCGTCCACCCGGCGGGCTCGTTTGTGCCGCTGAGCGAGCGCCCGTGGGCGGCCCACCGCACCGCCCCGCACACCGCGTGGGTGGTCGACGCCAACGCGGAGCTGACCGTCGGCGCCACGTCGCTGCTGCTCGAGGACCTCCGCCGCCTGTCCGTCTCGTACACGCACGCCGACACGCGGCTGCGGCCGTCCATCCACGCCGCCCTGGCGCGGGCGCTGGCCAAAGCGGCGTCCGGGGTGGCCGCGGGCGGCGCCGCCGCGCCCTTCAACGCCACCTTTCTCACCGCCGGCGGGTGCGCGGCGCTGGACCCCTCCGAGGTCGCCGCGCTGCCCGCCCTGGAAATCTCCGTCGCGGGCGTGCAGGAGCACCCGCGCGACGGGGAGGCGCCGCCGGGCACCGTCGTTGACGAGTCGCCGCCGCCGCCGCGCGCCGAGGTGCGCCTCCGCCTCACCCCAGACCAGTACGCGCCGGCCGTGACGGTCGACGGGCGCGCCTACCGGTGCGGCGCGCTGGGCGTGCTCCCGCCGCCGCCGCCGCCGGCGGGTGGGGCAGGCGCCGCGGCGGTGCACCCAGACGCGGTGCCGCCGGATGTGGTGCTCGGCACCGTCGCGCTCCGCCGCTGGGCCGTGACGTTTGTGGCTCCCAAGGCGGGCGGGGTAGACGGTGGCGGCATTGCGTTTGCGCCGCGAGACCCGCCGGGCGGGACAGCGGGCGCGGGGGGGTGCCCCATCCGCGGCGCGCTGGCGCCCCGCCGCGGCGCGCCGGGCGCCGCCGCGGCGGGCGCGGCGGGCGCGGCGGCGGCGGCCGAGGCGGCGGCGGGCGCGTCGGCGGCCGGCGGCCACCGGCGGGCCATCGGCGGACGTGGCGTGGCGGTGGGGCTGGCGGCCGCGGCGGCCGCGGCGGCGGTCGTCGCGGCGGTCGTGGGCGGCGCCACCCGCTGGCGCGTCGCGGCGGCGGTGGCGCGCGCCGACGCGGCGACCGCGTCGGCGCGGCCGGCACTGGCGGCGGCGGGGGCGGGCGCGGGGGGGGTGCCAACGTGGGGGGGGGGGGAGAGGAGGAGGAGGAGCAGGCGCTGGTGATGCACGTCAAGGAGTGACGGGGGTGGGGAGGGAGCGGCGCGGTGTCGTGTGGCTTGCCCATAAAGATCGATGCTGTGGCGGGAGCTGGCACCACCGCCTGCTCCCCGCCCAGTAGCGGCGGCGCCTTCCCCGCCTCCTAGAACCTATCGACCGCCACCGCGCCGCGTGGGCTCAAGGGCTGGCACCGCCGTGGCAGCTCGTGCGAAAACAAAACAAAGAGACCCCAAGGAAAACAAAGAACAGGGGACGCCCACCGCCGCCGGCCGCGCGCACACGCGGCCGGCCACCGAGCACGGGGATGAACCGATCGTGTAGACACGGCGACAGCGAGGTGGGCAGGGGCGGAGTGGAGGGGGGCCGCTGCCCGCGTAGCACGCCGGCGTGGGCCGGCAGAGGAGCGCGGCGCAGGAAAGAAAGAGATGGGCGGGTCCCCTCCCCCCCAACATCCTCTACTCCCTCCCCCTCGCCTCCCTCACCCCCCCTCAAGTCCCGAGCCATGGGCGTTGGGACTTGAGGGGGCGAGGGCGGTCCCCTTCCTTCCCCTCTGGCAGAAACCGCACCGTCCCCATACGCTGCGCAACCGCCAAGGGGAGTGCCGCGCCGGCCGCACCGTGCGCACACGGTGGACGACGGCGCCGCCAGTCGGGTGCCCGCCCGCGGCAGTCACCGCCCCACCGCCGCACGGCCAAAAAGGGGGAGCGGACACCAGCGGGCGGCCGCTGGCGGCCAAACGCGGGCCGCGTGCACAGGCGCCGCCGCGGAGCAGACGGCGGCGGCGCCCTCCCCCCCACCCTCCTCCACGCCCACCCCGCCACGCGCGTGGGACGGCCGCCGGCGCGGCGGCGGCCCCACCTCACCGGCACCGCCGCCAGGACAGACGCGGCGGTGACGGCGGCGGTGGCAGTGACGGCGGCGGCGGCGATGGCGGCGGCGGCGGCGGTGGCGGCGGCGGCGGCGGTGACGGCGGCGGCGGTGACGGCGTTGGTGACAAGCCGCAGGGCGTCAGGGCAGCAGCGGCAGTGACCGGCGGCAGCGGCAGCGGCATCGATGATATCCTACAGGGTGTTGCGGCGGCGGCGGCAGCCGTCGCGGGCAGTCGCGCACGATAACAGGGAGCACTGCAAGAAAGGGCAGGTGGGAGGGGGCGACAGCGGGTTGGGGGGACAAGCGGGAGACCAACAGCAACGGCCGCCCCCCCGCCGCATCGCCTCGCCATGGCCGACCCCCGCCCCCCCTGTCCGACTGCCCCTCGCACGCGGCCGACCCGCCCAACCGCTCGTCGCGCCCACCGGCGGCCGCCAGCCGCCGACAGTCGCGGTGCCACTCCCCTCCTTCCACGGACCGCAGGGGGGTCTCCCGTGCGGCACCTGCCGCCGTGGCGGCAGCCGCCGCCGCCACCGCCGCCTCACGCCGTGTCGACACGGCACACACACGAAACAGGCGCTCACCCTACCTATCTCCACCTCCCCCCCCCCCCCCCCCCACCCCCCTCCGCCATCCCCCCCCCCCTACTCGACACCCCCCTCCCCCCTTCCCCCCCCGAGTTGTCAGCCTCACCTCGCCCCCCCCGCGCCCGCCCCCGCCGGCGTCAGCCGCCGCCGCACGCGGAGGCCGTCCGTAAAGAACCACGAGCGGGGCCCCGGCGGCTGGCTGCTGCGACGGGGCGGGTCCCCCCCGGCGGGCGGCAGGTGAACAGCCACGTCCCCATCCTCCGCTCCCGCCTCCGCCTCCGCCGCCGCCACCTCCGCCGCCGCCGCCTCTGCCAGCACCACCCCCCCGGCGGCCGCCGCGGGGTCGCCCGGTACGACCAGGCCAAGGCCGACAGGCGGGAGTGGCACCGCCACCGCCGCGTCGACCGAACGCGGGAGCACCCCCAGCAGCGGCGGTGGCAGCTCAGCCACCGTCGCTGGCCCGCCGCCGACGCCGCCGTCGGCGCCGTCGCCCTCCAGCGGCGGCGGCACCGTCAAGGTGCCGCCGTCGCCACCACCACCAGCCGCGGCGGCGGCTGCCGCCGCCGCCGCAGCGGCAGCGGCAGCGGTGGTGCCAGCGGCGGCCGCGCCGGTGGCCGCCCCCGCCGCCGCCGGCGCGGCCGCCGCGCCCGGCGGCAGCGGCGGCGACGGCGCGACGCCCGGCGCGGCGGCGCCGGGCGCGGGTGGCGGCGGCCAGCCGAGGGCGCCGCGGAGGCCCGGCGGCCGTGCCTCGGGCGGCAGCAGCCCCACGTACGTGCCAGCGGCGGCGGTGGAGGTGACCGACGCCGCGGCGAGCGTCCGGACGTACGGGGAGATGACCATCGTGAGCAAGGGGTCGGGGGCAGGAACAAGGGTGGGGTGGGGGGGGAGGACGGGGGGGGGGGGAGCGGGGCGATAATGAAAGGGAGGATGTCGAGAAGGGGGGAGGGGCCGAGGGGGAGGGGGGAGAAGTCGGGAGGTGTACCACGGCCGTCGAGGCCAACGGGGCCCGCGCCGAGCGCGACGGGCGCCGGTGACTAGACCGAGAGCACCAGACCGCTGCGGCCCGATGCTGCCAGCTCGGACGGCGGTTGGGGGCGGGGGAAGGCCAGAAGGAGCCACGCTGTCAGCGCACGGTGTGTGGCGGCGGGTTGCTGTGATTTGACGCGGCCGCCTCCCAATACGGGCCTGTCTGGTAGGGAGTCGGCTCCGCCTCTGGTACGGTACAAATACATGCTGTTCAGGTACCAATCAGACGGAAGCGCCACCGTCAATGGCACGATCGCCACGTGGCGCTTTTCGGGTGAGTGGCGCCTTTGTGGGTGGCGCTTGGCGTTCCGCCGCCGCCGCATCCGCCGCCACGCGCGCCTGCGCTTTGCCGACGCGCACGCGCGGGTCCGCCGCGCCCGCCGCGTCCGCCGCCTACCCTCTCTCCCTGCCGCCGGCGATGGCCGCGGCCGGCGGCGGCGGCCGGGGGCGGTCGTAGGCGACACGTCGACCAGAGCGCCCATGCGCGTTGCTGCCGCCGACGACCCCCCCTGTGTGGCGCCCCCGGTCGGCGTGCCGCCCGCCGCGTCGCGGGGCGTACCCCCGTGTGGCACCGCGCTGCCGGCGGCTGTCGTTGCGGTTGGCACGTCCAACGCAGATGCTGCAAATAGTGGCCGAGGAGACGCGAGCGAGGATGCAGCGGTGCTGCTGCGGGCGTTGACGGAGCTGCTGCCGACGGTGGCCGTGGCGACGACCGATGATGGGGATCGACCAGAGGCGAAGATTGGAACTGACGAGGGGCTCTTGTGGTGGTGAGGCGGGCGTGCCAAACGTTGGGAGCGCACAGCCGAGGCGCACACCAACGAAACAAGGGAGGACGCTGACAGCTGCCGGTTTCGCGTGCCGTCGTGGACGCGGTGGCTGACGCCTTGCCGCAGCTTGCCTTGCCGGGCTCCCCAGCGGTGCTCGCCGACCCAGCCGATTGCCCGCGGCCTGGTGTTGGAGCGACGCCGCCGCTGGACCTGTGTTTTGGTTTGCGTCATGAAGTCCGCCGCGCGTGCGGCGGTGGCGGCGGCGGTGGCACCACGCTCTGGGGGACCACGCGCGTTGCCGCCCACCGCTCCGCGGCGGGAGCGGTGGCGGCAGCGACGGCCGTGGCGGCGGTGGCGGCGGCGGTGGCGACGGCGGTGGCCGCCGCACGTGGGGTGGCTACGGTGGCCGCCGCCGCCCGGACGGGGCTCGGCTTGTGGTGCCCCACGTGACAGGCACGCGGCGGGCGACAAGCAGGGCATCACGGCCCGACGCGACGGCGCGCACGGGCGGACAGCACCCCCCCCCCCCCGCCCATGCAGGGGAGTTGATCAGCCGCCACCGGCACGCGGGGGTCTCACCTCCCCCACCACGGCAGCCAACGGTGCACCAAGAGACAAAACGAACGCGGGTCCACGCACAAGAGCTTTGTCTTTTGCCCCCAGAGGCACAGGGGCACCCCCAGCCAGGGCGGGCAACACAGCCCACCGCGACGGGGCCGCACCCCACCGCGGCGGCGCCCCACCCCCCGCGCCGCATCTGTCGGCCAGTAGCACACGGACGCAGGGCACCGACGGCAGACCAGTCCTGGTTCGGCTCCACTCCCCCCCACCCCCCCCCCCCCTCAACCTTCCTTGCAGCGCCAGCGATCCCCATCTCCCCACGCTCCCACTGCCTCCCACTCCCCCCATCCCCCCCCTCAGACGCGTCAGTCCCTCATGGCCGCAGCGTCCCCCCCCTCCGCCTGTAGCGCGCCGGCCGCTCCCCCCACCTCTGCCAACACCCCCCGCGCGGGGAGGCCTTCCCGCCGCCGCAGGCGCCCGCGCACCACCTCGTTCTCCCCCTCCCGGCCGAGCGTCGGCCGCCGGTCGACGCCGCGCGTCACCAGCCGGCACGACCCGCCGTCACCACCACCGCCGCTGCCGCCGTCGCCATAGCCGCCGCCACCCCCCCCCTGCCGGGCCGCCGCGGGCGCCTCGACGCGCATGGCCTTGAGCGACCGCCACAGGTGGTCATCGTCATTCTTGTCGCCGCCGCCCATGCCCGCCCGCTTGGCCGCGCCGCCCCGGCCGCCCGCCGCGAGCGCCGCGAGGCGCGCCGACGACCGCGTGGCCGACACGGTGGGCGCGGCGACCGGCACCAGCGGGGAGGTGTCCATCGTCGCGTCAGCCCAGTCCAAGTTGTCCATCCCCGCCGCGTCGTCATCGTCGTCGTCGGCCGCCGCCGCCGCCGCCGCCGCCGCCGCCGCCGCGAGGGGTGACGCGCCACAGCCACCGCGGCGGCCGCCGGCAGCGGGGGAGGCGGTCACGTGTAGCGGCGGCAGCGCGAGCCGCGCGGACCGGCGAGGAGTGGCGGCCGCCGCCGCGGCGGCGGTGGTAAGCGGGCGAGCAGGCGACGCCGCCGCCGTCGTGGCCGTCTTGGCCGCGGTTCCGCCCGCCGCCGCTGCCACCGCTGCCGTCGCCGGGTCCGCCCCAGACGGGACCCCGCCGTAGCCGCCGCCGCCGACCGCCCGCCGAGGGGGCTTGAGCGCGGACCCCCCCGCCCCGCCCGCCGCCGACGCAGCGGCCGCACCCGCACCGAGCCGCCGCGCCCGCGGCGGCACCTGCCGCCGGGCGGGCGACGGCGACGCGCGTGCGGCGGCCGCCGCCGCCGCGGCCGTCGCGGCCGCCGCGGCCGCCCGCTCCATCGCCGCGCGCCGCGCGCCCGCCGCGGCGGCCGCCCGCCGCTTGGCCAGCGTCCGCCCCCCGCCGGCGGACGATGGCGCGCCGCCGCCACCGCCGCCGCCGATACCGTCGTCGTCGCCGCCGCCGCCGCCGCCGCCGCCGCCGCCGCCGCCGCCGCCGCCACCGCCGCCGCCACGGGCGACCCCCCCCAAGACGGCGCCCGGGGAAAAGAGGGGCCCCCGCCCAGCGAGGACGCCCTGGTCCGCCGCCGCCGGCGAGCCCGCCGCCGCCGACGCCAGCGTCGCGAGCCGCGCGGCGCGCGTGGCCGCCGCCGCGGCGGCGGCGCCCGCCGCCGCCACGCCCGCCGGGGAAGACGGGCGGAAGCCGCCGGCAGAGAGGCGCCGGCCGCCGCCGGCCGCGCCGGCCGCGCCGCCGGCCGCCGACGCCGGCGTGCCGCCCGCCCTGCGGGGCAAGCCACTGGCCGTGGGGGTGGCCGCGACCCGGCCGGGCGTGACCCCGCCCGCCGCCGACGCCGCCGCCCCCGCAGCCGGCGTTCTCCCTGACCTGCGCGGTAGGCCGCTGCCAGTGGGGGTGGCCACGCCACGCTTGGCGGTGCCCGCGGCCGCCGCCGTCACGGGGGTGACCAGCGGCCGTCGTAGGGACCGGCCGCTCCCGACCGCCGCCGACGGGGTCGTCACCGCCGCGGTCGCCGCGCCCCACGCGGCGGCGTCCGCCTCTGCCCCGCGGGCTGACGCGGGGGATCCACTAAAGCGGCGGGCGTAGGCGCCGCCGGGCCCATAGCCCGACGAGGGGGTCCGCGACATGGCTGCCCAGGGGGAGGGGGCAAGGAAGAGGCGGAGGGGGGTCACCCGGGAGACGCGCCGAGGTGGAAGGAAAGCAAAGGGGTAGCGGCGACGGGGGCCTCCCACAGGGGGTCACGGCGGAACACGCGTGAAGCAGCAGGGGTCACGCGCGGCAAGGGCCGTGACCAGGGGGGCACCCGCCGGCCACCCCCCTGACGGTGACGGCGACGCCCGCGTCGGCCGGTGGCGGTCCCGCCGTGACCCCCACCCCCCCGCACAAGTACGCCGCGAAGCGGCCACCTCGCACCTGTGCGGGCTGGGGGACCGCGGGGTGACGCCACTGCCCCCCCCCCCCCGCTCCCCCCTTCCCCTCTCCCCCAGCATGGAGCCGCCCCTCCAAACACCCCTCCCCGCCAGTGGTGACCGGCCGCAACGGGGGGGGGGGAAGCGGGGAGCGGCTTGGCGACCGCCAGGCCGAGTAGCCACGCCACCACCACCCCTCCTGGCGATGGTAGTGGGCGCGTCGCGACAAGGGTGGGGGTCGCCGGTACGGCCCTTCCCAGGCGCGGTGACTGCCAGGGGGGGTGGGTGGCAGAGCGCGGGGGGGGGGGGGGGGGGGGGTACGGAAGCGCCCCCTCCATGGTCACCCGCGCCCGCGCCCGTTCCGTGTCCACCCCCGCCGTCGCGGTCACGGGCGGGGGGGCGGGCGAGGGGGGGGGAAACGTGGACGCGGCGGAGGGCCAGCACAACGCCAAGGGGGAAGGCGATGGGGGGAAGGGGACGAGAGGCTCACCACGGTGCGCGGGGGCGTTGGCGTGGCCGGCGGTCACGCGGCTGGGCAGGACCGCGGAAGCGGTGGGCGGGCGCGTCCTCCCGAATGATTCGCCCGATGGCCGCGGCCTGGTGGGACGCGGCTGTCCATCCCAGACCGTGGAGTTTGGGCGCTGAGGTCGCGACAAGATTTGTCAATGGAGGGAACGCCGAATCCCATCTGCGTCGGCTGACGCTGGGTGGCATGAGGGCTACGCGCGCTCCTGGAGGTCCCCGAGCCGCTGCGCGCACAAGAGGGGCACAGATACATACATACCTCTACGTCATATAGGCCTTTTACGCATATTCGCATACCCATACGCCCACACGCGTACGCTTTCATCGTCCTCTGCGCGGTGACGGTCACTGGTCACAACACCCGGGGCCCCCCCGTCGGCTGGATACTGGACGGCGAGCCACGGGCGAGGCACCGGCCGGGCAGCAACACGACTACTACGCTGCACTGCATCGTACGGGCGCGCAGCTTCTGTGAAGATTGTGGGCGCGCATCCAAAGACGGGCGTGCTCGTTCCACGCAAGTCCCGTCGTCCTCGTCGCACCGTGGGCTGGGTGCTGCCCTGCCGCGAACAGGCCTTGACGGTTGCTATGACCACGCTCTCCTCGGCGCCCGACTGCTCAGCGGCGGCAGCGTCCGTCTCCGCCGCGCCTCCCCTCCGCAGCGGCGGCAGTTCTGTCCTCCCCGCCCCCCTTTCCGCCGCCGCCACGGTGACGGCACCCCCCCCCCTTGACAGGCGATAGCGCCCAAGCTCACGCGTTGGAAAAGGGAAGCGGTCGCCCTCTTGGCACAGGTGGCTGCCCAGGATGGCCACCGTCGTGATCGCCACTGAAAAAGGGGGATGAGGAGATGAGGCGGGGAACGGCAGCGCCCATCGCGTGGGGCCCTCGCAGGATACCCCCCACCACGCGCGTGGCGTGGGTGGCCACCGAGCGGTGCGCGGGCGTCGCAGCGCCCCCCCCTCCCACCCCAAGAGCTCCATGGCTGGGCGTCTCGGGGAGGCCGCCCAGAGAAAAAAAACAAAGGCAGCGACGGGCGGGGAGGGCTGCCAAGCCGCTCCCATCGTGCCCACCCCCCCCACGGACCCCCCCCTCAAGCAAAGTCCGCCCCCGCTGCGCGCCGCCTCCTCCTCCACGCTGCAGCACGGCCGCGGCAGGCGCGGCGCCCGTCCCAAGCCCAGTCGCTGGGTCGCCCCCCCCCCCCCCCAGCTGCCACAGATTCCAACAGCGCGGCGACCCCCCGTCCCGCCCCCCCCCCCCCCCTCTTCCCAACAGCCACGTGCACCGCCTTCCACCCGCCCACCCCCCCCCCCCCCCCCCCCCTTCCACGCGGCGCGTCACCCGTCCGCCCCCCCCCCCCCCCCGCCCGCCAGCGCATGCCCACCACCCCCTCCCCCGCGACGAGCCGACCAACCACCTGCCCCGCGGCGGCCTCGAGGCGGATGCCCAGCGGCAGCGCCCCCCCCTCCACCACCACAAACCCGTGGCGCCCGTACCACCCCGCCCGGCTCGCCAGGCACAGCAGAAACACCTCTGCGGCGGCGCGCGCGTCGTCGCCGCCCGTCGACGCGGCCGTCGCCGCCTCCCGCTCCAACAGCTGGTGCACGAGCGCGGCGCCGACGCCGCCCCGGCGGTGGGACGGGTCCACGACGAGCGTCGCGAGCTCCCGCCGCCCGCCGCCGACGCCGCGCACCTGCCCGCCGCCCACCACCGCCCCCGTCCCCGACTCGACGGCGACGAGGAAGGCGGCGGCGGCAGCGTCGCCGCCGCCAATGAGCGGGTTCATCCGGGCGGCGGCCGCCCAGGCGCGGACGGGCCGCAGATCGCCGGGCGTGGCGGTGCGGATGGTCACGCCGGGCGGGAGGGGGAAGGCGGCGTGCGAGGGGGGGGGGGCGGCGGTCCGCCACCCGCCCCCGCCGCCGCCCCCGCCGCCGCCGCCGCCCCCGCCGTTGCCGCCGCGGGCGTGGGGCGGCACCGCCGGCGGCGGACAGGGGTGGCGCGTGCGCCGGCCGACCCCGCCCCGCCGCCCCGCCGACGACACACGGGCGGCCCGCCGCGGCAGCCGCGCAGCGCCAGGCGGGCGGCGGCGGCGGGGGGAGCCACCCCGCCCGCCGCCGCCGCCGCCGCCGCCGCCGCCGCCCGGCCGCGGGCTGGCACTGGCGGCGACAGCGGCGGGGGTGCGGCCCACGCGGGGGCCATGCCGCACCGCCCCACGCGCCGAGGGGGTTCGCCGCCGGCGGCAGCGCAGAGCCGGCAGCGGGGTGGGGCGCCCAGCCGGGGGGGATGGGGGGGGGAGCGCCGCGGCGAGAAGAGGGAGGGGGGGGGTTGAGGGCCGTCTGGTGGGCGCGAGCGGCGGAGCGGCAGACGGGATGGCCAGCGGCGGGGAGCCGCAGCGACCGCCCGCAGCATGAAGTGGCACAGGGGAGGGGAGAGCACAGCCGACCAAGCGGCGCGCGTGGGCGGGGGGGGGGGGGGCGTCAGCTGCGGCGCCGCCCACCCCCCGTGAGCTGCGCGAGGTGCGCGGTCCCCCCCCCCCCCGCCGCGCTGATTGGACAAGGACGGCTGCTGCGCGTCCGTACGTACAGTGTGTACCCGACCGCGGTGGCGCCACCCCCCCGCTGCCGCCAGACGCGTCCCGCCCCCCAGTCCAGCCCCTCTCCCGCCCCCCTCCCCGTGGTGGCCGCGGCGGGCCGACCCGCCCTCGCCGTCCACCCCGTCGCCGCGGTCCAGTTCCCGTCGCGCTGTCGCCACTGCCGGCCGCTGCGGCGGTGGCGGCGGCGGTGGCGGCGGCGGCGGCGGCGGCGGTGGCGGCGGCGGCGGCGGCGGCGGCGCCCCCCCCCCCAGGAGGGCGCCGCCCCCGTCGACCCGCTGCTGTGCCCACCGCGGTTCCTCTCGCCGGCGGCACCGCCGCTGCCAATGTGCTCAGCGGTGCGGGGCCCCCCCAGGGACAGGCGGGGGTGGTGCGGGCGGGTACAAACTTCCATTGGGGGGGGGGGGAGTCGCGGCGGCAGCCACCGCGGCGCGTCGCCCTCTGTGGGAACAGATGGGGAGGGGCGGGGCGGGGAGGGGGAGGTCGCGCTTGGGGCGGGGGGGGGGGGGGGGGGGAAGCTCTGCGCTGCTGGGGGGGGGGGGGGGGGCGCGAAAAGGGGAGTACTGCGGTGCGGGCAGACGGCGCGTGGGGGCGGCACGTGACCGTCAGGAGAGAGGGGCGCGCGGAGGGCGCGCGGGCGGCCGCGGAGGGGAACGCGCCGTTGCGCGGCACCGCGTCGGGTGCCCACAGCGCGCCCCCGAGTGCGCAGCGCGGCGGTGGAATGGGCGGGTGGCGCGGCGGCGGTGGGCACAAACGGTGAGGGGGGAGGCGGCCGTGCGAGCCATTCCGCCCAGCCGGGGGGGACAGCCCGCTGGTGGAGCGCCACGGCGAGCGGAACAGGAGAGGGTGCACGGACAGGAATGAAGCGATATGCAAGACAAGCGCTCCCTCGGGCGCTACCACGCAGGTGCTTCAGCACAGGGGCGGCGCTCTCACGCTCCAGTGCTCTCAATGGACGTCCCACGGGTAACATCCGTCTGTTCGTCGGTCGTGTTCCCCTCTGCTGGCTGCGATGGCCCTTCCGCGACCGGATCGTGACCGCCCGTGTCTGTCTTGTCCGGTTTGCTGGATGTCACTGCCTCGTCCTTTGTGTCCTCATCCTCCTTAGGGAGTGGGCCCACCGACCGCGAGTCGGTGGTGCTGATGTCGAGCTTGCGCAAGATGCGCGGCGTTTCCGCGAGCGCCTCTGCCTTCTTCAGCACGATCAGCTTCTCCTTGTCCATCTCAAAGATCAAAAACTCGGTAGGCGACTCCACCGCAGCCTTGTCCGCCTTCTGGTCAGCCTGCCCCGTCGGCGTCGTGGACTCCCCGGTCGCCGTTCCCCCTGCCCCGTCAATAAGCTCTGCCAGCTGCATCACAGACCGCACCTGCACCCCATTCAACCGCAGGAGCTGGATGTTGGTGTGTAGCTCGTACCCTTGATTGAGCGGTGCAGACGCCAGGACATGCGACAGGATTACCACCTGATCGCCGACCACCTCC
Source organism: Pyropia haitanensis (assembly GCA_008729055.1). NCBI lineage: Eukaryota > Rhodophyta > Bangiophyceae > Bangiales > Bangiaceae > Pyropia > Pyropia haitanensis. Next base: position 836,223 of record SDUX01000010.1, read on the forward strand.
TTGCGGGCTGTGTTGTACAGGTGCACCAGCGAGGTAGGCGCGGAGCTGTGCCAACTGTAGCCAAACTGCGCCTTCAGATACGTCCGCGAGAGAGCGACAAACACCAGTCCGCCGACAATGATGTACTCGGGTTTGCGACGGAACTCGCAAGACGGCACCATCATCGCCGACATCCGAGAAGAAACGAGCTCATAGGACAACGTGCGCGTCGTGCCGTCGCGCACCACCTCCACGCTGAGCTGGTCCCCAACCTGCTTACCCGCGATCACATACTCGAAGCCAATGCGCGCGCCGCCGCGCTTGCGGAATGGCACCGTGCCTGCCGACGTGACGGTCGTGCCGTCGATAGCCGTGACGACGTCACCCGGCAGGAGCACCCCGGCCGCAGGGGTGGTGGCGTCCACAGCCTGGACGAGGACGCCCTTGTCCTCCCCTTCCTTGAGATGCTTGTACGCTCGCATATGCGCATTCTCGATCTTCTCCCACCGAAAGCCCACCGCGCAGAACCCCGTGTACTCCTCGTGCACCGCCACGTCCGTGAGGAAGTGATCGACGACCTCCCAAGGGATGATGTAGCCAATGCCTTGCGCATGCGACAGCACCTGGAATGCGATGCCTGACACCTGGTATTCCTTGTTGAGTGCCGGTCCGCCGCTGTTCCCCGGGTTGATGGCGGCGTCAATCTGCACGGTCAAGAGGCGGTTGGATGTGTGCCTGTAATCAGACATCTCCACGCGGGACACCACGCCAGACGACACCGAGATACTGTCTCCCCCGACAGGATAACCCACCACCACCACTTCGTCTTGCAGGTCCGGCAGGGGCCCGGGAGTCAACGGGACGAGGCCTTCCCAAAACCCATCGTCGTCTACCGTCAACAGGGCCAGGTCACACTCGTATCCAACAGCCAGCACCCGAACAGCGTGGCGCACGTCCGAGTTCTGACGCTTGGCCTTGACGTCGATGTAGTGCTCCACTGAATGGGCGTTGGTCAGCAGCCGCCGCCCGGCCACTACAAATCCAGACGAAGACGAGTGATACGACTTCTTGCGCTGCCACGGCTGCGCAGCATCGTACTTGCAGTGGGTGGCGTCCAACTTGACCACCGAGTTGATGACGGCATCCCAGGAGGGCTTGTCGGGAACATCCTTGGCATGGGTAGCGACCGCCTCGGTCGTGGAGGAAGCGAGAACCACAGGCGACGCGGGAGCTGCGGGCGTTGACTCGCTTGGCTCGTCGACGACGGTGGGCGCCGTTGCATCACCGGCGGGGGCGTCGACCAGCACCATATCGCCCGTGGAGCGGCCCGTTGTCAAGCAGTTGATCGTGCCTGGCTCGACCGGTGCGGTGGCGACCGGGATCGACGAGGCGTCCCCGGCTTCATCAGACGCCGCAGAGCCGGGAACGGGCGTCGCGTCGTTCCATGCGAGAGGGGTGCTCGACTCTCCAGCCATGATGGAAGTTCGCCCGACCGGAAGACAGCGTCCAATTCCGCGCCTGTGCACCCGACGAGCGGATGAGGGTCAACAAGACAGGACAGCACGCGCAACGCGAAATTGAAGCCTACCACCGGTAAAGAGGGGCCGACAACAGTTGCCGGTCGTCGTGGACCCTGCACTTGAAGCCGACGTGATGCTGTTGGACGCGCTCCCAGTTGGTACGGAGGGACGGCCCAGCCACGTGGCAAGTCTCACTCACACGGTTCTCCGTGTACGCGCGCGGCTCATGTCTTGGGGGTCTGCGCTGTCCGGACACACGTGTCGAGGTGCGTTGAGTCTGCACTCCTGGACGCTTGTGACAAGGTTGGCAGCGACCGTTGGTGGCAACGATGCAACTTGTGCGTCGGTCCATATGTTAGCCGCCTGAGGGCTGCAACAGCAGGTTGTTCTGGCACGCCAAGACCAGCCCGGTGAAGAAACATCAGGTTGGCCTGCCCTGACAAGAACGATCGGTCGTCTGTCACATGGGCCACAGTCGCGAGCCTCAAGAAAAACGATGACACAACCGCCGTGGACCCTGCGCCAGAAACCCTGTGGATGGAGGTGCTTATGGAGAGGTGTTGACTTGGTACGACGGTGACGCACACCCTCAATGGCCCCTCTCTGCCGGCCAAGAATTTGCTCAGCCTGCTGGCTTCCATGTGCTGATCGGAGGCCTCTCGTGTTGCGCTGGCGGCCACTCTTCGAATCCGGTCGTCGTGCCAAGATGTCTGACCACCTCACCGCCTCAAGATCCCTTCGCCGAGATTGACCAACCGCGCACGTTACCGCTTGTCTTCACCGAGTTCATCTCCTCCCTCCGCCGCAGGGAGGGATGCGTGGGCACCGCCACCTTGCAACCCGCGCCCATGGCCGTTTCCCCCTTCCCCCCCTCGTTGTCTATCCAGAGTTGTTCCCTCACGTCAATTAAGTCCTACCCGCCCACCCCGCCATGTCTGGTGGCGATGGCGGCAGCTGCCGCGTTTGTGGTGGCAGCAGCCGTGACGGTGTTGCTGCTGCGGCCTCCCCCGCCGTCCCGACGGCCCGTGACCGCCCCCGAGGGCGCGATGATGGCAGCCGCCGCAAGCGAGGCGTCGTCCTCCACGTACCCGTTGTCCACGAGAGCCATGCCGTGTGGCTTGGCCCCGAAAAGTCCGACGAATCCCGCACTCACCGTTGGCATGTGTACCTCCGCGCGCTGGACACCCTGGCGCTGGACCTCTCCCACTTTATCGACCACGTGGAGTGAGTGCTGCTCGAGAGCTTCGGACCGCCCTCCCGTGTCGTGGCTTCCGCCACCCCATTCTCCACGTTCGTCCCCACAGGCACGGCGGTAGCGAGCTTCTTGAGCACCGGCAGTGCGTTGACCATGGCTACACTCGTGCCGACCACTGCTGAAACAAGGTCAGGTCACTTTGGGATCACCCAACGCTAGCACCGCCGCTGGTTCCTTGCCGCCAAAGGCGCCCTCGCGCACCCGCCAGACTCTGTCGCCATTCGCCGCCCCCGGGGGCAAGACTTCCAGTACATCTGGCAGCGCTGTTGAGAGTTGAGGGAACGCCCGTCGCACAGCGCGGCATGGTCTCATGGAGCAGGTCACTCAAGATGCGGCTGTCATGTGGCAAAAGAGCGATCGCAAGCGAGCCTGGCAGGACTCGAACCTGCAATCTCTTGATGACTCTCGCGTTTTCGTAGTCAAGCGCGTTATCCAATTTTGCCACAGGCCCCTTCGCTGCGCAGCGCGACACTAACAAAATTTTATCCCTACGAATGATTGTGGCGGTGGCGCTGGAGTTCCTCATTGCTCTGGATTGCTCTGGCGGGCCAGTGCAGTCTGCACGTCGTGCACGACGTGTGGCAGGTGCTGTGGCTGTCTCCTTTTTCGAAGCCGGCGCACGGAAACGAGTCGTCCTCGCTGCTGTGCTCCACGCGTCAGCGGGCCGTTGCCCGCAATCGCCGCATCGGTTGGTGCGTGGAAATTGGTACACTGCACGGTCCGGCTGCGGTGGGTGTGCTCCTTGACCACGCCAAGGACGATAGCTTCGTGTGTGCATATACGACAGACGCGCGGGTGAAGCGCGCCGTGTTTCTGGGTGGTGGCCTGCTGTTGGCCCACTCTGTGCTTGGCCATCTTGTGCTGTTGCATGGATGGGTGTATGCGCTGGTGCAACTTGGTCGCCAGCGAACGGGGTTGCTCCGGGACTGTCAAAACGGGACGCCAATCGTCACCTAGTGGCAGGGCACAGCCCGTGCTGCGGAACCATCGCCGGGACGTCCACCCGCCACGACACACGCTGTCGGTGGCAGCGACAGCGGGCCCGGACGCAACCACTCACTGCAAAAGAGGTAACTTGCACGCAAGGCTGCAAAGCGCCCGCGACTGTCTCCTCCCCTGCATGTATGCATACCCCATTGATGTACGTTTTCTTTTTGCTTCTTGCCAGATACAATCCGGTCGGAGCGGGCGCCTACCCACGGTTGCCCGCCCACGCACCAGGCACCTACCGACCGCCGCCCACCGCGGGCGTCGTCACCGCCCACCGCGGACACTGCACCCCCCCCACTTCATTCCCGCCAGGTGTTGCTCAGCTGCTTGACCCGGTCCTCCTCCCACCAGGTCTTGCTCTTGTAGCCCTTCCTCAAAAAGTCCGCCACCGCATCCGAATTGGCCTCCCCGTCCGGCCCGTCGAGCGACAGCGCCGCGGTCAGCGTGTCGCGCACCTGCCCCAGCGGCGGGCGCTCGGGCAACACCGCCACCCGCCGGTAGTTGCCCTCGCTCGTGTCGAGCAGCACCTGGTACGCGCCCGGGTAGACGCGGTAGAGGGCACCTGAGTAGTTGACCAGGTAGGGCGGCCGCGGCACCGACCGCGAGTAGCTGCGGGTGCGGAGGTAGTAGACGGGGCGGACGGTGGAGAGGAACTCAAAGTGCATACGCTTGCGCGGAAAGGCGGGGAGGCCCAGGTCCCCGCGCGCGGCGTCCAGCTTGAGGTTGAACAGCACGACGGGGCGGCCCGCCGCGGCGGCCACGAGGCGCTCCACGTCGGGCAGCTCCTGCGCCGACGCGCCGACAATCACAAACATGTCATCGTCGGGGCGGACCGCCACGTCCACGTCGGGTGACGTCCAGATGCGGTCAAAAAAGCTGCCCCGCACCGTGTCCTTGAGCACCCCCAGCCGGACGCCCGGGAGGGGCTCCTCCGACTCGCCATTCTGCTCTACCGCCCGGTCCTTCTCGACCGCGTCGGGGAAGACAATGACCGTACGGCGGCCCTGTTCAACGGTAAAGATGCGCGCAAAGTCAATGGCCAGCTTGAAGTTGGCGTCCGACACGTCGTACGCCGACACGGCCGACGACTCAAGCATGTCCGTGGGGAGGGGGGGAAACTCCACCTCCACCACCGCGTCCCCCGCGGCAAACGCAGCGGTCGCCGCGGTCGCCGCCTGCGTGACGGCCTGGAAAAACGTGGACGGTGGGGGAGCCAGCTTGGCCTCTTCGGCCTTTTTGGACTTGGAACCAGAGGCCGGCGCAGAGGAGGAAGCGGAGGAAGAGGAGGAAGAGGGGGAAGAGGCAGCAGAGGCGGTGCCGCCCACCGCCTTGGCCACTCGCCACGTCGACCGGGACGCGGCCCCGCCGCCGCCGGCCACCGCAACCCGCGACGGCAGCGGCGCGCCAGACACGGCGGCGACCGCGCCCAACGGGGCGGCGGTGCGCCGCCCGGGCAGGGCGGGGAGAGGCGTAGCAAACGCCATGACGCCAATGGCCAGCAGCACCAAGCGGAGCGAGACACGCACCACGAGGCCGGAACCGACGACGAAAACTGCGGTGGTCGGCAGCCGACTGGGGAGCAGACGTCACGGGGAGGGCAGTGAGGAACAAGCCGTGGCGAGGGGGCGAGCCGGACGTGCGGGAGGGAGTGAAACGGCGTGACGGTCGACGACGAACAGACCTTTGGGGGGGTGACGCTTGCGTCGGGGGGGGCGCCTGGTGCACTCGGCGATGCGATGAGGTGGCTCACGCCGCGGTCGCAGTGCGGGGAGGCTGGCGCGGGCACGGATCAGGGGTGTGGCTGAGGGGGGCAAACAACGGCAGCGGGCGGGCCGCTCGATGGCGAGCTTGTGGCTGTTGGCACGCCCGCGTGGGGCTGCAAAGGCGGCACGATGGCCAGCGGACGGGAGCTCGGCCGCCTGTAGGACACAATTGGTCGAGCTGGTGAGTCCTGAAACGGTCTCAAGATAGAAAATTTACAAAAGTTACAGCAACCCCGTTGAAATCAGTGATGTAACACTAGTACTTGTCTTTTTCAAAGTTCACTTCTAGGGTGACCTTTTCGCTACCGGGCCGACGATTGACGTGCGCTCTGCACTTACACCCTGTGTTCTACCCGTCCCGTGGACGTCGCGTGAAGTCGCCGCACTGGTGTTTGGCGACAACAGATCCGTGCAGTGCCGCTCGCGATACGGACCCTCGTTGACAGTCGCGGCCAGTGCCCCGCGGCCGGCCAGCCGCGCCGCTGCGGTCGGGAACCAGCGGTCAAGCCGCCGCGGTCGCGCGCGGGGGGGCAGAGGCTGCCTCCCGCGGCCGTGCCGCCCCCCCGGGCGCCCCCACGGGCGCCGGCAGACTGGCCGGCGCGTCCGCCACTCCTCCTCCCTCCCCCCCAGCTCCGCCCGTGTCTGTCGCGGATCGGCAGGCGGCCGCCAGCACCATCAGAATCCACAGATATGCGACGGTGCGCACGGCGGGGACCACCGCCGCCGCGGCCCGTGCCGCTCGCCGTCCCCCCCCAAAGCGCACCCAACGTTTGTCGTTTCTCGTGGGGCCCCCCCCCCCCCCGCGCGGTGGGTTTGCCACTCGCTGTGCTCTCCGCGGCGGCGCCCCCTCGAGCCGCCCGCCGCCCGCCGCGGCACCGCCGCGCCGCCTGTCCCACCGCCGCAGCGTGCGGGGCGGCACGGTCCCGCCGCCTTGGCCAACGACCCCCCGACCGGTCCCCCCAGTCCGTCCTTTCTTTGTTTCGGTGGCACCGCAGGGGGTGGTGGCGGGGGGGGGGGGGCGGGGGTGGTCACCACGGTGGCGGTAGCGCTCCCCCGCGACCGCGTGCGTGCGCCGCCGCCGCCGCGTTTTTTTTTTTGAAAGACGGGAAGAACAGGCCGCCACTGCCAGGTGGCGCCCACGACCCGCCGCGGCGCGCCCGCCGCGGCTGGCACGGCGGCCGTCGGGCGCGGCGGCGCGCACAGCGGGGCGGTGCCGCGGGGGGGGGGGGGGGGGGGGGGGGCGGGTGCTGCCCCTCTCGGTCTACCGCCAGCTGGGGCGCCGCCGCCGCGGCGGGGGCGGCGCCAGTGGGCACCCCCCCTGCTGCCAATGGGGCCGCCAGTCTGTTGCGCCCGCCACAATCCATGGAGGGGCAGAGGATGGAACCCGCGGGGTGCTACCGCCGGCGCCCGCCCCCACCGGCCGGCCGCGACCGGTCCCCCCCCCACCGCACGGTAAGGCTGGTCGGCAGTGGCGTCGGGGGGTGTGCCTCTTGACGCCGAAAGCGAGTCCCAGCCGCCGCCGCACACCCCTGCACGCTACCGGTAACGGCGTTTCTCCTTTTTTTTTTTTTGTTGTCTGTTTCGTGTCTCTCCATCCCAAACAATGGTAGGGAGCCGCCATCCCCGACGGGAAGGCGCCTCTGCACGTCTGTGCTCCCTTTTTTTTTTTTGTTCTTTTTTTTGGCGTCTGCCACGCGCGCGCGTCCGCGCACGCCAGCTGCCCCCCCCCCCCCCCCCCCCCCCGCAGCACGGCCGTGGCGGGCGCACCTCGCCGTGACGGTCGCCCGCCCGCCGCTGCGCAGCGCGGCGGCCGGCCGCGGCGTGACGCGCGTGGTGGCCGCGCCGCCGCCGGCGGCGCGCCGCGGCGGGCGGGCGTCCGCGGCGCGCGCGCGCCACCCGCCGCGCGGTCGGCGGCCTTGCACGGCCGTGGAGGGGCGCCGCCGCCGCCGCCGCTGCCGCCGCGCACGACGCGCGCGGCGGGTGGGCACGACCGCCACCCCCCCCCCCCCCCCCCCCCCCCCCCCCGCCCCCCACCCCCCCCCCAACCTCCTCCCCCCCGCGCGCACCCCGTTCCCGCGCCGCCGGCCACCGCCACGACGACGGCGGGCGTCGGCCACCGCCACCGCCACCGCCACCGCCACCGCCACCACCACCACCACCCCCCCCCCGCCACCACCGCCGCCGCCACGACGCGGACGACGCGCCGGGTGCTGCCGTGTCAGACCGCCGCCGCGGGTCGAGCCGCCCGGCCGCCGCCGCCGCGCGGGGAGCGGAGGGGGGGGGGGGGTGGGGGGGGGGGGAGCGCACCCCGGCCGCCCCCGACGCCACCGCCCGCCGCCGCTGCCGGTCGAGCGCGCGTGGCACGGCGGTTTTCCGCGGCAGCGGCGGCGGCGGCGGCGGCGGCGGCGGCGAGGGGGGGAGAGGGGGCGGCGGCGGCCGCGCCCGTCGCGCGTCGCGCAGAGGGCGGTCGCGCCGCGCGCGGGTGGGGCGTGCCGCCCACACCCCCTCGCGCCGCGGCGGCAGCGTCGGCGGCACACGCCCACTGCCGCCCCTCCCCCCCCCTGTGCGTCCGTGCGCGCCGCGCGGCGCGTGCGCGCGCCGCGCGAGCGGCGGCCGCCGCGAGACGCGCACTTCCCCCCCCCCCCCCCCCCCCCCCGCAGTCGGTCGGCCAGACCGCCGCCGCGCGGGCGGTCCGTGGGGCGTACCGTACCCCGTGCATCGTTTCCCCGCTGTGCTGTGCTTGTTTTTTTTTGGTTGTCTCTGCACACACCCCCCCCGCCGCGGCGCCCACGCCTCTGCTCGCCGACCCCCGCTCCGCCCGCCGCGCACGCACCCCCGGCCGGCGCCCGTGTCACCCGCCCGCCCGCCCGCCCGCCCGCCGGACGCGCCGCCCGCCGGCCAGACGGACCGCCCGACCCGACCTCCAACGCGGCCGGCCGGCGCTCGTTTCCCCGTCTCTTCATTCCCGCCTCGCCACGCCCCCCCTGCTCCGCCCCCCCCCCCCTCTACCCACCCTATTGTTTCCCTCCGTTGACCCCCCCCCCCTGGCCCTCCCCCCGTCACCCCCCCCCCCCCCACCCCATCCTCTCTTCGACGCTCCCCGGCGTGGTCGTTGGCCGTGCGCGCGTCCCGAGAGGGAGGCCGCTACCCACCGACCATGGACAGCGCACCGACGCGCGCCGCCGGCCGGCAGAACCGTGCGGCAGGGGGAGCGGCCGACGGTGACGCCGCCGCCGCCACCGCCGCCGTCGTTACCGGTGCCGCCACCGTGGCGGCCGCCGCCACCGCCGCGTCGCCAACACCAACCGTCACCGCCGCCGCCGCCGTTGCCCCTGCCGCCGTGACCGGCGGTGCCGACGGTGCCGACGGTGCCGCCGCCGCGGCCGCCGCCGCGGCCGCCGCCCCCCGTGCCTGCGGCATGGGCAAAAGGCGACGACGGACGCGGCCGCCACCTCCTGATACGGCGCCAGACATCCCGGGGACACGGCGGGGCGGCGGCGCGCCGCCACAGCCCCCGCCGTCGCCGCCGCGGGCGCGCCAGTCGGCCGCGGCGGTTGCGCCACCGCGGCCGCGTCGACCCACCGGCCGGCGACGACGGCAGCGGTCGGGGAGCGTCGTTGCGGGCTGGGGCACGCTCCTCGCCGCCGTGGGCGTCGCGGCCGTCTCGGCCGCCGCCGCGGGCGCCGGTGACGCCGCGGCCGTGGCGGCGGTACCGCCGCCAGTGGGTGGTAGTGGTGTCGGTGGGGGTCGCGGCGGCGGTGGCGGCGGCGTCGTCGGTGGCGGCTGCGGCGGCGGTGGTGGCAACAGAGGTGGCGGCATTGGCGACGGCGGCGGTGGCAACAGGGGTGGCGGCGGTGGCGGCGGTGGCGGTGATGGTCGTATGCCTGGCGCGCTGCCTCTACCCCCAGACGGGCTGGCGGCGCCCGTGGTGCGGCAGAAGACGCGGCTGCCCCCAAACTTTTGCAGCGCCGCGCCGGTAGACCGCGAAACGGCGCCGCCACGCCCGCGCCGCCGCCGCGGTAGCACCGACAAGCGCGTGTGCACGGTGCTCGTGTCGGCGCAGGCGGATGACGGCTTCATCCTCTACGTCGACGGCGTGAAGCTCATGTCGAGCGACGACTGGCGGCCGACGGTGGCGAAAAACGTCGAGGCCGGCCCCGGCTCCGTCGTTGCCGTCACGGCGTGCAACGTGGGCGGCGGGGGCGACGACGATCAGGCGTACGCCAAGGTGGACATCCACTTTGAGGGCAACGTCCTCATCTCGGACGCGTCGTGGAAGTCGAGCGACCGGCGGCCGCCGGGCGCGGACGCGACGGTGTGGACGTCGCCCGCGTTTGATGACTCGGCGTGGCCCAACGCGACGCTGCCCGAGCTGCTCGGCAACGTGGCGCCGGGGCTGGGGCCGCCCCGTGCCAAGGGCATCTGGACGGCCCGCAAGGGCCCCGCGCAGCGCGTCTATCTCCGCTCCCCGCCGCTGCCCGACGGGTTTTGCGGGCCAGACGGGCCGCGCGGGCAGCCGGGCGCGACCGCCGTCCGCGACCCGTCCCGCGACCGAGGCGGGGTGCCCGTGTGGGGCATCGCCGTTGCCGCGGTGGGCGGCCTGTCGGTCGCGTCGCTGGCGCTGCTCGGCGCCGTGTACCTGTGGTGCTGGCCATGGGGGGGGGGGGTGTACCGCGTCGACGAGTGGCATCTGTTTCCGCCCACCACCGAGGGCGCCGCGGCACTGGATGAGGAGGAGGCGCGACGGGTGGGCGCGTCGGGGGGGGGGGTGTCGGCGGCGGAGCCGGCCGACGGGAGGGCAGTGAGGGGAGTCGCAGGGGGTTCGCCCGCCGCCGTTGCCGCCGTCGCCGCCACGACCAGGGTCGGCGTCGGCGGCGGCCGCATCCCCGCCGCCGCCACGGCTGTGGTCGTGGGCGGCCACGGCAGTGACGATGGGGTTGTCAAACCCGCCGCGGCCGCCGCCGAGCTGGCCATCGACTACAGCGAGAACGCGGCGTACCAGACGGACCCTGGCGACACCTACGGCAGCGACGAGGCGATTGACGAGCCCGCATCCTCGCCAGTCGTGTCGGCGGTGGGCGGCGCGCCCATCCCGCGGCCGCCAACAGACGGGTCCCGGGCGCCGTGGTTCAACGGCTAGGTAGATGGGAGGGGAGGTGGCGGGGCGAGGGGGAGAGGGGGGAGGGAGGCGGAGGGTGCGGCGTCGCTACAACTTCCTATGCACACCGTGCTTGCCCTGTATGCTCGCTGTTTTGTGAGTACACCGCTCCCCCAGCCGCGCCGTGGACCACCCTTCATCGGCAGACTCGACAGGGTCGTCTGCTACGCCCCGCCGACCGCGAGCGTGGCTGCGACCAATTGCTCGCAGGGGGATGGGGTGGGGTCTGGGGATGGGCTCCCCGCCCGGCGGCGGTGCCGGTGGCAGCGACGCGCCATGCAACGGGCCTGGCCCCGGTAGATGGGCGAGGGGGGCGTGGAAGCGCGGGGCGGGCGGGTTTGGGGGGCGGGACGGTGGTTCAGCGGCGGCGCCTCGCGCCAACCCTGGGGCCCATTGTGTATGGAGTGCAGGGGGGAAAGCGGTCCCCGTGGACACGTCTCTCATTCCGTTTTCCTCCCCGCCCCGCCCCGCTGTCCGTCCCGCCCCCAGCGTAGTGCGGCGGTGCGGCGCAGACGCTGTCGTAGCGGACAGAAGACCCAAAAACAGTCGCAAGAACGTTGGAGTTTAGCAACACGCAGCCATCCGCCGACCCGCCACGCGCCACCCACCGCCACGTCCACCCGCCACCCACCACAGCCGCCACCGTCGACGGGCCGTTGCGGGCGCGCCCCCCCGCGCGCCCGCGCCCCCTCACCACGTACGTCAGCGGTCGATGCTTGCCATCAACGAGAGGGGCGCGGGCGCGGACGGGGAGGTAAGCGAGCGCGCGACACCGCCTGGATCGGCGGAGACGGACTCGGGACGAGAGGCCCGGTGACGCGCGCTGCCGCCCCTGCCCGATTCCACTTTCTCAGAGAGGGGGAGAGACAGTGAAACGCGGAGCGCGCCGTGTCCGCCGCGTCGCGTCTTGCTCCCCTGTGCGCTCCAGCACTGCTTCTTGGCCGGCGATGAGTGATCGGCTGGCCAACCAGCGGCGGTCGGTGGGTGGGAGCTGTGCCGGCGGTGGGTGGGAGCTGTGCCGGCGGCGGGTCGGTGGGTGGGAGCTTTGCCGGCGGTCGGTCGAAGCTGTGCCGGCGGTGGATCGGTGGGTGGGAGCTGTGTCGGCGGTGGGTCGGTGGGTGGGAGCTTTGCCGGCGGTCGGTCAAAGCCGTACCGGCGGTGGATCGGTGGGTGGGAGCTGTGCCGGCGGTGGGTGGGAGCTGTGCCGGCCGTGGATGGGAGCTTTGTCGGCGTTGGGTCTGTGGGTGGGAGCTGTGCCGGCGGTGGGTGGGAGCTGTGCCGGCGGTGGGTCGGTGGGTGGGAGCTTTGCCGGCGGTCGGTCGGTGGGTGGGAGCTGTGCCGGCGGTGGGTGGGAGCTGTGCCGGCGCTTGGTCGGTGGATGGGAGCTGTGTCGGTGGTCGGTAGGCTTGTGTGGCGGCCGGCGGTGGAGGCGGCGGTGGCGGCGGTGACGGCCGGCGGCGGTGGGCGAACCACGCCCCACCCCGCCTGCGCGACGCGGGCAGTCAGGCGGGGTGGGGCGGGCAGTTAGGCGGTCGGGGGGGGGGGGGGGGCGGGGGGAGGGCGGGCTCGCTGCGGCGGCCGACCGGGCGCACCGGTGCGGCAGTTGCGGCGGCGACATCGCCGCGAGGAGGCGGGGACGCCGCCACAGTCGCCGCCGCCGCCCCACCTGTAGGGCGCAACCATATAAGTTCGAACTAGGCTTGAGCAAGTAAACGGCAGCCATACTGCAACCCCGCCCGTGCTCTCCGCTTGCTAGTGGACGCCCGTGCGGCTGAGGATGATCGTCACGATCATGATGACGGCCGCGCCGACAATCATCGCCGCCGCCTTGGCCCACCGGTTACGGGTGTGCTTCACGAACTCCTCGGCGGTCACCTCAAAGGCGCCAATATAGATGAACATGCCCGCCGACAATGCCAGCAGCACGCCCGTCACCTCGTCGCTGACGCCACTGCCGATCGCGGCGCCAATCCCTGCCGCCGCGGGCGTCACCGCCGACCACAAAACGATCAGCGTGGCGCTCTGCGCCAACCGCAGGTGCTCCTTCTCATACTTGACCCCGAGCGATGCCGCCGTCGCCCACTTGTGCGCCGCAATGGCGAGGAACGTGTTGAACACCGCCCCCCAGCTGCTCGCCAGGCCCAGCGACACCGACTCGAACACCACGTGAATTGCCACCGACAGCGAGGCGAGGATGGCGCGAGCAAAGTTGGGCGAGAAGAAGCCTACGTTCTCCGCCTCGACCAGGCGCCCAATGCTCCCCGGCGCGCCTGTTGCGTCGGTCACAACCGACCGCGCCGACGTGGTGCTCGGTCTGCGCATTTGCGCGCCATCGCCGCCGCGAGAGCCGGACTCCGCCTCGGTGAGGTCCTCCACTACCGTCGTCGGGTCCGCGACGGCCCCCTTGACCGTCACAGGGAGCACCGCCTCGTCCGCCGGCGCAACGCCGATACCCCTCGTCAGGCCGTCCTCCCCCTCCAAGGACTGCCCCTTGGCCACAGCGGCTGCGCGCGCCGCAGAGGCCCCGTCGCCGTGCGAGTGAGAGTGGTTGCCCAGCACCACGTGCTCGAGCAAGAGGATGGCGTAGAAGCCCGCCACGGCCAGCGCGTACCCGGTAGGGAAGCCGTGGCCGTCCTCATCTTCGTGCTCGTCGTGCTCTTCTTCGTGGCCCTCCTCCTCCTCCCCCTCGTGCTCGTCATGGTGCTCCTCCTCCTCACCATGGCCGTGTCCGTCCCCCGCCAGGTGGGCAACCGCCTCGGGGAGGATGTGCAGCATGCCGGTCGTGAAGAAAATGCCCCCACTGAACGCGTTGGCCAAATGCAGCGAGTGCGACCGCACCGCGGGGCTGAGCAGCCGCAGCGCCCGCGGCGCGGCGGTGCCGACGACGCCTTCAACAAACAGCGCCGCAATGAAGCCCCCCTTCCACCGCCCAATGCACGCGGTGGAGGAGCATGGGCCCGACTTAAAATCAGACTCCCGCGACGCGAGGCCCGCCAGCGACGGCAGCCGCGAGAGGCGTGACGGAAGGGGGGGGAGCGCGACCGCACCGTCGCCGCCGCCGTCGACGGCGGATGGCGCCGGGGAGCCGCAGCTCGCCGCCGCCATGCACGCAAAGACACACATGGCGACGGCCAAGGGCGCCGAAACCGCCGACGCGGCTGCCCGCCGTGGCCGCCGCCCGTGCCCACGCAGGCGCTGCAAGCGGGCCGCTGCGCCAGCAGCGGCGGCGCAGCCTCCGGACGATGGTGAGGTCCAGCATGTCGTCATTGTTCCCCCTCGTCAGGTGGTCAAATTGACCGCCGGCGAGTCGACTCGCAGGCACGCGGTGAGCGCTTGAGCCGTGAAAAGCGGGGCAATGCCAGCAACAGGGGGGGGGGAGAAGGCAGAGCTCGCCTCGCCTTGGGAGACGACGTCCGCCACACCGCCGACGCCGGGGGGATGGATGCCTCGCCGGCGTTGGTGATGGTCCACCGACGTGTGCTACGCTCTTGCCGTCCGCCCCCACCCCCACCGCTACCGCTGCGTGGCACGCTCAAAAAGTCTTCTCTCCCCTCGACGTCGCCTGTCCTCACGCCCCCTCGCGCGGGGACGCGGCACCGGCGGCGCTAGCAGGCGCCATCCCAGAACCCGGTGCCTCCATGAGTCATGCCCGTCGGCGGGTGCCATGAGTCATCACGCCGTCGGCACCGGCCATGAGTCATTCGTCGCGGCCGAGGGCACGCGGCCCGGGCGCCGGCGGTCGATGAGTCAAGGCGCCCCCAATGAGGCGTAGTAGCCCACCTGAGGCGGCGGCGGCTTCGTGCGGCGGCGTCCAGAGCAGGTTTCCAGCGGGGTGCGGCACCCAGAGATCCTTCCTCCAGTGAGGCGCGGCGACGTCAAAACCGGCTATTGCCGGCGTCTGATTGGCCGCCCCAGTGCCGACCGCTGTCCATTAGGCGCGGGGCGGGCGGCACGCGTGCCGCACGCCGGGCGGGGCCCCCGCTCCCCCCCAGCCGGCAGCGCCCCCGGTGGCACTGTCGGCGGCCGTCACCACGCGCGCAGGCGGGCTGTCGGGCGCGGCTGCTCGAGTCTCCACTCGCGCCGGCCAACAAGAGCGTCACCCCGCCGCCCGTCCGCCGCGTCATCGGCAGCCGCCATGCGGAACGACGCTGGGTCCGGGGTGGGTCGCTTCCCCCCGCCGCCACCACACCGCCTCCCGTAATCCCCCGTCGCGCCGCCAATCGGCGCCGTGCTCCTCCGCCCAGGTCACTCGGTCCCATGCCGGTGCCCCGGCGCTCCCCTCCGTCCACCCTCCACCCTCCACCTCCCGCCGCCCCCGTGCGCCCACCTTGTTCTCATTCCTGGACCCCCTGTAGCCACCGTTGTCGCCGTTCTCGCAGTCGCTGCTGCCGCCGCCGCAGTCGCCGCACCGCCAGCGCGGGCCCCGCGCCGGCCGCTCCGCGGCCGAGCCGCCGCCGGCCGCCGCCAGCCGTCGCTCCCGCCGCTGCACCCGCCGCCGCTGGTGCTGACGCCGCGTGCGCTGCGGCGCTCCGGCCAAGGGCGCCACGGACGACCGAAACGAGGGCGAGGGCGGGGGTGGGGCCGGCAAGTGAAAGCAGCCGCGTGGCGGGCCATATGGATTTCTGTGGGCGGGGGAGCAGGCAGGGGGGGCGGGGAGGGAGGGGGCGCCGCGCAAGGCGAGAAAAGCAGGAACCACAAAGCCAAAGAGGGGGACGGCCGACGCGTCGGACAAGGAGAGGTATGGTCAATGAGGTGTCAACAGGCGGCGCGGGTGCGTGGGGCGGCGACCGACGCAGCTCCCCGCGAGGTGGCGCGCGCCAGCATCACCGCGGCGGCGGCTCGTTCCGTCTCCAACCCCTCCCCACCCCCTCCTTGCCCCCCCCCCCCCCGAGTCCCGACTGCGCGCACCGCCGCCGTACCTGTCGAGACATGCTGTGCAATCGCCGCATGGCGCGGTTGCCCACCAGCCCACGCCCCGCCTCACGGCGACCTCTGCCGGCCGCTGCCGCCGCCGCCGCCAATGTTCGCGCCCGCCGCGGCGGGAGCGCGCCCACCGTCGCGGCGGCGGCGCGAGCCACCGGCGCCGCATCGACGGCGGTGACGGCCACGCCGCCGACGCCCGCCAGCATCACGACGGCAACCACCACGGTCACGGTGGTTGCCGTCACCGCCAGCAGCCGGTGCCGCCACCTCATGGCGGGGGCGGGGGGGGAGCACGCACGGGGCGCGGCACCACCACCACCGCCACCGCCGCCGCCGCCGCCGCCGCCGCCGCCGCCGCCGCCGCCGCCACCACCGCCGCCGCCACCGCTGGGCTGGCGTCGGGGCACGGCAGCCTTGCGGCCGCACCACTGTCACGGACGCCACCGCCACCGACGCCACCGCCACGGCCGTCGTTAGTGCTGCCACCGCCGTTGCCGCTGTCGCCGTGGCTGCTGCCTCCGAGTCGTGGGGAACGCTCGCCACACCACCAAGGACACGGGGGCTCCCCCCTCGTCAAGTACGGGGAGCGCCCGTCGGTGGGGAGGCCTCCCTACCCCCACCCCCCCGCCCCCCCCGCCAGCCCGCCCCCCCCCCCTGGTCCATCGCCTGTCTGGACATTAGAACGGAGGGTCGTGGTAGCGGCAGCGGTAGCCGCAGCCACAGCGGCAGCCGCAGCGACAGCGGCAGCGGCAGCATCGCCAGCCGCCGCCACCGCCGCCGCCACCTCTGGCCCCACCCTCCCCTCCACCCCCCGCCCGCCGCGCGCGATCGCGCACGCGACGCGCAGCGGGCAGCCCGTGGCAGTCTGCTGCCACGACGGGTGCCGTCACTGGCGGGCACGCTCGCGGCGGCGGGACGGCACGGGGGGTTGGCCCGCCACCGCCCTGACCCCGCCCGCCCGCCCGCCCGCCCGCCCGCGCGACCGCCCGCCCGTCCACCCGCCCGCCCCACCCCCCCCCCCGCCAACACACTGCCGGGTCGGTCCTCACCCACCACGCCTGCCCGCGCGCCCGACCACCCGCCCGCCCGCCCGCGCGGCCGGCCGGCAACAGTGCCCGTGCCGGCGCCGGGGCGCCGCTACCGCCCCCCCCCCCCCCCCCCGCCCCCCCAGCCCAACCCCACGCATCGAACACCCTTCCGGGACCGGCGGCGCAGGCACACACCTCCCCTGCCGGGTGAGCGCGGGGGCGGGGTAGCCGTCGCTTGGCCGCCGCCGCCGCCCCGCCCGCGGCAGTGGAATTTGGGAGCCGCCCGCCAGCGGGGGCGGCGGGGGTGACGGCCACGGCGGACACTTGTGTGGCGAGTGTCTGCCACCGCCGAGCGCCGACCGGGACGGAGGGGGGGCGGGGCGGTCGGCAACCGCGCAGAGGGGGGAGGCGATGCGCCACACCGCGCCCGCACCGGCGGCGGGGCTGCAAGGTCCTGCTGCGTGGCACACACGATCCGGGGCAAATTCGAAGCGGGGGGGGGGGATGCGGGGGGTGGCGCCGGGGACCCCGCCGACGCGGCGGCGCATCCCCCCGCCGCCATCCCCCCGCGGCGGGGCATCCCCCCGCCGCCATCCCCCGCGGCGGGCGGGGCGCTCCCGTTGGGGAGGACCCGCGTCGGGCGCGGCGGTGTGGTGTGGTTGGCCGCGGGAGCGATGGCTCAACAAAAAAAGAGACAAAAAAATAGGGGGAGGGGGGACGTGGCGGTGGTGTGGCGCTCCGCGCTGACCATGCGTCACCGCCACCGCGGGGCACTCGCAACCGGCTACGAAGGGGGAAAGCGGGACGTGTGGGACACGGAGGGGGGGGACGGCTCCCCCCACCCTGGCGTACGGCACCCCCCCACCCCGCTGGACCATCTGCCGCGTGCCGCGCGGACTCCCCGCCAGCCCGGTCACTGATCGAGCTTGCCCTCTCCCCCTGCTACCCACCGAGTTTGCGCTGTCCCCCCTCTCACCTTCCAAGTTTGCCGTTGTACTTCCAACACCCCACCCTCAGTCCGACCGCCCTCGCCTACCTCAGTCTGACGCCCCCCCCCCCCCCCCCCCCCCCCCACGCGCCTCAGCCTGACCGCCCGCCCGTGGCGCCCATAAGCCGGTGGGCGGCGACCACCTGCCACGCCGACACGACCTGCTTGGCCACTGCCACCGGCGCGGCGACTGCGGCGAGCGCCGCGACGGGCGTGTGCGCCGGGTCCGCCACAGATAGAAAGCGGAGGAGGTAGAGGGTGAGGAAGAAGAGCTCGTTGAGAAGGCACACGACGGTCAGGACGGGGCGCCAGTAGTAAAACGCGAGGATGCGGCTGGGGGAGGAGGTCTTGTGCGACGACGCACCAGCACAGAGGCTCCTGTGGGGGGGGGGGGGGACGAAAAGGTGAGAGGGGTGGGGAGGATCGGAACAAGACGACCAGGTGAGGGATAGGGGCAGGGCGCATACGGCGCAAGACCATGCCCGGTGAAGACGCGAGGCGAGGTGGATGAACCCAGCACCAGGAGGGGAGCGTGAGCGGACGACCGATGCGAGTCGACCGTGTGAGCAGATGACCGCGTCCACAAACAAGCCCGACTAAACCCATCGTAGCTGAGTTGGCCGCGGCGCGATGCGCATGTAACACACCCTTCCCGGTCGGCCACCGTTCCCTCCTACCCCCCCCCCGCCGCGCTCAACCACGGCGGCTGCCCTCCACCCGCCCGCCGCTCGCCGTTGTCGCCCCCGCAAGCCACTCGTGCCCTCTCTCTCCCGCCCCCTCCCCCACGCTCCCCTCCCGCAAACGCACGCCGCCATTTGCAGCCAGTGGCTGTACCCGTCGAGGACGATGAGCCCCAGGAAGACAGGCGCAAATGGCTGGTACAGGTGCGACAACAGCGTCAGCAGCGCGCCGGTGCACAGGCGGTCGGTGAGCATGTCGAGGGCGGCGCCAAAGTCGCTCTCTGGGCATGGTAGGCGGAGTAGGGGACACAAGGGACGGGAAGGGAGTGGCAGAGGGAGAGGGCGGGGGAGGAGCGCGAACGGCCGGAGTGGCCGCCGAGTTGTTGCACACCCATGGTGGGTGCCAGAGGGGGAAGGGGGGGGGAAGGGGGGGAGCGGAAGGATACGAGACACAGTCAGCACCGCTGCGGGGAGCCAGTCACCGGTGGCGCGCGGCGGGGGCGGCGGCGACGACGTCTGGGGTGAGACAGCCCACAGCTACGTCTGGCCATGGGACACGCGGGACACAGGAGATACGAATGGCGGGTGGACGGGGGGCAACGAAGGCCGGCGGTGGACAGCAAAAGGCGGGGAAGGGAGGGGAACGACCGGCAGCAGCGAACAGACGGGCAGCCCCAAACGTACGCTGATTGAGAAGGCGGGCGGCGTAGCCGTCGGCCGCGTCGAGCAGGAAGCCCGCCAGGTAGAGGGCGGTGAACCGCGCATAGTCCCAATAGTTGGCAAACGCCACCACCGCCAGCGCGATGCGAACGTAGCCTACGCAGGGGGGGGGGGGGGGGGCGGCGACAAGCCAGCCCCAAGACGGGACGGAGAAAAAAAAAAAAAAAAAGAGCAGACAGAAACGCGGACCAAACCGGAGGCGCCTGGCACGCAGCGCGACGAGGGAGGAAGGCGGTGGGTGTCAGCGCCAGCCGCCAGGCCACACCTGCGACCAGGAAGAAATGGCAGCATCAGGAGAAAAAGGGGAACACAAGACACAATCGGCCAGGGGGGTCTGGGGCCGTCGCCCCTCTTCTTCCCCACCCCGGCCGCCCCTCCCCGAAGCACACCCCCCCCCATCCCCCCCGCCCCACCACCCCGGGGTGTACGCCCCACACGCCGCGTCGTCGGTTGCCCGTGAGCCTACCAATGATGTTGGGCACGTAGAGGTACACGCTACCGCGGCGGGCCATGACGACTCCCGCCGCGCGGGGGAGGGAGAGACGACGCCCGCCCGCCGAGGGGGCGGGCGTGCCCACGGACGGGGGGAGGAGCGGCGGGAGAGAGCGGCCCCGGGGCGGGGCGGGCAGACGCGGGGGGGGCAGGAGGGTGCCGGCAGGCTCCCGACGTGGCCACGCGTGCCGCCGCCGCCGCCGCCGCCCCCCCGTGCGCGTGCCGCTGCCGTTGCCGCGGGGCGGTGGCGGTGGCGCGGTGCGGGCGGGCCGGCGGTGCGGGTCGGGTCGGCGCGGCGCGGGCCGGCGGTGCGGGCCGGGTCGGCGCGGCGCGGGCCGGCGGCGCCACGTCGGTGGTGCGGCCACGCGACGCGCCGCACACCCGTGTGCGGTCGCGGCGTACCGTCCCATCGTCTGCAACGCTGCATGAATCTTTGACTGGTGAGAATGCCACGTGGGATGTGATGTGGACCCAGATCCGGCTGTTGAGATGCATCCCGAGATGCACTGCAGGGCCCAGGGCTGACGGATGCATGCGCCGTGGCCCTACATCGGATGTCCACAGTACCGGCCGATGAGTGGGTGTCGTGCGCCTCTTGTGGCCGCGCTCCCAGGCGTGGCCGCTTTGCATCCCGCGACAGCCACGACTGGCGCGGGGGGGGGCGAGCCGAGTGCCGCTGCCGTCGCGGTGGCGCGCGGGTCGCGCCGGGAGCTGTGGGACGCAGCGGTGGAGGCACTCCCCCGCCGCCTCCCTGCCCGGAACTGACATTGCCGCTTCCGTCCGCAGTCTCTGGACCGCCCTCTCCCAGAGCCCGGCCCTCTGCGTCAACCGGCCGTGCGGCGACCCCTTCCCCCCTCTTGTGCTGCCGCTAACCAACTCTTCCCGCCTGGTACGCTCGTCGCCGCGGTCACCTTCACCTTCGGCTGCCGTCGCCATGGTCGCCCCCCTTGTTGTCGCGGTTGGCGTGCCGCTTGCGCTGGGATTTGCCGCGTCGACAGTGTCGGCGCCCGGCATCCTGACGTGGTACACCAAACTGCGCAAGCCGTCGTGGACGCCGCCCGCGCCCGCGTTTGGGCCCATCTGGTCCTCCCTGTACGTGGCGATGGGCGTGGCATCCCACCGGGTGTACCGGTCGGTCGGCTTCTCCCGCTCCTCCCCGCTGTGGGTTCTGTATGGCGCGCAGCTGGCGCTCAACGCGGCGTGGAATCCGCTCATGTTTGTGGGCCGCAAGCTCGACGTGGCGCTGGTGGAGGTGATTGCCCTGCTCGGCACCGCTGCCGCGACGGCGGTCCGGTTTGGGGCCATTGACGTCGTTGCCGGTCGCCTGATGGTGCCGTACGTGGGATGGATTGCGTACGCGACGGCGCTCAACGGCGCACTGTGGCGGCTGAACCCACGGGAGCGGCTGATCAAGGGCGCGGCGCCGGGGGGGGCCCCCGCGGGAGCAGAGTGAGAAGCAGCAGGGGCAGGGTTAGTGCCATCGGGTGGTAGACGACATGGATTTGGAAGGGAGGGAGGGAAGCAGCTTGGAATGGACATACGTAACGGAGGGCAATTAGGGAGGCCGTAGGGACCTGCATGTCGCCGCGTCGCCGTCCAAGACCAACGGCAATGGAAAGGCCAGCAGAGGCAGGTTGGCCGCTGGGTATGCCGATGACCAGGAGCTATCCCCCCGACCTCCACCCCTGCTTAACCCCCTGTTGGGTAGGCAAAAATGACTTGCCCCAACCCCGCTCCAACGGTGGCCAGCTGTTCGTAGACCCGCGGCGCGTCCGACACGTACGCGGTTTCGATGCGGAACCCCCCCCAGTCCAGTCGCCCCAGCATCACCCATGCCAGGCCCAGCCGCCGAGCCTTGGACCACCGGCCGCCCAGCGCCGCTGGCAGCGACGACACCTGCGACGCGACGAGCGTCACGTGGCTCCGGTGGAAGCGCCCGCCAAGGCCACGCAACACCAGCGGGGCCGCACCGTACCAGCTGCCAAGCACCACCCGCCCGCCATCGGCCACCACCCCAACCGCCGCGTCGAGCCCCTCCCCGCGGCCCGTCACCTCAATGACCACATCCGCGCGGCGCCCCGCCGCGGCCGCGAGCGCCTCGTCCGCCGACGCCACCGCTCCGGTCGGGCGGACCCAGGCGGCCGACGCCGCCCGCCGGTGCGCGTCGGTCTCAACGGTCAGCAGCGGGCACAGCGGGTAGGCCTGTCTGCAGATGGCGGCGGTGAGGAGGCCGACACTCCCCTGGCCAACGATGGCGACCACATCGCCCAGTAGGGGGGCCCCATCCATCAGCAACGACAGCGCCGTTTCCACAGACGGCAGCAGCGTCGCATGCAGGGGGGACACCCCAGGGGGAAGGACCTGTAGGTCCGTCACGGGAGCCATGTACGTGTACACGTGAGGCTGGAACGAAAAGACCAGGTCCCCGACCGACACGCCCGGCGCCACGGGCGGGGCGACCTCCCCCCCCCCCCCTCGGCCTTGATCGACGTAGCCCCCGCCGATGATATGGCGGACCCCACTTCCTCCACCCGACCAACGTTACAGTAGCCTAGGGTGGCCGGATAGGAAAACGCGGCGGCCGCGTGCGCAAACGTCTCGTCTACGGGGATGTCGGTGGGCATGGCGCCCTTGTATGCTAGCAGCTCGGTGCCAGCCGAGATGGCCGAGTAGAGAGTGCGCACGCGTGCCATGCCAGAGAGAACGGGCGGTGCTGCATCGGAGGGGGGCGTGGTGACCTGTACCGTCCGAGGACCCGTTAAAATGACGCCAGACGGGAGAGACATGATAACGGCACACAGCGTCAAAAAACCAAAGCAGCAAATGGGGAGCAGGCCGGTGAAAGAGACGACAGAAGAGCGGCTGCTAATACTGGCCGTTGGGTGGGATACGGGGTGGAGTCAGCTCCGACAGGATGCTGTGGCTGGGCTGTGCCTCTCCGTGAAGACGATGAGATGGACGCCTGTTGCAGAGCTCGCCAAGATCCCACAACAAGTAGCCCCCTCCGAACTGTGTAGCAGGTCGCCTGCGACGTGTCAGTCACACAGACAAGCGAGCGAGCTTGCCACAGCTGTGTACCTGCAGGACAAGGCTGAAGTGCTGCTCTTTCCAACAGGGCACATCCCAACAGGCGATGAGTGTTCCTTTGTGCTGAGCACTTGGACGGAGGCCAGGAGCTTCTCGTTGGGCGGGGGGCTCACATCCAGCCCAGACAAAGAACGGAGAGGCAGAAGTGGTATCGTGTCACACCAACCCGCACGATAGCCGTCGTGTACTTGTTCAGCACAGCACACAAGGAAGCAGCAACGAGGCACCCACCCCCCCAACCCCAACTCTGTGGTGGCCCCTTCTTCAAGCGCCCCACAGAATACAATTGTAGCCTCGAGCCACCGTGGCCCACCACCTCCGTGCATCGGGCTTCCCCTTCCTTGCGTGCCCCGTCCACAGCTGCCTTTCCATTGAAGTGGTAGAGGTGAGCGGGCACGCACACACCTTGGATGAGGCCCACGCATCAGCCTTCATCCTCGTACTCCCCGTTCTCATCCGCCCCCTCTCCTTCATAGCCCTCGTTGTCATAGCTGTCAGCCTGAACCGCGTGCTGCTCGACAGGGGCGTAGCCGTCTCCTCCCACGGCCACCACGCCGCCGCCATGGCCCGCACTGTACCTGCCGGGGTTGGCGGGTGCCACCTCCACCGCCTGCCGTTGTTCCACTTCAGCAATCTCCTGAGGCGTCGGCACGCTAAGGTGCGCGCTCAGGTACTTGTTCAGGCTCGAGATGGTCACCACCTCCTCGTTGGCAAACACCCGCTTCAGCGCGTCGTCGCAAATAATACGCCGCCCGTCCTGCGGGTCTTGCAACCGCTTCGCGTGAATGTACACCCACAGGGCGCGCACCACTTGGGCCCTAGACAGCACCGTCTGGCCGCCACAGACGGCGCTCAGATGCTCGTCCAATCGCTTCGGCGCCGCTAGGCCCGTCGCGGGCTTCGGTCCCGCGCTGGGCGCGGCGGCAGCCGCGGGCGCCTTGCGCTTCCGCTTCGGCTTCTTCTCCACCGGTGCCGGCTCCGCCTCGCTCTCCGACCCCGACCCCGCTGCGGCCAACGCGGTCGCCGCCGCCGCGTCCTTCTCCTCTTGCTCCGCCAGGGTGCGTACGTCGCATTGCTCCGCGAGCGCCTGCAGTTCTGGCGAACACTCATCGGGGCGGTACACCAGGTTGGAGATGAGCTTGTTGACCGAAAAAAAGCTGAACCGGTCAACCTCGAATACCGCACGCAGCGCTTCGTCCGCCAGAATGTGCCGCTTGTCCGCCTCATCCTGCAAGTTGTGCTCCTTCACGTACGAGGTCACGCGCTTGGCAATTTGGCTACGAGGCAGCACCACTTCACCTAAGAAGTGAGCAAGCGGCTCGGCCAGCACGACCGCCTTCTTCAGACCCGACAGCTTGCGCGGCTTGGCAGAAGCACCTGCTGACCTGCTGCCACTGGCGCTACCGTTGGCCTTGGCCGCCGGACGCGCACGCTTGGCACGCTTCTTCTCCTCAACGACAGGGGCAGCACCTGACTCGTCTGTGGTGCGCGATGCAACCCCAGGGGCCCATGGGTCATCAGACGACAGAGTAAAGTACGAACAGCAGGAAGGAAAAACGAAACCTCGATACCAACAAAAATAAACCGCCGACTGTCAGTACAGCTTCCGGATGGATCAGCGGCAGTGCCGTTCCATGTGCGGAACTGGCTGCCCTGACGCCGCTCTGCCCACCAGAGGAAGCGGATGGCATGACCGCAACAACCACAGCAACTCAAGCGGCGCACACGTGCACTACCGCGGCACCGCCAGACCCAGGGGCAGACCAGCCGCCCGGTTCACAAGCCCACTCAGCAGCGACCGACACAAGCGCTGTAGCACGCAAATCCAGACCGCCGCCGCATGCCGTCTGCACGTACAGCCGTAACGCCACAGCAGCCAAGCTCCCACGCGATTGCCGCGCTGGTGATACCCCGCGCCTCGCTCCCACCAGGCCACCCCCACTTCGCCAACACCCCCCAAACGCCAAACGGTCCCCGCATCAGCCAACCAAGAATCAAAACGTACATGTGGCAGGTACTTCCGCCGGTGGGTACGCAGGCTCCAGGTGTTGCTGGTGCTGCTGGTCGTACCCACCCCCCCCCTCGGCGTGCGCCACGTCGTCGGGCTGCACGGGCGTGTGCATATGCATCAGGCGGTCCACCTCATCTTTGATGAACCGTTTGCGGGGCGTCAGGTCGACACCGTGGAAGCGGCCAGCCAGGATGCCCATCATGGTCCGCACGGTCAGCGACTCAAGGTTCTCCACGGCGAGGATGTCTCCCACCGCTGCTGATAGCTCCGCATCCGACGGAACCGCCGCCATGGGGGGCGGCCACCCCTCCACGGCCGTGTCACCCAGCGTGCCGGCTGCGACCACACACTCCAGCTGGAAGTCCGAGTCGGGAGGAGTGGCTGCCGCCACCTAGCAGCAGTCGCTGCGCCCGATTGATTGCCTGCGTCCCCTCCCCCAACCCCCGCCCCCACGCCGACCTCAACCAGGCGCCCGACCTGACGCGTGCACGCGGCGCACCGACAGTGGCAAGTAGCCGGCCGACGACACACACCCAAGCCGGGAAGCGCGTGCGTCGACAGCACAGCGGCACCCGGATGGCGGCGGTAGCGGTCGTGGGTCCGTCGCCACGCACTCCCCCCGACCGTCTCGGCCTCCCCCTCCCCCCTCCTCCCCCCCCTAGAGTATTCGCGCACGACGCGTCCCGGGGCTGCACACGGGCAGGCAGCCGCGCTCCGCGCACCGTGGAACGGCGGCCGCAGCGGCCGCGTGGCGGGCCGGTCGCAGCTGGCAGCGCGGGTCCGCCGCGGCCGCAACGGCCGCAACAGCGCGGGTGGCAACGACGGTGGCGGCGGCGGAGGCGGAGGCGGCGGTGGTGGCGGCGGCGGCGGCGGCGGCGGCGGGCGTGGGCGTTGGCGTCGGCCGCAGCGCGACCCGAACCGCGCGCGCTCGTGTGTCCCCGCCCCCCCCCCCCCCCCCCCCGCCCGCCCCTCGCCGATGGGCCGCCGTGCACCCGCCGTCAGACCCGCGCCGCAGCCTACCGGCGAGCGCCCCCCTCTGCGGCGCCCGCGTGCCGACGGACGGCCGGCGGCAGCGTGGCCCAGACCCCGCCGGCGGCGGCGGCGGTGGCCCACGTGCGCCGGCCGCCCACCCACCCACCCCTCACCCACCCGGCGGCGGCGGCGGGCGGCCAAGGCAGCAACCCAGCCCCTCTCCACACCTGCACCCGCCAGCCCCCCCTGCGGCACGCACGCGGCGGCGGGGGCGGCAAAACCCCGCCAGCGCGGGATCGGCGGCCGCCGGACGGCCGGCCGGCCGGCGCCGAGCGCGGCGCGCAACCCCCAGCCGCCCCCAGGGGGTGCCTGGGACACGCACACGGAGGGGGGGGGCACGAAGTGGAGGAGAGGTGGAGCAGGGGGGGTGGGGGGGGGGGGGGGGGGGGGGGGGGGGGGGCCGTGGGCGTGCGCCCCCCCCCCGTGCTGGCGTGCGGCGGACGAGGCCCCACCCGGCGTGTCGCGGCCGCCGGCGGAGGCTGGCGCCCCCCCCGCGGGCCCCCCACTCTGCGTGCAGCCGCCAGCCGCGGCGGCGGCAGCGGCGACGCTCTCTCCCCGCTGCGCAGCGTGCCGGCCCGCCGGCGGCTGGTCCGCGCGCGCGCGGCCGTGTGCCCGCCCGCCACACATCCGGTTTGGGCGAGCGCCTCGGTGGCCGCCTCGTGGGCGGGGGTTTGGAGGTGGCGGGGGTGGGGGGGGCGGGTCGGTGGGTGGCTGGGTGCGGGGACGTTGCAGAGAAAGGTGCGGTGTAGAGGGGAGCGAGGTGGGGTGGCGAGGGGGGGGGGGGGTTGGCACGGCGGCCAGAGCGTCAGCGCCCAACGCCGCGGCCGCCACCTCCCCCCCCGAAGGGACCCCCCGCTGTGGGTGCAAAGGCGTGCCTGCCGGGCGGGCTGCCCGTCGCTCGCCGCCCCCGCACCCGTCGGCGAGCGCACGCGGCGCCCACACGCCGCGGCGGCCGTGTCGCGGCCCGCGGTTCCACCGCGGCTGCCCCGCCAATCGGATTGGGCAAGGCCGCGCGCGGCCGGCGGCGGGCAGCGGGGAGAGTTTGGATGGGCACGGCCGGCGGCGGCGCGGGCAGACGCTGCCCAAATCCAAGTCGACCCCCCCCACCAGGGCGGCGTGGGATTGAGGCGAACTGGCGCGCCGGTGGGAGTGGTGGCGGGGGTGCCCCGCAAACTGTCCACCCTTCAATCCACAACAGGGGCAGCGAGGGCAGGGGGTTGGGCGCCGCCGCCGACCGCCGCCGCCCGTTCTTCCGCCCTGCAGGCGTAGTGCCCCCCACCCCCCTGCCCGTGCTCAGTGCCCCCCCTGCAGACACCGCCGCGGCGGTCGCAACCCACGCTCCCTCTGGGGAGACGCCTCTCCCACCACCCCCCCTCCGCCACCCACAAGGCACGCTTGAGGCCTGCGACGCCTTGCCGTCCGACCCGCCCCGCAGGCTGGTTGGCCTCTGTCGCGCTCACGCCCGTCGGCGGAGGCCGTGGCGGCCGCCATCCACGCCGCCACGGGCCCCGCCCGGCGCCCCGGGCCGACGGCACGAGGCGTGACCCGCCGCCCGGCGACGAGACCGCCGCCGCCACTCCGCACCCTCCCCCCACTCCGGCTGCACCCCCCCGCACGGGACCTCCCACCGCGAGCCGCCGCCCGCGGCCAATCCAACGCCGGACGCGGGGTCTCGACCCGACGGCGGAGGGCCCCAGCGCGGCGGCCGAGGGCAGGGCTGAAAAAAACGGGATCCGTGCCCTCCCGCCAGCCGCGGGCAGAAGGCCCCCTCCCCTCACAACCTCCACCCCACTCTCCCCCTCTCGAGACTCGGCCAGCGGCGGCGCGTGGCGCAGGCGTGCGTGCACTGCCGGCGCGGGCAGGCGGTCATCGGGCGTCGGCGCTACTTCGGCGCGCACCCTTTCCATATCATGGGAAATAGCCCCCCCTCTGGGCGGGCCCCGTCGCGCCTCGCTCCGTCACGGCGCCCCAGAGAGGCCCGGGCGGGACGCGAATCTGCCCAAACCTCCCCCCCCTCGTCCCCACCCCGCAGGGGGACCCCCGTACGCCTACGGCTGGTCTGCGCCCGCCGCGCAGCGACTGGCGTGCGAAATTGGAGGAGCAAGGGCGGCGCCGGGCCCGGCGTGCGGCCGCCAGCGGCGCGCGCCACCCACCGCCAAGCCGCGGCCCAGAGAGGGGGTGGCGGCGCCGACGAGATGGCGTGGCAAGGCCGCTGGCCAACGTCGCGGGCGGAAAAAGAGCCGGCACGAGCACGCGCCCCGGAAGGAGCGCCGCGCCCCGTCCCGCCGCCGTCGCCAGCCACAGCCGAGTGGCAGGGGACGGCGGCCAGCCCGCCGTGGGGCACGCCGCGCCCCTGGAGGAAGGGGTGGCGGGTCGGTCTGGCGGGCCACACGTCATCAGGCAGCCGTTCACAGGCATGTCTGCTTGACAGCCGGATGGGTGTAGTAAGGTCGATCCATCCAAGCGAGTCATGGATGGCAATTAGGCCCCAGAGCGAGTGGTTGTGCCGCGGGTAATTTTTTGTAATTATCAGCATGGCCCCCAGACGGGCTCGAATGGAGTTTGAAATGCGCCGAGCTGCACGATGCCTCAAGCAACACGGGCCAAGATCTTTGGAGCGGCTTGGTCGTCATGGAACACGCGGGAATGTGTTTGTCGTGATTGCGCGTCGGAAGGGGTCTGTGCTGCTTGTGGAGCCTGCGAGATCTTGTGCTGCTGACGCCGCCAGAGGAGGCTACGGCTGCCGACGCGCCTGCTGCGCCATTGAGTGCTGGTGGAGCGTCAAAAGGCCTCGGATGCGGTCGTTCCCTTGGCCCCGACGGCACAACCACGTGAGGTGATCAATCCCATCAGGAAATGGCCAGAGCAGGCTGTATTGATTGGGCAAGACTTCGGAGGCCTCCTGGATGCTGCCGATTGTTGGTTTAAGGCCTCTCCCTTCTTTGTCCTATCCCTTTTTGGCGCCAGCCGTGCCAAGCAAAGCAGGGCTGCAAAGAAGTGCACGTCGAAGAGATGATGATGTGTCGTCTAGGCCTACCACAGGCGACGAGATGGTCGGGGGGGGGAGGGGGGAATGGGGAGGCGTCATCCGATGTGGCGCTCGTGTTGGGCGCCGCGCCCGCTGCCGCCTGCGCCCAGGACAAGCGGCTGCGCGGAACGGTCGGCGGCCAAAGCAGCGGCCGCCGCCAGGCAGTAGCTGCTGCTGTGATGGCCGCAGGGGGGCGCTGCCGCCCCCCGCCGCCCGCACCCCTCCCCTGCTACCGGGCGGTGGCGCGCCGCCCTTGCCGCGTTGGCTGCGGCCTGGCCTCCGCCTTTGACGGTTCCCCGCCGACGCCCGACTGCCCTCCCCCCGACGCACTGGCCGCCGCGGCCACCGTGTCGCTGGTGGCCATCGTACGCCGCGCCCCTTTCCCGCACGGCGCCTGCCTTGGCCGCCACTCCATTGGCAGAGGGCGCCGCGATAGCCACGGCGACGGTGGCGGCTGCCGTGGGGACCACGGAGCGGGCGGTAGCAATGGTGGCCACGGCGGTAGGGGCGGCCACCACAGCGACGCCAGCGCGGCGGCGGCGGTGGAGGCTGCGGCGGCGGCGGCGGCGGCGGCGGCGGCGGTGGCGGCGGTGGTGGCGGCGCAGGACCGTGGCGCTGCCGGTGGCCGGCGCGGGCGCGAGGTGCGGCGCGGCGGGGCGGTGCCACGGGAGCCGCCGCCGCTGCTGGCGACTCGCTCTACAGCCGCCTCGCCGGGTTGGCCGACCAGAGGCACGGTGCCACCGCGCCGTCTAGAGGGAGGGGGGGGTGCCGCCGGTGGTCCCCGCCGCCGTGGGGGCGCCGCGCACGGTGCGCACGGTATTGCCACCGACGCGTCCCGCGGCTGCTGCCATTGACGTGCGTCGGTCGCGGCGGCGTCTGCGTTGGGACGGACCCTCCCCATGCCGGACCATGCCGCGGCTTGGACGGGGGGAAGCGGCGGGCGCCCATCCCCCCGACCGTCGATTTCTTTCCGCGTCGCGCTCTCCCACCCCCCCCCCCCTTTTCTCCCTCAAATCCCCCTCCTCCCCCCCTCACCCTCGGGTGCTGATGATGGCTTGACCCGCCGCTGCGACTGGACCGCCGCCGCCCGCGTTGGGCGGTGCCTCTCGGCGGCGGCGGCGCGCTCCTCGCCGCCGCCGTCGCGGTGTCGGCCGTCGTCTGCTCCACTGCAACCTGCCGCCCTCTTCCGGCGCGGCGGCCCGTCCAGTCCCTCTCATCCCCGATCCGACGCGCGGAGGCGTGGCCCGGCCGCTGGCGCGCCGGTCGGCCGTCTGGTTTTATTTTTTTTTTGTTTTTGTTTTTGTTTTTTTTTGTTTTTTCCTTGCGGGCGGCCATGGCGCGGCGCAACGGAGGAGACGTTGGCGGGGTTGTGTGCGCGGCGATGGCCGCGTCGCACGCCGCGGCGGCTGTCGCGACGGCGGCACGTTGAAACAGCTACCACCTTGGCGTCGCGGGCGGTGGATGGAGCGGCGGCGGCGGCGGCGGCCGCGGCTGCGGCGGCCGCGGCGGCACCGTCTGGAGTGGTGGCGGCGGGTGGCGGGAGGGGGGGGGGCGGTGAGGGTGGTGGTCGCGGTAGCCTCCAGGGGACGTCTCCAGGGGACGGTTGGTTTTGTCGGCCGTGGCGCGTCGCCGCGTGGCCGCGTCGGCGGTGCCGGTGGCGACAGCGGCGAGGGGGGGGGGGGGGGTGGGGGGGGGGTGCCACAGGGGTGGCACCGGGGGTGGCGCTGGTGCCACGGGCGGTTCCGGCGGTGGGGGTGGCGGCGGCCGCGGCGGTGGTTCTTGGGGGGAGGGGGGGGGGGGTGCCGCTGGTGGGGGCGGTGGTCGTCGTGGTAGCGGTGGCAGTGGCGGTGGTAGTGGTCGGAGCGGGGGCACGGGGGGGGGCGGGGGGGGGGGCACGCCCCCACCGGGGGTGCGGCCGCGTACGCCGACGCGCTGGCGGCGTTTGGCGCGTATGCCAAGGCGGCGTTGGGGGTTGCCGACGCGGCCGGCGCGGCCGTCTTTGGGCGCCTCGTCGTGGCGGTCGACGCGGGCGGCGGCGGGGCGGGGTACTCCAGGCGGCCGGGGGTATGGTGGGGGGCAAACCACGGCTGAGGCGGCGGCGGCAGCGGCGGTGGCGGCGGTGGTGGCGGAGCGTCGCCTACGGCGACGCCGACGGCGGCGGCGACGGCGGCGGCGGCGGCGGCGGCGGCGGCGGCGGTGGCGGCGGCGGCGGCGGCGGGCCCGCCGCGCGCGCGCGTCGGCCGCGCGCGGCGGGCGCGGCGCGCGCGTGCACGCCGCGACGGTGGTGGCGGCGGCGGCAACGCGCGAGCCCGACACGCCGGCGCCGCCGCTACCGCCGACGGTGGTGCTCGCACCGGGGGTGTGGCCGTACCGGGGGGGGGTGGCGTGTGGGTGGCGATGGCGGCGGCCTGGGTGGTGCCGCTGCCGGTGGGGGGGAGGTTTGGGGGGGGGGTGGGGGGGGGGGGAGGGGGGGGAGGGGGGGGGTTGCGTCGCCCCGCCGCGCGTCGCGGGTCGCCGCGCGGCGGCTCGCGGCGGCGGTGTCCCGCCCGCTGGTGGGGGCGCCTGCCGCCGCGGTGCCGCTCGGCCGCCGCCACGCGCGCCGCGCGGCGCGCCGCGGTCGCCCCGATCGCCGGGCGGGTCGGCGCGGCGCGCGCCGCCGCCGCCGCCACCACCGCCGCCACCACCGCCGCCACCACCACCGTCACCGCCGCCGCTGCCGCCGCCGCCACCGCCACCGTCGCGGCTGCCGCCGCCACTGCCGGCCACGCCGGTGGCGCCGCGTCGACCGCCGCAGCGGCGGCCGCCGCGGCCGACACGCCGCCGCGGCACCCGGTGGTGGCGGTCGCGGCGGTGGCGGCGGCGGCGGCGTGGCCGGCGTGGGCGGGACGGGCCCTCCCGTTTGCCGTGTGGCGACCGGCCGCCGCCCAGCGGCGGCGGCGGCGGCGGCAGCGGCGGCGGCGGCGGTGGCGGTGGCGGCGGCGGCGGCGGCGGCGGCGGCGGCCATGCTGCGGCCGCCGCGGCAGCGGCGGCCGTGGCAGCCGCCGCCGCCGCCGCCGCCACCCCCCGCCACGCCCGGCCCGCCGTGGGCGGCGCCCGCGTCGCGGCACGCCGCCGCCGCCGCCGCCGCGGCGGTCACCCCGCCGAGCCGCCGCGCCGCGCCCGGTGGCCGAGGCGGTGCCCGCCCCCCGCCCCAACCCGGGGGGGGGGGGGGGGGGAGGGACGCGCGGGGGGGGGGCGTCCGACCGCCGCCGCCGGCACCACCACCACCGCCGCCGCTGCTGACCCGGCGTCGGTGCCGCCGGGCGGGCTTCCCCCCCAACGGCGGCGGCGGCGGCGGCGGTGGCGGCGCCCCCCCCCCCCGCCCGCCCCCCCCCCCGGGCGCGCTGGCTTCGTTTGTAGAGCTGCTCGTGACGGCCGCGGCCGAGGCGGCCACCCCCGCCCGCCTCTCGCTGCACCCACAGCTCTGCTGGGCGGGCGGTGTGCTGCGGGGGCCGGCCGGTGACCTCGCTGCCGCACCACCATGGGCGGCGGCTGCTGCTCGCCGTTGCGGCGGCCGCCACGACCGACCCGCCGTCACCGTCGCTGGACCGTTGGCGGGGGGGGGGGGGTGTGTGTGCCGCCGCCGCCGCCGCCGCCGCCGCCGCCGCCGCCGCGATCGCCGCGGCGGCCGCCGCGGCGGCCGCCGCAACCGCCAACCGCGAACGCGCGGGTGGCGGCGGTCGGCGCGTGCCGCCGGCGGCGGCGGCCGCTGCCGACCCCGCCCGGCGGCGGCGGCGGCGGCCTCGCCCGCGGCTGGCCGCCGCGTCGGCCGCCGCCGCCGCCGCGGCGGCCGCCGTCGGCCGCCGCGGTGCCGCCGCGGCGGCCGCGGCGGCCGCCCGCCGCGACACCTTGGTGGCCGCCCGCCAGACGGTGGCCGGCGAGCCACGGCCGCCGCTCCTCGCGACCGCCGCGGTGCCGCCGTGCGTCGTTGCGCTCCTGACGGCGGCCGATGGGGGCGGGGGGGGGGAAGGCGGGGGGGGGGGGAGGCGCTCGGCCAACGTGTCATCGCGTTCCGCTCCTTGACGCGGGGGTGGGGGGGGGGGGGGGGTGGGGGGGGCGTGCACATCCCCGCCGCCGCCGCCGCGCCGCCAATGGTAGTGGCGGCGGCGGCGCCACGCTGCTGCCGGCGGCGCACGCCGCACCGGCCGCCGCCGCGGCCACCTCCAATGGTCGGCCGCCCGCGGCGGCGGCCACCCGCCGACGGTGGTGGCGTGGCCAGTGGTGGCGGCGGCGGCGGCGGCGGCGGCGGCGGCGGGGTATAGCCGCGGCGGGCTGCCGGCGCGGCGGCCGCGTCGGCCGCGGCGGCCCGCTGC
Source organism: Pyropia haitanensis (assembly GCA_008729055.1). Classification (NCBI taxonomy): domain Eukaryota; phylum Rhodophyta; class Bangiophyceae; order Bangiales; family Bangiaceae; genus Pyropia; species Pyropia haitanensis. The sequence goes on from SDUX01000010.1 coordinate 869,229, forward strand.
GGGTGTGCGTCGCGGCCGCGTGGGTGGCGGCGACCGACGGGCGGCTCGCGGCGGCGTTGTTGGGCGGCGGAGCGGGCGGCGGTGGCGGCCGCCGCGTGCGGGGGTACGGGGAGGCACACCCAGTTAAGGGTGGTCGCTGGGATCTGAAAAAGAACGAGTTATAGCAAATACATCCACATTTCAAGAGGCACTTTCACGCAGTTCACGCGGTGGGTGGGCCAGCAACGCCGTGGAACGCACCATCTCTCGTCCACCCCGCTATCGACCGCATCGCTCTGTGACCCCCCCAGCCTTCCCAGCCACCGTCGGCGTCTTACCGACGGGGCGCTCGGATCGGACTTTCCCTCCTTTGAGTTTCTGTGCTGTCTCCTCGGTCGGCTACACCTGGGTAACTCACGCTATGAGCGCTCCAGCAATGGACCACATCCCAAGGTATGTTTCGACGTGTGGCCGTGAAGCGGAGTGAAGCGCTTATGTACCGCTGGGGGTTATGGTGCAATCAATCGGGGCAGATCTTTCTGGTTGTGCCCATACAAGGTAACCATGCGAGTCTGCATCGCTTCCTATTTTCTGTATTTTTTTTCTCGGCGCTGACCGTGTTCTTCTCTTTTTTTTTCCTGGCGCAGTGGTGTACATGAGGCCGCCTGTCTGGTAAAGGATTTTGTTGATTGTACCTCTGGACGGCACCTGGCTTTTGTCTGCACCTCGTGTGTCACTCCTTTCCTCCACTCCACCCTCGCTACGGACGAGTGGCTCGCCGGTGGCAGAAACGGGCCCATCGCGTGGGGGGGATGGGGGCACAGGCGGCAGCGGGATGCTCGGTCCACGTAGGGTGCACATGGGCGCTAGTGGCCGTACAGCTCCACCGGGCGGGGGTGGGGGAGGGGGCACGCCGGGAGGGACAGGGGGGGGCGCCGGGCGGGAGGGACTCGGGCAACACTCGGGTCGGCGGACAGACCAGTCCAGGCAGGGGGACCACGGTCAGCCTATGCAGAGGTGCCCAGCGTCTGAGACGAAAGGGGGCGACGCGCGAGAACAGCAGCGGCAGGTACGGCAGGGGGTGGCATCGGCAGACGTCGTCCCGTGGGAGAGGCGGCGACGTATAGCATGGAAGACGGCCGGCAGGAGGGGGATGGAGGTGGGGACAGCAAGGGAGGGAGAGCGCTCTCAAGGAGGATGCGACGCTCGATTTTTCACACTCGCCCGTTCAAACAGCTTGCGCGCGGCCAAATGTTTGCTTGCGTCGCAGTCCCCACCAGCTCTCACACGAGCTCTGGGGCTGTTCAGTACATGCTTTTTCACCACCTTCATAACTCCATTGGGCAGGAGAGCTTCAAAGAGAAAAACACTGTCCTAAATGTGACGTGTACCAACCAGAGAGCAGGAGCAGTAGATGAAACATGAGGGCAGCCAACGAGAGGGCAGAACGGCATTCGAAAAGCCGCATGTCCCAGATAGACCGGTCTTAACTGGGTGTGGAGGGGGGGCGGGGGGGGGGCAAGGCCGTCATTGGTATTGCCGTGGGTGGTGGCGGGGGGGGGGTGGCCGGCTTGGTGCGTCTGGGGTCGTTCACACGAAGCGGGCCGGTTGGGGGACCCGCATCGAGGGGGGGGGGGGGGGGTGGCCTCCGTCGGTTGGCACACGTGACCCCCCACCGCACACCCACTCATTATATGTATTCGAGAACCGGTGGCCAAAGTATTGTCCATCGAATTCGGATGATTGACATACACCAGCGCCCCACGTCGCCTTCTTGACTATTCGGCATCCTTGTACGAGGGAGCGCCGCGACGTTTGCAGGGCGGCTTGCCCGGGACGGCCTCTACGCCCGGCCCCCGCGTGGCGACCAACGATAGGGACGGGCACTGCCACGGGGAGGATCTCCTTGCCTCGGCCACAGTGGGGAGAAGCGAGGGGGGTGGGACAACCGCCGCGGCCATGGCCAACAGACCCATCCAGGGGCTGCGGAAGCCGCGTCCACAAGGCACGGGCGGCGCGGCCGTGCATCTCGGAACGCCTCCTCCCGTGTGTGTGCTACGCTCACCACCTCGCCGCCATCGCACAGCCAGGGGCCAAGGCTCGCGCTATGTGGCTTCTTGAGCCGGGAGAGCGACAGTGGCTTCTCCGGTTCCGCGAGAGTCGTGCAACCGCGGGCTGACCAGCTTCCGTTGCGTGCTGGCTTCTCCCCCTTGCAAACCTGCGGAGAACAGCGCCCAAGCGCGTGGACGACGGTACACCTGTTGGCAGCAGGACCCCCTTGCCGAGCCAGCTTATCCCATTTCTTCCTCTCCTCAGGCCCCAGCGGCCGCGACGATGGGGCAGCCCGGCGAGCAACGGCTGTGCTACCGCTGCGGCTGCCGCCGTGCGCGTGCCGACTACCGCGCCGAGCAGTGGTCCGGGCAGCGCTCGCGCGGGCGCTACTGTGCGGGCTGCGAGGCCAACCGGGAGAGCGCGGCGGACGCGGCGCGCCTCGCGGCGGGCCTCGACAGTGGCCACGCGCACGGGTGCATCCTCGACGACGGCCAGCTGGACCACCCGTTTGCCGGTGGCCGCTGCCGCTGGGTCGCGTCGTCCACGTACCGGGACGGCCACCAGCTCGCGGGCAACCGGGCGGTGGCCAAGTGGTTCAAGGCGGGCGCCGCGTTTGACAGTACCTCTTTTTGTCAAGGACCTCCGGGCGGTGGCCAAGGCGGTCGAGCTGGTCGAGGCGTTCAATGGGGAGCAAGTCGCGAACGGCCTCATCCAGGTCAACACGCCAGAGGTGTGGGAGTTTAGCCGCAACTGCGGGCGGGGCTACGCGGGCAAGAAGCACCTCGTCGAACGCTACACCCACAACTACCTGCGGTTCAACTCCAACTCGGGGTGGACCAACACCGCCGTCCGCTGGGGGGACATCATGCACGCGCTGAGCCACTACACGTACCACGCCAGCGACAAGCAGCTGGTGCTGGTGGACCTGCAGGGCGGCGTCTTTCCCGGCGGCGCCATCCTCACCGACCCGGTCATCCTGAGCGAGGGGCGCTCGTACGGGGTGACGGAACTGGGCGCGGCGGGCATCTCCACCTGGTTTGCCACGCACGAGTGCACCGACTTTTGCCGCCGCTCGTGGCTGACGCCGGCCAACCCCACCCGGCACTACCCGGTGGGGCGGGAGACGACCATGGAGGAGCCGCCGCAGACGGGCAGTCGTGCTGGCGGGCCGCCACCGTGGGGGCGGCCCGTCAAGCAGGAGTCAGACGCTGACGGGAGAGCCCGCCCCGCCACGCGCCGCCGGGGCGCTCGTCAGGGCGGCGGCACGAGGCGGGGTTGACGGCGCGGGCGCCGCGGCGCCGAGCCGCCGTCGCGGGCGGCGGCTCCACGCACGGCGCCGCCAATGGCCACGTACCGCTGTGCTGCCGCGCGGAGGCCGGGGGTGTTTTGGCGGGAATTCTGTCCGCTGCTTTGCTCGCCTCGACCGGCTGCCGTGCCCGCTCGCCGCGAGCCGCTCGTGCGGCAGCGCGCCGGCGCGACCACCCCCCCCGACGGCCACCCCCCCAGGCCCCCCATCCTCGTGGCACGCGCGCGAGCCGCCTCCCCGAGACCGCCCTCCCTCCTCAGTACGCGCCGTTGGGGCGGTCTGGCCGTGCCGCCGCCGCCGCCGCCCACGGCCGACGCCCGCCGCCGCAGCCACAACGACTGCCGCACCGGCCAGCGCTCGCACGCGGGCGCGCTGCCGCCGCAGTGGCGCCCGCACGGCAACGGCTGCGCGGCGCCGCCAGTGGCCAGCCGCCATGCCGCAGCGGGAGCCGTCGGTGGCGCAAAGCGCTCCCCTCCCGCCGGGCCCGCGCTACCGCCCGCCCCCCCGTCACCTCCTGCCCCACCCCAGCGCGGCGCCCGCGGTCGCCAGCGATCTGGTCGGCAACAGCAGTGCTGCTGGTCGTGGTCATGGCCGCGACATTATCGCCACCGCAACGGCCGTCGCGTTCAATGGCAACAGGGGGCCGGGCGGGCGGGGGAGGGGAGCGGCGACGTTTTCCACCGAAGCGTGCCCCCTCGCAAGAGGTGATGCGGACAACTACCTGACCCACCTCCCCCCCTGCGCGCCCGGCGGGACGGCGCGCTCACCCCCCCCACCCGGATGGGGAGCCGTGTCGCGGCGAGCGGCCGCCACGGGGTAGCCCGGAAGCAGGATGGGCGCGGAGGAAAGAGAGGGGGAAGCAGAGGAGGGCGACGACGTGGCCGCGCCGGCCGGTGCGGGCCTCTCCCTCACGCGTGGGGGTCGCCCCCGCCGCGGCGGCCGCGTGGACAGCGCACGCAGCGGCAGCGGCAGCGGAATGGGCGGCGGCGGCGGTAGCCGAGGCGGCGGCTAGGACGGCCGCAAAGACGGCGACGGCGGCCAGCAGACGGACTACCCCCTCCCCGAGCGGCACGCTCCCTCTTCGGCCGGCGGGGTGAGCACGGCTGGCGGCAGCGCCCGCGGCAGCGGTGACGGTGCGGGCGGTCGCGGCTGGGACAGCCCCTCCGTCGTGGCGCATCCGAGCGGTCCGTCGTCCGCCCCTCCTGCCATCCCCCCTGGCCGCTGGGCACGTGGACAGCGGCCCGCACCGGGCGTGCGAGCACCATCACGGGAGAGGGCGACGCCGGCAGAGGGTACACCGCGCCTGCGCCCACCACCACCACCGCCACCATCGCCTTCCGACGCCGCCGCTGCTCCGCCCACCGCCGCTGTCACCGCCGCGCCACCCCCCCCCGACCGAGCCTTCCCGACCCGCCATTGACGCCAGCACCTCCCTCGTCGACGGCGGTCGAGTCCATCACGGCCTTGATGGCGACGGCACCACACCTGCAGACAGCAAGGGAAGCGCATCGGGGGTAACCGCCGCGGGCGGCCGCCACCCCCGTCCCCCACCGTCGGCGCGGGACCCCAGAACAGCGTCACCGCGCCCTACACACCCTCAGTGGATAAGGTAGAGAGCCGGCGCGGCGGCTAGCCGGCGCGTGCACGCGGCGTAGCCGGCGTGCGGCCCCGCCGCCCGCGCCCGCGTCGGCGCAGCCGCCCCACGCGCGCCGCACATGCGCGGCGCTGGCGCAGCGACGCTGCCGCCGCGGCGCCCCCCCCCCCCCACCATGACCCGTGGGGCGCGCTCTCCCCCCCCCCGCCCACGCCGCCCGCGGCGCCCGCGGCGGCGCCCCGTCAATGGCGGCCGCGTCGGCCGCGGCCGGACCCCGCCGTGACTGCGCGGCGGCTCGCGCCACCGGCGCCACGCACCGCCCGTGGCGGCCGCCAACGTGGCACGGGCGGCGGCGGCGGCGGCGGCGGCGACGGCACGACGGCGGAGGTGGCGGCAGGGGCGGGTGCGGCGGCCGCGGCGGCGGGAGGGTACCAGCGGGGGGGGGCGGCCTCGGCACGAGGGCGGCGGGGGTGGTCGGCCGCGCGGTGGCGGCGGCGGCGGCGGCGGCGGCGTCGGCGGCGACGCCGACGCGGCCACGCCGACGCCAGCGGCACGACCAGCAGCGCGCCGGCACCGCCGTCGCCGCCGGCGGGCGCGTCGCCGCGGCGGCCGCACGGGCGGGGCGGATCCGCCAGCGTCGGGGGCGTGTCCCGTCGAGGTGGGCGGCCCCCCCCCCCCCCCCCCCCACCCACCACCCGCGCCCCGCGGCGGCGCGCGCGCCAGGGGGTTCTCGGCGTCACGCCGCCGCGGCGGCCGCGCGCCGGCGCGCACGGCCGCGGCAGGCCGCGACGGCCGCGCCGCCACCGCGGCCGCGTCGTGGCGCGACGCCACCGCCGCGTCGCCGACTGCAGTGACACCCTCGAGGCGTGGTTCGTGGCTGACAACTACCCTGCTCTAGCTAGTAGCCGCAGCAACGGTCAAGGTGTCAGTGCGAGGGACGGTGCGCCGCTTCCAGACGCGCAACGCACTCTTCCGATTGGCCAGCGACCGTCAACTGCCATGACACACGCCCGCGGCGGGGGGGGGCGGAGCCCACCCGCGGGCGCGCCTGACACCCCAGCAGACGACACGGGACGCGGAGGACTTTGTTGTCCTCGCACCGACGCATGGAATGGGATCACCCCGAGATCGAAATCCCCTCTCCCTAATTGCGCACGGGGGGCCCTCGTGCCACGTGCGGCGCGATCCACGACGACGAGGAGAGCCCGTTTCCGCCCCCGCGCGGGGGGGCGGCGCCCGCGCGGTCGCTGCGTGCGGGGGGGGGGGGGGGGGGACCCCAGCTTACAAATGCGGCACTGTCGCCGCCGCGGGCAACGCCTCTCTCGTCCTGCGCGCGGCGCCTGCGGGGAACGCGAAAGTGCTCTCGTGACCCTTTTTTTGTTGTCATGCGGCGATTGCGCGCGCGAAGCAGCCTCTGCCAGGAGGAACCGCAGCGAGGGGGGGGCACGGGCACGGGCAGGGGCAGGAGGGGGGGGGGGGGGGGGGGGGGGGGGGCATGAATTCGCCGCGCCGCCGCCGCCGCCGTCGCCACGCGCTGCTGCTGCCGTCGTCTGCCGGGCCGGCCACAGTCTGGGCGGCGGGTGGCGGGTGGCCGAGGGGGGGTGGGGGGGGTGGGGTGGGGTGGGGGGGTGGGGGGGGTGGGGTGGGGGGGGGGGGGGGCGGGGTTGCCGCGCCGCTGCTTGTGGCGCTCCCGTCGTCGCCGCGGCCCGCCGCCCACGTCCGGGCCCGCCGCGCTCCTCCACCCCCCCCCCCCCCTCCACGCGCGCTCGCAGCGCGTCCGCCTCGACCGTCGTCATCCCCCCCCCCCCCCCCCCCCGCCCCCCCCGCGTGCGGTTCCCCCCCCCCCCTGTGTCCCCTTCCCGCCCGGCGGCGCGCCCTCCCCCCCCCCCGCCCGTGTCGATGAGCGGCGCGTCGACCGGCGGCGCGTCGGGGTGTGCATGTGCAGCGGCTGGGCGGCGGCCGCCCGTGTGCGGCGCGTACGCCCGTGGTGCGGCCGTGCGGCCGTGTCGGGGAAGCCCGTTGGTGCGCCGGCGGCGGCGTCGTTGGGGTGCCGCCCGCCCGCGGCGTGCCCCGTTGGCGGCGCGCCGCCCGTCCCTGCGTCGGGGTGCGTGAGCCACCGCGGCGGACGTGGCGGTGGGGTTGGTCTGGGGTAGACGCGGCTGGGACGGTGCTTGCCGCGGACGGGCCGCTGGGGACCGCGTCGTCGCGGTTTCCGTTGCACCGGCGCTCGTGGCGGGCCGCCACCCGCTGTCGCGGCGTCCGTGCTTTGTGTTTGTGTGGGTGCGCGCTCACCCCCGCGGTGTGCGTGTCGGGGGCCGGCGGTTGCTCACCGGGTGCGGGCCGTTGGCGGCCATGGCAACGGGCGACGCGGCGCCGGCCGCCTCTCCTCGAGGCCCCCTCCCCGCCCTGCGGCTGCCGTCCTCATCAGAGTCCCCCCACGGGGCGGCATCGCCCGGCGCGTCGGCCGACACGCACGCCCCACGGCTGCCCGTGTCGCCGTCGCCGCGGCTGCCGCCACTCCCGCACGCCGCCCCGTCGGCGGACAAGGCGGACAAGGCACGGTCCGCGGCTGCCGCGGCGGCGGCGGCGGCGGCGGCACCGGCGGCGGCACCGGCGGCGGCGGCGCTGCCCAGAGCGCGCCACAGTAGCCGGCACGGCGGCCACGCCGGCGGTGACGGCGCGGCGGCGGCGGCGGCGGCGGACGGGAACGGGTCGAGCCGGCGGCGGAGTGGCTCGTCGCACCACCACCACCACCACCACCACCACCACCACAAGGAGACGGGGCCGCGGGAGAAAAGTCACGACACGGATGGGAGCAGCGGCGGCGGTAGCGGCGGGGTGGGCGGCGGCTCGTCCTCGTCCCGCCGGTCTGGGCGGAGCCACTCCAACGCCGCCGGTGGCGGCGGCAGCCACCGCTCGTCCGACGCGCTGCTCGTCGACGATGAGAGCGCGGACTTTGGCAGCGCCAGCGTCGGCGGCCACGGGCGCAAGGCGGCGGCGCAAAAGGGCCTGCCCAAGGTGTCGTCGACGCCCATCCTGCCGCTGTCACCATCCACCTTTGCGGGCGCGTCGTCGGAGCAGGTGCTCGCCCGGTCGGCGGTGCCCTACTCGGAGGTGTTCCCCGTGCGGGACACGGCGGTGGTGGGCCCCAAGCACTTTCAAAAGCTCAAGCTGCTCGGCCGCGGCGGCATTGGCAAAGTATACCTCGTGCTGCTCCGCGGCACGGACCGGCTGTACGCGATGAAGCAGCTGACCAAGGAGGACATCTTCTCGCGCAACAAGATCCAGCGCGTCATGACGGAGCGGGAGATCCTCGCCACCGCCAGCCACCCGTTTATCGTGACCATGTACGCGTCGTTTCAGACCACCCACCGGCTGTGCTTTGTGATGGAGTACTGTGCGGGCGGCGAATTTTTTCGCGTCCTCCAGCGGCAGCCCCAAAAGCGGCTGCGCGAGAGCGCCGCGCGGTTCTACGCGGCGGAGGTGGTGCTCGCGCTCGAGTACCTGCACCACGTGGGCTTTATTTATCGGGACCTCGTACGTTTGGGCTGCGCTCGCGCTGTGTGGGGGGGGGGGGGGGGGGGGGGGCGGCCTTACGCGTGGGGTGTGCGGCGGGGTGGGCTCGGCTCGGTGGCGCTCGCCCACTGGCTTTGTCCTTGGGTTCGTGGCGTTGCTCCTCTGTTGGTATGGGCGGTCCCAATGGCTTGGCCTGGTATCTCGGGCCCTGTTTTGCTCACAGCTTGCCGTTCCCGTCTTGTGCTGGATGTCTGGCTGGCGTTGGTACCCGCACCCTGGCACCTCCCGATGAATGGCCCGCGCGCGACGGTTGCCCTCGACAGAAGCCAGAAAACATCCTCATGCGCGCCAATGGCCACATTGCGCTGACGGACTTTGACCTGAGCAAGCAGGCGCACGCGGTGAGCCCGCGCGTCGTGCAGCAGCAGCTGAGCCTGATGGACAAGATGAAGCACCTGGCGCTGAGCAAGGGCAGCCGCGCGTCGTCGGCGCTCAACCTGCTGGACATTGTCGACTCGGAGCCGGTGCTGTCCGTGTCGACAACGTCGTTTGTCGGCACGGAAGAGTACATTAGCCCAGAGGTACGTGGCTGTGCCCGCGCGGGCTGCGGCCCAACCGCGGCGGACGTGTGGATGGCTGGTGTCGGCGTACTCGGCTTGTGTAGGTGCTCGGTTACTACACGCGGGGGGGTACCGCTTGACCGCCTGCAGTGTGCTAACGGACCCGCTTCTTGTCGTGTTTTGTCTGTCGGACCTCCGCGCGTACTGCCGGTGTGCGCTCCACGCTTGACGCCGTGTCCATTTTCTCCCACTCCTGTGCAGGTGGTCAATGGCAACGCGCAAAGCTCTGCGGTGGACTGGTGGACACTGGGCATTCTTGTTTATGAGGTATGTCGCTTCTCCTCCGCGCCCGTCGTCCCTTGCCCTTGTTGGGGCCCTCCTGTGCGTGTGTCGCTAGCGTGGGTCCCGTGCATCTCCGATAGTTCTTGCTGACTCATCTGCCCCTTGTCTTCTTTCTCATGGTTGCCTTTTCTATGCTGTGCGTGGCGCGCGACGACGGCCTCGGCGCTCCCCTTTCTCTCTTGGTCCCAGATGCTCTGCGGCACGACGCCCTTCAAAGGCTCCGCCGCCGACGACACCTTCTCCAACATTGTCAAAGAGAAGCTCCACTGGCCCGACGACGTGCACGTGTCGGCCGAGTGCAAGAGCGTCGTCAAGAAGCTCCTCCGCCGCGACGCGGACAAGCGGCTGGGCGCGGAAAACGGGGCGAGCGACATCAAGCGGGCGCGCTGGTTTGCCGGCATCAACTTCCCGCTCATCCGCAACGAGACGCCGCCGATCGTGCCCAAGACCCACGACCCACACGACCTCTCCCAGTACCGCCCGCTGCGCGACGATGAGGATGACGAGGCGCTGCCGGACGGCGCCGGGGGGGGGGGGGGACCCGCGCGGGGCCGTTTGCCAACTTTTCGATCCGCCGTGACAGCGCGACGCTGTCGCGGCAGGACTGGATTGGGGAGGACAGCAGCTAGCTTTGGGGGGGGGGGGGGGGGGGGGGGGTGGGCCGCGGTGGGGGAGGCGGCGGCGGCGGCGGCGGCGGCGGCGGCGGCGGCGGCGGCGGCTGCCGCTGCGTGGGCGCGTGCGACGCGGCGCCGTGGGCTGGGTACGGGGGTGTGTCCTCGGACGAGCAGCCGGACAAGCGCCTTTTTTTTTTTTTGCTCTCTGCAGTCGGTGGCGGAGCCGCGCGTGGTGGCGGGCCGTCGGTCGACCCGCGTGGGTGCCCTGTCCCTCGCTCTCCACGAGGTGCGCTGCTCGTGCTAGTAGGAATCTAGGTGTGGGGTGTATGTATCAAGACAGACGTGACTGTGTGTGCTGCCCCCGCCCGTTGAGCTCCCACCCGACGCTCCGGCAGTCTGTGGGCAGACCATCAGGCAGCGCCGCAGACCCTGCTGTTCGTGTGCGCAGACTAGCAACCGCGTGCCAGTGGCACGACGGCACAGTGGACTCACCGCCCGCGGTCGAGGCCCGCCCAGGCAAGGCAACAGCCCGGCGGCGCAGCCGCCCACCCATCGGCTCACCCAGCGCTCCGGATGGCCAACGGTGGATGGGCTGGCGGCGGCTCCAAACGCGCGGGCGCCCCCTGGTACTCCCATCCCCCCAGACCGCACGCGGCGTGCGCCGCCAACCGCCCCCCCCCCCCCCCACCCCCCCCCCACTCCTACTTTTTCCGCCCCCCCCGCTCCTTGACCTCGAGCGTCAGCCGTGCGCCCGGCGGCACGTTGTAAAACGCGAGCGTGTGGGCGTCCTTGAGGAACCCCACCGGCGGGAAGAGCAGCTTTTGCTTGTTGGCCGGCAGCCGCGTCTGCGCCGCGAGCGTCGCCTTGAGCGCGCCGACCGTCGCGCGCAGCGGCACCTCGGCGGTGATGGTCTGGCCCGACAGGGACCACTCGGCCGCCGCGTGGCGGGGCGCCACGACGCGCAGCTCGACCGCCGCGCCGGTGCGCGCAATCCACGCCTCCTCGTCGACGCGCCCGCCGCCGCCGCCGCCGCCGCCGCCGCCGCCGCCGCCGCCGCCGCCGCTGGCGGCGAAGGGGGGGGGCGCGGCGGTCGACCCGCCGGGCCGTCCGCCCACGGCCGGCGGCGGGGGGGGAGGGGCGTTGGCCGCGGGGAAACCGCGCCCGCCGGCCGGCGGCCGCGGCCCGAGGCCGGCCGGCGGCGGCCCCGGCGGCCGCTGGATGTAGCCGAGCCCCCCGGTGGCACCGGCGGCACCGCCACCGCCGGCGGCGGCACCGCCAACGCCGGGCATGGCCGCCAGCCGCGGCCGCTTGTCCACGTGCGCCTGCGGCGGCAGCGGCGCCGGCGGGGGCGGCCGCTTGGCCACGCCCCCGCCCGGCGGCGGCACGTACCGCGGGCCGGGCCGCTGCAGCGGCGGCGGCCCCACCCCCCCGCGCCCTGGCGGCGGACCCCCCACGCCCGACGGCGCACCCCCCCCCCCCCCCCCCCCCAACCGCCACCACCCCCGCCGCCACCCCCGCCGCCACCCCCGCCGCCACCCCCGCCGCCACCCCCCGCGCCCTGCAGGCGCTGCAAATTCCGTGCCATCTCATCCCCCGTCGCGAGGTTCACCACCCGCGTCCGCTCCGCCGCGCGCGCGTGCTGCACCTTGTACGTCGGGTCGCGCAGCTCCGCCCGCATCGTTGCCGTCGCGTCCGCGACGGGCACCGTCGCGCCCGACGGTAGCCGCACCTCCCCACCAGGAACGGCGGCAGCGCCGCCACCGCCGCCGCCCCGACCGCCGGACGGGGGGGGCTGCGCGTGCCCGCCGCCGCCGCCGCCGCCGCCGCCGCCGCCGCCGCCGCCACCGCGGCTGCTGCCAGCCGCGCCAGCCGCCCCCCCCGCCGTCGCCGCCGCCGTCCCGGCGTGTGGCGTACCGCCGCCGCCACCACCACCACCCGCCGTCGCCCGCACCAGGTGCGCGGGGATGTCGGCGTGCACGTCGGCGACGATCGGCGCGACGGCGGCAGGGGGGGGGGGCGCGCCCGCCGCCGCCGTGGCGCCCCTGTCGGCGGCGGTGCCCGCCGCCGGCCGCGACCGCGGCGGCGACGACGGCGGCGGCGGCGGCGGCGGGGGGGGTTTGTCGCTACCCCTGCTGCCACCGGCAACGGCAGCCGCGCCGGCGGGTGGCCGCCGACCAGGCGCGGCCGCGGCGGCGGCCGCCGCCGTGGCCGCCACCGCGGGCGGCGACGGCGGCGCGCCGGCGGCAGCCGCCGTCCCCCGCGGCGGTGGCGCCCCCTCCCGCGCGTCGTCCTCCCCCCCCCCTCCCCCTCCGTCTCCTCGTCCAGCACGATCGTCTCGGCAATGACAAAGTCGTGCCAGTCAATCCGCCGCGCCGCCGCGCGCTCCCCCGCCGCCGCCGCCGCCGCGGCGCGCGCCGCCTCGGCGCGCGCCCACGCCGCCGCGGCGCGCGCGCGCTCCCGCAGCGGCGCCAGCGTCGCGGCGGCGGCGCGCAGCTCCGCCACCAGCCCGGCCGGTGGCCGCACCACCGCGCCGTACGCGCGGACGGTGGCGGCGTAGGCGGGGTGGAGCGGGTGGCCGGGGCGGAGGAAGGCAAACAGCGGGTTGGCGGCCTCGCGGCGGGCGAGGACGGCCGACGGGAAGGAGGGGGTGACCGCCGCGGCTTGGGCGGTCAGCTGGAGTACGTCCAGCTGGTGGGGCGTGACGGGCGTGTGGGGGGGGAGCCGCACCGTGTACGGGTCGGGGGGGGGGGGGGGGGAGGGGGGCGCCCAGACGACAGCGCGGGCGCCGCGGTGAGCGTGTCGCCGCCGCTGCGCGCGGTGGCGGTCGCGGCAGCGGTGGTGGCGGGGGTAGCGGGGCGGGGGAGCTGCCCGCCGTCGGCCGCCGCCGCGGCGGCCGAGAGCGGAGCGGCCACCTTCCCCGCCGCCGCGGACGACGCCGCCCCACCCCCCGCCCCGTTGGCGGTGGCGGACGTTGACGGCGCACCCCCCCCCCCGTCCCCCCCACCGGCGGCGCACCCGCCGCCGCGGCGGCCGTCCCCCCCGCCGCGGCGGCTGCCGCCGACGCCGCCGCCGCCGCCGCGGCCGCCGCGGCCGCCGCAGCCGCCGCCGGCGTCGTCGTTGCGACGGCGGCGGTGGCGACCCCCAGCTGCTGCTGGTAGTAGGCGTGGTACGGGTTGTCCGGGCGGAGGAAGGCAAACTGGTCGGCGCCGCTCGGGGAGGCGAGGATGCGCGCCTCAAACGCGGCGCCTTTGCGGGCGACAAACTTGACCGCCGTGTCGACCACGTCGCGCACCGCGGCGGGGGGTAGGACAACGTCGTCATCCGCGGCGGTGGTGGTGGCGGTGGCGGGGGGGCGGCGGGGGGGGGGGCACGGGGGGGGAGCCCGCCGCCGCCGCCGGTCGTGGGAGTGGGGGGGGGGGGGGTGGGGGGGGGAGCCGCAGCGCCAGAGGCCGCCATCGTCACGCAGGGCAGCGCGTGGATAGAGGGGGGGGCGCGCATGGGAGGCAGCGGACGCGGCGGCGGCGGGTTGGGCGGCGCGACGCGCGGCGCGGCGGCGGCGGGCCGACGCGGCGCGCGCGCGGCGGGCGGCGGCCGTGGCGCCGCGGCGGCGGCCCGCGACACGGGCGTGGCCGCGTCGGGCGGGTGGCCGCGGTCGCTTTCGCCGCGCGTGTGGAGGATTGATCCGCGACACGCGCCGACGCGGTGTCCGTCTCACCCCTCAGGGGGCGCAGCACTGTAAGGATTGTACATGGCAAGGAGCAACAGCACAGGACGCGTACAAACAACACACGCAGTCCATTTGGCGCGTGCGTCCGTCACGTCAACCCGTGCCGGCGGCCCGCGTCACGCCCGCGCCGGTTCCCCGCCGCCACCACCGCCGCCGCCGCTCCGCCGCCGCGCCGCCAAGCGCCGTCGGCCGTCTCGCAAGCCCCCCACGCCAGCCAGTCACCCCCCCCTCCGCCTTCCCCGTCACGCCCTCAGCGCGCGGGCGGCGCCGGTGGCGCCATCCCCCCCCCCCCCCCCCTGCCGGCGGCGGCTGTCCCCTCCTCCCCCACGGCGATGCCCCCCCCCCCGGCACCCCCCCCCCCCCCCCCCCCCCTGGTGCTCATCACCGACGCGCCCGCCGGCGTCGCTGGCATCCGCGTCGTCACCCTCAACCGGCCGGCCGCCCTCAACGCCTTCTCCACGCCCCTCTACCGCGCCGCCGCCGCCGCCCTCACCGCCGCCGCCGCCGACCGCCGCGTGCACCTGGTCGTCCTCGCCGCCGCCGGCCGCGCGTTTTGTGCGGGCATGGACGTGCGGGAGGCTGGTGGGCTGGGGGGGGGGGGGGCGCGGATGGTCGCGGCGGCGGCAGCGGCGGCAGCGGCGGCGACGGCGACGGCGACGGCGACGGCGACGGCGACGGCGACGGCGACGGCGACGGCGACGCCAACGGCAGCGGTGGTACGGGCGGCGCCCCCCCCCCCGTGGACTTTGCCGCCGCCCGCGCGTTTATGGACGCCCTCCGCCACTCGCCGTTGCTCATCGTCGCGGCCGTTGCTGGCGCGGCGGTCGGCATTGGCACCACCCTCCTCCTCCACTGTGACCTCGTCTACGCGGCACCCGACGCGTGGTTTTGGACCCCGTTTGCCGACCGTGGCCTCGCGCCCGAGTTTGGCGCCTCCCTGCTCTTCCCGCGGCGCCTCGTAGGGGGGGCCGCCGCGGAGCTGCTGCTCCTCGGCCGCCGCCTCGACGCGCCCGCCGCGGTCACCGCGGGCCTCGTCACCGCCCTCGTCCACCCGCCAGCCGTGCCGGCCGCCGCGGCCGTCTGCGGGGATGCGGGCGCGGCGGTGGCGGCGGCGGTGGTGCGCCGCCTGGCGGTGGACCTGGCGGCGCCCGGCGTCGGGCCGTGGCTGCGCGAGTACAAGCGGCTGCTCGGGGAGGGGGGGGGGGGGGGGGGGGGCGGGATGTGACCGCCGCGATGGAGCGCGAGTTTGCGCTGCTCGCCGCCCGCGCGCGGCGGGGGGAGCCCGCCGCCGCCGCCGCGCGGCTGCGGCGCGAGGGGGGGGGGCGCCGGCGGAAGGGGGGGGGGGGGGGGGAGTCCGCGCCATGCTCTAGGCTCCGCCCACCCTGCGCTTTGCCCTTTGCTGCGCGCCGCTCCGCTCGCCGCCGCCGCCGCCGCCGCCGCCGCTGTCACCGCCGCCGCCGCCGCCGCCGCCGCCGCCATTGACCTGTGCGGACTGGTGCTGGCCGACTCTGGCGGGGTTTCCGTCGCAGGCGCAAGATGGGCAAGGACAGGACGGCAATTTTATCGGGGGGGCGAGGGGTGAGGCGAGGTGGGAAGCGAGCGCTGCCATGGGCCTGGAGGGGGCGCCCCACGCCCCGTGTGCGTACGGCGGCGGCGCTCGCCGGCCGCCCCCCCCACGCTGCCGCGCGCCGACGCGCCTGCCCACCGTCGGCGGTGGGCGGCCGCGCGGGGGCGACCCGCGTCGCGCGGCCCCGTGACGGTCGCGGCGCGCCGCCACGGCGGTGGCCACCGCCCGGCGGGACGCGGACGCGCCGGCCGTGCGCGCGTGTCGACGTGCGGCGCGCGTCGGCGGCGCGCGCGGGGCGTGGCGGGGCCGCCGCCGCACGCCGGCCGTGCGCGCGTCCGCGGGCGGTTCCCCCCCCGCACCCCCGTCGATTGCAGCCGCCGCCGCCGTCGGTTGGGGTCGGACGCGCCGCGGCGGTATACCGTACGCCGCCGCGTCGCGAGCCGCGCGTGGGGGGTGGGGGGTCCATCGGGGAGGCGGCGGTGGAAGAATAAAACGGGTCGGCCGCGGCGCCCGCCGCGGCGCGGGCGGCGGGCGGTGGGCGGCGGGCGGCGGGCGGGCGGCGGACGGGCAACGTGCCCACAGCCGCCACCGCGGGCGCAGGCCTGCACTCCGCCCTTCCCGCTCTCTCACGCCCGCGCCTCTGCTCGCGTGCGTTCACCCCCACGGCCCGTGCCGACCGTCGGCCCGGCGGACCCTCCCCGCGCGCGCCGCGCCCAGCCACCCCCCTCGTCGCCACACAGGTTCCCTCGTCATCATCGCCGCGCCTAGGAGAGCTCCCGTCCAGTCGTCTTGCCCGCTACATCCTACCCGCCACCCCCCCTCCCTCCCCCCTCAGTTCTCCCACAGCCGCAGCTGCTTGAGCACGTCCGTCCCCGAGATGATGCCCACGAGCGTCGCGCCGTCGGCCCCCCCCAGCACCGGCACGCGGCCGACATTGCGGCTGACCATCAGCTCCTGCACGTCGTGGAGGGGCGTGTCGGGCGTCACGGTCACCAGCTGCGCGCGCATCCACGCCGACACGGGGCGGTGGAGGCCCTGGGCGTGCGCGTGCGCGCCGCCGCCGGCCGCGGCGCCCGCCGCCGCCGCTACCGCCGCCGACGGTTCCCGAGCGAGCGGCGGGCCAGGCGTGGCGGCGGCGCCGCCCGCGGCCGCGGCGGCCGCCGCCACGGCGGCGGTGCCGTCCAGGTCGGCGGCGGCGGCCGCCGCCGCCCCTCCCCCCACCGAGTCGCCATTGCCCCCCGCCGCCGCGACCGCGGCGGCGTCGCTCGCGCCCGCCGCGGCGGTCGTGGCCGCGTCGGCCGCCGCGGCCGCCCGCGCCTTCACCGCCGCGTCCTCCGCCGCCGCCGCCCGCCGCACGTCCGAGCGGCTGAGCATCCCCCGCAGCCGCCCCCCCGCGTCGACCACCGGCAGCCCCGAGTGCCCCGACTCGTGCATCACCGCCGCGGCGGTGACCATCGGCATGTCGGGCGCGACCGTCACGACGGCGGTGGTCATAAAGTCGGCCGCGAGCGCGGGCGGCGGCAGGCCGCCGACGACCGCGTCGACGACGCGCGCAAACGTCGCCGCCGCGGCCGCCGCGGACCGTGCCTTGACCGTCACCGACGCGGCGTGCGGGTGGCCGCCGCCGCCGAGCGCCGCGAACGGGCCGTGCAGGTCGACGGCGTCGCCGACGCGCGCGCGCGCGCGGCCGACGATGAGGGCGGTGCGGGGGCGGGGCCACGGCGGCTCGCCGCCATCGTCGGTGCCGTCGGCGGAGGCGGCAGCGGTGGCGGCAGCGGCAGCCGAAGGCGGGGGGGGGTCGGGTAGTGGCGCCGCGCCGGGCGCCGCCGCGGCGGCGACGGGGAGCGACGGCGGCGGCTCTGGCAACGCCGAGATGGCCAGCAGCCGGTCCGGGTCGGCGAGCAGGCTCGCCGCCGGCGACGGCGGCGGCGACTTGCCACGCGCGCGCCCCTTGCGCGACCGCTTGCCCCCGCTCCCACCACTCCCGTCATTGATAAACAGCAGCAGCACAACGTCGACGTTGGTAATGTCGAGCAGGTCGGTCGTGACGGTGTTGACCCCCCGGATCATCCGCGCCGCCCGCAGCCGCACCGTGCCGACCGTGTACCCCCGGACCCGCCGCCGGACGAGCGCGCCGAGGCCGACCGTCAGCAGCCGCTGCTGCTCCATCGACAGCACCGCGCCGCTGTACTCGGCGATGGAGCGCTGCGTCGCCGCCTGGGATACCATCAGCCACGCGAGCGCCGCCGCGTCGCGGCCCGTCGTGGACGAGTAGGTGAGGCTGCCCGTGTCGGCGTGGATGGCGAGCGCGAGGAGCGTCGCCTCGGTGGGCGTCAGGTCCACCGCCGCCGCGCGGAGGCGCTCGACAATCAGCGTCGCGACGGCGCCGACGCCGTCGACGACCAGCTCCCGGCTCCGCGCATTGACAATGTCGCACACCGCGCCGACGTGGTGGTCAATGACCGTCACCGCGTCGGCGGCGGCGGGCCACGACGCCGCCACGCCGAGGCCCTCCAGCCGCGTCGTGTCGACGACGCCCACCCAGCGCAGCCGCGACGGGTCGATGAGCTTGGCGGGCATAATCGGCAGCAGCTGCCGGTGGAAGGAGAGGAACCGTTTGACCGCCTCGGACGCGCCACCGGGGCAGACGACCATCGTGTGGGGGCCGCGGAGCCGTGCCAGGCCAACCGCCGCGGCGAGCGAGTCAAAGTCCGCCGTCGAGTGGGTGAGCACCACGTCCAGGTCCTTGACGGGCGCGCCCGCGTGGGGGGAGGGGGGGGGGGGAGCACCGCGGGGGAGGGGGGGGCCCCCCCGCCCGCCGCCCCGCCTGCGGCTGCTGGTGAGGCGGGCGCGGCGGGCGGCGTCAATGGTGCCGGCGGCGCGTCGCCGTCGGCGCCATGCGGCAGGTGCGTACCGAGCGCACCGCTCAGCCGCGGCGGCGGCAGCGGCTGCGGCGGCGGCGGCGGCGGCGGCACCTCCTCCCCGCCCAGCCCAGCTACAGAGGCCGCCGCCGCCGCCGCCGCCGCCGCCGGCCCACCACCAGCGGCGGGGGACACCCGCGCGGCCACCCCCACCACCCCACCACCGCTGGCGGCGGCAGGAGGCGGCGCGGCGGCCCCCCCGCCGCCCGGCAGCCCCCCCCCACCGCCGCCACCGCCGCCTCCGCCCAACAACGCGTCGGCAGCAACGCCATCGGCGCCGCCCTCCCCCCCGCCCCCCCCCCCAACCCCCGCTTCCCCCCCACCCCCACCCCCACCCCCACCCCCACCCCCACCCCCACCCAAGAGGCGCGCAACGGGAGAGCGGCCGCCGCCCGCGGCGGCGCGCGCGCTCGCCGCCGCCGCAACGGCGGGCGGCCACCACGCGCGGTGGCCGCCGCCGCTGCTGCTGCCGCCGCCACCCAACCAGCCGCCGCCGCCGCCGCCGCCGTCGCCGCCGCCGCCGCCGCCGCCGCCGCCGCCGCCGCCGCCGCCACCGCCGCGGCCGCGGCCGCGGCCGCCGCCGGCGGGCCGCCGGCCGGCGCCCGCCACCCCCGCCGGCCGCCCGCCGTGTGGCGGCGGGAGCCGTATTGGCCGCCACCCCGCCGCGGCGGTGGCGTCGAGGAAGGCCGCCATGGCCGGGGGGGCCCGACCCCCCCACCCGCGGGGACAAGGACAGTGGACAAACCACAAAAGCGGGAGCGTCGGACGACAGGGGGAGGAGCGGAGGGGCAGGCGCGCCACGCAACCGGGGGGGTGGTTGGTGTGGCAAGGGGGGGGGACCGTGCGTACGAGGGGGAGACGTGACTGGGGGGAGCCGGCCAGCCGGGGAGGGGCGGACCGGCGGACGGCCGGGGGGGGGGGGGGGAGGGAGACGGGCAGCCGCGGGAGGGATCCCCGCCACACACCCCCACACGCGCGCGGGCACCGCACGGCGCCGCCGCGGCTGCGGTGTCGCCGTCGCGGCCGCCGCCGCGCCGCCGCACGCTACCGCGGTGAGCGCGACCGGTGGGGTCCGCGGTGGGCGTGGGACACGGCGCGAAAATTTTCGGCCAGAGGGGCGTGCGGAGCTCGGCCGTGGCCTGATCGCCTCGGCTGACGCGCACACCAGCTCTGGTGCGGCGGGCCTGGCCACGATGGGTTGTCAGCAATTGGCGGCGTTTTTTTGTTGGCTGTTTCTAGCATCTGGGGAACGTGACCGCGACGGGCCCGTATCTCGGGGGATGAAAGTGTGGCCCGCTGTTTTTCAGCTGGCATGGCGTGTTCCTTTCAAAAGTAGTGGACGGGTCAACAGTATAAATTCATGTACTTGATGAACCATTCCATCCCGTGCCGCACGCCAACTGTCACCAGCGTGGGCGCCACCAGCGGCTCCAGACACGCAGTCCCGTTCGCCCGCGGCCGCCATTGCAGGCGTCTGCTCGCGCCCCACCCCCCTCCTCCCCAGCGCGGTGCGTGGCGAGTGCGAGCGCGTGAGCGGCTGCCGGTCGCGCACGCGCGTGTGCCGCACGGGTCACCGACGGTGCCCCCTCTCCGCCGCGACGTCATGGCGGACCAGTCGGCCGAGGTTGCGGCCCGGATGGAGGCGCTCAAGGTGAACGCGGTATGTTGGGGGCGAGCGGGTAACCGATGGCCAGGTGGGCTGCCCAGGGCAGCATCGTTTCCCAGCTGGATAGGCACTGTGTACCGGATCTATGGGGGGGCGGTGGTGTCGCCTACCAACGCGCGCGTGGTCGGGGGGACCGCGTCGGTGGAGCCAGCGTGGCGGCCATTCGTTTTGGTGTGGTGCACCCTGCCGTCCTTTTGAGGGCTATCCTGCCGTTTATGTGGTGACTTCCAGACTGACGCTGTTGCTGTTGTCGACGTCACTGCTTTTGTGTCGCGCTTTGGTTTGGTCGTCTGTTGGTGGTTGGTCACGGGCGCAGGCGGCGGTCAAGCGCGACTATGTGCTCAAGCCGCGCGTGGACTACCGTACGGTGGCGGCTGTGAACGGTCCGCTGGTCATCCTGGACAAGGTCAAGTTCCCGCGCTACGCCGAGATTGTCAACTTGACGCTGGGCGACGGCTCCAAGCGCCGCGGCCAGGTGCTGGAGATCAATGGCGACAAGGCGATTGTGCAGGTGTTTGAGGGCACCACCGGCATTGACAACAAGAACACGCACTGTGAGTTTACGGGCGAAATCATGAAGACCCCCGTCTCGCGCGACATGCTCGGCCGCATCTTCAACGGGTCGGGCAAGCCCATTGACGGGGGGCCGCCGGTGGTGCCCGAGGCGTTCCGCGATATTGGTGGGGAGCCCATCAACCCCTTCCGCCGTACCTACCCCGAGGAGATGATCCAGACGGGCATCTCCACGATCGACGTGATGAACTCGATTGCGCGTGGCCAAAAGATCCCGCTCTTCTCCGCCGCCGGGCTGCCGCACAACGAGGTCGCCGCGCAGATCTGTCGCCAGGCCGGGCTGGTGGCCAAGGGGGACAAGAAGGAGGGGGAGGAGGCGGACGGCAGCGGGGAGTTTGCGATTGTGTTTGCGGCGATGGGGGTCAACATGGAGACCGCCCGCTTCTTCCGGCAAGACTTTGAGGAGAACGGCGCGATGGAGAAGGTGACGCTCTTCCTCAACCTGGCCAACGACCCCACCATTGAGCGTATCATTACGCCGCGGCTGGCGCTGACGGCGGCCGAGTACCTGGCGTACGAGTGTGGGAAGCACGTGCTCGTCATCCTGACCGACATGTCGTCGTACGCCGACGCGCTGCGTGAGGTGTCAGCCGCCCGCGAGGAGGTGCCCGGCCGGCGTGGCTACCCCGGCTACATGTACACGGATCTGGCGACGTTGTACGAGCGCGCCGGCCGTGTGGACGGCCGCCCCGGCTCCATCACCCAGCTGCCCATCCTGTCCATGCCCAACGACGACATCACGCATCCCATCCCCGATCTGACTGGCTACATTACGGAGGGCCAGATCTTTATCGACCGCCAGCTGCACAACCGGCAAGTGTACCCGCCCATCAACGTGCTGCCGTCGCTGTCCCGGTTGATGAAGTCGGCTATTGGGGAGGGGATGACCCGCAAGGACCACGGCGACGTGTCCAACCAGCTGTACGCGGGCTACGCCATTGGCAAGGACGTCCTCGCGATGAAGGCGGTGGTGGGGGAGGAGGCGCTGTCGGCCGAGGACCGGCTGTACCTCGAGTTCCACGACCGCTTTGAGGCCTCGTTTGTCACGCAGGGCGCGTACGAGACGCGGACGATTGAGGAGAGCCTGGACCTGGCGTGGCGCCTGCTGCGGACGTTCCCCAAGCAGTTGCTCAAGCGGATTCCGGAGAAGACGCTCAACGTCTACTACCACCGCCGGGGCGCCGAGACGGAGGAGGCGGCGCAATCGTAGGCACGCGCCTGCGGCGGCCGCGGCGGTGGGTGCGGGGCAGCGGGGGACGCTGGGGACCCATCGCGGCAACGGAGGCGGTGACTGGGCAGCTGACGACGTGGCGCGGATGCGCGTCCTTGCTTGTGGCGTGTAGTTTATCTCCCGTGCTGGGGAGTGTTGGAAGGGGCGGGGCTTCGACCGCCAGCTGGTGGCCACGCCGCGTCGGTGACCCTTTGTAGCACGGAAAGCGGTTGTATTTTTTCTTTTTTCGGATTGTGTCTGTGCGTAGGTGGACCGAGATGACTGTGACGGCTGCCATCTGTTTTCTTGTGTAGGTGGACGTCCTGGGCTGTCGGCCACCCCACGTTTGGCTACCGAGCGGCGCTCGCACCTGACGGTTGCACGCCCCGTGGTTCCTCGGGAGGTGTCCGCCAACGCCACATCCACCACGCACGCAGGAGGAACGCTCGTGTCCTCTCGCCCGCGCGCCCGCCGCCCAGCCGCGGAGCGCAGGCCGCTATCGAAAATAGAAAACGCGAGTCGGTGGGCCCCCCGTGGCCCCCGTCGCGTCGTCCCCCCCCACCCCCCCACCCAAAGACTTGTCAACACACAGACCTAGCCCGAAAAAAAACACTACCCCCCGGCCCTGCACCGCGGCGCGAGAAGCGCAGCCACACCACTCCCCCCCCCCCCCCAACCCACCCCAACCCCCCCACCCCCCGCCCCACTCCCCCCGCCGCCTCCGCCCCCGCCCGCGCGCACGCGCTCACGCCACCCGCCGGATGAGCGTCAGCCCGTCGCGCATCGGCAGCAGCACCTGCTCCGTCCGCGCGTCGGCGGCAACGCGCTCGTTAAACGCGTGGATGGCCGCCGCGGTGCGGTTGGCGGCGACCAGGCTCCGCGCCCGCTGCCGCCGCAGCCGCGCCACGTCCCCCTCTGCCGGCGGCGGCGTCGCGGCCGCCGCGGCGTCAATGCCCGCCTCGGACTCTGGGGTGGCCCCACCGCCGGCGGCGGTGTCGCCCCAGTACTGGACGACGCGGCCCTTGAAGAGCACATTGTCCACCGCCAGCAGGCCGCCCACCCGCAGCAGCCCGCCGCCAATGCAGCGCTCGTAGTAGTCGGCGTACGCCTTCTTGTCCGCGTCAACGTACACGAGGTCAAACGGCGCTTCCGCGGCGGCGGCCATGGCGTCCATCGCGTCGAGGGCGGGCCCGACGCGGAGGTCAATCGGCGCGCCGCTGTCGCGCGACGCAAACGCGTCGGCCGCCGTCGCGGCGACCGCCGCGTCGCGCTCGAGCGTCACCACCACCCCCCCCGCGGGGACGGCCGCCGCCATCGCGACGGCGGCGTAGCCCGTAAAGGTGCCCACCTCGAGCACCCGCTTGGCGGCGGTGAGCGAGACGAGCATGGCCAGCAGCGCGCCCTGCGAGCGCCCGCTGAGCATGTGCGCGCGGCCGGGGGCGGCCGCGTCGGTCGCCGCCCGCACCGCCGCCGCCGCCGGGTCCTCGGCCGCCGAGTAGGCGTCGGCGTAGGCGTCGATGGAGGCGGCCCAGGCAGACGCGTGCGGCAGCGGCAGCGGCGGCGGCGGCCGCCGCCCGCCCGCCGCGGCCGCCGTCGTGGCCGCCGCCGCCGCCAGTGGCGGCGACGACGACGACGGCGCAACGGTTGCGGCGGCGGCTGGCGGCGCGGCGGCCGCGGCGGCGGCCGCGGCCGCGGCGTCGGCGCGCACCGCGTCGCGGCACGCGACGCTGCACGCCCCCCCAAACGCCGCCGCGCAGTCCTCGCACTGGACAAAGACGCGCGCCGCAAACGGCCGCGGGCAGCGGACGTTGCGGCAGTCGGTCTGGGCCGACCAGGGCGTCCCGCAGTTGACGCACGCCGCGAGCGCGTCGTCGGTGATGGCCTCCCCCATCCGGCCGTCAAAGACGTGGAGGGTGCCGCGGAAGAGCGACGACGCCTTGCCGCCGCCGCCGCCGCGTTTGGGGTCCCGGCCGGGGGGGGAGCGCCGCCGCCGCCGCCGCCGCCGCCGCCGCCGCTGTCGCCGCCGCCGCCACCCCCAGCAGAGGGCGACGGCGAGCGCGCGCCGCCAGACGACGACGCCCACGGCGCGTCACCGCCGGGGATGCCGCCGCCGCCGCCGCCGCCCGCGGCGCCCGCCCCCCCGGCGGCGCCAGCGCCGCCATCGTTGCCGGCACGTGGACGGCCCGCGGGGCGTCGAAGACCCCCCCGCCGCCCCCCCCCCCCACCTGCCCGCCTCCGCTCCCCCCAGCCGCCGCCGGCGCCACCCCGTCCAGCTCCCCCGCCCGCAGCGCGCGCGCGTACGACACGACCCCCCCCCGCAGGCGCCCGACATTGTCAAAGCCCAGCACCTGCCCCAGGTACGCCCCCACCTTGACGCACCGGATGCCGCCCGTACAGTAGGTGAGCACCCGCCGCCGCCGGTCGACACCGTCGAGGCGGGCGGCGAGCGCGGCCCAGGTGTCGGGGAAGGCCGCCGTGTCGAGCGGCACCGCGCCGTCAAAGCGGCCAACGTCCGACTCGTAGCCGTTGCGGCAGTCGAGGACAATGGGCGGCAGGGTGGCGGCGTCAGCGGCGGCTGCCGCCGCGGCCGCCCCAGCCGCCGCCTCTGGGTCGTCGGCGGCCACAGCGGCGGCGGCGGCCGCCGCCGCCGCCGCCGACGCGGGCGCCGCCGTGGCCGACAGCTCGGCGTGCCACTGCGCGGGCGACACCTCCTCCCCCGCCGCGGACCAGTCCAGGTCGAGGCCCGCGCCCTCGGGCGCCGGCGTCGACGTCGCGGCGGGGCCGTAGGAGAAGCCGTCGGCGAGCACCTGGTGCCGCGCGCGCACGTGGAGCGCCTCAAATGGCACCTCCTCGGCGAGCGACACGACGCGGTCCCGGTTGACATAGACGCCGCGGAGCTCGGCGGGGACGGCGTAGTAGGCGCGCGCGGCGGCCTCGTCTTCCCCCCCACCCACAGCCGCCACAGGCGGCGTCGCCGCCGCGGCCACTGCGCTACCGCCCGCGCCGCCCCGCGTCGACGCCTCGGCCGCCGCGGCCGCCGCGGCGACCGCCGCCATCACCGCCGCCGGCGGGTGGCCGTCCCCCCCCTCCCCCAGCGCCGCCACAAACGCCTCCACCGTCTGCACGGGCACCGCCATCTGCGCGTTGACGCCCTCCGCCGCCACGTACACGCGACCCGTCGCGCCGTACACCCCCCACACCCGTGACAGCGTCGCGGCGAGCGCGCCCGCGTCGGCAACGGGCATGAACCGGTAAAACGACAGCGCCTCCACCGCCGTCACGCCCGTGCCGCCCGCGGCGAGCGCCGCGGCCAGCGGCGCCATGGACGCGGGCACGCCGGGCGGCGCGGCGGGCAGCTCCACGCTGACGTACAGGTCGGTGCCCGCCGCGTCGGCGGCGGCGACGGCGGCGGCCAGCTGGGCGACGCTGCCCAGGCGGGTGCCGCCGGGGAGGACCGCGACGAGCGCCGGCCGGCCGCCGCCATCGTCCGTGGCGGGGAGGAGGCCCTTGCGCGCCAGCGCGGGCGCGGCGGCGACGAGGCCGTCGCGGATCGCCGACAGGACGGGCGCGAGCGACGCGGCGGGGCGGGTGGGAGCGCCGTCGCCGCCGCCGTCGGCGGGGGAGGGGGAGGGGAAGAGGAGGGCGCGGGGGATGTCGACGCGCCGCCGGACGAGGCGGCGCGGGAGGCCGAGGCGGCGGCGGAGGTCGGGCGGGATGCTCACCCGCAGGGTGGCCGTCGCGCGCGCCCCCGGGGGGGGGGTTGCGCCAGGGGGGGGGTGCCCCGAGCCGACGGCGACGGCAGCCGCCGCGGCCGGGCGGCGCGGCTGTGCCGGCCGCCTTGGTTG
The DNA here is from genome assembly GCA_008729055.1 of Pyropia haitanensis. Lineage (NCBI taxonomy): Eukaryota > Rhodophyta > Bangiophyceae > Bangiales > Bangiaceae > Pyropia > Pyropia haitanensis. Next base: position 894,701 of record SDUX01000010.1, read on the forward strand.
CCAGCGTCGCCGCCGCCGCCGCCGCCGCCGCCGCCGCCGCCTGGCCAGGGAAAGGGCGCCGGCGGCTGCTGGGCGAGCGACGCGGCCGGCGGCGCCGCCGACGCGGCGCGGCGGCCGCGGCGGGCCGGCAGGCCGCCGCGTCGGCGGCCGCCGGCGGCGAGGGCGGGCAGCGAGCGGAGGAGCGGCAGCGGCCGCCGCGGCGCCAGCGCGGCCGACGCGACGACCGCAAAGGCCGACATGGCCGCGTCGCGTCGGCGCCGGGGCGCGGCCGCCGGCGGCTGGCTGGCTGCGTCAGCGGTGGTAGACGACGCAGCAAGCAACGTAAGAGGCACAAAACAACAAAAAAAAAAAAAAAAAAAAAAAAAAGGACAGACGCGGGGGAAGGAGAAGGGGGGTGGGGGAGGAGGGGAGGGCGACGGCGGTGGGGGGGCGGGCGGGGGGGGGGGGAGTCGGACGAGCCGCAGCCCGCGGCCAAACGCGGCGGCCGCCGCGGCGGGTGCGGTTTTGGCCGGGACGGCGGCCAGCGGCGTGGCCGGGGGCCCCGCGCGGCCGCGGCGATGAGATGAGCGCCGCGGCCGCGCCGAGATATTCCGCCCACAGCCGCCGCTGGTGGATCGCGGGTGCCACTTCCACGGTCAATCCCCGGCCGCGAGGGGAGCTGCCGGGGCCGCGGATCCGCACGGCGGTTGGGGCGCGCGCCACGCGACGCGGCGGCAGCGCCCTACCGCCGAGCGTCCGGTGCGGAGATGCTTTGCTGCTCGCGGACACGGCAAAAAAAAAACGAAAAAAGACAACGACAGAGAGACACACCCGTTGACCATCTCAAGGGCTGGCAAGGAGGCAAGCCACGAGCCCCGCGCGGCGCTCTCTTTTCATCATCCTACAGCAACCCTATCTCTCTCTGCGTTTCTATACAACCGGCCGCAACCACAGCCCGCCACCGGCTCACACGCCGCCACTGTACCGTGTGCGGGCGCATCAGGCGATGCGCCAGCCGGCGGTCGTGCGCCACGGGTGTGGGCGCGCACAACGCCAGGCGGCGCTGGGCGGCGCGGCGCGGCGCGGCGGGAACAGCGCCGCCGCCTTGCGCACCACCCACCAGGGCCCCACGCCGCCGCTCGCGTCACGACGCTGGCCCCCACACCCCCGCCGTACCCCACCCGTGCAGCGCAGAGCGGCGGGGCCATCCGCGTCGCCGCCGCCGCCGTCACCGCCCCCGCGGGCGGGGACGCCCGAGCGGCGACGCGTACCCTACGCCTCCCCCTTGCGGGCCTCGTCGGTCAGCGCCGACAGCTCCACCGACGCGCGTTTCCGCGCGCTCCGCCGCCGGTCCGACCCGCCCAGGGTGGAGTTGAGGGAGCGGAGCCACGTTGGCGGCAGCCGCACCTCGGAATCCACCGGCGGCGCCACCGCCGGCGGGTCCGCGCTGCCCGCGGCGCCCACACCCGCCGGCGGCGGCGTCCCCGTCGGCTGCACCTGCACCCGCAGGCGGAGCTTGCCCAGCGACAGCGCGCCCATGGTCGTGAGCCCCCCCCCCCCCGCGTCGGCCAGCCGGCTGAGCGTCGCGGCCAGCCGCGGCGTGTGCACCGCCACCCCCTCCGCCGCCGACGCCGCCACCCGCCGCGCCGCGTCGGCGGTGGAGCGGATGGCCAGCGCGAGCACCACAATCGCCGCCGCGACGGCGCGGTCGTGGGCGGCCGCCCAGCGGCCGGCCACCGCCCGCGACAGCGGGTGCGCGCCGACCGCGGCGGCCGCGACCGCCACCGCGTCGCGCAGCGCGACGATGCCGTTGCCAAAGAGGAGCGCCCGCACCAGCGCGCGGCGCCAGTAGGGCGCCACCACCCGCGCCGCCGCCCGCGCGTGCGCGGCGTAGGCGCGGAGGACGTCCCGGTTGATCACCGACCGGCTGGTGAGGGCGGAGAAGGAGGAGAGGAGGTGACCCAGCGTCACCGCCGCGATGGACGTTGGCGCCGCCTGCCACGACGGCGCGCGCGTGACGGGCGGCCACGCGGGGGGGGCACCACCGCCGCCCGCGCGCCAGCGGGAGGGGCGGCGGCGGGGGGGGCGGGGGGGGACGCCACCGCCGCCTCGGTCATCAGCGGCGGCGACAGGGCGGCGTCGCCGACGGGGGGGAAGGGCGGCATGGACGGGTGCTCATACCCGAGCGCCTCGTCGTTGGCCGGCGGCCCGGCGGCAGGCAACGCCACCAAAGACGGCGACGACGACAACGACGACGGCGACGGCGCGTCGGCGGGCGGTGACGCCCGGCCATGCGCATGGGGCGGCACCGCCGCCGGGTCGGGAGAGAACGGCGGGTCGTGGGCCACGGGGGACGCCGCCGCGGGCAGCGCAGGGGACGACGCCGCGGCGGGCCGCGGGTCCCCGTGCGGCACCACGACCGTGTCCTCAATGACGGGGAGTGGCGGCAACGAGGTGTTCACCCCGCGGACTAGACCGGTTGGCGCGTACGCGGGGGCGGCGTCCGCCCCCTCCCGGTCGCTGCCTGCCCCCTCTGACGGCGGCGCCGACGGCGGGGAGGGGTACTCTTCAGCGGCCGCCAGCGGCGCTGGGGCCGTCGGCGACGGCAGCGGCGGCAGCGCGTCGTCCCCCCCGCCACCGCCTGGCAGGTGACTGTCGCTCGTGCCGCTGTGGCGCGCCACCTCCTCCGCGACGAGCTCGTCAAAGCTGTTGGCGTCATCATCGTCGTCGTCGTTGTGGCCGCCGGCGGCGTCCGCCGGGGAGGCCGCCCAGTCTGGGCCACCATAGCCGGGCGGGGGCACGGGCGCGTCGACGGCGGGGTAGTGGCCGCCGCCCCCCGCCGGGGAGGCGGTCGGCGTGCCGTTGCTCCGCACCAGGGCGGCCAGGGCAGCGGCGACGGCATCCGTGTCGGCACCATCCATGTCGGTCGAGGAGGGGGGGAGGAGCAGAGGGGGTTACAAAAAGAAAATGGGGAGGCAACCAACCCGACAGAGTGGGAAGCACGAACCAGGTGGGGGAGGGGGGGAGAGGGCGGGAAAGGGAAGGGCAGTGTGGTGAGCGTGGGGTAGCGGGGGAGAGAGATTGGAACCGGCAGACGAGGCAGGCCGTTGACGGGAAATCCCCCAGTTCAGGTGGAGAACGGGAAAAGAACAATGGTGGGGAAAGAGGGTACCAGTCAACGTAGAACAGAGGGGGAGAGGGTCAGGGTGGGGAAGAGGGGGGAGGGGCTCGAACGAAACCCGGCCAACACCGCGTCAAAGGCCTGCCTGCCCAGGTGCGCCAGGAGACGTCTGGACGGCAGTGGTGGCCGCACGTCCAGCCCCCGCCGCGGCCTTGGCAGGCTGCACACCCCAGCGACGGGGGCGGGTAGGGGTCTTGTATTCCCCTCGTTCGCCGGTTGGCAGCCTGGCACTGGGAACGGGACGGCGCGACGCGCAAGACACACCGTAGCAGCCTGTACCCGGCCAAGCGGCCACACTGACAAGCGCCGCCGCCATAGCACAGCAGCCGCGCGCGCTCTGGCTGCCAGAGAGGGGGGGGAGAGCGCGCGGTGAGCGGCGGTGGGCGTTGCCGCTGGTCCGACGCTTGGCGATGTGGCGGGAAAGCCGGCGGCGGCGCGTGCCCGCCGCGCGCGACGGATGCACATCCACGTCACTCCGACGCGCCGACCGAAACGGCTGCAACAAGTTTCACAACATCAATTATACCATCGTTTGAAATACATATAAATACACGGCGCGACTCGCAGTCGAATGCCAGACGTGTTCGGCACGCACGCTCTTAGACGTACACCTCAGAATTGGCAGTGTCTGGCCGGGACGCGGCTGTCTGGGGGGGCCCCCGCGACACCTGCACAACCCAACGGCACTACTGACTGTTTCTGTATCTGTATTCTGTAGAGCCCGTTGGCTTGGGAGCGCGTCGCGCTCGTCGAGGAGGGCGGAACGCGCGGCCATGACGACGTCGGCGCTAGCGACCACGGATCCCTTCCCGCTCCTTCCCCCGCCGTGACGTACCTCCGCCACGTCGATGGCCTCCGCGCGCTCGCCCTCACCGCCGTGCTTGCCTGCCACTTGCACCTTGGTTGCCCCGGCGGCTTCCTAGGCGTCGACGCCTCTTTTGTCCCCTCCGGCTGCCTCATTTCCCGCTCCATCGTACCGTCCATGGTCGCCGCTCGCTATTCGCTGACCGCCTGTTTCCTGCGGCCGTATTGGCGGCTGGCGCCCGCGTCGGTCGCGACGGTCGCGGGCGTCGTGGCCGCCGCCGCGGTCCTCTATCCGCCGCGCCTCGCGCGGGCGGCGGGGGTGGCGGCGGTCGACACCCTCACCGCCAACGCCAACGCCCTGTACATGGTGCGGGAAGGGGGTTATGGGGACTCGTCCAAGGTCGCCAAGGCGATGCTGCCCACGTGGAGTTTGGCCGTTGAGGAGCAGTTTCGTCTAATGTGGCCGTCGCTGCTGCTCGCGCTGCTGCGGGGTGGGCACGCGGCGGGGGTGGCGGAGACGGCGTCACCGCCGCCGCTGGGGGGGGGGTCGGGAGCCTGCCGGCGGCGCGTCGGCGGCTGGCGTGACCACGCCCGCCCCGCCCTCTGCGGGTGGGGTGACGGCCGCGGCGGTCGTTGCCACGCTGCCCACACGGGGTGACGGATGTGCTGCGGCGGCACCGGCTGCGCGTCGCCGCGGCGAGGGGGGGGGGGGGAGGGGAGGTAGCCGTGGAAACCACGTCCGCCGGGCCGAGCTGAGGCGGAGTCTCCAATGGGTTGCGGCAGGGGGGAAACGATGAGAGGGAGGTGGTGTTGGTGGCGGGCGGCCGTGCCATTGTTGGTGTCACTCGTCAAGGGGAGACGCGGAGGGGGGAGGGGTGACTGGGTGACGGTGGGTCGGAGGGAGACTGGGGCTCCTACGTGTAGCAAGTGCTGCTCATATCTTGAGATCCAACACTTTCGAGGCCCTTTTGCAGCTACCATCGGCGGGACGGTTCATCCGTACGTATATCGCCGAACTGATTGGCTGTGCCCGTCTCGACCGCAAACTGTGTCTTGTTCGTGAGGTTGACGGCATATTGCGTCCTGTTTGTGAGGTTTAAGGCGTTATGCGTCCGCCTAAGCGGGTGGTATCCCGATCTCCCTGGCGGGGGGGGGCGGGCGAGCTACTTGGTGTATCCGGCGTAGATGGCCACCTGTCCGACGAGGGGTACAAGAAGCGAGGCGCGCGGGGGGGATCGCACCGGCGGCCGTCGGCTGGCACGTTCGTTTGCCCTCGCGCCCCACCCACCTTCCCCGTGTGGCGCCGTTGGGCGTCCTGTCGGCCGTCTTCTTCTCTCTCCTCTTGCTTCTTTATCTGGTTTATTCTCATTTCTGCCTGCCTACCTCCGCGGTGGCACGCTCTTTACCCTCACTGTGGGCGCGGGCAACTTCCCGCGCCTTGCGACCGGCCAGGCCGGCTGGTCTGGTCCGGACCTTATTAAACTGTGCCAACTGGCACACCCGCGTCTGGCAGGCAGGAGTAAACGGTGTATGCATACGCGGGCGTGTCGAGCATGTCTGTACCGTGGTATACCGCAGATGGACGGCGGAGAAGGGGTCGGGGGCGACGGAAAAGAGCTTGAACAACACACCCAGTCGCTGTCATTTTGCTCTGCATGCACTGCAAGGGCGTTCACACAATAACAGAACTAGAGCAGGAGGGACGCCGCATAGCCATTGACAGTGTTTTATTCTTTGGGTTGCGGCAAACAAAAGAAAAGAAACAACAAAGGATACAAACGCGTGTCCGTGGAGAAAACACGGACGCTCCAACAGCCCACCTGAAGACGACAGATGTGCGGAGCGTAGTCGCGCAGGGAGGTGGGCGGGAGGCGCGAAGACGACGGACGTGCCGGGCCGGCGAGAGGGGGAGAGCGGCGAGAAGCGGCGGGGTTATATACCGGCGGCGGGCGCCCAGCCAGGGCGCCACAGACCGACCGCGTGCCCGCCCCAGGCGAGCGCACCAAGCGTGGTGCGCCGCAGCCCGCGTCCGCTCCTGGGCGTGCTGCTCGCCCGCGGCTGCCCGCCTCGGCCCTTGCCGCAGCAAGGGTGTCAGTCGCTGCTACCGTCCGCCCGTGGGTGCAATTTGCACCCTCGGCCGCCCGCCGCCGACCTGGAGGCTCGAATTGGAGTTTCGCGGAGACAAAGGCAAGTAACAATGCAACACCCACAGCAACGTAACACAGAAGCAGACAACGCTGGTACATACAGAGACATCTATCGAAAGAATGGCAGCGTCGGACGGCAAGGCGGGACGGGCAGCGTGGCATCGCGCCTCTCCCCCCACACGTGAAGCTATCCGCCAGACCGTAGAAACACCAAAGGCGGCGGCAATATCGGAGGGAGTGGCCACAGACCCCACAACCGCTCCCCCGGCCCCTTTGCAACGCGCCGCTCACCCATCACGGTCCCGTCAAGCCGTGGCACCCCCAGAACGGGCACACCCAGTCGTCCCAGCAGTCCTCATGGCGGCGGCACGCGCGGCAGACGTTGATCGACCGCCGCGGGTCGGCAGTCTGGCAGTGGCCGCCGGGCCACGCCCGCTTGACGCACCGTCCGAAGGGGACCCCCTCGCACTAGCAGTTGACGCCATCATAGCAGCGGCGGGCGGCAGAGGCAGGGGTAGGAACTACGACCACCAGGGCTGTCACCAGCACCAGGAAGGCAAGCGCAAATCGCATATGGGGGGTAGAGCGGCGGGCGCGCTCGCCGGTGGTGGTGGTTGGCAGCACTGTAGTTCACAGAATCGAAAGTCACAAATCAAGAGCGAACAGGGTTGAGTCGTTCGGCCAAACCGCGCAGGCGTTCGGCGACTACGCCATATTTCAGTTTCCAAAACCGAACGCGGTTTGGATGGACTTGATCGGTAACTTGAATTCTCAGAAACGTTTCTTGGACAAACGATAAAGACAGTTCGGTGGTCATCCTCCATGGAGCGAAAGAACGGGCGGCGGCGGCGACTCGGGGTGTGGAGCGGGGGGGATGGAGTGGGGAGGATGGGCGAGGTGGGAGGGGGGGGGGAGGGTGGGGGGTGAAAGCGGCGGGGGATGGGGGGGGTCGAGGGTTTGACACTGTGCGTCCCGCGAAAAGTGGACTTGTCGACATCACGAACAAGCCCTGTGTATTGGCTAACACATCGATTCTGCTTGATTTTTCGACAACAACAGCATCCACTTTATGTGGGGTGCACTGGGACAACATCCACCACTTGTGGGATGCACTATACTATCAGGAGGTGAGTTTTCAAACCGCCGAGAATGATCAAACCCCTCATAGTACGTACCTCTGGGGGGGGGTTGGGTCGCATATGATCAAACGCATCAGTCTCGTCAAAACTACGTGCACGTGGCAATTTTCTGGACACGTGTCGTCGGTGCTTGTATCGTTCGGATGAGGTTTTAGGACTAGTCATCAAATGTGCTTCTTCGAGTACTCACGGCAGGTCCACCACTGTGGATAATTGCCCATATTTGCGCCACGTATGAAGAACGTGGGGAGTTGGACCATGCAATGGCACCGACGCGGTCGTTCACCAATGTCAATCGGGTATCCCTGCTAAGAACAAACCTCTTTCGGCGAATAGACTTGATAAAAGTTGCGTCGTAAGTTCGCGGCGGTGCCCCAGCGCCTGTTCGCTCCAGGGCTATTTCTCGGCCAAAATGCCTTGCTTTGGCCGTGCGATAGCCCACATTGGTGGACCTGCTCTCAGACCGAGAAGTGCGACGGATGAACATCCACGTCACTGTGACGCGCCTACTGAATCGGCTGGAACACGTTTCGTGAAAGCAAGTATGACCTTCAGGGACACAGTACAATTGAGTACACAGCGCGACTTGAAGTCGATTGCCAGACGTGTCTTGCACGCACTCTCAGACAAGCACCACAAGAATGGCGGTGTCTGCCTGCAGATCCCGGGACGTGGCTGCCACACCGCCTGCCGTGGTCTGGGGGGGCCCCCTGCAACACCAGCACAAGCCAACGGCTCTCTTCGTGGACATATTCTGTATTCTGCACGCCCGACCGCGCTGGACCCCGCGGTGGGTGGGGCACCCAAACTAAGGATGGCACTTAACGATCGTTAAGAAAAACCTTACCGAGTTAACGATCGTTTATCGACTTTAACGATGTCGTTTAACGACTTTAACGACCCACCTTACCGACGTATTTGGTAACTACTTACATTGTACTCCGAAAACGAGATTGTCACATGCAGTCCCTCACCCCAACTCTACTGGGTGCGCAGCTCCCGCCAGTCTGCTGATAGAACGGACACTTCCGCGGGTGGGGGACCATCTTGTCTCTGCGGCCGTGCACCGGCGCGGCGGGCGGTACAACCGGCAGCTTGGAGAGGGCGGCCTCGTCCCCATCGCACGCCTCCGCGTCCCGCAGGTACTGTTGGTGGGCTGCCTCGCAGGCGCGGCAGAAGGCAACTCAATAGTTGGTCGCCTTTCCATCGCCGTCCAGTACGTGGTCGCTAGTTTTGCGAAAGGCAGCCCAAAGGTCCATGTAGCTGCTCAGAGGCGCCCGGAAGCGTCGACAAGGAAGAGTAGTGGTGCAGCCTGCGCCGGTGGCCTCGTTGGTCGCAGGAGCGCGCGGAGGGCAGCCGCGCGAAGTCAGCAATCCGGACCCTCAAGTCTTGGACTGAGCGCGCATGTGGCACCGTCCTCCAGAATTGCACTGCCCGATATGTAAATACACAGGCACCGGGAATTAACGACTTTAACGAGTTTTCGTCCCTGGACCTTAACGATTTAACGATCGTTATAACGATCGTTTAACGACTTTCGTTTAACGACTTTTCTTAACGACTGACAACCTTACCCAAACGGCCGTAGCGGGGTACACGGACCAGGGGTAACTGGCAAGGATTTTTCCGCGGCGTCCACCCCGCTGCTGCATCGCCCGACCGTTGGCGCCGGGCCGCGGCTTTTTTTTTTCTTGTCTGGGCGTGCCGCGCACGCCCCCGCTGGCGGTGCAGCGCGGTGCCGGGCCTCGGCGCGGGCGGGCGGGCGGACGGGCGGGTGGGTTGCCGGTCGGCCGCGCGGGCGGCTCGCGCGGCCACGTGCTCCCGCCCAATCCGCGGGCGGCGCTCGCGGTGTTGGCGCGCCAGGGCACGGGCGGGGAGGCGAGGGTGGTGCTTGTCGGCGGGGACGCGCCGGGCGGTTTGCGCGGCGGCGGTGGCCGGTCGGGCGGGCGGGCGGGAGTGGACGCCCGTAGGCTCTCGCGTGCGCACGCACCCGCGCTTTCTTTGGCGTCCCTTCCACCCCCTCCCCCGATACCACCACCATTTCCGCACACCGCCATATCTATACCTCCAGCCCCACTGTCTCCCCCCCCACCCGTGACGGTGCGGGCACGGGACACACCTGCCCTCTCCGTCTGGGGGCGAGCAACTGGCGGTGCGGCGGCCCGTCGCTATGGACACCACTGGTCTGCGCCACCGTGGCGGCGGCGGCGGCGGCGGTGGTGGTGACGGTGGCGGCGTCGGGGCGGTAGCGGCCGCCGCGGCAACGGTGGAGGAGCTGGCCGCTGGCGGCGGCGGCGGCGGCGGCACGTGTGGTCCCCGTGCGGTGGGCACGGTGGCGGTGCTGTTTGTCAAGGCGGCGCACCAGGTGGAGCTGGTTGCCACCGTCAGGCGCGTCATTGGCGCGGCGGGAGTGGCGGTGGAGGTGTCGGAGCGCCCGGATCTGACCATCCTCCTCCTCACCCCGCCGCTGCCGCTGCTGATTCGGGCGGCGGACGAGCTCGCCCTCCGCAAGCGCGACCTGCGCGGCGAGGTGCGCTCCTTCTCCGCCGCCGCCCTCTCGGAGTTTGTGCTCGAGGAGGACAACCCGGCGGCGGTGGGTCCTCGGGGGGACGCGCTCTTCACCACCGCCGAGCAGATCCTGCTGCTCGAGTACGTGCTGGACAAGGTGCGCCCTGACGCGGCCCGCTTTGACGACATTCACGGCAACGAGTCGGTGCTGGAGTGGTGCCAACGGCAGGGTTACGTCCGCGACGTGTTCCCGCTGCACGATGGCGACGCGGTGGACGCCATCATCAACAGCTTTTCGCGCACGTCGCCGCTTCTCGACTACGAGGCGCTGTCGCGGATGCAGGCCTACTTTGGGGATAAGGTCGCCCTCTACTTTTCCTTTCTGACCTTTTACACCAAGTCCCTGGCGGTGTTTGGGGTGGTGGGCGGCCTTGTGTCGGCGGGGGTGACGCTGTTGCCAGACCGGGCGGCGCAGCTGCAGTTTGGGTTCACCATCTTTACGGTGCTGTGGAGCGTGGTGCTGCTCAGCCACTGGAAGCGGCGGAATATTGAGATTATCTATCTGTGGAAGAAGCTGGTTCTGGGTGACGCGGCGGATGAGTCGCTCGCCGCCGCGTCACGCAAGGAGGACTTTCGGAAGCAGTTTTTTGGGGAGCTTGTCAACCACCGGATCACGGGGGAGAAGATTATGGTGTACCCAGGGCGGCTGCACGCGGCTCGCTTTGCTGCGTCTGCGGCGGTGGTCATCGTGCTGCTCTTCATCTCGGCGCGGGTTATGATCTGGTCCCTCCACTTCGAGGATGTTATGCGCGTCTGGCGCGAGACGGTCGCGCCGACCATGGCGTGGAGCCGCTCATACGTGGTCAAGGACCTAATCCTGGCGCAGGCACCGCTGGTGGTGTATCTTGGCTGCCTCAATGTGCTGGACCGCGTCAATGGGTTTGTGGCTCACAAGCTCACCGACTTTGAGAACCACAAGTACGCGAGCACGTACGAGAACGCGCTGGTGGCCAAGCTCGTGGCTTTTCAATTCCTCAACATGAACATGGCGTACCTCTTTGTCGCGTTTGTGCGGCGTGACTTTGTGCGCCTCCATGCGTCGCTGCGTTCGGTGATGCTCATCGAGCTGGTGACGGGCAACATCAAGGAGACCGTCCTGCCCGTGTACATGGCGTCGCGCAAGAAGGCGGCCGCTATTGCCGCTCGCGACGCGGCGGCCAAGGCGAGGGAGGAGGCGACGACGGCGGCCAACCCGGCGGCCGCGGCCGCGGCGCTGGCGCGGGCCGAGGCCGCCGCGGCTGCGTCGCCACTGCCACCAGAGAACGACATTGTGCTGACGCAGGCGGCGCTGGCACCCGATGAGGGCGTCTTTGGCGACTACTTTGAGCTGGTCCGCCAGTTTTCCTACATCACCCTCTTTGCGTCGGCCTTCCCTGTCGGTGCCACTGTCGCGGCGCTGAACAACCTTGGCGAACTGTACGCCGACACGTTCAAGCTCTGCCGGCTGGGCCGGCGGCCCAGCCCGGAGCGGGCACTCACGATTGGCGCGTGGATGCGCGCGTTTGAGTTTATCTCAGTGGCGTCCATCGCCACCAATCTGGCCATCATCGCGGTGACCCGCGACGCGGCGTCGTCTGTGGTGGGCGGCGGCCGCTCCAAGACGGAGGAGTACTTCGCCATGGTGCTGATGGAGCACGTCCTCCTGCTGGCGCGCTACGTGGCGGGTGCCATGCTCGAGGGCTGCCCCCGCTGGGTCCGCGACGCGCGTGCCAAGGAGCAGTACCAGCGCACCAAGCGGGAGAACGGGGGGGGGAGCGGTGCGGGTGGGGATGGTCGCAAGCGGCCGAGCAAGCGCAGCGCGCTTGTCGGTGGCGCGCCAGTGGCTTCCCCTGTGGTTGTGCCGGGAGGGACGAGCGCGGCGTCTTGATGGCGGCGTGCGCGTGCGTTGTTGCTGGGCAGACTGCACTGCCGTCACCGGGCCCCGGGCGCCTCCTGTACTGGGGGCGCGTCTTTATGGTGGATGTGCGTCGCGGGTCGCCTAAATGGTGGGGAGGAGCTGGGGAGTGCACGGATGAGATGGAAGGATGGACCGACCGTCTAACACGGCACAATGACGATGGCGGCGTGTTTGACGTCGTGCCCGTTTGCTAGCCGCTGGCGCGGCCGAGCGGGGATGACGTATCGAGCGCCCTTCTGTGAGCAGCGTTGTGGTGCATGAGCTGCTGTTGGCCACAGTGCTCTGTCCGTCTTTTTCGCGCGTGGGTGTGGTGGCGGCGCCCTCCTGGGGAGTGAAGAGCGGGGGCGGTGGTGGGCGCTGCGTGCGATGGTCTGCGTGGTATTTTATTTTGCCTGCGGCAGGCGTTTGTGTTCCCCTTCGTCCGCCGCCGCTCGCACCACCCGCGCCGCGGGGAGCGGCGGGTGGCGGCGGCCCTGCTCGAGGCCGTTGCCGCGCGCGGCGCCCGCCGCCTGCCGCGCGAGGCGGCCTGCTGGCTCGGCGGCGGCGGCGGCGGCACGTGCTCGCGCGTCGCCCCCCCCCCCCCCCCCTGCTGCCCCCCAGGCGTCCGGAGCGGGCAGCGGCGGCGGCGGGCGGCCGCCCTCTGATCTTGAAGAGCAAAGCAGCACCGCTCGGGTCAGCACTAGCCCCGAGCGACCGCAGAGCCGCCATGGCCGCCGCTTTGGTCGCCGCAGCGCTCGCTACCGGTTCAGCTGCTACACCGGAGGGAGCGTCATCGGCCATCTTCGACGCCCACTAACGAGGTGGCGCAGGACAAAAGAGGAAAAGCAACGAAAGCGGGACACCACGCCAGCAGCAGGCAGCCGCACCAAACGCGGGCGGCCACCCCGACAGCGGGCAGCCACGAGCATCTCTCCTCCCCCCAGTGCCGTGAGCGCCAACAAGAAACCCTCTTCCCGCCACAACACATGTCCACCGGCGCTGGTGGCGCGGCACCCGCAGGGCGAGGGGCGGCGGGCGGAGGCTGCGCGGGAGGGGGGTGGCGACGGTGCAACGGGTGGGGCAGGCGGCGCTGTGATCGGAGGAGGGGATGGGCGGAATACCTTTACAGCGCACAGACGAATGTCAGAGCATGACCAGCAATGTCGCTATCGCTCGACCCTATCGTACAATTTACTCCCACAAACGCCACGTGTTCCAATTTCTATGTGGTGTTCTATTGACAGCCAATGAGAGCCGGGAAACTTACGCATACCTATCCGGTTCCTATTCGAGGGGCAAGATAGGATCATGATGCGCTCGTGCCATCTGTTCCTGGGCTCTCATTGGCTGCACTAAAATGAAACTATTTGACGAAAGTGAAAATTTGCGTGATAGTCGCCGAGGGGTGCGGGTACCCCTGCCAGCGGCGGCCGTGGACGTGGCCGCCGCGGGCAACCGCCCCGCCGTGTCTGTTGGCGTGGCGTTGTTTCCAAGGGCAGGCGGAGTGGGGCGGAGTGGGTACGTGCGATGCGAAGAGCACAGGTGAGGAACACTGCTGTTGGTCTTCTCCGCGCTGTCACCGAGGGCGGGTCGGGTGTGTGCTTCCAAAGCCGTCAGCAAGGGACGACCGGCTGTCGTTCTTGTCCGTTCGGTCGCCAGCGGCGGTGGTCGCGCCTACTTGCAGCGCCAGGAAGTCTTCGGGTCGCCGCGGAAACGGGAGCAAAAAAAGGGGGAAAGCTCAGGTGCGCCCCCCCCCGGCGACCCCACCGCCATCGCCTTGTAATGGAGCCGCCGCTGGCAAGCGGTCAGCCGCCCGCGCCGCCTCCCATTCGGCGTTGGCCGCCTCCCACCGCCGCAGGATGCCATTGACGTGCAGCAGGCCGACCACCGCCACTGCAGCCGCACCCCCCCCACCCCGCGGGTACCGCCAGGACCAGGTGCCCAGTCGCCAACGGGTAGCACGCCCGCACGCCACACGGACCGTCCACAGACTCCCACCCATCAGGTGTCAGTGTTCATCCGCAAACCAACACGGGCGGCCGCTTGCTTGCCGCGCCAAGCACAGCGCGCGCCGTCGCCTTGCGGACACACGCCTCACCCCACCGTCCTGGCAGCACCGAGTATCCGCTCCCCGCCCCCGTCTCTCCTGCCCCTGAACCCGCCCCCAACCTCACAACCCGCTCACACACACCCCCCCTTACAACAGACACAAAAAGAACGTACCAACTGGGCGCACATCCGTCGCTGCCTCCTGCCCCCCACCCTCCGCCGCTCCGCCACCCCCCCCGCCCCCCGGCCACTCGGGCGCGACCGCCGCAACCGACCCGCGCAGGCTGCCGTACAGCACCTCATCCCGCTCCGTGACGAGCGTGTTGAGGAAGCGCAGAGCGGTGCCCGCCAGCCACGCGTTGGCCACCAGCCCCGCGGCCACGCCGAGGCCCTCGAGCGCCGCTGCCCAGGTCGTGGGGGGCGCCCACAGCGACGGCCCCCCGGTGGGGGTGGCGCTCGCCACCGCCGTGGTGGCCGCCGCAGCAGCCGCCGCCGCCACCTCGCCGCCGCCGCCGCCGCCGCCCAACAACTGCGCGAGCGCCCCCCCCACGACCGCGTTGGCGGCCAGCTGCACCACCACCGACACCGCGACGGCGGGCACGAGGAGGCGGCCGACGTCGGCAGCGTAGCGGAGGCGCCCAAAGACGCCAAGCAGCGACACACCGCGGGCGGGGCGGGTCGTCACGCGGTACACCGCCTCGGCCGCATCGGCGCGGAAGTGCCGCGCCGCGGCGAGCGGCGAAAAGGCCGCGTACAGCCGCCGCACCGTGACGCTGGCCTACCAGGCGGCGACGAGTGGGACAAAGGGGGGGCGGAGGGGGGGGACGGCAGCCAAGAGACAGGGGCATCCGTTAGCAAGCCGGTACGGACGGCAGCAGCCGACAGCTTCACTCGGTGCTCGCATCCCCTGTTAGCCAAACCCCGCAAGTGGTGGCCATCCCACCCCCGTGCCCCACACGCCTGCCTCTCCCCAAAACACACACGTATCGGGCACCGGAGACGGCGGGCACCACCGCCCGTGACAGCCGCCTTCCCCTCCGCCCCGCCCCACGCGCCAAGAAACGTACGTCATTATCGCCGAGCACGACGGGCGCGCCCACCTCCCCTGCCCGCCGCGCCGCCTCCTTAAACTCACACCCCGGGTCCATCCCCGCCGCCTGCTGCACGCCCGTCAGCGACGACAGGCCAATCGCAAACAGCGCCGCGCCGACGCCGCCAAACCGCACGACGACGCGGCCAAAGCGGGCGGCGGGGGAGGAGGAGGAGGAAGAGGAGGACGAGGGCGAGGAAGAGGCGGGGGCGGGCGGCGGTGACACCCCTGCCGCCGCTGTGCCAGCCGCCACGCCCGCCGCCGCCACCGCCGCCGCGCCCGTCCCCGCCGCCGCCGCCGCCGCCGCCGCCGCCGCCGTCGCCGCCGCCGCGGCGGGCAGCGGCGGGAGGGGTGGCTGCAGCTCGAGGCGGGGCCGCCCCCCGCCGCCGCCGCCCGCAGCCGCCGCCACGGGCGCCGCGTGGCGCGCATCACGTCCGCACAGCGCCGCGTAGCGGCTGCCACACAGCTCGAGGACGACTGCCGACGGCGGCGGCCAGCCGCCCGCGCCGCCGCCAACGACCGCCGCCACGTCGGCAACGGAGGCAGGCATTCCGTGCATGACGCCAATGACGAGGACGGGCGTGCGGGTGGCCGCGTCTATGACGACGCCTACAGAGGGGGGTAGGGGGGGGGGGGGGGCGCGGGGGCGCCGCTGCCCCGGCTGCCGGCCGCGGTGCCCCCGGCGGGGCTGCCGCCAGCCGATGCGGACGGCAGTGTGCGGCATTGTGAGCGAGCGCAAGAGTCGGCGTCAGCGGCGGCGGCGGTCGCGGCATCGGCGACGCCGAGACGGGGGGAGAGGCGGGCAGACGGCGGCGACGCCCAGGAGCTCCGTAGCCGACGGGGAGGGGCGCGCCACGGCCGGCAGACGGTTCCGCACGGTCGGTGGTGGACTGCCAGGGAGGCCGCCGGCCGCAGCCGCGCGCATGGGGGGGTAGCATGGAACGCAAGGGGGGGCTGGAGACGCGCCATGACCACGCGGGGCGGTGGGAACACCTCGCTTGGCAGCGGAGGTCGGGGAGGACGACGCGGGCGAGCCGCGAAGAGCCCAGTACTGTCCAGGAGACGAGCGACGAGCGAAGTGGAGGCTACCAGTTGTGAGGTAGTTATACAAATGACGCGAGAGCACGGACCGCAACAGAACGGGAAACACCATCTTCCAGGGGGGCCACATATGTGTCAGCAATCGACTGGGTCCAGGAATTGGATCGGGGTCCTTTCGCCTGCAATTCCCCTACCCGGATTGCTGGCAGACCAGCTGCCACCATCACGGCAGCGTTCACCGCACAGAGCCCTTCCTCCTTCAGTCGCTGGTGTGCCCGGGCTTTGTGCCCACTGCGACCATCGCCTCGCGCACCGTCCTCCCCCCCCCCTCCGGTAGGTACTTGGCGTTCCTCACCCGCTTCCTCTTTCCACCTTTGTACCCGTTTCGGGCGCGGCCTACCATGGGCAACAGCCCGAGCGGTTTTCCCGGCGGCCCGGGGGGCCCCGGCGGCCCCGGCGGCGGCGGCCGCGGCGACGGCTCGGGCGAAGGGGAGGACGCCAAGAAGAAGTTTGAGCCGCCCGCCCCCCCCGTGCGGGTGGGCCGCCGCAAGAAGCGGCGTGGGCCCGTGGCGACCGCCAAGCTGCCGCTTGTCACGCCCACCGCCAAGTGCCGGCTGCGGCTGCTCAAGCTGGAGCGCGTCAAGGACTACCTGCTGATGGAGGAGGAGTTTGTGGCGACGCAGGAGCAGTTCAAGCCGCGGGAGCTCAAGTCAGAGGAGGAGCGCTCCAAGGTAAGTTGGGGGGGACGCGACCACTCCAGCGGGGGGGAGGAGTTGTTGTCGAGCGCATGGCATCTGGCGCGATCGACAGGCGGGCGTTCTATCCATTGATCTCGGTGAAGGGGTGCCTTGTGGCAGATCCCACGGGTCTACATGCTGCCGCATTGGCCTGCTGGCGATGGCGTACGCGCCATGTGTGTTTGACTGGTGTTGGCCAACGCCGGAGGCCCAGTCACGAGCGCGGCTGCCTACACGCAGGCGCAGGCCCACAAGCCCGCACGTACGCGTTCGCCGACTTGGCAGGCCAGTGCTGCAGCCCAACCCCCTAGTTCGTGGCATTTGTGCAGGCCGCGCTTGCCCGCGCTGTCGTTGGTGTGCTGCACAGGTCCTTGGCAGCGCTGTTTGCTGCTGACGCTAACATGTGGGCGCCCGTTGGTATTGTTCCTGGTTGGGTGTGATTGAACCTGAGCACAGGTGGATGACATCCGTGGGTCCCCTATGGGCGTCGGCACATTGGAGGAGATCATTGACGACAATCACGCCATTGTCTCGTCGGCCGTCGGTCCAGAGTACTACGTGTACATCAGCTCCTTTGTCGATAAGGATCAGCTAGAGCCCAACTGCTCGGTGCTTCTTCACAACAAGGTCAACACGGTTGTGGGCATCCTGGCTGACGATGTTGACCCGATGGTCAACGTGATGAAGGTGGACAAGGCTCCGCTCGAGTCGTACGCGGACATTGGTGGTTTGGAGGCGCAGATCCAGGAGATTAAGGAGGCTGTGGAGCTGCCGCTGACGCACCCGGAGCTTTACGAGGACATTGGCATCAAGCCGCCAAAAGGTGTCATCCTCTATGGCGAGCCCGGCACGGGCAAGACTCTGCTGGCCAAGGCGGTCGCGAACTCCACGTCTGCCACCTTCCTCCGCATTGTCGGCTCGGAGCTCATTCAAAAGTATCTGGGCGACGGGCCCAAGCTGGTGCGCGAGCTCTTCCGGGTAGCAGAGGACATGGCACCGTCCATTGTCTTCATCGACGAGATCGACGCGGTCGGCACCAAGCGGTACGACGCCACGTCGGGCGGGGAGCGGGAGATCCAGCGGACCATGCTGGAGTTGCTCAACCAGCTGGACGGCTTTGATGCGCGGGGCGACGTCAAGGTGCTCCTCGCCACCAATCGGATCGAGACGCTGGACCCGGCACTGCTTCGGCCGGGCCGCATTGACCGCAAGATTGAGTTCCCCCTGCCCGACGAGAAGACCAAGCGCCGCATCTTTAACATCCACACGTCGCGGATGACGCTGGCGGACGATGTGAACCTGGAGGCTCTGATTATGAGCAAGGACCAGCTGTCGGGCGCAGATATCAAGGCGGTCTGTACCGAGGCGGGGTTGATGGCTCTCCGTGAGCGCCGTATGCGGGTGAACCAGGCGGACTTTATCAAGGCCAAGGAGAACGTCATGTACAAGAAGAACCAGGGCGTACCGGAGGGCCTCTACCTGTAACCGCGTCTTGCGTGTGTTGAGTATTGTTTTGGCGCTGTTGAATGCAGCGAAGTTATCGTCCCCTTTCTTGCCGCTGGTGTGTCACACTCTTCCCGTACCGCTCCCCTCTACCCCCCGCACGCCCAACACCCACCTCAGCACGGGGGGGAGCAGCTTCCAGCTCACGTCGCACCGCGGACGGGGTCTTGGGAGGGCCACTGCGCCACTGTCGCAGCTGCCGCGACGGTCGCGTCAGCAGAGCCGCACCCCGCCGGCGATCCTTGCCCCGCGCCAGCCGGCGGTGAGAGCGGGGGTGACGGTGGGGTCCGTCGCTACGGGAGGAGGGGGAGGTAGGGTAGGTGCGCGGGCGGCGATGCGCGCCGTCGGCGGCGGCCGTCCTTGTCACCGCCCGCGCATGCCCATACCCCTCACTGCTACCTCAGCTGCCGCCGCCACAACGGCCACAATCCCCATGGCGGCTGCCGTCGCCACTGCTG
Organism: Pyropia haitanensis; assembly: GCA_008729055.1. Taxonomy (NCBI): domain Eukaryota; phylum Rhodophyta; class Bangiophyceae; order Bangiales; family Bangiaceae; genus Pyropia; species Pyropia haitanensis. Next base: position 913,273 of record SDUX01000010.1, read on the forward strand.
CCACCCCCTCCCCCCCCCACTTCCCACCTGTCACCGCTGCCGCCGCCGCCACATCGTCACTGCATCTATCTCCGCCACCACCAGGCCGCCTCCATGCGCTCGTCGGCCTCGCGGGTGGGACGACCCAGACGGGACCGCCATCGGGGATCGACGGCCGTCCTCAAGCTGAGACAACAGGGTCCCTACCCCGCCTTTTCGCAGTAAGGCCCCATGAAGAACCCTGGGAGAGGTGCTGGGTGCCCGCCAATCACGTAGTCACCGCTGCCGTGGCCGGCGTCGCCACATGCTAGTAGTGTGTCGGCGCCGTCTCCATCAACGGGCGACCAGCACCACCACAACGTTGGTAACGATAACGGGGTGCAGGCTTAACGCGTGGGTATGGCCGCCCCCACCCCCGGAGGCACCTTGTCCCGTTCCCAGCAGGCGTGAAGCCCAAGATGATGCGTCACTGCTGGTTGCGCCACATCACAGAAGTCGGGCCGCTTCCCTTCGCGCCCCACCGCGTCCCAGCACCCTTACAACTTGCTGAGGAAGACGCGCTCCAACTGCCCGGCCATCTCCGTCACGTAGTGCGCTTTGCCATTGTAGGTGCGGCAGTTCTCCACCATGCGCTTCAGGTCTGCCAAGAAAATATTCTTGGTGACGTACCACCCCTCGTTCAGCCGTTCCTGGATGGAGCTCAGGTCAATCGGGTCCTTAATAACCGTGTAGTAGTCGATGGCGCCCGTCGCTTCCGGGTTGACAGGCTCCAGGAACGGCCACGCGCTGTTGTGCGCCTTGAGCTGGTCCAAGACGGACTGCAGGTGCTTCTTCAACGCCGCTTGTGCGGCGGGATCCCGGGACGTCACCCCCGACGCCGCGCCACCGCGGGTAGACGGCGCAGCGCCGCCTCGGCCATCCTTGCGCCACGAGATATCGGCTAGTCCGGGGATCGCGTCAATTGGCAGCCCACGGCGCAGCAACGTCTCGTTCAAGCCAGGGTACACAACATGACTAAGGCTCACCTCCTTTAGCTTCTCCGCCAGCGCGCACTTTTGGGCCTTGAGCAGCAGCGGCACGTTTAGGTAGTCGACCTGGGGGTGCAGCTTGCACTCCATCAGCAGCACCCCCTCATAGTCCTTGATGCGCCCTTGCCACAGCTCAAATGGGAGCGTAATTTTCTTCGAGAACCCCTGCTTCTTAAAGTACGGCACCGCGTTGTTGTCCGCGCAGGTGAGCAAATGGGTGAGGCCACACCGCTTGGCCCGCTCCTTCACGTGCGCCATCAGGCGCGTGCCGTACCCCCGCTCCTGACCGGTCTGGGAAATGGCGAGGAAGGCCACCTCGGCAAACCGTTGGTCTTTGAACGGCCGATAGCAGCAGCCGCCCATGACCGTATCTCCGTCAGCCGCCTCAAACCCGATGCCCGACGCCGAGGAACCCTGCTTCATGACCGCCAGCGACTCGTGCTTGCGGTCAAACACCAGGCGGGTGACGTACGCCCGGGGCATGTTGGGCAGCTGCTTAATAAACACGTTCTTCAGGCCGAGCAGGTTCACCAGCGCCGCCCGGGAGCCGTCATTGACGACCACCCGGAACTTCACCTCCCCCCTCGCCTCCATCTGCGTCATCCGCACCCACCGCTGCACATACGGGTGCTGCGAGTCCGCGCCGAGGATGTCCCGCGTCGGCTGCGTCCACGCGCCCGGCGGGGGCGGCCGCGGGCGCTTGCTCGGCAGCACCGGCGGCAGCGGCTGAAGGTAAAACACGTCCCGGCAGGCATCCACGTCGTTCACCAGCGGCTGGTCATCGGCAGTCCGCAGGACCGTCGACAGGGCCACGGGGGGGGGCACGTCGTTGACGACGGGCGCCACCGTCTGCGGCACGGGGCGGCGCAAGCCGCCACCGCCAAGCCCGTTGGCAGCGCCATGGAAGGAAAAGCCAGCGCCGCCGACGGGCATGCCGTCGGCCGCTCCGCCGCGGCGGCCGTCGGCGCCGCCGCCGCCGCGACCGCCCGCGCCAGGGCGCGGCCGCCCGACGGGCCCAGCCGGCGTGGCGCGTCGATGGTAAGGACGGCTAAATGGGCGACCGTCCGGCTGCGTGCCTACGGCCTGGCCGCCTCGGACCATGGTGCGCGGAGACCGGGGGGGGCGTGACCAACGCTGTGGCGGTGAGAGGGAGCTCCAAGCGACAGTGCCGCACGGAGCGCGCGAGTCTCGCAGTGCGCGCTGGCAACAAACGCCTCCACGACGTTGCGCGCCAAAAGATCCGCCGCTATGGGTTCTGTGGGTTACCTGTGGCGTGGGGCCCCGGCAGAGCGGCCCCTCGCCCCTGCAGCAGACCCCGGCAGTGCTGGCGAGGCGCCTGGAGGAGTGAAATTCAGACAATGAGGAGAAATCTCGCCCAATCTCGTCCGTCCTCGCAAAGTACCTACCTTCTTGGCTGGTTCCGCGGCGGCTGGTCAGCCCTTCGCCAGCGTGCGCATCGACGCACTCGCTGCGGGGCTGTTGAACCACGAGGCCACCCGGCGGCTTCATCTCATTCCTGGGAGGTCTCCCTGTTGCAGTCTCATTCATGAGCAGTAGGCCTCCACGCACGTCGAGCGGGGCGGCGGACAAGTGGGCGCGGGCCGCTTGAAAGCCTGACCTTCATCCCAGAGCTTGCTCAGTGAGCCTTGCTGTGGTCGCCAGTGGAAGGAAGCGGTGGGCTGCACACAGCCAAGCCCAGCACCCTGGGAGCGCATGCGCAGCGCAGAGGAGTAGGCGAGCGGATGGCATCTGCGGACGAGGGACCCCAAGAGAATATGCGGCTACGACATACGCAAACACGGTGCCCCACCACCGCCGACCCGTCAAGCTGTGTTCCTTTACTTGTCTGCCTGCAACGTGTGCAGCGCGCTGCGCGGCTGCGGTTGATACCCACCCCCCCCGCGGCGCCAACAGCCTCGCTGGCGCCGCCCCAACCCTCCGACCTCAGACTGCGCACGCGTCTACGCCCCCCCCCCACTGCAGCGCACCGCCCCCGGCACGCCGCCTACCCCGTGGCGCACCCAACCCCGCATTGGGAGATCCGGTCCATTCGTTCTCACCACCACCGTCCCCCCCCACCCTCCCCCCCCCTTCCCCCCCCTCCCTGGGCCCCCCCGCTTTAGTCTTTCGATGTGCGGTTGTACGCGTCCCACATGGCCCAATAGTAAGCCCATCGGTACTCGTTGGGGCGCCCATACTTGGCGCGCAGCTCCGCCTCCCGTTCGGGCGTCCGCCCCGCCGCGCGGCCGCGCGGCAGCGGCTCGATGGTCGCGCACAGGTCGGCGTGGCGGCCCGACGCGTCGAGCGGCAGGCACAGCCCTCCCGCCCCGTCGTCGTCGTCCTCCGCCGCCGCGCACTTCATGCCCGCCAGGCACGTGACGCCGGGCCCGTCGCATCGCCCACACGGCGGCGCCGGCGAGCGGCAGCGGCTGCCGCTGCGGGCGTCGCCGCCGCCGCCACCGGGCGGCGCCGCGCACGTCGTGCCCGCCTCGCACTCGGTCGCGTAGTCACAAGGGGTGCCACGCGCGGCGCCGCCGCCGCCGTACGTATCGGCACCGGCGCCGTTGCCGTAGCTGTCGCCGCCATCGCCGCCGTAGCTGTCGCCGCCATTCGCGGTGGCCAGGTACGTGCCGCCGTTCACGGGCACATACGCATCGACGGGCGGGTTGTCCCCAGCGGGGGCGGCGGTCGGGGTGGCGGCGGCGGGCGATGCCGACGGGGTGGCCTTGGCGGGCGGGTCCTTGGCAGCCGCCGGCGCGGCGGCGGCGGCGACGGCGACCATGGCCACCGCCACCAACGCGGCGGTAGTGGCCGTGGCCGTGGCCACCGCCCAGCGGCGGTGGAGTGCAGCCACCATGGCGAGGGGGTGGAGCAGGAAAAAAGAGAGAGGAGCAAGGGGGGGGGGGGTGAAGGGGAGGAGAGGGGAGGGGAGGGGAAGGGTGGGATCGGACCAACAGCCACACGCCCGTCGCCGCACCACTCCGTCGGCACCCGGAGCGGCGGGAAGGCGTGCCAGCGGCAGCAGGTGGCAGCAGCAACGGGCGGGCGCTTCACGCTACGGGCGCAGCACGGCGCGGAGAGCCGGCCGCCGGGCGCGCGGTGCAGTGTCGGGCCTAGCCGCTCGCGGACAGCGGCGGTGTGTCCGCGGTCGGCGGGTGGTGGGTCGAGCGGCGGAGAGAGGGAGAGAGGTGTCGGATGCCGCTGAAGGGCGGGGGGGGGGGGCTGCCGCCGCCCATGGCGCGCCGGCGGCGGCGCCTCTTGCACCGGTTCCCCCGGTCCGCGGCTTGCCCGCCGCTGCCGCCGCCGTCACGGGCGCGGCCGTCCCGGAGGGAGGTGGGGGCACAGCGCACCCCTCCCGCCCACCCCGCGCGGGCACTGCCCGCGCCACGGCTGGCGTGCTTTCCCCTCCCCCGCCCATCCCCCCGGCGGTGACGAGGGGGGAGGAGCCCCCGGCGGTGGCGAAGGGGGAGGGGCCCCCGGCGGTGGCGAGGGGGGAGGGGTGAGGAGGGGCGGCGGTACAGATTCCCCCACCCCCCCCCCCCCCCTACCCCTCCCTGCATCGCTACCGGGGTTCCCCACGCCTGCCGCCGCCGTCGACCCAAAGGCGCGGCCACCAGTGTGTGTCCCGGCGGACCGCCCCCTCGTTGCGGAAGAGGTTGGGCGGTGGGAGAAGGGGGGAGTGGCGGATGCTAACGGAGGCGGCAGGGGAGCACAGTGCCCCCCCCCCTCCACCGGACAATCGGCCGGCGCCCCCCTCCTCCTCTCGCCGCCGACCATGCGCGCCACCCCCTCCCCCGCACCTCCCGTGTCGTCCGCGGCACGACCAGCTGGCGGGATGCCGGCGAGGCCGTACCCCCGCGGCGCGCCGCGGCGCGGCGGCACCGCTCCGCTACCGCTGGGGGACGCGAAAGACGAGCAGGGGGCCGCCGCCGCCGCCACCGCTGCCTCCGCTGCTCCTGCAGGCGCCGCAGCCGGCACGCGGGTGGGGCTGTCGGTGCCGCTGGCGGCACGAGGCGGTGCCGCCCGCGGCTACCGCAGCGGCGCACGCGGTGTCCCCCTGGGGATGGCCGCGGGCGGCACGCGGCCGCCACGGCCGCTCGCCATTGCCAGGTCATTGCCGCGCGCGCGCGCGCGTGGCGGCCGCCCCAGCCCGCCCCCGACAGACGGCGCGCCGACGGGGCGGCCAAGGCGCGGGCGGCGGCGGCGCGCCCGGCGGCCGGCGGGCGGGGGGGGGGGTGCCGCCGCGGCGGCCGCGGCGATGGGCGTGTGCCGGCGGCGGGGGCGGTGGCCACGGGGCGTGCCGCCGGCTGGCCGGGCCCCCCCCCCCGCGTCACGCACCCCCGCCTTGCGCCGGCAGACGCGCCGCGGGCGGGGCGGCCTGGCGGCAGGGCGTGAAAAAAAATGGGGGGGCGGACGCCCCAGCGGGCGGGCGGGCGGGCGGGACCCGGCGGCGGGGGGGGCCCCCGCCGCGCAACGTGCCGCGGGGCGAGGGGGGGGGGGGGGGGGCGCCGCCGCCATTGCCCGTCGCGGCGCACGGCAGCCGCCGCGGCGCGCGTGGCGCGGCGGCCGCGGCGGCGGCGCCGCCGCGGCGACGCGCGCGGCGCCGTCACTGGCGCGGCGGCTGTCGTTGACGCGCCGCTGCGCGGCGGCGGCGCCGGGCGGCCGTCGTCCGAGCCCGGCGGGCGGGTGGAGGGGGGACGGCCGATGCCGTCACGCTCGGGCGAGCGTACCCGACCAGGGGAGGGGCTGGGGGGCCACTTGCCGGCGTCACTCGGTCGCCGCCGCGGGCCACCCGCTTGGCCGCTGAGCAAGGGCGTAGGAGGGGGGGGTGGTGCCCATGGTCCCGATCGCACCACCGTCGATGTCTCGCCCGCCGGGCTAGTAGTAGACGTCTGCGCTCCTTGCCAGCTTGTCCGCCCCCTGCACGACCCGCCCCCGCCGTGAGGGGGGGCAGGTGGCCGGCGTGTGGCGGCCGCCGCCGGCCGGCCGCCGCCTCCCCTGGGACGCACCGCAGGCTACCACCCGCCGACCGCTGGGTCGCGCCGAGGGGGCGGGTCACTGGGCTGTGGCTGTCTTCCCCCCACCCCGTATGACAAGGCGGAAGGGGGGTGGGGGGGGGGGGCCAAAGCCCAAACACCCGGCCGTGCCCCCCCTTCCACGCTGCCGGCCGCCAGCGCGGCGGCTCGCCTCGCCGCGCGCGGTGGCTCGCGCCGCCACGTGCGGCGGCGGCGGCCGCCACCCACCCCGCTCCCCGCCGCTTCCCTCCCAGCCGCCCGGCCGCCCAGCCGCCCGGCCGCCCGTCACGGGTGTGGTCCACGCGTGGCGGCGGCCGCGCCGTGCGGCCGCCCGACGCGGCTGCCTGCGACGGGCGTGGCGCGGGCTGGGGGAGGCGGCGTGGGCGGGGGGGGGGGGAATGGAAGGAGGGGGGGGGGGGGGCAGCAGCGGCGTGGGTGCCCCGGCACGCGACCTGCCTCACCCCCCCACCCCCCCCATCCTCCTCTTCTTTCTTTTTGCCCGGGTAAGGTTAGGATGGGAACGCTGACGGGCTTTCGGCCTGTCTGTTTGTCTTTCCCGCTTTTTGTACTTTGGTTGTTGGTTGTTGTTTGTTTTGGCCTTCTTTTTTTCCGCCACGCCGGCCGCCTCGGGGTCTGCACCCCACCACCCATGCCTCCGCCACGGATGCCGATGCGGGCGCCTCCAACGCGGCCGCCCCCAGCAGCGCCGCCGCCGGCCGCGGCGTGCGCGCCGCGCACGCGCGCCGTTGCCGCCCGTGGCCGTCTCGCGTGCGCCGGCGCCGTGGCCCCCCCCTCCCTCCCGTCCGTGCCGCCCGCACGCACGGACCGGTCGTCGCCTCGCCGCCCGTCGCTGCGCCGCCCCCCCCCCCCGAAACGACGGCCGGTGCGCGGCAGGCGGGACGGCGGGGATGGCGGCAGCGGCCGGCAGTGGTGCCCATGGCGCGGTGGCGGACACGGGCGGGGATATGGAGGGGGGCCGGGAGGGGGGGGGTGGGCGCGGCGGGTGGGGAGCGGCCCCGCCATCGCGGCCTTGACACCCGCGGCGCGTCTTAATGGGCGTTTGCTCGCCTCTCCCCTCCCCCCCCCTCCGCGTTTTCTCCAGTGAGTCTGCCGCCTGTCAAGTAGGTTGGCGTGTGTGCGGGGGTGGCACCATGCGGCGCCCCTGCGACGGCCGGGTGGGGCACCGCTGGCCGCGCGGGGCGGCACGGTGGCGCTTGGTGCAGGCCTGGCGTCGGCTGCGGAGGCGGCCGTCTACATGAGCGTGTCGAGTGCGGCACTGTGGCCGCGCCCAACGGCCAAGGCTGGCAGGCACGCACGCGCCTGGAGTCCGCCGTTACGCCCCCCTCTTCCCCCCCACTTTCTCTTTCTGTTTGCAAGTCCCCCCCGCGTCTTCCCCCCCTCCCCCTCTACCCGTCGTTCCCGCCCCCCACGCCCGTGTCCCGCGTTGAGCTGCCGCGGTGGGGAAGTGTGGTTGGGCTCAAAGTCTGTTGTGCGAGCTCAGCGGGCTGTGCGCGGCGAAGATGTTCCAGCGGCGGGTGCCTGCGACGGGGTTGATGGTGGCGGCGGGGGCAGTGGCGGCGGTGGCAGCGGCGGCGGCGGTGGCGGCGACGCTCGGCGGCGACACGGTGGGAGCGGGGGCGTCGGCGGCGGGGCGTGGCCGCGGGGATGGCCCCCACGCGCACCTGCCGCTGCTTGAGGTGGAGCGCCGCGACCTCGCGGCGCGCATCGCGGCGGCCCGTCCTGGCGAGCGGGTCCACTTTGAGGTGGCCGACTGGGTGGCGGCGATGAAAAACTACCATGTGGAGCTGTCCCCCCACGAGCTGGACGTCCTCTCCCGCGGGGGGTCGCACGAGGAGGTGGCTGCGGGGCTGGAGGAGGTCCGCCTGGCGGGCCTCGCGTCGGTGCGGGCGGTGGCGCCGCCGCTGACCAGCGGCCTGTGCACCAACGACTACCGCGCGCGTAAGGAGGCGGGCGACATGTGGCCGAGCGAGCGGTGGGCGTGGACGCAGGCCATGGTCCGCCTCCACGAGCTGCAGGGCGCCAACAACCGCACCGTCTTTGAGCAGCTGGTGGAGCTTCACAGCGACAACGCCGCTGAGGCGCACGGGTCGGCGCAGTTTCTGCCGTGGCACTACTTTTTCCTCATCATCATTGAGACGGCGCTCCGTGCCATTGACCCGTGGGTGACGCTCCCGTACTGGGCGTGGTCTCGCGACGCCGTGGCGCCGTACAACGCGCCCGTCTGGGAGGACTGGTTCCTCGGCAAGTCGGTCAGCGGGCGGTGCATCCAGACCGGGCCATTTGTCAACTGGACCACCAACGTGCCGGTCAACCACTGCGTGCTGCGGGGCTTCACGTCGGGGCCCAACGGGTCGATGGACTTTGCGCTCGAGGACGAGGCGACGGTCAACGCGCTCGTCGCCGACGCGTCGCTGAACTTTTCCGAGTGGGCAGACACGTGGGAGATTACGCACGGCGGTCCGCACCTAGCGGTCGGCGGCGCGAGGGTGCGGGGGGATATGTTCCGGGTGTCGCGGTCCCCCAACGACATTGTCTTCTTCCTGCACCACGCGTACGTCGAGAAGGTGTGGCGCGACCGGCAGGCGGCGCAGGGGGCGACCTACTCGGGCACCCACCGCGGGACTCCCGTGTCGGTCAATGACATGCTCGCCCCGTTTGACCTCCCCGTGTGGCGGGCGGTGTGGGACCGTTGCGTGTGGTACCGGCCGACGACGCGGAGCTTCCCGGGCGGCGCGCCTGCCGCGTCGAGCCGCATCTCTCGCGCGACGCGCGCCCGCCAGACGGGGCTGCTCAAGACCTTTTTCCGCGAGAATGGGCTGGCGGGCAATGCGGAGAAGGTTGTCGCGGCGCAGAACGTGATGGCCAGGGCTGCCAGGAACGCGTAAACATGTTCATAGAGTGGACGGGTCAGGGTGCCCCGTGGGTTGGCTTTGGCCGCGGACCACACCAACGGGCGGGTGTGCCTCCGCTCTGGCGCTCTGTGAAGCGCGCTATGGCCAGCGCTCCAACTGTCTGTGCACAGGTCGAGGAGATGGGTCCCCTTTTCGGTAGGCCGGCCGCGCTGGGCATCGCGTGACTCCTCCCCGGAACCAGGGTCGGGTGGCTTGCAAGAGTGAATAGATGGACGGGTGGGTGGGACGTTTGGTAGCTCGATGCGCCATCGCGGTCGGTGGGCTATATACAAGCGCATACCTCCGGACTGTCAGAGCACTCCATGGTATCGTGTCGCTTGTCGGGCAGCAAACAGAGCCCCCCCCCCCCCTACAATAAGGACGAGGTCAATGAACAATAAAAACAAAAAGTACTGGAACAAGGTCACGGGTGCAAATGACAAACAAGGGAGAGAGCTGACGCTCCCGAGGCACACTGGGACATCCAGTGTCGTCAACTGCAAAAGCCTCGGCACGAACAACGAGCCCCGCGTTGCGAGCGACACCGATAAAAGGGAGGCGCCCCGGCCCCGACGCACCTACCCTGTACCGACCGCCGCCCCGACAGCGGCCGCGGCTGCGGGCGTCGGCACTGGTGGAACAGCCTCCGCGTCGGGCAGGACGCGTACCCGTCCCGTCACCTGCGGGGGCATCGACGGCATACGCTCGCCCGTGCCATTGCGGAGGCGGTCGTGCTCCTGTGGCGACGCCCAGTGACCCGACGCGCCCGCGACGGTGTTCTCGTCATTGACAAACGGGTGCAAGAGCGCCTCGGCCGCCGTGGCACGTTGCGCCGGGTCAAAGATGAGCATGGGCGCGAGGAACTGCGCTAGGCCGACAGCGTCCTCGGGGGGGAGCTTGTACTTTTCGCCGAGGACGTCCCGCAGCGACCAAAAGTTGAGCCGCCGGATGTGGCGCAGCTCCCCCGAGCGGGTAAAGAACTCGCGAGAGTACTGCCCCTTCTCAATCAGCGACGGCGGCAGCGGGCCGAGCAGCTCCATCATCAGCGCCAGGTGATCCTCGTCCCGGTCATAGTCCTTGTCCGAGTGGGGGTCGAACAAAAAGTCGCCAGTGGCAAGCTCGAACAGGAGCGTGGCAACCGACCATATGTCCGCCGACGTGTCGTAGCCGGCGCCCAGGATGACCTCAGGCGCGCGGTACTGGCGTGTTTGGATGTCCTCCGTAAAGTGCTTGTCCACCCAGCACGCGTTGCCAAAGTCCACAACCTTGATACAGCCGCTCGCAAACGCTAGGTCAGGGTTGGGGTTGTAGAGCGCGGAAAACTTGGCCGCCGCCGCAACCGCCGCTCCTCTGGCCGCTTCAGAGTTCTCTGCCGGAGAGCCGCTGTCTTGCTTGGCGTCACGATCCCCGTCGCCATCGCTATCACTGCCGCTGTCACTCTGCCTGTCGCCACTGCTGGCAGATAGGGACGTCGCGGTGCTATTTGCGCCACTGAGGCTGCCAGGCCCGTCACAGAGGTTCAGGAAGCTTGCAATTTCGGAGCCCGGACCACCCCAGTCGCCCGAGTCGGTGGAACCGCTCGCGCCGGCCTTGGCTGTGGGGACATCAGCAGGAAAACTGGGCGTGGGAGGAGACACTGGTGTCGTCAAGCCGCTTGAGGCCCCCTGAGACTTGCCCGACGCCGCCAAAGATGACCGACGGACGCGGCGCTTGGCACGGTTGCCGGCCACAGCTGCCTCCTCCGCCGCCAGCGCCGCATCCGTGCGCGCATGGAGGTCCATAATCTCCGAAGGGTGCGGCACAAACAGCACATTCTCGGGCTTAATGTCCGTGTGGATGATGCCACACACCGAGTGGGAGTAGTCGAGGCCTTCAAGAATCTGCCGAGCAATCACCTTGATCAACGGGATGGGCACTCCCCGATAGTTGAACCGCTTGACCAGAGATAGGAGAGACTTGCCCAGTAGCTCAAAGGCGAGGCACACATGGCGGCCGTTGGGCCCCTCGTGTTCAAACGAGTCCAACAGCTCCACGACGGGTGGCGCCGCCTGCGCGCCAGGCGTCACAAAGCCCGTCACCGACGGCAGGTTCGCCCGCAGGTCATTGAGCAGGCGAATCTCGTCCTTGGCCGCTTCCGCGTAGTGGGGCGCCGACTTTTGGACCTTGACCGCACAGTAGCGCGACGTCTGGCTGTCTAGGCAAAGCCACACAGTCGAGAAGTGACCCCAGCCGAGCTTCTGCAGCACCCGATACCGACCGTTCTTGAAAGTCTCGCCGATACGAACAACGTGGTACCCACCTGCGAGAGGTCAATACAGAAACACCGCGAGAGAAGAGAAAACCACGTCAGTCACCGCACGGCACGGCAGAACAGAGCAGAGGACGAGAAAACGACTGCGCACAGCACGCAGTCCTCGCACACCCACGCCACGTCCAGCGGCGGGCGCGACCCAAAACAGCATGACGCACACATCCGAAGAACTGTCCACTTACCCTTCTTGTAGTCCTCAGCGTCCTCTGACTCGGACGTCTCGTACTCCGCGTCTTGGTCAGGAAAGGGCACACTAGGGATGATATGCGTCGGCACTGTCTTGATGCTAACTACCTTTGGTGGCGGTTTCGCAGCACCACCCACGGCCGCCTCGGCCGGCGTTGCATGCTGCAACATCTCGGCCGGCCGCGACGCGGCCGCCGTGGCCCCGTCAGCGTCGCCATCGGCGACCGGCTCCTCTGCCGCCACCGCCACCGCCGCAGCGGGTTGCTGTGTCGACAGCGCCGCGGGTAGCGGTGCCGACTGCACCACCGGCTTGGTTCGCCTCAGCGTCGGCGTCTCAAAGACGGCCGCTTCGGAAACGCTCACGGGTGACGGCTGAGTCAAGGAGGAGGGGGCGTCACGGTCCCCCATTGTGACGGACGGCCGCAAGCACGCCGCGGCGCAGCCACCCAGCTGCCCACCGCCACCACAACGGACAGGTAAAAGGCGGCTCCGAGACTGGCACGCGCGTACGCCGGGTCACTCGCACCGCGATCGCCACCACCAGCTCGCACCATACACCCCGGCCGTCGCCACGACGTCCAGGGAGTAATCGGCGCAACTGCCGCCCCCCGCGCGCGTCGCGCCGCCACACGGCGTGCACAGAGCGGATACCAAGGGCACGTGTGTGTCTGGCTCAGGCGTGTGGTGAGGAAGTACGGGTGTGAGATAGCTGCACGCCTCTCCTCTTTCCCAGGCCCACGGAAAACGCGGATCCCACCACCCCAGCAGCCGTAACGACGGACGTGAGGACGGCACCAAGAGCAGGCACACACACGGCGGGCTCGTGGGGTGAACAAAAGGCAGCGCCACCCAGCGCTGGGCGCACGTGCTCGCCCCCCCGCCGGCGAGACAGTCCGTGCACTGCGGTTCGTACTGCCGCGCAGAGTACGTGGGGTGCCCACAGCAAAAGAGGCTTGAATTCCCCCCGCGTGTCCGTGTCTCGGCCTCAGGTTGCCAGCGGGGGGGGTGGGGGGTGGGTCTGGCGGGAGTAGGCACGGTGAGGAACAAGGATAGAGAGGGCGACAGGCACAGAGCCCCAGGAAGTCTGCCGCGACAGTCGCCGCAGGTACTCGAGCTCAGAGTCACAAGGGCCATACATTAAAAAAAAACAACCGCTATCAAACGTCGCCACCGGGTCGGGGACATTCGTGCTACGCGGTAAAGGTAGGTGAGAAGAAGCAGGCAGCTCCTCCATCGACCAGGCACACACCCAGGCACAGCTTGCACCCTCCTCCTCCCCCCCCCCCCCCCCCCCTGCTCCACCTCGCAAAAATAGATAGTGGCCAACCACGGGCACACGCTCAACGGGGAGCCCGCCGCAGCCGCGGCAGTCACAATTCCCGTGCCGGGAGGGGGGGGAGCGCAACCCCCCCCACGTCGCAGCCGACACGCAGACCCCCGAGGGGCCGCCCGGCGCGATGGGACAAGAAAATAAAATCAAACGGGGTCCCGTCGCGCGCACCGTGCGGCAGCAGCCGGGCGGGCGGGCGGGGAGGGGCAGCGCCCGATTGCATGGTCGCCAGCCGGGGGTCGCCAGCTGCCGAGGGCCGCACCGGCCTGCAGCCAGCTCAAGGACTCTGGCGCAGGGCACCACCAGCCCCCCCCCCCCGCCCCAGTCTACACCACAAACGCATGCAGGCGGGCGTGTGTGGCCCGCCCCGTTGCCGGGGGCGGTGGCATCTCCGGCCTGCGTTCGGGGACGTCCCCCATTCGAGGAGGCGCTCATGACCGGGCGCCCTTGTCAGCAGCACAGCAACAGACCGCCAGGGCAGCCTGGCGGCCGGCGTTCCGCGGCGGGGGAAAAGCGCAGCCGATGTGGCGCCACATGGCGGCAACCACGCCGGGCGCCTCGGCCAAGCCGCCCCAACCAAAAGGGGAGCACCGCGGTGGCAGCACGGGCACTGCTCTGGCTTGACAGCGAGAGCGAGGTAGTATTCCAAAGAAAACGACCCACAACGGATCCGTCGTGTAGGTGGGCTACTAATCCGTTGTGGGTCGCTCTGAGGGGTGTTGGGGGGGGGGGGGGGGGTGCGTCTGGGGGGGTTCTGGGGGGGGGGGGGGGGGGGGATTTACGGGGCAGAAATGGGGGGGGGATTTACTGGGCGCCCGCTTGGGGGGGATACTTATAGCGCGTTTCCACGGGGGCTCGGGGGGCCCATGGGGGGCTCATGAAATGTTACGCGCCCAGCGTGAGCAGGGTGGCCCTCACGCCCTCCCTGCGCGTCGACCGTGGGGGGGGATGCAGGGGGGGCTCGTGTTTGTCCAGGGGAGCATGCGAACGTTACACCTCCAGACCTCATCACAGCTGCACAGCTGCCAGATGTGGCGCCCCAGAAGTGCAGAAGTGATGCTCTGATTCCGACGGTGGCACACACGGCACTTGAGAGGACCCATCTTCTAGCGGGCTTCGGCGTTGTGAACGCCTCCGTCTTGTCCGTCCGCCCGCCTCTGTCGGGATTTTTTGGGAACGTGTCCACGATGGACGCAACTGACGACGTTTCTGTGCCTGCTTTGTTGAGCGGGCAGTTGGCATCGTTGGGGATTAAGGGCGAAGCGACGTTGCGTGCGCTGGGCAAGGCTGCACACCATGCCGTGGTTGCTGTGAAGAAGCTGGACGCCCTTCTCGCATCTCACGGCGGGGGGGCCCATTTTTTTGTTTCTCGCATCTTTGACGGAGAATCTGGGGAGGTCCGGGACCGGCTGGTGTGGACCACTTTGGTAGACCGCATGGGGGTGGTGGACCCTGAGGATCGCTTTTCTCGAGATGTCATCAACCTCCTGGTTCCCCATGCCTACAAGCACGCCCGACTGTCGCGTGTGGCGCTGCGTGGCGTCGCTCGGTCGGGGTACGGGCAGGAGAGCAACACCGTGGGTGGCGCAACCGGTGGCCCGCTGTCTCCGGCGGGCCCTGCCTCCACCGCTGGTCCCGTTACGACCCCCCCCTCTTCACTGGTAGACGGGCCGGCGAGGTCGTCATCACCTGATTTGGACCCGTCGGAGCCAGCGCTGCCTGCCCCTTCGCTTCCAGCGGCATCCGGACAACCTGGCTTTTTCCCGCGTCGGCCACCTCTCCCTCCATCTGCTACGCCACCAAGTCCGTCACCACCTGATGGCCTCCGAACTACACCTCCAGCTGCATTGACACAACCACACCCATCATCAAGCACACCCCCAAGTGATGAACTGCATCCTTCCCCACCGGCGGACTCGCTGCCATCCTCCACGTCGGGTGGTCCTGCGGTGTCGTCGTCGAACGCCGAAGACAACTTGGAGCCCAAGATCTACAGCAACTCCCAGCCGGCCACGCTACGGCCCAACCCCTCTGTCGCGGCGATTGTTACGGAAATGAGCACCAAGGCGCAGGAGTTCTCCAAGCCTATCACTGTGTTCAAGGCGGCGGCCAGCTGGTGCGTCACTGCGCTGATGGTGGCGATGCAGACCAACGGGCGGATCCGGCAGGACATGAACCTGGCGAGGGAAGGTCGGCGGGGTCTGATGAGCTCCCTGCGTGAGCGGTGGTGGCCATGCTGGCAGGCGCCGATCGGTCCTTCGGGAAAACGATGTGCTACCAAGCCGCCGGATGGGACGTCCGGCGCGATTGACGGATCGGGGGCGGACAGGATCTTCTCTGTGTGGGGGTTGCGTGTTGACACCGGCCTCGTGCGCGCGTCCGTGTCACCTGCCAAGCACGTGAGCCTGGGATGGAAGTCAACGGTGGTGTCGTTGTATACTCTCGGGAGGGCACGAGACGTTTCTTATGCCGGTCACGTTGCCACTCTGCTGCTGCTGGCATCTCGAGAAGGCACCCTGCTGCTGCCGATCCTGCGTCTCTGCCTGGAGAAGGAATGGTCGGTTCTATTTCACGCGCAGGCCATCCGGCGGGCGTCTACCGTGGCCTCCGGCTTAGTTGGACCTGCCCGCGCGGGTACGGCGGAGAATACTCCCCCTCGGACCCTCCCGGGAGCTGACCGGCTATCTTCTGGCGTCAATGCTGCTGCATCTTCATCAGCATCAGCTCCTGACACATCATTGCCGCTCTCCACCCCACTTCCGGCAGCAGCAGAAGAAGCGCCCCAAGAGGCACTCTTTTCGTCAGCGACAGCCGCATCTCCCTCATCAACAGCGGTGGCCCCAGTTCCAACAGCGCAGGCTCCGCGACCCTCCACGTCGAGGACGCCGGTCACGCCGCCCCCGGCACCACCCCCGTCGGGCGCCTCCATGCCGTCCACTCCTCCATCAGCCGGATTTTTTGTGGCCTCTCCTTCACCGACCTTGTCAACACCCGTCGCGTTGATCCCGGCGACGGCCGGGCACGTGGCCACGCTAACATCTATGGCATCAATGCGGGCCGAAACGGATTCTTCCTCAGCAGCCCCGGCGGCACCACCACGCGCTCCACCAGCGCCCACACCAAGGTTTACGGCGCAACCGTCGGCGTCATCTCGGCAGACTTCATCTACGCCTGCCCTGGTCATTCCGTCGACGGCGCAAGACGTGGCCGCAGACGCGCGAGCAGCTTCAACGCAGGCCTCAACAGTGCCACCCTCCACGGTGACACCAGTGACGCGGCCATCGACACCGCCCTCCATGGGGCCAGCCTCACCATCGTTGGCTGAGCTGCCGCCTGATCCATCTTCGGTGGAGAGGTCGACGAGCACGGAAGAAGAGCTGCCGGTCGCACCAGAGCTCAAGTCACCAGCGGCCGCTGCATTGCCGCCACCCGCAACGTTGCCTACAATGTCACCGGCGAGGACTGCTGTGTCAGCTGCTTTGGCCGTATTAGCCGCAAGTCCCATGCCTGCCTCGTCTCCTGGACCTGATACTAGCGGTCTCCTCCCGGTTCCAGTCGCTGACGGCGTCAATGGCCTCGGCAGTGCTGCAAGTGACGCTTTGGCTTTGTTCTTTGAGGCTCCTGCTGAAGGCCAGCCGGAGGCGGATGATGGCGACAGGCCCACCAGCGAAGGTCAAGGACGGCCGGCAGTCGGCGTTGGTCAGGGGCGCGGCCGCGGGCGTGCGCAACGAGGTCGGTATGGGAGAGGACGAGGGGGTGTGCCAGAGCGACGGGGGTTGGAAAGACCTGGAGGAGCGCTTGCAGGCGAGGCATCTGGCGGAGGCACTCTAAGACGCTCACCGCGTTCCAGGTCAGACGCTCCGCCTCCAAAGCGCCGTCGATCAAGGTGATCTGTAGCACTCGCTGTCGCTGTCGCTTTGCCGTGAACGCATGTTGAACGTAAACAGCTGCTCTTTATTTTCGCTGGGCTCCAAGCAAGCACGGAATGCGGCCACCACCTTCCGCCGCGCAACCCACCATGAAGCCATTATGTAGCGAACCCCAGGTCGGGTATCCACCCTGGAGGGGAACGACGTGGTCGGCGGGCGCCGGCAGGAGCGCAAGCGGCGAGCGCCTGCCTCCGCGCGTCAGCCCGTGCAGCCCGTGCAGCGGCGGCGGGACGGCGGTGGGGAAGTGCAGGAGAAGCAGCGACGGCGATGGGGGCCGAGGAAGCGGCAGGAGCGACAGCGGCCAGTGCCAGCCGCTGCGTGTCCGCCCGTGGGGCCGCGGCGGGGCCCCGGTCGGGCAGTTTACGGGTAAGAGGGACGACAATGGGGACGGCGGGGACCGGCAGGAGCGATGGCGGCCAGCGCCTGCCACTACGCGTCCACCTGCGAAGCGGCGGCGGGCTCCCGGTAAGGCAGTGGAGATGATGCGGGGGCGGCATTGGGGGAGGCGACCGGCGAGAGCGACGGCGGCCTGCGCCTGCTGCCGCGCGTCCGCCCATGGGGCGGCAGCAGGCCCCCCATGGGGCAGTGGGGAGGAGGGGGGGGGGCCATGGGGGAGGGGGCGACCGGCAGGAACGACGGCGGGCAGCGCCTGCCGCCGCGCATCCGCCCATAGCGCGGCAGCAGGCCCCCCATGTGGCAGTGGGGAGGAGGGGGGGGCGGCCATGGGGGAGGGGGCGACCGGCAGAAGCGTCGGCGGCCAGCGCCTGCCGCCGTGCGTCCGCCCGTGAAGCGGCAGCGGGGCCCCGGTGAGCCAGTGCGGAGGAGGGGGGGGCGGCCAAGGGGGGGGGGGCGACCGGCAGGTGCGACAGCGGCCAGCGCCTGCCGCCGTGCGTCCGCCCGTAAAGCGGCAGCGGGGCCCCGGTGAGCCAGTGCGGAGAAGGGGGGGGCGGCCGAGGGGGGGGGGGCGACCGGCAGGTGCGACAGCGGCCATCGCACGCCGCCGCGCGTCCGCCCGTGCATTGGCGGCGGCACCCCGGAGGGGCCGTGGGGAGGAGGGGGGGGTGGCAATGCGGGGGGGGGCAACCGGCAAGAGCGACGGCGGCCAGCGCCTGCCGCCGCGCGTCCGCCCGTGAAGCGGCCGCGGGCCCCCCACGGGGCAGTGATGAGCTCGGGGGGGCGGCCATGGGGGGGGAAGCGACCGCCAGGAGCGACGGTGGCCAGCGCCTGCCGCCGCGCGTGCGCGTATGGGCCGGCAGCAGGCCTCCCATGGGGCAGTGGGGACGACGGGAGGGCGGCCATTAGGGGGGGGGGCGACCGGCAGGAGCGACGGCGGGCAGCGCCTGCCGCCGCGCGTCCGCCCAAAGCGCGGCAGCAGGGCCCCCATGGGGCTGTGGGGAGGAGGGTGGGGCGGCCACGGGGGGGGAGGCGACCGGCAGGTGCGACAGCGGCCATCGCACGCCGCCGCGCGTCCGCCCGTGCATTGGCGGCGGCACCCCGGAGCGGCCGTGGGGAGGAGGGGGGGGCGGCAATGCGGGGGGGGGCAACCGGCGAGAGCGACGGCGGCCAGCGCCTGTCTCCGCGCGTCCGCCCATGGGGCGGCACCGGGGCCCCGGTGGGGCAGTGGGGGGGTAGGGGCAGCGACCAGCCCGCGCGCGTGCGCGCGCCGATCAGCGGGCGGTTGCCCGGACATCTGTTGGACGAATGTGGGGGAGCCGGCCAGTGGATTGGAAAACGCTAGTCGCGGCGCGCGCGCGCGCGGCGGGCAGTCCTTCATCTATCCTAGCTTTCGGGCGGAGGGTGGAGGGGCCCAGAGGGGTTTCGGGGCAGGGGGGCAGGCGGTGCTCGTCGAAACGCGCGCGCGCGCGCTCGTGCAGCGGGCGGTCCTCCAGACAGCCAGTAAGCAGAGGGGGTGGAGAGCCGACCTGGGCAGGCATGGAGCGAGGGCAGCCCATTTGTGCCGCGACGTGCGCGCCAATGCAGCGGGCGGCCCTCCCAACTGCTGTCGGTCCGTGGGGGCAGCAGACGGGGGGAGCGGGGGCAGGCCAGGAACGAGGGCCTCCCATTCGTTCCGCCGCCCACGGGCCAATGCAGCAGCCCCCGTCTCAATGGCTGACGGCCAGTAAGGGGACAGCCGACGGGGGGAGCCGGGGCAGGTCAGGAGCGAAGGCGGCCCATTTTTTGCATTTTTTCCAAACAGCCGTCGGGCATAGGGCTGAGAAAGAGATCCACGCGGGCGGTGGCACCGAGGTCGATTGTTGGTCTGCGGGGTCGGGCGGGAGATTGGCCGCGCGCATGGCTGTTCGCCATTCTGTGGCATGAAGTGCTTTTTACGGTCAGCTGGGTGAGGACACATGAGCGGGCGTGCGGGCATGGCCAGCCCGCATGAAAGAACCATCGAGAGACTGCACTGCTTTGCAGGGCACCGCAGATCCTGAGACCTCCACGAGCTCCATCGCTGGATCCTTTCACAACAATATAACACCCCATCAAATGTTTGAATCTTTGGTCTGGAGGAAATTGCAGTGCACCCGCCTTTTCAGCCCCGAGGTGCACAGGGCTGGCCTGGCGCACGCCGACGCCTCGCATCGCCCGGCCCTCTTCCGAGAAGGTGCGAACGTCCTGCTGGCGCGAACGTTTCCCGTTTGCGCCCATGTGTCCGTGCGTGTCGATGCGCGTCTTCGGGGCAGTCACGACCTTTCTCCTGCCGCGGTGGTCTGGCGGTGCCTACAGTGCGGTCGTGCGGGAGCTGGTACCCCACATTGCGGTCGTGCGGCAGGTGGTGGTCACCCGCAAACTTTTGTGGTACGGTGGGGGGGTCTCGGTGATGAGGGCGTTCTTGCATTGCCGTGCTTGCCGTGCTTTCCAGTTGCGTGTGAGGCCAAGTCTGAGGTTGTCTGGATGGTGGGACAACGAGACACCGAGACTTGCCGGAATGTGAGCTCTGCTACACGCGGACACAGAGCATGCAGGGTAGTCGGGTGAGTCATGGTGGTATTGCCGTGCGTGTCGTCCTATTGCTGAGCAGGCCACTAAGGTCTCAACTATTTTTCCTTTTTGTTCATGTTTTCTGGAGTTGTCTTTGTTGCTTGGTCTGTATGGTGGGTGCTACAGTGACTTCCATGGCGTCATGTACGTCGACATTGCTGCCGAACAAGCGCCCACGCGGCAAGGGTCCATCCGGCTGGCTGGCGCTGCGGTCCGCGGCGGGCTCATTGGCAGCTTCTCTTACCAGTCGGGAGGACATGACGGCCGTTCTCACTGTGTTGACTACTCTGGGCGTTAAGGAATGCTTCGTCCGCGGCTTTTCTTCCGAGGACGCTGCCCGTCGCTGGCTGGCTGCCTCATCTCCTTCGTTGGTGGAGAGCGGCGACGATGTAGGTGTCGACCACGCGGGCTCGCCTGTTTCCAGTCAGGCCAAAGCCGCTCCTGCCGATGGTGGTGATCAACCTTTGGCTTCCTGTCGGCCGGCTCTGTGCGGCTTGTCATACTCAAATGACTTTGGCCGCGTGGCCAGGACTATCCTTGATCGGGGTGAGCACGTTTTTATCACGGGCGGGGCCGGTGTGGGGAAGACGACGTTGTTGCGCACGCTGCGGGCCATGCACCAGGCAAGTGGTGGCGTGCCGGGGGCTTTTGCGGTCGTTGCGCCGTCTGGGATAGCGGCGTTATCGGCTGGCGGCGTGACAGGGCACACGTTCTTCCACCTCACGCCTCGAGACGTCAGGTACGGCAAGGACGCAGACTCGGAGGCTCTTCGTCTTATTGAAGAGGGCACCGTCGGCTCCGCGAGCATCGAACGCATTGAGCACGTGGATATCTTCTGCGTGGACGAGGTGTCCATGGTGTCCGCCGTCATGTTTTCGCTCATGGTCGCCATCATCAAGCTGGTCAAGACGCGGGCCTCCAAGAGCATGCCGCAGATACTGGCCATTGGCGACTTTTACCAGCTTCCGCCGGTGCGGCCACCCCACTTTCCGTACACCTCCGTCATCGACTGGGCCTTCTTGTCGCCAGCCTGGGACGAGCTGTTCCACAAGCAGTGCGTGGAGCTCACGATTGTTCACCGGCAGCAGGACCCCGCCTTTGCCGCGATGCTGCAGGCTTTGCGTGTGGGCACCGTCACCGAGGACCTGCGTGCTGCGTGCCGCGCCAAGGCCAAGCAAGGCGACGGACGCGAGGATGAGCACGCGGACCCGACGGTTATATGCAGTCTGAAGGAGAACGCGCAGCGTCACAACGTGAAGTGCTTGATGGCGCTTAGCCAGGCACACGGTGGCGTCAGAGAGTTCAAGTCAAGGGACATTGTCAACATGGAGTCACCTGCTGGGCGGCGGGCAGGGCTACACTCCCTCGATACATGCCTCCACGTGCCTGCCGTTTTGCGGGTGTCCCTCTACTCCCGCGTGTCCTACTGTGGTGGGGGCGGTCAGCTGGCGGACCTGGGCTTAGTGAACGGGTGCAGCGGGATCGTCATGAGCTTCTGCCGCAACTCTTCCTGGCCCGTTGTGCGTTTTAACTTGGGGGGCGGCGGGACGGTTGACGCAGTGTGTGAGCCTGTATCTTTTGAAGTTCCTTCGGTGCTTGGAGGCGTGCTGGCGACGCGCGTACAGGTGCCTATTCATTTGTCGTGGGCGATTACCGTGCACCGGTGCCAGAGCATCTCTCTTGACAAGGTGACGGTAGACCTTGGCAAGTCATTCTGCCATGGCATGGTGTACGTTGCGCTCTCACGCGTTCGCTCGTTGGAGGGTTTGTATGTAATGTCTTTTGATGAGCGGAAGGTGTTCGTGGACGGCGTGGTGCGCGAGTTCTATGACTCTCTTGCTCGCCTGTGAGGCCTTCCAGTGTACGTAGTGATTGTACCTGCACCTGATATGGATCATTCACGAAGATGGTGTAGAGAACTGGTGGCATCGAGGTGGCATGTGTGCTTCAGGAGGCCTACCACAATGAAGCCGGCAGGTTGCAGCGCAGTGATGTCTGTACATATTATTCAACGTCGGGGCGCCCCGGCCGCCCACCCACTCACAGACACTAACAGCCTGTCCTCCACGCCCCTCCTCCCAGTCAGCACCAGCACCCGCTCCCGCCTTCCCTCTCCCTCTCACGTCCAACCCTGCTACTCGCCCGTTCCGCACCGACCCCCATGCAGCGCAGTACAAACATCGTAGAACAATGCCTCCCTTCTCCACCGGCACCGCCCAGTCCACCGGCACAAGTGCGCGCCCCGTCCACGCGTCCCCGCCCGTCGAGCCCCGTCCATGCGCCCCCACCAGTGCAGCCCCGTCCTCGCGTGCCCTCTCCCTCTCACCTCCACCCCTGCTACTCGTCCGTTCCGCATCGACCCCCATGCAGCGCAGTACAAACATCGCAGAACAACGCCTCCCCACTCCACCGGCACCGCCCAGTCCACCGGCACAAGTGCGCGCCCCGTCCACGCGTCCCCGCCCGTCGAGCCCCGTCCACGCGTCCCCGCCCGTCGAGCCCCGTCCATGCGCCCCCACCAGTGCAGCCCCGTCCTCGCGTGCCCTCTCCCTCTCACCTCCACCCACGCGTCCACGCCCGTCGAGCCCCGTCCATGCGCCCCCACCCGTGCAGCCCCGTCCTCGCGTCCCCGCCGCGTGTAGTCTCGTCCACGCGTCCCCGCCTGTGGATCCGCGCCCGCCGCCGAGCTCAGATGCGCGCCCCCGTGAGCCCAGAACCGACTGGTAACCTTGACACGCCGCCTCCAGCGCGGGGAGGGGAGCGCTCGAGCGCCGCTGCGAGAGGCGGTGCCGGCAGAGGCACCCCCCCGCCGCTCCCACCTCCACCACCACCGCTGCCACCGCTGCCGCCGCCGCCGACGCCCGCACCGCCGCCACCGCTGCCGCCGCCGCCGACGCCCGCGCCGCCGCCTCCGCCGCCGCCGCCGCAGCCATCGTCGCCACCGCCGTGGCCATCGGCACCAGCAACGCCGCCACCGTCGCCGCCAGCAACGGCGTCGTCGCCGTCGCCGTCTCTGCGGGCCAACCGACGGGGCGGACGCCGACAGACTGAGGGGGGGGGAAGGAAGTGGGGGGGGGTGGCGGAGTGTGGTAAAGGGCGCCAAAGCCGGGGGTGGCGTGGGTTAGAGGGGGCCGATGGTGGCGGGGGTGGAAAGGGGCAAGCGATGACAGGGGGAGAGCGCGCTCGGAGTGACAAAAGTGGGGGAGAGGCGATCCACGCCGGGGGCAGGGCGATGGAGGAAGGGGGAGGAACCATCTCGCTGAAAGTGCTGACCGGACCACTCGGTCGGCGACAAAGTGCAAGTTTGTGTGGACGCGCCGGAAGCCTCTCCTCGACGTGCACTGAACGGGCCATGGTGGAAAGGGAAGTTTCCAGGTTTCGCAAAGTTTTACGCAAACTGTCGACATACCATCTCCACTGCTGCTGAACTGTCAACCCGCGTGTTGACAGTGAAGCATGACGTCCTGAGATCACGATCTCCAGTCCAAGCCGCCCTTCTGTTGTTTCGATGAGCCCTGCCGGACAGCCGGCTATAAGCGGAGCGAGACTCACCGGCATAAACGCAGCTCTGTCCTCCATTCTTTGGGGAGCCGCCAGCTTGTGGGGTTGTCGGTCTCAAGTGCACCCTTGTGTCCCTCCCTCAGCTACATTTCTGGCCGTTCATTGGCCGACATGGCAACAGCCTAGGAGCACAATCACCCCTCCATCGCCGCCGGCAGGGAGGCGGCAGAGGCCGAAACACAGTTTCTCCCGAGGGTGGCTCTAGGACGACTCGCGCGAGGTGATGCGCGCAGCGGACGCCCATTAACCTCACGCTCCCGTCTCGTGCAATTTTCACCGGTCAGCCAGGACGGCCGGCCGCCAGTCAAGCTCGTGCCACCTGCGTGCGCATCGTTCTAGCGTGATGGATCCCGTACGTACTGATAGTACAATCGATTGCCACTGACATAGCTGAAGAAGACTAGAACAAACACTACGCGACAGGAAGGCCCTCGGGACAGGGTCCACCAGTTGAACAGCGCTCGACAATGATGAGGCAGCTTCTGAGGTCGGACTGGACCGAGACGTGCCGACTCCTCGGCCACCCAAGCTGGGACGCAACGAACGTCGCAGTTGAGCTGTCTACGCACGATGTGGGGCAGGGTTTCGGGCCTCGAGGTCCACTCACTTGAGCAGCTTCTGTTACGGTTGTACGCGGACAGCAGGTGGTCTCGCAGGATGCAGTCATGCATCAGTCATGAGTGTCAGCAGTGGTGATTGCACACTGCGTCGCAGACCGCATTGGATTGGAAAGCTTTTGCTTTGAAAATATTACAAATCTTAAATCGCGAACACTGGGCCAGGTGGAAAGATCACCGGCGATGCAACGACGAGAGAGGGGCCTGCAGCAGCTTTGGGGGGGGTGCCGCATGACCATTCACCAATGCCGATGATCTTCGGGTGCAGACATGATTGAGGGTGGGGGGAAGCAGTGACAGACGAGATCGATCGCGTGTCGGAACTCACGTGCCAGACGAGGTCCCCTGGGCTTGAGAAGAGGGACCGCGGGCGCTGGAACGGGTGCTGGCCGGAAAGGGAACGCCGCAGAAAGGGCAGCAGCGTCGTCGGGACGCAGCCGGGGTGGGGCGTAGTCGCCGCCGTCGGCGCCTCGGGGGGAGGGCGGCCGGAGGTGCCGCACGCTGCCGCCGCCGCCCGCTTCCTGCTCATCTCCGTCACCCCCCCTGGGGCTGACGCGCCTGCGTCAAGGGCACCTGCTACGGATCGTGCTCTTGTCTGGGGGGTGGGTGTCGGTGTGCGCTGCGGCGGGTTTCCAAGCCGAGCGTGCTGGTCGACCGGCCTGCAGATGGGTTGGCAATGGGGCCAGGCGGATGGAGGGTCACCAGCTAGTCGTGCTGCTCTCAGACACTCTCGGATGTCCAACTGATGCTTGCCGTCGTTTCAGATGGTCTACTACCAAGGATGGGAGTAGCGCTGTTGGCGCAGTGGTGCTGAGCCAGAAGACGGCACCGCACAGGCGCGACGCGCTCGTGTCCCGGACACTGTGGTGCGTCTACCAGTGGGTGTCACTCTCGAGCGCGTGGGACAAAGCAACCATCAGTCTCAACTTTGCAGGTGCTCTGAACCGCCAGGCCGCACATGTAGGTCCGCCCAATCCGCGAGGACTGCTGCACTCTATCTTGACAGCGCTGCCTCATTGCGATGCTACACGCTCGCCTCTGAATGGCACCGACATGCTGCTGCCGTCTCCCAGATGCGCAATATCAATGAGCGGCGAGCTGCATGCCAGACGACTAATGGATGCAAAGAAGATGACGGCATTGCCCTTGTACGTTTGAATAAGACAGCGTGCACACGCGACGCCGCTGTGAGGTGAGCTCTCCACATGGGCCTCCCCGTTCAAAAACAGAATCTCTCCGCCATTGCAGGTGCACTGCCACACCGGCTCTCAACGAAGCCACACACCGTCCCGCCACCTGACCAAAAAGCGCCCCCGACTCAAGTGCGCTCCTCCATAGGCGCTGCACATGGCAACCTGTCCACGTTGCTGTATACGACCCAGTTTGACATGAGTGCGTTCACCGACGACCCAACGTCGCCAGGACACATCTGAACAAACCCACTGCAAAGGCTGAAGCGGTCGGTGCACGCGGCGAGCTATTGCTATGACTCGCTCACATCGCTCACCTTTCCCCAGTCACAGTGTGCCTGGACGACAACCATGGTCAGCATGGGGATTGGGCGCCGACTCACCCATTGCCCACGCCATTCACCGCCGCGCTCTCAGCAGCGCCATCTACTTCACCACCCCCAGTCCACGACGACTACCAGTGCCCGGCCGCATTCCGGCTGCCACTGTTGCCTCCATCACCCTACAGACCACCACTCGCGCGCGCCTCGCGGCCGGCGCGCGCCAGCAACACCCCATCCCCCCGCCGCCCACCGCCATGACGGCTCTCAACGAAGCCACACACCGTCCCGTCATCTGACCAAAAGGCGCCCCCGACTCAAGTGCGCTCCTCCATAGGCGCTGCACATGGCAACCTGTCCACGTTGCTGTATACGACCCAGTTTGACATGAGTGCGTCCATCGACGACCCAACGTCGCCAGGACACATCTGAACAAACCCACTGCAAAGGCTGAAGCGGTCGGTGCACGCGGCGAGCTATTGCTATGACTCGCTCACATCGCTCACCTTTCCCCAGTCACAGTGTGCCTGGACGACAACCATGGTCAGCATGGGGATTGGGCGCCGACTCACCCATTGCCCACGCCATTCACCGCCGCGCTCTCAGCAGCGCCATCTACTTCACCACCCCCAGTCCACGACGACTACCAGTGCCCGGCCGCATTCCGGCTGCCACTGTTGCCTCTATCACGCTACGCACCACCACACGGGCGCACCTCGCGGCCGGCGCGTGCCACCAACACCCCATCCGCCCTCCGCCGCCCGCCGCCAATCTCCGCCACACTCCAGCTGCCGCCGCCGCCTCCATCACCGCGCGGACCACAACACTTGCGCGACCCCGCGGCGGGCGCCAACCAGCAAGACCCCATCCAATCCCTGCCCTCCACCGCCACCCCCGGCACCAGCTCAGCCGCCGCGGCCGCGTCCACCACCCCGTGGACCACAACACTTGCGCGACCCCGCGGCGGGCGCCTGCCAGCAAGACCCATCCGCTCCCCGCCCCCCACGGCCACCCCCCGCACGAGCTCAGCCGCCGCCGCCGGCTCCACCGCCCCGTGGACCGCTCCACGCGCGCGCCCCGCGGCTGGCGCGTGCGACCGAGTCCCCGGCCGCTCCCCGCATCCCACCGCCACGCCCTGCAGCAGCCCAGCCGCCGCCGCCGGCTCCACCACCCCGCGGACCGCAACACGTGCGCGCCCCGCGGCGGGCGCGTGCGACCGAGTCTCCGTCCACCTCCCGCCGTCCACCGCATTCCCCCGCCGCACCCCAGCTGCCGCCGCCGCCTCCATCACCCCGCGCACCACAACACTTGCGCGACACCGCGGCGGGCGCCAACCAGCGAGACCCCATCCGCTCCCCGCCCCCCACTTCCACACCCCGCACCAGCTCAGCCGCCGCCGCCGGCTCCACCGCCCCGTGGACCGCTCCACGCGCGCGCCCCGCGGCTGGCGCGTGCGACCGAGTCCCCGGCCGCTCCCCGCATCCCACCGCCACGCCCTGCAGCAGCCCAGCCGCCGCCGCCGGCTCCACCACCCCGCGGACCGCAACACGTGCGCGCCCCGCGGCGGGCGCGTGCGACCGAGTCTCCGTCCACCTCCCGCCGTCCACCGCATTCCCCCGCCGCACCCCAGCTGCCGCCGCCGCCTCCATCACCCCGCGCACCACAACACTTGCGCGACACCGCGGCGGGCGCCAACCAGCGAGACTCCATCCGCTCCCCGCCTTCCACTTCCACACACCGCACCAGCTCAGCCGCCGCCGCCGGCTCCACCGCCCCGTGGACCGCTCCACGCGCGCGCCCCGCGGCTGGCGCGTGCGACCGAGTCCCCGGCCGCTCCCCGCATCCCACCGCCACGCCCTGCAGCAGCCCAGCCGCCGCCGCCGGCTCCACCGCCCCGTGGACCGCTCCACGCGCGCGCCCCGCGGCTGCCGCGTGCGACCGAGTCTCCGTCCGCTCCCTGCCCCCCACTGCCACCCCCCGAAACAGCCGAGCCGCCGCCGCCTCCTCCTTCACCGTGCGGACCACAACATTCGTGCGTCCCGCGGCGGGCGCGTCCCAGGGAGTTCCCAATCGCCCCCCGCCGCCCCCTGGTGCGCTCCGCCGCGCCCCGCCTGCGATCGCTCCGTGAATGGCCACAAGGACCACAAAACCCGCGCGCGCCGCGGCGGGCGCGCTCAAGCGCGTTCCTTGCCACCCGCCGCCGCCCCTTGCCGCCCTCCGTCGCCGTTCGCAACCCCGTTGTCAAACACTCGCCACACCACGACACCCCGGGCGCGACCCTGGCTGCTGGCGCGGCCTCCATCAACTGACAGACCGCAACACGCGCGCGCCACGAGGCCGGCACGTGTCCGCCACACCGCATCCGCCCCCCGCCGCCCAACGCCAGGCCCTGCCCCACCCCAGCTGCCTCCGCCGCCTCCACCGCCCCGCAAACCACAACACGCGCGCGCCCCGCGGCGGGCACGTGCCAGCAAGACCCCATGCGCCTCCCGCCGCCACCCGGCAACCCCTGCCCCACCCCGGCTGCCGCCGTCGCCTTCACGGCAAGCTGATGAGCACTCCCAACTGTGCGCTTGAGCACAAGTGATCCGCGGTCCAGGCTCTCTCTCATTCCCCTTCCTCCAGAGCGACAAAGACGCCGCTTGCTCCCGACAGCTCACCAAGAGCACATCACGTCGGCCTGTACTGGCACCCACAATCGGCCGTGATGCACTTGATGCCCAACTGGGACCAGAAGAACTCGCCGAAGTTGATATGGTCGCTCTCGGTAGAACGGCGAGGGGAACTCAGCCTGTAGATCGCGCGCAAGTTGGCAGTGGCCACCTGGAAGCTCTTGAAGCTGAGGAAGGTGGCTGGCTTCATGTACGCAAGCATCGGACGAAACCGGATCGCAATAGAATGCGACACCTCCGCCGCCGTCGACGCCTTGCCAAGAGTCTGCCGCAGGGACGCGTCCGCAAAGTTGGTCAGCGAGCAGGTGTGGCCCTTGCCATGGGGCCTGTCCATAAAGCATCTCACCCCGTAGTGCCGGAAGAGCGGGCGCACCCGACGCATCAAGTTCCTGTTCATTTTGCAGGCCATGTCGTAGTAAATCGTCTTGGGGATGTCCGAGAAGCGCTCAAGCACGACCGAGATCCCATCCTCCACGCTCTCCGCCTTCGTCAGCACTCGGAAGCCGTACGACACCACGTGCGGGCACAGCACGTTGTAGACGCCCGGGGTAAGCTTCTGGTCCGTGGGAAAGTTCTTGTTGCACTTGTCCGCCGCGTCCTCCTTGGCCGCGCTGGCAGCCGTCCGCTTCTCCTTCTGTCCGGCAGCGTACATGGCCCGCCTCTTGGCCGCGGAGTTGTCCCAAATGCCCGGCCTGCACCTCTTGAGGTTGGGGAACACCTCCATGCTCGCCACCGAGTCATTGTCCAGCAGCTTCTCCATGCCTGGCATGGTGCGCACGTAGCTGGCAAACTGCTCGGGCGACGTCGTCCTCCACATCTCACAGTACTCCTTGTTCTCCCCTTTCCCTGCGCGGGACGCCTTCTCCGCGGACAGTGCAAACCGGGCGTCGACCTTGTCCTCCACGTCGACGGAAAACTCAAACAGCGCGGCAATAGCAAGCCTCAGTGATCGGTACGCTGAGACGACGTGCGCAACTCGGCTGAGGAAGTGCGCTACGAACGCCACGTCTCGCACCGCCGAAATGTGGACCTCCCAATCGCTGTCACCGGTCGCCCGGAGCTCGGTGACAAGGTTCCGCACCGCCAAAGCGTCGCAGCTCACAAAGAGGTTGACAACAGGCTCACCTAGCAGGGCCCGCAAAAACCAGCGGATGGATGTCCACGTCGCCATGTCCGCCTCGGGAATGATGTCGAACACAGGAGCAAAACAGCCCTTGCGCAATTCCCAGGGCGCCCCGGGCGATTTCCTTGTCTTGTTTCTCCCCCCACCGAGAGAGCGCGTACCCTCTGCAGCGTCATCAGGGGTTCCGCCGTCAACATCGCCCTCACCCCGTCCAACAGCACCTTCACGTCGGGCCCGGCGTTGGTTGCGCGCTCCGTCCTCATCATCCATTCCCTCTGCTTCTGACTCACTGCCGCCACCGACGTCGTCGTCGTCAATGTCCAGAGCGTCACCTTCAGCATCGCTCCCACCATCACCGCTGCCCTCCCCGGCCGCAGCACCCTGATCAATAATGGCAGGATTGTCTAAGTGGGCACGCAAAGACTCACGTTGTGCTGCAGAAAGTTGCAAAAACTTGGCTGCCACAGTGCCAGCGTCGGGCGGGGGGAGCGCCCGGAGCAGCGATGCAACGGTAGAGTCGTAGGCGAAAAAGAAAGAGAGCAGCACGACTGCCGCTTCCTGGACGGGAGTCAGGGTCCCGGCCGCTGCAGCTAGGTGCAACGCGACCCCAGAAGCCAGTTCTGCCGACGCCAGCTTCGTCCCGTTCCTCGTGATGCGCTGCACCAAAGCCGACTGCGCGGCCTGCGGTAAGACAGTCATTTCCGTCAAGGGGAGAGGAAGAACGGGAACGTTGTGGGAAAGGCGCAACACGTCCCACTCCGGCGGGATGCGGAACCCCAACGCCTGCCCGTCCATGATAATGACCAGAGGGAAGTCCTTGCACTTGGGACACCGGAAAAGCAGCGCAGGAATGTCCAGACAGGACGTGTACATGAGACCCAGGTCAACGATGACCTGCCGGCGGTGCCGGAAGCCAGGAATGACGCTTGCCAAGTAGCGCGTGGCCGCGCTGAACGAAGACCGGGATGTGACCACGTAGCTAAGCACATCATCGCAGAACGCCCGCGTGAACACCAGCAGCTTCTTTTCAGCATCCAGGCGTGGAATGACGAACAGGCCCACGCCAGCGCCATCGAAGCTGATCATCATCTTGCAATCGTTGCACGTCCAGCTCCCGACTGTCACGGGCACCTCCACACCACAGCGCGAATCGGAAAGGACGCAACCGGCAACGACGTCCACGTCATCTTCGGGGGGGGCGGCCTTGCGGCACTTGGGGCACGCCGGCTCGTACAGCGGCTTGGCTGGATTAAAACAGTGCTGGTCAATGATGGCGTCCGCCATGCTCGTGGTCACGGCAGCGTCATGAGGATGAGCCAAAATACGACCGAGGAGCTCCGCCGTGTAACGCCACTTCCGACCAGCAGCGATCTCTTGAGGGCATGGCAGAAAGTTGCGCTTGCACGGAGTGCTGAGGGTCCATTTCTCGTTTGGCGGCGGCGAGCCACCCGCGGGATCGGGCGGAACGGCAGCACCAGGCGGGGGCAGCACGGCAACGCCAGGTGGGGGCAACACGGCAGCACCAGGCGGGGGTGGGAGAGCAGCGGCAGGAGGGGGCAAGACGGGAGCTCCCGGCGGGGGCGGGGCGGCAGCGCCAGAATGCGGCGGAGCGGCAGCGCCAGGATGCGCCGGCACATCCTCGCCGCCATCGGTGGCGTCCTCAAATTCTGGCTCCTCTTCTTCTTGAGGGAGACGCCCGGCCGCCCTCAGGTGCTCCCGTAGAAACTCCAGGTCATCGTCATCAGCTTCACCGCCGTCCAGGTCCTCGAGGTGCTGCGCAAATGTGCCAGAAGCGTCTGTGCGGACGGCAAGGTCGTGTCGTCGTGGGTGCGCTCCGCGTTCTGCTTTCAGCCACGCTGACGCTTGCCGTACATGACCGCACTGGTGTGGCGAAACGCGGCAGCCAGGAGCCAGACATAAGTCTGCCAGACCCTTGTCAAGCGTGACGACGGTGAAAATCATCCCGTCCCACACGACCACCGCGTGGGAGCCACCTCCCCCTTCAACCGTGACGGAAAAAGGCGCGGAGTGCAGCGGGGACGGGACCAGCGCGTGGCCCGCTTTGTTGGCCTCCAAGTAGGCCCTCGCGTGGACGCACGATCCGCTCTTGCCGCCGATAGACAGCGTGGTTGCGTCCTCCGCTGACTCAAAGCACGTGCACAAGACGTCCGACTTCTCCCCGCGCCACACCACGGCCGCGTCCTTGGGTGATGAAAAGCCCACGCAAAAAAGGGCCTGGTTGCGCAACCCCGCGCGCTCCACAAGGGCGACAGGTGCCGTCTCGAAAGCCGTGGTTGACATGGTGAACGGGAAGCCGGCGTTCTGGAGCAGAACTCCCTGCATGCATTCCGCCAACTGATGCACACCCTCGCCCTCCCCCCATGGCCGGCGAAAGGAACGTGGACGCGCACCGCCGCGCTTGCTGACGCCGCGACGGGTCTTGTCCACGGAGACAGCCGCACTTTGCGACCCGCCGCCAACAGGTACCTGCCCAGGCGAGGGTGAAGGGCCATTGCACCTCAGCAGCGCTCGGACGCCAGCTCGTTGAGCAACAGCAGTAGAGTCGTGTCCGCATTGAACAACCGACCGCACGCGAGCCCCACAGCGCAAGTCAGACGCAACGGCAAAAACAGCGTCCCTCAATGCGTGAGGGATGCTGACGCCGCAGTCCACCACAGAGACCGCGGCCGGCAAGCTGCCCAGATCGATGAGCGCAGGTGAGGGCATGGTGCCCAGCTGAGAGGACGAAAAAGCGCCGCCCGCCGAGCACGGTAGGACGTGTAGGCGCCGCCAGGCAGCGTCAGGGGATGGCGCAGCGCACTCGTGGATGCGGCGGGGGGACGATCAACCAGCAGCCAAGGTAGCACCTTGCGTGCCGTTGCACGCCGGAGGCGGCGTGGCGATAAAGGATGCGCACCACACAAGCCAGCGAGTCGGCACGTGCTCGAAGAAGCAGCAGGGGGCGCACCAGGCAGCAGCGGGTGGGCGTCAGCGGCGGCGGAGGGGGAAGTGGGGACGGTGGCGGTCGGCGTGCCAGCGGCCGCGCCACGCACCCGAGGTCGTGGTGGCGGTGGCGGCCGTGCGGGCGGCGGGGGTGGGGGTGACGACGGCGGCGGCACAGCGGCCGCCGGTGACGCGGCCACGGCGCACCCGTCGTGGACAGCGCGGTGGGCCGAGGAGGGGAAACGCGGCCACGGTGGTCGCACAGGAGCGGCGCCGTGGCTGCACTAGTGGCGTTGCCGGCGGTGCCACCGGGGCGGCATGGCTGCTGGACCGATCGTGGTGGGGGTGCCGGCGCGTCGTAAACAC
This sequence comes from Pyropia haitanensis, assembly GCA_008729055.1. NCBI lineage: Eukaryota > Rhodophyta > Bangiophyceae > Bangiales > Bangiaceae > Pyropia > Pyropia haitanensis. The sequence continues at coordinate 945,740 of SDUX01000010.1, forward strand.
TGCCACGCGACGGCACGCGCGCCGATCCTGCTGTGGGGCGGTAGGACAGCTGAGCGCCACGTTGTTTCCACCGTGCTGGTCAGTTGATTCAAAGTAGCCTTCAGCAGCACTGTCTACAGTTTTGATTGGCTGGAAAAATCAGTGAAAATCCCTGGTGCTCCGAACGTCTACAGTTTACGGTTTCTCCCCCCCCCACCACTGCCTGCCGCCGCCACCCGCCGCCGGCCCCCTCCAACGCCTCCCGGACCGGTGGGCTGCCTGTCCCGGCGCGGCAGCCAGCCGGCGGCGCAGCGGCCGACGCGGCCCACCGCGGGTGCGCGGGAGCGAGGGGGGGGATGCAGCTGGTGCCCGCATCGGTCGCCGCCTGCCGCTCCCCCCCCCCCCGCCCGCAGACCGGCAGGCGACGATTTCTGCCGCCCCCACCACTGCCTGCCGACGCCACCCACCGCCGCCCCCCCTCCCCCGCCCCCCGGACCGGTGGGCCGCCTGCCCCGGCGCGGCAGCCAGCCGGCGGCGCAGCGGCCGACGCGGCCCACCGCGGGTGCGCGGGAGCGAGGAGGGGGATGCAGCTGGTGCCCGCATCGGTCGCCGCCTGCCGCTCCCCCCCCCCCCGCCCGCAGACCGGCAAGCCACGATTTCTGCCGCCCCCACCACTACCTGCCGCCGCCACTCACCGCCGCCCCCCCTCCCCCGCCCCCCGGACCGGTGGGCCGCCTGCCCCGGCGCGGCAGCCAGCCGGCGGCGCAGCGGCCGACGCGGCCCACCGCGGGTGCGCGGGAGCGAGGGGGGGGATGCAGCTGGTGCCCGCATCGGTCGCCGCCTGCCGCTCCCCCCCCCCCCGCCCGCAGACCGGCAGGCGACGATTTCTGCCGCCCCCACCACTGCCTGCCGACGCCACCCACCGCCGCCCCCCCTCCCCCGCTTCCCGGACCGGTGGGCTGCCTGTCCCGGCGCGGCAGCCAGCCGGCGGCGCAGCGGCCGACGCGGCCCACCGCGGGTGCGCGGGAGCGAGGGGGGGGATGCAGCTGGTGCCCGCACCGCCCGCCGCGTGCCGGCCCCCGCCCCCCCCTCCGCAGACCGGCAGGCCAGGGCGCGCCGGCGCGGTGCCCGCGGCACAGCGCGGCGGGCGGCGGGAACGGGGCCTCCATGGGGGAAGCGTCGGCCGGTGACGGCGGCAATGCAGGCGCGGCCGCGGCCGCGGGGGGGGGGGGGCAGCAGCGGCAGCAGCGGTGCCGCAGCCAGCGGTGCGGCCGGTGGCCAGCGCGGCGCGCAGCGCGCGGCAGGCTGGCGGGGTGACGTGGCCCTCCCACGTGGCCCATATTTTGGATGAAATATTTCTGGGAAATCGAAATGAGCAGAGCCTGCGACGATAAAGTCCTGTGCCCTGATTGGCTGCTGAGAATATTCAAAATCTGCAAGCGGGCCGGTGACCCGCAGCCGCTGCGTCCGCCACCCGCGGCCGCCCCCCCCCCCCCCGCCCCCCCCCCCACCGCCCCCCGGACCGGTGGGCCGCCTGCCCCGGCGCGGCAGCCAGCCGGCGGCGCAGCGGCCGACGCGGCCCACTGCGGGTGCGCGGGAGCGAGGGGGGGGATGCAGCTGGTGCCCGCATCGGTCGCCGCCTGCCGCTCCCCCCCCCCCCGCCCGCAGACCGGCAGGCGACGATTTCTGCCGCCCCCACCACTGCCTGCCGACGCCACCCACCGCCGCCCCCCCTCCCCCGCCCCCCGGACCGGTGGGCTGCCTGTCCCGGCGCGGCAGCCAGCCGGCGGCGCAGCGGCCGACGCGGCCCACCGCGGGTGCGCGGGAGCGAGGGGGGGGATGCAGCTGGTGCCCGCACCGCCCGCCGCGTGCCGGCCCCCGCCCCCCCCTCCGCAGACCGGCAGGCCAGGGCGCGCCGGCGCGGTGCCCGCGGCACAGCGCGGCGGGCGGCGGGAACGGGGCCTCCATGGGGGAAGCGTCGGCCGGTGACGGCGGCAATGCAGGCGCGGCCGCGGCCGCGGGGGGGGGGGGGGCAGCAGCGGCAGCAGCGGTGCCGCAGCCAGCGGTGCGGCCGGTGGCCAGCGCGGCGCGCAGCGCGCGGCAGGCTGGCGGGGTGACGTGGCCCTCCCACGTGGCCCATATGTTGGATGAAATATTTCTGGGAAATCGAAATGAGCAGAGCCTGCGACGATAAAGTCCTGTGCCCTGATTGGCTGCTGAGAATATTCAAAATCTGCAAGCGGGCCGGTGACCCGCAGCCGCTGCGTCCGCCACCCGCGGCCGCCCCCCCCCCCCCCGCCCCCCCCCCCCACCGCCCCCCGGACCGGTGGGCCGCCTGCCCCGGCGCGGCAGCCAGCCGGCGGCGCAGCGGCCGACGCGGCCCACCGCGGGTGCGCGGGAGCGAGGGGGGGGATGCAGCTGGTGCCCGCATCGGTCGCCGCCTGCCGCTCCCCCCCCCCCGCCCGCAGACCGGCAAGCCACGATTTCTGCCGCCCCCACCACTACCTGCCGCCGCCACTCACCGCCGCCCCCCCTCCCCCGCCCCCCGGACCGGTGGGCCGCCTGCCCCGGCGCGGCAGCCAGCCGGCGGCGCAGCGGCCGACGCGGCCCACCGCGGGTGCGCGGGAGCGAGGGGGGGGATGCAGCTGGTGCCCGCACCGCCCGCCGCGTGCCGGCCCCCGCCCCCCCCTCCGCAGACCGGCAGGCCAGGGCGCGCCGGCGCGGTGCCCGCGGCACAGCGCGGCGGGCGGCGGGAACGGGGCCTCCATGGGGGAAGCGTCGGCCGGTGACGGCGGCAATGCAGGCGCGGCCGCGGCCGCGGGGGGGGGGGGGCAGCAGCGGCAGCAGCGGTGCCGCAGCCAGCGGTGCGGCCGGTGGCCAGCGCGGCGCGCAGCGCGCGGCAGGCTGGCGGGGTGACGTGGCCCTCCCACGTGGCCCATATGTTGGATGAAATATTTCTGGGAAATCGAAATGAGCAGAGCCTGCGACGATAAAGTCCTGTGCCCTGATTGGCTGCTGAGAATATTCAAAATCTGCAAGCGGGCCGGTGACCCGCAGCCGCTGCGTCCGCCACCCGCGGCCGCCCCCCCCCCCCCGCCCCCCCCCCCCACCGCCCCCCGGACCGGTGGGCCGCCTGCCCCGGCGCGGCAGCCAGCCGGCGGCGCAGCGGCCGACGCGGCTCACCGCGGGTGCGCGGGAGCGGGGGGGGGATGCGGCAGCGGCGGCGGCCGGGGGCCGGACCGGCGGCCGGCCGGCGGGGGCGGCCGCCCCCGGCCAGGGCGGCGACCGGCGGCGGCGGCGGTGGCGGCAGCGGCAGCCGCGACGGCACCCAACCGGCGGATGCGGCGGCGGCGGCCGCGGGGGCGGCGGCCGGGGCGGCAGCCCGCGCGGCAGGCGGCCAGCGGCCGGCCAGGCAGGCGGCCGGCGGCCGGCAGCAACGGCGGCGGCGGCAGCGGCAGCTGGGGCGGCGGCAGCCCGCAGCGGCGGGGACGGTGGTGGCGGCGGCGGCGGCGGGCGGCCGCGGGGGCGGCGGCGGCAGTCGCGGCGGCCGTGGCGGCGGGCGGCGGCGGCGGCGGCGGCCGCGGCGGCGGCCGCGGCCGCTCGCCGCGGCGGCCGCGGCCCCCAGCCGCGGCAGCCGCGACGGCCACGGCGGCGGCGGTGGCGGCCGCGGCGGTGGCGGCGGGCGGCCGCGGCCGCCCGCCGCGGCAGCCGCGGCGGCGGCGGCGGCGGCGGCGGCGGCGGCGGCGGCGGCGGCGGCGGGCGGCCGCGGGGGCGGCGGCGGCGGTGGCGGCGGCCGTAGCGGCGGGCGGCCGCGGCGGCGGCGGCCGCGGCGGCGGCGGCCGCGGCGGCGGCGGCCGCGGCGGCGGCCGCGGCCGCCCGCTGCGGTGGGGGTGGTGGCGGATGCGCCAACAGGCGCGCGGGCGGCGGGGCCGCCGGCACGCATCGGTAGCCCGCGCTGCTGCGACGCTGCGGCATCCACCCTGTCACACCTCCCTCATCACATGTCCGTGTGAAGCGCCGCATGTGTGACAAGCGCGTGCACATCCGCAATTTTGGGTACAACATCGCAGATGTGTGATGCACCAGCGGGGGGGAGCGTAACGAGCCCCAGCGTTACATGGGGAGCTCCCCCCGTCGGTTGCTCCCAGTACTGGACAAATGCACTCCGCTATGGAGTTGGAACCAGGGATGTACTCGTTTCTGTAGAGATCGAGGTGGATCTGGGGAGCTGGAGGAGATCGTCGGCACCCCTCCAGGCACGCTGGAATGGGCTGTCATGAATGTATTGGGTGTAACTAGTTTCCAAGTAGACCCCCTCTCACAGTGTGGGGGACAGCACCCACAACGGATTAGTAGCCCACCTACACGACGGATCCGTTGTGGGTCCAGATTCTTTGACGTACTACATGGCGAGAGCGCTGGGGATGGCGGAAGCGCAATGCCATGATTTGATGGTCGAGAGGTGCACGCAAGCGCGGGCCTTAGTGTATTTCAATCAAGTCCAACTGTCTAGAAATCGAGACGAGTCTTGTCTGACATGAGGCTACCGAGTACATGCCACGCCTGTACCATTTTACGAATTTAGCCAATGTACTCTTGAGGCGCGGTGCACCGCTGTCAGACCTTGGCAGGTCGCAGCGCGCGTCAAGGCCAAGTCGTTTCGTTCCTGCCGCTCTGCAGCACTCGCGCTTACCCCGCTTCCCAGCTCGGTCTGGTTCGCCCCTCCCCGTCGGATCCTCTTCCTTATCTCAGGTTCATCAATCCACTGCTTCACACTCTCTGTTGCGGCCCTTCCTAGTCGTATTGTACCGGTGGTCCAACCCAAGCGCTGTTCTGGTGCGCACTTCCACGATGGTGTACGACCCGTTTTCCGATGACCCTGCGGACGTGCGTCAACACCTAAACCGGCGCAGTCGCGCGCTCTTCATCCGCCTCCGCGAATCCAACGCTCGTGCCTCCGCCAAGGCTGCCGCTGCGTCGTCTGGCGCGGCCGCCCTTCCGAACGGCGGCACAGCCACCGCCGTCGCTCAGGCGACGGCACCCCCCCCGGTCACTCCGAGGTCGGCACCCCCACCGACACCAGCACCTCCCCCCCCTGTATCCCGCCTTGGTACTGCTACCACCCTCTTTGGCACCACTGTGACTGTGGACGACCGAGTGCGGGCGGTGGCGGAGTTTATATCTAAGAACGTGAACAGCCCTGGGGTGGAGATTGAGGGCAAGCTCGGCGTGTTGATTGAGAAACACGAGAACCGCCGCGCTGTCGCGCTCGTACCCGTCGCGTGTGAAACCCCGCTGTTGCCGATCGCGAACCATGATGTTCGCTTCCAGTCCTGCGTGCCCGAGGCGGTGTTTGCAGCGCTCAACACGGCGCTCAACGGGCGGGTAACCCGGGGGAGCCGCCGCGGCAATGCAGCCGCCGCCGCCGCTGACCCATCTACCCCCACCGTCACCTACGCACGGGTCAAGGGAATGGACGTCTCCTACGCGTCGCGGGTGCGGCAGACGCTGGCAGCCCCACCTGGTGGAGGCCCCCCCGTGGTGCTTCGGACAGAGCGCAAGGTGCGGATTGGGGACCTGAACGTGCTGTGCCCGGGCTGGCCAGTGGACTTTCGTTTTTCCGCCAGCCTGGAGGAGCCCGTCGCGGAGCCACCGCCAGAGTCTACGATTCGGAGCCGGCGGGAAAAGGACCGGCTGTCGTACAAGTCGGGATGCTTGTCGGTGGACATCACGACGGTGCTGATGACGGAGGGGAGCAGCCCCGACGGGCCCGAGACCATGTCCCAAGAGGTGGAGGTGGAGATAAACGGGACCGTGGTGGACCTGTATGCCGAGGTACAAGCGTATCGGGAGGCTGGGGGGCGGGTGGGGGAGGGCGGTGAGCGGCTGCTGGAGATTGCGGCGGAGCTGGTGGCGACCCTCCGCGCGCTCGCGGCGGTGGCGGCTGAAGCGATGGCCACATGACCCGGGCGGGAAGGGCTGAGTGACTGGCGAGGCCCCGCCCAACACTGCACAGAGAAAACCATGTTCGTGTCTTCGCTTGCTCTGACGACTCTGGTCGTTCTTGGACAGTCGGGTGCTGGCAGTCGCGGGTGCTGGACGGGGACGGCAAGCAGGGCGGACGGGACTGCTCGACACGAACTGCAGGGCGTGAATCGAATTTTCCCGCGCCGCCATTGTTTGTACTTGCCCGGCCTGTTGAGCCGGCGGGCGCCAGCGCCGGCGCCCTCCCTCACCCTATGTCGCAGCGCGCTCTCTTTCGCGGAGCGGCTCACATGTGTATACGCCTGTCGCCCTGCGTCTACCTTCCCTCGGTCCCCTGCGCGCTCCCCCCCATCTGCAACACCCCACCTCACCCGTTCCCCTAGTTCTTCCACTTATTCTCATTGCTGTTTGGCGCACATGGCCCCCCGGCGGCCCGCGTCCTCCTCTGCCGCCCGGCGGCTCACCCGCCAGCTTCGGGCGCGGTCGGCGCAGTCGTCGCGGGAGCTTACCCCCTCTACCGCCGCCGCCGCTACGGTCGCTGCGGTCGCGACCGCCCTCTCCCGGCGGGTTTCCAAGCGCGAGGCGCGGACGCGCAAGGCCGCGGCCGGTAAGGCCAAGGGGGACTTGGCGTTGTTGATGCGGTTGGACAGCAAGAAGCTTGCAAAGGCGCGAGCCGCGGCGGCGGCGGCGATGCGTGCAACCAAGTAGTGGGAGAGGGGGGGTGCGGGCGGCGGGACGCAGGGGCGCTGGGCGCCGACGGAGCCGAGGAATTTGGCCCCTGTGCGTGCGGCGATGGCGATGGTGTTGATGGGCTGACGCGTGTCTGGGCGGATGTGAGGGCACGGTCCCCACACGCGCCCACTTATGATGCGGTGCGTGGGATGAGCTCCAAGCTGGTGGGGCGGCCCATCCTTGCCGAGGGCCGCCCGCCCGTGGGAGGCGCGCCCGGTCCGCAACTCGTGGCGAATCCCGTTGCGACATGTCCTCGTCCACATAGCGTGGTGTGGGTCTTGGTGGACCAGCACCCTCTACCTGATGCGGACAGGGGGCAGGCCGCATCCGTGTGGCCCCCGCTTGTGCTTCGCCGGTGAGGCCGTCGCCGCAGTCGCTGCGAAGCGCGGTTGTGTTGCGGGCGTGATGAACCGAGCGTTGCGTGCGCGTTGTTGGCCACGTTGCGCCAGTGGACAGCATGTGCGTGCTGGGCCCGCCCTCCTTCGCAATGTCATGGCCTTCATCCTTGCCCTCGACCCTACGGACCCCATGCAGCTGCGTAGACCAAGATGACGTACCACCACCTGGTGCAATCAAACGAGAGGGGTGGCGGCTGGGACGAGTATGCTAGGCACTGTACATGTTCTTCTACCATAAACACCACAATAGGGTAACAAGTAAAGCATGGTAGGTGCGACCTCACGCAGTCATGGGGTGAGAAAAGAAGCAAAATAACCAAATGAGACAAACCGTTGACACCAGAATGCCGAGCGAGTGCGTACGCGCTCCCACCTGCCGCCGGTCACAGTCCCCGTCTCAGCGTCCGGGGAGACGCCGCTGCCACAGCCTGTAGCAACCGTACGGTGACACTGTACACACGACCAACATCAACCGAGCCCCCACCGGCGCCCGGTACACTCCGTCAACCGCACACCCCAAAAAATAAAATAGAACACAGAGCAAGAAAAGGCCAGGCGATGTGATTGTGACTGCACACGCGCTGCCGCGCGGTCAGCGGCCCAAGCCCCAGCCAACCGCCGGATGCCGCCGTCCGTCAACAGACTTCGCGCCAGCCAAACCCTGCGTTCCTGTAGTGCGCGTGTGCACGCCCCGCCCTCCGCCCGTGCACCAATCAGGGGGTGGGCGCATCACCCACCCCCTTCCTCCTCTTCATCCGCCGCGACCACCACGACCGCCCGGTCCGCACACACCGGACACCGGTCGCTGACGCGAGCCCAGGCGTGGACGCAGTGGCCGTGAAATCCGTGGCCGCAGGCCAGCCACACCTTGGCGCCCTCTGCCTCTCCAAATGGCTCGAGGCAGGTCACGCACTCCTCCCCCTCCCCGCCAGGGCCGCCCCAACGCATCCTCTCGGGAGAGTACCGCACCGTCGGTAGCGTGTCGTACGCCAGGGAGGCCGTCGAGCCACCCGAGCCAGCCGACGAGAGCGAAGCTGACGACACGGACGTGGGCGTACGCGGCCGGTCGGCTCCCCAAGCCAGCACCAACGGCGCGGGCGAAAAGGGCGTGGGGGGAGACGCCGGCCCGGGTGACAGCGACCGCCGGTGGTACAGGCCGGAGAGGGCTGGCGGGGGGCCCCCGGGACCGCCGAGAAGGAAGCGCGCCAGCTCCCACTCCCGTTCCCGCTCCCGTGCAAGCTCCCGCCCGTCGCGCTCCCGCCCACGTTCCCAGTCGCGCTCACGCCCACGCTCCCTGACAAGCTCCCGCTCCCGCTCCCGCTCCCGTTCCCGCTCCCGCTCCCGCTCCCGCTCACGGGGAGCCCGCCGGGGGCGTCGATAGCGTCCAGCCACAGCCGCGACTGCGGCCGACGACGACAGCGGGCCGCTGCTGCCCAGCACCGTCGTCGACGGCAATGACGGCGAGGGAAGGAGCAAGGACGGCGGGTCCATCGAGGGACGAGAAGGTTCAGCACCGGACGGCGCCTTGGCGTGTGCCATCGCGTCGCACCGTGTAGCGGATGCGGGACGTTCTTCGGGACCTCCCCCGTCGGACCAAGCCTACGGGCATGCCCAGCACACAAAGGACGGCCAAACATCCACGCACACAAAGTGGCGATGGCCAAAAAGCGCAAGCCAGGAGCGTATCGGCAGAGTCAGCGAGTCAGCGACGGCATGCAGACGCCGAAAACAGAAGAGCACCACGCAAAGTAGGGTGAATAACAAGCTGGAGGAGCGCGAACGACGCGTTCGCTCCGTCGCCCGTGCTACGCAGGATGCGCTGCAGAGGCCACGCGTGCAACAGCAACAAAACTAGCACCGGCGGCCACGGACAACGCCGCCGGTCCGCTCCAACCCAACATGAGCCCCGACGCGTACCTGTCCCATGGCGACGGCCAAAGGGTTTCCGTCGCCTAGCAGCGCCCACCAGACCGCGGCCGTAGGTGGCCCGCAGATGACGGGTGGCGTCGGGGACGGGAGGGGGGGGGGGGGTGGGGGGGGGGGCTGCGTGCACAACGAGCGCCCCAACGGCAGCAAGGGGACAGACCGCTACGCGCGACGCAGCCGCCAACCCCACCCCGCTCGCAGGGGTGTAGTGGACGTGGGCCGCCGCGGCACACCCGCGACGCGCGTGCGCTGGTGGCGACCAGCACGGGGGACGGCCTGCAGGCGGGGACCGCGCCGCCAACCTCCCGCCCCTCCGCCCACACGGAGGGCACCGAGGTGCACACTCGCCGGCGTGGGGCGCGGGCTGCGTGCCTCTTCCACCCGCAAGACACTTGCCGAGTGCTGAGAAGACAAAAAAAAACGACGGAGCGCAGCAAGAATGACAGCAGAATAGTTGATGGCGAGGCAGTCCTTGAGCGCGCGGGGTGTGCCCCGCCTCCTCCCTCCCCTCGCCCCCGCCTGCCCCACCCCCTCGACCCCTCCCCCCCCCACCTCTCCCCCCTCCCACTGTCCCTCTGTCGCCACCACCCCCGTGTCTGGCTGGCGGGGTGGCTGGGTTTGAGCGGCTCGTCGCCCGGCGGGCCACCGGGCGTGTGGGACACCGCCACGACCCACGCTGGTGTCGCGTGCGGAGAACGACGATCCCCGTCAGAACGCAGGGAGACGAGCGCCTGCTCAACCCCCCCCCCCCCCCCTCCCCCCCGCGCACCCCCCCTGCCACAGAGCACCCACGAGGAGCTCTGGGCCAAGGGGTTGGGCGTGTGGGCGCGTGCAGCGGGCAAGGCCCGACCCGCCCACCCACCTCACCACCACCGGCTGCTTGTTGTGAGCGGGAGCGGGGCGCGCTCGAGGTGGTGGGGTGGCACACCCGACAGAGCAGGGTCAGGGCCTTCGCTCCCCAAATCTCACCTGGGCGCGCGCATGCGGGATGCCGCTTTGACGTCAGAGGTGGGAAATATCTCGTCGCAGGGGGCCAATCAGCGCGGCGCACCACGACCTTGAGGCCGCCTCAACCGAGCTGTTTGAGGCGCAATCAGCCGCCGCCGGCCAGTGGGAGCGCGCCCCGGCGGTGTGACCTGGCACGCCGTGGCCAGTGCGGTGGCCAGCTGGACTGTGTCTGATCCGACGCCCGGATGTTCTCTGCGCGTCTGTTGAGTCACACCTCACTGGGACAGTTGAGCTAGGCCAGTGCGACGCCGTTCACGCGCGTATGGAGAACGCATTGTTCAGTGAAAACAACTTCCGTGTAGTTTCTCATGTCAACACACTTGTACTTACACGCACTGTCCCAAGATTCACATCCAGCAACGACGGCTCCACCACCCCCCGTGAGCCATCATGGCCGCACGAAGGGGCCGGTCCACTGCGCCCGCGCAACCTCACTGGGCGTTGCGGGTGGTTGCGGTCGCGGGCGCCCTCCTGAGTGGCTGCCGTCGCTAGCGGCGGGGTGACCCCGCTGTAAAGCATGGTCTCCCGACCACACCGTGGCGGACCCTCCCCTCCACCCACCTCAACGCTCAACGTTGCGGTAGTGCCGTGGCAGGGGCGTGTGGGAGGGCAGGGGCGTCGTCGGGCGCGCGGCCGCCGCATCTCCCCACCGTCGACGCCGACGGCGGGGGCGTTGCCGCCGCGGCGTCTCGCGGTGACCCACCTCCCGCGGCGCCCCCAGCCTCGGGCGGCGGCGAGGCCCTTTGCCGGCTGCGGCCCGCCCCTTCGTAGCGAGAGCGTCGGCCTGGTCTGCCCGCCCCCCCCGTCCACTCCATCGGTGGCGGGCCTATCGGCGGGCCGCCACCGTCCGCCTACTGCTCCGCTTCCCGGGCACGCTTCACTCCCGGCCGCCTCGCCGCCTGGCCACCTCACCTCGCCGCCGCCGCCGCCCGGCCGCCTCACCTCGCCGCCGCCGCGGCCTCGTCCGCCACGCCAGTGCGTTACCTGCCCTCCTTGCTCGCGGCCGTCCCAACCCCCCGCTTCCCCCCCGCGCCCCTCCCGCCCCCCCCACCTTCCCACCCGTTCCCACGCGGTTCCCCCCCACGGTGTGTTGCACCATGGCGCCGCCGCGGCCCCCCCCCCCCTCCCCCCCCTCGAGCCGGCGCCCCCGCTCACCACTGCCCCCCCTGGCCACCCCGGAGCCGCCCGCCGCGGCGACCGCGGCGGCCGCGGCACTGCCTTTCCTACCCCCGCCCACCGGTCGGTCCGTAGCGCCCGTCGTGGCGGCGGTCGCGGCGGTCACCCTCCGTGCCGGCCGTCGGTGGGGGCGCCGGTGGGCGGCGGGGGTGGTGGTCGCCGCGCCGCGCCGGCTGCCGACGCGCCGCCGCCGCCGCTGCCACCGCCGCCGCCGCCGCCGCCGCCGCCGCCGCCGTCGTCGACGGCACCGGCGGGTGATGCGGCGGCATCGGCGGGCGCACCGTCAGCGGCAATACCATTGGCGGGGACGGCGGCACCGGCATTGATGGTGGCGGCTGCCACCGGCGGTGGCCGCGCCTCGGCGGCCGCCGCAGAGCCGGCCGACACGGGCGAGCCATCAAGACGCGGCGGGGGGCGCCCGCGGCGGGCGTCCCCCTTCTTCTCCCGCCCCGCTGGCGGCGGGCGCGGCCGTCCCACGCGGGGCCAGCCGCGGCTGGCGGCCGCCGCGTCGGCTTCAGGCGCCGCGGTGCCCCCCCGCACCTCCCCCCTCCACCCGCCGCCACCGCCGGCCACCGCGGAGCGGGTGCCGAGCCTGGCCCGCCACGCCGCGGCGGGTGCGGTCGCCGAGTCGGTGGCACTGCTCGCCCTCTACGGCCTTGATACGCTCAAGGTGCGGTCCCAGCTGGCGGCGGTGGGGGGACTCGCGGCGGCGGCGCGGACCTCTTCTCCCCCCCTTCCTCGGCTCCCCCCCCACGCCCGCCCGCCCCACCAGGTGCTGCCGCCGCCGCCGGCTGGGTGGGTGGCCCCGCCGCGGCCGCCGCGGCCGCGGCCACCGCCGCGTGCCGCTCGCTGTCGCTGCTGCGCGAGTTGTACCGGGGTGTGGGGGGGAGCCTCGCCGGCACCGCCGCGTCGGCCGCCCTCTTTACTGTTGTCTACCACGCGGTGGAGGGGGCGCGGCCGGTCGCGGCGGCGGCGGCGCGGCCGGGCGGCGGCGGCGGCAGCGGCAGCGATGGCGGCGCGGGCGGCGCCGCCGTGGAGGAGGGGGAGCTCGCGTGGGGCATGCTGTCCGGCGCGGTCGCAACGTCCGTGTCGGCGCTCGCGTACGCGCCGTTTGCCGTTGGCTGCTGCGTCGCGCAGGCCGGGCTGGGCGTGGGGGGGGGCGCCGCCGCGTCGGCGACTGCGACGGCAACAGCGACATCGACGGCGACGGCGGCAGCGGCAACGTCGGCGGCGGCGGCGGCGGCAACGTCGGCGGCGCGGTCGGCGGCGGCGGCGGCGGCAACGTCGGCGGCGCGGTCGGCGGCGGCAGCGCCCGGCGCGGCGGGCCTCCTCCGTGCCGCCACCCTTGGCGCCGCCCGCCGCGGCGGCGGCGGCGGCGGCCCCGTCGCGGCGATAGCCGCGGTGGCTGCCGCCGCTGCCGCCGCGGCGCGCCCCGCGGCGCCGCTCGCCGCGCGCTACGCGGCGGGCGTCCGTGCCACGCTGCTGCGGTCGCTCCCGTTTGATACGCTCGAGTTTGCCACCTTTGGCGCGCTCTGCCGCGTCGCGACGTCGCGCAGCCGCCGTCGCCGCGGCGGCGGCCGCAGCGACGGCGATGGCGACGAAGGCGGCGGCAGCAGCGGCGGGCGCCAGCTGGGTGCTCCCCAGCTGGCCGCCCTCGGCATGCTGACGGGCGCCCTTGTCGGCGCCGTCACCGCCCCGCTCGACGTCCTTGCTGCGTCGTCGCTGGCGTCGGCGGGCGGCGCGGGCGGCGCCGCCGCGGGGTGGCGGTCGGTGGTGGCGGCGCGGGGGGTGGGGGGGCTCTTTGGGGGGGCCCGCGGCTTTGGCGGCAAGGTCGCGTGGGAGGCGGCCAACTCGGGGCTGTTTTTTGTCGTGTACGAGGCGCTCATGGGGCTGGGGGAGGGGGGAGAGGGGGGGGTGCCGGCGTCGTCCTAGCCGCCGTCCCCCGCGGCGGCCGCCGCCGCCATCCCTGTCGACGCGGCTGTCGCGCTTTGCCGCGCCCGCCGCTGGCAGCAGCTGGCATGGCGAGGCGAGGCGGGGAAGCGGGGAGGCGGCCGCCGCCGGTTTGAGGCAGGGGCGCCGGCGCGGGCGGCGGGGCGTGGTGCGGACCGTTTGCTCTTTCAATTCTTTTTTGGGGGCAGGAGGGGGGCAGGGGAGGCGGGGGGGGTCGTGCTGCGCCCGTCGCGACGGGGACGCGTGCTTCCCCCGCGCGCGGCGACCGTGGCGGGTACACGGCGTTCGACGGTGGCGGGGTGCCGCCCCCCCCCGTGGCCGGCCCTCTCCGCCGCCGGCGCGACGGAGACGCGCGCGACGTGCCGCTGCGGGCGGCAGCGACGGGTGGCCCGTGTACCATAGCCGGGGGGGGGCGATGCGGGGCGCGGCCGCGCGCGGCGCGTGGCACGGGTTGAGGCTTTTTTGAAGCGTGTACTTTTTTTGGCAGGGCGCGTGCCCTTCGGCATGTATGTATGCTGTGGACATTCCAGGAGCAGCAGGCTTCACAGCTGCCGCGGGACGGTAGTCGCTGTGGGGCCTCCGCTGTTTGCGCTCGCATTTCCTGCTCAACGGTGCGTCAGGCGGTGATGGGACAGCTCGTGTCGCGCATGGGGCATCACCCCCGCGCCATGACTGCCTCAGCGATCCATGTCCTCCTTGTCCTACTTGATACAGTCGGGAGAGCCTCGTTTCGCTCATGCGAAACCCTCCCGGTGCCAACCGTCCCCCTCCCTACGTCCCTTCTCAACCCGTTCCCGTGTTTTCACTCGCCCCCCTCCAGCCTGCACACAAACTTGGCTTGCTTTCCTCCACCGTGCTTTCTCCCCTACTCCGTCTTCAATCCCTTCTCTTGCACCTCCTCCATTAGGGCCCGGCCCGGGAGCGGCGGCTACTCAGCGAGCGTGCCTCGTGGCCACCGCCGTCGTCGTTGCCACCGCTGCCGCCACTCAGGGACACCCCCTCCAGCCGCCGGGCGAGGCCGTGCACCCCGCTACCGCCGCGGCCATCCTCATCGACGCGGCCGCGCGGCTCCCCACCGCCGCCTCCACCGCCACCGCCGCCGCCGCCACCACCACCGCCGTCGCCGCCGCCACCGCCGCCACCACCCTCCCCTCGCTCCCGCCCGTCCCCATACCCTGCGTACCCCCCACGGTCGTCACGGCCGTACGTGCGCGGCAGCGGCGGCGGCTCGCGGCCGACGCCGTCCGGAAGCGCCGACGGGGGGTCGCGAGCCGTGTAGGCCGCTGCCGTCGAGCCCGTCGACGGCAGCGGAAGGGACGCGGAAGATGCCGGCGGGGGGCCGGGTGGCAGCCCCGACGGCACGTACAGGCCATGACTCCGAGGCGGGAGGCCCGCCTGTGCCGCCGGGGCCGCCGCCGCCGCCGGGAGATACCCATCGGTGGGCGGCCGGGACGCGGCCAGCGTCGGCGGCGGCGGCGCGGCATACGGCGGCGACGGCAGGCGACCCCGCGCGGCTGCGTCGGGCGCCTGGCCACCTCCACCACCGCCGCCGCGGTGGTCGCCTTCATGGTACCCCCCACCCCCACCATCGTTTGGCCGAGGCACCGCTGTCGCGGTGGGCGGCGGCGGCATGGACCGCGGCGGTGAAACGGCGCCGTAGGGGCGGCCATAGTTCGGGGGTTGTTCCACGTGACCACCGTGGTGCTCGTAGGTGGCTCCACCGGCGCCAGGCCCGTACGCATGGCCAGCAGGGGGGGGAGGGGGAGGATTATAACCCGCGGTACCGTCGTAGGTGGCCCCTGTGGGCGGGGAAGGGTGGTAGGCGCCGCTCTGTGAGGGGACCCCGCCCCCGCCGCTGCCACCGCGGACGCCACCGCTGCGATCTGTCGGAGCGACAAAGCCTCCATACGGCGGATGCGCATCAAACCCGGCCGTCGAGGGTGCAGGTGCCGCCGGCGCGGGCGGCGGCGCATAGGGAGCCGCCGAGTAGGCGGGGGGTCCCGAATACGCAGGCGGCGCCGAGTACCCAGGGCCTGCAGAGTAGGACGCCGCCGGGCCTGAAGAGTAGGGCGGCGGCCCCGAGTAAGGCGGGGGACCCGTGTACGCCGGCGGCGCCCCATAAGCGCTTCCCGAGACGGGCGCCGCGGAGTACGCGGGAGCGCCGTGTGGGTTGGCCGCCGCGCCTCCACTGACGCCCTTGCCCACGGAAGACGCGACCGCCGCCGCTGACCGCGCCGCTGCGACCGCCGACTCTTGTCGCGCCGCCTGCGCGTCCGCCTCGGAGCGCAACGCCGCCACCTGTGCCCGCAGTCGCTCGTTGGTCGACTCGGCGTCTGCGTGGCTGGAGCGGAAGTGGTCTGCGCGGGCGACGAGCCCCGAGCGGGTGCGCTCCCACTCGGCCGTCTCGCGCTCCACCGCCGCCCGTCGCACCGTGAGAGCCTCCTCTTGCTCGTCCAGCGACCGGAGGCGCTCCGTCGCTTCCGTCTGCAGGAGCTCCACCGCCTCGAGGCGGCCGTTCAGGTCGTCGGCGCGCGCATTGACCGCCGCCTGTGCGCGGGCGCACTCTGCTTCGCGGGTGACCAAAACGCTAACCTTGCGGGCGGTCATGGCTTGCCCCGACAGGAGCGTGTTGCGCTGCTGCTGCAGCAGCTCCAGCCGGTGGGCCAACTCCCCGTCGGGGTCTGCCCCGGTGTCGCGGACCGAGCGGCGGTCGCGGATGGTGGACTCGAGGAGGCCGAGCCAGCGGCTGAAGTCGACCTCGTCACGGATCAACCCCGTCTGGGCAGCCAATTCCCGCAGCCGCATGTGCACCGCCTCGGTGTTGGTGAGCTGCACGGGACGCGTCGCTTGAGGGGGCGGGTGGGTGCGCGACGTTGGCACGCGCCCCGCCGCCGCGCGGCCCTGCATGGTCCCATCCATCATGCGGTTGGGGGCGCTCGCCGCGGCACTGTCGTCACTGGTGCGGCGCCTGTGGTCGATAGAGTCTCGGCGGGAGTGCCGCGGCCGCGAGCGGGATGCTTGGCCGGGGGTCGCGGCGCTACTGTCGCCGTTGACAGGACGGGCTGCTGGCGCAGACTGGGCAGTCGACGCCGGCAAGGCAGCGGAGGTTGTGCTCAGAGAGGAGGGGCGACTGCTGCTGCTGCTGCTGTTGCTGCTGGCTGTGCTCCTCGGTGTCGCCTGAGGGAGATGTTCCGCTTCCTCCTCACCACTTCTTGCCATCCGCCCGCGCGCAACAGGCGGCGACTCGGATGGTACGCCACTTGCGGGTATCCGCCGAGAGCCCACCAGAACTCTAGGGACGGGGGACTCTTCCAAAGCACGCGCAGCAGGGACAGCCGTTGCAGACAGTACAATGGGCGTCTCTTGAGCAGGGCCGACCGACGCTGGCAATTGTTCTTGCTCGGGCGGAGCGAGAGCCTTTCGAGCCGCAAGCGTCTCGTAGGGCGTGGCCTCGGCCGCACCCGTCGATGACGCACCCGCGGTCACCAGGCTTGTTTCGGATGGCGGCGATGGGATTACTTCGGTCGGACCCCCGTCCAAGCACTTGGGCAGTGCTGACGCCGCCGCGAGCGCAGCAGCGGCCAACAGAGGCGGCAAGGGCGCGGCGGTGCCCACGTCACTGGTCAAGCTGCCACTCCCCGGATCGGACGCAACGTCCCCGGCGTGACGCTCGTCCGGATGCGTCAGGGCAGACTTGAAGGGCGGGAGTAGCGGCGCGGGGTCCCGCGTTGCAGCCAACACGAGCGTCCGGCTGCGGTCGTAACCCGCAGCGTGCGGGACCAGCGAGAGGTTGGCGGTATGGCCAGCTTCGGGGTCCGTTTGGTAGCTCGGAAGTTCTGGGCCTCTTGTTGGCAGTCCTTGTTCGCCGGCGCGCCCTGGCCACCCCTCCGACACACACACTGCCGACGGTGGCCCCGCCTGCCCCGCACCCTCAGCGCCCAACGCGGCTGGCGGTAGCGCCCTTTGGCCCCGAGCCGTCGAGGTGGGTGCGGGGCGGCCAAAAATGGCGCCCGTGGTTGTAGCTTCCACCGCTTGGGGTGGGCCCCCCGCCGGCGGCGGCGCCTTACCCGCGCGTCCGCCCCAGCCGGCAGGCCGGGCGTCTGCGCCCGCCGGAGCGTCAACCCACCCGCGGGCCGCGACGAGCGGCACCAGATCCGGCGGCGTCGACGACCGCGCGGCGACAGCGGGCCCGCCCGGCGGGGTGCCGAGCGGCTCGGCCGGCTCGCTGTGGCTGCCGCTCCGCCGGCGGCAGCCGCCACCCCCGCCGGCCGCGGCCGGGCCCTCCGACGCCGCCGCCGCCCGCCGCCGCCGGTGGTGCTTGACAATCCCCCGCCGCGCCGCCGCGGCGATCGCCGCCCACGCCGCCGCCGCGGCGCGGCGTGGCCAGCGGCGGCGCCTCCGCTTGGAGTCCCTCTCGTCGGCGTCGCCCTCGGGGGGTGCGGCAGCGGCGGCGCGAGGCGGCTCCCGCACGGCGCAGATGAGCGCGGACGGGACGGCGGTGAGGCGGTCAAGGGCGCGGCGGGTGGTGGCCAGCGAGACCGGCGGCGTCATTGCGCCATGGGCCTGTCAAAGCACACGTGGGGGGGGGTGTGATGGCCAGAGAGCAGCCAAAAAGCGAGCGGCCGGATTTTAGGAGTGTTGTTGACACCCCCCATGATGTGGCTCTGGGGAGCCCTCTCGCAGCCGACCCGAGGCAACAGTGCGCTGGCGCGCCCAAGGCGCCTTGGAGGGCCCCTCTGTCCCTGCGGCTGCGGCCCCCTCAGTGCAGAGCACATGGCGCGTTGTGGCTGCACCCCCTGCACAGGGCGCGTGAATCACAGGCCGCCAAGAGTTGTGGGGGCGGCGTAAAGTGTAGCGAGCGGCGTCCTCGTGCGGGAGAGGCGGCGGCAGCCCAGGCAACAACAACGATCTCGTATCGGTTCCTCGCCACGCGCCGCCGCCGGCGGTGCAACCAGTGGCAGCGACGGGGTGCGCGCAGCAGCGGCTGTGAGGGGTGATTTGTCAGCGCCGCGGCGCCGCAGATTTGCTGGCCGCCGCGGAGTGTGCGGGGGGGGGGCCCGTTGCAACACCGCGGGAGGGCGGTGTGGCTCGCGCCGGCGCGGCACCGAGCGCGCTCCACGACCCAGGCGTGCTGTTGTTGGCCGGCCTCCGCGGTGGGGGCCGTGCTGGAGAGGCCACCGCGGTGATCGCTGTGTCAACGCTTGGCCGGAAAGATCTTGGACGTGGAATCTGACCGTCCGTCGTGCGTCCCAACCAACGGACTCGACCGAGCACATGTCCGTGTAATTGTCTCTACTGAAGTATTGGGTAAATAACTTACATCAGGGCGGTCTCAGTCTCTCTGAACCAACATAGTAAGTGTAGAACGTGGCACGCTCCAGACGTCACTCTGACTGCCGAGTGCGCTGACGACGACGAGCTGAACGGGCCGGCCGCCTCGCCGCCCCCACCCGTGCTGCTGCCGTCGCTGCCGTCCATCCAAGGTGCCGACATGCTGCCGCCTGAAAGGAGCACTTGGCATCCCAGCGTGGTTGCCACCAACCCTCCGCGCCGCCCCAGCTCACTGCGGGCGCCACACCGTGGGGTCCACCGCGAACGCATCCTGGGCGTTTGCTGTCCGGGGCGAGCCCTTCCCTGGTGCTAGGCCTCGCCATGGCGGTACTAGTCACAACCTCCTCTGCTGTGCTCGCGATGGTGCCTCAGTCGCCCATCTCCGCGTCTCCCTCGGCTTTTCGCTACAGAAAGAAGAGGATCTACGAATAACAAACTGTTGTCTGCTCGGCCGTGGTCCGATGATGCGTTACGCGCACACGATCTCTCTCTCACGATGCACGCCTCTCCCTCATGCGACTTGTACCCCCCCGCCCCCGCCTCAGCGTCCGCTACACGCTGCACGCGACGCCGTCGCCAGCGGCTTTGGTCACCCCCGCGATACGATCACACGCGGCGACCACGGCCGCCACGTCCACGTGATCCCCCGCGTACGCGTCGTGGTGCACGAGCGCGACGGCTCCCCCCGCCCCCCCCGCGACTACCACCACGCCGCCCTGCAGCAGCGTCGACGGGTTCACCCCCCGTCCCGGCGGGCCCGCCACCGGCGTCGCCGCCACCGCCGCCGCCGCCGCCGCCGCCGCCGCCGCCGCCGCCGCGGTAAGGCACGTCGCCGGCCCCGCCCGCGCCGCCGCCGCCGCCCGCTCCGACGTGAGCGCCGCGTACGACAACCGGGACGGGTCCGTCAGCGCCACGCCCGGCCACGCGGCGGCGGCGGAAAAGGCGGCCGTATCCGCGGCGGTGCCGCAGCCGACCGCCACCAGCGCCGCGCCCGACCGGCGGAGCGCGGCCATGGACGCCGCCGCGTCGGCCAGCTCCTTGGCCGCCGCCACGCAGCTGGTGCACGTGGTGTGGCGGTGCCACAAGAGCACCACGGGGGTGGTTGGCGCAAACGCCTCGACGGCGGCGGCCAGGTCCACCGCCTCCCCACCCGCGGTGTAGACGGTCACCGTCGTGGCGGGGGGGGGGTGCCGCGCTTCGTCCCGCGTCCAGGGGGGCGGGCGCGGCGTCAGCAGCTGCCGCAGCGTCGGCGGCGGCGGGCCGCCGCCGCCGTCGCCGTCCGCAGCTGGGGAGGGGTAGACGGTGGTGCGCGCCACGACGGGGCGGGGTGCCACGGCGGGCGCGCGGCCGAGGCCGCGGCCGCGGCGCAGGGGAGCGACCGGCACCGGGCGGCCGCGCACCGTCGACGCACGGAGGCGGTGGTGGCGGCGAGGGCGTCCCGCCGGCGGCGCCGGCACAAAGACGGCCGTGTCCATGGGCGCTACCCGCAGGGGGGGTCGCCGGTGGTGGGTTTGGACAGACGGGTGGCGGGCGCAGGCAGACGGGCGCGCGCGCGGGTGGGGCGGTGGGGGGGGGGGATGTTGGCGGAGACAGCGGGGAAGGTCAAGACGGCAGCCGTGAACGCGGTCGGTCGGTTGGGGAGCAGCGCGCAGCGGCGGCCGCCGTGCCCACCGCTCGCACCGCTTTAGAAGACTGGGGGGCGGCGGCGGCGGCGGCGGCGGCGGCGGCGACGAGGGCGCCCACCCCGGCACCGGCGGGGGATGCCGTCGGCGCATTGGGGGGGTGCCGGGAGGACGAAAGGGGGTGGAAGCACGCCAACGGCCAGCGCCGCTGCCATCCAAACCGCAATGGCCGCGCGCGCCGCGGCGCGGTGGGAGGCGGGCGTCCCGAGCCGATGGAGCGGGCGGAGGTCGGGGAACACGCCTTTTGCGACGAACCAGCGTGGAAGTGGCGGCGTCTGCGCCGAGAGAGGAAGAGCATTGGCCAGGTGGGGAAGCGCAGACCGCCGTCACGCAACGTCTGGAGCAGCCGCCAATCGTCTTGATCGGTGTTCTCCGTGGGCAACAGCGATTCGTCAGTGGGGACAAAAGTCTGACTATCCAGAAAAAAATTCAAAAGCGGCAAAAGTTCACGTCTCGAGACTGTGCGCCTCGTGAAGTACGGGACTCAACTGATTTAACTTTTCAATCAATTGGTGCTTCCCTCAGCTGTCAGTGGTCGCGAGCACACGAGCTGTCCGCTTCGCCCGCGGCAAGGCCGTCGCGCCCGCAGCGGGTCGCCGCCTGGCCCCAGCAAGGTGGTGGATCGCCCCCGCAGCCCGGTGGCGGCGACCTCGCCCCTCGGCACGCACCTCCCTTGGCAGCGGCGACAGCGGTGGCGGCGGCGGCGGCGGCGGCGTCGGCGGCGCTTCTGCCGGCCGCGATGGACAGGACAGGGGCGGCAACGTCGGCGGCCGTTGTGGCGCCGCCGCCGCCTCGGGCGGTTGGCTGTGAGGCGGACCCCATTCGCATCGTTCTTGTGGGTGATGGTACGCTTGCAGCCTGCTGTGTTGTTCTTTTCATGGTGGTTGAACGGACTTCTGGGCTCTCCAGGTGGTTGTCTTCGCATTGTGAATCTGTA
Source organism: Pyropia haitanensis (assembly GCA_008729055.1). Classification (NCBI taxonomy): domain Eukaryota; phylum Rhodophyta; class Bangiophyceae; order Bangiales; family Bangiaceae; genus Pyropia; species Pyropia haitanensis. The sequence continues at coordinate 966,844 of SDUX01000010.1, forward strand.
TCATGGCCTGTCTCTCGCTGTTCAGGATCCAAGAGGGCGACGTAGCTGACTGGACCGCCGTGCATGTGTTTTCCCTGCTGCGTCGGCGCGTTTCTTTCTTGTCGTGCTTCTACTTTCCACTCCATGGGGTCATCACCCCAGCCGGTGTCGGTGTCTCCTCCCTCATCCAGACCCTAGTCAACGAGTCTTTTCCAACGACTCCCCCCCCCCCCACGCTGCCCCCGATTCGCCCCCCCCCGCCGTCTCCCTTGACGGCGCGCACGTGATGCTCATCGACACCCCGTCGGGGACGGACCGGGGAGCCATCGCGACGCGCCGCGAGGCCCTCCGCACCGCCCACGCCGTCATCATTGTGTACGACCTGTCGGCGGGGGAGCCGACTGGACGGCGGTCGCAGTCGACGGCCGGTGGTGATGGGGAGGCGGACGCGGCGGCGGAGGCGGAGGAGGAGGAGGAGGAGGAGGGGAGCGACCCTGATGACAGGGCACCGCCGCCAAAGCACGGCAGCTTGGGCCGTGTGCGCGCTGCCTGGCTGCCCGTCGTGCGTGCCACTGCGCGGCGGGGCACGCCCGTGGTGCTGGCGGGGACCAAGCTGGACCTGGTGCCGCCAGCATCGCCTGTCGCGCCTTCCGCTGCCGTGTCACCGCCGGGTGACGCGCCCGAGGCTGGCGCAGAGGCCGCGGGTGGGGTGCAGGCGGAGGCAGAGGTCGGCGCCGACGCGGAGGCGCCGCTGCCCGCTGTCGACAAGCCAGAGCCCACTGCCCCCCCAGCGGCGGCGGCGGCAGCGGCGGCTGCGGTGCCATCGGATGACGCGGTCGCGGCGCTGCAGGCCGCGCAGGCGGCGGTGATGGCCAAAGACGGGGGCATTGAGGTGATTGTCATTTGCTCCCCCCGGAGCGGGTGCTACAACGTTGCCGCCGTCTTTCACTATGCCGCCGCCTCGGTCGTCTACCCGTCGGGGCCGCTCTACCACGACTCCTCCCCGGTCCTGCGGCCGCGGGCGGTGGCGGCGCTGCACGCCATCTTTCACGCGTGCGACGTGGACCAGGATGGGCTGCTGAGCGATGCGGAGATGACCGCCTTCCAAGCGTCCTGCCTCCACGAGCCCCTCACCGCCGATGGCGTCAGCACCGTCAAGGAGACGCTCGCCCAGTCGTGCCCAACAGGCCTCCGGCCGCTGCCGGCTGGGTTTGGGGGGGGGGGGGGCAGCGCGACGGGCGTCACGCCGGGCGGCTTTGTGTCCCTGCACACCATCATTGCCCGCAATGGGCGGCTGGACACCCTCTGGCGGGTGGTGCGGTCGCATGGCTATGACAACAGCCTCCGGCGGGTGGGCGACTGGGACCCCGCCCGCGGCCTGCCGCCGCTGCCCGTTCCGCCTTCGGACGGTGCGGACGGCGACGTCGCGCGGGTGTTGTCCCCCGCGGCGGTGGCGTTCCTCCGCCGCTTTCACGCTGGCATTGTGGACGCGGCCACGGCCGTGGCGGTCACCGCGGGCAGCGCCACCGTTGCCGACCGGCTGGCCACGTCGGGCGCGTTGGTGAGCGCCATTGACGCGGCGTTTGCGGGCAGCCCCGTGCACCCGTTCCGGCGGAGCCTGGTCGGCGGTGACCTCGACGCGGCCGCCGCCGGCGAGGACGTGAGCCCCCGTGCGGGCGGCGGGAGCGCCGACGTGGAGCCCCACTGGGAGGAGGGGGCGCCGCTCGACACGCGCGGCTGGGCGGGCAGCCCGCTCGAGACGCTCCTCCCCGGGCCCGTCGACGCGCCGGCGCGGATGAGCGAGGACGCGTGGGTGGCCGCCTGGGGCGTCGCGCTCGCGACGGAGCCGGCCGCGGCGGTGACGGCGCTCGCCCACCTCGGCTACTGCTCCGTGCTGCGGCCGTGCACGGCGCTAGCGGCGGCCGCCGCCGCGCCCACCGTCGAGACGGTGGACATCACGGGCGGCTCGCTCTCGCCCAAGGCGAAGAAGCGCCTGCGCAAGCTCCACCGCCTAAGTGGCGGCGCCGGCGCGGCGCCCGCCGGCGGCGGCTCCCCGTCAGCAGCCGCCGCGCCGGTCGACGCGCGGCGACCGCCCCCCCCGGTGCTTCTCACCGCCCCGCGTCGGCAGGAAGTCGAGGCCGACAATGTCACCCGCCCGCTGCTCGTCGCCTACTTGTTTGGCGGCGCCGGCGCCGGCAAAACCCAAGTCGCCCGCGCGCTCGTCGGCGCGCCCTTTGCGGCGGCGCTGTCCCCTGCGCTGCCGGTGGTGCCTGCCCCCCCCCGCGGGGAGCACCCGACCATTGTCGGGGGCGTGTGGGTGGACGTGCACCCCGACTTTGGCGGCGGCCGCCGGCTGCTCCTCGTGCGCGAGGTCGCCGCCGGCCTCGAGACCGCGACGCTGGCGTCGCCCGCGCTGGCCGCCGCCGACGTGGCAGTGCTGGTGTTTGACGCGACCGACGCGGACTCGCTCGACGCCGCCACCAGCGTCTTCCGGCGGGTCGTCGCGGCCGCGCCGCGGCTGCCCACCGTGTTTGTCGCCGCCAAGGCGGACCTGCTCGACAGCTCGGACAGCAGCTCGGCCGACAGTAACGGGAGCGGCGACGACAGCGACGACGATGACGATGACGATGCCGACGCGGCGGCGGCGGCCGCGCACGAGGACACCCCCGCCGGCCGGCGGCGCGCCCACCGCGTCCGCCGCCGCGCGCGCCACGCGGTGGTGGCCGACGCAGACGCCTACTGCGACGCGGAAGGCCTGACCGCGGCGGTCCGCGTCGCGGCCGCGACGGGCGACGCCGAGGACGGCGCGGAGGTGGCGGGCATGCTCGTCGGCGTCGCGATGCACCCGCAGCTGGCGTGCCCGCGGCTGGTGGCCGAAGTGGCGGACGCGGCGGCGGCGGCGGCGGCGGGTGAGACGGACACGGACGCGGACACGGGCGTCGACACGGACACGGACGTGGCCGCCGGCGCGGCCACGGCCGCGGCGGCGGGGGGCAAGGCCAAGCCGCGGGGCGGCCGCCGCCACCGCCCGGCCGCCGCCGCGCGCACGCGGGAGGTGGCGGTCAAGGCGGTCGTTGCCGCCGCGGCGGTGGCGGTGACGGTGGTGGTGGCCAAGCGGCTGTACACGTGGTACGTGTCGCGGCCACCATCGGCGGCGGCGGCGTAGACAACAAATAGGGGAGCAGGAGGGAGGGGGGCGGAGAGGGTTGTGGCCGTGGCTGCCGTGTCGCAGGGGTGTGGGCGGCGGCCACGAGTCCTTGCGTTGAGGGAGGCGGCGGCGTGGTTTTCTTTTTGTGGTTGTGCCTCGTGCCCTTTTTTTTTGATGGCTCAGCGTTGGTCTTGTGTCGATTCGTCAGCCTTGTGGGGGGGAGGAAAGGGGGGGGGGTGTGGGGTTGAAGGGGGCGCACCGTACCGTCGTGACGTTCCGGTCGGGCGGAGATCCCCACGGGCGTGCCGGTGCGGTCGCGCGGCGCGCGGCCGCGCGAGTCGAGCGCCGCGCGGCCGCCCGCGGCGGCCGCGGCGCGCTCCGCCACGCGCGCCGGCGGGGAACCGGCCCGCGGCGGCCGCCGCGCGCGTCCCGCCGTCGACGCGTCCCGCCGCGCGCCCGTGTGTGTGTGGAGGGCCACCACATCCGCCGTCAGGTGGCGCCCGCGCGTCGGCACCGTCTGGCCAGACGCCCGCGGCGGCCTCGGGGAGCGCGACGCGCGCGGGCTCGTACAAAAAGAGGGTGTTTTTAAAATGAGCGCGGACGACCAGCCGACGAAAAGGATCCCCCCAGCGGGGGAAAAGGAGGGGAAAAAAAGAAAAACGAACACATACACAAGCGACAAGACGACGCGCGCGTGCCGCCGTGGCGGCCACGGCGAGCGGCGGCGCGTCATCCCTCGCTCTCCCGCCCGAGCACCGCCGTCGGGTCGCCCACCCCCCCCCCCATAAAGTCTTCCCGCAGCTGCCGCCCGCGCGTGCGGCTGATCGCCGGCCCCGCGCCCAGGATGTAGTCAAACGACGGCTCGGAGAGGTCGGTCAGGCCCGAGTAGACGCGCCCGCCGAGGCCGGCGCCGTCATCCGTCGCGCCGTCGTCGACAAACCCAATGATCGCGTCGCCGGCGGTGCCCGACCCGCCGGTCGTAATGGCCGCCGCCGCCGCCGCGGCGGCCGCCTCGCCCGCGTCCGACGACCCGTCGTCCGTGTCGGCGTCGCTGCCGGCCGCGCCGCGCACCACCCCCGCCGCGGCGGCGGTGGCGGCCGCCGCGGCCGCCGCCGCGGCGGCCGCGTCCCCCGCCTCCCACCCGCGAACGGCGTCGCCCGCCGGGGCGGCACCCCCCCCGACGCCGCCGCCGCCGGCCGCCACCGCCAGGCTGCCGCCGCCCGCCATATCCGCCGACGGCGCGTCGACAACGGCGGTTGGCGGTGGCGTCGGCGGCGCGTCGCCCGCCTCGCTGCTGCCGCCGTCGGCGTCGCCGCCGCCGCGGGCGCCGCCCGCGCGGCGCCCCCGTGACCGGAGGTAAAGGATTGTCGACACGACGACCGCGACCGCGACGAGCGACAGCACCACCCCGAGGCTAATGGCGAGCGACCGGTTGCTGCCGCCGTCGTTTGCGTTGGTCGAGCCGCCGCTGCCGCCGCCGGCGCCGCCGCGGGGATCCTCGGTGGGGGACGGCTCGGGCTCGGGGGTGGCGGGGGGGGTGGGCTGCGTGACGGGGGGGGTCGGCGCGGGCGTTGGTGAAACGGGGGTGGGCGCCGGCGTGGCGGCGGGAGCGGTGGGCGACGGCACGGGCGTTGGCGTCGGCGCCGGGGTTGGCGCCGGTGTTGGCGTTGGCGCGGGAGTCGACGCCGGTGTTGGCGTCGGCGCCGGCGTCGGTGCCGGCGTCGGCGCGGGTGTTGGCGTCGGCACGGGTGTCGGCGCCGGCGTTGGCGCCGGCGTTGGCGCCGGCGTTGGCGTCGGCGTCGTGATTTCAATGATAATCTGTCGGGCGACGGCGGCCACGCTGCCCGCCGCCGGCCGCGCGGCGGCGTCCGGCGACCGGTCCGCCCATATCGTCGCGGGCCGTACCGCCGCCGCGGCGGCCGATGCCGCCACCGCCGCCACCGCCGCAACAGCTGCCGCCGCCACGACGGTCGTCCCCAGCCGAAGTCGGCCGGCCCGCCTCGGGCGGCCGCCGCCCCAAGGCGGTGGGCCGCGTCCCCGTCGCCGCCGGCGCATCACCGCGGCGGCAGCCACCCTCGACGGACAGCCACACGGCCTCCGATCGGTCATGGGACAGTCACGCGGGAAGGCGGGGGGAAAGAAGGGAGAGAGAAAGAACAATACGCAGGGACCGGGGTCAACACCGGCGGCTCACGCTCACCCGGCGGGAGGTGGTGATGGTGGCGGACGTGGCGGACAGCTCAGCCCCGTACCGCCGACCGTTGTCCCGCGGAAGGGGGTCGGGCGGGAAGCGCCCCCGGTTCCTCCCAGACCCCCCCGCGGCGGTATCGGGGACGCGCGGGGAGCCGCGACGGGCGGGGCGGGCGGCGGCGAGTCCCGCCGAGCCCACCACCCCTCCCTGCCTCTCTCCCACGGGGCGGGCGGGACCGGTGGCGGTGGCGACCCCCTCAGGCAGCCCTTTCCACGCACACTGTCGGACGGCACGCCCCACTCGGGGGCCCGCTCCCGGGGGGGGTTCCCCACCCCCGCACCGAGCGAACGCGCACAGCGCGCAGAAGGGGGGACGGCGGCTCTCCCTACAACGCCCACAGTCGTTGGTTCAAGGGGGGGGCCCCCCCAAATTGGGGGTCACCAAGGGGGGGGGGGGGGGGGGGGAGGGGCACGCAGCGGACGGGGGCCGAGCGCGGGCGGGGACACCCCGCCGGCGGCAGGCGGCAGCAACGTACGCACGGGGGAGCAGGCGGGGTGGTGGTGATGACGGGCGTGCGCGGCGCGCGGCGTGCGGGTACCGCCCCTTTGGCGGCCGCGCGGCGGGCGGGCGCGTCCCACAGCAGCGGCGGGAGCACAGGCGGAGCTGCCGCCGGGGCGCCGCTGCTCGCGCGCGCGGCGGTCGCGACGCCAGCGGCGGCGGCTACGTGAAGACGATGACGGCCACGGCGGGTGGTCCGGTGGGGGGAGGCGGGGGGAGGGGGGCGGGGGGGGGGGGGGGCGTCAGCTGGGGGCGGCGGCCGACGCGGCGCGGTCGGCCCGCGGACAAACGGCGTCGGGTGGGTGCGCCGGCTGGCGTGCGCGCCCCCCGCGTCGTGAGCGCGCGCCCGACGGCCAACGGCACCCCCCCTTGCCCCCCCTGCGCGGCGTGTACGTGAGGGGACAGCGGACGCGTGGTCGGGGTTTACAGCCGCGGGGACCCCACGGGCCGTCGAGGGGCGCACCAAACGGTCCCCACCTTGTGGAGCTGCAGCTGTGGCCCGTGGCTGGGGGGTGTTGTGTGTGATCGTCGGCGGCAGCAGACCCCCCAGCCGTCTCCAATTGGCAGAATGAAAGGGGTTGGCGGAAACGCAAGGGGGGGGGGTGGGGGGGGTGGCGGCGCGCCGCGTCGACAGGCGTGCGTCGTCGGGAGGAAGAAGAAGAACAGAACAGAGTTTTCCAACGGTGCGGGCTCCGGGGGGCCAACGGAACCGGGCGGCGGCCCCAGTTTTGACCGTCGTGGCGTTCCGTCTGCGGTGGTGCTGACACCCCCCCAGCCACGGGTGGTGCGTGCACGGGTTGGACCGCCTGGCTGTTTGGCTGTGTGTGTGCTGGTGGTGGGGCGAGCAGGGGGGGGTGGTACGGGAAGACAGTTTGACGCTGGCGCCTGTGCTGTACGCGGCCGCCACGGAACGGGCGGGCGCGCCGGGGTACGCCACGCACCGGCGCCGCCCGCGGCGCGCCCGTCGGTCGAGGCCGACGATGGGCGCGGGGGCGCGGGGAGCGCGCGGATTCGTCGGGCGTGGCGGAAACCCGCGCCCGCGGCGCGGCTCGCCCCGCCACGCGGCGCGCGGTCGCCGCGGCGGCCACGGCGGGGGGACGTAGAAAAAAAAAAAGCAAGCCGCGCACCTCGTGGGTGTGTGTGGGGTGCGGGTGGAGCGGCGGCCCGCAAGGGGGACGGACGTCCGTGGGGGGGTCCGCCAGGGGCGGGACGTTCCCATTTGGCTTTTCTCTGCCCGTGGCTCGTGCGTGGGTGGGGACCGCCAGCGGGGAAGGTGCCAGCTGGCACCCACCCGCCGGGCTGCTGTCCTTCCCAAGCCTCATCTACGGCGCGCGCATCCGATCGAAATTTTTTTGTTCCTACCCACAACAAACTTGGTGGTGAGTGCGCTGTCCCGCCACGAGGCCTCGCCGCCCCTCCACAAACGGGGCGTGCAGAGCGGGTTTTTCTCCCCGTTCGCGCCCACCTGCTGGTCGCCTGCAGCTCCCGGCGAGGTCTGTGGAGGGCACGGATGGGGCATGGCGTTTGATCGGCCCGGGGCGTGCCGTCGTCACTGTCAACGCCAGTCGCAACGGGCGGTCGCCGTCGAGACCCTGGGGCCGTCACACCCGCTCCACCCTTCTTCCACCCGGCAAGCCCCTACTTCCGCCCATTGGCCGTAGACCGGGTGGTGTACAGTGAGACTGTACAGTACGTGTTGAACGTACAGCTGCGCGTTCAGCGGATGGCTCTGGTCGCAACGGATCGCCACGGCCAGAGACTTGCTGCTCTCGGCACAGGACGGACGACGCGGGTGTGTCAGCGTCCGCTCTCTCGGGCGAGTCGCCCAACAGAGTTACATACAGTGACGGTTGGCTTGGCATGAATTTTTTTGGGGGGGCGGCAGGCACGCACGGGGCTTTCTTCAAAGCGGTCCTCGTTCCAACTTGCGTGTGCTGTTTATTCCTTTCTCTCCCACCGCCCGCCTCGGGTCTGCGCGCACTCGCGTCGCTCGGCGGGACGCGGCCTATTTCCGGGTGTCTGGCGATTCAGCGGCCATCGTTGGGTTCCCCAACAAGTCCTCCGCTTGACGGCGTGGCTGGCATTGCTTGCGCAGCGGCCTGCCGGGTGGTGTTGAGTGGAAATCGCGCGGCTGCGAGGCGGGCGGCGGTTGCATGGGAAATTCGGACGGCGTCCGTCGGCGACGGGAAGCTCAAAATTCTCGCCTACACGTTCGCACCAATCAGGTGGGGTACTACTCACAGAGCGGCTCCCTCCAGAGGCCACAAAAAGGGGGGCCACTCTTAAAGTGGTCCCCGCCCGGTTCCTCTCGAGCAGGACCCCCAGCGTGATCCGTCCGCCTCCCCGCCCTCTTCACCGTCCCCGTCGCTCGCCTTGCCCGCCGCCGCCGTCACGGCCATCACCCCCGCCGCCGCCGTCACGGCCATCCCCCCCGCGCCGTCACGAACCGCCCCCTCCCCCCCCCCCCCCCTCCGGCGGGCTCGCCCCACCATGAACGGCGTGACGCTCCTCGCAACGGCCGCCGTGCCGCCGCTGCCCGGCGATGTCGGCATGGTACGCGCCCGCCCCGCCGCCGCCGCCGCCCGCCACCGCCGTGGCCGCCCGCCGCCCCACCCCGCCACGGCGGCGGCGTCCCCCCCCCCCCCCCCCCCCCCCGCCGCCGCGCTGGGTGCCGCCGCGCGTGTCCCGCCTGTACCATTCTTGCTGACGCCGCTCCCGCTTTTTTTTTTTTTTTTGGACGCCCGCTGCGCTGTCGCCCCGCGTCCGCCCCGCCGACGGCGGCGCCGCCGCCGCCGCCGGTGCGCGCGGCGCGCTCGCCGCGCGCGCGGCGGCGCACCCCCCCCCCCCCTGCGGAGGTTGCCCTTGACCCCTGTGCCGCGTGCGTATCCCCCGCGCCCCCCGCACCACCCACAGGCGCGCGTGCGGCTGCCACTCGCGGCGTTTGCCGCTACCGGCCTCCTCCCTGGCGACACGGTGCTCGTCACCCCCGCCGGCGCACCCTCCACGCCGGCCACCACCACCACCATCACCACCGCCGCCGCCGCCGCCGCCGCCGCCGCCGCGCCTACCACCACCATTGCCGTTGCGTGGCCGCTGCCACCCGGCGCGACGCCGCCGCCGCCGCCACCGCCGCCACCGGCCGACACCACCACCACCACCACCACCACCACCGCCGCGACGCCGCCGCCGCCGCCGCTGGTGCGCGTGCCCCTCGACCGCACCCTGTCGACGGCGCCGCCGCCAGCGGCGCCCCACCCGCCACCGCCGCCGCCGCCGGTTGGCCCGTCGGCCACCCCCGCCGCCGCCGCCGCCGCCGCCGCCACCGCCACCGCCGCCACCGCCGCCGCCGCCGCCGCCCCGGCCCTCACCCTCGTGCCGCTGGTGCCACGGCGGCCACGCCGCGGCGGCGGCGGCGGCGGCGGCGGCGGCGGCGGCGCCGGCAGTGGGCCCGCGCCGGCCACCGCGCGGCACGCGACGGCGACCGCGGTGCCCCCCCCCGCCGGCGGCACCACCACCATTGCCAACGGCGGCAGCGACGGCGGCGGCGACGGGCGGCGAACGGCGGCGGCGGCGGCGGCGGCGGCGGCGTGGCTGGGCGACCTCCTCACCTCCCCCGCCCTCGCCGGGCGGCCGCTCCCGCCGCGCCTGCGGGTGGCCCGCCCCGCCGCGGCGGGCGTTGCCGCCACCGCCGTCGCGGTGTGGGAGGTGGTGCTGTCCGCGACGGCTGGCGACGGCGGCGGCCGTGGCGGCAGCCGCCGCGGCAGCCGCCACCGCGGCGGTGGTGGCGGCGGCGGCGGCGGCGGCGGCGTCGGCGGGCGTGCCGCGGCGGTGGTGGCGGCGACGGCGGCGGCGTCGGCGGCGGGGCTGGTCGCCACCACCCTCACCACAACGCTGACGGTCCTCCCCCCCCCCCACCCCCCCCCCCCACACCGGTCCCCCGGTGGCGCCCCCCCCCCCCCCACCCCCCCCCCCCCCTGCTCCGCCGCGGCACTCGCGCTCCTCACCTCCCTCCTCACCGCCAACGTGGCGGCGGCGGCGGCGGAAGCGGGCGCCACCCCCCCCGCGGGGGTGCTCCTGTCGGGGCCGCCGGGCGTTGGCAAAACCTCCGCCGTCGACGCCGCCGCCGCCCAGACGGGCGTGCCCCTGTTTGTCTTGCACGCCGCCGCCGCGGGGGGGGGGGGGGGCTCGCCGCCACCTTTCGCCGCGCCCGTGCCGCCGCGGACGCGCGCGCCGCGGCCGCTGCTGCGGCGGCCGCCGCCGCCGCCGCCGCGGCGGCGGCGGCGGGTGGGGTGGCGGCGGCGGAGCGGCCGCCACCCGCCGCGTCGGCGGTGCTGCTGCTGGTGGATGAGGTCGACGCGCTGTGTGGGAGCCCGTCGGCGGGTGGCACCGCCGACAGCGGCGGCGGCGGCGGCGGCGGCGGCGGCGGCGCGGCGGCGCTCGCGGCGCTGCTCGACACGGCCGGCGGGTACTCCCCCCCCCCCACGGCGGCTACCTCCTCGTCGTTGCCGCGACCAACCGCGCCGCCGCGCTGCCGGCCGCCCTGACCCGCCGCGGGCGGCTCGAGCCGGCGCTCCGCCTCGCGCCGCCCGACGCGGCGGAGCGCGCGGCGGTGGTGGGCGGCCTCGTCGCCGCCGGGGGGGGGGCCGCCGCCGCCCGCCTCGCCGCCCGCGTCGCCGCCGCGACGCCGGGCTTTGTCGGCGCGGACCTGGCGCTCCTCGCCGACCGCGCGCGCGCGGCCGCCGCGGACCGCCGCTCGCGGCGGGCGGCGCGGCGGGCGGCGCGGCGGGCGGCGCGGCGGTGTTCCCCCCCCGGCGTGGCGGCGGTGGGGGCGGCGGCTGCGGCGGCGGCGGCGGCGGCGGCGGCGGCAGCGGCGGCGGCGGCACCCGCCGCGCCCGCGGCGGATCCCCCCCCCCTCCGGTGGGCCGACTGGGCGGCGGCGCTGCGCCACGTGGGCGCCTCGACCCTCCGGTGCGGGGTGGAGGCGGCCCCCCCCCGGGCGCCGAGCCGCGCCGGCTGGGCCGCCATTGGCGGCGCGGCGGGTGCCAAGGCGCGCCTCGCCGCGGCGGTGGGCTGGCACACCCCCCCCGCCGCCGCCGCCACCGCCGCCGCCCTGCGCCTGTGCGCGCCGCGGGGGGTGCTGCTGCACGGCCCGCCGGGGACGGGCAAGACCGCGCTGGTGCGGGCGGCCGCGGCGGCGGCGGCGGTGGCGTTTCTGCGCCTCGAGCCGGCGGCGGCCTACTCGGCCTACCTGGGCGAAGCGGAAGCGACGGTCCGCCGCGCGTTTGCCACCGCGCGGGCGGCGGCGCCGGCGGTGCTGTTTTTGGATGAGCTCGACGCGCTCGTCGGCTGCCGCGCCGCGTCGGCCGGGGGGGTGCCGCCGGGGGGGGGGGGGGGGGCGCCGGCGGCGGCGGCGCCGGCGTACGCCGGCGGGTGCTCGCCACGCTCCTCACCGAGATGGACGGCATCGCCGCGGCGGCGGGGGTGGTGGTGATGGGCGCGACCAACCGGCCCGACCTGCTCGACGCCGCCCTCCTCCGGCCCGGCCGCTTTGACGACCTCCTCCCGGTGCCCCCGCCGGCGGGCGTCGCGGAGCGGGTGGCGGTGCTCGCCGCGGCGGCGGCGGCGCGGGGGGTGCCCCTGGGGGGGGGGGTCGACCTGCCGCGCGTCGCCGAGGCGGTGGGGGGGGGGGGGTCCGCCGCCACCCTCGCCGCGCTGGTGTGCGAGGCGGCGATGGTGGCGGTGCGGGAGGAGGTGGCGGCGGCGGCGGGGGGGGGGCGGGGGGGGGGGGGGGGGCGCCTGGGGGGGGGGGGGGGTGCGTCGAGCAGCGCCACTTTGACGCGGCGCTCGCTGGCGCGGCGCCCTTTGCCACCGACGGCGGCTGACGTAGGGGGGAAGGGGGGGGGGAGCGCACACTGGCCGTCTACTAGCTAGTCCGCCGCCACGGCCGTGCCGTGGCGTGCCTGGGGGGGGGGGCGGGGTGCGTCGAGCAGCGCCACTTTGACGCGGCGCTCGCTGGCGCGGCGCCCCTTGCCACCGACGGCGGCTGACGTGGGGGGGAAGGGCGGGGGGAGCGCACACTGGCCGTCTAGCTAGTCCGCCGCCACGGCCGTGCCGTGGCGTGCTGCTGGTGTCGCGGACGCCCTCGCTGCGGTCGCTGCTGCCGTCCCAGACTATATTTTTTCTTTGTTTTGGTTTGTTTGCGCGCCCATCCCCTCGCCTGCTGCTGCTGCGGAGCAGTCGGGCGGCGTCCGCCACCGCCCCTATTCCCCCCCCCCCCCCCCCCCCTCCCACCCCCGCCCCCAGCCCCCTTCCTGCCCACCCGTACACGCAACACCCCCCCCCCCGCGCCCAACCGCTAGTACCCGCGCGGCAACAACGCCGCGACCACCGCCGCCGGGCGGCCCTCGTGCAGCCACCCCCCCGCCGGGTCCGTGACGCCCAGCCGGTACGCCGCCCGCAGCGGCGCCAGCAGCGCGTGCGCCACCGCCGGGTGCACCGCCCGCGTGTAGGTGCTCACCGCCACCCCATTGACGACCACGTCCCCGGTGAGCGTGTGCGGCGCGTACAGGCCACGCCGCGTGACGCGGTCAACGGCCGCGACGGTGAGCGGCCGGCCGTGGCCGTCGGTGAGGCGGTCCCCGACGCGGACGGTGGCGGCGGCGGCGAGGCCACCGTCCACGTAGAGGTAGTGGGAGGGGGAGAGGAGGAGGGGGGTGCGCGCCGCCTCGCCAGTGGTGGTGGTGATGGCCACAAACGAGGACAGCCGGGTGGGGTGCTGGTGGGACCACGCGTAGACGTCCGAGTGGGCGCCGCCGCCAACGTGGATGGCGGTGCCGAGCGTCAGGGCCGCCATCGTTACCACCGACCCGTCCGCGGTCCGCACCGTCGCGTTGGCGGGGAAGCAGCTGTTTTCCTCGGCGGCAGGCGCCGGCGTCGCCGTTGGCGTCGCCGTCGCCGTTGCCGCCGCGGCGTTGCCCGCGGCGCCGCTGCCGCTGCCGCCGCCGCCGCCGCCCGCCTGCTGGTTGGTCGCCCCCCCGCCACCCGACACGCCCGGCCCCCGCTCATCGGGCGACCGCACATAGATGCACGCCTTGTCCGGCACGACCGTGCCCATATACGAGACGCCCGCCCCCCCCGGCAGCGTCAGGTTGGTCAGCAGCACCACGTCCTCCTCCTCGTGGACAAACACGACCGCCGCGCCACCCGGCAGGAGCGTCGACCCGCACGTCCGTGCCGACGACTCGACGCCGAGGAGGAAGCCGCGCGTGTTGGCAAACAGCGCGTCGACAATCGCGTCGGTGAGGCCCGGCACGGCGGTAAAGCCGAGGTCCCCCATCAACGCCGCCTTGGTCAGCAGCGCCGACGGCAGCACGTCGAGGCGGCCGCCGCTCGTGCACGCCACCCCGTCCGCGTGCATCGTCGAGTGGGGGATGGTAAACACGTTGCGCGCCGCGTCGGCAACGCCATTCGCGGCCATCCCAATGGTCGCGGCGCACGGGTAGGCCGGGTTGTCGCCAAACTCGGTGAGGAAGCGGTACGTGCCGGTTACGTTGTTCTCGCCAAAGGCCCGCACCGATGGGAGGAACGACAGGCGGGGCGCGCCAGCGGCGGCAGTGGTGGTGGTGGTGGCGGTGGTGGTGGCGGCGGCGGCGCGGGGGGGGACCCGCGCTGCTGTGGTGGCGGCCGCCGCCGCCACCGCCGCCACCGACAGGGTCACCAACGCTCGGTGGGCGCGGCCCATGGTTGGGAGGGGGGGCAGGGGGAGCGCAAACGACGGGCCACGGGGGTGGTCGACGGCGGGTGGTCGGCAAGGGACGCGCCGCCGCTGCGGCAGACGCCACCGTCGCCAGTCAGCGTCGTTGGTCTCCCACCGGCGGTGGCGTGGGTGGGTGGACGGCGGTCAGCGGCACCGGCGCTCCCTTCCCCCACCCCAACCGGGCGCCGGCGGGTCTCCCTTTTGAACGCCCCCGCCCGCTGCACACGGGCGGAACACGGCCGCCAAATGGCCGCCTCGGCCCCCCCCCCCCCCCCCCCCCCGCCTCCATCATGTTCACCCCTCCGCGCCGTGCGGCGTCACAGCCCCAACGGCACAACGGGGGAAGGGGCAGTGCACTGCGCCAGCCCGCCGTGCCGGCACACGTGCCGCCGCCGTACCTGCATGGCGGCCGCCGCCATGCCGGCGGCCGCCGCGGGTGCGCGGCCGCCGTCGACCCCCTCATCCCCGCCCCCGCCGCGTCGCGGCCTCCCGCCATTCCGCCTCGCGGCCTTTGCGTTGGTACGCCTGGACGGCGGGTCGGCCAGGTGCTGCGGTCGGGCGCGGACCGCAAGACAGCAAAGGGGGTGACCATGGGGACGAGGGAGGCCGGCTGGGGAGGAGGGGGGGGGGGGAGTGAGAGCACGCAAGAGCAGGCATCCTCGTCCCTGACTACGGCCGCTACGGCTGCGGCGGCGGGGGCAAGGCTCCACGACAGGCGGGGCAGTGCCGAGTGGAATAGACGGTAAAAGCACAAACAGGGACGCGCTGCGCAGGTAGGGCAGCGCGCTGGCGCACGCACGCCGCGGGGCGTGGCCCTTTCCAAACCCGCCGCCCTCCCCCCCCCCCCATCCCGTGCCGTCCCTCCCACCCGCGCCGTTGCGGCACGACGCCCCCCCACGGCACGGCGCGCCGCACGCACACAGCGGCCAACCCCCCACCGACACGACGAAAACCCGCGCAGGCCGCAGCAGGGACGGCGGGAGGCAGGCGTGAGGGGGAGCCGGCGGGACGGGGTGGGGGTCATGAGCAGCGGCACCCCACCCCCCCCCCCCCCCCCCCCCCCCGTCACGCGCAGGGGTGTGTGCGCACGCTGCCGGGATGACCGCCGCACCCGCCGCCGCCGCGGCGGTGCCCGCCCAGCGACGCGGGCAGGTGGCGGCGGCGGCCGCCACGGCGGCCCGACCGGCCGCCGTGCCGACCCGGTGCGGCGGCCAGTGCAAGCATTGGCCACGGCGGCAGGGCGCCGCCGGTCGGCGGGCCTGCCGCAGCGGGTTCACGCACCCCCGCCTCCCGCCGCACCGACCACCACCGCGAGGCGCTGTCTGACGGCGGCGGCGGCCGCCACGGCGCGGCGGTTGCCGGGCGAGGGCGCGTCCGTTGGATGGCCGCGCTGGGGCCACTCCGCCGCGTAGATCACAGTTTTGGCACGGCAGCACAGCCGCCCGCCACCCGACGCGACAACCACAAACGCCGAGTACCGAGAAAACCTCAGCTAACCACTCAACAATGTAAAGGTCGTACATAGTTAGTGCCAAATAAGTGTAATTAATCGATACTTTCTAAGTATGTAGAACACATGCTCAGTGGTGGTTGCTGACAGCACAAAACGGACAGCCAGCCAGGTGGCCTCCCCGCAGGCTGCGCTCGCCCTCTCTCTCTTGGGCCGTCAACCGCCTACTGCAAGCCGCGGGCGTTGCCACGTCGGCCGCGGCGAGCCCCCAGAAGAACACCACCGGCAGCGCGCAGAGTCGGGTGGCGGCGGCGGCGGCACTGTCAGCGGCGGCAGCGTCCAGGCCGGCGCAGCCGGCACACCCGCCGGCACGGCGCAGGGGATGCCCCCGCCGCGGCCACCGCTCTCCTCCCCCCCCCCCCCGCGCGACGCCCGTGCGCCGCCCGCGCCGCGGCCGCTCGCGCACGCACCGCCCCGCCGCTGGCCGCGGCGCCCCCCCCCCCCCCCGCCCGTCGCATCGCCGCCACCCGTCTCGGTGCCAAGCCCCCGCGCGTGGCACCGCGTTGGCCAGACGGGCACCGCGCCGCCGCCCGCGGCGGTCTGGTACATACGCTCGCGCTGCCGTCGCCCGCCGCGCGGCGCGGTTCGGCAGCCGATCCCCGCCGCGGCGCTCGCCCACCCGCGCCGCCACTCCTCTTCCTTTCCCCCCCTCCCCCTCCGCCTCCTCCCGTCCCCGCACTTTGGCGTCCCCCCCCCCCCCCCCCCCCCCCCCCCCCTCTTCCCCCAACCCTCCGCGTTCCATCATGTCCTTCCTCTTCCGCTCTGCCGCCCCGGAAGCCGCCGCGGAGGCGCCGGTGGCGCCGCTGCCCAGCCAGGAGCCGGGCTCGCTCCTTGCGGTACGTTGGCGCACGACGTGGGTGGGTCCGCGTGAGCTGCGGTGAGGGCGTTGCGCGGCGGTGAACAGGGAACCGCAGCGGGGCGTAGGAGTGCTGCGGGAGCGTGCTGCTTTGCTGGGGCGGGGCGGGGGTGGAGGGGGGCGGTGATGACGTTGCCCTGGGGAGAGCAGGTCGGTCGCTTCCGCCGCCCTCTACCGGCGATGCTTTTTTCAGGTCAAAATCGCCATGGGGGTCGTGGACAGTCATGACAGTTGCCGGAGCCGCGGCTGACGCGTCATGTGCGTTGCTCTGTAGGCGTTGCTATTGTCTCGCCTCTCCTCGCTGTACCTGTGACGCGGCTGTACGGTTTCTTTCCATGTGTGTGGCACCTTTGTCTTTGCAGGACCTGCGCTTGTCCAACAACCCGTCGTCTACATCGGCGGACCTGCGGCTGGCCACGCTGCCGCCTGCCCCCAAGGAAGATGGCTCCGACGTGGGCGAGGGCGTCTCCCCTGCTGAAGCCGCCCCCCCTGTGGAGAAGGCCACCGATAGCGCGCCCGACCAGGCGCCCGTCACATCCATGACGGACGCGGTCGTGGGCGCGTCGCGCGGCCCGGCGTCGACGGCGTCCCTTGCCGCGTCGGCCACGAGTGCGGCGGTGGCGTCGTCTGCGTCGGCGGCGGGGGCGTCCCCTGTGGTGGACGCGCTGGCAACACCCTCGGCGGCGGCTGGCACGGGCGGTGCGCCCGCAGGGGCGGCGGGCGACGCGCCCGTGCCGTCGGGGGGCGCCAAAGAAGCGGGTGCCGCCGACGCTGGCAACGGCGGCGACGGCGGCGACGGCGGCGTGGACGAGGATGCCGAGGCCGAGGCGGAGTCCCGCGCCCGCCTGGACCGCGTGGCGGGCGCCTTCCAAAGGTACCGCTCCAACGGCCTGCGGCTGCTGGACCGCAAGGCACAGTACTACCAGGCGCTGCCCGACGCGGACCGGCTGCTGCTGCGGCAGTTCCCGCTCAAGCTCAGCCGCATGGCCGAGGCGGTGGAGATCAACGCGTCGCTGATTGAGGCGGTCGTCCACCCGTCGGTGGCGCCCATGCTGCACATGTCCACCGCCTCCCTCGCGGCGGCGGTTGCGACCGTGGGGGGGGGCAGCGGTGCGGGGGTGCGGGAGGATGCTGCCAACGGGGGTGATGCGGCGGGTGGGGGGGTGGCGGGAGCGTCCAGCTCGCCAATGAGCTCAGCCACCTCCCCGAGCTCCGCGGCGTCGACGGTGGTTGTCAATGGAGGGGAGGGCAGCCATGCTGGCGGCGGGGATGTTGGGGGGGCCACCGGCCGCGGGGATGAGAACAGCGGCGGTCCTGCCGCTGAGGGAGAATCGCCCCTGAGCGAGGGTGTGGGGGGCCTCTCCCCGCTGGCGTCAGCGATGGCATCTGCTCCCTCTGGTGCGGCGGGTACTGTGGCTAGCGAGGAGGCCCAGCAGTTGACGGCACAGGAGGTGGATGCGGCGCGGCTGCTGGACGAGGACCTCTCCGCCATGGTGGACGTCATGGCCGCGCTCACCCGCGACTGGTCGGAGGAGGGCCGCCCCGAGCGCGAGGCGGTGTACACCCCATTGCTGGCGGCGGTGGAGGAGGCGTTTTTGGAGGCGGAAGGGTCGGGCCTCCTCGCTGACGCGGTCAACCCGCGGTCCGCCTTTCGGGTGCTGGTGCCGGGCGCGGCGTACGGACGGCTGGCGTGGGAGCTGGCGCGGGCGGGCTTTGCGGTGCAAGGCTCCGAGTCCAACCTGTTTGCGCTGCTCGCGTCCAACTGGGTGCTCAATGCGCCCCGCCGTGGGGGCGTTGGCCTCTACCCATACGCGCACCAGGTGTCTCACGTGCGTGCTGAAGCGGAGCAGCTGCGGCCGGTGGTGGTGCCCGACGTGGATCCGCGCGCCCTGCCCGCGGGGGCGGACTTTAGCATGCGCGCGGGCGACTTCCTGGACGTGTTTTGTGACCCTGCCGAGGCGGGCGCGTGGGACTGCGTCGCGACGAGCTTCTTCCTTGGTACGGCCCACAACGTGGTTGCGTCGGTGCGGACCATCTCGTCGGTGCTCAAGGGCGGAGGGGTGTGGACGTCGTTGAGCCCGCTCAACTTCAAGTACGCGGACCTCTTCACGGAGCCCTCTGTCGAGCTGACGGAGGAGGAGCTGCTCCGTGTCATCTGCTTGTCCGGCTTCCGTATCCTTCGCAAGGAGACCCGGCGGTGCACGTACGGGGCCAACGCCAAGAGTCTCAGCACTACGTTTTACGACTGCCTGTTCTTTGTGGCCATCAAGGTGCGGTAGGCTGGGTGCCCCACGGCGTCCGTGACCCCTTATTCTCCTTATTCGCTGAGGATGCTCGGTATGACTGCTGTTGGTCGGACCCGGTCGCGAACTGTTCGGCACTGCTGCTCTCGTAGGGCACCCCGGACACCGTGGCCCTTATAGATTTATGTATCTTCGAAGCTCATTTTGACACGCCACCCGGCGCTGCCGCGGTGTCACTGGCGGACGCGGCGGACATCCATGTCGCTGTCCCCCCCCCTCCCGCCTCGGCTCGTTGCCCCCACGCCGACATCCCCTCGCCACAGCTCTCTGCCTACTTTGCCGGCTGCAAGTGCGGCAGCAGCCGCTGGCCGTGTGCCCGGCTCACGCCGCCACTCAAGTGGGCGGGCGGGGATGCCGCATTCGCTGCTAGCACTGCTGGTCGTCGTCGATGAGTACACCAGCATGTCTGTCCGTCTCGTATCGCGGCTCGTAGCTCAGAACAAGACAGCTTTGCGTGCTTGCCGGAAGCTAGCGCAGGTATCAGCCACCTACCATGCTGCATCCGTGGTATCGTCATTGGTGACGCGACACACAAAACAGAGAGAACAAGAGCGCGGCGCACAATTTGAAGAACACAAATGGAGTCGGCAGCTGCCTACTGGGTTCAGGGTTCTTGTCCCAGGGGTCTCTCAATCGCGAACGGTCGAGATCAAGGGACAGCTGTTCAGGTACGAGGCCACTTCTTCACTGTAAGACACAACCGGCTTGGCTGGCCAGTTTCCGGTTCCTATCTCCTAAAATAGTCAATTGGATCGACCACCTCAATTGATCGATCGACCAATGGCGTTCGAGTGTGGCGTGCCGTCGCCATCGCGGGCGCCGGCGACCAACCGTCCACCCTGTCCGTAGTCGCTCACGCCGACACCGACGCTACCCTCGGCCCCGGCGCACCTTCTGCATCGCGGCTTCTGTGAACGTCGCTCCCCCCTCCTCCCGGTCTTCTCCCCAGCGCGCGTGGCTCACGCGCGCTGTGACAGTCGGCATCATGCTCGTCCCGAAAAAGGACCGCCTGGCGGTGTATTCCCAGCTCTTCAAGGATGGGGTGATGGTGGCCAAGGAGGACCTTGGCGCCAAGAAGCACATTGATCTGAAGGACGTGCCCAACCTGCATGTGGTCAAGCTGATGCAGTCGCTCATGTCGCGTGGCTACGTGAAGAAGCAGTTCTCTTGGTGCTACTACTACTACTTCCTGACCGACGAGGGCATTGAGTACCTGCGGGGCTACCTGAACCTGCCTTCTGAGATCATCCCCGCTACGCTGAAGAAGCCGACCCGTGCGCCCGGTGGGATGGGTGGCCCGCCAGGCGCGGGCGGGCCGCCGGGGGCTGGCGGCCGGGGTGGTGGCCCCGGCGGCTATGGCGACAAGAAGATGGGGCCGGGTGGCGAGTTCCACCCGTCCTTCCGTGAGGGGGGCACCGGCGGTATTGGCCGCGGTGCGGGCGGGTTTGGCGGATCGCGCGACGGCGGCCGGGACGCGTATCGCCCGGCGCCAGGCGCACCACAGGCGCTCTAAGTGTGCTGCAGTCGCAATGCGATGGTGTTGTGGTGGTTGTGTGGCGGCATTGCGGTTGGGTTGGAGCAGCACGCATTGCCAGGGTTCGTGTGGGCGGGTGGGGCTGTTCTGTTTTTCCCTACGATCGGCGGAGAAAGATGTACGGCTTTAGGTGATTCCAATCTTCGATGGCTCGACGGGTCCTTTATCGGGTGTACCCTCATCTGCCCCTGGTCGTATTCCTCCACGATGGCGTATCGTGGACGGGTGTCGGGTGCAGCTTGCACTGGAGTGATCTATCGGTGTTGGAATGCTCACTCTGTGTGGAGCTTGCCCTCTTTCATCCACGGAAGCCGCTGTTGCGTGCCTCGCCTGTGTACATGTGTGCAGACAGTTCGTCGAGTCTATGTACTGTTCTATGTATACGTTACCTCACCGAGTTCAAGACAAGGCGTCTGTGCCGAGGTCCCTGACCTCATTCACAATCGCCACCGCGGCCTCAGCAGCCTCGACCAACACCGCAGTGTTTCGTCTGTCGGCGGCCGCGCCTTCGTCCTCAGCCATCAACTCTGCAAAGCGCTCACGGGCGTACAGTTTGGTGACGAGCTCACTCTGCAGGCTGCTCTTGGCCTTGTTCACCAAAAAGCACATGACCGCCTTAGGCACCAGGTCCGCCACCCGCACCCGCACGAGGTCAAAGTAGGAGGACAGGAGCAGGCGGATGAGGTCCATCTCGGTGCGCTCCCGGTCAGAGAGCGGCTCGTCCCCACGCACCGTCAGGTGTGACGGCATCACGTCCGCATCTGTCACGCGAGCGGTCTGCTTGCGCTTGTCCGCTCGCCCACCGCCGCCAGGTGCGCCGCCGGCGGGTGGCGCGCCCGCTGCCGCCCCTCGGGCCCGTCGATGGGAGGATACCCCGGCGATGCCCCGGCCACCGTTGTTGGAATACGCGGCGGGACCGTCGGACGCCGCTTCATGGCCCAACAACACCCCATTGACCCACCGGTCCGGAGAGTCCGGCAGCTGCCGGCCCGGCCGCCGCTGGGAAGACGAGCGGCTTCCGCCGCGAGCGGGGTCCTCGTACGCGGCGGCCGCAAACGAGGAGGCTGGCAGGTAGTCCCTGCTCGGCCGCCCATTCACGCCCGATGACGCGGCGGACGCAGCGTCCGCAGCGTCCGCGGCCTCTGCCTCGGCCTCCTCCGCAGCCTCCCGGTTGCGGCGGACCTGCTCCATAGCGGCAGAGCCGCCCACAAAGTGCGGGTGCCGAGTGTTGATAAAGCTGGTCTCCATAGCCAGCAAGTCCTTGACCGTCTGCGCCGCGGGTGCCTTGTGGGCGGCAAGCAGCCCACGGGTCACGTCACCCACAGCGCGGCGGAGGCGGGGGAAGCGAGCGAGCTCCTCTCCCTGCAGCGAATCGGCCAGCGTAACCAGGTCCCGGTAAACCAAGTCGACGCACGCCAACGCGGGGGGTAAGAAGCGCACAATCAGCCGCTTGACGAGGAGCTCAAAGGCGCCCTCGGGCACAAACAGCGGTGTCCGGTGGCCGGTGGCGTTGCGGATGGCCGTCCGGATATCCTCAGCCGTCAGCGTCTCAAAGGGGGTCATCGAGTCTAGCTCTGCCGCGTAGACGTCGTGGAAGATGTAGTTCAAGCGAGCACCGCCAAACAGTTCCCGCGTGGCGGCTGCGCCGCCAGCCCGCCCGTCCAACGCGGCGCCAAACTCACTGGCGTAGCGGGTCAGCAACTGCAGCAGCGCCGCGCCGGCGCCCTCGCCCTCGCTGTTAGGCGGGGGCGGTCCCAGCACGTCCAGCCGCGACCGCTGCTCGACTAGCAACGTATCGAGCTGCGACCGAAGCGACGGTAGACACGCGCGGATGTGCTCCATGAGCAGGCCCGACAGCTTGGTAGCAAGGTACGCCGCTCCCATCCGGGACGCAGACGACGCGTACAGCGGGTGGGAGGAAAAGAACGAGGACTCCGCCTCACGCGCCGACGCAATCGTCCGCGACGCGGTAATGTCTGCTTGCGAGCGGTTGACGACGCCCACGTAGCCGTGGTGGAGAGGCACAATCCGGCCGGCCAGCATATCCCGCGCGTCCGTGCCGTCGTCCATGAGGTCTAGCTTGGTGATTACGCCCAACGTGCGCATTCCAGATGGATCGACCCGCTTAGCCAGCTGCAGCGCATCCGACGTGGCCAGGTCCGTATTGGCGGGGTGGACGGCCAGCACGATGGCGTTGGGCCGCTTGATAAATGCAAGAATCATCTCGCGCACAAGCTTCTCAATGTCCTCTGGCTGGTCACCCACAGCCACCTTGGTGAGCCCAGGCAGGTCAATAAGGGTCAGGTCCACCACGTGGCGGGAAAAGACGCGCATGATGACGGGGGTGGGGGAGATGCCCTTGCTGCTCCCCGCCACCTTCTCCATCTGGGCAGCAATCTCAGTGCGCACCACCTCCATGTCAGTAAACAGCTCCCCGGGTCGCGACAAAAACATGACGTACGCGTCGCCGGGGACCGACTCGGGCATCGGCTCGGACGCCTTGACGTGCATCATTTCAATGACGATGGGGCACCGTGTCACAATCCCCGAGCCACGGGGCAGAAAGTCAAAGCCGACCAGCGCCTCCAGCACCGACGACTTGCCCGATGACTGCGAGCCGACGACGGTGATTTGGGGGAGGTCCACCGGCGCCGCCTTGAGGCCGCACCGTGCAAACGTCTCGTGCAGCCGGTTGATGACGGGGATGAGGCGCTCCATGGTGGCAGTGGGGAAGGTAGGTCGCCTGATGCAGTGCCAGAGATACGCGCAAACAGCAAGACGGGCAGAATGGACTCGCCGCGGTGGGCTGGATCCCACCGCACCGCGGCTGGAGCGGGCGGGACGAGGTGGTGGTCAGCCGGGGCGTGGACCCCTTTCGCAGAAGCGCTTGCAGCAACGTACTGTAATTATACTCGCAGTGAGCGATTCAACTACTTCATAAGCTCAAGATGACGACCTCACTGTGTTGATCGTGCGACGAAAAAAGCCACTGAATTGTGTGAAGGTCGGTGGCCGTGCCGTCAACAGCCAGCCATCCTTGTCAAACAGCCTTCCGCCAGTCTGGCCTTCCCTACCGCCCGACCACCTCTGCCTCATCCCGCCCCCCCCCCCTTCCCCCCTCCTCGCGCGCGCGTTGCCCCGATCACAGCAGCCGCGTGCCGTAGCTGTCTGCACAAAACAGGCGGTACAGGTAGGCACTCACCGCCGCGCTCACGCGCGCGCGGCCCGGCGGCGGGTCCACCGCCGCGAGGAGGCGCTCGCCCTCGGCGGGCGACGCGACCGAGTCGTAGGCCGCCGCGAGCGCCGCGGGCGTGCTGTAGCCGGCGGCCATCACGTCCGCGACGCGGCCGGCTGCAACGCCGGGGAGGACGTGCAGCTGCAGCGCCCACAACTGCTGGAGGGTGCGGCACCGCCGCGCCGACCGGACCGCCGCCGCCCAGGCAGGGTAGGTCAGCACCCCCGCCGCGCTCGTCGCGGGGGAGGGGCGCGGGGGAGCCGCCGAGCCACTGTCGCCGCCGCCGACGCCGTCACTGCCGCCGCCGGCGGCCGCAGCGGTGGCGGCGGCGGTGGCGGCGGCGGTGGCGCCCGCGGCGGCCCGCTTGGACGACAGGTACGCGGCGAGCCCCTCGGGCGTGGCCAGCCGCCGCTCCCGGTGCCGCACCAGCGACGCGTAGTAGGCGGCGGTCTCGCCCACGTGGCGGGTGTACTTGACAAAAAAGCCCGCCGTGACGGCCAGCGCGGCCAGGTGCGCGCGGCCGGCTGGCGACACGCCCCCCCCCGTCGGTCCTACCCCCCCCGGCGGCGGCGGCGGCGGGTCAGGGTCCCCCTCGATGACCATCACCAGCGACGGCAGCCCCGACGCGGCCATGTAGTAGGCCTGCTCGCCGACGCGCGCGTCGCGGAGCGACGCCGCCAGGTCATCGACGGTCTTGCGCTCAATGAGCTCGTCGAGGACGACCTCGGTGCCCGCGGCGGGCGCGCCGGGCACCGCCGCCGCGCCCGCGGCGGTGACGCGCGCGACGAGCAGCGCGTCGCCCGTCTCGAGCGTCCGCTCCATGACGCGGCCGGCGAGGCCGGGCTCCGCGCGGAGGCGGCCGAGGAAGGCGGCGCGGACGGCGCCGCTGCCGCGCGCCTCGCGGCGGTCAACGACGAGGAGCACCTCGGCGGCAGGGGGGGCCCCCGCCGCCGCCGCGGGCGGCAGGGGTGTCACCATCGCCAGGGGGGGGGGGCGAGCGACAGGCCGTGAGAGGGGGGGGGGGGAGCGCGGGGTCCAGCGCCGCCACGCCACCACCAGCAGCCTCCCCCGCGGCCGCTGCGTTCGCAGCGCCGGGGGTGGGCACCGCAGGGACGGCGGCGGCGGCAACGGTGGCGGTGGCGGCAGCGGCGAGAGTGCCCCCTCCGCCCGTCCCTCCTCCTCTCCCCTCAATGGCCTCCCACCACGCGCCCCCCACGCCATCCTGGGATGCCGACTCGAGCGACGCGGACCACAGGTCCGCGGGCGTTTGGGTGTAGGTGCCCACCCGGCTTGCGGCCGACCCCCGCGACGCCGACTCGTCGGCGCCCAGCAGGGGAGCGGGCAATACCGACATGGACGACGACGCCGAGGGGGGGCGCCGGCCGGTGAGGGGAGCGCCGCCGGTGGTGCACGCCGCGCGGGGGGGAGGGGCGGCCGGGTGGGGGGGGGGGCGCAGGTCCCCGACCCGCCCAAACGGCTCAAAGGGAGCGGGGCCAGGTGGGTGGGGGGAGGGGCGTCGCTGCACCGTTATCTCGTCCCCATCGTCGTCAGCCGGCGGGTCCACCACGGCCGTCACAGCGGCGGCAGCGTCGGCGGCTGCGATGGCGGCGGCTGCGTCGCCATCCGCCGTGTCGTCGTCCACCACAATGACCACATCGTCGTCGCTGTCAGCGGCGGCCGCCGCCGCGACGGGGCGTGCCAGGGGAGGACACGCCGGTGCGGGGGGCGGTGGCGGTGGCGGCGGCAGCGGCGGCGTCGCCGCCAAGGGGGCGACCGCCGCCATGGCCGCCGGCCGAGGTGGCGCCGCTATCACCGCGGCAGCAGGCGCGGCTGCCGCCGCTGCCGCTACCGTGCCGCTGGCATCGCCCGCCGACGCCGCCGCCGCCGCCGCCGCTCGTCGCTCAGCCGCCGCCGCCGCCAGGCGGCGGCGCTCGGCGAGATCGACCCCCGCCCCTCCCCGTGGCGTCGACGGTGGGGGCGACGCAGCGACCGCCGCGGACTGTGGCGGCGGCGGACGCCGCGGCGGCGTCTGCCGCGGCGGCGTCGACGGCGGGGGCGGCGGCGGCGGCGGCGGCAGCGGCGCGGCAGCGGCGGCCGCCGCCCCCCCGCCCGGCCGGACCCATCGGCAGCGCGCCTCGTGGAGATTGCGGTGGATGGAGGCCAGTGCCTGGCCGCACCCGCCACACGTCCACTCGCTGCCCGCTGCCGTTGCCGCTGCCGCAGGCACCACCGGAGCGCTACCCTCCACGGCCGGCTCACCATTGCCGGCGCCGTCGCCACCGCCGCTGCCGCCGTCGCCGTCGCCGTCGCCGCCACTGCTGGCCAGCGCCCGGTCGAGGACGCGCTCCTGGAACGCGGCTAGCGACAGGTCGGCCGACCCCGCCGCAAGCTCCGCCTCCACAGCCGCCGCGGCGGTGGCGGCGGCGACGCCCATGTCTACCAGTGACTGCACCAGCGCCACGTCGGACGGCCGGGGGGCCGACGGCAGGCTGAGCGCCGCGTCGGCCGCCGCGACGGCCGCCACGTCCTCCGCCGGCGGCGGAAGAGGCGGTTCCCACGGCGGTGGTGACGAGGCGGAGTCTCCAGCATCCCCAGCCGCCGCGGCCACCGGCCGTGACGGCGGCCGTGGCGGCGGCCGTGGGGGCCACGGTGACCCCCAATCCTCCTCCCGGTGACACAGCACGTCGTAGCGCTCCACGTCGGCGGCGGTGACGACAGCAGCGGCGCCCCCGCCGCCACCGCCGATGCCGCCCCCCGTGCGAGGACGCTTGCGCGGGCGCCCCAGCGGCGCGACCGACGCGGGACCCGCCGCCATGGCCGGTGCCGGCGCCGCCAGCGGTGCCGCGGGCGGCGGCGGCGGCGGGGGCACCCCCTCCGGGTCCCCCCACGCCCAGTTGTGGTCGTGCGCGTCGCCGGCGGTGCCCCCCCCACCATCCCCCCCCCGCCGCCGCCGCCGCGGCGCCCCCCCCCCCCCCACCAGCTGCCGGGGCGTCAAACCGGTCGACCGTCTGGCCCGCCATGCGCGCGCGGCGGGCGGCGAGGGCGCGCGCCGTGTCGGCGCCCGCCACGGTCAGCGAGTACCACGCCGGGTTGGAGCGCTTGGCCACCAGCCCCTTGGTGATGAGGGTGCTCATCGAGGACCACGCGCCGTAGCGGGCCGACGGGGCGGCGGCGCCATAGCCCGACGGCTGCGCGTCCATTGGCTCGTCCGCGCCCGCCGCGGCGGCGGCGCGGAGGGCGTCGCGGCGGAGCTCCGTCTGCGGCGGGGTCCCCACCGCCGCGTCGTAGAGGGCGAGCAGCAGCGCGTCCGCGCCAGACCGGTAACGGGGGGTGTACGCACGGGGTTTGCGGACGGGAACGGCGGGCATGCCGGCGTACGGGTCGTCTTCCTCGTCAACGTCGTCGCCATCGGCATCGTCGGCGGCGGCGGCGCCGCCACCGCCACGTCCGCCACGGCCCCCACGGCCGCCACGACCCCCACGGCCGCCACGCCCACGGCCACGGGCGGCACCTCCTCGCCCTCGGCCGCGGCCGGCGGCACCCCGCGCCGCGGCGGCCGGTCCCAGCCCATCCGCCGCGTCCTCCGCGTCCATCTCGGCGGCGAGGCGCGCGTTGAGCGCCGCCTCGGGGGTGGCGTACGCACCACCGGCGGCGGCGGCGGCGGCGGCGCCCCCCCCCCGCCCCCCCGCCCGCGACCGCGCCCACCCCCCCCGCGGCCGCGGCGGCGGCCCGCCGGCAGCGGCCCCGCCGCGGCCGCGTCCGCCTCGTCCTCCTCCCCCGACCGGTACACAAACTCATCGTCTGGGTGGGGCATGGCACCGTGGCCGCCGCCGCCGCCGCGGCCGCCACCGCCGCCCCCCCCACCGCCGCCGCGCGCCCCCCCCGCAGGGCCACCGGCGCCCCCCGCTGGCGGGTGCGCCCGGAGGTACAGCGCCACGGCGGTGGCGGTGACCGCGCCCACCCCGTGCACCGTCAGGGCGGTTGCCCGGTCCGTCACGACGACGGGGTGCGCGGCGAGCTCCCGCGCCGCGCGGCGGTAGTTGATGGCCGCGCCGTCGCCAACGCCGGGGGCCGCGGCCAGCTCGAGGATGTGGTTGGCGAGCGCCAAGTTGGCGGGGTGCACGATGGCGCCGCCGCCGCCACCGCGGGCAAAGGTGGCTGACCCACCGACGGTGCGGGACATGGCAGACGGGGGTGTGCGCAGTCAGGGGGGGGGGGGGCAACACTCCCGCGGCAAAACCCCGCATCAACGACCCCAACCGAGGGGGCGACGCGTAACCACGACGGGGTGGGGCGGAGGGGGGCGCCGCCGCACGTCGCAACACCCGGCAGTGCGTGCCACCGTGGAGGTGCAGATGCGGCGGTCACGGTGGGGACCGGGTCGGCAAGGCCGCCGTCTCGTGGGCGGCGTCGACGTGGCGGCCAAGTGGCGGGGCGGGTGCGGCGAGGGCGGCGAGCAGGGCAAGCCGAGCAGTGGACGCGGCGCGGCGCGGTTGGATCAAAGCACCTATGCGTGTGGGTTTCCCGCCACCAGCTGACGCTTGCGCCGCGGTCCTCCTGCGCTTGGACAGAGCTCAGGACTTGCCGGGCGGGGTGGCCAAAGGAGTTGGACGTCAGCCCCGGGTGACGCGATCATCTGGACGGCGACCCACTCCGTCGTCGCCGACCGCTCGGCGCTCGTCTCGCCGCCTCTGCCGCCGCCGCGGCGGTGTCGGTCGGCTGGCGGCGCCACGGCCGAGGCGCTCGGTCGGGGGAGGTGTATCGCGGGGGCGCCCTCGGGAGCCGCGCCGGCCGCCACGACGGTGACGGCGACGCTGCCGGCGGCGGCGGCCGCCGCGCCACGCACGCTGCGCCACGGCCGCCGCGGCGGCGGCACGGCGCGCGGGGTCGGGCGGCGGCGGCCACCCGTCCGCCGCCCCCCTCCCCTGAAGCTGCTATGGGCAGACTCTGCCGGGGGGGGAGGCCGCCCGCAGGGGCTAGGCTGACGGGGCGGGGCGGCAGTGGCGCATGAGGGGGAAGGACCGCCGGGCCGTGGACGTGTGCGGGCAGGCGGGCCGCGACGGCGTCGACCCCCTAGTCGTTTCTGCTGGGGGCGTGGGTGGGCGGCGTTGTGCGTTTTTTTTTTGCCTGCCCGCTCGCCCGCCACCCACTTTTGCGTCCCGCCTGGACGCCGTGGTCACCCTCTCGCGGCCGTGTGCGCGCGGCTGCTGCCGGACGCCGTCCTACCCCCGTCGCCGCCGACCCCGTTTGCCGCCCTACCCTCCCCGCGCCGCGTCGGTGGCACCCCCGCGCCCCATTGTTTCCTGGGAGGACTTGCGTCCCGCACGTCTGCCTCGTCCCCGCTCCTTCCCCCTCCCCTCCGTCCGCGTTCCCACTCTTCCCCCGCGCGTCCTCCCCCCCCCCGTCCCGTCAGCCCACCCTCCCACCCCTGGCATCCCCTCTCTTTCGCCCGGCGGGGAGTCCCCATGGGCGCTCACCGCGGCCGCCTCGCCCGTGGCCGGCGCCTCTATCGAACCGCCGATGACCACTACGCGGTGGTGGGGGGCTCCGCGGCGGTGCCGCCGCCATCACGCCTGCGGGTGCTTCTCTCCGCCGCCGTCGCGGGCCTCCACGTGGCCGCCGGGCGGGGGGGGGGCGGCGGCGAAAAGGGCTCCGTCCTCGGGGTGACCGTGGGCGGCGGTGGGGGGGCTGGCGGCGGCGTCGGCGGCGGCGGCGGTGGCGGCGGCGGCGGCGGCGGCGGCGGCGGCGGCAGCGGCAGCAGCAGCGGCGACGACGATGGCGCGTACCCCCCCCCGCCTCGGCCGGGTTCTTGACCGGCCACCGCCCACGGGTGATGGTGGCACTGGCGGGCCTCGTCTTCCTCTTCCTCGAAGCCCGCCACTATGCGCTGGTGCCGGGTGTCGTCGCGCAGCTAACGTCGGGGCAGGTGGCGGCCCTGGGGGGGGTTGCGCCCGGCCACGCCTTTCGGCTCGCCGCGCCCGCCGAGCTGGCCACGTGGGTTCACGCGGGGGGGCGTGCCGCCGCCCCCGCGGCTGTCCCTGTGAGCGGTGATGCCGCGGCGGCCGCCGCCGACGCTGCCGACGCGGCCGCTGACGCTGCCGCCGACGCTGCCGACGGCGCCGACGGCGCTGCGGTGCTCGCGCCGGGGCCGCTCGAGGTGGACGAAAAGGTGAACGCCACGGCGGAGCGGGTGCGTGACGCTCACCTGTTCCGCAACGCAGCCGAAGTGAGCAGCCGGGCGGCGGCGGTGGCGGCGGCACGGGCAAAGGCGGCGGCGGCGGCGGGGGAAGCCCAGGCGGGGGCGCCGGGGGAAGGCACCGCGTCGCAGGCGGCAGCGGCGGTAGGGGGGACTTCCGCGACGGCAGCGGGCGTTGCGGCGGGCACGCCCCTGCCCTCGGCGACGGCCGGGGAAGTGCCGGCAGAGCCGCGGGCACCACCACCCGCGTCGCCTGCGCAAGCGCCTGCGGTGTCGGCACCCCCTGGGGCGCGAGCTGGGGCTGTGACGGTGGGGCCGCCGCCGCCACCACTGGCGGCTGCCGCGCCGGGAGCGCCCCCTGTCGCCGAGGCGGGGTCGACCCACCCGACGGCGACGGCGCCACTGACGCCGTCCGTGGCCGTGAACGTCGGAGGGCCAGCCGCGCGCGACACCGCCGCCCCGACGACGGTGGTGGCAAGTCCGCCACCGGACGGGGCGGCAGCCGACGGTGCGGCCCGCATCACGCCGAGCCCCCAGATGGTCGAGGCCCGCGCGGCGATCGAGGGGATGGGGGGCTGGGTGGCGCCCGGCGCGGAGCTCTCCCCCCCGCGCGCGATGCTCGATGCCGAGACAGCTGGCACCGGTGACTTGATGGCGTCCAACGCAGTCACAGCGGCGCAGGCCGAGACGGACAACCGGGACCTCGAGGCGGATGCGGAGCCGGTGCCCAGGCATCCCCACCCCGGCGCTCGGAGCAAAGATGGCGGCGGCAACGAGGTCCGCGGCGGCGGCGGCACCCCCATCCGGGTGACGACGTTCTCGTCCGACCACGGCGTCACGGCGGCCACCGCGGACGCTGGGGACGAGGACGATGGCGCCGACGCGCGGGTGGCTCTCGTAGGCGGTCACCACTTTCGGGGCGTCCCCGCCGATGCGATTGACGTGGCGGCGCACGGGGGCATCTACGAAACGGGCACCCACAACCTGACGCGCGTGTCCCATATGCTGTATCGCATCATCCGGTACCACAACATCACCTCGATGCTCGACGTGCCATGCACCGCGCACGTGGCGTGGATGCCTGCGCTGCTCGCGCGCCTCGACTATGAGATCCCCGCGTTTCGGTACCAGTGCATGGACTCGGCGGCGGACGTGAGCGCCGCGGCGCGCGCCCTCCGCGGCGCCTCCGAGTCGGCCATCGTGACGGGCGGGGTACGCTACTGGGAGGTGCCCCTCCCCGCGGTGGACCTCATCTTTTCGTGGAGCGGCCTGGAGCACCTGACGCTCAGCCGCACGTTTAGCTTCTTTTACAACGTCCGCGCGTCGGGGTCGGCGCTGGCGCTCGTGGGCCACCACGCGGGGCTAGAGAACGCGGTCATCCGCCGGTCGGCAAGCGGCAAGCGCAAGACGATGACGCGGCCGCGGCCGCCGGGGGTCAACCTGCGCGAGCAGCCGTTTGCGTTTGCCGCGGCGGAGCGCGTCATCGGGGGGTTTGGCCTGCCGCCGCCGCCGGGGGGGGGGGATGCGGCGGACCATGGCCGCCGCCTCCGCGCGGCGCAAAAGCAGCTGCTGCTGTACCGGGTCAGCAAGATGAGACAATCGTGGTGAGGGTCGAGCCAGAGCGGGGTGGAGCGGAGGTTGGGGGATACTCGGTGGGGGTGTGGGACCCTTGGTTGGGGGGGTCGCAACAGGCTCCAGCGCCGAGACGCGTACGTGACAAGGACGGTGGGCCGTGCTGGCCAAAGGCCGTAAGAGCTGACAAAGCACACTACCCAAGAACCTGCTATTGTTGAAACAATGTTACCCCACCAGGAGAGCAAGCGCTAGGACGAGGTGACAAAGCACAGAGCACCGCACCAAGCGGCGACAGTACCGAGAGCACACCTCTCGTACGACAGACGAAACTGGCGGGGGGCAGGGCGTGTCAGGCCCACGCTCCCACCACAGTTAGGACCACCAGCAACGGCCAGAAGGCGTGCGATAAAACCTGTGGGAGGCGCCAAATTTACACACGCGCGCGGTCTGCCGCCCGGTTGCGCCACCCGCGACGGCTACTCGTTGGTCGAGTCGCCGTCGACCGAGTCGGCCAGCTCCACCGACTCCTCCAGGCTCTTGGGCTCTGGAGCCGGCACGATCTTGCCCAGGCTGATCACCCCGAGGATGGCCGACCGCGACTCCCACACGGGCAGCAGCACCATCGCGCCCGTGGCCATGAGCCCCCAGATGATGGACAGGACGACCCAGAAGGTGAAGTAGCCCTTGGAGAAGACGCCCGCCGGCAGCGCCAGCAGCGGCCACGCGACGACCAGCACCAGCGCGAGGCCAATGCCCCACGCGCTGATCATCTTCATCGCGCGGTCGATTTCCGCCTCGTCCTCGGGCGTCAGCTCGGCGTTGGCGTCCTCGTCGACGAGCGCAATCGCCTTGGTCGCCGACCAGTCGCAGTCGTCTGGCTTGATAAAGGACACAATCCCACAGATGGCGGCGGAGCTGAGGATGGCCACCAAGTTGCCGACGACCATCACCTGGTCCAGGCCCGTGTTGGCAATGCTGATGCCCCCATCAAAGGTGGAGGCGTACCCGAGCCACGATGCAATCGCGAGGAGCAACCCGCCAATGGCGCCGGAAATGGCCCCCGCCGCGGAGCACTTTGCCCAGCTGATGGACATTGCCACAGGGGCGACCGCGGACCCGATAATGACGCCCATACCCAGGTACACCCACCCCAGGCTGACGCCAATCGCGTTGAGGGCGATCCCCAGCACGCCCATCAACAGCCCAAACGCGACAATGGCAATGCGGGAGACCAGGATGATCTCCTTGCCTGTCGGGTTGTGGCCCATGTGCCGCCGGATGGGCACGTAAATGTCGTACGCGACGAGCGACGACACGGCAATCTGCTCGGCCGCGCCGGTGGACGTCACGGCCATGAAGAGCATAACGAGGATGAGAACCGAGCCGCCTTTGCCCATCAGGTGCGTCGCGACAGCGGGCGGCACGAGGCCGCTGTTGGACTCGTCGAGGGTGATGGGCAGCGAGAGCGCCAGGCTGGCCAGGCCCAACGACGTGGCCAGGGTGAAGGGGATGGAAAACCAGGACAGCCCGCCTAGGATGTAGCCCTTCCAGGCCGCCTGCGGCGTCGCCGCAATGGCCGACTGCCAGTAGCTCTCTGTAGAGTGCGTCAACGAGTGCGGTAAGTGGCCAGTCACATCGACAGAGAAGGAACAGTCCAGACACCCGCAGACCGAGCAGTCAGTAGCTGTCCCACCCGACGCTTGCACTGCCAGACGTGTGACGGCCTCCCGCTGTATGCAACCCCGACCAGCACCCCCTCTCGAGCTGTCGCGCTTCTCAACATACGGTCGACAAACACAGTGCCAAACTGCGGCAGGAAAGACAGACACCCGACGGACCGCGCGTCGCGCGGTTGACACGCCCAGGCAAAATGGCAAACACGGTCAACACGAGTAGACGGCGAGCGCGAATAGTGGACCGACCAGTCAGTCACCAGCTCAACTTTGGCCAACCGACACGGGCTGCCAGGCGCGTCCAACGCGACCCCCTCCCCACCCCAGCCCGACCCCACCCTTATCCACCGCCATTCCCCCCCACGCCGCCAACGTACGTTGCCACAAATGTTGCTCAGCCCAAACAGCAGGCCGTTCTTGCTAAACATGGTCAGGTAGCTGCCGCCCCGGTTGTCCGCGACCGGTTCAATGAGGACCGACTCCTGCAGCCGCTCGTACACCTTGGCCGGCGAGCCCAGCGTGGAGTCGGTCACGTACACCTGGAACACGAAAATGCACAGCGCGATGAGGATGACGGCGGTGTTGAAGTAGGACGCCACAAACGTGGCTTTGAGGCCGCCCGCGAGGGTGTAGAGAATGACGCCGAGGGGGATGAGGAACGACGCCAGGTCCGTGTTGATGCCCGTCAGCGCGCTGACCACAGCGCTGCCACCCAGGATGAGCATGGACGTCACAATAACGTTGGTGGCGAGGGCGAAAAACAGAAACACCGCGTGCGCGACGGTTCCCCACCGCGCCTGGATGATCTCGAGGAACGTGTGCGCGGTCGGCGCCCGCCGCTTGACCTGCACCGCCAGCAACGAGAAGACGATAATCTGCAGCGTGGCCCCCGACGCGTACCAAAACGGCCCCGACACCCCGTACTTGAACGCCACGTTGGACGACTGCAGCAGCGTCGCGGCCCACGTCCACTGCGACACAATGACCGACGCGGTGAGCCCGGTCTTGACGCTCCGCCCGGCCGTGTTGAAAAACTCCGAGTCCATCTTGCGCCCGAGCACCCGCTGCTCGATTAGCACAATTCCCACCGTGGCGATGCCAAAGGCAATGCCAAACGCCAGCACGATGACGTAGCCAACCCACTTTTCGAGGACGGGCTGGCCGCCAAAGAAGCTCGTGCGGCACTCATACTGGGGGTCGAGGAAGAAGTTGCGCACCACCGTCGCCGGGTCGCAGTTCCACGTGGACACGCCGGGGTTCACCACCGCCGGCGTCGCCATGGCGGCCGCCCGCTCCAAGGCGCGCGGGGACGGACGAAGGTGGGCTGGGAGATGACTGGACGGGAGGGCAGACGGCGACGGGGCGGGGGGGGCGGAGGGGGCAGATGGGACGGGCAAGATACCGGCGGCGGCGCCAAACGCCGAGGCGGTGCCTGCAAAGAACTACGACGCCTCACGACGGACGCAGGGCAAGGGTGGTAAACGCCGCTGCGGCCCCCCCTCCCGTACGGCGGCGGCTACAACGGGAACCAGGACGTGGCGAGCAGTGAGGCCGGGGGGAAACGCCCGCTCGGCACGCGTGCGCCCTGCCAGAGGGCGGCGGGTATCAGCAGCAAGAGGCGCCGCGCACAGAGGCACAAAAAAGCGCTCTTGCGTTTCGGCGTCGCCCCTCATCCTCTTGTGCCGGCCCCCGGGCGACGGCGGGCGGCGCGTGACGCGAGCGGCGCCTTGCCGCTCGACCGCCCGGGGCGGGCCCACTGGCAGGGGCCGCACCGCCGTCCACGTCTGCGGAGGGGGGGGGGGGGGGGGGGGGGGTGGTTGCGTGGAGGGCGCCGCCGTCAGACGCCCGTTTGGCACGCGCCGACGGGACTGGCGGAGGGGGTGGCCCGCGCTGGCGCCGCCGACGTTGAGGCCGCGCACAGGGCCCACCGCGCGCGACGGCCGCGCCTCGCGGCGGGGCGCTGTCGGCCGGGCGGCGCCTACGTTATCCCCCTGCCCACGCGGCGAGACCCGCCGTGCGCGCGCACATCATCGGCGGCCTACATAGCGTGGCCGCGGGGGTCCGCCGCCCCCCCGAGCAGCCACCCCCCCCGCGCGCGGCCGCGTGCCCCCGATCGACGGCTGCTGGAAACACTATTTACCAAACGCGTCCCGCGCGGCGGCGGAGGAGCTCGCCGCGGGGGGGGGGAGAGCGGGAATGAAACCCGGGCGGCTGGTGGGGTGCGTGTCTGAGGCGCCCCCCCCGCCGGCGCCGCCGGCGGGACCGCGACAGTGGCTCAATGGGGATACCCCCCCCGCGCGGGACGCGGCCCCGCCTCGACGCCCGTGCGCGGCCGTGCGACCGCGCGGCGGCGCCGCGCCTCGCACCGCCCCCCCCCCCCCCCCCCCCCTCACCACCCTCGCCCACCCGGCCGGCTTTGACGTGACGGCCTACTGGCCGCGCGACCGCGCAGTGTGTTCGCGCAAGGCCCCACCCACCGCCGCCGCCCGCGCGCCCGTGGCGGGGGCGAGCGGCGGGGAGCTGCCGCGGTGGCGACCCGCCGCCGCGCTCCGCGCGCTCTCGACGTTGCGGCGGACGGGGCGGGGGGGGGGGGCGGGGGGGGGGACCGCCGCCGTACCCACACAGCCGCGCGTCTCCACTGACACAGCGGATGCTCGGGGGGGGGGGGGGGGGCGTCACCCTGTGTTTGGCGTGGGAGCAGCTATACCCCGGGCGGGGCACGCCGTGATCCGGCTCTGGACGGCTGGCCAGAGCACGGCGGCGGGTAGCCAACGGGAGCCAACGGCCGCGCTGAGCGTGCCATCCCAGCCGGATCTCGTCCTCCCGCTCTCCCAGCTGTGACATGCAGAAGGGTGGGCAGGGGGGAGGCCCCCGTCGCAGCCAAGGAGCTGCTGCTGACGGCGCGGCGGGACCCTCCGCCGGCGGCGCCTCGCGCCAGCCCGCTGTTGCCGTCGCGACGCGCCGCCCCGTGGCGGCCGGTACGCTCGGCGTGTGTGCGCGAGGCAGCCGCGGATTGGCAGCCGACGCCGCCCAGCCGCGTGCAACGTAGGGCGGTCGAGGAGGGCGGCGCACGGACCCTGTAGGAACTGGGGGCCCCCCTCGGGTCTCGCTATCGACAGGGGAGGACGTGGCGGCCTGTGAATCGCGACGGAGCTGGCGGGGGCCTCAGCTGTCTGCTTCAGACAGGGGGAGCGGGACATGCGAGTTATGTCCTTGTACATGTGTGTGCGGTACTCGAGCGTGAACACCGCCGACTTGGCTCAATGGTTGGGCGCGCGTATTGTATTCTCACAGGGCACTTCCATTGGACCAACTGTTTGACGATGGAGGTGCGCAGCGCCAATGGAGCTTGCGTTCGAGTCAACAGCCAATGGAGAGCGAAAGAAGACTGCTGCAGTTGCCGAGGTGGCGTCCCAGCGTGGTTGTCAGACAACCAACCCGGGGGGGCTGTTGAGAACCTTTGCTGCCATGTCGTCCAATAGTTGTCGTCCGTTGGGTTTCACATGACCAGCTGTTGTTGAAATCGTTCCGTGTCGACGACGCAACAAAATGTAGTTATTAGCGAAATGATTTACACTACTTGCGATCTACCCGTCAGGGTATTTCGCGCTGTCACAGCACAGCGTGCAGCCGGCTCTTTGGAAGCGCAACAGTTCGCACGCACAAACGACCTTCGAGCTGGAGCACGCACCAACGTCCACGGTTTGGCCCGCGGCGCCCGCCTGTGTCCACTCGCTACACCACCCGACGCCTTCCCGATCGCCTCTCCGTCTGGCGCCGCCCCCGGTGCGCATCGGCCGCAC
Organism: Pyropia haitanensis; assembly: GCA_008729055.1. Lineage (NCBI taxonomy): Eukaryota > Rhodophyta > Bangiophyceae > Bangiales > Bangiaceae > Pyropia > Pyropia haitanensis. The sequence goes on from SDUX01000010.1 coordinate 1,003,161, forward strand.
CGCCCGCGTCCGTCCCCCTCCTTGTGGTTGGCCGCCGCCTTCCCCCCCCAACCCTGCCCGGCCGCGCGGCCGCATGGACCTCCCCACCGCGGTCAGTGGCGCGCTCCTCCCCGCGCTGCTCGTCGCGCTCGCCGCGGTCGGCGTCGCGCTCTACCTCCGCTCCCTCGCCAGCGTGCCCGCCGCGGGCGGCCGGCCCGGCGCGCCCGCCGGCGGCATGCCGGGCGAGGGCCCGCCGCCCCGGTACCCGGGGGTGGTGACCGCGTCGGAGCTGGCGGCCGCCACGGGCGGCCCCGGCGCCAACCTGTACGTTGCGGTCACGTGCCCGTTCAACCCGCCCGCAGACGGCGGCAGCGGCGGCGGCGGCGACGGCACGCGGGAGGTGACGGTGTTTGACATGGGCGCCGGCGGCGGCGCGGACTTTTACGGCCCCGCCGGCCCGTACGCGGTTTTTGCCGGCGTCGACGCGAGCCGCGGGCTGGCCAAGAGCAGCATGGACGCGGCGGACGTGGCGGTGGGGGGGGTGGACGGCCTGTCCGCGTCGGAGATGGACACGCTGACGGGTTGGTACACCAAGTACCAGGCCAAGTACCCGGTGGCGGGCCGGCTGGTCGGCGATGACTACCGGCCGCCCGAGGGGGGGGAGGCGGGCGCGCCGTCTGCGGCGGACAAGAAGGACGCCTAGGGGGGTTGGCGTGTGAGGGGGGGGGCACGGAGGGGGGAGTGTGGGGGGGATGATGGCATGAGCAGTGGGGTGGGTGGGTGGGTGCATATGGGCAAAGTACGCGGGGAGGGTGCGTGCGCCTTGATAGTGGGGTGCGTGCGTGGAAAGGGCGGTGGTGGCCGCGGCGGGTGCGCGGGTGAGAGCTCCTGGTGACGGGGGGACGGCTGGTCGAGTGGGACGGTGCGCTCGGCGCGGCTTGTGGAAGGGCGCGGCGGCGGTCCGGCAAGCTTGCCACGATGCTCCCCGGGGCAGGCGCGCTAGCCGCAGGCGGCTGGCGGGGCGACGCCTGCGCCGACCCACGGCCACGGTGGCTCCGTACCTGCGCGGGGGTCGCACCCCGAGACACAATAGACTCGAGTCTAGGAAAATAGGACAGCACGCCCGCTGGGAGGCGGCCGCCGCGGCGGCCATCCGTGGCGACTACTCTCCCCCCCCCCCCCCCACCCTACGCACCCCCCCTCTCCCGCCACTCGTCTGCCACACCCGCCCTACACCCCCTCCACCTCCTTGGGGTACACCCGCTTGTACAGCGACATGCACACCGTATCGCTCTGGCTCATCTCCTTGTCAAAGATGCACTTCATGTACCCGTGCGTGCCGAGCGGCTCGACAATGTGCCCCGAGCGGCCCTCCTTGGTCCACAGCCGCACCGGCCGGAACCAGCGGACGTCCTCGGGGTTGAAAAACATGAACCGCACCACCGCCCGCCGCTTGCGCACCTTGAACGGGAAGCCCGTCAGGACGATGCGCTTGAGCACCAGCCGGTCCGGGTCGGCGCCCGCGACGGCGCCCGCCGCCAACGGCGCCCCGTCTGCGGGCGCTGCCACGACGCCGCCGCCCGCGGCGGCGGTCGCGGCGGCCGCCGCGTCGCCGGCGGGCGGCGCCAGCAGCAGCGCGGGCGTGCCGGGCGCCAGCGCCGGCCCATAGGCAGACGCCACCACCGACGCGGCGGGCATCAGCCACCGCACCGCCTTGGCGCGGCCGCCCACCCCCGCGCCGCCCGGCTCGGACAGCGCCAGCCGGGCGGGCCACCGCACAAAGCCGGCGTGGACGATGGCGAGGTCCTTGGCCTTGGCCACTGGCGGCGTGTCGGCGCCGCCGCCGGCGGCGTCGCCGTCGGCGGCGCGGACGCCCAGGTGCACCACCGTCCGGCGGTGCTCGTGCGGGTGCAGGCCGCACGCGACGACGGGCGCGGCGGCGGCGGCAACGGCGGCAACGACCGCCGCGGCGGCCGCGGCGGACGCCACCGCCACCTCCAGCCGCACGTACATGCCGGGCGGCGCCAGGTTGGCCGCCGCCGCCGCCGCCGCCACGGGGTCCGCCCGCGCCCCGCCGGCGGCGTCGCCGTCGGCGCCATCGTCCATGGCCACGGCCGCCATGGACGGCGGCCGCGGCGGGGGCGGCCGGCCGGCCTTGCCGGCCTTGCCGGCCTTGCCAGCCTTGCCGCCGCCGCCTCGCGCCGCGGCGGTGGCGGCGGCGAGCGCCGCGGCGAGCGCCGCGGCCGCCCGGTCCGCGTCCCGCCGGATGCGCGACCGCGTGGCCGCCGCGTCGGCAAACCGAAAGAGCCGCCCATAGGGCGGCGGCAGCCCCTCGGCCGGGTCCCACGGCGACGTCCGGAAGCTGCGGAGGCCCCGGTACCGCGCAAACCGGACGCGCGCGGGCACATCGACGGGCGTGTCGAGCTCGTCGGGGAAGAGCAGGTCGTCGCGGGCGGCGGCCGCCGCCGCGCGCGCCGCCGCGGCGCCGGTATTGTCGGCGGCGGCGGCGGCGGCGGCGTCCGCCGACGCCGCGTCGGGCTCGTCGTCGCTCGCGTCCATGCCCACGTCCCCGTCCGTGTCGTCGTCACCGCCGCGCCCGTCGCCGGCGCCGCTGCCGTCCTCGTCCGAGGCAGTGTCGCCCTCGTCGGGCACCCCGCCCTGGCCGTCATCGTCCGTATCCCAAATGTCCCCGCCGCCCTCGCCCGCCACCGGCGGCGCCCCGCCCCCCCCGGGCTCGTCGCCGTCCTGGATCCACGCCGCCTGGTACTCGGACCACCCCTTGGGGCGTAGCCGCACCACCGGCGGCGGCGCGCCACCCCGCCCGCCGCCGCCGCCGCCGCCGCCGCCGCCGCCGCCGCTGCTCGCCGCCACCCCGCCGCCATCCGCGGGCCAGGAGCCGTCGCCCACCTCGGGTGGCCACGTCTGCTCGGCCGCGCCAACGTCGGGCACCGCCGCCGAGGCGGGCGGCTCGCCGGCCGCCTCGTCACGCACGCTCAGCGCCGCGCCCGGGGTGGTGCGCCAGCCCCCACACGACGTGACGCCGCCGCTGTCGCCGCCACCCCCACCGCCACCCCCGCGCCGCTCCGCGGTGGCGCCGTCCGCCGCCGCGTACACCCCCCGCACCACGTGCGTGCCGTGCCCCGTAATGTGCAGCAGCCGGTTCGCATCGAGCGGCATCCCCCGCACGTGCGCCCACACGTGCAGCGTCACCCCGCCGCCGCCGCCACCGCCGCCGCCACCGCCACCACCGTCCGCCCCCCCCGCGGCGACCGCGGCGGCGGTCGCGGCCGCCACCGCCGCCGCACCCGCACCGGGCGTGACGGGCGCGGGAATAGCGGCGGCGGCGGCGGCGGCCGGCGGCGCGGCGGTTACGGCGGCGGCGGTGACGAGCAGGTACGGCCGGCGGGAGCGCCAGGTGAGCGGCGGCGGCGGGCGGGCGAGCAGCCGCCGCAGCGCGGCGGCCGCGTCGGCGGCGCCGCCGCCCAGCGGCAGCGGCCGCAAGTCCGCCGCGTCGCCGAGGCCCTCGGCGGCCAGCAGCCGCGACCGCTCCCGTGCCACCGCCCGCGCCGCCGCCGCCGCCGCCGCGGCCGCCGCCGCCGCCGACGGCGCCGCCGCCGCCACGTCCATCGGCACGTCCGCGTCGTCCCGGGTGGGGGCGGCGGCGGGGACGGACACGGCCGCCCACGCGCCGACGCCCTGCACGCGCACGGCGGACAAGGCGGCGGCGCCCGCCGGGTCAAACGCGTCGGCGCCGCCAAACACGACGACGACCACGTCCGCCACCTTGGCCGCGTCCAGCGCGGCCACCACAAACGCCCTCGCGGCGGCGGCGGCGGCGGCGGCGGCGGCGGCGGCGGCGGCGGCGGCGTCGGCGGCGGCGGCGGGGGTGGGCCCCCCCTCCGCCGCCACCACCACCGGCGGCGGCCTGCGGATGGGCACCAGCGTCACCCGCCGCGCGCCCGCGTGCCCCCGCACCGGCACGGTGGGGTACGCGCCGCCGGCGCCGGCGCCGGCGCCGGCGCCGCCACCCCCTCCGCCCCCCCCCCCCCCCCGGCGGCCACCCCGTCCGCGGCGGCCGCCCGCAACGCGGCGGCGGCGGCGGCCACATCCGCCGCGGCCGACGCGGGGAGGAGGGCGAGCACCAGCGGCGCCGCCGCGGCAACGCCACGGGCGGTCGCCGCGGCGGCGGCGGCGACCGCCGCGCGCCGCGCGCCGCGGGCGGCGCGGGTGCGGGTGGCGCGCTTGGCGAGCGCGCGCGCCGCGGGGGGGGGGGGGGGGGGGTGCGTCCGCCCGCCGCGGCGGCGGTCGTTGCGCGCCTTGGCCATGGGGCGCGGCGGGTGGGTGGGGGGGGGAGCAGCGGTGGGCAGGGAGGGGAAGAGCGGGGGGGGAGGAGGGGGGGGGGAGGGGGGGGTGGGTGGTGGGAGGGAGGTGGGGGGGGGGGGGATGGAGTGGAAGGCGAGGAAAAGAGGGGGGTGGGGGAGTGGGGGGGGGAGGAAGAGGGGGGGGGGGTGGGAGGGAGGTGGGGGGGGGGGGGATGGAGTGGAAGGCGAGGAAAAGAGGGGGGTGGGGGAGTGGGGGGGGGAAGAGGGTGGGGGGAGGATGCCGCAGAGGGCTGGCTAGCGCGGTGTGCAGCGGCGGGGCACGGCTGGGTGGCAGACGCCGACGGCGGCGAGGCGCGGGCGGCAAAACACACCGGGGCGGCGGCACCACGCAGTGCCGGCGGCGAGCGCGACGGGTCGCCGGCGACGCCGACGGCGACCGCAGCCTCCCCCCCGCCCCCAAACAAACGTCCAGCGGGGAAGCCACGGGCACGTCCAAAAAAAAAAAAACACGGCGAAAAGAGCAAACCACGACTGAAAAGCGGTCGTTCGTGCCGCCGACGAGGGATCCCGCCAGCCGCCAGCGCGGCCGCGGCCGCCGCGGCCACCGCGGCGACACACGCCGCTGGGGTGGGTTTGTGCCAGACGCCCCCCCCCCCCCCCCCCCCGACTTGCGGTTGCCCCCCCCGCCTCCCCCCCTCTTCCCCCCCCCCCCCCCCCCCCCCGCGGTGGTGCACCATGTCCACCCCCCTGTCCCCCACCGAGGTTGCCTACCACATTGCCGGCGCCGCGCTCGGCATCCGCGTCGACGGCCGGCCGCCCACCGGCCGGCGGCCGCTGAGCATCGAGACGGCGCTGCTGCCGACCGCCGCCGGCTCGGCGCGCGCGACCGTCGCGGGCGGCGCGGACGTCCTCGTCGGCGTCACCGCCTCCCTCTCCCCCGTCCCCGCCCCGGCCCTCACTTTTAGTGTGGGCGTCGTGCCGAGCGCCGCCGCCGCCGCCGCCGCCGCGACCGACGGCGGCGGCGGCGGCGGCGGCGGCGGCGGCGGCGGCGGCGGCGGCGGCGGTGGCGGGGCGGCGGCGGCCGGGTCGGCCGCCGCCGCCGCCCTCACCCGCCTGTACGCACCAGCAGTGGCGGGCCCACTGGCGGCGGCCGCCCGCGTCGGCGCCGCCGCCACGTGGGTGCTGTCGGTCGACGCGGTGGTGCTGCGGCCGGGCGGCGCGACGCTCGACGTGCTGTCCGTGGCGGTCCGCGCGGCGCTGCGGACGGCGGTGGTGGCGGGGGTGGAGGTGATCCCGGGCGAGGCGGACGACCCGGAAACGGTGGAGGTGGTGGACGGCACGGAGGTGTGGGTGGAGGACTGGGGCGTCCTCGCCGCGTGCCCGCTGGCGGTGAGCGTCACGTGGGTGGGGGAGGGGCTGGGGGGGGGGGGGGGGAGGGGGGGGGGAACCCCGGGGGGGCTCGTCGTCGACGCGTCGGCCGAGGAGGAGGCCGTCGGCGGCGGCACCGTCGTTGTCGGCGTCTGCCGCGCCGACGCGGCCGGCGGGCCCGCCGCGGCCGCCGCCGCCGCCGACGCCGCCGACGCCGCCGCCGCGCACAAAGACGGCCCGGCGGTGGCGGTGACGCTGCGCGGCGGCGTCGACGCGCGGGGCGTGGTTGGCGGCGGCGGCGTGGCGGCGGCCGCCGCGCTCGCCGCGCGGGTGGGCGGCGGGCTCCTCGCCCGCGTCGACGCGCTGCTCGAGCGGGAGGTTGCCGCCGCGCGGGCGGGGCGGCTGCCGCCGCCGGTCGGGTTTTTTGCGGGCTGAGCGCGCCGACGGGGCGGGGGGAAGGGGGGGCGGGGGGGGGGGGGGAGCCAGTGGCGGAAGGAGCTTGGGGGGGGGGGGGGAGGGGGGGTCGCCGGCGCTGGCGGCCGGCGGCAGGCCGCAACGGCGGCCGCGGCGGTGGCGGCGGTGGTGGCGGCGGCAACGGTGGCGGCGGTGGCGACGGCGGCAGCCGGCGGCGGCGGCGGCGGCGGCGGCGGCGGCGGCGGCGGCGGCGGCAGCGGGCGGCCGCCGCGGCGGCGGTACCGGGTGCGAGCGCCGCGTGCGGCGGCGTCCCCCCCCCCCCCCCCCGCGACGCCACAGGCGGCCCCCGCGGCTCGTGGCGGCCGTCCGCCGCCCCCACCAGTCGCGCGGCGAGCGGGCCACGCGACAGCGGGCACGCCGCGACGACCCCGCCGCTTGGGTGTGGTGGTAGGGGCAAGGGGGGGGGGGGTATGGGTGGTGGGAGGGACGGGGGGTGTGTCGGTGGTGGGGCAACGGGCGGTGCGTGGCGCGGCGCGGCGGCTCGCGCGCTGCCAGCCCGCCAGGCCGGCACGCGCGCTGCCAGCCCGCCAGGCCGGCACGCGCGCACGGGGCGGCGTCGCGCCCGGGGGCAGCGGCCGTCAGCGTCCCGCTCGACCGCCACGCGCGGTCGCTCCCCCCCCCCCCCCCCCTTCCCGCCCGCGCCCGTCTGCCGTGGGCGGCCACCCCCATCCGCACACCCCCGCCGACGCACGCCACCAGCTGCCCGGCACGGAGCACGCAAAAAACAAAAAAACAAAAGAGACTCAGCGCGGCGCCCACCGGCGCTTTGCACCTACCGCCGCGCTCCACCGCCCCACCCGCCGCGCTCACGCGGCGCGGTCGCCCGCGCCGCGCCGCCCACCAGGGACCACCCTGCCGGCCGCGGCGGCCGCGGCGCACGGCGCCACGGGGCGGTGCGGCATGGCGCGGCGGTCCTCCGCCCATCCCCACCCCCCCCCCCCCCCCCCCGCCATCGCCCCGCCGCCACCCCACCACCCGCCCTCCCCCCTTCTCCCTCCCCCCGACCCACACAACGCCACCACCGTGGCGCCACGCCCGCCCCAGCGCACCCCCCCCCCCCCCCACCCGCAATCGTCGCCTCAACCGCACGGCGTGGCGCACCGCGGCGAGGGCGGCGCACGCACCGGCGCGACGCCGCCGACCCCCCCCATCCGCCCAACCCCCCCCCCCCCCTCCCCCCGCACCCCTTAGCCCACGCCCACACCGACACCGCCAGCCAGGGGAGCACCAATAGCGGCCGCACCCCCCCCCGCAACGACCCCGCTCCTCCCTTGATCGGTACCCCCCCCCCCCGTCACCGCTTCTTCATCACGCCCGGCAGGTCACCCGCGAGCGCGGCGAGCCGAAACTCAATCCGCGACAGCCCCATATCCCGCAGCACCGCCCGCGGCCGCCCCGACACGATGCACCGGTTGCGGACGCGCACGGCGGACGTGTTGGTGGGCATCGCCGCCAGCCGCGCGACCGCCGCCGCGCGGATGGGGGGGGGGAGGCTGACGTTGCCAATGATGGCGCGGAGGGCGACGCGGGTCGGCTCTGCCGCCGCGACGGCGGCACGGCGGGCCATGTCCATGGCGACTTTGCCCATGGTGGGGGGGGGGGTGGGTTGACAGGCAGGACGAGGCGGATGGCGTCGACGCCCAGGCAAAAGGAGTGGGGACAGCCGCAAGTGGGGGACAGAGCGGGAAGCGGTCGGGGGAGGAAGCGGAACTCGCCGAGGGGAACGCAGCAGCAGCGGGAGGGGACGGCTTTGGGTGAGGGAGAGTGCCAGAGAGACACGGCGGGCGGCGCACGCAGACGCAGCCAAGAGCGGGTCAGCGGTGCCGCGGAAGAAGATGCGCCCACCGTCGGGATCACGGCGACCTGTCGCACCAAGCCACGTGTCGACAAACCCAGGAACGAAAACGGAAAATAAAGTTATATCAATTACAATGTGATGCTTGGATGAGTCACCGGTCAAAGTCATTGACAAGATGGATGCGTGCAAGATGACCCCCGTCCTCACGCAAACGTGGCTACGCGCCGTCGCGCGCAAGCAACGGCCGCGCGGCGAGCGCGTGACGTCGCCGCACGGTCGCCAATGGTCCCCCGCGCCAGCCGGCGCCCACGCGCGCGCCGCCGGGTTACAAAGCGGACCGCGGCGGCCGCGGCGCGGCCGCCCGGCGCCGGCGGCGCGGCGCGGCCGCCCCGCCGCCGCGGCCAACGGCGCCCCGTCTTCTTCCCCGCGCGGCGCCGACCGCCTGCGCTGCGGCCGCGCCGCGAGCCGCCCGCACCTGCCGGCAGGGCTGCCGTGGCGTTTTTGCGGCGCCGCGTCCTCCCCTGGGCGGCATGTGCGCCCCGCGTCGGGCACCTCTGTTCCTGCCGCCGCCACCGCTGCCGCTGCCGCTGCCGCTGCCGCTGCTGCCGCTGTCGCTGTCGCTGTCGCTGTCGCTGCGGCTGCTGCTGCTGCTGCCGCTGCTGCTGTTGCCGCTGCCGCTGCCGCTGCCGCTGCCGCCGCTGCCGCTGCCGCTGCCGCTGCTGCCGCTGCCGCTGCCGCCGTCGTCGCGGCAGACGGCGCACGCGGGCAGCGCCCCCCCCCCCCCCCCCCTCCCTCCCTCCCCCGCCGTGTGGGTCTCCCGCGTCGGCGGGCCCGCGGCGGCGGCGGCCGATGCGGCGGCGGCGGCGGCCCCCCCCCCCCCCATGGAGGTGGACACCCCCCCCCCCCCCGTGATGGGCACCACCTCGGACCCGCGGTCGTTGCGGACGGTGGCGGGCCCCCGCGGCGGCCTGCCCGTCACGCGCGACAGCTGGCGGCGGATCTTTCGGCTGCCGCAGCTGACGCCCTGGCTCCGCCGGTGGCTCCTCACCCCCGCGTCGACGGCCGAGGCGGTGCCCGTCGCGTCGCTCCGCGCCGCCGCCGCCGAGTCGTCGGAAGTGTACCGGCAGCCGCCGGGCGCGCCGCCGGGGGTGCCCCTCGCGCTCGACGGGATGGCGCCCAAGATGGCACTCACGTGGCTCCTGCTGCCGCTGTCGGCGGTCAATGGGCTGAGCGTCGGCCTGGTGTGGACGGACGTGACCGCCGACGCCCTGCGGGGGGACCCGCTGGTCATTGGGCCCGCCCCGAGCGGCCGGTTTGCACTCGACGAGGCGACGGGCGAGCTGTTTGCCACGTCCTGGCGGCCCGACGACGGCACGCTCATCGTCGCGTGGACGGCGTCGGTGCTGTCGTGCGAGCGGGTCCGCGAGACAATCTCCTTTGACGCGCCCGCGCCCAACACGCTGCCGGCACACATCATCACGCGCATGTCGTTCCACGAGCGCCGCTACTGTGGGCTGTGCGGGCCGCCCGCGGCCCGCGGCGGCGGCGGCGGCGGCGGCGCCGGTGCCGCCGCCGCCGCCGCCGCCGCCGCCCCGCCGCCCGACTTGTCAAGCCTGCCGCCGCCGTGCACCGGCAGCCCCGCGCGGCGCGTCACGTCCCCCGTCGACTTTTCCGGCTTTGGCTTCCACGGCTTCCGCGGCACCTACTTTGGCACCGTCCTCCTCTCCCGCTACGCGCCCGCCGGCAGCAGCGTCCACGGCGGCGGGCCGTGCGTGGCGCAGGAGCGGCGGCTCATCGCCATCCGCCTGCGGCACGCGCGGCCCGAGCGGCGGCGGCTGCTGCGGCTGGCGCTGGCCGCCTCGGCGGGCAGCGTCTCGTGGGGGCCCTCCCCGTGGGCGGGCGTGCTGCACGTGTCGGCGCTGTGGGCGGCGCTGCCGCCGGTGGCGGCGGTCGCCGCGCGGCTGCGCGCCGCCGAGGCCGCCGCCGCCCGCCGGTCACGGTCGACGGTGGTGCTGCGCGTGCCGCCGGGGGGGGGGGGGGGGTCGACGCCGCCGCGGTCGTGGACGCGGCGGCCGTCGCGCTCGGCCGGCCGGGGGGGGGGGCGCGTTTGCCGTGCCGGCCGTGACGGGCGCGGCACGCACGGGGGCGGCGTCGGGGGCGGCCACGTTGGCGGCGGTGGGGGGGGGGGGGGGGGGGGGGGGGCGTTTGCCGACGACACCGCCGCCCCGCACGATGGGAGCTGCGAGTGCAACCGGTGTGCGTACGGGCGGGGGCGGGGGGGGTGGGGGGGGGACTCGGCGTCGGCGGCCGCCGCGGCGGCCGGGCGGGGACACGGCGGGGGGGAGGCGGGGGGGATCCCGACGATTGACATCTCGCAGGTGCCGCCGGGGGGGGGAGGCGCGAGCGGGGGGGGGGGGGGGCGGCCGCCACGGTCGGCCCCGTGCCGCGGTCGTCGGGGAGCTTGGACGGCTGGTCCGCGCCGCCGCCGTCGCCGTTTGCCGCCCCCTTCCCGACCGGGGCGGCGGCGTCCCGCGGCGGCGACCGCGGCGGCGGCGGCGGCGGCGGCGGCGGCGGCGGCGGCGGCGGCGGCGGCGGGCTGGCGCGGAGCCTCCCCCCCCTCGACGTTGGCGGCGGCAGCTCGTCGTGGCGGCTGCCCGCGGGCGCCCCCCCCCCCCCCAGCCCGTCGTGCCCACTGCCGGCGGGCATCCTCAGACCCGCCGCCGCCGCCGCCGCCGCCGCCGCCGGCGACCCGTGGTCGCCGCCCGCGGCGCGGCGGCTGGTCGTCACCGCCGTCGACGGGGACGACGACCTGACCGAGGAGGACGACGACCTCCTCCGCGTCGACGCGCTCATCAGCGAGCGCCCGCCGCTGGTGCCGCGCGGCGTGCCGCGGCGCCTCCTGGGGCGCCGGCCCCGCGACGGGCGGCCGCGGCCGCCGGGGGGGCGGCGGCCGCCGTGCCCCCGCCGCCCGCGCCGCGCACGCCGCCGTCGTCTGGGTCACTGGCCGAGCAGGGGGGGGGGGGGGGGGCGGGCACCGCCGCGGCGGCGGCGGCGCTGCTAGTGGCGCCGCGGGTGGCACCGCCGCGTCTGTGGCCGGCCACGGCAGCGGCGGCGGGCGGGGTAACCCGAGCGGAGGCGGCATTGGCGGCGGCGGCGGCGGCGGCGGTGGCGGCGGCGGCGGCGGCGGCGGCGGCGGCGGCAGCAGCGTCGGCGGCAGCGGCAGTGGCGGCAACGGCGACGGCGGCGGCGGCGGCAGCGGCGGCGGCGGCGCTAGTGCCGCCGCCGCCGCCGCCGCCGCCGCCACCGCCGCCGCCACCGCCGCCGCCACCGCCGCCGCCACCGCCGCCGCCACCGCCGCCCACCTCCGCACGCGCAACGACGACAGCGGCGAGCGGCACAGCGTCCGCTACGCGCGCGCCGTCCGCAACCGGGTGGCGGCCAAGCGGAGCAACGAGCGCCGCAAGGCGGCGCTGCTGGCGAATAGCGCGGAGCTGGCGGCGCTCCGCGCGCGGCTGCCCGCGCTGCGCGCGCGGCAGGCGGTGCTGCTCGCCGAGCACGCGGCGCTGCGCGCGCGCCTGGGGGGGGGGCGCCGCCGGCGGCGTCGCCGCCACGGCTGCTGCCGCCGCCACGGCTGCCGCCGCCACGGCTGCTGCTGTGGCCGGCAGAGGGTGGGGGGGGGGGGCGGGGGGGGGGGGGCGCCGCCGCCGACGACGACGAGGGCCACCCGCCGCGGCCGGCGCCGTCTGGGGGGGGGGCGGCTGACGGGGCGGGCGGGGAGCCACCGGCCGCCGCGGGTGGGCGGGACGGGGAGGGGTGAGCGCGGGGCGGGGCGGGGCGCAGGGGGTGGGGGGGGGAGGGGGGGGAGGGCGCGGGCCGGGCAGCGCGTGGCGCCGCGGTGCCGAGTGACCAAACGCCACCTTGTGCGCTGGCATTGCCGTGGGTGGCGTCGCGAGGGCTGTTGCGAGGTGTGTGTACCAGACGACCACGTGGTGGGTGGCCGGTGCGTCGGCGCAGGCGCCAAGGGTGTTCCGACACACGGGACGCCCGTTTGGGGCCTGGCGTGGGGGACACTGGCACCTGGAGAGGAGCGTCGACGCATGCGCGCCTCTGTTTTTTTTTTTCTTTATTACAGAGGTCAGAGGAGGAGGGGGAGGGAGGGGGATGGTGAGGCTCAGGCACACAGCCTGACGGCAGCTCGCGCAATAGAAAAAAAAAAAAAAAAGACACGTTGAGCACGGGGGAAAAGTAGACACACGGGGAAGCAGGCCAGACGACGAACGCGGCGGACGGACACCCCAGCCACACGGCCCACAGCGGCGGGGGTGACCACCAAAACAACAACACTGGGTGCCCCCCCCTCCCCTAGTTGCCCTCCTGCCCAAAGTCCCGCGTAAAGTCGACGTGCTTCTGGATGTCGTCCGTGCCGACCGATGGCTTGGACGACGACAGCGCCTTGTCAAAGTCAAAGCGCGACACGGGCGGCACGTACACCTGGTCTGGCGGCAGCGCCATGAGCGTCATCGGCTCGGCGGCCGGGTCGCCCGGCGAGCAGGGCGACCACTTGGTGACCGCCGCGCCGGTCTTGTCGTCCGCCACCGAGACGCGCTTAAAGTACTGCGCGTTCTGCAGCGTCCGGATCGGCTGCATGATCGCGTCCCGCACCAGCACGTTGATGTCCGACCCCGAGTAGCCGTCCGACTTGTGGCCCAGGTGCACGTAGTCGGCGTGCCGGAGCGTGTGCGGCGTCGCGCCGAGGTGGATCTCAAACATCCGTGACCGTGCGCGCACGTCGGGCAGCGGGATGTAGATGCGGCGCTCAAAGCGGCGGCGGATGGCCGAGTCGAGGCCCCACGGGATGTTGGTGGCGCCCAGTACCAGCACCCCGTCGCTGTTGTTGCCCACCCCCTGCATTTGCACGAGGAACTCGGTCTTGATGCGTCGTGCCGACTCGGACTCCGAGTCGGACCGGGACGACGCGAGCGAGTCAATCTCGTCGATAAAGACAATCGCGCGGCCCGCCTCGCGGGCCATGCGGAACAGCTCCCGCACCAGCTTCTCCGACTCGCCCTGCCACTTGGACACCAGGTCCGACGACGAGACGGAGAAGAACTTGGCGTCGGCCTCGGTGGCCACCGCCTTGGCAAGGTAGCTCTTGCCCGTACCGGGCGGGCCGTACATCAGGATGCCCCGCCACGGCTTGCGGTTGCCCGTGAAGAGGCCGGGGAAGCGCATGGGCAGGATGACCGCCTCCTTGAGCGCCTCCTTGGCGCCCTCCAGACCGGCGACGTCGTCCCACTTGACGTTGGGCTTCTCCGACACAATGGCCGACTGCAGGGCCGCCCGCATCTTCTTCTCCTCCTCATTGTCCGCATCCCCTCCGCCGTCGCCGTCGCCTTTGGGGTTCTTCTTCTTGGTGCCCCCCTTGGCCTTCCGCTTGGCGGTGGCCGACGCACCACCACCGCCGCCGCCGCCGCCACCGCCATTCGCGTCGGCCTCATAGTCGTCGAGCCAGCCCTTCATGACCTCCGCGCGGCCCATGTACTCCTCCAGCTTGGACGTCAGGATGCTCTTGGTCTTGTCGTTCTTCTCATACTTGAGGGCGGTCATGAAGTGCTCGATGCACCGCATGTATCCTGCGAGGCGATGGCCAAATCAGGAAAAAGGAGACCAGCCAGACAACAGGCCACAACCCGACAACACACCAGCAAAAGAACGTCAGTAACACGAACAACACTCATGAGACATCGCCAGGCCGCATCACATACGCTGCAACGGCCACACCCGAGGCGCCTCCTCATCCGCACCGACCACTGACCTCCGCGCAAACAGCTGCAAGAAGAAAACACCACGCCTGAGACACTGCCACCAACCCGGGTCGAGACTCAACGGCTACCCACCCACAACCTACCTCGATACGCCTCATTGTACTGGTCCGGGTCGTTGGAAGAGCACGCCTCCCGGTCGGCCTTGATGGCCCGCTGTGCGTGCTGCATGCCATTCTCGATAAACGACGAGTTGTCCGCCATGGTGCCGCCGCACCGTGCGACAGGCGGTGTGACGACGCAGTGGCGACCGCACCACCCGGCCCGCCGCCCGCAAACGTGAGGCGGCGCCGCACCCCGCGACGGCGCTTGTCGCCGCGGTGCGCGCCAACACCACCACCCGTGGCAGGGGGGCCCGGTTCAGCCCGTGCGGCTCCGCCGCGGGCAGCCGTCACCAAGGCGCCACACAGACCGACCAGGAAAAAAGAGCCCGTGGGCCTCGACCGGCGCACGACCCGGCCGGGTCTGCTCCGCTCCGCCCCCCACCCCCCTCCCCCCCCGCCGCCGGCCGCCGTGGCGCTCTGGACTCCCGGTCAAACAGGCCAAAAGCCCGGCCGACAAAGGCAGTCGACGCGCGTCGCCGTCACACTACACCGGCTCCCGCGCAGCACCAGAAGAACGCCTGCAGCGGCAGCGCTCCGCCCGCCTGCGGCGACACAAAACAACAGCGGCGGGGCCGGTCGGCAGGTACCGCGACGACGGCACAACAAGGGTAGGTGATAGGGGCGGCCGAGGGGGGGAGGGGGGGGTGGGGTGGAAAGGAGCGAGGAGGGAAGGAGAGGGGGGGCGGAAGCGGCAGCTGGCGACGGCTCAAGCGTGACGGGGACAACCGCCGCGCCCGTGAGGTGGCAATGCGGGCGTCCGCCGCGCTGCACGCTGGCCCCCGCGACGCAACGGGCGCACCTCGGTGGGGGTAGGCGGGGACTGCCTGCGTGAGTGGTGGGGGGGGGGGGGGGGGTCAGACGGACAGCTGCGCAGGTGCCACCCGCGGCCTTGTAGGCGAAGCCACGGTGGGCAGCGGCACGGCCAATTGTGGCGAAGTATTCGTCGTTTGTTGTCGGTGATGGGCACCGTCCTTGCTGTATTGTGAGGTCATCGTCACGGCGTCGCAACACACGACACTTGCGTTTCCGTGTCGACGAGGTATTTCAATCGAGCTGTCCGCTGATAATTGAACTTGTCATGTAGTTTACATGTACATCAATCCGAGGTGTCGGCGAGGTTCGTGAAGATCCTGTCTTGTGGACTGCTGTTCTCCCAACTTGACCGGATCTGAACACAGTCAAAACGAGCTCCGAGTCTGCATCCCATTGGTTGATGGGGTGTATCCGGTTGAATGGATGGCTGAGCTTGCTATTTCAGCCTTGATCTTCATCTGGACTTTCGCTACAGCAATAAAATTGGAACGATTGCCATGCATGTCAAGACTCCATGCACTGTCAGTGGTCACGACCAGGAGCGCTGCTGGCGTTCTTCGTTTCCGTAGGGTCGTCGGTCGGTGAGGATCGCGCCGATCCCTGTTCTGCTGCTCTTGCGCGTAGGCGCCCAGCGGGCGGCGCTAGGCTCGCCGCCACCTTGGCGCCTCCGCCTGCCCCCACCCCCCTCACGCCCTCCTACCCCGCGTCCCCCTGCATCCATCGCCTTTTTTTTCCTGGCGCCCATGGACCCGACACGGCCGTCTGCGCCACGGCGGCCGCGGCCGATGGCGGTCACGCCCGCGGCGCTGCTGCTGACGGCGGCGGCAGCGGCGGCGGCGGCGGCGGGCGGCGGCGGCGGCGGCGGCGGCGGCATCACGGGCGTGGCGGGCTGGAAGCTGTCGACAATTGCGTCGCTGGGCGGTACGCCAGGAGATGCCGGCGGCGGAGGGGGGTCGCGCTGGCACCTCCGCTGGCCTCGGCTAGGGGGGGGCGCCGGCGCGGCGGCGGGGGGGGACGCCCGTGCCGGCATTGGCGCCAGCGGTGTGGGTGCGTCGGGTCCGGTCGCGGCTTCGGAGGCGGCGGCGGCGGCGGAGGCGGCGGCGGCGCGGCAGGCAGAAGACCCGTTGTGGCTGGTGGGGGGGGGCGCGGCCGCGACGCCGGCGCTCAACTACTCGCAGATTATGTACGCGTGGCGGCTGGGTGGGGGGCGTGGGGATGCCGGAAGGGGGGGGCGGAGGAGGTGCTGTCCCGGCCTGTGACACGCTGCTGCTCCCATCCCGGCACACCGCCTGACCTGCTTTTCCGCTATCTATCGCCGCCTTTGCAAGCCCTGCCTCTCTTTTGCTCACCTTGTTCTTGCCTTCACCCCCCTCCCCCCCACCTCCCCTCTCCAGGATGCACCGGTCCGAGGCAGACTTGATAGCCAGTTACCTCCAGCCGACGTCCACCTACCTAGAGTACGGCAGTGGTGGCAGCACCACGGAGTTTGGACGGCTGGTCGCCTCCGTCTACTCTGTCGAACACGACTGTGAGTGGCACGACGTGGTGGCCGGCCGCGTGGCGGACGCTGGGCTGATGGACAAGGTCCGCTTCCGATGCGTGCCGCCGTCCATCACGGCAGACACGCACCACTCGCCCATCAGCGGGGCGGTCGCAGCCGCCGCCGCCGCCCCCCGGTCGCCCGCGTCCCGTCCATGGGGGATGGGCTCCCCCTTTGAGCACGGCAGCTATGCCCAGTTCCACTCGTACGTCAACGCCGTCGACGACCTGGCCGACGACGCCGCCAGCGGTGGGGTCCCCCGCTTTGACGCGGTCCTCATTGACGGGCGCGCGCGCGTCGCGACCGCCCTGCGGGTGCTGCCCTACCTCACCCCCTCGTCCGTCGTCTTTGTGCACGACTGGGGCACCCGCTCCCACCTGTACGCGCCCATCCTGCGCTACTACACCCCCGTCGCGCGCGTCGCCGCCGTCGCTGGGGGCGACCGCTCCGCCGGGCCCGTCGACGAGCCGCAGGGGCTCCTCGTCCTCCGCCGCTCGTCGCACGTGACGGACGCGGAGCTGCCCCTCCCCGAGGCCGCCCTTCACGCCCCCTACCACCGGGACGGAGTGGACTACCGGGACGGCGCGCTGCCGCCGGCGGTGACGCTCCCCGAGCGCGCCTGGGCCGCCGCCGTTGCCACCGCGTGCCCGGCGCACTGGCCGCTCGCGCGGAGCCCCGCGTCGCTGGTAGCGCTCGTGTGGTCAGACGTCCTGCGGCTGGGGGTGCTCGTGGTCGCCGCCGCGGCGGTGCGCTCGGCGGTGCGCCGCGGCACGACGGCTGCGGCGGCGCGGGGCGGCGGCACCACCCCCGTGGGGACGCCCCGCCGCGGGCGGCGCGTCGCCAATGGCGCCATCCGGTCCACCCAGTGGGTGGTGGGGGAGCGCCCTGTGGCGACGGGGGAGGCGGGGGAGCTCGCCCCTCCCCGGCTGCCGGGGCGCTCCCCGGCGCCGCCGCCGTCGCGGGAGGCGACGGCGACGTCTGTCCGCCGGGCGCCTCGTGCCATTGACGACTCGAGTCTGCCGCCAGACGATGGGGGAGCGGTGGCGCGTGCGGCGGCGCGGCGCAAGCAGCGGGGTGGGAGTCTGTCGTCGGTTGAACTGGAGGGGAAGCGCTTCTGACGAGGTTAAGCGAGGGACTCTCTGGACGCGGTCGGACAGGGGCGCCACTGACAAGGTGAAAAAGGACAGCTTGCGCTGGGTCGTCCTTTTTCGTCAGGTCTGTCGTGCCTTCAGCCGGAAACTTTGGAGTGCGCTGTGGTGGACAGGAACGTCGTGGTGGCAACATCCCCACCGGGAAACATGCAGCGGGAGAAGGAACCCTACACGCAATTTTGCGACGTGGGCGTGCCCGCTACACACCCCGCTTCATACCCCTCTCTTGTGCGCCCCTCTGTCGTGCTCCACTCTCTTCGACAGACTGACTCGGTCAGGCTCACCAATGGTCACTGTCGCCGACCCACCGTTCTCCCCCGCGGTGGCCGCGTGCCCAGCGCGTCGACGGTGGGACCAGTGTCACGGAGGCCCCCACTCTGGCTTGGCCGTAGGGGCTGTCCTCGCCAACAGCTTAGTCTTCTTCTCTCGTTCAGTGCGTCCGTGTGGGAGGAGCAGAATCCCAGGGCAGGCCATTGTCAGGGGGCGGCAATGGGCGTCTGTGCACGGCGTACGGGTGCGCCCTCGCCAGTCTCGCCGCGCATCGGCGCCAGTGGAGGAGGGGCGGGTGGTGCCGACGTGCCGTGGCGCCTTGCCTGGCGGCCACGGAGGGCAGACGCCGCCAGCCCGCCGCGTCGTCCGCGCCCCGTCGTAGGGGCGACGCCGACGGTGTCGCGCTGTGTACTACGGTATGTACTTGTGTGCAGAACGACCAATCCCTCCATACGTACACCCGTTGAGGCTGTTCGCCAGCCACACACCTGCCGACACGTCGGAATTGCAGAGGGTGGCGGGGGCAACCCAGGAGCAGGTAAGTCTTACGTGTCCGACCGTTGTAGGGATGTTCTTTTCCAAGGGTACCCTACCCAACAGAAGTCGCGAGACACCCCCGTTCCCGAATCTGTTCCGAGCGCCCCGCGCCGCCACGCGTGAGCAGACGGCCGGGCCAATCCATTCCAGCGGCAGCCAATGATCAGCGCCGCCGGGTCCCCGCGCGGGGGGGCGGCGGCGGCGGCGTGGCGCCGAGGCGGGGATGCCAGCGCCCGCTGCGGTGGCGGGGCTGCCGAGGATCCCCCGGCCGCGGAAGCGGCCCGCTGGCGCAAATCGCCCCCCCCCGCCCCGCACGCCACCGCCGACCACCTCCGCCCTCCCCCCCCCCCACCCCTGCTGGCGCTGCGCCTCGTGGGCCCGCCGTGGCCCGCGGGCGTAGTTGTGTTGCCGCCGCTCGACCCGCGCCCCCACCAGTCACCCGGTGCCGCCACCCACCGGCGTCGCCTACGTCTGCTTCCGCGGGTGGTGGTGGCGCGGGCGCGCCGCCGACGGCGGCTGCCGCCTCGTCCGCCACCGCCCCGGCCCCGCCGCCAAGAGTGCCGCCACCAGTGTCGCCAGTGCCGACGCTGCTGCAGTCGCCGTCGTCCCCGTCGTGCCCGCCGGCCCGCCCGCCGGCCCGCTCGCCCGCCCGCCCGCCCGCCCGCCCACCCGCTTTGGGGGTGGTGGGGGGGGGGGAGGGGGGTGCCGGGTTGCCGGCCGCGTCAAGTGCACCGTCCCCGCCGCAACCGCCACCGCCGTCGCCACCGCCGCCGCCGCCGCCAGGTGCACCGGCGTGCGCGCGGCCGCCGCCGCGCCGCCGCCGCCGCCGCCGTCGCGAGGGGTGCGCGTCCGCCGCCGCGCCGGCGGCTGGCCACGCCCGCCGCGCCGGCCTTGTGCCTGGCGCGTGCTCCCGCCGCCGCCACCCCCCTCATCTCCCTTCCTCCCTCCCCTCCCCTGCGCCTGAGCTCGCGCCCTCCTCTCTCACCCCCCTCTCCCACCCCTTACCCCCCCCCCCCCCGTCGCTGCGATGCTGCTGCGGCGGTCGGCGTCGGCGGTGGCCAAGGCGGCCACCGCCGCCGCCGCGGCGGCCGCCTCCGCCACCCGCCCCGCGCCGTTGGCGGTCGCGGTGGCCGGCGGCGTTGCGCCGCCGTCGCTGCGGCGGCTCGCCGCGTCGGCGGCGGCCGGGCGCCGGCGGGCGCCGCCCCCCCCCTCCCCCCCCCCACCCCCCCCCGCCCCTCCCTCCCACGGCGGCGGTGGCGGCGGCGGCGGCGGCGGCGGTTGTGGCGTTGGCGGCGGCGGTGGCGTCGGCGGCGGCGGCTTTGCGGTGGATGCGGCGGTCCCGTCGGTGCTGGGCCCGCCACCGGTTGCTCGCGGCTCGGCGGGCCGGGGCGGCGGCTCCCGCCGTACCGCGTCGGCGGCGGCGGTGCAGTCGCGGGTGGCGTGCCCGCCGCCGCCGCCGCCGACGGCCGCCACCGACGGCGGCCTGCACCTCGAGTGTGCCGCCGCGTGTGCGCCGGCACCGCACAAGCGCACCGCCGGGGAGGACGCGTACTTTATTCAGGGCAACGCGGCGGGGGTGTTTGACGGGGTCGGCGGCTGGTCAGACCGCAACGTGGACGCGGCGGTCTACTCGCGGTACCTGGCCAAGTTTACCGCCCGCGGCGTGCGGCTTAGGGGGCCCGGGCAGGTGGCCGCCGCGTTTGCCGACGCGGCCGCCTCGACGCGGGTGGGCGGCAGCTCCACGGCGGTGCTGGCGGGCCTCGAGGGCGGTCGGCTGCGGGGGCTGAACCTGGGCGACTCGGGCCTGTGGCTGATCCGCGACGGCCGCGTTGTGTACAAGACGGACCGGCAGCAGCACGCGTTTAACTATCCATACCAGGTCAGCTGGGGCGACACGGAGGTGGTGCGGCAGGCCGCGCCGATTGACGTGCCGGTGCGCGCGGGGGACTGGGTGCTCCTCGCCAGTGACGGCCTGTTTGACAACGTGTGGGAGAAGGACCTGCTACGGGTGATGGACAATGTGGTGCACGGTAAGGGCATTGCGGGGGTGTACCGCCCGGCGACGGGCAGCCGCGGCGGCGGGGACGCGTGGGGGCGCGCCACCGCCGTCCGGCCCGTGGACGTGGCGCAGGCGGTTCTGGAGCGTGCGCTCGAGGCGTCGGTGGCCACCCACTATGTGAGCCCGTTTGCTGTAGAGGCCAAGAAGTACCGCGACGATGCGCGGCTGGAGGGCAAGCCCGATGATGTCACCGTGATTGTACGTTGAGTTTTTGGGGGGGGGAGGGTGGTTGCTGCATGGTTATTGGGAGGAGGGGGCGGGGGTTGCTGCTGCTGTACTTGCAAAGCCCCGCGCTTTTCTGACCTAGGATGGGGGGGGGGGGAGGGTCGGCCGCGCTATACCTCAGCATCCCTTGTTTCCGGCACGCCGTGCTTGGCTGTGTGCTTTTCCACTAACGGCCCGAGCCTGACGTTTGACCTCGCTTGCTTGCTATTTTCCTTTGTGTCGTCGGTGTGGTTTCTTCTGCATGGCTATATCCCGCTGCTTCCGCGGTTAACAGTTTTGCCACGTTAAAGCGGACCAGCCCAAGGCGGACTGACGGTTTTTTCTTTTCATCCTCTTGGCGCATCGATTGCGGGAACGCGCGCTCGACCACCCCCTTGCCCCTGCCGTACGTGCACGTTGTGGGTGTCGCCCCCGTTCGTTGTCCGCTCGAGACTCGTGGCGTCCATTGCCTGCTTTGGTGACGGTCGTTTCGCGTGCTTTCTGATGCGCTGCTGCGCGGTTGGTCCGTCGAGCTAGACCCCCCCGCTCGAGCCGGGAGATCCCCCGGTCGGGGCTCTCTTGCCTTCCTCGTTGGTCGAGTGTTTGACGCTCCTTGCCCGCTGTCACCCCGGAGGAGCTCCCCCGACGGTGCTCCCAGACTTTTCGTGCGGGCAAGCGCGGCCAGGCTCTTCACCGCCCTTGCAGCCAGCGTGGGGTGGTCGTTGCGTGTGGGCTCGCGGGCGCGCGCGCCCCTACTTGAACCCCCCCCTCAGCTGCCGGCGAGGACACGAGTGCCCACCATGATCCCAACCCACTTCGCCCCTCCCCTATACCCACCACTGTCCGCCCCACGCCCTCCGCCCACGCCCGAGGCATCCGCCTCCGTACCCCACCTCTCGCTTGATTCACTCTTCCAGCCCGCGCCACCCTCCCTGCGTCTCCTCCGTCTTGGACAACCGTGGCGTTCAACCAGGCGGTGCGAACCGCCCTGGCAACGCTGTTGCTGCTGCTGCTGGTGACCACCACCACGACGGCGCCCACGGCTGTGCTCGCTGAAGCGGTGCTCAACACCAACTCGTTGCTGACCACCTTCCACGCGGCCGCCGAATCGCCCGTTGGAGGCGGCGGCAGTGGACGATGTCGCGGCCGCTCTTGACGCGTGTGTTGCGCGGCAACGAGGACGACGACTTCGAGTGCAGTAGGTGTCGGTCAAGGCGTTCTATGACAAGCATGGCAAGTACGACAAGAAGATAAGCGTGAGGGTGGGCGTCGAGGAAACCTGCGGCAGCCTACAGACAGTGTGTTTCCGGTTCATCCCATCTGTGGGGCGATTGTCGTGGTCCCGGGGCCTACTGCATGGACGAGCAGGTGTGCATGTGTCGCGGACGGGGAGAGCCGGTGCAGCTGCTGGGTGGAGCCTGCGGGCGCGGCGTATGGGCAGGTGGGCGACCGCTGCTGGACAGGGCTGGCGTGCGTGGGCGGCACGTGTGCATGTCTCTCTGTCGGAAGGTCACCTCCCGTCCAGGCCGTCGGAACAACGGCGCGGCAATGTCGGCATCCAGGGGCGGCAGGTGGTGATGAGCAGCGCTGCGCCAGGCCAACGGGCAGTGGGGGGCGGCGGGGAGCTGCGGGGAGTGGAAGGGGGCGGCGGGAAGCGGCGGGGGGAGCGGCGGGGGGCGGCGGGGAGCAGCGGGTGGTCAAGGGGCGCCACCCGGGGCGCTGAGGGTTTGCGTGGCACAGCAGTGTGCGGCGGGGGATAGCAGGGTATTCGTTGACCGCTCACGCTGTACGAGGGCGCCACGGTAGCAGCTGTTGTGCCAAGCAATGCGTCTTTTTTCGGTGCTGTGAGACAAGTTGCTTGCGTCGGCCAGATCAAGGCGCGGATGTTGTGTACGGTGCCTCACCTCCTGCAGTAGGCCTACCGCTGCGTCTCCGCCCTCGTAATGCCCTCCGTCTACTCACACGTGCGGCGATACGCTGTGCCTCCCCGCGACGATGCGCACTCTGCGGGGGTACTGCGCTAAGCAAGCTTCCGGGGCGACGCCAACTCGTACTCTCTCTTCTTGGTCCGCTGGCTTTAGCCGCGACCAACCGCGGCAGCGGCCGCCTGCCGCCGCCGCCGCGCGCCCACCCTGGCCAGCCACCGCAGCGGCTGCCGCCCGACGGCCACCGCGGCGCCGCTGTCGGCGGCGGTCGTCACGCCCGCGGTGACAAACGAGACAAACTCGTCGACGCACTGCGACACGTGGTGGTCAGCCGACGCGCCTGCCGCGGACGCGGGCATGGACGACGAGCGGCGAGGCGGCCCGCGGGCGTCGCCGGCCGCTACCACCCCCGCCGCCGCCGCTGCGCCCGCCGCGCCCGCGGATGGCCACGACCGTCGCCGCAGCAGCCGGTGGATGAAGCGGCCACGGTACTGCTTCTTGGCCGACGGCGGGGCGTTGGACGGGACGGGGTCCCAGGCGCTACCATCGAGGCCGCCCACCGGCGGCACCGCCGACCGCCCCTGCCGCCTGTGGCGGGGTGGCACAAACGCGGGCTCCGCCGCCTCTGGGGGGGGGTGGGCGACGGGGGAGCCGCGACCGCGGCGATGGCGCCGTCACTCCGGTGGTTGGCCTTGCCGCCGGCGCCGCCCCAGAGGCCACCCATCGCGGACTGGGTGTAGGAAGGCCACTCGGCAAGCGTGTCGTCATCGTCATCGACGCCCACGGCGATGGCCGGCGACGAGCCGGTCGCCCTTGGGAGCGCCGCCGCCTCTGCCGGGGCGGCCGCCCACGGGTCGTGCCCCGCCCATGGGGCCAAGGCGGTGGGAGACGCGAGCGCAGCCGCCGACGCGGCCGCCCAGCCGCTGCCGCCGCCGCCCACGTCACCCGGCTTGCCAGTGGCCACGCGGGGCGCCCACGGTGCCTCGTCCAGCTCAAAGTCGCTGCGCACGCTGCGCAAGCTGTGAGTGCTGCGGCCACTGCGGGGGCTGACCACCTCTGCCGCGTCAGCCGCGTCATTGTGACGCCGCCGCGGCAGGGGGGCCTCTGCAAACGCGTCTGGCACGGCGGTGGCGGCGCCACCACCACCGCCACCGCTGCCGAATCCGTCGGTGGACCCCGGTGGCAGCGGTGATGAGATGGGACTCACGGCGCTCGCCACGTCGTCGGCATCGCCGCCACGGCGGCGGAGGAGGAAGACCTTGGCCTTGGGCAGCCGCCCGCGCGAGTAGAAGCTGGCCGCCTCGGCCAGCGGGTCCAACGGGTCCGCGACGGCGGTCGGGGAGGGGGGCCCCGCGGGCGCCCCCCCGCCCGTCACGGTGGTGCCACTGCTGCTGATGCTGCTGGTCAAGGACGGGCACGGTGGTGGCTCGTGCGGCACGGCCACCTGCACCGGCGGCGCTACGGGCGGCTTAAGGCACCTTGTCGCGTCGGCCGCGCCCGCCCGCCGCGACGCGCGCCGCGTCGCCCGCGGGGGCGGTGCCTGGGCCCCCGCCGCTGCCGCCGCCGCGGCGGCCGCCGCCCGGCGCTCCCGCCGGGCCGCCACCGCGGCGGCCACCTCGGCCGTCGACACGGGCGCCGACGGGCCACGGGCGGCGCGGCGCCGCGCCGGCGCCGGCGCCGGCGCGCGCGGCGGCACCCCGACCGCCACATGGTGCCGCGGCAGCGGCGGCGCCGCCACCGACGACGCCGGGCGGAGGAGGCCGGCGGCGGCGGCGGCGAGGTCGGCCGCGTCCACCCGACGGGCGGCCGGCTCGGGCGGCGGTGCTGCGGCCGCCGCGGGCGCGGCCACGGGTGTGGCCGCGGGCGCGGCGGCGGGCGCCTCGCGCGCCCGCGCGTGGCGGGCGGCACGCGCGTGACGGGCGGCGGCCGCCGCCGCCGCCGCGTCGGCCGCGGGCGTGGACGTCGCCGCCGCAGACGCGTGGCGGCCGGCCATGTTGCCCCGCCGCCGCCGGGCCGGCGACCGGCCGGCCGACGGCGGTACGCCGGGGGTCGCCGCCGACGCGGGTCGCGGGAGAAGGCTTAGCACCGACATGATGAGGACAGAGGGTGCTGTGGGGGTGGGTGGCGATGGAAAGTGAGAGGGGGGAGCGCGATGTTCTGCTCGTGCCAAGAGCAGGGAAGCCACGACCGTGGCGAGGGTGACGGTGGCCACAACGGTGGCCGCGTCAGGGGGTGCGGACGGAAGCGTGGGACTGCCCACATGCGGCACGGCCGCGTGCACCAAACCCCACCGCGGTGGTCAAGTAGGGAACGGCAACACCCAGAATGGCTTCGCCATGGGGGGGGGGGACGCAAGTCGCCCCGGCCATACGTGCCCCCACCCGTGCCACTCCAGCGGGTGGGGCTGACCACCCCCCCCCTTCCACCAGGCCAGGAGCTCCCGGCCTCCTGATGCCACGGTCGCCACCGGCGGCGGGGACCGCGGCACGGCCGCCGCGCCGCGCCAGCCCCGCCATCAAGGCAGTGCGGCCGCGCGGCGGCGGGGGCGGCCCTCACGTGGCGACCCGCGGGCGCCCCGCAGCGCGCCCAGTCGCAGCCCGGCACTGAGCAGGCGGTGGTGGACGCGCACCCCGGCCAGACCAGGGGGGTGGGCGCCCCCGACCACCGGCGCGCAAGAACGGGGATGGCCGACGCGAGGGCGCCCAGGCCCCTTCCCCACCCCTACACCCCTGGACCAGTGGCGCGATTGCCGGCGGGGTCGCCCACGTAGACCAGCTGCGAGCGGCAGTGCGCGCGCACCAGACACGAGCTGGCCCGGCCGGCATGCCCCCTGGCCGCCGACCCGTTCCCTGCCCCCACCCTCCCCTCTCCCCGCAGTGGCGAAACCGCCAGCGACGCCACCCGCGCTCCTCGTTCCGCCGCCCCCACCGCCGGGCCGTTGCCGGCCGTCGCCTGTCGCCTGTCATCGCCACGCGCCACTGCCTGGGCACAGGAAGCGTAGCACGGCCACAGTGGCCACGCGCCACGGCCCGCCCCCAGGGAAGGCCCGTCCCCGCCCACTAGATGTGGGAAGAGCCGTCAGTAGCCCATCGGCGCGCGCGGGACAGTGCCAGACGGCGGCAAGGACGGCGTTCAGCAACGCCCCCCGGGGCCCCCCCCCGCCCGTCACACGCGCCCACCCGCACGGGACGGCAAAAGCAACCTGTGCGGGCGCCGGACACCCCACGTCTGGACCGGTCTCAGGAGGGCAGCGGTGGGTGCTGGCGAGGCAGACTTCTCCCTCTCGCGCCTGCGCCGGCACACATCCTCTGGACCGTGCGGCCGCCTGTGGCTCACGCAGGTGGGGCACGACTGCAGCTGGTGCTGGCTGGCAGCCAAACGTAGACGACGCGGCCGGGGCGGACGCACGCCGGCCGCTCGGCGGCCGACGCTGTTCTGGCTCTTGTTTGTGGTGTGGTAGTTGTTCTTCTAGTGGTGACCGGCTGGCGGGTGCCGACCCGGGCCCTGCAGGCCATTGATTCCAGACACATTTCAGCGGCCCCGGCGGTCGCGAGCCTGTTTCAGAGCCCTTGGCTCCCGCGCCGGCCCTGGTGTGCAAACACGAATCGTAGATAGGGCGGGGCGTGGCCGACACCGCAGACGTCTGAACGCCCGCCTGCGCCTGCCGCGACCCCGTGGCCCCCAGCACGGGACGCAGTGTGCTGGTTGTCGCGCCACCGCCTTGGCCGCCGCGACTGGCCGCCACCTTCTCGCCACTCGCGTACGCGGGGGCCTCGCACGAACGTCCACACCTACCCAAGCTCTCCACGTGCCATCCGCTTCTCCAGTGTCTCGCGGTCTCTCCTGACTCGTAAACTGTTTGCCCTCTGTGGGAGAGCTCCCCCGCGCGAAATATTCACTTGGCACGGAGTGCTGGGCCGGTTCTGCTTGTAAGCCGGTGAGCCCTACACTCGCGGGCGACCTGGGACCCACCACTCGCTCATCAGTACACAGACGTTGGACAGGCCTGTTTGACCGTCTTGCGCGGTGTCTACAACCGATCCCTGATCGACTGGTGTGCTGGGGAACGAGGGGGCACAAAGCCACCTACTGGATCGTGGACATCATGGGTAAAGTCACCAGTTCACGGACCACACGAGCCGGCCCGTCGTCCATCCCGCCTGGGCGCCGTCCACCGCTCGAACTGAGCGCGGCACTCGCCACCGCGGTATACGCCCGCAAGGGGTGGGGTCCCCCTCTCTAACTAGAGACGCTCAGGGGGCACCGTTCCGGTGGGAGCGCCCCACTGCGGCGAGTGGGGTGTGTCCCGGTCGGTGCGGGGGGCGACGGCCGGGCGAGGCTCTGGATTTTCGGTCCGCCCGTGGGCGGCTCAGGCAGCACGCGACGCCGCAAATCGCACGCGTAGAGCTTCCTTCCATCAGAGGACAAGGGTGGAGGGGGGTGACGGGCGCACCACCCCGCAGCGCGCCCGTTCACACGCAAATCCCGTTCTCGCGCGCGCCTCCCGCGGTCGGTCGGAACGGGCGGACAGGCTGATCTGCCTGCAGATGCGTGGCGCGGCAACGCGGAAAAAAAAAGACGCACGCGGCGGGACCAGGCGCGGCGCCCCGGCGGCCGCTGGCGATCGCCGTGGTGGCGGATGCGGTGCGGATCCACGCACAAGGCATCACACCCCGATCACCGCGCGCTGGTCGCCCGCATGGCCGCGTGGAGGCGGCCGAGGCGCCACGCCACTGCAGTTGGGAAGGGGGGGGAGCGGCCATCCAGCCACGCGTCCAGTCCGGTGCTGACACCAGCGCGGCGACCCATGTGGCCGGCCACTCAGGCTGATATCTGGGTGTCGTTGGCCAATGGGATAGCTGCTCTGGGTGGCTGAGTGCGGAGACGACATTGGCCGCCGCCCGAACCGTCGGGTCCGCCGTTGGCTGGTCGGTCGTGTCCTCTGAGTTTGCGGCTGCGTCGGCTCGGCATGGAGCTGCTAGGTCATGGAAGGACAACCATACCGGAAACGGTTGCGCTCGCAGCAGACATCGTTCGCTGCTCGACGTCATCAACGTGCTCGCGGGTGCAGTGGCCACGCTCGCGTCGCCTTCGTGTTCCACCTCGACCTGACCGCCTGTTCCTCGGACGCATGCGTATCTGCGCGGGTGCAGGATCCAGTCTTGTTTTCCCTCTCAACGGCAGTTTGGTGGACACGGGCTGGCGCGTGTTGGCTGCCGTCTTGGCCACCTGGCCTGACCCTGACGTCAGAGCGCTCCGAGATGAGGGAAGAAAGTGCCGCCGCTTCGGCTGCGACCCCCGCCTTTTGTGGTGGCGTCGGAGTCGAAGGCGTGTACTGGCAGTCGGCCCATCACCGCGGCCTGACAGCGTATCTCTGAGAGTACGGTCGTTCGGAGCACAACTTCGCCCCAGGGCAGGGGGAGGTCAGGGAAGGACAAGGTGGTGGGGGTGGTTGTAGAGGCGGCTCTGTCGCGCCTCTTCGACAATTACTGTACCTGGAGGCGCACGTGGACAAGCTGACGAACAGACCCTACTTGGTCGCTCCCCAGAGTGCTGCCAAAACCCTCGCGTGGGGACCATGCCGGGAGACGTCCCAGTCTCGGCGTTGCGGGGGACAAGTCAGCAAGTCAGACTGAAGCGGGCGAGGGGAAGGGACAGTGGCAGAAACACGTGGGGTAAGAGGGGTGGGGAGAACGCAAGTGGACACAGCCGCGCCGGTCCCCACGCTACCTCACCGTTATCGCGCGACGCGGCTGCGGATGGCAGTAAGACCCATGACGGCCACCGCAGCGTCGCTGTGTGTGCTGGCAGGGGGGACACACGCACCAGACGAGACGGCGGCAGTGACTGCCGCCAGGCGATGGAGCGGACGTTGCCAAAGAGGGGTGCCAAGAAGTTTGACGCACCCGCGCGTGGCCACCCACAACGCAACCAACCCGCCAGGGCGCCCACGAGAATGTAACGATGTCCATATGTCCATCTGTATCGAGTGGCCGGCAACGGCCGCCCGGGGAAGGGCATGTCCGTTGCAGCTTCGTGTGAGGGATGCACGACCGCACCGAGATAGCGACAGCCGCTACTGTCTGTGGGCGGCAGGGGGGTTGGCACAGGGGGGCGGCACGAAGTTTGACGCGCCACTGTACACGGTAGAGGCACCACACGCACACCTCCCACAACAGTGAGACAGCTCCGACGAGACGGGCCCGCCTCGAGCACTCACGACACGACCGACCCGACTGGGAGCATAAATAGGTACATACCTGGTGGCGCGCCACGACCGACAGCGACCGTGCGCGTCCAACCCCCAGCGCGTCCCTTCTCACCCGCCCCACACGCACGCCTAGCTAGAGGAGGACGCCCGTGACGGGAGCCACCCCCCCGGGCGCCCCTCCGCCCCCCGCCACGCCGCTGCCGGCATCGATACGGGCGGCGGGGAGTCCCCCTCAGCCGCCGTCGCGGCAGCGCCGGCGCCGGCCTGTCGCGACAGTGCCCGCCGCCGCTGCTGCAGCGCCGCCTCGTCGGCCGCGTTGACAGCGGCGCCGCCGGCGACGCCGGCCACCGCATCCGAGATCGTGGCTGTAGCCGTGGCCGACGCTGCTTCCGCCGCCGCGGCCGCATTCGCGGCCGCCACCCCCCGCGTGTTGTAGTCAAACAGCACGTGCCGGCGGAGAGGCCGGGCGGCCAGGGAGCCCCGCTCCGTACGATGGCCTTTGCGGGCGCCGTCCCCGAGGACGCCGCCGCCGCCACCGCCGCCGCCACCACCGCCCCCACCGCCACCGCCACCGCCACCGCCACCGCCGCCGCCGCCGTCAAGGCCGCCAGCAGCCGCCCCTCCCCCCCCCCTCCCCCCCCCTGCGGTCGCGGGGCCGCGGCCCCCCACTCCCCCCCCCCCCGGGTCCCCCCCCCCGCCACCCGGCTGGTAGTAGACGTGGTCCGCGTAAAACACGTCGTCAGGCCGCGCCGCGGCCGGCGACGGCTTTCGAAAGTGGTAGTGCGCGGGCGCCGTGGCGCCAACCGCCACTCCCCGAACCCCCGACGCGGTCAGCGTCACCCCCGCGGGGGCGGCAAAGAAGGGCGCCTCGGCCGAGTCGCGTGGGCCGCCGCCGCTGCCGGCCGTGGGCGTGCCGCCACCGGCGCCGCCGCCGCCACCCATGTGGGACAAGTGGGGGGGGGAGCCGGCCACGCCCGGCGGCGGCTCCTCCTCCTCCCAGTCGGCGGGCGCCGCCGCGTAGCGAATGGAGCGCTTGGTCGGGCGCCGGAGGGCGCGTGCTAGACCCGCCACCCCTCCCCCGCCGCCACCGGCTCCCGCCACGGGCGCGGACGTTGGTGTCGCCGCCACCACCGCCGACGCCGGCGAGGTGGGCGGGCGGGATGGTGGCAGCCCCCCCCCCCCCACCAGGCGAGCGGCGCCCCGGACCGACGGCTCGACGAGCGCACCACCGCCCCCTCGGTTACCGGCAGCACTATTCATAGACGAGGTCAGCAGCCCCCGAAGGGTGCCCTTGCCGACGCTCCCAGCCGGAAACGCGGTCGGCACCCCTCCTGCAGCCGCCGCGGCGGCGGCGTAGGACCCGGCGCGGCTGCCGAGCGTCCCGACCGGGACGCACCCCCCGCCTCCACCGCCGCGGCCTCCCCCCCCCCCTGCCCTACCACCAGGCGCTCCGGCCGCGTTGGCCGTGGCCGCCGCGGCGCGCCGCCGTCGGCTGCGGCCACGCGCGAGGCCGCTGCCCAGGCGGGAGCTCCCATATCCGCCGCCCCCGCGGGCGCCGGCAGCGCCCAGCCCGCGCGACGAGCCGCGGCCGCCGGCGCCGCCCACTGGACCGCCGCTGTCGGGACCCGCTGTGCTGATGCAACCAATGCCGCTCGAGGCGCGGCCGTCAACGGGACCCCGCGACGAGCGGCTACCCCGAAGGCGGCTCGTCGCTCCAACACCGCCGCCGCCGCCGCCACCGCCGCCGCCGCCGCGGCCACCATAGGCACCGGCGCCACCGGCGCCAACGCCACCGCCGAGGCGTCCCCCCCCCGCGGGGAGCACCCGCAACGCAGCGAGCAGCTCATCCGCGACGGCCATCGCGGCGGCCGGGGAGGCGGCACCCCCCCGGGCAGCGGCAGCGGCAAGGCCGCCCCCGCCCTCGGCAGAGCCGCCGCCGTCGGCGCCGCCGTCCCTCCCCCCCCCTTCTACATTGGCCATCGAGTCCACCCGCCCCACCACGGCCCCCCTTGACGCCGCCGCGGCTGCCGCCGCCGCCGCGGTGGCCATCCCCCCCCGGCGACTGGCGATGAGGCGGGCCACGTCGGCGGGGCGCACCCCCCCCCCCCCGCGGAGCGCAGCCACGTCCACCCCCAGCAGCACCCCACACCCGCCCGCCACCACCCCCGGCGATCGCGGGTGGGCGGTGAGTCCCCACAGCGCCGCGTCGACGCCGCCCACCGCTGCGAGCGCTGACGGCACTACACGCGAGCTGCCTGCCGCAGCGGCCGCCGCGGCGAGTGTGGCCAGGCCCGCCGCCTGCACCTCCACCCGG
The DNA here is from genome assembly GCA_008729055.1 of Pyropia haitanensis. Taxonomy (NCBI): domain Eukaryota; phylum Rhodophyta; class Bangiophyceae; order Bangiales; family Bangiaceae; genus Pyropia; species Pyropia haitanensis. Next base: position 1,034,052 of record SDUX01000010.1, read on the forward strand.
TGTCGGTGGCGGGCGAGGCAGGCCGCCACGGCGGTGAGGCCGCCAACAGACACCGCGTCCGCAGCGGCGGCTTCGCTTTCGCCAACCGTTGCTGCGAGCGTGCGGATGCCGGCCGCAGCGGTGCGCGCCGAAGGCGCAAGCGCGTCGAGCGCGGCCGTGGCGGCGGGGATGGAGCCAACGGCCGCCGCGGCGGCGCGGCCCTCCTCGTCGGCGCACAGTAGCCGCAGGGCGGCGACAGCGGTGAGGAAAGACCGGGGCGGGGAGCCCCCGGTGGCGCCATCACGGCCGGCCGGGCCGCCCCCACCAGCAGCATCAGCTGCGGCGGCGCCGCTGTGGACGGCCGCCACGAGTCGTTTGACTCCCCCCCCGTCGAGCGCCGCAAATGCGCGTGCGTGCCGCGGCTGACCCCGCAAGAGAGCTACCAGCACCGCCGCCGCAGCGTCGGGCACCCCACCCCCGGGCGTTGGGGGAAAGGCCGCCGTCGAGGCAGCGGCGGTGGCCAGCCCCCCGCACGCCACCACCTTGCGCTGGATGCCCCGCCCGGCGACGGGAAAAGCTGCCAGCGCGGCAACAGCGCGCAGTGCGGCAGCGGCCAATCGGTCATCAGCTGTGGTCACCGCCACCGCCACGGCGGTGAGGAGGCCCTCCACGCCCGTGTCGGTGTTGGCCACATCCGCGGCGGCAGCCAAGTGGCCGCGCACCAGGTTGCGTATCGCGAGCGCCGCCCAAGTGGCCACGTCCCGCGCGGCCGTAGGGGGGGGCGGCCGTGGCGATACAGGGGTGGGCACCCCATCTGCAGCGGTGGGTCCAACCGTGGATGGCCGACCCCCGTCATCCCCCACCGCCCACCACAAGAGGCCCACCAGCACAGGCACCGCTCCCGCGGCGGCCGCACGTCGCTTGTTGGCCCCCACCCCAAAGACACCATTCGCCAGCGCCATCGCCGCCTCGGCCGCCACTGCCGGTGGGGGCGGTGACGGGGACGGTCCGAGACGGTCGGCGCTGTCCGCATCGGTGGCCGCAGTACCGTGGTCGCCCTCTTGCCGCCCGTCCGACCCGACGGTGGCGGCAAGGATCACCGCGCCGGCGGCGACAAGCGCCGGTATGCCGCCAGCTTCCCCCAGCCGCCGCCGCTCCCGCTCTGACGCGGCGGCCATGGCGCGAAGCGCCGACAGGGAGGCGCCCAAGACGGGCCAGTCGCGGGCGGCGGTGGCCCCCCTCAGGGTTGCCACAATGCGTGCCAAGGGGCCGCCACCGCCGCCTTCATCACCACCGAATGCCCCAGCTGCGGCCGCAGCCGCGCCTGCAAAAGGCAATTGCAACCCACCCCCGCCCGCCGGGGCCGCTCCAAAAGCCATGTCCCCCCGAGGGGGCCCCCCACCCGCGCCGGGCCGCCCGCCACGGCGGGCGCCGCCTGCCCCTGGCTGCCCACCAAACGCCAACACCTCGAGCGCAGAGAGGGTCACCTCGGCCGCCTCGGACGCAGACGCGGCCGCGGCAGCAGCCGTGGTGCCCGACGGCGGCCGACCGCCGACGCGGGGACCCCACCGCGACAGCCCAGCGGCGGTCGCTGCCATATCGGATGGTAGTGGCGGCCCGCCGTCCGCACTCGGGCACCAACCGCCCCCGCCGGGATCCTCGCGGAGGCACGGTCCAAGCGCGAGCGACTCTGCAGACGAGGCCGACGCGGCGCCGTCGAGAGAACTGTCGCTATCGGGCTCCGACTCGTACTCGCTCGCGTCAAAATCCTGGACGACGGCAGGAGCAGGGGTGGGTGAAGGGGCGGCAGCGGGAACGGGAGCAGAGGGGGTATCAATGGAAGAGGCGGCAGCAGGAGCGGGAGCGGGAGAAGTGGCGGCAATCATGGAAGGTTCCTCCTCCGTCGCGGGCGAGTCTGTCGTGGTCACACTGGCATCGGCATCAAGGACGGGTGATCGAGGAGAGGTGCCCGTAGGTGCGGGAAAGCCCGGCGATGGCGCCCATCCGAGGCCACCAGTTTGACTGCGGCGCAGGCGTCCCGCAGACGGCTCTTCCAAGTACTCATGGTCGTCCACGTCGACTACGTCTTCATCGTCCAGCAGCAACTCATCGTCGTCGTCCTCCTCCTCCTCCTCCAAGGGGTCGGCATCGACAGCGTGCTCGGCCGTCTCTTCCTGCTCATCGTCCCCGTCGGGGTCAGTGTCGCCAGCGACAGACTCGCCGGTGCTGCCGTCACTGATAAAACTGTCGTCGTCATCGTCGTCCACACTGTTCCCGTCGCCGCGTGCCATAGAGCTGTGATGGGACGCCGCCGCCGCTGCCTCACTGCTCCGAGATGCCCCCTCCTCTGCATCCTCGTTCCACCCGTCTTCGTCGGCCTCCTCCTCCACCACCTGCCGGTAGCGGCCGAGCCAGGCGTCATCCGGCGTTACCGTGAGCTCCTTCGCCGCGGGGGGGGTTCCACCCCCTCTGGCACTATACCCGTCGTCCTCCCCATCGTCGTCGGTGCTGTCGTCGCCAAGCCCCGCCACGGGATCATCGTTGACGCCCTCCCGTTCACTGCTGCTGCTCTCCTGCACCGCAACGTCCAGCTGCGGGCCGACGGGGGCTCTGACGTCGGTTTGCGCCGGCCGGCAGTAGGGCAGGATCAATGGCAGGCCGTTGACGTCGAGGTTGGGGGGACCGCGCCAGCCATCACCCCCGCTACCACCGCCAACGTCCCCACCGGCGCCTGGCCGGCCGGCAGCCCACCGGCTACCGCCACCCCCACCCACCCCACCTACTCCGGTCCAGCCCCCCGCGCCCAACCCCCCCCGAACCGACTGCCGCCACCGCCACCGCCGCCACCCCCGCCGCCGCCACCCCCGCCGCCGCCGCCGACGCGAACGCCCGCCCCATCACTCCCACTCCCCAACACTGACCCCGACGAGGAGGTGCCCAGCGGCAACGCCCGGTACGGCGCTATCGCCGGCGACGATGGGCGGAGAGTGGCACGCGCGGCGGTGCCGCGCGACACGGGCGGCAGCGACGACGCCGACGCCGACGACGCGTCCGACGCCGACGCCGACGCCGACGCCGACGCCGACGCCGACGATGCCGATGACGACGCCGGCGGCGACGCCGGTGCCACGGAGCGGGCCGGCGACGCGGACGACACGGCCGAGCCGCCGGCCGCGCCGTCGATGGCGGCCGACGCGGTCGACGCGATCGACGACGCGGCACTGCTGCCGCTGCGGCGCGGCCGGCGGCCGGCGAGGGCGTGGCCAAAGGGGGGAGGGGACGGTGGCACCGAGGGAAAGGAGGGGGGGGAGGTCGAGAGGACGCCGCCGCCCGCCGCGGCCGCGCCCCGCAGCGGCGGCGGCGGCGACAGCGGCGGTGGCCCCTCGGGGGAGGGCGGCGCGACCGGGGGAGACGCCACCTGCGGCATGGCGGCCCACGGGGACGTGCGGGCCGCGCACATATGGTGAGAGAGTGGGAGCGGTGGGGGGGGGGGGGAGGGGACGTGCGTCACAGGGGAGGGAGTGAGACGCCAAGCACCGACGGGGTAGGGATGCAACACGCACGACGTGACACGGGGTGGAGGGGGGACGGGCAGCGCCAGCAGAGCGGCAGACCGCCAGCGCGTCGGCCCGCGGCCGCGCGCCGCGCACGGGTGCCCGCGCGACGGCGCGCGCCCGCCGCGGCGGCCGCCGGCCGCGGCCGACCGCCACGCGCGTGGCGGCACTGGCGGCGGCGGCGGCGGCGGCGGGCGCACCAGCTCCAAAGCGGCAACGCGGGCGGCCGGCCGGCGGCCAGCCCACGCCCCCCCCGACCGCCCGCGTCGTCGCTCCCGAGGCCGTCGCGGCACAGGCGCACCGCCAGCGCGGGCAGCGTCCGCCCCCACCAGCCGCTGGCGGTGGTGGTGGCGGCGGCGCCCCGCCGCGGCCGGTCGTGGGGCGGCAGCGACAAGGCGCCGCGCGGCGTGGGGGTGGCGGACGGCACACGCGCGCTCGCCGCCGCCACACCCGCCGCTCCCGCGTGCACGCACGCACGCACGCACGCGCGCTCGCCGCCGCCACACCCGCCGCTCCCGCGTGGCACGCACGCACGCGCGCGCGCCAAGCGCGCGCGGCCGCTTGGGGGGGAGGAGCGGGCGGGGGGGGGGAGGGGGGAGGGAGGGGGGAGGGAGGGGGGAGGGAGGGGGGAGGGTACGCGGTCCGGCACGGCCGGCGGCGGTCAGGCGGGCGGGCGTGCTGGCGGACAGGCGGCTGCCAGTCGGCGGCCGGGCCCGCTGGCACGCGGGCGGGCAGGCAGGCGGGCGGTCGCGTTGGGTGGTTGGGCGGGCGGCCGGGCGGGTGGCCGCGGCCGGCGGGCACACGGGCACGTCGGGGGCTACCCGGAACTGCGACGCGGGCAGCGCCCTCCCCTCCCCCCTCCCCCAGCCGCGCCGTGGGAGGAACGCCCACTGGGTGGTCAACAGCGTGTCGGGACGGCGGAGCAGTGGGGGCCTGACGAAAAAGAGAAAGGGGGGAGAAGCGCCAGAGGTGGGGGAGTGGGGCGGGGCGGTGGAGGGGGGGGGGGGGGGCGACCGGAGAGACAGGCAAGGGAGGGGAGAGGCGGAGAGCGGGCGGGGCTGGCCGCGGGGCTGGCAGGCGGCCCCACGCTCCCGTCGTCCAACCGGCCGGGTGGTGCGGGTGGGGGTGCGGGTGGGGGTGGGGGAGGGGGAGGGGGTGAGGGTGGGGGTGGGGGTGGGGGTGGGGGTGGGTGTAGGGGAGGGGTGGCGGCGTGCGCACAAGCGCGCGGCTGGCGCGTCGCCGCTAGCCGCACGGAGGTTTGTCGTCGGCCGCGGCGGCGGGCTCCACTCCCCCCCCTCCACAAGTTGGGGTAGGGGGGGGGGGGGGGGGTAGGCCCCTCGCGCTCCCGCCACCGGCCGGCCGCCACGTCCCGGCGCGACAGCGGTGGCTGCGGCCGCCGCCCGCGGTTGGTTGGGCCGTCGCTAACGGTGGGTGACGGAAAAGGGGGGGGAGGGGGGGCTCGAGAGCGGGGGGAGCGTAGACGCAACGGCCAGTCCGGGGGGGGGGGGAGGGCGGACGGGTGAGGTGGGGAGGGGGACCTCGGGGTGTTGCTTGAAGGGGCGAGCCGCCAGGCGGCGCCGCCTGCTGGCCGGCCGACACCGCGAATAGCACCACGGGGTGTGGCGGAGGGGGGGCGGGCGATTGACGCGGTGGTGGTGGCCGTCGCGGTGCCGGTGTGGTCTGCGGTCGCGGTTGGGGGGAGGGGGGGGGGGGCGCGGTTGGGTGACAGTCGCTGCCGCCGCGGGCCGCGCGACAGACTGTAAAGATCTTTGCGGCTCCCCCCCACGACGGCGCGCCAGAGTACACACGCGGTGCCGTGGCGCGTGGCCCGCCGCCGGTCGAGGCGATACACGGTCCGTGCACAGGTGTACAGTCGAGCGGTGGTCGACTGCCACCGGGAGGGGGGTGCAGCAGCCAACCGTGGCCGGCTCTGCCCACGCCCCAAGCGGCGACCCCGCAGGCTTGTCAGGGCCCAAAGCGGAAGCGAGCGGGGGGTGGGGGGGGGGGGGGGGGAAGGGGGGGGGGGACAGGGAAGACCAGCGGCAGCCGCCGACCCCCCCCTCCCTCTCCCTCAACAGCGGCTTCCCGCCAGAATGCAGCGCCCAGGGCGCAGCGCCCGCGTCGGCCCAGTGCCGGCCGGGCGCCTTCCCCACCGCCACCACCAGCGCCGGTGGCGGTGGGGCGCCGCCAGCGGCACCCGCGGCGACGGGGAGAAGCGTCAGGGAGGGCGTGGGGGAGGAGGTTACCGTGACAGGGACGCCCGGCCGAGGCGTCTGCCCTCGTCCGGTGCGGGCGGTAGCCTCCCGCTGCGGTCGCGGCGGCCGCTGCAGTCGTGTCTGGGGGTAGTGGGCCGCTGCCACCGCGGCTGTCCCGGTCGCCGCGGTGGCCGCCGTCGGCGGCACGCGGCGGCGGCGACGGCAGCGGCAACGGCGGCGGGGGCGGCCGCGGCGGCCGCGGTGTGCCGCGGGGTGTCCTACGGGAAGGGAGCCCCTCCACGCCCGAGCCGTCCCGCCCAGTAGTCGACTTTGTCTGGCAGGGGCGGCAGAGGGGAGCGGTCGCGCCGCCCGTCTCGCGGGAGTTTCTCATCCCCGCCGAGTAGGCTGTGGTCGTCGCCGCACCCACCTGGACAAGCGCACCGCGGCAGCCGAGGCGGCGGCGCTTGGCCGGGATCAGTCCAAAACACGCCGCCGTGGCGGCGGCAGCGGCAGCGGCAGCGGCAGCGGTGGCAGTGGTGGTGGCGACGGCGGTGGCAGGGTGTCGCTGGCGTGGCGGCGGCGGCGGCAGCTATATCTGCCCCCCCCAGCCGTGGCGGATGCCCGCCGTGGCAAGAGTCTAACGCACGCACCCGACGACGAAGGACAAAACCGCGGGCTTCGGACCGCTGTGCCGCCTACTTGCCCCTCTTTTCTCTCTTGGCATCATGCTCTGGTGGTGGAGAACAAGCAGAGCGGTTGCGCGGAGGAAGAGGGCAGATCCCACCACGGTGATGAATTTTCGAGACCGAATTTTAAAGCATGGGTACGTGTTCTGAACGTCGATCCATGGAATCACGGACAAGATTCTCTGTTGTCTGTGTCACATGTACAGGAACATTTCTGACGGACGGCCGCGAGGCCGTCGGGAGAAGACCCCTTCGACAACAACAGCAACGAAAAACACAGGTAGACGGCGCGGGCGACTGCGGCGACCGAGCGCGACGCTCGGCGCCGCCCGTCAGTACCGCTTGTGGTGTTTGCTTCCCCACACGCCACCCTTGCGATGACACGTCGTTGGCGGCGGCGGCGGCGGCCGCCGCAGCAGCGGCGGCAGCGTTCCCCCCAGCACCCCTTCCTCAGGCTATGGCCGCTAGCGGAGTCGAGGACGCCCGCGAAAACGACGGCACCCCACAGGGGCTCGCCGCCGACGCGCCCGCGCCTGAAAATCCATGGCGGCGGCGGCGGCGGGCCAGCGGAGTATCGCCCGTACAACCGCCGCCGCCGCCGCCGCAACCACCGTCACTCTCCACGCTCTGGCCTGGAACGACGACGCCGGGGCGGCCGACCGTCAGAGGCGACGGTGGGGGAGACGGCGGTGGTCACCGCCGCGACGGCGGTGAGTTGAGCCCCTCCGCCGCGGAGCAGGTCGGTCGCCACGCAGTCGCTGAACCGGCGGAGCACCTCGAGCCGCACGCCGCGCCGCGCGTAGCGCCGGTGGGGACCCACTGCAACCGGGAGCGCGGGGCCCAATCTGGGGAGGGAAAACGCCATCCGAGCACCCGCCTCCTACGGCCGGTGCGTCCACACGGTGGGCGACGGCGGTGACGCCCGGTCGCTGTCCCCACAGCGATCGTAGTGCCGAGCCCCCGCGTGACGTTTTTTGTCGCGGCGGACAACCCCCGCGGCCGTCGCGGCGGTGCGACGACGGGCGACGGCACGTGGCGGGGCGGCGGGAGGGGAAGCGCTGGCGCCGGCCGACCCACGCCCGCCGCACCGGTGCACCTGGAACATCGCGACGGCACTGCCGCCGCTGCCACCGCCGCCGCCGCGGTCACCGCCACGGGCGGCGGCTGCCGCCGAGCAGAGCGCGGCGGCTTCCCCCCCCCCCCGCTCCCGCTGTGGCGGCGGCGGCGGCCGTCGGGGCGGCGGCGGCCGTGGGCGGCGGCGGCGGCGGAATTTTTTTTCGGCTCGGGCCGGCGGCCGTGCGTCCGCCCGCGGCGGTGCGGTGGGTGGCCGCCGCGGCAGCCGGCGTTGCCGGGGAAGGCTGGGGGGGCCGCGAGCAGGGAGGGGAAGGGACGCGGCTGGGGTGGTGGCGTGTCGGCCTCCCCGCGCGGGACTTTTTGCGCGGCGGCGGCGGCGGCGGCGGCGGCGGCGGCGGCGGCGGCGGGCGCCGCCCGCGCCGTGGGCGGCGCGGGCGGCGGAGCGCCCCGCGCGCCGCTGGCCGGGACGGGCGCGGCGGCCAACCCCACCGCCCGTGGCGTCTGCGAACCGCGCCGGCGGCGCCGCCGTCGGGTGTGGCTGGACGGTGGGCGCACCCCGCACGCCCCGTGGGGGCGGCCGCCCACGCAGACGCGGCGGCGGCCGCCCGCGTCGCGGCCGCCACGCGCCGCCGCCGCCGCCCGGTATGGATGCGGGGGCAGGGGCGGTGGCGGCGCTGCTGGCGCGTCCCCCCCCCCCCCCCCCCCACCTCGCCCACCCCCTCACCCCACCCGCGGCGGCCGCCGCCGCCGTGCGCGCGACGACAAAAAAAAAAAAACTATGAACGGAAACCCAAGCGCGCCGCCGGCAGCGGCAGTCCCCGCTCCGCCAACGGCACGGGCCCGTTGTCTCCCGCCCGCCACCTCCACAACCACAGAGGCAGGCGACGGCCACAGCCCACACAGGGGGGGGGGGGGGGGGGGGAGGGCAAGTGGCGGCCGCGGCCGGAACCGAGGTGGGGGGGGGGGCGACGGGTGGGCGCTGCCACCTCACGGCCGCGCCGGCCACGCCGAGGACGGGGGCGACCGCCCCGGCAGTGCGGCGGCCGCCGCCGCCGCCGCCGCCGCCGCCGCCACCGCCTCGGCCGCTGACGCCGCCTCGTCGCCGCCGCCGTCGCCGTGTCGCCGCCGCCGCTGCCACCGCCGCCGCCGCCGCCGCCGCCGTCGCCGCTGTCGCCACCGCGGGCGGTATGGCGGCGACCGCGGGCGGGCGGTGCCAACGCGGGTGGGCGTGACACACGGCGGCGACCGGCGTCATCGGACGACAGCCGCCCCGTCCGCGGGAGGGGGGTGGCCCCCGCGGGTGTCGTGCGCGTCGGGGGGCGGCCCTGCCGGCGCACGGGCGCGGCGGAGGGCTGCGACTACCGCCCGCGGTTGGGAGCGTGTCGGTATAGCGGGCGGGGGTGGTCGGTGGTGGCGGTGGTGGGCGTGCCGGCGGGGTGCCTGTACGGCGTGCGGCTGGCAGCGGCGGGCGCGACGCGGTCGGTGGGGCCAATGACGAGGGGAGCGGGCATGACAATGCAGACCCAGCGGGAGGGGGGGGGGGGGGGGGGTGGGGCAATAGGGGGGCGCCCACAGCCCCGCCGCCGCCACCCCCACCGCCGCCGCCACCACCCCCACTGTCTCAGCCAGCCGTATCGTCCTCTTTATGCGGCCGTACACGGCGGTCACACGGGAGCGGACGGCGGCCGCGGTGGCCGGTCGGCGCACCGACGCACGCCTCGGTGCCGTGCCGGACGCGTCGGGCGCCGGATCAACAGCGGTACGGCGAGATTAGGGGGTGTGTACGTAATGGACGCTCTGTGTAGTACGGGCCCGCCGGGGCCGTCCCACGTCAAGTCGGCGGTCCGCCGGATGCGTGCGCCAAGCCCCCACGGCCCTGCGGGACGCGCCCCTGCGCCCCCAACCCGTCTTCCCACCCCGCTCGCCCCCTACTCCCGCGTGCCGCTGACACCGCCCCGTGGGCGTGCGCGGCGCAGGCGGCACGCCGCGCCCGGGTGGCGGCTGCACGCCCGCGGCGGCGTCGGCGTCCTCCCCCCCACCCCGCGCGGGCGTGTGTCGGAGCGGGTCCCGGCCTTCCCCCCCACCCCCCCCCCCCCCCCCCCCCAACGCCCCGCGCGCCGCCTCTCTACGTTGGCCGCCGCCGCCGCCAGAGTGGGAGAGGACGCGGTCCTCCCTCCCGCGGGGACCGGCAGATTGCGCCCAGCCCGAGCTGTGATTGGGCAGGCTGTCACGGGGAGGGACGGATGGGGTGGGCGGGCCCTAGAGCGTGAGGGTGGCGGCCGCCGTCGCGCCGGGCAAGGGCGGCGCGGGGTGTCATTGACCGCGCCCGTCGCGGCGCCGTGACGCACGCGGTGGAACAAAAGCAGCGGCCCCGGCGGGTGGTCCCGCCGGGTGGCCACATCTCCCAGTGCGCTCTAGATCGTCAGGGAGGATCACACCGGAGCGGTAAGGAGGAGGGGGTGGGGGGGGGGGGGGGGGGGGAAGGGCCGTCGTGGGGCGCCGGTGCTCGGGGATGGACGCCCCACCGGGAAAGAGGCTGGAGCATGGGCGCGCTCCGACAGGGGTTGCCCACAGCAGGGTCGGTCAAAGGTGCCGATGGAGGGGAGAGGGGCAGCGTAGGGCGTTCCCCCAGCGCGCACGTTGGTGTTGCGGGTGCTCGGCTGGGCGAGGCGCCGCCGCCGCGGGCGTCGCCCCGCGCGCGCGTGTGACCCCCCCGCGGGCCGTGCTGGCGCCCCCACCGCACCGGCCGGCGGGGTATAGCCACCGCCGGCGGCGCGAGCCGCCCGTCCTGCGCGCGCGGCCGCGGCCGCCGGCCGCCGGCCGTCGGCGGCGGGCCCTCGTCTGCCTTTTTTGCTTGCTTTTTTTTTGTCGTACGCTCGGCGGCCATCCCCCCCCCCACTCGCGCGCCCACGCGGTGGGGCACACGGCCACCCACGCCGCCCCCGCCCCTGCGCACGCCCGCGCCGCGGCACACACGGGCACGCGACGAGGAGCGGCCGCCGCCGGCGCCCCGCGCGCGCGGGAATCCCCCCCCCCCCGGCACCGGTGGGGCGGCGTCAGCGTAGCACCGGCAGCGGGCGAGGATCGCGGCGACGGCGGTGCGCAGCAGCGGCAGCGTGGCGAGACGCGGCGGCGGGGGGGGGGGGGGGGGGGGGGTGGCCAACGGGGGATGCCGTAGGGCGGGGGGGTGGCCGCGCGTGGGGCGGCGAGCCCCATGGGTGGGGGGGGGGGGGAAGGAACGACGCGCGCCGCGTGTCGTTGGTGCCGCCGCGCGTACGCGCCGTGTGGCCGACCGCGTGCCGTCGCGAACGGCCGTTGCAAAGGGGCGGCGGGGTGGGCGGCCGGCCGGCAGGCTGGGCGGGTAGCGCCGCGGTGTCCCACACACCCCCGCCGGGTGTGGCGGGTGCGTGAGGCGGCCGGGTAGGGGGGGGAAAGACCCCGCCGCGCGCGCCCGCGGCTCGTGCGCAGGGGCGACGGCAACGGCAGCGCGGCCGACGCCGAGGGTACAAGAAGGCCGCCGGCGGTGCGGGGGGGTCGGGGGCCGTGCATCCTCCAAAGCCAACCCACCGAGACCCGAGGCGGCGGCCATCCCCCCCCCCCCAGCTCCCCCGTCCAAGCTTCCCGCCGTGGCACCCCCCGCGGCGGCGTCTCCACCCCTCGACAGCCGGCAGAGCAGGGAGCTCCGTCAAAGTTGCGGCCCCCCCGTCAGCACCATGGTGCGCCTCGCAGTGGCGGCGGTGGCGGCCGCCGCGGCGGTTGCGGGCCTCGCCGCCCGCGCGGCGGGCCACGGGCTGGTCATCACGCCCCGCCAGCGGGGGGCGCTCGTTACGGTGTACGGGCCCACTATTGACCCGACGGCACCCAAAGACACCTGGTACGTGTGCCAAACAAGCTGCTGGGAGGGGGAGGGAGGTGCTGGGGTGAACGGCAGGAGCGGGCGGTGAGTGCGTGGTTGTTGGTGTTGCCAGTGGCAGCCTGGGTCTCCGTTTCTGACACCCTCGCCTTCCTCCCACCGGCCGCTGTTGCTTCGTGCGTCGCACCCCCCTCTCGGCTGTGCTCGCTTCCCTCCCCCGCTGACTCCACCCCCCCACCCCCGTCCTTTCCACAGCCCCCACTGCCTCAGTGGTGGCAACGTCGCGGGCGCCAACGGGGGCGCCTGGACGCCCTACGACCCGCTCGACCCCAAGCTCCGCCCCGCCCGCGCGTCCGACCACGGCGCGTGCGGGGACCCCGCCGGCGGGCGCGCGCACATGGCGGGCGGCCGCTTCTACCACGGCGGCAAGCCCGTCGCGGCCTACACCGCCGGCGGCACGATTGACTTTGAGCTCAAGATCACCGCCCACCACAACGGCTACATGGAGTGGTGGGTGTGCGACGTTGACAAGTGCGCCGACGACGACCCGACGGCGGCGTGCTTTGCCACCCCCGGCGCGTGCGTGCGGCTGGAGCGGGTGCCGCACGCGGCGTGTGAGGCGGGCACCGAGGCGGACTGTGGGCCCATCCAGCCGGCCTACCCGTCCCGCTGGTACCTGCCGTGCAAGGGCAGCGGCCGCCCGGCCGGCGGCGTGCTCGCGTTTGGGGGCCCCGCGGGCAAGATGCGCTACGCAATCCCGCCGGGCTTTTCGTGCCAGCGCTGCGTCACGCAGTGGTACTGGGCGACGGCCAACTCGTGTACGCCGCCGGGGGCGGACGCGTACCAGTTCCCGCCGGCGTGGAGCAACTGCCCGTCGGGGAACCTGGGCATCTGTGGGGGGGGGGGGCGTGGCCAGAGGAGTTTTGGTCGTGCTCGGACGTGACCATCAAGGCCGCCGGGGGGGGGGGGGGCGCGCCGCAGCCGCCGCCGCCGTCGCCTCAGACGCCGCCGGCGTCGCCCCAGACGCCACCGCCGCCGCCGCCGCCGCCGCCGCCGCCGCCGCCGGCGGTGCCAACGTGGACGCCGCCGCCGCCGCCGCGGCCGTCGGCGGTGCCGCAGCGGCCGCCCGTGTGGACGCCGCGGCCGTCGGCGGCGCCGGTGCGGCCGCCGGCGGGGCCCGCCGACGGCGCATGCCTGCCGCGCGGCTCGTGGTGTGTGCTCGAGCGGGTGGCCGCTGGTGCGTGCTGCGCGGGCTCCAAGTGCCTCCCGTACGAGGGGTCCGAGCGGTTCTCCATGTGCTTGTGAGCTGGGGTGGGGGGGGGGGGGGATGGCGCGTGTGAAGACAGAGATGTGTGGCGTGCTTGTGGCGCCGCGGGTGTCGAGTCAAAAGATGTCCTCGTTGACCGAGCCTATTCTGTGCAGGCGCGCCAGGGGGAGCGGCTCCTCTGGGATGCACGCCCGCCGTCCAGGAGTAGCTGTTCCCGGCGGTGCCGCCGTGTTCCACTCGCGGGTGTCAGCGCGGCTCGTGTCGTGTTGCCGTTCAGCGAGTGCGTCTGGGAACGCCATTCCGCCGGTGCTAGCCGTCGGTGGGGCGGCGAAGTGTGTTGTGGTGGGCCGTGATGGCGGCGGTGCGTCGTGCTGCAAGGGGGGAGGCGGCAGCTGCAGTTGCCGCGGCGGTGGCGCTCGTGGGCGGGGGGGGGGGGGAGCCGCGCCGCCTGCCGGCGGGCGCGCGGCGGGGGGGGAATCCCGCCGCACGCGGCGGGGGCGCCCCATGGGCGGCGGCGGTATCCACCGCCGCCACCCGACGGCGGTCGAAACCCAAGCAGGACCCCACGGGGCGGCTGCTGGGAGTACAGGCGCCGGGCACTCGGCCGCCGTCGGACAGGGGGTGCGGGGATACAGGCCCGAGGGGGGGGTACAATACAAGTGAGGGGGGGGGGGGGGGGGGGGGACCGCCGCCGCCTCCTCCTCAGCGTCTGCTGCCGACGCTGTGGCGGCGGCGGCGGCGGTGGTGCCGAGCCACGGCCCGCCGGGGCTTGGCACCAGCGCCGCCGTCGCGTCGGCCGCGGGCCTGGGCGCGGGTGTGCCCCCCACGGCGGCGACCGCAACAGCCACGGCAGTTGCGCCTCCCTGCGGCGGCACGAGTCCCGCGGGCATTCACGGACAAGCCGGCCGCCATCGCGACGGTCCGCCACCGCCCGCAGCCGACCAAACAGCGACGCCAGCGCCACGCTCCCGTTGCTACCGTCACCACCCCCACCGTCAGTCACCGTCACGACCGCCGCCGTCGGCAAACGTTGGAGGGTCGAGGGGGGCGGCGGCGGTGGGTGGCCGCCCCCCCCCCCGCCCGCGCCTCGGGCATCTCGGCCAGCGGCTTGCGCCCGTACGTATCGTACGTCGCCGCCGCCGCCTCCCTCGCGCGCCGCGGCCCATGCGGCGGACACCCACACGCCGCGGCTGCCGGCTCCCGTGTGGGAGCGCGGCCCCCACCACCACGCCGGACCTGACCGCCCGCCAGCCAAACACAGGCACCACGCACCTCCCCTTCCCCCCAAGAGCCGACGCCGCCGCCATCAGAGACCCGCCCCCTCCCCCCCCCCCCGCAGAACCCCAACCCGTCGCCACCACCGGCGTCCGACCCGACCTCCCCCACTCAACAAGCCGCTTCCGGGCTTCACCCCCCCGCAACCACCGCCGTCCCCACCTCCATCGTCGTCCTCTCCGTGGCGGCGGTCGTCGTCACCGTCGTTGCCGTCGCCGCCGCCGACGGTTGCACCCGCCCCACGCCCCGTGTCACCACCACGGCAGCAGCAGCCGCACCGCACCGTGCACCGACGAGTACATGACCGCTACGCACGCAACCTCAATATGTGGGCAGACGAATACAATGGGTGGGTGGGGAGGAGGCGCAAGCGAAAAGGAGACGACTGATGGGTCGAGACGGGTCGGCCGCTTGAACGTTACAACTGCCCGGCCAGGTCAGCCTGCCCACGCCCGTTCAATTACACAGAAAATACAAGACTGTGATCCTGTCTTAACTTTCGGCCTCTGGTTGATCCCAAGGATACTGCACGCCCGTTCCTTCTCAGAGGAACCAAACGAAACTGCAGGGCCGTACGCCCACCAGAGTAGGCCTACTGGCCAGACGCACGCAGCCATTGTGTTCCCTGAGGCTGGAGAACGCCTTCGGCGCCAGCAACAAAGGAGGCCGGAGCCCGCTCCGACGCCGAGACCACAGGAGCGACTCGTAGCGACTCAAATGGGAAGATGCCCGACTCCATCTGTCGTCTGTACGGCGGACCCCCGGTGGGGTCCGATTGGTCACGCTACACCCACTCGACGAACGTGGCTGCCGCTGTGCCAGGCCGCACCTCACCCACGGCGATGGCGCAACCGTGGCGGGCGTGGCGAGACCGCCGCCGCGGCCGCTGGGGCATCCATTTTGGAGACACCCGCGAGGTGGGCGAGCCGCAGCACACTGTCGGTGACAAGCAGGCGTTCACACAGCAGACGCTTATGGATGGGGGTCTCGCGCACAAGCTGTTTGGAGCGCCCAGCGTCGGCCTCTTTTTTGCTGTTGGTCGCCACGAGGGGCTGGCCCTGCGGGCCGCCTGGCAAGCAACCCGTGCGGATCGGTGCGATCTGCTGGGTTCCTTTCCGTTGCGCGGGGCAACGCCGGTGAGCGCAGGCGCAAGGACTAGGAGAGCAGATTCCCATTTGTGTTTTGGGAACGAAACACTACGCCACGTGCTGTACTTGTCGTTTGCTGCGCAGTGTTGTCCGAAACTGATAAGTGTCGATTTGTGGAAGCTCTGTCCTTGAGACGACTGGACGTTATGCACTTGTTCGCATGACCCAGAGCCTTTCCTAGGCTCAGGGGTTTCGAGTCCTGGAGAAGGCGACGCCAGGAGACAAAGCATGAAGATGCGCCACAGGACCAGCGATTGGAACTAGTCTCAAAAGGTCCATCCAGTGCCCTGAGCGCTAGCCCGTGTGCGTGTTGTGCGTGCTGCTCGCTGCAGTTGTCACCGACGAAGGCGGCTTTTGTATGTGGCGTCAAACCAAAAACTTGCTTCGCCGGCAGCCCCTCTCCGTGCTGGCCTCGCTACCGTTCGGCTGAGCGTGGCTGGTTCGCGCCACGGACACGGACCAATACCAAATGGACTTGTGCGGGCTCCATGGGTCGGGAGCCCGCCCCTGCCCGAGCTAGTTACAGCCACCGTACCCGCCCCCGCCACTTTCTTTTCCAGTGCAATCAGCCTCCGCCGCCCGCAGTCGGGCTGCAGCGCCACCTCAGCCTGGGGCTCCAGCAATCCGGCATGGGCGTACCGTCTGCCAGCGTGGTCGTCTCACTAGCAGGACGCCCGGAGACTTGCGCGTGTGTGTTCAGCGCCGAGTACCCCACTTGTTTGACATGCAAGCATGTCCATTCCAATACGCCAAATGCCAGCTCGAAAGCATAATATGGGACATAAAACTCGTGAGTGAAATTTCAAAACCAAACCGTCGCTTG
Source organism: Pyropia haitanensis (assembly GCA_008729055.1). Lineage (NCBI taxonomy): Eukaryota > Rhodophyta > Bangiophyceae > Bangiales > Bangiaceae > Pyropia > Pyropia haitanensis. The sequence goes on from SDUX01000010.1 coordinate 1,049,906, forward strand.
TCATTGGCAGGCGATGTCCAGCCCGTGGGAAGCGTACGGAAGCGGTCGGACAGTAACGGGCGGCGCCGCGCGCGCGTTTCCCGCGCCGCGCCCCCACGGATCACGCCGTCGGGCACTCTACGGGTCGCTCTCGCAAGGACCCGCCGTGGGCAGACCCCGCCGCCGCGTCTGGGGGCTACCGCTGTCGCCCACCCGCCGAGCGCCCGCCGCGGGGCGGCCGCCAGTCCTTTGGCGTTGCCGGGGCGGGTCTCTCTGCGCAAGCGGTTAACGGCGGCGGGCGGGGCGGGCGGGCGGCGTTGGGCGCGCGGCGGGGACGCCGCCGCCCCTGGGGGGGGGGGGGGGACGGCCGCGCCGATGGTGGACCGCCGCCGCCGTGGCGGCAGGGGACGGCGTGCGGGGGCGGTGGAAGGGGGGCGCGCGGGGGGGGGTACCCGCCGCAGGGGGGGGTGGCCGCCAAGGGGGGGACCGGAGGGAGCGGCGGCGGTGGCGCGCCGGCACCGACACGGCCGGCGGGCACCCTCGCGGCGGCGGTCGTGGACGAGCGCGGAGACTGGGCGGCGGCGGCGCATGGTCAGCGCCGCGGCGCGGGACGCCAGACGGGGTGGGGTGGCGCGCCTGCGGGGGGGGAGGAAGGGCGGACGCGTGCCCAGCGTGGAGGGGGGGGGGGGGGGGGGGGGAGAGGGGGGCGGTGGTCTTGCGGGAGGGTAGACGCCGGCCGCCCGCGCTGCCGGCCGCTGGGCGGTGCTGGAGGGGGGGGGCGGCCCGCCGCGGGCGGCGGGCTCGCGGCGGCGGCGGCGGCGGCGGTCGCGCGCCCCCCCACCCCCCCCCTCGGCGCCACCACGGGGTCCGCGTTGGGGTGGTCGCCGCGCGGGGTAGCGAGAGGGCGACGCGCACCCCCCCGCCCCACACCACCCGCTGGGCGGGTGGGCACCGACGGAGGGGAAGGGTGGGGGTGGAGGAGGGGGCGGGGGGGGGGTTGGGGGGGGGGGTTGGGGGGGGGGTAGGGGGGGGGGGGGTGGGGGGGGGGAGGGAACGCAGCGACCGCCCCGCCGCGGCCGCGGCGGGCGGATCCCGCCCGCCCGCCCGCCCGCCGCTGCCGCCGCCCGCTGCCGCGTCGGCGGCCGCCCCGTCGCCGCCGCGGCGGCGCCGCCGCCCCGCCGCCGCCGCCGGCGGTGGGCGGTGGCGCGCCGCGCCGCGGCGGGCGCGCCGCCGCCCGCCCAGCGGGGTGGGGGGGGGGGGGGGTGGGGGGGGGGGGACCGCCTGGCGTGGCGCCCGCCGCGGCGTGCCGCCGCGGCGTGCCGCGGTCGCGGCGAGGCGCGGGCCACGCTGGCGGTCCGTGGCGGGCGGGGGGGGGGGGGGGGGGGGTGGGCGTGCCGCGGCTGTTTACTAAGCCGCCCCGCCGGCCGACGTGGCGTGCTGGGCGGGGGGACTGGCCATCGTGGGGAGGTGTGGGCTCGACCGACCGCGTGCTGCTGCGGTTGTCGGCAGCGACCACCCTCTGCCACCAGCGGTCCGTCCCGTCGAGCGGCGGTGACCGCGGTCGTTTGTCCCTTCCCCCCCCCCCCCCCCTCTCGCCCCCCCCCCCCACCCCTCGGCCGACGACCCCTTCCGCCACCCCCCCCCCCCCCCCATTCCCGCGCCGCGCGCCAGCGGCGGCGCACCCCCCCCCCCCCACCATGGCGGACGTTGTCAACCCGTCGGTGGCGGCGTTTGGCTGCGCCGACGCCGCCGCCGTCACGCGCAACTTTTTCCTCGACCCGCAGTACGCGTGCCGGTCGTCCTTTTTCGGCGGCGCCGGCGGCGCGCCGCAGCTGTCCGCCGCGGTCGGCTACGTGATCGTCCTCGCGTTTGGCCTGTCGTTTGGCCTCGTCACCGTCGGGCTGGTGACCGTCGAGCGGCGGGTGCTGCGGCGGCGGATGGACTCGGAGTTTTTCAACACGGCCGGGCGGAGCGTCAAGACCGGGCTCACCGCGTCGGTCATTGTGTCGCAGTGGACGTGGGCGGCCACGCTGCTGCAGTCGTCCAACGTGGCGTTCAAGTACGGGGTGTCGGGGCCGTTTTGGTACGCGTCGGGCGCGACGCTGCAGATTATCATCTTTGCGCTGCTGGCGGTGCAGGTCAAGCGCCGCGCGCCGACCGCGCACACCTTCCTCGAGATTATCCAGGCACGGTGGGGGACCGTCGCGCACGCGGTGTTTCTGTTTTTTGCGCTCGCCACCAACATCATCGTGTCGTCGATGCTCATCCTGGGCGGCAGCGCCGTGGTCAACGCGCTGACGGGCATCAACACGGACCTGGCGTCGTTCCTCATCCCTCTGGGCGTCATCCTCTACACCATTGCGGGCGGCCTCAAAGCCACGTTTGTTGCGTCCTACTTCAACACCGCCGTCATCCTCATCGCGCTGTGCGTTTTCGTCTTCCAGGTGTACGTGACCGACGCCACGCTGGGCTCGCCTGCCAAGGTGTACGACCTGCTGCAGGCGACGGCGGTCATCCAGCCGGTCGTTGACAACCGCGGCGGCAGCTACCTGACCATGTTTAGCAAGAACGGCCTGCTGTTTGGGCTGAGCAACATTTGCGGCAACGTACGTTGGTGGGGCGCGGGCGGACCCGGCTGTGGAGAAGGGTGGGGTGGGGCTGCGGACGGGCAGGCGGCCGTGCCGGACGCGTGGAGCAGACCGACCGTTGTTGCGGCGGCAGCGGTGGACCTGTTGACTGACTTGCCCTGGCGCGCTCGCGGCGTCTCTGTGTTGACTGTGTCCTTCCCGCCCGCATTGGCGTGCCCACCGTGTCCCTCTCGTGCCTCTGTTTCCTTTCGCAGTTTGGCACTGTGTTTGTCGACCGTACGTTGATGCGCGCAAGCCCAGAGGGGATGCTCGTCGGGGTTGCATGGAGCGAGAGGTGGCGGCACGCTTCGTAGTGGACGTGTCGAGCGGGACAGCGACTGACGGCGCTGCCTGTGGGTCTCTCTGGATCGGTGGTCCTCTTGCCTGGTGTCACCTGTTGATGTGATTGGCCGTTCCCCACCCTTTTTGCTGACGCTGTCCACAGAGAGTTACTGGCAGTCTGCCATTGCGGCAACGCCGCAGGCGGCCTGGAAGGGCTACATCCTCGGCGGCCTGTCCTGGTTTGCCATCCCCTTCACGCTGGCCACGTCCCTAGGCCTGGCCGGCGTTGCCCTCTCGCTGCCCATCACCCTCAACGAGTCCAACAGCGGCCTCGTGCCGCCCGCCGTTGCGACGCACCTGATGGGCAAGGGCGGCTCGGTGCTCATCCTGGTCATGCTGTTCATGGCGGTCACGTCGACGGGCGCGGCGGAGCAGATTGCGGTCTCGTCGCTCATCGCGTACGACGTGTACGCGCCGCTGATGCGGCGGATGGGCAAGCCCGTCACGGGCAAGGCGGTGGTGCTCGTGTCCCGGATTGCGATTGTGGGCTTTGGCCTCCTGACGGGCGTGCTTGGTATTGCGCTCAACGCGATTGGCGTCAGCCTCGGGTGGGTCTACCTGGGCATGGGCGTCATCATCGGGTCCGCGGTCGCCCCAGTGGCCTTGGCCATCAGCTGGGCCAAGTGCTCCGCGGCGGGCGCCATTTCCGGCGCCGTTGGCGGGCTGCTCCTCGCACTTGCGTCGTGGCTCGGCTATGCGTCCACCTTTGATGGGGGCATCAGCATTGCCAACACGGGCCTGGACCAGGTGATGGTCGTTGGCAACTTGGTGGCCATCCTCAGCTCCGCCGCCATCTGCATCGCCGTATCCCTGGCCAAGCCCGACACGTGCGACTGGTCGTCGACGCGGGCGATCGCGCTGCTCGACGCGGACGCCAACGCGGAGCTCACCGCCGAGGCCGAGGCGGAGATGGACAACGCGATGACCATGATCACCTGGTGGGGGCTGGGCCTCGCCGCGGTGCTCGTCGTTGCGTGGCCGCTGCTGACGCTGCCGGCGGGGGTGTTTTCCAAGGGCTACTTTACGTTTTGGGTGGTGCTGTCCATCGTCTGGGGCGTCGCCGCGACGCTGGCCATGGTGCTGCTGCCCGTGTGGGAGTCGCGCGCGTCCATCCTCGCCGTCGCGTCGTGCGGGGCGGTCGCCGCGCCGGTGGTGGCGACCAAGACGATTGACGATCAGGCGGGCGACAGCGACGGCGTCACGTCCGAGGTAGAAGAGTAGCGGGGGGGAGGGGGAGCGGTCTGGGGAGCGACCGGGGGGGGGGGGGGGGGGCGGGGGAGGGGAGGGGAGCGGGCGGGGACTAGACTGCTGTGCGGCGGGGCACCGCGCCGTTGACGCGGCCTCAGGCGGTTGAGGGGGGGGAGAGGGTGCCCAACGGAGGAGGGGAGCCGCTCTTCCGCCACCCGTCTGTTTCTTTTTTTTCGACCGGCAGCAGCGGTGGTCGGCTGCCGGATGGGGGGGACGTGCGGGGGGGGCGCATAATAACTATGGACGGTGCTGTGTATGACTACCACTATTCAATAGCGTTGCGTGCCGCGAAGGGGTAGTCTGCTCAGGAGATGGCGGGCGGGCACAGCCGCCCGGGCGGCTCTGCTGGGGACGGCCTCCGCGGCAGCACGGCCCCCCCCCCCGGTATCGGCCCGGGACGGAGCACGGACTGGCGGCGAGTGTCTGCTGCTGCGGGTCCCGCTGGGCGGGCGGCTCCGCCGGGCAAGGACCGCCGCGGCCGCCGCGGTGGCCGCGGCAGCGCCACGACGGAAGCGGCGCGGCGGCGCTGTCGCGGCGGGCAGCCGCCGGCGCGGGTCCCCACAGGAGAGCAGCCCCCCCCCTCACGCGCAATCCACACCGCAACGGCCGCCGTCCGTCACCGGTACCGGCGGCGGGTCGCGACGGTGGAGTACAGTACCCCCCTCCAAAAAAAAGGCAAAAGAGAAAAGAAAAAAGCCGGGATGCCGCTCGGGCCGTCTGGGCGGACGCCCGCCGCACACGCTGGCGACGGCTGCCGCTCGCAGCCTCCACGCCGGGACCCTCCCACGTCGGCCGCCCCCCCGCCAACCAACCGCACCCTCGTCCCTCGCCCACGCCGCGCCGCCCCCAGCCTCACCCCCCCCCCTCCCGCCCCTCCCACGATACGCGCCCCCCCCCCCCCGCCTCCACCCCCCCCGCCCCCCCCCCCCCCACCGGGGGCTCCCCCCCCCCCCCCACCCCCCCCCCCCCCGCCAGCTCCAGCAGCCGCAGTAGCCGCCCGCGCACGCACTTGCGCTGCTCCTCCGCCGCCGTCGCCTCCTCGTCTGCCCGCGGGCGGCCCATCCGGCGGCGGATCTCGGCGGTCACGCCCGCGACGCTCCACGTGCCCGCAAACGCGAGGACAAAGGGCATCTCGTACGCCTCCTCGTACGCGAGCAGCGCCGCCTCCATCCGCTCCCACGCTGCTGCCGACGCGGCCGCCGCGTTGGCGCCGCCGCCGCCGCCGCCACCGTCGACGCCACCGCCGCCGCCACCCGCGCCGCCGCCGCCGCCGCCGCCGCCGCCACTGCCGCTGCCGCCGCTGTCACTCCCCCCCGTCCCCCCCCCCTCCGCGCCATGCCCGCCCGGCGTATCCTGCGCGCAGTACGTCTCAAAGCGCTCACGGAGCCCCCCCCCCCCGCCGTCCGCCCCACCCCCGCCCCCCCACTATTGCGCAGCGTCGCCGCCACATTCGGGTGCGCCCAGTACGCGCCCATCCGCTCAATGGGCGTGCAGTCGGCCCACGCGGCTTCCGCGTCGGCGAGCACCTGCGGGACGGCGGTGTAGCCGGCGGGCGCGCGCACCGCCTTGGCCGCCACCATCCGCGACGCGAACGCGTTGACGCCACAGATGGCCAGCATCTCGGCGTGGAAGGCGGGGGCGGAGAGGGCGGAGAGGCGGGCGAGCGCGCGCTCGGTGGCCGGGCCGGGGGGGGGGGGGGGGGGGCGTCCGCGGTCGCGCCGCCGCCGCCGCCGCCGCCGCCGCCGCCGCCGCCGCCGCCGCCGCCGCCGCTGCCGCCGTCAGAGACGGCCGCGGGGATGGGGGGGGCAGGGGCCGCCTCTGGGGGAGGGGGTGGCACCATCATGGGGGAGGGGGTGAGCGGTGCAAACGCGGGAGAGGGAGAGCGTCAGCTCTGTGGGATGAGGCAAGACGGAGGGTGAGGGAAGAAAGGGGGGCGAAGGAAGACGGCGAGGGGACGACAGCGTGGGGAGCTGGGGTGGCGAAACCAACCGCGAGGGACGACGGCGGCCGCGACTGCGAGGGGCTCGGTGCGGCGGCCGGCTGGCCCCGCCGGTGAGTGGCGGGGCGTCGGCGGCGCCTAAGAGCACAACGAGACCAGCAGCGGCGCCCTGGACGGGAGCGGGCGGACGCGCGTGGCCGGCCGCCGCCGCGGCCAGGGCGGCCCCACACGGCCGGTCCGCGCGCGGGCGGGCGGGGGGGGGGGGGGGGGGGAAAGGGAGCGCGACGACGAGGCGGGCCGGCGGCGGGCCACGCGCCCCACGCGCCCGGCGCGCCAGCCAACGGGCCCCGCCGCGCGGCCGGGGGGGATCCGCGTGCCCACCCGCCCCGCGCGGGGGGGCCCAGGCCGGCGGGGCCGTCGAGATTACCGCGCCATCTGTCGCGCGGCGGCGCGGCAGCGGGTCCCAGACCGCCCCCCCCCGTTGGCCGCGTGGCCTGTTGCCCGCCGCCGGTGGGGTCTTGAACGGGGCGCGGCCTACCTGTCCCTTGGAGACGGAGACACACCGCGTGGGGGTGTGGTGCGCGGCTGGGAGGCGGGGGGTGGTCGCGCAGGCGTCGAGCCGTGTGCCGGCTGCCGTCCCCGACCTTCCACCGGACGTTGGGGGGGTGGGTGGTTGGGGCAGAGCCCCGCCAGTCGCCTCTCATCGGGGCCCAAACGCTCTCAGAAAGACCCCCAGCCTGTAAGGTTGTCAGTCGTTAAGAAAAGTCGTTAAACGAAAGTCGTTAAACGATCGTTATAACGATCGTTAATTCGTTAAGGTCCAGGGACAAAAACTCGTTAAAGTCGTTAATTCCCGGCGCCTGTGTATTTACATATCGGGCAGTGCAATTCTGGAGGACGGTGCCACATGCGCGCTCAGTCCAAGACTTGAGGGTCCGGATTGCTGACTTCGCGCGGCTGCCCTCCGCGCGCTCCTGCGACCAGCGAGGCCACCGGCGCAGGCTGCACCACTACTCTTCCTTGTCGTCGCTTCCGGGCGCCTCTGAGCAGCTACATGGACCTGTGGGCTGCCTTTCGCAAAACTAGCGACCACGTGCTGGACGGCGATGGAAAGGCGACCAACTATTGAGTTGCCTTCTGCCGCGCCTGCGAGGCAGCCCACCAACAGTACCTGAGGGACGCGGAGGCGTGCGATGGGGACGAAGCCGCCCTCTCCAAGCTGCCGGTTGTACCGCCCGCCGCGCCGGTGCACGGACGCAGAGACAAGATGGTCCCCCACCCGCGGAAGTGACCGTTCTATCAGCAGACTGGCGGGAGCTGCGCACCCAGTAGAGTTGGGGTGAGGGACTGCAAGTGACAAACTCGTTTTCGGAGTACAATGTAAGTAGTTAACAAATACGTCGGTAAGGTGGGTCGTTAAAGTCGTTAAACGACATCGATAAAGTCGTTAAACGATCGTTAACTCGGTAAGGTTTTTCTTAACGATCGTTAAGTGCCATCCTTACAGCCTGCGGTGGGGGCGCGCGCCTCCCCGCGCCCCCCTCTCCGAATGGCGGTGGGCCCGCGAGGGGCCACGCACCCCCGGTACAGCTTTTGTGGACAGGGGCGACGGGGTGGGGGGGGAGGTGGGGAGGCGGTCGCACGCGCCGCCAGCGGGTGGCCACCGATGGCCGACCACGACGCGTGCCGGCGCGCCCCGGTCATTGGCGCGGAGATCTGGTCCAAACGGGCGGCGGACGCGGCGGTCTGCCTCGTTCGTCCGCCCGCGGGGCGGGCGGCGGTGGTTGCCCGCGGGGGGTGGTCGCACTCGCACCTCCTCCCTCCGTCCCCCCCAGCCCCATTGCTTCGCTGTGCCCCTGCTCTTTCCAGAGAGAGCTCGGGTGACGGGTGACGGGGAGGGGGAGAGGAATCTCGTTGTATGCACATCCGCTCCAGTCGCCCGCGGCGGGCCATCCTTTCCATGGAGCGGGCCGCCTGTCGGGCCACCGTTCCCGCAACCACGCCACGCCCTGCCCCTCCCGGCGGCGCGCTCTCCCTGGGAAAGGGATGTCCTTGTTCCGTCGGGGCGGCCGGCGATGATGGTGATTGCCGACCGCCTACGCTGGGCACGCCCCACCCTCGCTCCCCACCCGCTCATCGAGCTACAGTAGTTGGCGGTGGGGGATGGACGGTGGACGGCGGGAGGCGGGCGTCCCGTGACGTTTGTCGGGAGCGGAGACTGGCGGCAGCGGTCTCCCGCTTGGTCCCTCCCCGCTCCATACGCTCCATACGGGGCGAGCAGGGGGTCGACCGTCTGGTACTTTACGCTGCCACAGAGGCAAGCAAGTCGTCCCGTCGCGCGCCCCGCGGCGATGGGACCGCGATGGGGGGGGGGAGGGGGATCCACACGCCACGCGAGGCAAAAAAAATAAAGACAACAAAAAGGAACAGAAAACCGGGGCGGCTACCCGCCTCTCGCAAAGGGGGGGGGAGCGACCTCACAGTGGAGAGGGGAAGGGCGGAGGGGAGCACGCGGCAGGGACGCGGGAGGAGGGCAGGCGTGGGGGGTCATGCGGAGGCGGCGGGTGGCTCACAAGCTGCCCCCACCACCGCCGCCGCCGCCGCCGCCGCCGCCGCCGCCGCCCTTGCCGTTGCCGTCGGCCGCGGCCGCCGCGGCCGCCGCCGCCGCTGCGGCCGCCGCCGCCGGGTTGACGCTCCCCGCCACCGCCTCGACGCGGCGGCGCTTGCCCTTCCACGCCGCGTCGAGCTCCTTCTTGCGCACCCCCACCAGCCACCCAGAGACGTCGTGCGGGGGGGCGGCGGCGGCCGCCGCCGCCGCCGCCGCGTCGGCGGCCCAGCCCGTGGCGGCCAGGGCGGCCGCCACCGCCGCCGCCGAGCCCGCCACCGCCGCGCCCCCGTCGGGGGGGTACACGCCAACGACGGCCGCGGCGGCGGCGGCAGCGTCTGGCGTGGCGGCGGCGGCGGCGGCGGCGGCGGGGGCACCGGCGGCGGCGGCGGCGGGCGCGGCGGTGACGAGCCAGCCGCCGCCCGGCGTGGCCACCACCCCCGTCACCCCCGCCACGTCAATGGCGCCGCGCGTCGGCAGCCGCGGCGCGGCCGCAACCGTCGGGGCGCCCGTCGCCGGCGCCCCCTCCTCGGGCTCGAGCCCAACGAGCACCACCCCCCCGCCATACACGCCCGCCGCCGCCACCCCTCCCGCCACCGCCAGTGCCACGACCGGCGTGCCGGCGGCGGCCCCGCCGCCGCCGCCGCCGCCCGGCGACGCCACACCAACCGCCGCGCCGCGGCGCGACCACACCACCAGCCGGCCGTCGAGGCCCGCCGCCACGAGCCGCGGTGGCGGCCCGCCGCCGCCGCCGCCGTCGCCGCCGCCGCCGCCGCTGCCGCCGCCAGCACCGCCCGGCGTCGCGGCAAGGCGGGTGACGCCGTCCAGCTGGCCCAGACAAAACGCGGTAATGACGTACGGGTGCGGCAGCGGCGACAGCCGCACCTTGCCGTCCCGGTCGGCGGTGGCGATGAGCGGCGGCGGCTCGCGGGGGCGGGGGAGGGGGGGGGCGACGTGCGGCGGGTTGCCCCGTCAGCGTGCGGTGCCGCGGCGGCGGGGGCAGCGGCGGCGGCGGCGGCGGCGGCGGGGGCGGCGGCGGCGGCGGCGGCGGCGGCAGGGGCGGCGGCGGTGGGGGTGGTGCCGGCGGCGGGCGAGGGGGGCGGCACCACCGCGAGGTCCGTGAGGAGGGAGGTGTGGGCGAGGAGCGGCGGCAGCCGCAGCCGCACCACCCCCGCCGGGCCGCCGCCGCCGCTGCCGCCGCTGCCGCCGCCGCCACCGCCGTTGGCCGCCTCCGCTGCCGGCGTGCCGCCGCGGGCTGCGGTGGCACCGCCGCCGCCGCCGCCGCCGCCGCCGCCGCCGCCGCCGCTGCCGGCCGGTGCGGCCGCGGCGTCGTCGTCCGCGTCCGAGTCGGACGCGTCCTCTGGGGAGACGACCACGTGGCGGGGGTGCGGCGGCGGGGTGCCGCCGCCGCCGCCGCCACCGCCGCCGGCCGGCGGCGGCGGCGGCAGGGGCAGGCCAAAGACGTCGCCCTGCCGGTCAGCGACGAGGAGGGTGGCGGGCGTAAAGGCGACGGCAGAGAGGCGTTTTGGCAGCCGCCTGGGTGTGGGGGCAGAGGGCGGGGGGCGGGAGGGAGCGCGGGCTCATGGAGGGGGGGACAGCAACGCCGCTGCCGTCAGTGGCCCGCATCGCGACACCGTGTCGCTACGCGCCGTCCCGCCTTGCGCACCCGCCGCCGACGCGGCGTGGCCGGTTGCTGTTTGGGCGGGCCAAGGGGCGGTGCTGTCGTAGGGTGGCAACACGGCGGCCGTTGCCCGCCGACCCATGCTCCCGCCCAAATGCGCTTCCCCCTGGCGCCCCACCCCGCCGCGCGCGCGCACGCTCCCGCGTGAGGCGGGTCGCCGCGCGAGCAAAAAAAAACAACAACAAAACGAGAAAAAAAAAGAAAACGCGGCACAAAAACGCACCACTCAGCCGCGAGCACCGCCGACGCCGGGGCGCCCCCCCCTCCCCCCTCCCCCCGCGTCAGCCGCCACAGCCAGACGGTCTTGGCGTCGCCGACCGCCGCGACCGCCGCGCCGTCGGCGGCAAACGCGGCGCCGATGAGTGGGGTGGTGGCGTCCAGGCCAGGGAGCGCCACAGCCGCTGTGACCGCTACGGCCGACCGCGGCGGCGGCAGCGGCGGCGGCGGCGCGGCGGCGGCGGGTGGTTGGCCGCCGCCGACGGGCGCCGCCGCCGCGGCGGCAATGGCGGCGTCGGCGGCGGCGGCGGGGGCGGCAGACAGCCATAGGACGCTTGCAGAGCCACAGGTGGGGCCATGGGCAATGATGACCGCGCCGTTGGAGGCTGACGCGAGCGCTGCGAGCGGCATGATGGTAGGCAGAGGAGACCGGACGTAGAACGCGCAGGGGAAGGATGGCGGGAGGATGAAGGTCTGACGCTCCGGCAAGAAAGAGCCCGAGACGCCGTCGACGACCATTGGTTCCGGAATTGATCTTCACACTAGCCAGGTGTATTTTTGGAGATGAAGAAGAATGTGCTAAATCCATAGGAAAGCACAATCTCATCGACACTCAATTGATCGACACCATTCCATATATTCAATACGATGTCGACGCATCCGGGAGAAGTGTATGTATAATTGTTGGCAATAGTACCAACAGTACTGTCAGGTTGAGAACTTGAAACGAACGACGGCTCACACGGTGGCAGTCAACCACCGGCGACGCGCACGGCGTCGTGGACAACCACCAAGCGCTGAAGAGCGGATGGACTGGCGGCGTCCTTGGGCCTGCCGATGCCGATAGAAGCCTCCAATCAGAGCCACCGCTCACACCTGCTTGGGGGCGGGCCGCGGTGGCGGTCGCTCTTGGTGTGCGCCTGCGCTGTCGCGTGGTGGGGGGGGGGGGGCCGGGACACCGGCGGCGACCGGCCGGCGGACGACGGCCGTCGCCCGCCCCAATTGGGACTGGCTGAGAGGGGTCTGTGGGGCGGGGGGGCGCCCCTGAGGCGGCGGTGGGAGGGGGTTGGCCCAGTACCACTGGAACGGCTGGCAGCACATGCGGCCGCTGGGAGGGGGGTACTTGAGCCGCCGCCGCCGTCCCGCCCGTAAGAGCCCTACCGCGTCCGGACCATCACCTATCGCGCACAACGTGCTCACCAACCACAAACGAGCAACCCCGCGTGAGAGTACTGTCTTCCGCACCACCGCGACCACCACCTTTGTCGATTGCCTGTGTGCGTCCCCCCCCCCCTGCCCGCCATCATGGGTCCCACCGTGACGGAGACCGTCACGGCTACGACCACTGTCCCCGAGGGGGAGTACAAGGTGGCGGACATGTCCCTGGCCGAGTATGGCCGCGCTGAGCTGTCGATTGCCGAAGTAGAGATGCCCGGCCTGATGGCGCTGCGGGAGGAGATGGGGGCGGCCAAGCCGCTGGCGGGCGCCCGCGTCATGGGCTCCCTCCACATGACCGTCCAGACGGCGGTGCTCATTGAGACGCTCAAGGAGCTGGGCGCGGACCTGCGCTGGTGCAGCTGCAACATCTTTTCCACGCAGGACCACTCGGCGGCGGCCATTGTGGCGGCCGGCACCCCGGTGTTTGCGTGGAAGGGGGAGACCCTGGAGGAGTACTGGTGGTGCACCAACCGCGCCCTCACCTGGGCGGACGGTGGCGGCCCGGACCTGATCGTCGATGATGGCGGTGACGCCACGCTGCTTATCCACGAGGGCTACAAGGCCGAGATTGCGTACGCCAAGGACGGGTCCGTCCCGGACCCGTCCACGACGGACAACGCGGAGTTCAAGCAGGTCCTGACGATCATCAAGGACGGGCTCAAGGCGGATCCCAAGCGCTGGACCAAGATGGTCGACCGCCTGGTCGGTGTGTCGGAGGAGACCACCACGGGTGTCCACCGCCTGATCGAGCGCGCCCGCGAGGGCTCCCTCCTGTTCCCCGCCATCAACGTGAATGACTGCGTGACCAAGTCCAAGTTTGACAACGTGTACGGCTGCCGCCACTCGCTGCCTGACGGCATCATGCGGGCGACGGACGTGATGCTCGCGGGCAAGACTGTCCTTGTCTGCGGGTACGGTGACGTCGGGAAGGGCTCGGCCCAGGCGATGAAGGCGGCGGGTGCCCGCACCATGATCGCTGAGGTGGACCCCATCTGCGCCCTGCAGGCGTGCATGGAGGGCTTCCAGGTCATCCCTCTCGCTGACGTCGTTGACCAGGTGGACATTGTCATCACCACCACCGGGAACAAGGACATCATCATGAAGTCGGACATGGAGAAGATGAAGAACAACGCCATTGTGGGCAACATTGGCCACTTTGACAATGAGATTGACATGGCCGGGCTGGAGGACCCAGCGTCGGGCATCAAGAAGGTGGAGGTCAAGCCGCAGGTGCACCGGTTTGTCTTCCCCGACGGCCACGCCGTCATTGTGCTCGCCGAGGGCCGGCTCCTCAACCTGGGGTGCGCCACTGGCCACCCCAGCTTTGTGATGAGCTGCTCGTTTACCAACCAGACGCTCGCACAGGTGGAGCTCTGGAAGGAGCGGACGTCGGGCAAGTACGAGAACAACGTGTACATCCTGCCCAAGGTGCTGGACGAGAAGGTGGCGCGGTTGCATCTGGGAAAGCTGGGCGCCAAGCTCACGGAGCTCACCCCGTCGCAGGCGTCGTACATTGGCGTCAAGCCCGAGGGCCCGTACAAGCCGGAGAGCTACCGCTATTAGGAACTGTGGGGTGGCGCTTGTGACCGTGCAGCCGTTTTTTCCTGTGAGTGCTGTGCATTGAAAATATGGAGAAGAGGGCGACGAAGTATCTGCTGTGGGCGCACTGTATTCACATTTCGTGCGCTGTGCCGTCCGTATGCACGAGCAGGTGAGCATGCTCGCCTGATCCAGATCCACTTTCCTCCATGCGTAGAAGTCGCGTATTCTCATGTGGCCACAGCGGAGTACGTCTTCCTGCGCACGCGGTCCGCCTGGGATTCTTGCAGGCAGGTGAGCTGCTGTACCGTTCTCCAGCGCCACAGCCCACTTTCCGCATGCTCCACAACCAAAAAGTTGTTGGTTGTAGAAGCGGGCTCGTTCTGCGCGGTGGCAGCTCCAACCCATGCAGGCACCCAGGAAACGTATTTACATGAAGCCATGAAGGAAAAACTCGGGGTCGGGCGGCATCCCGCTTCGTGGACAAACGCCCAAACCCCGGCCGTGTCGCCACCAAAACACCCAGCCGCTGCCCGCTCCCCAGCGCACCAGTCCACAGCTCAAGCGCGCAGCGGGCCTTCGGGCACGGAAAACGCAATCAGGTCTGCAATGCGGGCGGGTGCCCCGTCGCCGACGCCCTGGTCGGCCGCCTGCCGGGCCGCCCCCGCCGCGCCGCCGCCGCCGCCGCCGCCGCCGCCCTCCATTTCGAGCCGCCACGCCGCCGACGGGTTGAGCACAACGGAGCGGGTGCGGAGCGCGGCGGGTGCCGCGCCCCCCGCCGCCGCCTGGTAGTGCGCGACGAGCCGCTCCACCCGCCGCGGCACCCCATACCCGTAGCGGACGTGCTGGCCACCCAGCACCGCCACCACCCGCGTCGGGTGCGCCGGGCGCGGCCCGCCCGCGCCAGTCGCCATCCCCATCGCCACCGCCGCGGCCGCGGCTGCCGCCGCCTCCGCGTCCCCGCCGCCGCGGCCGGCACAGGTGGGTGGCGCCACCGCCGCGCACGCAATCGCGGCGGCCATCGACTCGTCCCACAGGCTCTGCGCCGCCCAAAAGCCGCGGAACGACGGCTTGTCGCCGAGCAGCCCCGACTCGACGTGCATCTGGAAGGACGGCACGACCACGTCCTTGACGTACTGGCGGTAGGGCGCGACGCTCGCGTAGGCGGCGTAGCCGGCAGGGTCGGGGAGGACCGCCCGGAGCTCGGGGCGGCTGAGCGCCTCGAGGCCGCCGCCCATGCGGACCCGCCGGACGAGGTCAGCCGGGAGGGACATGGCCAGCAGCGGCACCGAGTGACGCCGGCAGGCGTGCAGGAGGGGCAAGTAGTTTTCATACGGCCAGCCCCAGCGGGACGCCCACTCAGTCGCCTCAAACAGCTCGGCGTCTGACAAGTTGCCGGCCACGTACGCGTCCAAGGCGGGCTGGAAGGGGCGCTCCACCATCTCGAGGGCCACTGTCAAGGGGGACGCGGAGCGCGCGACCAGCTCATCAATGACCCGCGCCTGCACCAGGTGGTCTGCCGCCGACGAGTGTGTCTCGCCAAGGAAGATGACCGAAGAGGAAGCCAGCTCCTCCATCACCGACTCGTCCGACTGATGGGCGAATCCGCAACGAAACAGGAGGGCAAATGTGGGAAAACGACAACAACAGAGGAAGCGTGCAGCGTTAGCGAGCCATTCAGCCAAGGCTTCTCGCACTCCCCGACTCGTGGCCATGATGGCCACCACTTACACACTCCTCTCATCGTCCATCCACCAACAAATCGACCGCTCATCCCCCTCGCCCCCACAGCCCACACTTACCCTGCGCTCGAGCGTCGCGTGGTACGGCGCCGACGCCGACGCGTTGACAGAAAATACCGCCAGCGGGTGCTGCACTGACGCCCCCACCGCCGCCGACACCGCCGCTGCCTCAGCCGGCGCGGCACCTACCACAGACGTGGGCACCTCCGCCACCGCCGCCGCCGCTGCCGCCGCCGCCGCCACCGCCGGCCGCGGCGGCGCGCTCCCGGCCAGCGCCACGCCCGCCGCGGCGGCCAGGCCAGCCGCCAGCGCCTGCCGGCGGCCGACGCGGGGCGCGCCCCCCATCGGTGGCGGCACCCCCGCCGACGCCGCCGTCGCAGCCGCGTCGGGACCCGCGGCGGGACCCGCGGCGGGGTGCGCCGCCGCCTCCCCGCCCGTCATGACCAGTCGGCAGCGGCGGCCGCCGCGGCGGCCACGACACCGCCGTGCCGCCGCCACCGACCCCGCCGACCCCGTCACGCGCAGCGGGGGCGACCGCGCGGCGCCCACTGGCGGCGCCGCGGGCCGGCAGACGGGGACGGCAGACGCAAACGCCGCGGCCATGGCGGCTGTCAAGGCCACCCCGCCGCCGCCGCCGCCGCCGCCGCCGCTACCGGCGAACACTGACGCACCCGTCGACGAGGTCAGGCGGCACCCGCAACCAGCGGGAGGCGGTACCTCGGTACGGACGCGCGTCCCGCCCGCTACAGCCGCCGCGACGGGTCAAGGACGCACGCGGTTGCGGCTACCACCTGGGAGACGGTTGGTGGGCTTGGCGCACGGCACCTGCGGAGGGGGGAGGGGGGGGTGGCGTCGACAGACGCTCAGCTCCTGAGTCGCGGGGGCCGTCAGCTGCCCGTACGTCATGGCAGGGACCAAGTAGGCACGGCCGCGGGTCGCGGCGGACCCGCCGAACCCCGATCCAACCGCCCGTTGCCCGACGGCCAGACGCACGAATGGTAGTGGAAGCTGGCGCCGGGAGGCGGGAATGGAACAGCCGCAGGCGACGTGGCGAGCGGGCGGGCGCAGGCGGAGAGGATCCAACGGGATTTGGGCGGCGTCGCTCATTTGACTGTGCTGGAGCTATGCATGATCAATTGAAAATTTTGCAACACGCGGTGTGGCAAGTGGGTTGCCCACCAGCGCGCGGCTCACGAGTCACCCGCGCGGACCAAGGCAGATCAATCAACAGCGTCGCCCTTCGGATGGGTCCAGGTGGGAAGCGTCGACGAGGAAGAGAACTGGGACGCAGCCTACCTACGACGGAGCTCGCCGCTCGCGCCCTGTCCAACACCCCACCGCAGCGCGCAGTCGAGCATGCGCGAGCGCTCTCGCATCGCCGTCCCGGCTCATCCGGCGCCGAGCCGGCGGTCACCTCCACGTGCCGCCGGCGACGGATCGCGCCGCCGTCGCCGCACCGCCGCTCTCGCCTCTTCCATGAGCCGTCGGGGTGGCCTCCGCGGGAGCGCCACTTCGCAGACGGTGGTCGATCTCCCCCGCCTGGCTGTCGGGTGGCGGGTGGGATGCGCTCGGCGGGGGGTGGCTGGGCCGTCCTCCTTCCGCCCCGCTGTCGTGACGGGGGCGCGGTGGGAGAGAAACCCAGCCAGTGCCTCGCGAGCCATTGTGGACATCCATAGGGGCCCGCCGGTGGACCGCCACCCGCCACGGGGCATGGATGAGATGCGTCCCACCTGTTGGCGAGCGGCCACCGACGGGCCGGGCGTGCGGCGGGGTGGGCAGACCGGAAAGAACAGACGAGGGTGCGTCCGCGGGGACCGAAAAACAAGAGTCTGTGGTGGGCCCCCACGGTGGTGCGTCGGCGCCGGAATCGTCCGTGGCGGCCGCGCGGCCGCGACCGGCCAGTCACCCACCCACTCCGCTTAGCAGCCCACCCCCCGGGCAGGCGTCGTGGCCGCGCCCACGCCGTCACCGGCGGCCGTCGATGGCTTCTCAACCAACCCCCCCCGCCCTTCACACCACACCCTCACCCCGCTACCGCCCCCACACGGCGTCGTCCCCCCCCTCGCCCTCCCCCCCCACCACGGCCTTGCCAACGAGCGTCCGGCGGATCTCCGACGTGCCCGCGCCAATGGTGTAGAGCTTCGCGTCAGCCCACAGGCCACCCACCCCGTACTCGACGCAGTAGCCGTTGCCGCCCAGCGCCTGCACCGCCTCGCCCGTGACGGTCACGGCCGCCTCGGCGGCGGCCAGGATCACCGACGCCGCCTCTACATTCATCCGCCGTCGTCGGCGGCCGTCGCCTTCGCCGCGACCGTCGACCGACTGCCCGCTATCGCCGTCGCTGTCGGTGCCACGCCCACCCCCTGCCCCCCCTTGCACGGCGGCGCTTTCCTCCCCCTCCGCGTCCATCTGTGCCGCCACCGCGTACACGTGCGCGCGCGTGACGGCGGTGGCGGTGACCATGTCGGCGACCTTGCCGCGCATCAGCCCAAACGAGCCAATGGGGGACCCAAACTGGGACCGCTCCCGCACGTAAGGCACCACCACGTCCAGGGCGGCCTCCATGATGCCCAGCGGGCCGGCGGCAAGGACGAGGCGCTCCGAGTTCAGGCCGCTCATCAGCACCGCCACCCCGTCCCCCGGCGCGCCCAGTACCGCCGACTCGGGCACCCACACGTCCTCCAGCACCACGTCGGCGGTCGGGGAGGCGGTCATGCCAATCTTGGCTAGCGGTGGCCCCACCGACAGGCCCGGCGAGGCGGTCTCGACGACAAACGCGGTGAGGCGGCCGCCCTTGGTCGCCGCCGCCGGGTGCGTCACCGCGTATACGACGAGCACATCCGCGAGCGGCGCGTTGGTGCACCACGCCTTGGCGCCGTTCAGCACCCAGCCCGCCGCGCCGTCGCTGCCGCGCGCCGCCCGCACCGCAGACGTGGTCATCCCCAGGACGTCCGAGCCGGCGCCCGGCTCGCTCATGGCGAGCCCGCCCACCGCCGACCCGTCGACGAGCGACGGCAGGTACGCGGCGGCGGCGGTCGACGACGCGTGCCGCACCAGCTGGTTGACACACAGGTTGGAGTGCGCGCCGTAGCTGAGGCCCGCGGCGGGCCAGCCGCGGGAGAGCGCCTCCATCGCCGCCACGTGATGCGCGTAGCCGAGGCCGAGACCGCCCACCGACGGGGGGGCGGTGATGCCCAGGACGCCCAGGCCGCCCAGCTCCCGCCACAGCGACGCGGGCAAGCCCGTCGGGGGGGGGGGGGGGGGGGCGCCGCCCCCGCGGGCGGCGGCGGCGACGCGGCCGCCTTGAGTGCCGCCGCCCTCGCGGGGCGCAGGTGAGTGGCCGCCCACGCGGAGACTGTTGACCGGATCTCGGCGGGGGAAATGTCGCCGGCGGGGGTGGTGGCGAGGGCGCGGCGGCCGCCGAGGAGGAGCCGCCGGGTGGCCATGGCCAGGGAATGAAGCGGGAAAGGGGGGGGCGGAGAGCGGCAGCGCTTGCCCGACAACAGCACGTCGACAAGGGCGGGGAGACACGGGAGCAAAGAACGGTCAGGAAGCAAGCCGGCGAGGAGAGGAAGCCCGCCGCGGTCACCAAACGTCACGGCACGACGGCGGCGGTAGTGCCTATGTTGGACAGCGACCAGGCCGGGCCGTGCCCACAGCAGCGCCCGCGGCGGCAGCGGCAGCAGCGGCGGCGGTGGCGAGCGACGGCAGCGGCCGTGGTGGTGACGACCGGCGGCGCCACCGTGGCCGCCGAGCACAGCTCATGCCACGGCGCAGGGCCGAGCGGGCGGGGGGAGGGTGGGGCGAGCCCCGTCAGCGCTCGCGGCGGTCAACATGGAGGGGCCTCGCACCTCACCAACCGCACGAGGCGAGTGGAAGCTCTTAATGCAGACAGGGTGCTGGTTAAGTAAGTGCAAGGGTTTTGCCGAGCGATTGCAGGTGAGAGGACTGGAGTCGGCCAGATCGTCCGCCATCTCTTGGAGGCGACGCACAGACGATGGGCTCCCGACCGACAGCGCTCGGGTGCGGGCCCGTACGTCGCCCGCCCCTTCCATCTCTCTTTCCTTCCTTCTTTCCTTCTCTCCCTCCGCTTTCCTCCCTTCCTTTTCCTTTCCCCTGGCTCCTTTTCTCTCTCCCTCCCTGCTTTTCGTGTCTTCCTGACCCCCCTCGCCTTTCCTTGCTCCCCCCCGTTTGCCTCACCTGTCACCACGCCCCCCCCCCCCCCCCCTCCCTTTGTGCACCTGCCCCACGGACACACGTCGTCGTATCCCTCTGCCCCCCCGGCCCCTGCCACTGCCATGGGCGGCAAGAAGCGCGCGTCGGGCGGCGGCAGCAGCAGTGGCCGCCGCCGCCGCCTGTCGTCCCGCCACGCCGGCGCGGCGGCGGCGGCGGCCGCCGCCGCCGCCGCCGCGTGGCGCCCCGTGCCGCTGGTGGTGGTGGACTCGGCCGCGTCGAGCGACGCTGCCGACGAGCCGTCGCCATCACCGCCGCCTTCGCGGTCGCCGCCGCCGCCGCCGCCGCGGTCTGCCGACGCGGCGGCCGCGGCGGCGTTTGTGGAGCGCGTCAGCGCCACCCCCGCGGGCCTCCGTGCCGACTACGCGGCGGTCGCCGGGGAGGTGCCCCCGGGTGCGGTGGTGACGGGGCGAGTGCGGCGGGGGAGCGGCGGGGGGGGGGGCTCCGACCGGCTGCTGGGCCTGCCCTTTTCGTTGCTCACCGCCGACGGCGGCCGCGGCAGCAGCAGCAGTGGCAGCGCTGCCAGCAGCAGCGACGACGCGGGTGGCGGCGACGGCGCCGCGTCGGACGCGTCGGGCGGCTCGGCGGCGTCGTCTGCATCGTCGCTCGCGTCGCTGCGCGCGGCCATCGCGGCGGTACGCGAGCGGCTGGCCGCCGACGCGGCCGCCGCGCCGGCGCCGCCCCCCCCCCTGCTGTGGTCCGTCCCCCCGCACGGTGCGCGTGGGCGCACGGCTGCCACAGCGGCGGCGGCAGCGCCCGTGCCGCTCTCCTTTTCCGTTGCGCCGCCCCCACAGTCCCCAGCGGGCCTGTCCCCCCCGGGGTCCCCCGCCGCCGGCGGTCGCCGCCGCCCGCGCCCGCCCGTCGGCCGCGGCGGCGGCGCCGCCCGCGCCGCGCGAGCCGCGGCGGACGCGGCGTACAACCCGCCGCCGCGACGGGCGGCGGCGGCCGCGGCGGACCGCCGCCGCGCGCGGCGGGCGGCGGCCGGCGTCGCGGCCGCCGCCGCGGCCGCGGCGGCGGGGGGGGGGGGGGGGGGTGGCCACCACCGCCCGTGACGACGCGGGGGGGGGCGGCGGCGCTGGCGACACAGCTGGTTGCGTGGGCGGGGGGGGGGAGGGGGTGCCGGTGATGGCGGCGGCGGCGGCGTCGCCGCCGCCGCCGGCCGCCGCCGCCGCCGCTGACGACGGCGCGAAGCCGGGCGGCGCGCCAGCGGTTGCTGCGTCGCCGCCCCTCTCGCCCTCCGCTCCCGCGCCGCGGCATGGCAGCGGCGGCGTTGGCGGCGGCAGCGTCGGCAGTGGCGGCGGCGGTGGAGGCGGCGTCGGCCGCGGCCACAGCGGGGCGCCCCCCCCCCCCACCCCCCCGACCGTGTGGCTTCCCCCCTGTGACGCCCCCGCCGCCGCCGCGGTGGCGGCGGTCGCCGCCGCCGCCGGAGTGGTGCTGCGCGGCGCGCCCGCCGCGGCGGCCGGCGGGCGGACCGCCGCCATTGGCGCCGCGGGTGGCCGGTGGTTGCCCGCCACCGACGTCGCCGCGCTCGTCGCGGCCGCGTACGGTGCGCGGGAGCGGGGCGACGGCGGACGAGGGGGGGGGGGGGAGGCGCCCGTCGGGATGAAGGTCGGCCCGCGCGGGGCAAGCGGGGGCGCAAAAAGGGCGGAGGGAAGGGGGGAAGGCAGGGGGCATCTGCATCCACCGCGGCGGGTGGCAGACGGGGGCGCAGCGGTGGTGGCGGTGGCGGTGGCGGCGGCGGCGACGCAGTGGAGGCGACGCTCGAGGCGGCCAACGGGGGCGCCCGGCTCGACAGCCACAACGCGGGCCACGCGATGCTCCTGCGGCTGGGCTGGGCGGCCGGCGGCGGCCTCGGGCCGGGGGGGGCGGGGGAGGTCGACCCCGTGCCGCTCGAGCCGCCCCGCGGGCGCCGGGGGCTGTGAGCCGCGCGGCCGACGCCGCCGCGTGGAGGCGGCGGGGGACGCCGCGTGCGCACGGGGGCGGCGGCCGGCCACCCGGCCCGCGGCAGGCGCAACACACAAGACGGCAAAGCACGCGCGGCTCCCCCCTTCCCCCCCCCCCTGTGCCCTCACGCAGCAGGGGGCCGCGGCGGCGCCCATTCCCTCTTCCTCCCCCCGCCCTCACAGTTTCCCAGTGCGCCGCCTCACGCAGCCGCAGACCAGCGGGCGTCAGGTTGCTGGCAACGGTGGCGGCTGCACCTACCGCCGCTGCCGGCCGTTGCTACCACCGCCGCCGCGGACACCAAGGGCGCGCAGGGGCGGGCGGGTGGAGGGGGTGTGGGAATGACGGCGGGGGGGCGAGGGGGGGGTGACGGACATGGACGGCGCCTACCCGCGGCGCCAGGAAGGTGCTGCCCTATAGCCGTGGAGGCGGCAATACGAGCGGCAGCGGCCGCGGCGTGCCACGGCGCCGCAGGCTGGCGCGGAGGCCGGACAGGCTGCAGCCGCGGTGCCCCGCGGCGGGCAGCATGATGGCGGCGGCTGGCCGGCAACGGCGGCACCGGAGGCAACGGCGGCGGCGGCGGCGGTGGCGGTGGGGGTAGCGGCGGCAGTGGCGGCGGCCGCGGCGGCGGGAGTGCCGCGCTCAGCCGGCGTCGCCGCCCCCCCTTTGGGTGCCCCCACTCGCCGTTGCCGTCGGCGCCGCCGGGATGCTTGCCACTGACTCAACTGCGGTCGCTCCCTCCGTCGCCGCCTCTGTCGCCGCCTCCGCCGCCACCGCCGCCGCAGTCGCCGCAAACGCCGCCGCCTCTACCTCCGCCGCCGCGCCCGACGTCGCCTTTCCACCCGCCCCAGCCGCCGGTACCACAGCTGCCGGCATCGCCGCCGCCGCCGCCGCCGCTGCCGCCGACGCCGCCGCCGCCGCCTCCGCCGCTGACGCGTCCTCCGCGTCCTCCCGTGCGCGTTGCGCGTCCCGCTCCGCCCGTCGCCGCGCGTTGCACGCCGCCGCCGCCGCCCGGTTCCGCGCAATCCGCCGCGCCAGCCGCTCGTCAGTGATGGCCGACAGCGTCACCCGCTGCCGCCGCCGTGGCCGCTGACCCGTCGCTAGCTGGCCCGAGGGAGCGGGGGCAGCCGGTGCCGGCGGCGCCGGCGGTGCCCGTGCCGGTGCCGGTGCCAGTGCCGGTGCCAGTGCCGACGCCGGTGCCGGTGCCAGTGCCAGTGCCAGCCGTGCCCGCGGCTGCGCCGGTGCCCGTTCGGGCGGTGTGGCGGGCGGTGGCAGCCGCAGCCGCGCCGGCTGCACCGGCGTCGTGGACAGGGCGAGGGAGCACAGGCGCTGGAGGACGCTCCGGCTGCTGCGCTCGGTAGTGACGACCATGGAGAAGACGCCGTCGGGGGCGTCCCACTGCGGGTCCCCGTCGACGGCGTCTCGGCCCGAGGGGCGAGCGTCTGCCCCGATGGGTGCCTCGGTCGACACGGCGGCGGCGCCAAAGGTCGAACCCCGCCCGAGGGCGGCGACAAAGTCCGCCATTGGGCCCGCCGGCGCGATGCAGGGGCCGGCGGCGGCAGCGGCGGCGGCGGCGGCGGCGGTGGCCGCCGCGCCCACCGGCGGCGACACGAGCGTGGACGTGCGGGAGGTGAGCGTCGGCGCGCCCCGCCCGCCGCCGCCCGTGCCCGCGGGTGGCCGCAGCCACGTGGACGACAGCCAGTAGACGTCGCCGTCGGCCGCCCCCCAGCGCTTCCCCCCCGCCGCCGGGCGCTCCCCCCCCGGCTCGCCCGCCGCCACGGGCGGCGAGCCGCCTGCCGCCGCCGCCGCCGCCGCTGCCGCCGCCGCCGCCGCCGCCGGTGTACCGTCGTCGTCGGTGACGAGCGTCGACCAGCAGACGGCGCGGCCGTCGGCGCGCGCCGCGGCGAGCACCAGCTGCCCCGTCGTCGCGTCAAACGCAAACCGGGAGAGGGGCGGGAAGAAGGCGGCGCCGTGCGACAGCGGCGTCACCCGGTCGAGCACCACGTCCGTGACGACGTGGCCGACCAGGTACGGGCCGTCCCGCGCGACGGGCACGTGCATGGCGGACATGGAGAGGAAGCGGAGGCCGAGGACGCCCGCCGCGCCGTCGGCGGCCGTCTCCCCGGGGTCCCAGTCCCCGCCGCCTAACGACGGCGGCGGCGGGGGGGGGGGGGCGACCGCCGCCGCGTCGGCAGGCACGACCGCGGCCGCCGCCGCGTCGGCAGGCACGACCGCGGCGGCGGCAGCGACAGCGTCGGCGGCAGCGTCGGCGGCCGCAGCGTCGGCGACAGCGTCGGTGGGGGTGGCGGTGGCGGCGGCGGCGGCAGCGGCCGGCGCCGCGGCGCCCCCCCCCCCCGGCAGCGGCAGCGCGTCCCCCCCCCCCCCCCAGCCCGCTCCCCCCCCCCGGTGCGCCAGCCGCGTCTCCGTGTCGTAGCACGCGGCGCCGCGGAACGCATCCGGGCACAGCCCCCCGAGCGTCGCTGGCAGCGCCGTCGCGGGGTGGCCCGCCGGCAGCGCCGGGTCGTAGGGCGCCAGCCACGCCGCGACGAGCGTGGAGCGGCCGACGAGGGCGACCTCGGGGAGGGCGGCCACCTCGGCGGGCGGCACCCGCCGGCCGTGGGGGGGGGGGGCGGGGGGGGGGCCGCCATGGGCCACACGCGCTGGGCGGTCGGGACGGGGGGGGGGGGGGAAACGGGAGGGTGGGGGGGGGGAAGGCCGGGCAAGGCGCGCGGCTGGCGGAGCGCGACGGGCCGAGCAGGTCACTCGGCACTGGCTCGGGGGTTGGCGGTCGCGCTGTCCACGTGGCGACGTGACCCCCGCTCTACTACTCAGTTGCCCGTTGATCGATGCGGGGGAGGGCAGGCCGGATCACCTTGTCCTTGGAAGCCCAGCCCCGCTCGCCACCACCGCAACCGCCACCACCGCCACCCGGCTCGTGTCCCTACCTTTGTGCGGCTATGCAACGGGCTACCACGCCGCGTGCACAAAAGAGCGCCCTCCCCTGTAGGCGGCACGCCTCTGCCCGCCCCTCCCCCTCCTGACCCCCAAGCCGTATTCCCCCCCCCCCCCCCTTGCGCCCAATGCTCGACACGCACGCCCACCTTGCCGACGCGGCGGCCTTCCCCCCCGAGGACCTCCCGGCGGTGCTCGCCCGCGCCGCCGCCGCGGGCGTGACGGGCGTCGTCGTCGTCACCGAGGCCGCCGCCGACATCCCGCGGCTGCTAGCGCTGACCGCCCCGCCGCCGCCGCCGCCGCCGCCATTGTCGCGCCCGCCCGCCCCCCCCTGCGCCCACCCCCCCCCCGTGCGGCTCTTCCGTGCCATTGGCGTGCACCCGGCGGTGGTGTCGGCGCTCCCGTCCGACGCGGCGGCGGTGGCGGAGGTGGCGGCGGCGATGGCCGCCGCCGCCGCGGCGGGGGACTCGCTCGTTGCCGTCGGCGAGGTGGGCCTCGACTACACGCCGCGGGTGCTCGCGTCGGGCGGCAGCGGCGGCGACGGTGGCGGTGGTGGCGGTGGCGGCGACGGTGGCGGTGGCGGTGGCACCGCCCCCGTGCGGGCGGCGCCCGCCACAGCCGCCACCGCCGACGCCATCCGCTCACGCCAAGTCACGGCGCTGCACGCGCAGCTGGACGCGGCCGCCGCGCTGGGCGTCCCCGCGACGGTGCACTCGCGGGGCGCCGGGCGGCACGTGGTCGCCGCCCTCACCGCCCGCGCCGCGGCGGGCCGCCCCACCCCGCCGGTCGTCCTCCACGCCTTTGACGGCCGCGCCGTCCACGCGGCGGCGGCGGTCGCGGCGGGCGCCTACCTGTCCATCCCCCCGTCGGTGGTGCGGGGCGCGCCGCCGCCGGGCGGCGGCGGCGGGGGTGGCGGCGGCGGCGGCGGCGGCGGCGGCGGCGGCGGCGGCGGCGGCGGCGGCGGCGGCGGCGGCGGCGGCGGCGGCGGCGGCGGCGGCGGCGGCGGGGGTGGCGTCGCGATGCGCAAGTGGCTGCCGCGGGTGCCCCTCGGGCGGCTGCTGTGGGAGTCGGACGCGCCCGCGCTCGGGCCCGTCGCGGGCGAGCGGGGGGAGCCCGCGCACGTGGCGCGCGCCGCCGAGATGGTGGCGGCGCTGCGGGGGATGGCCGTCGCCGACGTGCTCGCCGCCGTGGACGCGACGGCTCGGGAGGTGTTTCCTCGCGCGTTTGTGGAGGTACCGGGGTGAAGGGGTGGGAAGGTGGGGGGAGGGTGCGGGCGGCGCGTGGCTCACCGCTGCGGCTGCCCGCTGGCAGCGGCGCCGGTGCTTCCTGATGGCCTGGCGGCTACCAGAGGCAGCTTCCCCTCACACTGGAGATAGTGGCCTGCTCGGTTGGGGGCGTGTGTCCCAGGCGGCGGTCATCGCGTTCTCCGCTCTGCAGTGTGGCCACCGCGGCCAACGACACGAACGGCAGGAAGGTCACGTGTCTCTGGCGGGAGCGCTTTCCGCGGACACACGCGTGAAGAGTAACACCGCAAGCAGCTCGCTGTAGCCCATCTTATGTAACTTTTGAATTCAATATGCTTGATTCTGTCATGCCGCATACTTACTCGTACGGTTCTTCAGTGCCGTTTCTTCGCCCGGCGCAACTTCCAACAAAGTCCATCGCTGTCACGTCGGCGATGTGCCGAGTTGGCTGATGTGCACACGCACCCTTGCCGCGGGACGGTGCTCCACCACTGCCTCGCTTTTCGCGCAGCCAAGCAATAGTTCTTCATCTCGCCCCGGCGTCGGTCATCTCCCAAGGAGGGGAGGTCCACGAGCATCGCCGGTTGCCGCGTCCACCCCTTGGGGTGATTGGCATCATGGCGACCGAGACGGCGGCCCCGGTGCCGGTCGAAGAGGCGGCGGTACGTGATGGTCGACGGCCGTCGAGTGGGATGCAAGAGGGGGTGGGCGACGGTGGGAAGTGTAGCGAGCGGGGGTGGCAGAGAGGGGTGGGGTGGAGTAGGACGAGATGTATGGTTGTGGTTGTGGTTGTGGTTGTGTGTTGTTTTTCTTTGGGTGGTGTGTTGTACTGGTGGGTGTTTCATGGTTGTGGTTGCGGTTTGTGCTCGGGGGCACGGCAGGACGCTGGGCGGCGCTTCTGACGGCTCGTTGGTTATGGTTGGTTTGGGTGGGGTGTGTGTGTGCTTCTGGGCTGTCTGCTGGACTGTGTCGGCGGGTGTATGGATTGTGGGGTCCTCGTGTGCTCTGTCTGTGGTCGTGTTTTTTTTTTTTTCCCTGTTTATTCTTGTGGTGTGCACAGCCGGCCCTCTTTGACCCGACGATGAAGAAGAAGAAGAAGAAGAAGCCAAAGCCCACGGCGCTGGACGATGGCGCTGACGCGGGCGACGGGGTGGCGCCAGCAGTCAACGGGTCGGCGGGCAACGACCTACCGGCCGACGACGCGCTGCCGGTGGGTGGGGCGGCGGCGGGGGCGCCAACGTACGAGATTGACGAGTCGGAGTTTGCGCCGATGGACCTGGGGAAGAAGAAGAAGAAGCGGAAGGTGGTGTTCTTTGACGATGGGGACGATGGGGGCGCGGTGGCGGGAGCGACGGGCGACGCGGACGGGGTGGCAGCCGCGGGCGGGGAGGATGGGGTGGTGATATCGAGCGGGCGGGAGGGGGTGGCGGCGGCGTGGGCGGGGTCGGACCGGGACTACACGCACGCGGAGCTGGTGGCGCGGGCGTTTGAGTTCCTGTACGGGAAGAACCCGGCGCTGGCGACGGGGGGCGGGCGGAAGCGGATTACGCTGCGGCCGCCGCAGATTGCGCGGGAGGGGTCGAAGAAGACGGTGTTTATGAACTTTGGGGACATCTGCAAGAGCATCCACCGGCAGCAGGACCACCTGCTGGCGTACATGAGCGCCGAGCTGGGGACGACGGGCAACCTGCAGGATGGGGGGCGGCTGGTCATCAAGGGGCGGTTCACGTCGGACGGGATTGAGAACGTGCTCCGCCGGTACATGCGGGAGTACGTCATGTGCTCGTCGTGCCGGTCGCCCGACACGGTGCTGATGCGGGATGCCAACACGCGGTTGTACTTCCTGCAGTGCGAGAGCTGCGGCGCCACCCGGTCTGTGGCGCCCATTCGCCAGGGCTTCATGGCCCAGATCGGCCGTCGGATGCGCAAGTGAGGGGTGTGAGGGGGGGGGGGTGTGGGGGGAGGCGAGGGGAGCGGGTGGTGCTGGGGGGGGGGGGGGGAGGTGGCGCGGGTCGGCTGCAATCGCTGTCCTATGATGGTGAGGGGGGAGCTGCAGGGCGAGGGGGTGCGTGGGTTGCATTGTATACCCTTCTTATTCGTGGTGTGCGGTTGAGTAGCTGCTGTTGATTGTGTGCGTGTACGCGACGCGATGACGTCGGGTGCGGTTAGGTTTTTGCGCCCTTCTGGTCACTTTTGTGAGCATCGTTCTATTGCCCCGCAGTGACAGGGGAATGCCGCGATGCGACATTGCTTTCGTGAAGCTCTGTCGTTGGTTGTAGTGCGGGCGTCGGCGCAGTAGTGAAGGTCACCTGAGCTCAGACTCTTTGCTGTCGTGTCGTTGACAAGGCAATGACTGTGACACGCGCTGACTTCACTCGGCAATACGGCCGGCTTCTGCTCGTCGGCACCGAATTCAAGGCCCGACCGAACCACTGACATGGACGCTCAAGTGGCCAGGTGGTTGACCGCGCAATGGCAAACAAAGGCGACGCTGCACAGGTCATCTCACAGCACTTGGGGCTCACTCCAGTCCTACACTCCAAAGGTGGTAGCACCTGCTGCGCAGGCGCAGCGTCCCCACGCACACAATCAACAGCAGCTACTCAACCGCACACCACGAATAAGAAGGGTATACAATGCAACCCACGCACCCCCTCGCCCTGCAGCTCCCCCCTCACCATCATAGGACAGCGATTGCAGCCGACCCGCGCCACCTCCCCCCCCCCCCCCCCAGCACCACCCGCTCCCCTCGCCTCCCCCCACACCCCCCCCCCCTCACACCCCTCACTTGCGCATCCGACGGCCGATCTGGGCCATGAAGCCCTGGCGAATGGGCGCCACAGACCGGGTGGCGCCGCAGCTCTCGCACTGCAGGAAGTACAACCGCGTGTTGGCATCCCGCATCAGCACCGTGTCGGGCGACCGGCACGACGAGCACATGACGTACTCCCGCATGTACCGGCGGAGCACGTTCTCAATCCCGTCCGACGTGAACCGCCCCTTGATGACCAGCCGCCCCCCATCCTGCAGGTTGCCCGTCGTCCCCAGCTCGGCGCTCATGTACGCCAGCAGGTGGTCCTGCTGCCGGTGGATGCTCTTGCAGATGTCCCCAAAGTTCATAAACACCGTCTTCTTCGACCCCTCCCGCGCAATCTGCGGCGGCCGCAGCGTAATCCGCTTCCGCCCGCCCCCCGTCGCCAGCGCCGGGTTCTTCCCGTACAGGAACTCAAACGCCCGCGCCACCAGCTCCGCGTGCGTGTAGTCCCGGTCCGACCCCGCCCACGCCGCCGCCACCCCCTCCCGCCCGCTCGATATCACCACCCCATCCTCCCCGCCCGCGGCTGCCACCCCGTCCGCGTCGCCCGTCGCTCCCGCCACCGCGCCCCCATCGTCCCCATCGTCAAAGAACACCACCTTCCGCTTCTTCTTCTTCTTCCCCAGGTCCATCGGCGCAAACTCCGACTCGTCAATCTCGTACGTTGGCGCCCCCGCCGCCGCCCCACCCACCGGCAGCGCGTCGTCGGCCGGTAGGTCGTTGCCCGCCGACCCGTTGACTGCTGGCGCCACCCCGTCGCCCGCGTCAGCGCCATCGTCCAGCGCCGTGGGCTTTGGCTTCTTCTTCTTCTTCTTCTTCATCGTCGGGTCAAAGAGGGCCGGCTGTGCACACCACAAGAATAAACAGGGAAAAAAAAAAAAACACGACCACAGACAGAGCACACGAGGACCCCACAATCCATACACCCGCCGACACAGTCCAGCAGACAGCCCAGAAGCACACACACACCCCACCCAAACCAACCATAACCAACGAGCCGTCAGAAGCGCCGCCCAGCGTCCTGCCGTGCCCCCGAGCACAAACCGCAACCACAACCATGAAACACCCACCAGTACAACACACCACCCAAAGAAAAACAACACACAACCACAACCACAACCACAACCATACATCTCGTCCTACTCCACCCCACCCCTCTCTGCCACCCCCGCTCGCTACGCTTCCCACCGTCGCCCACCCCCTCTTGCACCCCACTCGGCGGCCGTCGACCATCACGTACCGCCGCCTCTTCGACCGGCACCGGGGCCGCCGTCTCGGTCGCCATGATGCCAATCGCCCCAAAAGGTCGACGCACGGCAGCCGGCGGCACGCGTGGACGGCCCCCCCCTGCGCGAAAGGCAAGGTCGGGGGCAGGGCACCACACACCGCCCACTTCGTCCGAGGCGACAGCAGTTGCTCGATGCTGTGAAAAGGATGCGCTCGGCCTGCTGGACGTGGCCGCCGTGGACCTTCCGTCACAATTCTAACCGTATGACGGTTGAAAGCATGGCCTTTTGATGGAAGATCAAATTGCGACGCCGCTGACCGCTCCCGCTCAACTCGGCGCGTCTCGACCACCACCCGCATACCTCCCCTCCTTCCCCACCGTCATCGTATACGCTGCGTGCCCAACACCTGACGGCGTCCACCCCGCCTCGGTATCGTCTCCTCCCCCCCCCCCCTTGGCTAGCTCTTCCCGCAGTACTCTCATTCGGCGGTCAACATGTTCGCCCCGGCCCGCCGGGCGTGGACGTCCCTCTCCCCCCCCACCCGCCAGTTTGGCGTGCCCTTCATCGTCTTTCTCGTCACCGGCACGTACGGCCTCTCCTTCCTCACCGCGGGGCGGTACGAGCTCGACGATGAGCGGCGGGTGCGGTCACAAATCGGGGCGGACCCGCGCAAGCCGGTCGCGCGGACGCCGCGGGGCGGCGGCGCGGCGGGAGGGGGGGGCGGCACCGCCGCCGCCGGCCCGCTGCCGCCACCGGCGGCGGCAGCGGTGGACGGGGCTTCGCTGCCAGAAGCCGCCGCTGGAACCGGCGCCGCCACCACCGCTGCTGCCGCCGCCGCCGGTGCGCCAGCACCAGCGACGGCAGCCGCGGCCGATGGGGCGGGCGTGGCGGCAGACTACACCATCGTGCGGATCCCGCGGCGGGGGGAGCGGCCGCCGCCACGCGCCGGCTGAGCTGCCCGTCGTTGGCCGGGGGGGGAGATGCCAGCGTTTGGGCGCGTGGGCGAGCGGCGGGCAGGTCGGGCGGGGCGGGCGCGCAGGCGGGCGTTGCGGAGCTGCCCTTCGGGGGCGGCACGGCGGGTGGCTTCGCGACGCCGCTCGTTCGGCCAGCCGCTCCGTGAGGTGCTTGCGGTTTCTTTGCCAGAAGGGCTTGCTGCGTTGGGGAGTTTCCGCCTTTATGCTGGCGGGGCCGCCTTCAATCGTCGAACTGCCTGTCTTGGTGCGGCCTGCCGGTGGCGCTGCAGACAGCAACGAGCAGCCGCTTAACGAGGAGCCGTTCCACCGGGGGTGGTACGACTGGAAGGGCTGGGGTGCGACCTGTCGGCACTCCACGAGTCCAGGCGGTGGAGACCTGCAGGTGCACTAGATGGCAGCCGCTGTGTCGTGATGGGCATTGCCCGGCGGCCATTGTGACAGTGGCGGTATTGAAGCACCGCCGGGAGGCGCACTGTGGCGGTAGCGGGGCTGTGTGCGGAAGCGCTATCGGGAAGCGCACCGCAGCACTTGCGCGTACGTCCCCCTGCGGGCTGCTGCACGAACTTTGCACGCCCGCCAACGTTCCCTTCCTTTTCCAAAACTAAAACAGAGGGCGCAACAGCAACTGCTTACCCGTTGCCTGCGTACGTCCGCTCTGGCCACGTGCGCCTTTCTGCTTCCCGGCACCTCCCTCTTTCCGCCCAAGGTCCTGTTGGTTCCGCCTCACACGTCCTGCTTTCGATGCAGGAGCAGTCCACATGTATTTTTGGTCGTCTCGTAGTTGCGCCCGGTGATCTTGATTAGAGTGTACTCAACGTGACTTTCGTCAAGCTTAGACGGACGATCTGTGGATAGTTCGAGATTGATCGGCGCTTGGGCCAGCGTCGATTCATGGGCGACGGACTTCGTCAGGCCGGCAGGCTGTCTGTCTCGGAGTGAGATCGCGACAACTCGGGCCCGCTCACCAACCAACCAACCGGACCGTGACCAGCGCATCCAGCTCATCCAGTCAGGTGGCGTCCTCGGCGTGCCTCTGTTGTGTGGATTTCATGGACTGTTCGTCAAACGGCCGTTGGCCACCGGCCCGCCAGGCTGTTTCCCGACGGCCACCCTCGTCCCCGCGGTCCTTACACGAAAAAATCGACAGCCGACGAGGGCGTTTGAGGAGCCGACACTGGGCGTTTTCCTGCTTTCTCGCGGCGTTCCCCCCACCGACTGCCCTCCCAAGCCAGACCCCATGACAGCGGCACGCAGCAACCGTTTTGACAGAGCGGCGGTGCTGTGATCATCCGCCTGCGCACACCCGTTCTACCGTCCGTCCGTGCGGGCCCACTGGCGGTTTTGGACCCCGACAGCCCAACAACGTGCGTGCTTGGTTGAGACCCGTGGGGGTCCTCGAGCCGCCTGCCCAGCGGAAAGCTGAGTGAGTGCCACGCCTACACAAGTCGCACCCTGCTGTAGACTTTTGGGACCAGCGCAGAGGCGGAGAGGAGAATGGGGGGGCGGGGGGGGCGCGCGCATATAGCTGCCACCCGACGGACTGGGGAGGTCCCACTGGACTGACGGCTGATGCGCGTGTGTGTGCTGTGCACCTCTCCGGCGAGGCAGGGGGGGGGGGTGCGGCACCCGCAAACCACCCGAGCTCCGTCCGTACCGCCTGGACTGACACGCTGTTGGGCACAGGGCCGCGGACGGCCACGCATACACTTGTCAGGCCGACCGTGGGCGCCCGCCCCCTCCCACCGACCCCCACCCACACCTACGCGGCGCGGCTGCCGTAGCGCGTCCGTCGGGCGGCCGCGCATACGTCGTCGCGCGACGCGCGCGTCCGCACCCCCGTCTCAGCCCCTTTTGACGCAGGCCTCGCAGTCCTCGTCGTTGACGGGCCGTGTATCCGCTTCCGTCCGTTCAGCCGCGCCTCGCGACGCGCCCTCTTTGACCGCCTGTTGCCTCTTCACACCAGCAACGTGCCCCCCCTGCTCCCCTTCTCGCCCCCCTCCCCTCCTCCAACCTACCGTTGTCCCCTGTTGTCCCCTCTTCCCCTCCTGACCGCCACCCCACCCCCACTTGTTGGCCTCGCCTCCCCCCACCCTCTGTGTTCCCATGGACAGGCCACGGGGCCTGTCCAGCCCGTCCCCCCCCTGGCGCGGCGGCCCCGCCGTGCCGCGGGGCTCCCCCGTGCCGGCGTCCCCGACGCCCAGCCTGGGGAGCCCGGCGCCTGGGGGCGTCAGCAGCGGCGGCAAGGCCCACCCGGCAGGGGCGGGTGGCGGTGGCGGCGGCGGTGGCAGCGGCAGTGGCGGCGGCTGTTGCGAGACGCGGCCCGCGTGGGCGTGGCGCCCCGTCTTGGGCGGCAAGGTTGCCGACCGGTGGCGGCTGCGGGTGGGGCTGCTGGCGTTGCTGGGGGTGGTCCTTATGCTCACCACGCTCTTCCTCGGGGTGGACCGTGAGGGCGTGGGCGGGTGGGCGCCGCCACCCGTCTCGCCCCACGACTCGGGCCTGGCAGAAGCCGTCGACGAGACGGGGGGCGGCTCATTCCGCGCCGCCGCCGCCGCCGCGGCTGCCGGCCGAGGGTGTGGCGGTGGCCGCCGCCCACCCCCCGGGGAGGTGGACGTGGCGTACTTCATCCAGGTCTCTCAATCCAACCTGCCCCTGCTGCCGCGGCTGCTCCGGTCGCTGTCGCACGATGGCAACGTGGTCGCCGTGCACTTTGACCTCAAGATCCCCGACGCGGTCCTATCCCCCGTTATTGAGTCCATCCGCACAGACGCGAGCCTGGCGGCCGTGCGATTTATGCCGCGGGAGGTGGTGACATACCGGGGCATCTCGATGGTCCTAAACGTCCTCTCCGCAATGGACTTTTTGCTCGCCGCCGACCCGGGCTGGTGCTACTTTATCAACCTGTCCGCCGCCGACTACCCGCTCGCGTCGCAACGGACGGTGCGGCGGCTGCTGGCGACGCCGGGCCTCGCCGACGCAGGTGCCAACTTTGCGTCGGTCTCCTCCCCGCAACACTGGGTGGACACGGTCACGGAGCAGCGCATCGGGCGGCTGTACGTGGACACGAGCTTGGCGTTTGGGGGGGACAACGGCACGGAGGTGGTATCACTTCAGCAACCCAACCCCCTGTACGCCGCCGCCGAGTGGACCGCCCGCAAGTCCGAGGCGTGGATGCTGCTGCACCGCGACTTTGTGGCGTATGTCGTCCGGTCAGCCGCCGCGCGACGGCTGCTGCTCGCGTTTGCCCTCTCCATCGAGGCGTCGGAGCACTTTTTCGTCACGCTCCTCACCAACACCGCCCGCTGGCGGCGGAGCCTCATCTCCACCCACCTGCGGCTGGTGGTGTGGCGCCACCGGGGCGTCAAGGCGGTGCAGCACCCGTACAACGTGGACGACACCGAGCCCGACGACGCGTCGCGCTACGTCTTTGCCGACACCCTCTCCTCGTC
Organism: Pyropia haitanensis; assembly: GCA_008729055.1. NCBI lineage: Eukaryota > Rhodophyta > Bangiophyceae > Bangiales > Bangiaceae > Pyropia > Pyropia haitanensis. Next base: position 1,083,876 of record SDUX01000010.1, read on the forward strand.
GTCCGCGCTCTTTGCGCGCAAGTTCCGGGTGCCCGACTCGGCCCTCCTCGACACCCTCGACCGGTCGGTGAGCGGCATCGCGCCGCCAGCGTCGGCCGCCGACGCGGCGGGCGTCGCGTCCGCCGCGGGCCGCGTGCGCGACGGCCTCGCGCGGGCGATGGCCGACTCGGCGTCGCGGACGGCGGCGTGGGAGGAGCGGCTCGCCGCCGCGGCCGCCGCGGGGCGGCTGCCGGACAAGGAGGACCGCACGCCACTGGACGAGGCCAGGGGGGGCGGGGGGGTCGCCGCCCCAGATGGGGGGGGGGGAGGCGCTCCGGCAGACTTGTGGGCGACGTCCACCGCGCCGTCGTGAGAGAAGGGGCGGCCCTGGGCGTGACGCGCGGTGGCGGCGTCGCGGGCGGGAGGGCGGCGGCCGCCGGCTTGTGCCGACGCCGCGCGAGTCCCCACCGATACAATCACGGACAGCAGGGTGTGTGGATTGCTGGTGGCTGGCACGGGGCCCGCGACGGCCACCGCAGACGATGGAGTCCCCGCACAAGAACACGAGGAGCAACAACAGCCGACAGGGAAAAGTGCCCACCCCGATTGCCCTACCCCAGCGTTCAGAGTGACAAGGCGCTGGCAGGGGACACCCGCCCCCCTCCCCCCCCCCCCGCCGTCACCCCCGTTCGCCCCCCGCCACCGCCTCAGCCCGCGCCTCCCCCTCCGTGCCCCCCCTCCGCGCGTGCCCCAACACGTCGCACGGCGAGGCCGCCGTCCAGGTGCACGCCACAAACGCGCCGCCCGCGGCGACACCCGCACGGTAAAGGTCCGGCAGCTGCAAGCAATGCACGCCTGCTCGGGGTCGGCGGCCTGTGGCACGGGAAGTGCTTCACACGCGCGGGCGACCACATCGTGCAGGTGGTTGTGGTCACGACGTCGCGGCAGGGGCGCATGCTGGACACGCGTACCGGCGGCCGCTACCCCCGCTTGTCGGTGGAGACCTCCCTGGTTCCGCACGAGTAGAGAACACGGGTCGCCGCCGTCTGGTGCGGCGGCACGCTGCCGGGACAGTGCTGCCGACGCTACTGCGCACCGAGATGGGGCCGCTGGCGCTCACAACACGTCGCACGTGCGGCGGAGGAAGAGGCGGTTGTTGCGCAGGTGCGACACGTACACCCGGTGCGCCACATCTGGTAAGCACAGCAGGGGTGAGCGCGCGCGGCCATCGCGCGCACGTGACGGACATGACGTCGCGTCGCGTGGGGACAGCCGAGTGGCCGAGCACACGTTCAAGCAGAACGAGGGGTGGGCACACCAAGGGACCGCCACAGCGACAAAAACAGAGCAAGAAGACAAACAAGCACCAGGAGGGGAGAGCGAGTGTCAGGCGTGAGCTCCCCCAACACTGGCAAGAACACGAGCGGGTGGCTGGGAGCACTCCCCCCCTTGCACTATCGACACCACCAGTCCCCCCCCCCCCACCACGGTCCATCCCCGTTCGAGACGACCAAAGCGGAACCCCCCCCGGCGTCGGCCGCTCCCCTCCCCCCCCCCCCCCCCCTCAACGTACCTCGCACGTCCCGGATCTGCACCTCCTTTGAGTTGATGGAGCAGATCCAGCCAATGTACTTTGGGCTGGCCGACTTTGGGCTGAACACCGCCACGTGGTCGCCCTGCGCGTACGTCTCGGCGTGCAGCTGCAGCACGCCGCGCGCAACGACCACGTCGTTGCCGCGCGCCGCCGCCGCGCCGCCGGGGCGGCCGTCGGCACCCGCCGCCGCCGCCTCGCGCCGTTCGGCTGTGGAAGAGCAGGGGCAGGCAGCCATACGGCGAGTCACAAAACAAGACGAGGGGAGAGCGCAAGAGGTCCGCGTCAGGCAGGCTCGGCCGCCCCCAAAACAGCGGCCCGCACTCGCGGTTAGTGACCGCTCCACCCGCGCCTAGGCGCGCGGCAGTCAAACCGGTGAGAAGCCCACACCCCGGCGACGGCGGGACAGCAAAGGCGCCTCCGCGGGTTGCGCCCACCAGCGCCCCCCCCCCCCCCCCCCGAGACAAGAGGCCCGCACGAGGCACGGGCGCATATCCCCCTATCGCCGCGCGCAGCCCGCGCAGACGCCCACCACCCAAACACCCTCCCATCCCCTCGCCACACCCCCCCCCACTCCCGCCCAACCCCTCGCCACCCCCCCCCCCCCCCCACGCCCGCCCGCGGCGCCGCCCAACGCACCCCCCCGAGCCCGCTGCGCCGCGTCGTACGTGGCGAGCAGCGCCGCGAGGTCGCCATTGATCTCGTCCGCCGTCAGCGCGACGCGGACGACGCCCTCCCGCTGGAGGGCGGTGACGAGCCCGCCGCCGCCCGCGGGCGGCCAGCCGGTGGCCGCGCCGCCCACCGGCGCGCCGCCAATCGCCGCCCGCCGCGCCGCCGCGATCGCCGCCGCCGCACTCGCGGGGGGCCGTACGGGAAGCCGCCGCCGCCGCCGCCGCCGCCGCCGCCGCCGCCGCTGAGCACCCGCGAGTCCGGCCCGCCCCAGCCGCCGACGCCACCGCCGACGCTGACGCCAACGCCGCCGACGCCGACGCTGCCACCGACGCCGCCGACACCGACGCCGCCACCCCCAACGCCGACGCTGCCGCCGCCGCTGCCGCCGCCGCCACCAGCCCCCCCGACGCCGCCGCCGCCGGCGGTAGCGGCTGCCATGGCAGCGGCGGCGGCAGCAGCGGCGGCGGCGGCGCCACTGCCGGCCGCAGCGGCCAGCGGCCCCAGCGACAGCGGCGGCAAGGCGGTGGTGGGGGCGCCCGCCGCAGCGGGCGGCGGCTGCCCCGCCCCAGGGGTGCCGGGCGCAGGGGTGGCGGGCGGAGAAATGAGCGGCCGCTTGCGCCGCTTGGCAACACCTGGGGGCGAGAGGGGAGGGGGCGGCGGCGGGGGCGGTGGGCAGCATCCAAAAAAAAAGTCACGGGGGTGGGGACGGGGGACAGCAGGGGGAGGCCAAGCGCGCGCAACGGCGTGAGCCCGTACCCTTCTCGCAAGCAGCCGTGGTCAGTGGGTCAGTCTCAGCATGAACCGGCGCCGCCACTGTCACCCGCTACCCCAGCACCTGCTCTTGCAAAGAAAAAACGCGCCGCCCGACGGACCGCGCTGCTGCTCGCCACCGGCAGCATCCATGTGGTTGTCCCACAGTCGCCGCTGCCAACACCAACCGCGTTCTTTCCAACCTCGCACTCCCCCCCAACCTGCCCCCCCCACCCATTCCATCCCCCCCCTCCACTCACACCCCCCCCCCTCAACCCCCTCCACCCATACACTCCCCTCCCCCCCTGCCACCCCCCCCCCCATCCTCGGCCAAAAAAAAAAACAAGACAAAAAACGTACCCGAACAGCGGATGGCGTCGACGCGCCGCCGCTGCTCGCCATTGACGGCGAGCATCCGCTCGCGCAGCCGCCGCTTGGCGGCGACAAACTCGTCCGCGGCGGCCTTGCGCGCCGCCGCCGCCGCCGCGTCCGCCGCCGCCGTGCCGTACGCGCGCACGTCCGCCGCGGCGGCGCGGCGGGCGGACCGGTCGGCCGAGACGCGGCGGATGGCGGCGGCCAGGTCGGCCACCGCGTCGGGCGGGGGGGCGGGGGCGGGGGGGGCGCCCGCCGCCGCGCCGCCGCCGGGTGCAGGCGCCGCCGCCGCCGCCGCCGCGGGTACCCCACCGGCAGGTGGCGGGCGCCCGCCGCCGCCGCCGCCGCCGTCGTCGCCACCACCCCCACCACCACCGCCGTCGCCGCCACCGCCGTCGCCGCTGGCGCCACCCCCACCACCACCGCCAGCGTCCCAGCGTCCCCCCTCAGCGGCGGCCGCGGCGTCGACCCACGGGTCGCCCGCGTCCCCCCCCGCGGCCGTCGCGGCGCGGACGACCCGCCACAGCGCCGCCCGCTCCGCCCGCAGCGCCCGCGCGTCCGCGTCGAGCTGCTCCGCCCGCGCCGCCGCGTCGGCGTCACGGCCAGGGTGGGCGGGGGGGGACGCCGCCGCTGCCGGCCCCGCCGCCGCCGCCACCGCCGCCCCTGCCGACCCCGCCGCCGCCGCCACGGTCGACGCGGCCGCCGTGGCGGTGGCGGCCGCCGCCGCCGCTGCGGCGGCGGCGGCGGCGGCGGCGGCGGCGGCGGCGGCGGTCGCCCGGCGGCCCGCCCGGGAAGGGGGAAGGAGGGGGGGGGAGAGCCTGGGGGGGGGGGGGGGGGGTCGCCCCGCGATCGCGGCCGCCGGGGGGGGCGGCGCCCATCGCGCGCGCGCGGGGCGGGGCGCGTGGGGGGGGAGGGCGGCGGCGGGGGGGGGGGGGGTGGGGGCACGCGCCCGCCCGCGCCGCGACGCGGGGACAAGGTGAGGGTGGAGGGGACGGGGTGGGGGGGGGGGAGCGACCTGGCCGTGGTGGGCGCACCGCCGCGGTGGGGAGGGGGGGGGGGGGGGGGGGCGCGGCCGACGACGGTCGTTGCGGCGGGCGGCGGGGACCGGGAGGAGGGCGGGCACGGCGTGGCGGGCGGCGGGGACGGGGCGGCGGGCGGGCACGGCGTGGCGGGCGGCGGCAGCGCGGGCGGTGGCGGCAAAGGCACGGGCGAGGGGCGGGCGACGCGCCGGGCTCCGCCCTGGCGGGGTGAATTTTGTCAACCATCAAAGTATTGTACGACACGCGGCGCCAATGTTCTTCCAGCCAGCCACAAAGAGTCTGGGCCGCGGGGTTGACTTTGGAGACCGCCCGTCGTTGCGTCGGTGACCCCAGACGGGCGCCAATCCCACGCCAGCACCCTCTCGCGGTCTCGCTGGCCGTCACCGTGGCTTGCTCAACGACAATGCCGGCGATGGTGGCGTGGCCCTGGACGGCAGAGTTCTTTTGAGGCGGCGGACGTGCCGCTGGTCATCTGCCAGACGCTGCAGACGGCGGCCAGGGCGTGCGCCATGGTGGTGCTGCTTCTGGTTTCGTACGTGGTGCCGTGGGCGACGGCCAAGCCGCCGACGTGGGCGACGGCCAAGCCGCCGACGTGGGCGCCCACGGCAGCGACGCCCGGAGCAGCGGCTGCGTCCATCACGGTGGGGGTTCAGACAGACGGGCTGCCTGGGGGTGCCGACATGGCCGCGGCGGGTCGCCACCAAGACGGGGGGCGTGGGGGTGCCAACGGCGGCGGCCACGGCGGCGGCCGCGGCTGCTCCGACCGCCGCCACTACCGCCGCCTCAACCAGCACGCCGTCGTCGCCGCCGTCTGTATCGGCGGGAAACGGCGGCAACGGCGGCAGGGGGGGCGCTGCACCCGACGGCGGCGACGGCAGCACCGGCGACGCTGGTGGCGATGCAGCGGTGAACGCGTTCCCCGTCGTACGACGTGACAGTCGAGCTGCGCCCGCCCCTTGTCCCGGCTGCGACTGTCTGCCCTCACTTTTGTTCTCTGAACGGCCCCACGTTCTGAGACGCCTTCGCGGACCTCTCACCCGTCTGCATGCTACCGATTCATCTACCGCCCTCGTGGATCCATTGCATTCTAGCCGGGGACCGCCACTCTATTACCATCAGCGCCGCGGCCGACGCGGTGCGTCGACCACCCGTCCGACTGCGGGGGAAGGGCGGGCGCCAACCACAACTGCAAGGAGGAGCAGACCGGGCTCTTCGTGGCCCAGCAGTTGCATGTGCTGTACACGACAAGTAGCCTCCCGTGATTCATGGCGTATTCCAGGCCGTGTGCCTCCACGGTGACTTGTTCGTGCTGGATATGCTGCTGTCCCACTCTCCTGCAATGCCGTTGCATCCCCAATGGCCGCAGCTGCGGAGCAGTCGCAGTTGCCGCTACCGCCCCTGCTGCGTACCATTTCTTCTGTTACTGCTGTTCCCGCTCCTGTTCCTGCCGTTGCCGCTGGTGCCGCTGCCGCAGACGCCCCTGCTGCTGCCGCTACGGTCGCGACTGCTGCCGCGGCTCTGCCGCGGCCACTGTGCTGCTGCCGCTGCCGCCCCGGGCGCGCACTGCCGCAGCAGACCTTTCTTTCGTGCCCATCATGGCAGACGAGGACGTCCCCCCAGTGTGCGCTCCCTCCCCTCCCCCTGACCCACCGGCAGCCGCCAATCCCCCACCGCCGCCGGCGCAGCGGCCGCCGCGGCCGCCGCGGCTGTGCCCCCCCCCCGCTTCCACCCCCTCCCCGTCACCGCGGTCGTCACGCTCGTCGCCGCGTCGGTGAGCCCCGCCCCCCACGGGGTGGCGGCGGTCAAGCGGCTGACGCTGGGCCTGCCGCCCGGCCAGTCCCTCGCCGCGTGGGCGCCCACCGATCATGTCAAGGTGCTGATACCCCGCAGTAGCGGCGGCGGCGGTGGCGGTGGCGGCGGCGGCGGCGGCGGTGGCGGTGGCGGCGGCGGCGGCGGTGGTAGCGGGGGGGCGGGGGGGGGGGGGGGGCGGCTGCTCCCCGTCAAGCCCCGCTCCTACTCGCCCACCTCCCCGCGGGAGCGGGCGGGGAGCTTGGACCTGACCTTCAAAGTGTACCCGGGGGGGGCGGCGTCGACGCATCTGGACGGGCTGGCCGTGGGCGACACGCTCCGCGTGGCGGGGCCCGTCACGCCGGCGGTGGCGCGGCCACGGCGGCGGGGTTGGGGGGGCGGGGGAGGGGAGGGGGAGGGGGGGGCGGGTGGCCCGCGCCGGCCGCGGGTGCTGGGCGTCGTTGCGCTCGGCGTGGGCATCACGGGCGCGTTGCCGGTGGTGGTCGATGAGTTGGCGCGCCGCCCCGGCGGCGGCGGCGGCCCCGACGCGGTCGCGCTCGTCCACGCGGTCCGCACCGCCGCCGAGGCGGACATCTGTGGCGACGCGGTCGCCGCGGCGGTGGCGGCCGCCGGCGGCCGGCTGGCCGTCCACCCCATTGCGAGTGGGGAGGCGGTCGCCGGCTGGGCGCGGGGGCGCGTCGACGCGGCCTTCTTGTCGTCGGTGGTGGCGGCAGCGGCGGCGGCGGCGGCAGCAGCACCCCCAGCAGCCGACGGGGCTGGCAGCGGCGGTGGTGGCGCCGCCCCCGCCGCCGACGCCGCGCCGTCGCCAGTCGTGCGGTGGGTAGTGGTGGGCAGCAAGGCGCAGATGCGGAGCGTGTGGAAGGTGCTCGGCGGGATGGGCTACCCGCGCTGGTCGACCGCGCTGTACCTGAAGACGTTTGTGCCCCGAGGGGGGGGGGAGGTGCCACGCCGGCGGTCACCGCGTGAGCACGCGCCTATGGGAAGTGGTCAAGGTGGGGGTAGGGGCGGAGCGCAGGCCGATGGCGTGGTGACATTGGCAGAGCGACGGGCAGGGGCAGTCCCCATGGGAAGCAGTGAACAAAAATGGAGGCCGTGATGGGGCACGTACTCCCCTGGCTACCCACTCCCCTGGCTACACACGCCCCCACCGCCGGAGACGGGCACGCGCCGGCGCGTCTAGGTGCGGAACGTCGGGCAGTCGAGCAGCTGGAACTCGTTGAGCGCCTCGAACCCCAGCCGCCGCCGGCTCATCACCGCCGACGCGAACAGGCCCGGCCGGCGGAGGACGCGCGTCCAGACGCCGACCACCTCGGGCGGCCCGTTTTGCACGCACGGCAGCCGCGGCGGCGCGTGGCCCGCCGGACACGCGTACGTGGCGAATGACTTGAGGCGGCCGCCGCGCGGGAAGCGGACGGCGGCCAGGATGGTAACGCGCGCGCCGACGCGACGGCGGCTGCTGCGGCGCGGGCCCGCCGCCCAGCGCCACACGAGTGGCGCGGCGGGGTCGTAGCGGCCGCGCCGGCCCGCCGCGCGGCGGATGCGGAAGCGCGCGCACGTGGTGGTGATGCGGCCGCCGGGGCGGGCGCGGGAGCGCATGCACAGCTTGGTGGATACGACGCCTTTGGACACAGTGTTGTCCATGGTCGGGCACGTCACCTCGCGGCGGAAGCCAATGCCGAGCAGCGTCTTGTAGTAGTCCTTGGCGTTGTTGGACAGGTCCCACATGTACCACCGGCCGCGGAGGGCGGGGAGGGGCACGCTGACCCCGCGGACCGTCGCGGAGCACCCGTCGTGGTGCGGAAAGTCCCCGGCCTGAGTGCACTGCCGGCCACTCGGGGTGAGGATGGCGGCGGCAGTGGTCGCCGCGGTGGTGGTGGCTGCCATCACCTTGCTCGCCGCAGCTGTCATCGTCGTGGTTGTTGGCACCGTCGCGGCGGCCGCCGCGGGGGTGGCGGCGGTGGCTAGGACAACTGCAGCCAGGGCGGCAGCGGGGAGGGGGCGCCAGATGGCCATCGCAAGGAAAAGGGAACGGAGGCGTGGAGGCGGCAGGATGCGGGGTCTTGCTGGACACCGGCGTGGCGGTCTTGTGCGTCAGTGACGCGTCGGAGACTGGCATCGACGTGCCCCGTCGCGGGGATGGAAGCGGCGGCTCAAGTAGGCTCGCGGCTACCCCCCCCTCACCCGTGAGCGATGCCCCCCCTTGGTGGTCACGCCGTCGCTGCCTCCGCACCTCCCCGCCAGTGACCTCCCGTAGGTGGTGTGAGGCGCCCGCGGGGGGGGAGGGTCGTGTTTGCACGCTGCTCACTCGCCACCAGAGAGGCCGCCCCCTGGGGCGCCCCCCGGTTTGCCCCTCCCGCCCCAGCAAGGCCATGGCCGCCACGTCAGAGTCGACGTGGTCTGGTCGTAGTAGCACCTCACCGCCGGCGGGCAATGCGCTACGGTCGCCGGCCCGGAAGAAAGCACCGGGCTGCGATCTCCCCCCACCCCCCGGTCCCCCTGTTGCCCCCCCACCACGACGGTCTATCTACCGCGCCGCCGCAGCTGCACCGCCGCCGCTGTCGCCGAGGTGACCAGCAGATACAGGCAGGCCGTGCCGCCGTCCCGCCGTGTAGCGGTCGTGGTGAGGGGGCCCCCCTGCCCCCTCGCCATCGTCCTCTGCCATCGTCTGCCCCTCCCTCCGCGCAGCGCTCCCGACCGCGGGCCACTGGCCTCGGACAGGCGTGTCCCCCCATTTCCCGTCTGCAACCCCTCCACGTCGGCCGGTAGAGTGGCGGTGGGGCGGCCGGCAAGTGCGGCGGCTCCCCCCTCAGGCCTTCACCAACCCAACGTTGCTCCTCTACACCTCTTCCCCACCCACAGCCCTCCCCCCACTGCCCGTTATCTCCCCGTCCACTCACAAAAGCACCTCCCTCGCCCACGCGCCTTCATTATGTGCCCTCTGACCTTCCCACCTCCACTCTTGGTCCCGCCCGCGCCCGCTCCGCCACCCCCCCACCACCCCCCCCCATCACACGACGTCGTCGGTAGGCCAGTGAGGGCGTTTGTGGGCGGTCGCGCCGAGTTGGCCTGCGGCTGTTTGCGGTTCCCCCATCCACGAGATCGGGGAAGGGGGCGGGGGAGTGGCCTTAGCCGTGGCGGCGGGCATCGCCCCTTGGTCGCGCCCGGCCAAGCGGCCAGCCGGGCAAAGGGGAAGGGGGAGGAGCGGCAGCTGCGGACGGGTGGACGGAGCACGCAGACAGCGAAGAAAAAACCTGCTCATCGCACAACGAGAAGACACTGTACCGTATTCCTTGGATGAAAACAACTGTGAAGCTCGTAGCGAGCACTTGTTCCTGCGCATTGAGTCCGGGTAAGTCCTACGCAACGGGATCCCTCTGGGCGGTCCCCCTGCCAGTGTCTTTGTCTGCCTGGCTGCAGCCAAGCTGTTGGCCCGACTGACGTTTCGCTCTTGGTCGCCGACCGTGTTGGCCGCCGTCACCGGCCTTTGCCCTGCAGCTTGGGCGTTTGTTCCCCCTCCCCTCGACCGCCGCGTCGCAGCGGCGTGAGCGACACGCCGTCTACGTGCTGGCAGCCGGGTCCGTGGGGGCCAGTCTTGCCTTGCCCTCCGTCTCTTGGAGCTCCCTCCACTTCCACCCTCTCCTCGCCGGCCTTGAACTCCCGCCCGCCTTGGCCGTAGCGGCCACGGCACGTGGCGGTGGTGCGTGTCGCAGGGCGGAGCGCGGGACGGCAGGCCTCGTGCCCCCGGTCGCCTCGAGCTGGGGCGGCCGTCCTCCAGTGCTGGTCAGGCGCTTCCCCGCGGCCGCCGACCGACTGCCGCGCGGGCATTGCCGCTGCCATGGTACGCCATGGCGACGGTTGTGCGAAATGCAGGAGAATTCTGTATGCATCCATATCTGTCCATCTCTCAGCGGTATCATAGAGGGGTCGAAGCAATGAACGGGCGACCAGGCTTCAGGGCGCTATACCCTGTGGCTCGACTCGGACTCCTCCGCGCACAAGCCGCGCCCCGTCAGAGAAACAAAGACGAACTCTCGATTCACTGCCGCACCCCGCACCATCCCATTGCGTGTACGTACAGTGTCACAATCACACTCCGCCACGCTCCATGTGCTGTGTGGCGCGTTGGGTCATTGCTCCCGCCGCCAATGCGCCCCCGCTCGCTGACGTGTCCCCTTGGCCACCACTCGTGGCCGCTCAGCCAACAGTGGCGCCGCTCGAACTGGAACCTCGGGAGGGAATCTGTTCACTGCCAGGGCCTGACTGGTTCCTCCTCGGCTGAGGTGCTGCACGAAGGCGGCGGAATTCCGGGATCGGGTGGCTGCGCATGGCCGTGCCACCCGCGTGTTGCTCCGCTGTCCTCCGCAGCAGGGGTGGCAACTCCACCGACACTGGCTCGTGGTCGCTGGACTGCACTCCCCCTCACCCCTCTGCGGGGCGGCGGGGAGGGCTGATCCTGTCTCGCATCGGGATCAAACCTGATCCGCGGTGGATGACCGCGGCGTGGGCGGCCTCCACGCCTCTCATACGAGCGTCATTCGCGCGGGCGACAGTGGTAGGGCGTGGTCAAGGCGTGTGGGTGGCAGTGGCCATGCGTGGCAAGTGCAGCCAACTTGCGGCCCACGGGGAGGTACTAAAGCAACCACTCCTTCCGGCAGTGCGGGCCAACCCTCTGATTGTTCGCGTGCCGCCGTCGTCGTTGCCTCTGTTGTGCGTGTTGGGGGGTCGCTGCTGCCCGAGCGAGGTGGCGTTGGGTGGTGACTTGGTGGCGGGGTGGCACGACGCTGCTGCCACTGAGTAGGGTGAGGGACTCGGTTTTTCTCGGCTCGGCTTGCCTTCCCTCCCCCTGACCGTCCCGTCCCGGGGGGGTGTGAAGCACCATGGCGCCCACCTCGGCGACGATGACCACCACTGTTGGCTACCCGTGCATGGGCGGGCGGCGGGAGCTCAAGACGGCGCTCGAGGCGCACTGGCGCGGGGACCTCCCCGCGGCGGGCCTGACGGCCGCGTTGGATGAGGTGGAGGCGGCGGGCGTCGCTGCCGCCGCGGCCGCCGGCGTTGGCCTGGTGGGCGTCGGCGACGCCACCCTGTGGGGGCCTTTTGCAGACACGACGACGCGCCTGGGCCTCGAGGCGCCTCGCCATCGGGCCCTGCCAGCGGGCCTGGACCGGTACTTTGCGGCCGCCCGCGGTGCGCCGGGGGTGGCCGCCCTGGACATGAGCAAGTGGCAAAACACCAACTTTCACGTCCTGGTGCCCGAGATTGGCGGTGAGGGGGGTGCGGCCCTGCCGCCGCCCGCGGACGCGCCCGGCTGGACTGACCTTGTCGCCCGCGTGCGCACCGCGCAGGGGACCATTGGCGCGTCCCGGGTGGTGCCCATCCTCCTCGGCCCCGTCACGTACGCTGCAGGCTGCGCCCTGTCGGGCGGTGTCACCGTTGCGTCGCTGGTGGAGGCGATCACCCCCAGCTTTGTGGCGGCCCTGCGGGCGCTACGAGAGGCGGGGGTGCCCGAGGTGCAGCTCCACGAGCCGACGCTGGTGACCAGTGATGGCCCGGCACTGCGGTCCGTGTACGAGGCCGCGTACGCGGCGCTGGCCGAGGCTGGGCTGCCCATCCACCTGGTGACCTACTTTGATGACCTCGGCGACACGTTCCCGTGGGCGGTGCGCCTGCCGGGCGTCAAGGCCGTCGGCCTCGACTTTACTCGGGGCGACAACCTGGGCCTCCTCCGCACCCACGGGTGGCCTGAGGGGGTGCGCCTTGGCGCGGGCGTTGTGGACGGGCGGTCGGTCTGGGCCGAGGAGGCCGCGTCTGCGGCGCTGCTGGACGCCGTGCGCGCCGCGGCGGGGGCCGCCGTGGCGGTGTGCGTGCAGCCTAGCTGCTCGCTCGCGCACGTGCCGCTGGACCTGGATGCCGAAACGGCGCTGGCGCCGGCGGTCAAGTCCCGGCTGGCTTTTGCCAAGCAGAAGCTCGACCTGCTCGTGCGGGTGGCTGGGGAAGCTGTCGGGGACACGTCGTCGGCAGCGAGCGATGCGACGCCGGGGGCGGCAGTCGTGAACGCGAGCGCGGCCATCACATCTGCCATTGACGAGGCCTTGTTTGAGCGGGCGGAGCCGTTTGAGGTGCGCCGGTCCAAGCAGTTTAGCGTCAATGGCGGGCTGGGGACCATGTCCATTGGCAGCTTCCCCCAGACACCGGCCATCCGTCGCCTGCGGGCGCAGTTCAAGGCGGGCAAGCTCCCCAGCGATGAGTACCTGGCGGCCATGGATGCTGCTACGGTGGAGTGCGTGCGCCTGCAAAAGGACACTCTTGGCCTGGATGTGCTGGTGCACGGGGAGCTGGAGCGCACGGACATGGTGGAGTTCTTTGCGGAGAAGATGAATGGGGTGGCGGTGACCAAGGCGGGCTGGGTGCGCTCTGTCGGCTCCCTCTGCGTGCGGCCGCCCATCATCCATGGCGATCTGTCGCGTCGGCAGGTGCCTATGACCGTCCGGGAGTGGAAGGTCGCGCAGGCGGCTGCTGGCGACGCCACGCCTGTCAAGGGCATGCTCACCGGCCCGACGACGATCCTCAACTGGTCGTTCCCCCGCAAGGACCTGTCCCGCGAGGCGCAGGCGATGCAGCTGGCGGTTGTCGTCCGCGAGGAGGTGGCCGACCTCGAGGCGGCGGGCGCGCGGATCATCCAGGTGGACGAGCCCGCCCTGCGGGAGGGCCTCCCCCTCAAGCGCCCCGCGTGGGCGGCGGACGTGGCGTGGGCGGTGCGCGCGTTCCGGCTGGCGACGACCGTCGCGGCGCCGTCAACGCAGGTGGTCACCCACTTTTGCTACTCGGACTTTTCCGACCCGGACGTGCTCGCCGCGATGAACGACCTCGACGCGGACGTGCTGACGGTGGAGAACACGCGGTCAGGGGGCGAGGCGTTCCGCGCGCTCGCCGCCGCCGGCTACGCCCGCGACCTCGCGCCGGGCGTGTTTGACATCCACAGCGAGGTGGTGCCGTCGGCGGCGGAGGTGGCGACGCGCGTGCGGGCCTTCCTCGCCGCGGGCCTCGCGCCGGACCGCCTGTGGGTGGTGCCCGACTGTGGCCAAAAGACCGCCTCCCCGGAACTGTGCAGCGCCGCGCTCAAGGCGATGGTCGACGCCGCCGCCGACGTGCGCGCGGCGAGCAAGGCCAAGTGAGGGGGGCGGCGCGCCGGCGGCCGTTGGCGCCCAAGCGCAGGCGTTGGCGGCCATCCCGTGGGGGATGCGCGGGGGTGAGCTCCTGCGGGCGGGGTCACGCCCGCGGTGTTCATACGTGAGTGGTGGTGGCGCTCGTACGGCGCCGCGGTGAGCAAGCAAAAAAAAAGCAACGACTAGACGCGTTTGTGGAGAGTGCTGTCACGCAACGGGGGGCCCACCAGCCGGGTCGGCCAAACGCGGTGTGCCCAGGGGCACGGGATTGGAGCGGGTGGGCGCGGAAAGCCCGCCGTGCCCGCACCGCCCACCTCGGGCCAACCCAACGCCGCCGCCGCCGCCGCCGCCGCTGCCGCCGCCGCCGCCGCCACCGCCCGCGGTAGCGGCAGCAGCAACGGCGGCGGCGGCAGCGGCGGCGGCGGCGGCAACGGCGGCGGCAGCGGCAGCAACGGCGGCGGCGGCGGCAGTGGCGGCGGCGGCCGCCGCCGCCGCAACAGGCCAGGAGCAGCCGCCTGCTTGTCCCCCCCCCCCCCCCCTCCGCCGCCCCCCCCCCCCCCCCCCCTCACCCCCACCCACAGAGTGGGCGCCGACGCCACCATCACCGACCCCCACCGCCACCACCACCGCCACCACCGTCGGGTGCTCGGGGCAAGGCAACAGCAGCGGGCGGCCCGCACCGCCGCCGCCGCCCGCCGCCGCCGCCCGCCCGCCCGCCCGCCCGCCGCCGCCGACACACCGCCGCACAGGCCAGCGCAGGCGGCGAGAAAAAACGAGGACGGGGGGGGGGGGGGGGGGGGGGCGCCGGACGCTCCGCGCAGGGCCGCGCGCGTGCGCGGCGGCTGCCGCCACCCCCCCACACCGCGGCGGTGGCGGCCGCCGACCCCGCGGCGGCGGCGGCGGCAGCGGCCGCCCGCCCGCCCGCGGCGGCGGCCACACCCCCCACCCGCCACCGCCGCCGCCGCGTGGCGCGACGGCGCCGCCGCGGCCGCCGGCCGCGGGCCGCGACGTGCACCGCCGGGCGGCCGCCAACGGCGGGGGGGCCCGCCGCCAGACGGGGCGCCGCGGGCAGAGCAGACCCCCCGGCAGGGATGCCGCCGCCGCCGCGCCGCGGCCGCCCGCCGCGCCGCGGCGGCGTCCCGCCGCCGCGCCGCCGTCGCCACTGCGTGGAGGGGGGGGGTGTCAGGCCGCGGCGGCCGCTCCCGCCTGCCGCGGGGCGGCGTCCCCCCCCTCGGTCTCGCCCGCGTCACCGCCGCCGCCGCCGCCGTGGCGGGTGCCGCCGCCGCCGCCGCCGCCGCCACCGCCGTCGCCACCGTCGCCGCCGCCGCCGTCGGCATCCTCGGCGGCCGGCGGCGGCCACGCCCACCGGCGGCACGCCACGGCCGCGGCGGCCGCCTCCGCCGCCGCCGCCGCCACACCCGCGCCCGCCGCGGCGGCGGCGGCGGCGGCGGCGGCGGCGGCGGCGTCAGCGGCTGGCGCCGCCGCCGCCACCACCGCCGACGGCGGCGGCGACGGCGGCCGCGGCGGCGGCGCGCCGCCGCCGCCGCCCAGCAGCGGCGCGGCCGACACGCCCGCGCCGCCGAGCAGCGCCACGGCCGCGGCGGCGTCGGCAGCACCACCCCCCCCCCCCCCCCCCCCGGGGAGCCCGCCGTCGCGCGCGGCGCGGCGGCGGTCGGCGCGGGCGCCAGCTCCACGGCGCCCAGTAGGGGCACCCCCCCGCCGCCCGCCGCCGCCGCCACCGGCGCCGCGTGCGGCGCCAGCCGCCGCCGCCGCCGACAGCGGGGCGCCCCCCCCGTCACGGGGGGCGCGGCGCCCCCCCCCCCACCCCCAAGCAGCGCGTACAGGCGGTCACGCCCCCCCCCACGCCCGCCGCCGCCGCGTCCGCCACCGCCCCCAGCGCCGCCCACCGCGCATAGTAGGCGACCGCTTGCCGCTGAAACGGCTCGGACCGCCACACCGCCGCGCGGGCGGCGGCCGACGGCGCGGCCGCCGCGGCGGCCGTGACGAGCGCCCGCAGCGAGCCGCCGCCGAGGCCGCCGCCCGCGCCCGCGACGCGGCGCCAAAAGGCCGCCACCGCCGCCGCGGCGGCGGCGAGCGCCGCCACCGCCGCCGCGGCGTCGGCAGTCGCGGTGACAACGTCGGCGGCGAGCGCCGCGGCGGCCGACGCGGCGGCGAGCGCCGCCGCCGCCCCCGCCGCGGTGACCGCGGCGGCGGCGCCGTCGGCGGCGGCCGCCGCGGCGCGCGCGCCGGCAACGGCGCGCTCCTCCCGCGCGCGGAGCGCTTCCGCCTCGACGGCGGCGGAGAGGACGCCCGCCGGCCCCAGGCCGAGCAGGTGCACCCGCGACACCGCCACCGCCGCGATGACCGCCGCCGCCTGCGCCGCCTGCAGCGTGTGCGCCTTGGCCGCCGCCCACCACTCTTTGGTCGCCGCCGCGTCGGCGGCGGCGGCAGCGTCGGCGCCCGCCGCCGCGGCGGCGGTCTGGGCGACCGCCGCGGCGGCGAGGGAGGCGCGGAGGTCGGCGGCGGCGGCGGTGGCGGCGGCGGCGGCGGCCTCGGTGGACGCCCGCTTGGCCGCCGCGGCGGTGACGAGCGCCGCCGCCGCCGCCGCGGCAGCGTCGTAGCGGGCGGCGAGCGCCGCCGCGTCCGCCGCGAGGCGGCCGACGCCCTCGTCGGCGGCGCCCAGGAGCGCCGCCGCCACCGCCGGCGCGTCCCCGCACCTCCCGTCGGCGGCGGCGGCTCCCCCCAGCAGCCCGTGCACCGTCGCGACATCCGCCAGCCCCCGCGCCGCCGCGGCCCGCGTCGCGTCGACCAGCCCCGCCGCGGCGGCGGCGGCTCCCCCCAGCTCAGCGGTCAGCCCCGCCAGCCCCGCCGCAATGTCGGCAAACGGCCCCGCGCCCGCCGTCGCGGCGGCGAGCGCCGCGGTGAGCGTGTCGAGGTGGGGGGGGAGGGCGGGCAGGGCGAGGCCCGCCGCGGTCAGCGACGCGACGGCAGAGACGACGAGGGGCGAGGTGGGGGGGGGGGGGCGCGACACGTCATAGGCCGTGCCGTCAATGGTGACGAGGTGGGCGGCGGGGGGGGGTGGGGGGGGCGGTGCTTCCCTGACGTCCATGCCCGGCGGCTCGGCCGGGCGGCCGTTTGGGTGTGGGACAACAGCGGGGGAAGGAGGTGGGGGGGTGGGGGAGGCAGGCGACCGAGGGGACGGCGGGAAAGCGGAAGGGGGGGGCGCGCGTCGGCAGGGGGGGCGGGGTGAGCGCGCGGGCGGCGGGGGGGGGAGCGGCAGCCCAGCAGACCTTGACGCCCCGACAGCAGCGCGCGTCGACAGCGGCGGCCCGGCGGCGGCGGCGGCGGCGGCGGCGGCAGCGCCGCTGAGCGCCCACGGCAGGCACGTGCGGGCCGTGGCGATTGCACTGGCGGACCACCGCGGGTGCGTCGGTGGGTGCCACGCTGGTCGCGCGTCGCGGCGCAGCTGCGCGTCCGCGTCGCGCGGCACCGCGTGCGAGTCGCAGAATGCAATCCCGTTGGAGCGCGGGCAAGCAGCTGGACGAGCACAGGCGTGGTGGCCGTGGGGGCCTGCAGAGGAGGGCGAGGCAGTTGGTAGACAGCCCGTGCGGCCACGGCCGGCCAACTGGCGCGGGGCACGCGCGTACGGACAGCCGTTGTGTGCAGCTGTAAGCGGTTTGGGACGCGGGATTGCGTGCCAGCGAGGACGGCGCGCGAGATGAAAAAACAAAAGACAGGCCCGCACCCACCGTCTGATCGGGCCACGCTCGCCACGGATCAGAGACCACCGTCGGGCCTCGACGCCAACAGATTGTGTCCAGATTCCTATCCACTGTTTTTCGGTCGAAAGTGTTTGATTCCAACACGGAAACCAGAAGGGTGGCGGCCGGGTGGCGCTGCCCCGCACCCCGTCGCGGCGAGTCCCCAGCGAGGGGGCGGTGCGCGGCGCCGAGGCGGGGCCGGGGACGGCAGCGCGGCGCCGACGTCGGTCCAAACGACAACCGCACGACCGTCGACAGCGCACGTGCGCGTGCGGCCGTTCCTGCACAGGTAAAGGATGCCCGGGGAGGGGGGGGTGGGCGCCAGTAATCGCGGCTACTGCGTGGGTGGCAACGCCGCGGGTGCCGCCGCCGGGTGCGGCAGCGCACTGGCGCCCGTGAGCACCAGGTGGCGAAAACGCCCGCGGGTGGCAGGCGTGCTCTCGCCACATGCCCTTTGCCCAGCCCACACAGCTGCCCCGCCGTAGCGGTGCGGCCGAGCCGCGCGGGCAAACTGGGCCGCCGGCGTGGCTCTTGATGGTCGTACAGAACGGGGGCCCCCGCACGTGTGCGGGACCCTCGACCCGGGCACCTTTGCGGGTGGTGGCGGACAGGGAAAAACGGGAGACGAGAGGCAGCACGCGGCGGAGAAGAGGCACAAAAAGACACCAAGGTGGGAGCGGGAACAGGCGGATCCTCCCGCCAAGGCCGCCGCCGGTAAAAAACGAAGAGCAAAGACAGCCTACACAGACGCGCCTCGGCTAGCCGTCTCCCCTGAATCCCCCACCCCATTGACGAATGGTCGACAGTCGCGGCCCTCAGCACCGCAAACGCGATGTGGCTGCATCGCGCCCCGGCGTTTGTCCACACTTCCACACCCGTCGAAGGGCGACGCCGCCGCCCACACCGTCGATGACGGCCCAGCGTCCACCCCACTCACCCACCCCCCCGCCAGTCCCACCACCACCACCCCCCCCTCCGTCGCACGCCCGCGTACCCAACACCCCCCGCGTCAATGCCTCATCCCCTACTCCCCCAGCCCCCCGCCCGCTCCTCCGTCGCCCACCCGGCGGTGGTACGTCACGACAATCCATCCACCACAAGCCCCATCCACCCGACACCCCCCCTGCCCCCTCCTCCTCCACCTTAGGCGGGCCCGACCAGCCCGTCCGGCACAAACCCACGCGCCAGCGTGGCGACCAGCCCGAGCGCCATAATCGCCATGATGAACCAAAACACCAGCGCGCCAAAGAGCGTCTGCTTTTGGGGCTCCTTGGTCGCCGCCGTCGTCGTTGCCGCCTCCTCGGTGCCAATCGGGTTGGCGGCCGGGGGGGGGCGCCGCCCTCCTCGGCGGGCGGCTCCGCCATGGCCGTCGTCGTCGACGCGCCGCGGCGGGCGCGGCGGCCAGCGCCGCCGGCGGGGGCGGCCACCGCGGCGCGGCGGCGGGCCACCAATGCCACCGATGGCAGCACGCGGCACGCTGCTGCGCCCCGGATGGTGGGGTGAGCCGCGAGGGGGGAGGTGGGGGGGAGGAAGGCTGCCATGGTCATGGTCACAGGTGGGAAGGGGACAGGCGGGAGAAGAGGCGGAGGGAGGGGGGAGGGAGCCACAGTATCGCACAGGCAGGCGTAGCGGTCCCACGATACCGCGGCAAGGATACCAGCGCGGAGCGGCGGAGCGGCACGCGGCGACGGCAGCAGCGGCGGGTGGGGCGGCCGCGGCGGCGGGGCGGGGCGGGGTGGCGGCGGCCGGATCGGGTGGTAGCCAAGATCGCCACGATGGCGCGCGCGGCCGCGCGTGGAAGGCGGCAGGAGCTCCCCGCCCACCGCGAACGCTCGAACCGATGGCGCCGCGGGGCGGCAAGGGAAGACCCAGCAATTGAGCCAACGCGTACCAAATCAAGCCCGGCGTTGCAGGGCGGGACGCGCCCTCGTTGGACTGCCACACCACACGGTCGGGCGACGGCGGAAGCCGCCCGCAGGGCGCCGCGTACAAGAAGGGGGTGGACTGCCGGGGGGGGGGCACGGATAGCTCCGCAAGGCGCGCGTTTTTCGTGGAGGGCCTGCGACATGACGTTGTGCGGGGGTGAGTACGAAAGAGCGCGGACGCACGGCGGCAGGTCGCGGCGGCAGGCCCCGGCGGCCATACCATCCACTGCACGCATTTTCACCTCGCTCGTCACGGTCACGGACGCCCTAGTGGCCGCGTCAGCCGCCTGCCGCGTGGCGGAGCTGCTGGGGGACTACGCGTGAAGACACATCTACAAGCGCGCAAACGGAACAACCAGAGAGGCATAGGGGTGGGCGCCCGCACCGCACGGCCGGCCAAGGCCGACAAGAGAATACAACAACGCGCTGCCGCAGCGGAATGAGCGCGGCTGCTCGGCAGTCCCCCCCCCAGCCCCCACCCCCCCCCCACCTCCCCACAAGCACACCCCTCCACCGCTATTCATCCCATCCGCACCCCCCCCCCTCCCTCCGCCACATCCCCCGCATCCATCCCCCCGAATCAGTCAACACCCATCAGAAAGAGGAAAAAAATAGCACATCAGTCACCAGGGGCACCACCACCGCCACCGCCGCAACCCAATCAGACCACTCCCGCATCGCCTCCCCCCCCGCCCACCCACCCCCCCGCCCCCCCCGCCCCCCCCGCCCCCCCCCTCCCCAGCACCTGCGACCCCCCCCCAATCTCAAGCACCACTTCCCCAGCGTCGCCGCCCAGCGGTTACACCCCCCCCCCCCCCGGCGTCAGCGCCCCCCCTGGCGTCAGCGCCCCCCCCGGCGCGAGCCCCCCCCCCGGCGCGTGGAGCGCGCGCAGCTCCTCGAGCGCCCCCCCCAGCTCCTCCATCGTCACGTCATTCACCACCACCGCCCGGCCAATGCCCGTCACCAGCGGCAGCCGCTGCCGCCCGCCGCGGTGCTCGACCGCGTCCGCCAACCCCGCCCACAGCACCTCTACGCCCGCCGCGTCGTGCCACATGGGCAGGCCGAGCGCGGCCATGACGCGGAGGATGCGGTCCCGGTCGGCGGCGGTGAGCCACCCGCGCCGTGCCGACAGCAGCACGCACAGCACGCCGTCAATGTTGACGGCCTCGCCGTGCATGAGCGCGGTCGGGCCGGGCGGGATGGTCATTTCGAGGATCTTGGAAAAGGTGTGGCCATAGTCGACGACGCGCTCGAGGGTGGCCTCCCACAGGTTGGGGCCGAGCTCCTCCAGCATCGTCTGCACGGACAGTTCGACGACGCGCGTCGCGACCGCCGCCACGTCCGTCGCGGCGGTGCCAGGGGGGGAGAGCGCGGCGGGCGCAGCTTCGGGCGCAGCGTGCCCATTGGTCGCCACCGCCCCGGCGGCGGGGGCGTGCCCATTGGCCGCCGCCGCCGCCACGGGCGGCGGCGGGCGCCCCCCAAAGCGCGAGTCGATGAGCGCCCGCCCGTGGACGTCGAGGAGGTCAAACAGCTCGGCGGAGCGGACGAGCGCAAGCTTCATCACCTCCCCCAGCCCGTTGACCACGTTGCGCTCGTCCTGCGTGCCGACAAAGCGGACGTCCAGGAACGCGGCGAGCGGCGGGTAAAACGCGCCCATCCGGTTCTTGAGCCCGCCGTGGACGGGGTCCACCCAGTCGACGCCCGTCTTGACGCCCACCGACGCGTCGACGAGCGCCAGGAGCGTCGTTGGCACCCGGATGTACGGCACCCCGCGGCGGTACATGGACGCGGCAAAGCCGACGATATCCAGGACGACGCCGCCGCCAATGGCGAGGATGGGCTCCCGCCGGTGGAGGCCAAAGTCCACCAGCGCCTCAAACAGTGCGTGGACGGCGGGGATGGCCTTGTGCTCCTCCTCGCCGGGCAGGATAAAGGTGCGGGTGGGGATGGCGTGCGCGTCAAAGTAGGCGGCGAGGCGGGCGCCGTAGAGCGCCGCGACGGCCGCGTCGACGACGAGGAAGCGGCGGGCGGGCGTGCCGGGCGGGCGGTGGCGGTGGGCGAGGGTGGGGTTGGCGGGGTCCAGCAGGTCCGAGTACATTTCCACCGTGTACTGTTGGGGGGGGGGGGAGGGTGCAGAGCACGCGGGGAAGAGAGAGTAGGAGAAAAACCAGCAGCAGAGAGAGCGTACCGAGCAGCCAGGGCGGGCGCGACCAAAACGAGCAACGCCAACCGGATGCGTCAGTGTCACTGCCCAGCACCGTCCCCCCCCCCCCTCCAAACGCCGGTAGGCATCGAACAGAGGCCACCCCGCCAGCCCCCACTGCCACCCGCCACCCACAACCGGCCGCCGCCGCCGCCGCCGCCGCCGCCGCCACCTCCCCACACCAGACACCAACCGCCGCCACGACAGCAGCCGCCGCCAGCAACGTGCGTGGCCTCCCGCCCCCCCCCCCCCCCAGCCCCAACCCCCCCCCCCAGCAGCGCGGCGCGCCGTCTGGGAACGCCCCCACCCCAGCCGCGCGGCGCGGGCAAGGCCAGCAAGCGGCGGCGGCGCCGGTCCCACCCGCCGCCCCCCCCCCCCGCGCCGCCCCCCAACCGCGCCCCACCCCACCATCCCCCCACCGCGGCGGCGGCATCAAAAAAAAAAAAACCGGCGCCACCCGCCGCCGCCGCCGCCACCGCCACCCCCCCCGCCCGCCGCCGCCCGCGCGGCGCGGCGGGGCACACGCCGCCGCCGCCGCCGCCACACCCGCCCGCCGCGGCGGTCGCGGCGCCACCGCCGACGCCGCGCTTGCCGCGGTCGGCCGCCGCCGCGACGGCGGCGGGGGCGGGTCGGCACCCACCAGCGGGGTACGCTCCCCACTCACCCACCCACCCCCCCCCCATCCCCCCCCCCCCCACCCCTCTCTGCCATCGCCCGGCGCTCACAACCGCAGCCGGTGGCAACCCCCCCCCCCCCCCCCCCCACCAGAAAAAAACAAGAGAAGAGAAACGGAACAGGCGGACGTACCTCCACGGGCAGCTCAAAGTAGTTTGTCCACGCGCGCGTGCACCCGCCGCCGGGGGCGTCATGCGTAAAGACGTTGGCCGGCGCCCGCGGGACGGGCGTTAGGCCTGGGCGGCCGACGGGCGTCGACGCGGGCGGCGCGTGGCCGACGGTGGGGGGTGGGGGGGGGGGGGGGGCGCACGGCCGCCCTTGACGGCGGCGGCCGCCCCACCGGCGGCGGGGGGAACCCCATTGGCCACCCCGCCCATGGCGCACGCCGGCGCTGCCGCCGTCGCCATGACGGGGGCGGCGCGGGGCTCTCTCCCGGCCGCCGCCGCGGCGGGCGTCGGCGCCATGGCCACCCGTGGGGGGGAGGGCGGATCCGGGGCGGCCGCCGGAGGGGGCGCCGGTGGGGGAGAGGGCGGCCAGCGGCGGGACGGGACGCGCGGGGGCGGGGTAGGGTAGAGGCGGGGGGGGGCGTGCTGGAGAGGGGAAGACTGAGGTGATGGGGGGGGGGGGGGGGGTGGGGATGGGGGGGGGGGGTGCTGGAGAGGGGAAGACCGAGGAGACGGGGGGGGGGAGGAGGAGACGACAATGGACGGAGAGTGGGAATGTGGGGAAGGGGAGAGGGGGGAAGGGTCACAGCAGGGTCGGGAGGAGGCAGGGCCCTACACGGGGGGAAGGGAAGGGTCACACCAGGGTCGGGAGGAGGGCGGGAAGGCAGCAGGACACGGCGGCGGCGCCGACGCACCACCACGCGCGGGGCGGCGTGGTTGGCCCGGCTGGCACCCGCAGGCAGCGCGCCGCTCTGGCGGGCCGCCGGCGGCGAGCTCGTGGGTGGGAGCGGGGGGGGAGGAGCGCGCGGGGCGGGCCACCCACGCGCCGCGATGCGACCGACCAGCGGCTGGCCGCCCACCGGCTGGTGGCGGTGGCGGTGGTGGTGGCGGTGGCGGTGGCGGCGGCGGCTGGCGGCGGTGGCGGCGGCGGCCGGCGGCGCGGCGGGCCAACGCCATCGTCACGTTGTCCCCGGGCATGCATCGCGCACTACTTTCGTTAGCGCGGCGGTGGGGCAAAATCGCCTAACGCGCACCCCCTTTGTTGGACCTTGTTGGGGTCGAGGGGTTACCGGACCGATGGGCGTCCGGTGGGCCCGAGTGCACCGGCGGAACCGCTCTGCCATGTCACAAACGGTCAGCCGTGACAGCCTTCTGGGCCAATCACAGAGCTCGGATCCGTAGTGCAGCTCCAGGTTGAGGAGTTGAGACTTGCGGTACTCACGGGAAGGGCAATTCGTCCTCGGAAAAATCAATACAGGGCGGCCGCCAGGGCTGGCGCACAACTATTTCCTGGGACCTCTGGGCAACTGCGTTTGTGATGCCCACCGGCCGCCCCGTTTCTGTGCTCCCCGTCACGTGGCTCCTACATGGCGTCAAGAGCACGTTTTATTGTTTGTTGTATCTGTTGTTGGCGAGCCTCCTCACCGCCCCACCGTAGCGGCGCCCTTCCCGCTGACGGTGGGGAGGGGGAGAAGCCTGCTCGCCTCTCGCACTTCCCCACATCTCCACCCCCCGCCCACAAGAGCTTTACGCCGTCGCCACCCTCTTGGCAACCCAACCCCCCCACCCACATCAACGCACCCCCCATCTTGAGCCTCTCTCCCGTCATCGACCCCGCCTTCCATCCTAAATGCTTCTCTCTCTCTCCGAATCCCGTCACTTCTTGCCTCTGGATGCGTCCACCAACTCCAGGCAGCACAGCTTCACCAGCGCCCCCGTTCATGCCTTGTCTTCTTGACCGATCCACGCACAAAAGACCCACACGCATGCAAAGAACGAACAAAAAAAGAAATACCAAAACACGCAGCAAAACACACGGCCTAAACACACAGTTAGACACCATGATGCCACTCATGCAGTACGAGGCACAGATGCACAAACAGATACGCGCGTCCATTCCCTCCAGCTGCTCGGGACCCCGGCGAGTCATCAAGAACTAGCGCTGGCGCTTCACATCTCCCATAACCTTGCCCAACGGTAGGGCAGACGTGGACCCGAGCACCTACAGCGATGCCGCCGATGATCGATGTCGACTCGAGCAAGTGGAAGGTCATCGGGAGCCTCGCGGGGAGAGAGGCGAGGGGCGTGCGTGCAGGCGCGCGTCAGCGTGGGGGACCGTGCCAACTCGGTGTGAGACGGCGAGCGGCGGTTGGAAGCCAGTCTACGGCACGGCCTGCGACTCAAGCTCCAGGGCGCGCGGCGTCTCGATTCTGAGACGTTGGGATCGGACCTTCTCGAGAAAGAATTTGGTGATCGACTCCGAAGCCTTGGAAGGCAAGTCTGATCGATGCACTAATTTGTCACGTCTGCGACCTGCCTATTGGTTGATGAGCCGGAACCTCCCCCCCTCCCCTTACTTGGGGTGCATCCAAGTGTTCCATGAAGAGTGCAGACGCTGCAACGCCTTCCGTAATTTGCTGCCCGCGAGATTGTCACTCGGCAACCTCGCGGCACGTCACGCGCGGCCGCGTGATCGTCGAAGTGCGGGGAGCTCCCGAACTCGCCCAGTCACAGGCCCACCACGTGGCGACGAGCCGTTCGTGAGTGGACATAGCGAGGCACAAGGGGCCCCCCGTACATGCCCCAGGCGGCTCGGGGTGTCCAGAGAAGAGACACCCGAGCTGTAAAGCAATCGCGTCTCGCGGATCCAAGTATGACTTGTGGGAGACTGTTGACTTGTACAAGCGATGTGTGTATGTGTGTGGGCTGTGTAGGCCTTGCGTAGCGGATTCGGGCTTTAGTGACAGTGGCTGCAGCCGCGGGCCCGCGTGGCCCCCTATCCGCCATGTTCCTCGACGGCATCTCTCTCGCGCACCGCCATGACAGCGCTTGTCGGTGCTGTCTGTGCCGTCGCCCCCCTCGCTGCCGCTACCCCTGTGCTGCCGCTTCATGAGCGGTGTTGCGCCCGCCACGCTGGCCCGCCGTCGCTTTAGCGGCCGGCTTGCCCTTCGTACGCAGCGGGCAAGAAAAGGTAGCGTGGGCTAGCGAAGCAACCGGGAAGCTGTGTGGGCACGGCAGCAACCGCATTGCCAAATGGTCGCGGTGGCCGTGACCAGGTCAGAGGTAGCCAAGTCCTATCTCCGCGCCTGAACTTAGGCACTTGGATTAAAATTTAAATGTCTTGGGTAAGTTGTTTCTTTAACGGTCCAATGAGAGCGTAGGACTGTTGGCCGTCACCCCGCGACACGCCAGTGACACGGGCGCCCTCACGAGTCTTAGTCGCGGGAGGGGTGTCGTCGCCAGCTCCGGGGTGAGAAACGAGCCCATCGCCAGAGGCAGTCGATGGCCTGCGCGTTAGGCCAAACTGGGCCAGTCCGGAAGCCAACGAAGGCCCATTCCGATGGGCCGGTAGCCATCGCGCGGCGCGTTGGGCTGCCGATGGGAAACCGGGGGAAACGTGACGATTGGGGCGTTG
Organism: Pyropia haitanensis; assembly: GCA_008729055.1. Taxonomy (NCBI): domain Eukaryota; phylum Rhodophyta; class Bangiophyceae; order Bangiales; family Bangiaceae; genus Pyropia; species Pyropia haitanensis. Next base: position 1,109,398 of record SDUX01000010.1, read on the forward strand.
ACAGCGGCAGGGGTGGTGGGGCGGCCGCGGCCACGGCGGGGCCGGCCGCAAGGGGATGGGGGCGGACGCCCGCGGCGGGGACCCGGCCGCGTGCGGTGGTGGCCGCGGCGCGCCGCGGCGGGACGCGCCGCGCGGGGGCGGGCCGTGCGGAGGCGGCCGCGCGGCGGGCGGCGCGCGTCGCGGCTCGTGGGGCTGGCATCGCCGCAGTCGCGCGCCGGAGGCGCGGCGCGTGGGGCGGCCGCGAGGGGGGGCGTGCGGCTGCCGGCGGCCGCCGCTTCTCTTTGGCCCGTCCGCGGCCGTCGGCGGCCGACGGCCGCGGCGCACCACCACCTCGACACGGACGCCGGCGGCCCGGGGCCCCGCTCGGGGCCGGCGGGGGGTTTGCCCCGAGGGCCAGTCCCTACTTCCTGGGCGCGACCACATATTTGTTCCCGTCGCAGTCTTGCAGTCCAGAAGAAATTGAAAAATATGTTCACAGTATCATGTCAATACGAGTTGATGGAGGACAGGCGCACTTAGACACCAAACTTGATATCCAATACTAGCTCACTTGACCAAACTGAGCGTTCAATTGCATCCAGTGAGATCCGTACAACCGCTTTTCTTGGCGCACGTCACCCTGCACTGCAGACGTCATCTGAAGAGGCCACGCACCGCCGGGCGGTGCAGCTGGGCCTGCGGGGGGACACCCTCCGCCGGTACGCCGCGCCCGCTGCTGTCGGGCGCACCGCGGAGGCGGGCAGCCTGCCGGGCGGCGGTGCGGCGCGAGGCGACGCGGTGGATGCGGGGGGCGCAGGCGGCAGGGGCGGTAGCGGCGGCAGCGGCGGCAGCGGCGGCGGCGGCTGCGCGGGGATTGTGCGCATTGAGGGCGTGTCGGCCCGCGTGGGGGTGGAGCGCACCAAGCTGGACACCCCGGCGTGGCGCACGACGCTGTGCACGCCTCGCGAGCGGGTGTACCAGCCCGCCACGGAGCTGGCGTTTGCGACGAGGCCCGCCGCGTGACACGTCGGGAGGGGGGATGGGCGGTGGGGTTGGCGGTTGGCACGTGCCGCCGCAAGGACCGGTTTGTCCCCACGGGCGCTGCGGGCTCGACGGGGGGTGACGGCTGCGCGGGAGGGGACGGCGCCACAGCTGTCCTCCTCCCCCCCGCGCGCGCGCGTGAACCAGCGCTCCTTCACTGCCATCGACCCCCCCTTGCTGCCCAATCACTGGTACCACCCGCTCCCGCCGCCAACTCCCCGACGCCGACACTCTTGCACCCCACTTGACCCCCGGCCCGCCCTGTGTCCGCTGAGGCACAGCCGTGCTGTTAGGGGGCGGGCTATCGCGCACGCAAGGGGGTGGTCACGGACGAGCGGACGGTGGTGCCTGGTGGTTGAGGGGGAGAGGAGGGGCGGTGACGGGGATTGGGGGGTGGGGGCTGGGGGGTGGTGGCCATTGTCGTTGTGCCGATTGCCGTGGCGGTGGCGGTGGTGTGGCGATGGTTGTTGTGGCCGTGGCGGCGGGATGGGGCGTTCAAGGTCCTTGTGCTGTCCGCGCAGCCGTGTTGCTGGCCGACGACGGTGGGGTTGGTGCTCTGGCGGTGGCGGCGGTGGTGCTCGCGGCGGAGGTGCTCGCGGGGACAGTGGCGGCAGCGGTGACGGCAGCGGCGGCTTGCGGCCATGCCGGCGGTGTGGCGGCGACGACCGGTGGTGGGGTCTGCGCTGCGCCTCAGAGTGTTTGGAGGGGGAGAGCAGGGCGAGACGGCTCCCACCATGACTGTGCACCCACACCCAGCGAGTGAGGGTGTGGTGTCGGTGGGCAGGGCGGTGCCTCGCCGGCGGCGTCGCCCCCCATCGCAAAGCGGGGGCTTGCGCGGCGGCGGCGTCGCAGCCGCCGCCCGGGGGTGCCCCCGACGTTGCGTGCCTGTTTGTCGGCGGTGGTAGCGGTGGCGGCGGCGGCAGCGGCGCCGCGCGCTCGACGTGGGGCGGCCCCCTGCGCCACGACATAAACTCGGAGAGGCAGTTGGAGGCCAGCCCAAACACGCCGAGAGGGAAACAGGGGACACTGTCCTGTTGTGCCACGGCCGGGGTATACACGAAGCGTGCCGCGGAGCGGCACGGTGTCGAGCAGATCGGCTGGGGTTGCACAACCGCACGGCCGCGCGCGTGACAGACGGGGGCGGTGGCGCGACGCCCAGCGGTGATGTCCGTGTCATTGACCTGCTGGCAGCGCCGTCGCAGTGCAAACCCCTCGCAGACGGGTGTCCTGCCGTTGCCTCGTCTGTGGCTCCCACCACCGCGTCCAGGATGCGTGGTGCCGCCAGTGGATGCCGTCGCGGCAGCACACGGCTGGGCCGCGCCCCATCTTGGCCGTTACATACGGCCATTACCCGCGGGGGGCGGCCGCAACTGAGGACGTTGGCCACCTGCCAAGGGATCCACCGCCCCGCCTGAAAAGTGCAACCAAGACGGACACCATGGCAGGTGCCGTTGCAGGAGCAAGTGACAGTGGGCGGTGAGCGCCTGTTGAAAAGACACGGGCGCGCAACTGCGGCCGGCAGAGCAGGCGTCGGCCACAGATCACATGCGGCGACACTGCGTACTTGGCAGCGGCTACACAGTCCCGATCTGCCATGCGAGGGTCGAACTACATGCAAAAACGAGGTCGAAACGATGAAAAAAGCCAAGAGATACGCACCGTGGACACTTTTCAGAGAGATATCTACATCGCGCAGAACGGGGATGAGCCAATGGCGTGCCGGCTATGTTCATATAGCAGCATGGCGGCGGACCCGCCGTCGGCGTGAAGACAAGTCAGGTGGGCTCTCGCCCATGACGTGTCGACAGGTGTGGCCGCGCGTATGGACGACCGGTGCAGATGCACGCGCTCAACACACGAACGAGGTGCACTCAGTCCAAAATCTCATTTTCATTCACCTCTTGGCAGCCATTGCAGGCCGCTTCCACACGGGATTTGCGTAGCTCCCACTCGGCCCGCTCCACATCCACTGGTGGGAGGCCGAGCGCCACAAGCGCCGCCGCATCCACTGGCGCCACCAATGTTCACGGGCTGGAGATCCGTGGCACGAGTGATGTCCTGATGTCCCGCGCCGGACTCTTATCCTTCCAGCCGCTCGGATGGTCAGTGCACAAGCGTACGGCCCATGTTCCACCGCGCTGCCGCGGCGGCCAGCCCAGCGGGTGGCCCCACGCACCAATGACAGCCCGAGGGGTCCGGCAAGAGCGCCAATCCAACCTGCAGTGGGCCAGAGACGTGGGCCACCAAACGGCGGTTGGACCACGGTTGCGGGATTCAATGACACAAATCTCTTGCCGGAGACAGCACCGTCGGTCATTTGTCTGACAAGGTCCGTCGTCGCATATCTTCCCTCGGTGTTCCCAGCCGAGCGTGTCCCCGACACTGCCGGCTCCAGTCGCTCGGTTGCGGAGGCGGGAGGCGAGAACAGCAGTCGGGTGCTGCCCGCCAAGTTGCAGCCGGTCATCAATGATTGCCGACCGAGGATCCGCGGCGGGCTTGCCCACTGGCCGGGCGGGACCCGCCGCAAAACCCCGGGTCCTCGCCGAGGGCGTCGGGCGCCCCGCCCGTGACTCACCTGCCCATGCTCCCTCGTGCGAGACAAGAGACGCCCTCGTACAGCTGGCGCAGCCGCCTGGCCGACCCTTTGATCAGCGGCCGCTGCCGCGACCCCGATGGGCGGGGGAGACCCTTGCTTTGAGTGGCGGGCGGGCCCCGCCCGCCGCCACGCTTCTTGTGTTGGAGACTCGCCCGCCGCCGCGAGCAAGGGAGAAGCGACCTGCAGCAGGCGCCGGCGGCTCAGGCTTCGTTCCATCTCTGCAGTATCACGAAGGGGCCTCGGCTCCTCTTGCAAACACGGTCAGCCCGCCGGTGGACAGACCGTGGCACACCAGCTGCGGGCCACAGCAGAGCCAGGGGGCGAAAAGGACCAGCAGGCAGGCGGCTGGCGACGCGCCGGAGCGAGACCACCGCACGATTCCCATGACCGCGCTGCGCTGGTAGTTTTTCGCATACTGCCCGTTCATGGGATCCAATCAATGGGCGTCGCTTTCCGTGCATTCACGAGGCAGCGGACGCCGGGGACGGTGGGGCCTCAGCTCCCTGCACGCCGCGAGCGCCCTTTCTGTGCTAGGTCCCCGTCGTTTATGGCAAGGATGCCACACCGGTGGAGCCGGCGGAGCACGAGCGCTTCCAGCCCCGCTCGAACGGATGGTTGAGGCGCAGCGTCGGCTCCGAGCCGGGGACTCGAGCCCAGCGGGTGGTCTTTCACCGGGGGATGCCGGGCGAGGCGAGCAGGGCCCCTCGGGCCGTGCCGTGCGCCGTGTTTTTTGGGCTGGCGGCGGGCTTTCCTGATGCTATTCTTGGCAGCGCGGGCTGGGCCACGCACTGACCACAGGAGTCAGTTGGTCGTGGACTTTCTGGCGGATGTGGCCACGGCGGCCGGCGGCGAACCGCCTTGACGCGCCTCTGCGCGCCGGCGGCGGGGGGCTCATCGAATCGCCTTTGTACAGATTCCCCCCGCACCCCTCACCGGTCGCGCTTCTTTGTGGGCGGGGCCCGCGCTCGCTCCGCCTCGGGGGCGAACGTGGGGGTGTGACCCCCCCCACCCAATCCACAATTCATGCGAAAGGGGCGAGGCCCGTCACGTAGCCGCGCGCTGCGGCCGTCATCGCCACCGGTGGCGCGGACACCGGCGTGACTCACCACCCATCGGGCGGTCGGCGAGCCTCGGCCGCATACACGTCGGCGACGGGTGACGCTCTGTGTGCGGTGTGAGGAGGCGGCCAACCGACAGGGCAGAGGCGGGTGTGTGGGGTGTTTGAGCAAAACAACAATCAGAGGGTGTTCGGAGGGGGGGACAGAACGCCAGGCGGGGTGCGGCGCGTGTCGCGGCCGCGGTCGTCGGGCGCGGTCCTCTGCTAGTCGGTAGAGCCCCCCCCCCCACCAAGCGGGCTGCAACGCCAGACAAGGACGCTTGGGCGGCGCGGCCGGGAGGGGGCGATTTGCCAAGGTGTCTCCGCTTTCGGCAGGCGCGCGCCCCGCCCCGGCACCGTGGCGCGCGGCGACCGTGCGGCGACACTCGCGCCGCTCCCTTGCGCACGCGGGGGTCACTCCAGCCTTCGCTCCCGCCCCGCGCTCGTCACGCCGCCGCGCGAGGCTGTACAGCCGTGCAGACAGCGGCGCTCCACGTTCCCCACGAGTAGGTGAAAGGGGCGCGGAGGGGGGGTGGCCGCGCCAGCGCCCCCGCGCGACGGGCGCGGGACGACGCACAGATGGGCCGGGACGGCGCCGTCGCCGCGGCGCGCGGCGGGAGGCACAGCGCCCCTACGCACACCCCCCCGCACCGGCCGGTTGGGGCGGGCCGCCTCTTCCGGCGTGGCCTCGCCTGGCCGCCTCCACACCCATCGGCTCGGGGCGGGCTCTCGCCCGCGCACCCCATCCTTGCTGGGCGCGCGGCCGCCTCCGCGCAGCCATCCTCGCGACGCCCCGCCCCACTGCGCACCGCCTCGGGCGCGAACGTAGGTCGTCCATACTCGCCGCGGCCAGCGGCCACCCCCGCGTTCGGCGCGCGCCCACGCATCCGCCGCCGTTGCGTCGCGGGGTGCCGTTGCGCGGTCGTTCGGTCGGTCGTGCCTGCGCCGCGCCGGGGGCGGCGGCGCCACCTCCCCCCAGACGCCCACCCGCACCTTCCCTCCGCCCCCCTCTATTTGATAGAGCTTTCCGCCGCCAGCGCGAGGCGTCGGGCGCGGGAGGAGGTCGGCAAGCGTCGACGCTCCTCTTGGCTCGGCACCCACCCCCATTCGGCCAGCCCACCTTTTCTACCCGGCCCGGCCCTTCCGTGCGAGGCGCACCCCGCTCGCCCCTGCGCACACGGAATCCTGGCGCGGGCGGGACCACCGTCGGCAGGCGCTTTCGCGTCGAGCACCCACCCCACTCCCCGTCGAGGCGCCACCCGCCCCATTGGCCGGCACCGACCGCGTGACTTGGCGCGCCCATCTCCCCTATACCCCATCCCCCCCACGGAGGACCGCACGTAGGGTGACTGTGGACGCCCACTGCCTTTCCCCACTGGTGGAGAGCGGAGAGGGCGGGGGGGATGGATATTGCCAAGTTGTGCAACAGTGGCTCTGCCGCCGCGGCCGCCGCGGCGAGGAAAGAGCGGTCGGCGGGCGGCGGCGGCGCCGCCGCAGACGACGGCGGCGTGGCGGCGGCTGGCGGAGGAGGCGGCGCCGGGGGAGGGGGTGCCGGCGGTGCCGGCGGCGGCAGCGGTGCCGCGTCGGCCGGGCCGCCCACGTCCGCGCCGCTGTGGATGCCTGGCCAGGCGGGCGGCGCTGGGGAGGACGGCCGGGACCTCCACGCGGACATCCTCGGGCTCTTCCCTGCGGTAGGCGACGCCGGGGGTGGTGGCGGTGGTGGTGGCGGCGGCGGCGGCGGCGGTGGTGGCGGACCGGGCGGACGGGGAAGTGGTCCCCCCCCCGGTGCACCGACGGGTGGCGTCGGCGGCGGCGCCGACGGCGGCCGCCCGCCCGTTCACTCGGGGGCGCCCGCGGGCGGCGGCGGGGGCGGCAGCGGGGTCGCCCAAGACGCTGCCGCCCGGGTGCTGTCGTCCATGGCGTCCTCCCTGGGCGGCCCGGGCAGCGGCTGGCCGCCGCTCTCTCCCGCCGTCAGTGGTAGCGGCGCTGCGGCGGCGGGGGCGGGCGGGGGCCCGACGAAGGCCGGCGGCGGCCAGTACTACCCGTCCTGGTCGGGCGGCGGCACCTATGGCGGCCCGCCAGACGGTGGGCAGTACGGCTCGCATCCGCTCGCGGCGGCGGGCGGCACGGGTGGCGGGCGGCCGTCCCAACATGGCGGCGGCGGCAGTGGCGGCGGTGGTGGCGGCGTGCCCGCCGACGGCAGCGCCGCGGCGTCGGCGGCGGCGGGGACGCCCCCCGCGGCGCCCGCGCTGGCGCCCGCCGCGTACGCGGCGTACGGCCACACGCACGGCGGGGCGGTAGCATTTGGGGCGGCAGAGCCCGGCCGGCCCCTCAGCGGCGCGCCGCCGCCCTACTACCACCACCCGCTGGCAGGCGGTGACGGCCACGGCGGCGGCCACTCCATGCCACCGCTGCACCCCAAGGAGCCCACCGGGGCGGCCGCCCACAGGGACGGCAGGCCTGGCGGGGGTGACCCGTCCGCCGCGCTGTCGGGCCACTACTATCGGCAAGATGGCGGCGGCGGCGGCGGCGGCCACCCTTCCGACCACCCAAACGGGCCGGCCTATGGCCACGGGCGGCCAGGCCCGCCATCGTGGACGCCGACGGGGGTGCCACGCTCCGACGCCGCGCCCACTGGACCGCTCACCGCCCTCCCCGGCGGCGGCGGCGGCGGGTACGGTCCGCTCGGCGCGCACCCGGTGGCGCCGCTCCACTTTTCCGGCGTCGGCCGCGCGGACCTGTCCTTTTCGACCATCACGGGCACAACGACGGCGGGGTCCTCGCCCGGCGGAATACTCATGTCCCCGCTGTCGGCGGTCGCGCCGCCAGGGGGGGGGAGCGCCAGCGCCCCTGTCGGGGGGGGAACTGCCGGAGGGGCGGCGGGTGGCGGGCTTATTGCCGCCCCGGGCGCGCCGCCAGGGGGCGCCTACGGGGGGGGGGGGCTCGCGGGCGTGCCGGGCGTCCCGCCGGGCGGCGCGTACGGCGCGGGCTTCTCGTCGGCCTTTCCGGGGTACCTCGGCCGCGGCGGGCCGCCGCTGCTCGGGCCGCCTGCGCCCGACGGGGGAGCCCACCTGGGGGGACTCCCGCCGCCAGGGATGGGCGGCGGCGGCCTCGGTGGGCCCGTCGGCGGTGCGGGCGGCGGCCTGGCCGGCCACGGCGGCGGCATGGGCGGCGGTGTGGGCGGCGGCGGCGGCGGCGGCGCGGCCGCCGCCCCTCCAGCCGAGCACCTGTGCGCGCAGTGCCCGCGGACGTTTTCCAAGTCGTGGCGCCTGCAGGCGCACGTGCGCGTCGCGCACCTGGGCGTCCGCCAGTTCAAGTGCGACACTTGCGCCAAGCGGTTCCCCTTCCGGTCGGACCTGCTCAAGCACACCCGCGAGGTGCACCTCAAGCACCGGCCGTACGCGTGCTCCGCGTGCGCGCACGGCTTTGCGGCGGCGTCCAAGCTCAAGGCCCACTTCGAGTCGGTGCACGAAAAGAAGCGGCCGTACGTGTGCGAGGAGGCGGGCTGCACCAAGCGGTTTGGGTACAAGAGCGACCTGAAGAAGCACCACCTCGCCATCCACCAGTTGTGCAAGCCGTACGTGTGCGCCGCGTGCTCGGCGAGCTTCAGCCGCCGCTACTACCTCAACCGCCACATGCGGGCGGTGCACGCGGCGGGCGTCGCGGCGCCAGCCGAGGGGGGGGGGGGGGCGGGGGGGGGGGGGGGGCCTGGGGGGAGTCGCCGGCCCGCCTGGCCCGCACGAGGGGGCGCTCCTCATGACGGGAGGAGGGGGGGGGGTGGTTTGAGGGGCGCATGCCGCACCCATCTCCGTTTGTATTGTTGTTGTTTGGTTTCTCTCTTGCCTGCGTTTCTCGTTTCTTGTTGCAGTGGCTGCGAGGGGTGGCGTCCGGTGGGGTGCCGGCACGCCTTACTTGTGCTCCCCGCTGTGTGTAAAGTGACGTTCCCAGTCTGCGCGTGTTCTGTTCCTCGTCCCACGTGGGCCGTGTGCCCGCGGTCTGGCGCTCGGGGAGGACACGCCCTGATCATTGCATTATCAGCGAGGAAGACCCTGCCAGTGTGCGTCGGGGATGCTTCCACGGGCTGCAGCACTGCCGCGTCCCACGGCGAGCATCCGAGCACGCCACACGGACACGACAGCGCGGGAGGCTGTGTAGCTCCGCGGTCGAGGGAAAAACGCAGGAGGCGAAGTACAGGGCGGACTGGTTAAAGGGACAGGTCCCACGCGGCTGTCACGGGCAAGCGCCCTCTACCACAGAGGTGCACTCCAAACAGCCTCGCCATGCCCCCGCATACGCCCACAAGCCACTCAACCACCCACCCACCGCGACGCCGCCCCCCACATCCCCTACCCACCCGGCCGCTTCACCTCGACTCACAAACCACACAATCCATTCATTCCCCCCCGCCCCCCCCCCCCCCCCCCCAACCCCCGTCACCGTTTGCGCGGCCGCGCTGGCGCAGTACTGCCCAGCAGCGCCTCCCAGTCGTCAGCCTCGGTCTTGCGTGACGCCGCCGCGGCGGCCAGGCGGCCCAGCGGCCGGCCCGACGCGGACGACGGTGGCGGGGGCGCGGCGGCGGCGGCGGCGGCGGCGGTGGAGCGGCCGGGCGCGGGGCGGCCACCACCACGGCCAGCGGGCGACCGCCGCGGCGGTGCCTCCGCCGACGTGGTGGGTGGCCCGGCCGGCCGGCCGGGCGCACCGCCGGCGCCCAGGCCGCCGAGACTGCCGAAGCTCCCGCCCGGCGGCCGGCGGCCGCCCGCGGGCGACGCGGCAGGCGCCCCAAAAAACGCATCGACCGACGTGGTGGACCCGCCCGGCCGGCCACCGCCGGTGGCAGCCGCCGCCGCCGCCGCTGCCGCTGCCGCCTCTTCCTCGTCGTCATCGCCGCCGCCGCCGCCGCCAAACGTGTCGTCCAGGTCGCCCCAGTCCGAGCCCGCGTCGTCGGCATCGTCGGTGGCGGCGGCGGGGGAGGGGGCGGCGGCGGCGGGGCCGCCAAAGGGCGATGGGCGACCGCCACTCATCACCGCCGCCCCGCCCATCCGACCCGACGGCCGCGACGATGCGGCGGAGCCGGGTGGGCCGTTGCCCGTGGCGGCGGGCGCCGCGGCGGCGACCGGCGTCGCGGCGGACGAGGACCACGAGTCAGAGCCGAAGCCGACGCCCGCGCCCGCCCGCTGGGTGGCCGCAGCGGCCGCGGCGGCGTCCATCCCCCCTCCTCCTCCGCCACCGGCCGCCCCCCCCATCCCCCCGCCACCCCCATTCGCCACGGCCGCACCGGCGCCCGTCTTGAGCAGCGCAGACGTTAGCAACGAGAGGGAGGACATGCCCCAGCCCGCCGCGCCGAGGCCACCGCTCGCGCCCGACCCGCCGGCCGCCCCCGCCGGCGCGCCCTTGGCCGCCGCCGACGCGGCGGCGGCATCGGCGGCGCGCCCCATGTCGGCAGAGTGCGCTTCCAGGCGGGGCATCAGCGCGGCGAGCAGCGCAAACGCCGCCGCCCGCACGTCCGCGGCAGCGTCGACAAGGCACGGCGCAGCGGCCGGCAACACCCGCACCGCCGCGTCGGGGGTTGAGTAGAGGGGCACCGCCGCGAGGAGGGCGGCGAGCGCGGCTGACCGCGCTGGCGGGAAGGGGTCCTTGAGGGCGCGGAGGAACGCCGGCAGGAGCACCTTGGCCCGCGCCGTCGGCGTCAGCCGTGACGCAAGCTTGCCAATGCACACCGTCGTGTTGGTGCGGATGGCGGGCTCCGCGTCCAGCTGCAGCCGCGCAAAGTGCCCCATCAACGTGACGTTGAGGTGCTTGTCCGTCAGCCTGGGCGCAATGGCCAGGCTCGACTTGACCGCCGCGTCCCGGAGGGCGGGCGAGTTCGCATCGGAAAACGCGGCGACGAGCCCCCCAAACACCCCCCCATTGATGTCCGCGTCGGAGAGGGCGGGCGCAAAGGTAGCCAGCTGCGACAAAAGCTCCGTGCGGAGCGACCGGTCCGCGCTGGGCGCAGCCACCCAGCGGACCACATACGGCGACAGGACGGACGAGGAAAACGCGGCGGCCGGCAAGCGGCCGTGCAGGTGCACCACCACGGCCACGGCGGCGGCCGACACGACCGTACCACCCGGCGCGACGCCCACAGCCGCCGCCGCACTCCCCGCGCCGCCGCCCCCCGCTAACGCCGCCGCCATGACCGTGCCGTCGAGGAGCGGCAGCAGCTTGTGGACACAAAAGCCGTCGGGCAGCCCCGCCGTCGCACCCGGGATCTTGGCCAGGAAGGCCTCCCGCTCGACGGCGCCCTTGAGCGCGAGGTCCTCGACAAACAGGTTGGCCGTCACAAACGGGGACCGCGACAGCGCGGGAAGGTTTACCACCTCCCCCACCGGCGCACGGGCGGCGGGGTTGGAGGCGAGCAGCTTTTGGTAGGCGGGCAGGAGGCCCTTGGGGATGCACCCCACGTTGCGCAGCTGCTCCGCCGACGTGAACGCCCGCGAGTGCACCTCGTAAATGAGGCACCCGTACGCCCACGAGTCGACCGCCGACACGGGCCCGGCGGCGATGCCCGCCCAGTCGCCGCGGGCCATCTCGGGCGCCATGTAACGGGCGAACTGAAGGTCCGCAATCCCGACCGACGGCAGCGACGTTGCCGCGGTCGACGCGGTGCACGCGGCGTCAAAGCCGCCCAGCCGCCAGTCCCCCCCCGCCGTCACAAATACCGTCGCGGGGGACAGGCGGCCGTGGAGTTTGCCCGACGAGTGGAGGAAACCGAGCGCGCGGGAGAGCGTGAAGAGCCCCCACAGCAGCGCCGACGGCGGCGGCGGGGTGTCCGACGCGAGCAGGTGGGACAGCGGCACCGCCGCCTCGGTCGCAATGTACAGCGTACCGTCGGGGGCGTCAGCCGAGTCAACGTACCGGAGCACGTCGGGGTGGCGTACCGACCGGAGCTGCCGCAGCGCAGCGCGCGCCAGGTCGGCCCGTGCGGGACCGCGGGACGGCGCAATGCCGCCCCCACCCCCCGCCTTGGCAGGCACGTGCGCAAGGACGAGCGCGGGGCTGCCATCCTCCTTCTTGGTCGACCGGTGGAGGGTGAAGAGCGGCGACGGGTCTGCACACGGGATGGACTCGCCGAGAGTGTAGCCAAACCCGAGGTCCTTGACCATCAGCTTTTGAAGGTTCTGTAGGTACTGCATCGTGCCCGCGCAGGGGGGACGGGGCGCCGCCGCGCCGCCGCGCCGCCGCGCCAACGACCAGAACCTGGGGGGGGGGGGGAGGGAAGCGCGGATGTGCACCGGTGGCCGCCGCGCGGCCCACGGCGGCCCGAGATGACCACAGGAAGCAGCGCGGATGCTTTCCAGCCCGCTCAGGGACGACAAAACAGCGGCCAAGACAAGCAGGCAACCGAAGGGATGGCGCGGGGTGGGACGCCCACCGCGCGGCCGGCAAGCAAACCCGGTGGTTGCTGTCTGCTGGTCGCCGTGGCGGCCGCCAAGAGGAGTGCAACCGGCCATCTGGCGGTCGAGGCTCCGTCAGCATACCTGTTTCAGTCCGTTGGTGTGGGAGACTTTGCCGTGTTCCCTCGTCAATTGATCTTGATTAATGTATTTACACAACTCATTTGAATTGACATACATTCATATGTGAAGGTGATTGTAATTTAGCAGCACTTGAATTATAAGCTCATTGTCAGTTGCCGTGGACCATGTGACAGCCTCCTGACAGTCGTGGACCAGATGCCTCGTGGGAGCCGTTTGCACGGAAGGGGTGTGCGCCCGCGAATCTTTTCGAGCGAGCTTTGGTCGCGCAGAGAGGGCGTGTCCACGCCCGAGTGGCGCTCCCCCCTTTGACGGTAATTGCCCCAAACCGACGCCCCCGCTGTCCTTGGCGCAGCCCTCGCCCTCCCCCGCGCACCCCTGCCCTTGACCCCTCTGGAAGGGGTCGATTGGCAACGCCCTCGCCAGCACCCTGCCCCGGAGACACTCGACCCCCCTTCCCGGCCGCGAGCCGCCTCGTGCGCACCCCGCCCGACGTCTCGGCCGGCCGTGGCAGCCGGTGGCGGCGGCCCCTGTTCCTGCTTCCCCACCCGTACGCTCCCGGCTCCTTCCAGCGTCCGTCCGTTGTTGCCGTCGGCGCAGATTCTGCGCGGCTTGGCGGTTTGTTTGCTCTCAGCTGTGCTCGTGCCGTCGACGCCGCGGCCAGCCACGACCTCCTCGAGCGCCGCACCTTGGCTGTGTCCGTCCGCCTTTTGCGACTGCTGCGACGTTCGTGCCCTCCCAGCAGCCCCCCTCTGTTTCCCTTCTCCCCTCCCCTCTTGTTTTGGTCTTTTTTCGTTTGGGGCGGAACCGCCGCCATGAAGCGTCCACGGGGCGTCGGCTGGGCGTGGCCCGTGATGGACGAGGCGGACGATGGTAGCGGTGGTGGGAAGGGTGCTGATGGGGACGGCGGCGGTGGTGCAGACGAATCGATGGACATGGGCGGCGGCGGCGGCGGCGGCGGCGCGCCCGCGTCGCCCCCCCCCATGCCCCCGCCGACGGCGAAGCGTCACCGTCCCGGCGTGGGGTGGTGGCCGGCCGCCCTGCCGACGGCGGCCGGTAGCAGTGGCGGCGGCGGCGGCGGCGGCGGCGTGAGCGGCGTCGGCGGCGGCTGGGGCAGCGCCGCGCCGCCTGGCGGTGGCGGCGGCGCGACCACCTGGGCCGCCACCGGCCGCGCGTGCGCGGCCGCCGACGGCGGCCTGCCGCCGCCGTCGCCCGCGGGGGTGGCGGCGACGGCGGATCGGGCGGGGTCGGTCGAGGCGCCGGGGGGAGGCGGCTGGGCATGGGGGGGGGGCCGGGGCCGCCGGCCGCCGCCGCGTGGGGTGATGGCGGCGGCAGTGTCGCCGGTGGTGGCGGCGGCGGCGGCGGTGGGGGCGGCGGCGGCGGGGGTGGTGGCTGGCGGGGCGCCTCCCCACCGGCGGGCTGGTCTACGCCGGGGTTGGCGGCCTGGCCTGGCGGCCCGCCGCCGGCCATGGCGAGTGTGGCGGGTGTGGTGGCGGGCGGCGTGGGGGGCGCGCGGCGGGTGGTAGCGCTGCCGCCGCCGCCACCGGCGGCGCCGTCGCCGCTGCCGTCGCCGCCACTGCTCGGGCCGCCCCCGTCGGCACCGTGGGCGGGTCGGTCTCCGCGCTGCGGGGGGGGTGCGCCCGTTGGCGGCGGCGGTGGCGACAGCGGCGGCGCGTCGCCACTGCCGGCTCACGGACCGGGTGCGGCCGGCGGCGCGGCCGCCCCTGCCGTGGTGGCCGACGCGGCGGCGGCGGCGGCGGCGGCGGCGGCGGCAGCAGCCGCAGCCGCGTCGGCAGACGCGTCGCGCGCGTACGCGGCGGCCAACACGCTGCTCCGCGAGTCGCACGCGCTGCGCCTTGCGCGGCGGCTGCACGGTGGCGGCGGCGGGGTGGCGCCGGCCGACGCGCCGGCCGGGGCGCACCGCCCTGCATAGGGATCCCTGCCGCGGGGGGTGTATTTTTTGTTTTTTGAAGCGGGGGGAGCTGGGGGCTGGGGCGGGGAGAAGGGTGGCTGGAAGAGCGTGGCTGGAAGAAGGTCGAGCTGCCGCTGGCGGCCTACGGGCACGCGCCCACTGTGTTGTGTTTTTTTGTTTATTTTTTTGCGTGAACCCCACTGTTGCTCCCGTGAGCCGGGCCGCGCGCATGCCGACGGACCTCGCGGCGGCGGCGGCGGCGGCGGCGGCTGCGGCGGCGGCGGCGGCGGCGGCGGCGTCAGCGGTGGGCGGTCCGCCGGTGGGGCGAGCACCTCTGATGACGGGGGTGGCGGTGGGGCGCCCGGCGTGGCCGTAGTGGGAGACGCCGCGGCGCGCACACTGGCTGGACACGCGTGAGGGTGGCGCCGCCTGGAGCGCGGCCGGCACACGCCGCAGACGCACGCGGCGGTTGGTCGTGGCGGCCACGGCGGCGCTTTGTTGTCTTGCTTTTTTTTGGGCCGTGGCGGCAGCGGGGTGGGTGGCACGCCTGTACTGACAGGGTGCGACGGCCGGGGTGGCGGGAGCGGCGGTCGCCGCTAACCTCCCCCCCTTCTCAAACCCCTGCTGCTGTCCACCACGGCCTTGCTACGCCACTTCCTGAAGGCGCCGCCACGAAAGGAGCCGCGCCCGCCGCTGCCGCTGCGGCCTCTGCCGGCAGCGGCCGCCGCCCGCGCACGGTGAGGGGTAGCGCCGCCAGCGGCGGCACGCGGTGCAGCACACCCCCAGCAGCAGGCCCACCCATGACTGACCGGACGCCCCCACCAGGCGGGTAGGGCGGGGGGGATGGTAGGGCGGGATGGGGGGCCGGGCACCCCACTGCCGGTATGGGCGTCACTGCGGACGGTGCCGCCGTCGCCACGGCTGCTGCCGCCGTCGCCGCCGCTGGCGACGGCGCCCCCGCCACGGGCACGCAGCGCGTTCCCCCCCAGGCTCGGCCGCAGCGCCACCGCCACCGCCCCACGGCCTGTGCCAGCCGTCCCACCGCGGCGGCACGCGCGTGCGTTCTTCTCCTCTGCCGGGCCGCAGCCGCCGGCAAGCCGGCCGACTCCCCCCCACCCAAAACACCACGCACCGGTGGCCGACGGGCGCCGCCCGCTGCGCCCCCAGCCGGCCGGACGGCTCGTGCCCGCGGCGGTGGCCACCGCCCCCCTCAGTCTACTAAGTCTGCATCGGGGGTGCACCTGCACATCCTGTTGCACCCCCGAGCTTGAGGTGGGGGTCGGGGTCGGAGAGTGGTGGCGGCGGTGGTGGCAGTGGTGAGGAGGGGTCTGCCGTCGAGTCGCCAGCACTTCGTGACCGCCTCGAGCAGGAAGGAGCCAAGAGAACGCGACCGACACCCGCAGGATTTGTGCCACACAACCACGGAGCCGACCCAAGCCGTGAGACCAGGAAGCCTGAAATAGCATTGATCCTTATCTTGATCTGCAGAGCAGGCCAGGGTACTTTCGCAAACGCGCTTTCGGTTGTACATCAATCTGGCCGACGAGCGCACGCACACGCGTACAGTGCCGGTACAGCATGCGCACGCGGACGCGGTTGACCTCGCCCGCGGACCGAGGGCCTCGGTTCGCTGGCAGCGGCCGCGCGGACGGTGCGCACGTGGCGTCGTTGGCGGGCGCGAGGCGACGAGGGCCAGACCGTGCGGATGCTGTGCACCCGAATCGGCGCCGCCTTGGACGAGGTGTACGGGCCAGTGCGCGCGGGGAGGACGGACCGGCCGCTGCCCACCGACTGCCTCCAGTTTTTCGCGCTGCTCAACCGGGAGAGTACCCAGCACGACCCGGAGGGGTTTGTACCGGCGCCAACAGAGTCTGCCAGCGAGGGGCCTGCGCGGTACCGCCGTGGCGCCATCTACGTACGTTGTCCGCTTTGGTGTCCTGGTGCTGCTGCTGGGCCGACGCCGTCGGTGATGAGCGTGGCCACTATGCACGACCCGCCGTTCCGACAAGCGTACGAAACTGTCTCTGTGAAACGGCTGACGAGGTCAACGGCGTTTGAACGACGTGAGCCAGCTGAGAGGTAGTCGCCGCCGTTGCCGCCGTGCGGCGCCAGCGAGCCTCCATCCACGTCACCTCTCGCCTTCTGTGCTAGTGGTCCTCTCTCCCGGCGGGTGGCGCGCCGACGGCCGCGGCGGCCGGCGCTGCTGGGGGGCGGCCGCGGGCCTTGCGCCGCCCGGAATGGAGGGGTGGTCCGAAACACGAGCGGGCGGCCAACTGGGCCAACACCAACTGGGCGCCGTTGACGTCGCCGAACTGGTCATCTACCGCGTGGTGCTGGCGGTGGGGGGATGGGAAAACGCTGGTAGTGGTCTTTCATGGCACCGTCACCGTCGCTGGGGGGGGTGGCTGGCAAGGGTTTCGATGGGGGAGGCCTGCCCCCACTGGATGTCTTACCAGACGGCAAGGGCGGTGCCCTCCCGGCATGGCTGGGCCAGAGTGACCATGGCCGACTCCGCACGCTAGCCACTATTGCCTGCACGACGCGAGCGGGCCATCGGCTGGGGGGTCTCCCCCCCCGAACAGAGCAGACGCGAGCGCAGCAGGGGCAGATGGGCGGTTAAGGCGGGGACCGGCGCCCGCGCGGCTTCCCCCATTGCTGCAGCGGACTGGGGCTCTGCATCTCCCGTTTGCCCAGTGTGCATGCTTGGAGGAAGTCTCATGGCAGGCGCTCCAGGTGGCGCCACGGCGGCGGCCCACAGCGGGGGGCGCGACCCTCTGCGGCGGGTGCGCGCGCTTGCACCCGCGCGGGGTCACCACGGCGACCGGGGTCGGCCGGCCGCCGGTGGGGGTGGTCGGCCCGTGCCGGTGGTGCGCCGACGGCGCTGGGGCGGTGGCGGCGGCGGGTGCGGAGCGTCGGTGGGCGGGGACACACGCGTCGGTAGCACCGCCACGACACACACTCTGGCTGGTGAGAGAGCCGCGGAGGGCTGGGAGGGAGGGCGAGAGCCCGGAGCAAGCAGCAGTGAGAAGGAGCCGCCGCCCCATTCACTCGTTGCAGAGGAAGCAACCAAGGAGCCACTGCGACAAGAGTGGGCGGCAGCGCCTCTCCAGTCATTAAGGGCAATTGCGGGTGAACAGGTGGGGTGGGGATGTGGTGGTGGCGGTTAAGATGACCGGCGGAGTCTTGGCGTGGCGCCCGTCGCACAGGGCCCTTTCTGAAGGGTGCCTCGATCACCCGCCCCAACGCCGCGGCGGTGTCAAGCCTGGAGAGACATAAAGGCGGTCAATGTCGGTAGCTGGGGGCCATCGAGAAAGGCCGCCGTGCGCGAGGTGGTCGCGCGGGCCATGGCTGCCAAGCGTCGTATCCGTCGCCGAGGCGCAATCTCGCCAGCCAGAGGACGGCCCGCTGGAAAGCCTGTCGCGCAACACTCCCTCCTGCCCGACGGCGGCCACCTGGCAAGGTGCTGAGGGGGGAGAGGCGGGCTGGTCTGACCGGCCTCGCGTAGGTGCGTCGGGGTGAGGCGCTGGTGCTGGTCCATGCGGCGGCGCGCGCGACTGGCGCGCGCCCGGAGGTCCATACTATTGACCGTGCCGAGGGGGGTCCACCCGCTGTACCGGTACAGTACGGGGAACGCGTCGCCGCGGACAACTGTCAGCCGCACCGCAATGGATCGCAATTTTACAAATAAAAGAGTAAAGTATTGCCTGTGGCTCGCCGATGCAGTGATTCACAATTTCAAACCCTTTTCGCGCCGTCGACGCGGCAGGCCAGCGCGTGCATCCGGGAGTGCATGGCGCCAAAAAACGCAGACCCCCCATTAGATTTCCAATTGTGGCGCGACCGCGGGATCTTTTGATTTCCCTGCTCCCACCACTCGTTGCCGCTGCTGTGGGGCGGGGCAGAGACTCGCCACCGGCCCCCGCGGTCGACTGTCGCGGCCGGCGCGCTCCGCCCCCCGCGTGGGTGTGCCGCACCCAGTGGAAGGCCAACCCCACGCCTCGGTGCACGCCCTCCCCGGCCGAGATCCCCAACATCGCCACCACATCCACCGACGGAGATCATCTGGGCCAACTGCTGCGTGCGGTCGCACCCCCCCCCTCGCTATCTGTCCCCTGACACCCTTCGGAACCGCCACCACTCCCACGCCTTCCCTTCCCACCCTCCCCCCTGTGCTCTCTCGTCGGCGGCATCGACGCGGCCGCGACGATGGGCGGCGGTCCGTGCTCCCCCCATCCTCGCCCGATCATGGGCTTTGTCCCCTCTGCCGCGGCGCAGCCGGTCGGCGCGCGCGCCCCCCTCGGGTCGGGCGGCAGCGCGTTTGGTGGCCAGCGCTGCCGACCGGCGGTGGCGGCCGCCGCCGCGGCGACGGCGGCGCCCGGCCGCCGCGTCGGCGCCGGCATTGACGCCCGCGGCGGCCGCGTGCGGCTGACGCCGATGGCGTCGACCAAGCGGCGGGCGCCCAAGAAGGCGTCCAAGCGGTCGCTCGGGTCGGCGGGCGCGTCCCCCTTCTCGTCGGGCCCCAAGCGCGGCTTTGCTGACGGCTCCATCTGGACACCCGCGGATACGGCGAGCGCCAAGCGGCGGGCGGCGGCCAAGGCGGCGCGCCACGCCGCCGCCGAGGCGGCCGCCGACGCGGCGGCCGCCGCCGTTGCCGCCGACGCGGTCGCGCAGGCCGAACGCGCCGAGCGCCGTGACGCCGAGGCGGCTGCCGCCGCGGCGCATGCCGAGGAGGCGGCCGCCGCGGCGCGCGAGGCCGACGCGGCGGCCGCGGCGGCCGCGGCGCGCGATGAGCGCGGCGCGGCGGCCGCCGCGATGGTGGCGGCGACTGCCGAGGCGGACGCGCTGATGGAGCGCCGGCGGGCGGCGCTGGCGGCGACCGCCCAGCGGCTGGTCGCGGAGGTGGCCGAGGCCAAGCGCCGCACCACCGAGGCGGCCGAGGCCCTCCGCCGCGCCGCCGTGTCGGCCGCCGCTGATCGCCGCGCAGAGCGGGCAGAGGCGGCGGCGCAGGAGGCGGCGTCTGCGGTGGTCGGTGTCCCGCCCGCGGGGGATAGCTCCTTTGAGGAGCGCCGCGCCGCGCTCGCCGCGTCGGCCCGCCGGCTGTCGGAGGAGGCGAGCGAGGCTCGGCGGCGGGCGGCCGAGGCGCCCGCCGCCACCGCGGCGGCGCCCTCGGCGTCTGCTGCGGCTGATCCGCCCGTGTCCCCATCCATGGAGGAGCGGTTGGCTTTGATTAAGGCCAGTGCGGACCGTCTGCGGGCCGAGGCGGCCGCTGCCAAGCAGGCCAAGGCCGAGGCGCGCCCGCCTGCTTCCTCCTCGCCGCCGCCGGCCGCTGCATCGTCTGAGACTTCCTCGCCGTCGCCATCGATGGAGGAGCGGACTGCCGCGTTGAAGGCTAGCGCAGACCGTTTGCGTGCCGAGGCGGCCGCCGCCAAACAGGCAAAGGGCCGGTCTGGTCCGCCCCAGTCCAGCTCTTCTTCGTCGGCGGCGCCGTCGGCGACGCCCGCATCCGAGTCGGCTGCACCGTCGCCGTCTATGGACGAACGGGTGGCCGCTTTGAAGGCGAGCGCGGACCGTCTGCGGGCCGAGGCTGCCGCCTCCAAGCAGGCCAAGGCGAAGACTGGCCAGGTCGCACCCTCGTCCTCGCGTGCTGCTTCTGCCGCAACCGAGCCCAACGTGCAGTCGCCGACGATGGAGGAGCGGATGGCGCTGATTAAGGCTAGCGCGGACCGTCTTCGGGCTGAGGCGGCCGCCGCGAAGCAGGCCAAGGCCCAGGCTTCTCAGTCCCGGTCCCGCTCTTCTTCCCCGGCGGCGCCGTCTGCGACGCCGGGTGCCGAGCCGGCTGTGCGCGCGCCTTCGATGGAGGAGCGGATGGCCGCGCTCAAGGCGAGCGCAGACCGTCTGCGGGCCGAGGCTGCCGCCTCCAAGCAGGCCAAGGCTCAGGCGGCGCCAACCCAGACCGCGTCTCAGCCGTCATCCGCTGCGGAGCCTGTGGACCGCCCGCTGTCGATGGAAGAGCGCATGGCGATGATCAAGGCCAGCGCGGACCGTCTGCGGGCCGAGGCGGCCGCGGTGAAGCAGGCCAAGGCGCCGGCTGCTTCGGCTGGTCGTTCGTCTCGGCCTGCGGTCTCTGCTGAGCCCTCTGAGCGGTTGCCCACGATGGAGGAGCGGGCGGCCGCACTGAAGGCCAGTGCGGACCGTCTTCGGGCCGAGGCGGCCGCCGCCAAGCAGGCCAAGGCACAGTCTGCTCAGTCCCGGTCCCGCTCTTCTTCCCCGGCGGCGCCGTCTGCGACGCCCGCTGCCGAGCCGGCTGTGCGCGCGCCTTCGATGGAGGAGCGGATGGCCGCGCTCAAGGCGAGCGCGGACCGCCTGCGGGCCGAGGCTGCCGCCTCCAAGCAAGCCAAAGCGGCTCCGACCCGGACCGCGTCTCAGCCGTCATCCGCTGCGGAGCCTGTGGACCGCCCGCTGTCGATGGAAGAGCGCATGGCGATGATCAAGGCCAGCGCGGACCGTCTGCGGGCCGAGGCGGCCGCGGTGAAGCAGGCCAAGGCGCCGGCTGCTTCGGCTGGTCGTTCGTCTCGGCCTGCGGTCTCTGCTGAGCCCTCTGAGCGGTTGCCAACGATGGAGGAGCGGGCGGCTGCTTTGAAAGCGAGCGCCGAGCGCCTGCGTGCCGAGGCGGCCGACGCCAAGCGTCGTCTGGCCGAAGCGCAGGTCGACGCCGACGCAGCCGACGCCGAGGCCGCGTCTGCTGCCATCGAGCAGCCGCTAGTGCGGTCGCCGACGATGGAGGAGCGGATGGCGGCGCTCAAGGCGAGCGCCGACCGCCTGCGCGCCGAGACGGCGCAGGCTCAGCAGCGTCGGGCGCAGGCGGCTTCCGGCGGTCGGCCTGGGGCTGGGGGTGCCCCGGCTGCGGAGCAGCCGCCGACGGTGTCGCCGAGCATGGAGGAGCGGGCGGCCGCGCTGGCCGCGTCGGCTGCCCGCCTGCGCGCCGAGGCGGACGAGGCGCGCCGACGCAAGGCCGCGGGCCGTAACTGAGGCGCCGGCGTTGCCGCTAGTTGATGTACGTCTTTTTCTTCCTAACGTCAAGCAGATAGTTGGTGTTTCCCCACCCATCGCCGGCTCGGCCTGCGTGCAACGCAGGCTGTGGACCGAGTAACAACGAGCAATCGATAGGCACCCTGCTTGGCCATTATGATAGTGTGTGCACCTCTCATGATCATGTTTACATTGTATCTCATTGTCGTCCGGGTCGTCCGCCACCTCTGCTGATTGTCATGCGCAATTGCTTTGTTGTCTTATATATAATCGAGACGGCCCTACCCCCCCACTCCTCCCGCACACTCGTACGCACCGACCACCCCGCTCCACGCTCAGTCCCCGTTGTTTGCAACCACTGGCGCCACCCGCAAACGCAACAGCGCACACACACGCCAGGCCACCACACCAGGTAGGTAGCGGGCGAGGTGGCCGGCCAACGACCGCTTCCCACCCTCCCTTCCACGGGCGCGACCTCACGCCCACGGCTCACTCGGGCTTGATCGCCCGCACAATCGCGTACCAGCCGAGCACCTCGACGGTCACGTTGACAAAGCCGGCAGCCACAAACAGGCGCTCCAGCTCGTCTGGCCCGAAGAACCGGTACACCGCCGACCCCGCGGGCAGCCACGACGGCGGCCACCGCCGCCGCGGCGTCGTGCCACCCCGGTTGAGGAACGTCGTCGCCACCATCCGCCCGCCCGGCACGAGCACCCGCGCCGCCTCGGCGAGCCCGTCCTGCACGACCGGCCAGCAGTGCAGGGCGGCGCCCGCGTGCACCGCGTCGACGCTGGCCGTCCGCAGCGGCAGCGCACCAACGTCGGCGCGGAGGCGGGTAAAGTCCGCGGCGGCGCCGCGGCCGCCGCGGCGGCCACGGGCGGCGGCCTCGCCGAGCATGGCCGCCGACAGGTCGAGGGCGATGAGGCGGCCCGTCTCGGGCGCCGCGGCCAGCCGCCGCGACACCACCCCGCTGCCGCACGACACGTCGACGACGAGCCGGCCGACGGCCGGGTCGGTGACGGGGGCGGCGGCAAACCAGGCGGCGGCGGCGGCGGCCTCGGCGGCGGGGCCCGGCGCGCCCGCCGCGGCAAAGTTGTCCCGCCAGCCGCGCTCGTACAGGTACGACACGAGGGGCGACTGGAAGATGCCCTGCTTGGGCGGCTGCGCCAGCGACGACGCGATGGCCGTCGCCGTGCGGAGCGCGCGGCCGTGCGCGCCCGCCGTGCCGCTGCCGTCCCCGCCAAAGGGCGCCGCCTGCTGCACCCGCCCCGCCGCGGGCGTCATGTCCGTATAGTCGGCGGTGGAGGGGAAGGTCGTGCCGCACGCGCCACACGTGGGCACCCCCGCGACGGGCGCGGCGGCCGCCGCGCGACGGCGGCGGCGGCTGCCGCCCGCGGCGGGCGGCGGCGTCACCGCCAGCGTCGTGGGGTCGTCCACGGGCGCGCCACAGGTGGGGCACGCAAAGACGGCGAGCGGGGGGAGGGGGGCCGCCGCGGGCGGCGGCGCCGCGGGCGGCGGCGCCGCCACCCCGGCCGCGGGGCCGACGGGGCCCGCCGCCATGGACGGCGGCGACCGCCGCCGCGTCGTGGCCGCGACGGGCGGCGTGGCGGCGCGGCGCCAGCCGTCGTGCGGGCGCACCAGCGGGGCGGCGGCGGCGGCGAGGCAGCCAGCGCGACGGGCTGCCAGCAGGCAGGTGGGGGGAGCAAACGCCGGGGGAGCAAAGCGGCCGGCCATGGTGAAAGGGGTACTCGACCGGTACGCGCACGAGGGCAAGTTGAGGGGACAGGCCAGGAGTGGAGGAGAGGCCGCTGGGGAAAGACAAGGGCGAACGAACAAGACTAGGCAGTCGGCGTAAGATTGGAAGCAGCAAGGGGAGCCTCGATGGTCTTGCCGGCGAGTACCGCCGCGGGGTGGTGGCAGAGGGCCTGGGATGGGCCTGACGATCGGGGCAGTAGAAGAGTGTAGCTGTGTAGCGTGCGTGTGCCGGGCGCAGGGAGGGCGCCGTGTCTCCGCGAGGTCGCGCACACAGTCGCGGCTGCACGGCCGTGTGCTTCCAGCGCGGGTGGAAGGCGTGAGGGAGCTCAAGTGCCGTCTAGAAAGTAACCTCTATCGTTGTGCTCCAAACGTATTCATGCGCAGGGGTGGAAGCCGTACGGAATCAGCAAGGTCAAGTGGCAGGATTTACAACGACGGTGGGGCCCAATGCGCTCCGCGAGCAGGCCACTGGCGACCGCCGAAGGACAGGAACTCCTGGTTGTTCGGACTTGCCAAGCGGCCTACCGGCCGACCAAGTCCACCGCCAGCGTTTGAGCTGACGCGCGTCGACGGCGCCCAACGGCCAAGCGGGGAGCAGAAGAAGAGGGGAGGGGGCCCCCCTCTCGCTTTCCCGCGCGGGGGGGGGGGCGGCGGCATCCACATCGGTGGAGCGGGCCGGGCGCCGCCGCGCGTCGAAGTGCGCGCGGCACCGCGCGTCCGTCCCCCCCGCGACGCGCCGCCTCCGCGCCGTCGGCGCGCGCGACCCGCGGGGGTCTATCCCCTGCCGCTGCCGGGGAGGACCCCCCCCTCCCCCCCCTCCCCCCGCCCCCCGACGCTCCCGCTCCCGTCCCGGCGTCGTGCCACTGCCGGTGGCGGCCGCTCGTGGCGGCGCCGCGCGGCGGGTCCGCGCGGGTCGGGTGGTGGCGCCCCGCCGC
Organism: Pyropia haitanensis; assembly: GCA_008729055.1. Taxonomy (NCBI): domain Eukaryota; phylum Rhodophyta; class Bangiophyceae; order Bangiales; family Bangiaceae; genus Pyropia; species Pyropia haitanensis. The sequence continues at coordinate 1,133,258 of SDUX01000010.1, forward strand.
CGTCGCCGCCCCCCCCCCTGCGCTGGGCCGTCTGGCGGTACACGCCGGCGGCGTCCCGTCCTTTCTCTTCCCCCCTCCTCCCCTCCCTCACGCGCGCCAGTCGCGGCGCCCCTGGTCGCCCGTGGCGTCATGGGGGGGGGGGGGCGCCCCGCCGCCCCGCCCCCGCCACGGCGACGGCGCCCACCACCGCCGCCGCCGCCCCTGCCGCCGCCGCCACTGCCACCGCCGCCGCCGCCGCCACCGTCGGTGGGGGTGCTGCCGCCGCCGCCGCCGCCGCCGCTGGCACTCGCCCTGGCGGTGGCGTTCCTCCCCTGCCGGCCGCTGCTGCGGCCGCGGCCGCCGCCGTCGCTCGCGCCGGCGGCGCCGGCGGCGCCGGCGGCGCCGCCAGGCCGCCGCCGACGGCGAGGGGTGTGCCGCTCGCGGCCGTCGGGCCGGCCGGCGGTGGCGGCGCCCGCTTGGGGGGGGGGGACGGGCGCGTCGGCGCCGCCCGCCGCTGCCGCCACTGGGTGGGCGACGGGGGTGAGGGCGGCGGTGGGGGGGGGGTGCCGCTGCTGGCGGCGGGGGGGGGGGGGGCGCCGACTCCCGCCGCCGCGGCGCGGCGTCGACGGTGCGCGCGACGGCCGAGGAGGAGTTTTTCGTGCGACGGCTGGCGTGGTTCCGCCAGCAGGTGGCGGGCGGCGGTGGTGGTGGTGGCCGCGGCGGCGGCGGCGGCGGCGGCGACGGCGGCGGCGACGTGAGCAGCCTCCGCGGGCTCTTCCGGTCGGGCTCGTTTTTTCGGCGCCCCCGCCGGTGGGAGCTGGAGGCCGACGCCGCGGACCGGGCGCGGCAGCAGGCGGCGACCGGGGGGTCTGGGGGTGCCGGCGGCGGCGGCGGCGGCGGCGGCGGTGGTGGTGGTGGTGGTGGTGGCGGCGGCGGTGGTGGCGCGGCGGGCGAGCCGATGGCGGGGGCGGAGGATAAGGTGGAGTTTTTTGCCGAGATACCGTCGCCGCTGCCGGACGCGGCGGGCGGGGGGGTGGGGGGGGGGACGCTGCCGACCGCATGGACGGCGGCGGCGGCGGCGGTGGTGGCGGCGGCGGCAGCGGTGGCGGCGGCGGTGGCGGCAGCCGCGGTCGGGGGCTGGACGCGGCCGGCGGCGTGCCAGCCGGCGGGAGGGGGGGCGGGGGCGGGGGGGGCGCCGACGCGGCCGCCGCGGGCGACATGACCGCCCGGGTGGACACGTCGGCGGCGCCGCTGGCGCTCACCGGCGACGCGGGCGCCGAGGCATCCGTCGCTGGCGGGGCGGTGACGGGCGTAACGGGCGGTGGTGGCGGCGGCGGCGGCGGCGCCGGGTCCGCCACCGGCACCGCCGCCGCCGGGCAGGCCACCAAAAAGCGCACCGGCGTGCGGCGGGTGGTGGCGGTGCTGCGGGACCGGCGGGAGGACGTGGCCAAGCTCCTCTCCGAGACGCGCATCGCCAACGTGGGCGCGCGGCTGCCGACGCAGCGCGAGGCGGTGCTCTTCCTGTGGGAGACGACGCTCGTCGTTGCGCTGCTGGCGCTGCTGCGGTCCGGGGTGCACCGGATCCTCCGGTGGATCCACACGCGCCTGGAAGCGACGCGCCCGTCGGGCGCGCGGGTGCCCTACGAGACGTCCGTCTTTGAGTGCATGCAGCGGCCGCTCGAGTTCCTCGCCATCTTTACGGTCGGCGCGTCGACGGCCGAGGCGCTGTCGCGGCCGCTCGCCGCGACCGGCCTCCTCCGCTACATCCGGGCGGTGCGGGAGCTGGGCATCATCTTTGCGGCGACCTGGTTCCTCCTCCGCTGGATCGACCGCATCCGCGCGCGGTTCGCGGCGGACAAGCGGGTGGACAAGGCGCAGGTGGCGGCGATATCCCGGATGGCCACCGTCGGCACCGCCGCGACGGCCATCCTCATCAGCCTCGACACGCTCGGCATCAACATCCAGACGGTGCTCGCGTTTGGGGGGATTGGCGGCGTTGCGATCGGCTTTGCGGGGCGGGACGTGATCAGCAACGTCTTTTCGGGCTTTATGATCTACGCGACGCGCCCGTTCACGGTCGGCGAGTGGGTGCGGTCGATTGAGGCGGGCACGCCGGGCGTTGACGGCACCGTCGAGCACATTGGCTGGTACCTCACCCGCATCCGCACGTGGGACAAGCGGCCGCTGTACATCCCCAACTCGCGCTTCAGCACCATGATTCTGGAGAACCCGTCGCGCATGTCCAACCGCCGCGTCCTCCACACCCTCCACCTGCGCATCGAGGATATGGGCGCGGTGCGGACGGTGCTCGCGTCCATCCAAAATATGTTGCAGGAGCACCCGGACCTGGACCCGCGGCAGCACCGGATGGTCTACATTGACTCGTTTGACACGTTTTCCGTGTGCATCTGGCTGTCGTGCTACACCAAGAGCGTCTTCTTGTACGACTTTCGGCGCGTCCAGCAGGACGTCCTCCTCCAGGCCTATGACATTGTGCGGTCGTGCGGGGCGCGCCTCGCGACGGTGACGACGCGCGACGTGCGCGACGGCAGTGACCCAGACCGGTACGGCGCGGGCGCGGCGCCGCCGCCGGCCACCTCCTACCCGGCCTACCCCGTCGCGGCGCCCGTCGCGGCGCCCGCGCCGCCGCCACCACCCGCGGCGGTGCATGCTCCCCCCCCCCCCTCTCCCCCCCTCCACCCCCGCAACCCGTGGCCACCCCTCAACCGGCGGCGGCGGCCCCCTCCACCCCCCCTCTCCGCTCCGACGCGGTGCCGACGGCGATGATCTTCACCACCACCGCCCCCCACTCGTCGCCCATCCCGACCACCTTCACCACCCCCCCCACCCCCCCCGTCGCGCCCAGCGGCGACGCGGCGACGGGCAAGCTCGACGAGGCCCTCTACGTCAAGCCACCGCCGGGCGTTGCGCGGGCGGCGATAGAGTCGGGCGTCGACGACGCGGGCGTCGCCGCGGTCGGCGCCGCCGCCGGCGCCTATGACGCGGGCCTGCCGACGCCGCCGGCGTCGCCGCCAATGGTGCCGCCACCCCAACCGGCAACGGCGGCGGCGGCGGCAGCGGCGGCGGCGGCGGCGGCGACGCCCGGCCCGGCGGGGCAGCCACCCCACCGGCCGCCACCACCAGCAGGCGAGGACGCGGCGTCGACCGCCGGCGCGGCCGAGCCGGGCGCGGCGGCCACCCCCGCCGCCGCCCCCGCGCTCGTACCGGCGCCGGGCGCGACGCAGGCGACGATGGCCGCCGCGCTCGCGGCGGTGGCCAACGCGCGCTTCCTGTCCGGCGAGTCCCCGCTGCTTGGCGGCGGCGCCCCCGCCGGCGGCGGCAATGGCAGCAGCGTGGCGGCCGGCGGCGGCGGCGGCGGTGGCGGCGGCACGGCGCCGCTGGCAGACGCGGCCGACGCGGCCGACGCGGCGGCCGCCGCGGCGGCCGCCGCGGCGGCGGCGCCGCCGCCGCCGCCGCCGCCGCCCGTCGCGGCTGGTGCCGCCGACCGCTCGCCCGGCCAGATGCGCATCATGGCGGCGCCACCGTCGGATCGCCGCGGCGGCGGCAGCGCTGCCCGCGGCCGGCAGCAGCAACAGCAGCAGCAGCAGCAGCAGCAGCAGCAGCAACAGCAGCAGCAGCAGCAGCAGCAGCAGCCTCAGGCGGCGCAGCCGGCTGCCAAGTCGGCCGCTGACGGCGGCGGCGCGGGTGGGGGCGTCGGCGGCGTCGCCGCGGGTGCCGGCGGCGGCGGCGGCGGCACGGCGCCGCTGCCGCCCGTGGCGGCCGGTGGCGTCGCCGCCAGCAGCGGTGGCGGCGTCGTCATCAGCAGCGCCAGCGGCGGCGGTGGCGGCGGCAGCCAGCCACCCCCATCGTCTGGGAGCACCAGCGGTGGCGCCGGTGGCGGTGCGGGAGCGCCGCCGCCGCCGCCGCCGCCTGGCGACGGGCAGATGAAGATTAGCGCCGCGCGGCCGCGGGGCAAGAAGGCGCCCCCACCGCCGCCACCGCCGCCACCGCCACCACCACCACCACCACCACCACCACCACCGCCTGCATCGTCGGCGGCGGCTGGTGGCGCGCCCTCTTCCGCGGCGCAAAGAAGTAGTGGCGGCGGCGGCGGTGGGGACGGGGGTGGCGGTGCCGCCACCGCGGCCGCGTCGAGTGGCGGTGCTGACGGGGGCGACCGCGGCGGCACCGCCGACGCGGGCAGCGGTGAGCCGCCGCCACGGCCCTAGCGGCGGCGTGTCCCGGCGTGCTTCTCTCTCTCTTCTCTCTCCTCCCGCTCCCGTCTCATCCCTTTTCGTATTTTTTTTTTTTTGCTCCCTCCGTGTCCCTTGTTCTCGTTCTCTCCCTCATTTCTTTCTTTCACCCGTGCACTGCCGGCCCCTCTTTCCGTGCGGCCGCTGTGCGCGCCGAATTTTTTTTGATGCAAAGACCCCCCCTGCGCTTTGCCTCGCGGCCCCCCAGCGCGGCGCCTCTCAGACGCCCCCCCAAGCTTTGCGCTCCCCCCCCCCTCCGCACCCACCTCCGGCTCCCCCCCCCCCCCCCCTCCGGCTCCCCCTCCCCCCCCCCTCCGGCTCCCCCCCCCCCCGTACCGCGGCACCGTCGGGTCCACCTCCGCCGCGTACGCGTCGACCCCCCCCACCACCACCCGCACGTCCACACACCCGCCCTGCGTCAGGAAGGCGGCAAAGCCCGCCGCCTCCACCCCCGTGTGCCCCACCACCAGCACCGCCGCGGCGGCGTCGAGGCCCGCCCGGTCCGCCTCCCACGCGGCGGCCCACCCGTCAAAGCCGTCCAGGGGGAGGTGCACCAGCCGGCAGCCGCTGCCCGGCGCTGGCCGCAGCGGCGCGTAGGCCACCTCGGCGGCGGAGCGCACGTCGACGACCTGGACGCCGGGGGGGGGCGCGCCGCCGCCGCCGCCGCCGCCGCCGCCGCCGCCGCCGCCGCCGCCGCCACCACCGCCGCCGCCGGCCACAGGCGGCGGCGCCGACAGGGCGGCGCCCAGCTCGGCGGCCGTCGCCGTCGACGCCGCCGCCGCGTGCGCGGTGACGCGGAGGAGGTGCCAGCCAAACGGCGTGGCGACCTTGACCACCGACCCCGGCGGGTGGCCCGCGGCGGCCGCCTCAAACGCGGGCGTCATGGTGCCCGGCGGGAACCAGCCAACGTCCCCGCCCGCCGCCGCGGACGGGCACGTCGACAGCGCGGCGGCGACGGCGGCAAACGCGGCGTCCGCCCCGTCCCCGCCGCCGCCGCCGCCGCCACCGCCGCCGCCGCCGCCGCCGCCGCCGCCGCCGCCGCCGCCGTCGGCGTCGGCGTCGCCGCCCGCGGCGGCGGCGTAGGGCGGCAGCGACGACAGGTGCGCCCAGGCGCCGTCGGCCATCGCGGCGGTCGCGACGAGCAGGTGCCGCGCGCGCACCGCCGACAGCGGCGACCGCACCGCCGCCGCCGCCGGTGGGGTGTAGAGCACCGTTGCGGGCGGCAGCGGCGCGTCGGCGGCGCTGGCGTCCCCACCACCGCCGCCGCCGCCGCCGCCGCTGCTGCCGCCGCCGCCGTCACGGTCGGCGGCAGTGGCACGGGCGGCGGTGCCGTCAGCGGCGGCGGTGGCGGTGGTGGGGGCGGCGGCGGCGGCGGCGGCGGCAGCGGCAGCGGGCCGACCCGCCACGCCGCCGCCGTCGTTGGCCGCGGCGGCCGCCGCGGATGCCAGCAGCGGCTGCCGCCGCGGCCGCCGTCGCGGCGCGCGGCGGCGGCTGCCGGTCGGCGGCGGCGGCGGCGGCGGCGGCAGCGGCGGCCGGCGCGTCACGGCCGGCGCGCCGCCGAGGGTGACCCGCCGCGGCGGGTGGGGGTGGAGGGGGGGTGTGGGGGAGAGGAACGCGACGGCAGGGGGGCAGGGGGGGGGTGGTCGCGACGCATGGTGGCCGGGGGTGGGGAGCGGACGGGCGACTGGGGGGGGGGGGGGGAGAGAGCACGGGGGCGGGTGACGGCGGGGCGGCGACGGGCGGGGCCGACAGGTGGGTGGTGGGGGGGAGGCGGGCGGTGGGCGGCCAAGGCGTTGGTCGGGCGGCGCGGCGGGGTGGCGGAGGGGGAGCGGGCGCACCGCAAGGGGGCGGCCGTCGGTGTGGCGCAGGGGTGGGGGGGCGTGGCGGCGGGACCGGCCGCGGGCGGGCGGGGGGGGTCGACGGGCGCGTCTCGGGCCGCGCCGCGCCCGCGGGCGGCCATGATGGCGCCCGCGGGCGGCCAATCACGGGCCACGCGGCGCGCCGGGCGGGGCGCGCCGCCGCGCCGCGGGGGGGGGGGGCGGGCGTGGTGGGCGCGCCGGGCCGGCCGCCGGCAGCTGCTGCCGGGGGGCGGCGGTGCCAACGGGCGGGGGCGGGGCAACGGACACCAGCGGAGCGGGGAAAAAAAAAAAAAAAAAACAAGAAAAAAAGAGGGAGCACCCGGTCACGTCTCCCGTGCGTACATGGGACGGGCGCGGGAGCGGGGTTGGGGCGGCCGGCCAGGCTGAACAGGGCGGGGGGGGGGGGGGGTCGCCCAGCGGCGGTCGCAGGGGCGGGCGGGCGCCGCGGCGGCGCGTGCCGCCCCCCACTGCCGCCGCCGCCGCCGCCGCCGCCGCCGCGGCCGCTGCTGCCGCCGCCGCGGCCGCTGCGGCTGCTGCCGCCGCCGCGAGGCGGTGCCCCGCCCCCCCCCCCCCCCCTCACGCGCCGGCCGGCGCGGCCGGCGCGGCCGGCCGGGCGGCGCCCTCGAGCACCGTCGGCGGCGGCGCGTACATGCGGCTGATCGCCGCCTGCCGGCGGACGACGCCCAGCTGGGTGAGGCCCCACGCGTACGCTTCGGGCACGCCCGCCGCATCCCTGGCGAGCCAAAAAAAAACAAAAAAAAACAAAAGAAACGAAAAGGAGGGGGGGGGGAGGGGGGGGGGGGGGGGTACCGGGTGTGTGGGGTACGCCGTGGGGGGTAGGGGGACAAGGGGGGGGGGTGAGCGACGACCAGCAGCACCAGGCACACGGCGGGAAGGGCAACAGGCAAAACGGGCGTCAGCAGGGGGGCCTGGGATACACAGGGGGGGGGTGGCGGTGGCGGCGGCGGCGGTGGCGGTGGCGGCGGCGGTGACGGCGGCGGCGGGGCCGTGAGGGGGAGGGCGGCTGCCCTCCCACCCGCCACGGGCGTAGCCCGCCCCGGCGGTCGCAGGCGGTGCCGGCGGAGCGCGCGCGCCGCCCTGGTCGGCGCGGGGGGGGAACCGCGGCGGCGCCCGCCGCCGCGGGGGGGAACCGCCGCACCACCGTCGGCGCCGAGGCGTGTGGTCATCACACGCCTCTCCCGCCCCCCCGCCCCCCCGCCCCACACGCACAAGCAGATGGAGAAACAGACGCACAAAAAAAAAAAAAAAAAAGCAAGACAGCAGGTCTTCCCCCCCCCCATCAGCTCTCCGCCGCCGCGTCCCTCTCAGGCGCCGACAGAGCAGCAGCCATAGCGTACCGCTTCACCCGAAACTCCTCGGCCGTCCGCCGCCGCGCGTGCGCCCGAAAGTTATAGTCGGCAAAGCCGCGGCCCGCCGACAAGAGCGACCGGTACAGCCGTAGGATGTCGGTGCGGGAGACGGTGGCGGCGGCGGCCGCGGCGGAGGTCATGGTTCTTCCAGCAAGATAAAAAGAGGAGGGGAGGGGGGGGGAGGAGGGGAGGGACAGAGTGACGCTGAGTTAAAGACAGGGGCGGGAAAGGTGGAAAGCAGAGGGGCCGGGGGGGGGGACGGGGAGAGAGGGGGGTGGAGAGGGGCGGGGGGATGGGCGTGGTGGCACAGGGACGCTCGACCGCGGCGGTTGGCCTGGATGGGGACACCGGCGGTCACGTTGTGGGCGGAACCGGCCGTCACACCACAAACAGGTGCAACTGCTGGCCTGGAGCACGCGCGCGAAAAGTCCATCCCCGAATTGTGAGGGGGTCAATACCAGCGGGGCATGGAAGTTGCTCATTGACGAGAACACGCGAGAGTCCAAGAGTACACGTGGCTCCCAGACTCTGAGCGTTTCCACCCTTCATCGGCCAAAAATTGATCTGCACGTGGTCACGGGTGAGACCCCACAGCGCCGTCGCTCGGAGGAAGGTCCCGCGCGGCCGTCGGCTACGACTTTATCGCAGAGCGCCGTTCCACTCCCCCCCCCCTCCCCTGCGACGACGCCCACTCACGAAGCGCAAGAACGTGCAGGGTCCGCCGGGCGGGCAGCGGCGAGCGGCGGCGGAGGCACGGGGGGGCGTGGGGGGTATATAACATGTGATCAAACGCCCCCCAAAGGTCCTGGGGGGTGTCTGATGACAGGGGGGATCGAACCCCCCACAGTACCTGTGTCGGGGGTTGGATCACACTTTATCAAACGCCTCCAAGTCGATTAGCGACCTGTTTTCTGCGGCATTTTGCCATGTCGCGGCGGCCCGTATCGGCGTTTTTGATTCCGCAGGGGCCGTTTTTTCACTGCACGCACCGCACTCGGAAAGCTAGGGGTCTTGGAACCACTTCCGGAGCACTTTCTTCGGCTGAGAGCGTGTATGACGTACTCGTCCACATCTTCGCCCAAGCCGATATCACCCGAGTCGTGGAAAACGTCTCCTGGATGGAAAAACATGCTCTTTTTTTGCACGCTGCGTGCGGCGTGCAGCGAGTGCAGGAGGAGTGCGATCACAGCGTCCGTCGGCCCATTCTCAAATGACATGGAATGACGCTCCTGGCCAAAGAGCATACTCTGCCGTAGGCAGGACGTTCTCCAATCAGAGCACGTCTAACGGTGCGCGCTATCTGTATCTGTATCTCCAAATCGGCGTTGCGCACGTCTAACGGTGATGGGAATCTGTATATGCATCTCCAAATTTGTATCTCTATCTGTATTCGAGGGGTCATTTGCAGATACAGATACAGATAGAGAAGCCAATCAAAACGCTTCGTTCGCTCCGGCATGTGGACTTGACCGGGCTTGTCGGAACAAGTGTGCCCATTGTCTGGGGTCCCCCTCCCTTCACGAACGTACTCCGCGCCTTGGCGCGCCCGCGCCGCGTCGCGCTAGACGCGGGGCTGCCTGCTCCCCCTTCCCTCTTCAACACGCCCCCCTGCCACGATGCAGCCGGCGCAGTCGGGGGAGGAGCCCGCGACCGTTCGCGGAACCAACTTTTCGCCCCTGGAAGACCTCGCGCTTGCGCGTTGCTTCCTCAGGGCCTCTCAATGCGTGACAGACATGGACGCTGAGCAGATGTGAGACAAGGTGGCGGCGCTTTACGCAGCGCAGCCAGAAGCTGGTGCTCCAAGGACGGCACACAGCTTGCGCTGTCGGTGGAGCCCTCTCCAACGAGCGGCGCAGAAGTACATTGCCGCCGACAAACTGTACAGGGCGGCCATCCCTTCTGGGCAGTCCGAGGCCGACGTCATCGCAAACGTGCAAGAGCTTTATCGGCGGAGCAACAAGACGAAGGGCAAGCTTGCTCCTAGGACAGATGTGGGCCGGGCGCCAGGGGCGCATACGTTGGACTGTCACGCTCACAATTGTTGGACGTCTCTCAGAGTACATGTGCTTACATCCCAGATAGAGATACAGATGGACTTGACCGTTAACGTGCCCATCTCTATCTGCAAACAGAAATACAGATTTGGAGATAGAGATAGCGCAACCGATAGACGTGCTCTCAGAGATGGGATGCCACCCGAAAACCACACATCTGCTGACGGTTTCAATTTACGTTCCAGGCCTTTAGCTAACAAATGTATCCACAATTTGTGAAGGACCTGGCGGCGCACGCGACGTGCATCGACGGAAGACTTGGTTTTTGGTCCTTCGATGCACTCGGCGCGTAAGCCGGGAAGGGGCCGGTGCACGATCCGGGGCGGGTTACGGGATAGACCCCACAGTGCGGGCGGGAGGGGGGCAAGCGGGCAAGAAGGGGAGCGGGGCGCCGCCACCGCTGCGGGGAGACTCGCGCGGCGCTATCCCTCCCCCCATACCCCTCCCCCTTCCCCCCCCCCCCCCCCCGGCCGTCCCCTCTCGCAGCCCAAACGCCAAACGACAGCGAGTGGACCGCGCTCGCCGACGGCTCGCCGCGCCCGCCGCGGCTGCTGCAGCGGTGGCAGCGGCGGCGGCGTCCCCATGTGGCGGCGAGGGAGCGCGCGGCGAGAGCGGCCTCGACTGGAAAGGCAATGACGGCCGGCCCGCAGCCGCCGTCCCCCGCCGCGACTTGACCAGTCGCCGTCGGTCCACGGCCGTCGCTGCGGCGTCGCCTCGCTGCGTCGACACGCACGGCGCCGCGCGGGCGCTTTGCACGCGACGCGAGCTGGGTGGCGCCGCCGTCACTGGCGGCTGGCGCCACCGCCCCGCCGGCGTGGCGGGGCGCGCCACTCTCGGCACGCGCCGGCCGTCGCGCACGGGCGCGCCCCTACAGAGCGGGTCCCGCCGCGCCGTGCGGGCCGCGCCGGTTGCCACCGCCAGCCGCGCTCGCCGCTGGCCGCGGGAGCACAAAATAGTAAAGAGGAGAACGGGGCGTGCGAGTGCGGGATGGTAAGGACTCGGGGTAGTTGGCAGCGGCGCCCATGCAGGGCGTAGTTCAACCCTCCTCCGATGGACGACGAGTGCATCGTCCGCCGCTCTCGCGATCTGGAAGAGCGGTGAGGGGGGTGACGTGTGGCGGCTACGAACCGTACCCCTCATACTCCCCGGCGTCCTTCGGGGGACTCACCCCTCCTATATGGCTGTAGTACTGGTGAGCCATGACTTCATTGAACCGCCGTTCGATGGGTGGGCGCCGGCCACAGCCGCGACGAGCGCGCGCGAGCGGCACAGACCATCTTGAGGGCACGACCGATGCAGCGCCAAATGTCATCCCTACACCCCCCCCCTCTGACTAAATGCACCCCATCCGCCAGAGGTGATCGTCCACCGCTCCCCCCGCCCCTCCACCCGCGGATGGCAAGCCCCGCCGCAGCCGTTGGGGTCCAGCGGACTCGCCGGGTGCGGTGGTGTGAGCCTTCCATTTCCCTCGCCCCCGGTCACAGCATAACAGAGAGAAGCAAGCGCCGCAGTGTGCCAGTGACAGTTTTTTACTTGGTTGGGTTGCGGAAAAACAAACAAGGAAAGAAATGAAACAACACGCCCACCCGTGGGGAAAGCAACACGGGTGTCCCACTTGACCTAGAGAAAGACGACAAGGTGCGGAGGCGAAGCTTGCGCAGGGAGGATGGCGGGGGCGCGAAAGACGACGGACGTGCCGGCCAGAGCGACAAGTGGGGAGAGCAGTGTGCGGCGGGTCGTGATAAAGGGGGCGGCGCGGTACCGCCCCGCAGCCCGCACGCCGTCCGCCAACTGCGCACCCCGCTCGGCCGGCCGTCTGTCCAGTCTGCGCCCCACCCCGGGCACGAACGTACCCGGCCGCGCGCCGCCACGACCAAAGTCAATCTGAAGGAGTTACGAGGGGAAAGGCGGCAATACCAAAGCAAAACCGCGCAGCCGTCAGGGTCCGCTGTCGCGCCTCTGCAAACCCCTGCACGCTTTCCGTGGGCGGCCATTCGAACTCCCCCACCGCTAAGTAGGCAGGGCGGGGGGGGGGAAGGACGGAACGGATCTTTGGACGGGGCGGAACCCTGTGCCATCATGTGCCCGTACCGGCCGCTTGGCTGATCCCCCAGCCGCGGTCCCACTCCTCGCCGTACCCCTGCTCGTCCGCCCGCCCCCTCCCAGCCGTACCCCTGCTCGCCCGCCCGCCCCCTGAAGGCTGAATCCCCGGCCTTTTGGCCGACCGTCGGCCCTCCGACTGAGTGCTATATTCGGATACGCCCATCAGGTGCTGTCACTGCTCGAGCGTGCGGCGGCCCGCACCACGCGCCAGTTGGCGGAAGTCGGGGGGCCGGAAAGGAGCGGACAGATCAGCCAAGCCATGGGGGATGTGGCCGCCTTCCCCAGCGGCTGGGCCCACTGGCTCCATGCCACTCGCCGCGTGGTGCCGACCGACCGTCACGCAAAATCGCTGCGCTGCCGGCCAATGTAGTGAGGGGCGCGGCTGGGCGCTTGTCCGGCCAACTGGTGGGCTGCTCTACCCCCCGGCAGCCATGATCTACCATGCCCCCCCACGTGGGGCTGCGTGGTGCGCCAACCACCCAGCGCGCGTCCTTTCAGCGTGTAAGGGGTGACCCCGCAGTGGCAACCGTCGAAGGAGCGTAGGCGACGCCCACCCACCACGCACCCACACCGTTCAAAGGGGGAACCAGCCACGCCGCCCGACTTTGGCCGACGGGCCGGACGGCTGCAGCGTCTCTACACGATCGCTGGCGGTGCCGCACTTCGGCCGTTGCCGTGATAGGAAGTTCCTTCCTGTTCCTGTGGCGGCGCAGGGGGGCGGAAGCGAGCCGCCCTGCGGTGTCCGAGCAGAGTGACGTGGCACCAAAATTTTCACGGGTTTTTCTCCTTTTTTCTTTCCCATCTTCCGCAGAGGAGACAAAGGGGGGACCTTCTCCCCGTGAAGCGGGCTACGGTGTGACCTGTAGGCAAAGCAAAAAGCCGGTGGGCAGCGTGCTTGCATTCTAGGTCCTAGCGCCACTGTCGGGGCCGTGCAGAGCCCAGCACCCGAGCGGCAGCCGGCCGGTTGAGGCGATACTGCTGGGCTGAACTGGTCTGCCAGCCGATGCAGAGTGTAGCCTGAAGGACATGGGCAGGCACAGCCGCTGGGCGATGAGAGCAAGGTCTTCCCACCCGCAGGCTGAACAGGGGGCGCATCCCTCAGGGCCGCCCTCGCAGCCCCCTTCTTCGTGCGGCCGTAACCGACTGCTTGCCATGGGCGTCACCAACCGGTGTCGGCAACCTCTGCAACCCGCAGCAACCACCCCTCCGTCAGTTGCCACTCAAGTACACTTCCGCGCGCGACAGATTCCCCAACACGATTGACGGACCGACCGCACACAGCCGCCGCTGCATCGTAGGCCACGCGCCGTTGGCCGTTGTGCTCAAAACTTGCACTCCACTCTACACAGCTGTGCCGGCTGCCCCCCCCCCCCCCCTGACAGCCCGGTCGCGTGTGCGGGGACACGGCGTACGCCCAAGTCCAGCTCACGCGCCACGCAGCGCGCGCGCACCCACGCGGCGCTGGTGGGCCGCGTGGTGCGTGCCACGGCTCGTGAAAATGTGCTTCGTTGGGACCAGCGCGATTGGCTTGGGGGCGGGGAAGGGGGCGTCATCCCTACAGACGGGTTTGGCCACTGCAGGGGGGTGGGGGAGAGCGCAGGAGGGGGGGAAAGGACCATGGGCGAGCTGCGACGAGAAGGATCGGCGGGGAGGGGCACGGGCGCGTGGCGGCAAAGACGTGCCGGCCGTCTTGTTTGTTGGGCTTTCCTCGTGCTTGCTTGTCGTTTGAGATGGACAGGCCGCAGCAGGCGCCTGTCTTCAAGGGGGAACAGGGAGGGCGTGAGGGCGGGCCGGGGACGGCGGCAGCTCCCGGAAAAGAACAAGACAACCGGCCACAGCTGCCGCCCCCCCCCCGCCCCGGCCGCCCCCATCACCCTCTGTGGTCAGCGTGCGCGGCGGGCGGGCGAGAAGGGCGGCAAGGACACGCAACAACACGCAGAACAGAACAACACACACATCCGCCCCCCCCCCCCGTTCACTCCGACGATCGTCACTCTCGGCCAGCTTGAGCGGCCGGGCTCACGCAGCTTGGGTGTTAGCGCCCAGAAAAGAACAAGACAACTCGGCGTGGGGGGCGTGCCCCCTGAGGGGGCTGCCCCGGTAGTGGGCGCGACTAGCCGCCATGCCGTGCGCCCGGCGATCACACAAAGTGTCGGGATCGCTACCCTTCCGGGCGCCGCCCGTTCCTCTGTTCCCGCCGCTTGGCGAGGAAGCGCGGGCCTATGTTCCTCCGAGTCCGCCATGACAGTGATTATGTCTGGTCAGTCCGCCGCCTTCTCTCGGCCACTCGTGTGGGGCGCCACGAGGCCCCCCCCACCAAGAAGGCTTTGCTCACGTCGCGTTTTTGCGCAGCGAAGAGGCCGCGAGGCACGCCCTCGACTCCACTTACCCGCAGCCCGCCCCCGTCACCGTCGCGTACCCTCTCGGTACCCTCCGGGCCCCCCCCACAAAGTTGAGTGGAGATAATGATTATGGCAACACTATCGCGTACAGCATGAGATTAGACTGACAATCAGGACAGATTGGAAGACAAAATATTCGGGATCTTCTCGTGTCAAGCCACGTGTTACCCTCGAGGCGAATCGAGCTCATGGATGAAAAACGTTATTATGCAGTTTGTGTTGTCTTTCATCCATTCTGTCAATCCGAATCACTTGTGATATCGTTACGTAATGTTTCGTGTTTTACCGATGGACCGTTCAAGAACGTGCATCGCTGTGCTGACCACGCACCACCGTGTCCGACTGCCAGCACATCCACCTGCTGCCGCACTCCCGACAAGAGCAACACCAGCGTCGCCCACAGCGCGTCAAGGGTGGGGCCCGAGCCTGCCGGCACCCAGCGTGACGACCCCAACTTGGCAGGCAGCAGTGACACCAGCGCAGGCCGAAAGGAGAGCAAACGGAAGCCGCCGCGGCCGAGACGGCGGCCGGCCCCGCCACCCCCGCGGGAGTCGGTACCGAGGGAGACGGAACGGATCTATCCCCTTCACCAGCCGCCGCCAAGGTCCTCGTGGCTGCACCGCACCCGGACGGCCGAAGGGCTGAAGAAACAGCTTATATATTCGGTCATTCAGTAATCTAATTTATTTTGTATGTATCTAATTAATTTTGTATGTATCCCTGTGATTGCTGCCATCCATGATCGAGCAGCTTGTGCTGGGCCTGCCGTGGTCCGTTTCAGGATCATTTACTGGTGGCACTTCAACACGTGGCATGTTTGTTATCCAAATGTATTCGAAGGAGTGTCTACTGCGTAATGTGTGTAACGATGTATGCCTTCTCGAAACGCATCGACGGTGCCGCGCCCTACTGAGCGCCAATTTGTAGTTCGGCACGCTCTTGCAGCCGCTGTTGCCCAGTCGACTCGTTCCGGTCTGGCCGCTCGCGTCCTCCGTCGTCTACCAACCATCGTGGCCAAAAGCCCGGCCGACTTGTCCAGGATCGTTGCGTGATCCCCCCTCCGTCCGGGAAGCCATGTCTGGCTCCCTCCCGCGGTGCCTCCTCCCGTGACCGCTCAGTGGCGGCCACCGTCCGTTTGATCCGCCCCCCGCCAGCGCTTTGCGTGGGCGGTGGGCGCCGTTGGCAACCCGTCTGGCGGGATCGGCGGGCGGCGGGCGCGGCGATCTCGGCGGGACCCCCCCCCCCCCCACCCGCGCCCCCGCGCCCGTCCCCCGTGCGGCTCTGCCAGGCGGCCGGCGCCCCCGCCCCCCCCCCCCAAACGTGGTCCCTCCACGCGCACGTCCCCCCCCCCCCCCTGTCTGTCCTCAGCGGCAGCGCGCCTCGGCGGCGGCGGCACCACCGGCGGGCGACGCCCCCACCGCGGCCGCGGCGGCGCTCGCGCACGGCGCGTGGGTGGTACCTGGCCACGGCCGGCCGGCCGGCCGGGCTGCCGCGGTGGACCGCGCCGCCCCCACCCCGCCGCCACCGCCGCTGCGGTCAACGCCGCCACGCGCGGCGCCGACCGCGCCGCGGCGGCGTCTGCCCTTTCCACCCGCGGGACCGCCTTGCCCGCCGCGCGGGGCGCCGCCGTCGCCGCCGCCGCGTCCTTGGCCGCCGCCGCTACGCGCGCGTGCCGAGCCGCCGTCGTCCCCTGCCGGCGGCGCGGATGTCGACAGCCCCCCCCCCCCCCCCCCTCACCCCCTCTCCCTCCAGCGGGAGATGTCTGCCACGCCTCGTCCACCGGAACAACGGGCGCTTCCACGAACCCCGCGGCACCCACCCACCCCCCCCCCCCCCCCCCCCCACCCCCGCCGCCTAGACCGCCGCTCCACCCCCACCTCGCTGGCGCCCTTGCGCCGACCGCCCCCCCTCACGGCACCGCGGCGCGCCGGCGGGCGCACGAGCGTGGCCGCCCCGGTTTCTCCTCGCCCCCCGTTTTTTTTTTTTTTTTTTTCTACGCCCCCGCCCTCTGCATCCGTCTCCCCCCACGGCCGCCCGCGTCGTTTCCACGCTTGCTCGTCGGGCATCCCCCACACGCGCGCGGGCAGAGCGCCGCCGTCGCGCCCGTGTGCACGGCCGTGGCGGCTGCCGCCGCCGCTCCGCCGCGTGGGGGTGCACGCACGATCCCCCCCCCCCCCCCCCCAACCCGGCAGTGTCGCCACCCCCACCGCCACCGCCGCCACCGCCACCACCGCGGTGATGGGGCACCGCGGCACAACGCCACCGCGGATGGCACCCGCTACGGCCTTGCACGGTAAGGAACCACCCGCCGGTGGGGTGGGGGGCGTCCCCCGCCCGGCCGGCCGGCCGGCCGGCCACACCCCCCGCCGGCTGCTGCTGCCCTGTTGGACGCTCGCGTCCCGCCCGCCGCCCTCCCCTCCCCCGCCAGGCAGCGACTGGCCGCACCGCCGAGCAGACGACGCGACGCGGCCGGTGCGGGGCGGCCGGGCCGGCCGGCCGGGCCGCCCTCCCCCACCCCCCCCCCTCCTCGCCCCGCCCGCCGCGGCGGCCGCGTCGGCGGTCGCGCCGCCGCTGCCGTGGCGCAGCGTCGGCGCCTGCCGCGCGCGCGGGCCGTACGCGGGCGGCCGGCGGGATCGGGCCCGCCCCGACGCGGGCGCGGGGGGGGGGGGGGGGGGGGGGCTGTGGCGGGGCTGTCGGCCCCACCCACATCCACCTCCCCCCCCCCCCCCCCCCCCTTCCCAGCCTCCCCTTGTACGGTACAGCCGATCCCGCCCGCGGGCCGACACCGCGTGCCCCCGCCGCCGCGGTGGCAGGCACGGTGCGACTGGGAGGCGCGGCGCGATGGGGATCTCGGCGGCGTGGCCGCCGCCCCTCTGCTGCCGGCGCGGTCGAGAGACTGCGCAGGCGGGGGGGGAAACCCCGGGGGTGGGGACCACCCCCCCCCCCCCCCCCCCCCCCCGCCCCCTGCTTCTCCCCTCTGTCCACCCCCGCCCCCTCCCCCCCCCCGCCCCCTGCTTCTCCCCTCTGTCCACCCCCGCCCCCTCCCCCCCCCCCGCCCCCTGCTTCTCCCCTCTGTTCACCCCCGCCCCCCCCCCCCCCCTGAGGGTCTGCCCCCCCCCCCCCTGCTGCACATCCGTCCCGACTCTGCCCCCCCCCCCCCCCCCCAGACTCTGACCCCCTCCCGGGTGTCTCTCCCCCCCCTCCCTCGCCCCACGTCCCCGACAATAACCGCGTCGCGGTCCGTGGCCACCCCCCCCCCCCCCCGGCAGGCGGCGCCCCCCCTCCCCCCCGCCCGCCGCGGGGACCGTCGGGGTGGTATTCCCCCCTTTCCCATTCCCTTTTCTTGCCTCTTTTTTTTTTTTTTTGGGGGGGGGGGGGGCCTGTTTCTCCGCTGTCGTGTTTGTTCCGCACGCTCTCGTGGGTGTGCGGCCGGGGATCGTCCCCACACACCCCCCCCCCCCCCCCCCTACCCCTACCCCCTCCTCCTCCCCCTTCCCCCCCCAACGCCGGTGTCCACACCCACGCCCCCCCTGCGCGCCGACGCGGGCGGCCGTGCGCCCCCCCCCCCCCCCCCCCCCCGAACGCCGCGTCGGTGCGTGCCCCCTCACGCGGCCGCCGAGCGCATCCGCGTCGGCAGTCCCTCGCGTCGCCGCGCGGGCGGCCGCCGCGCGCTCCCGCGTGCGCCGGCCGGCCCGCGTCTCGTCCCGCCGCCCCCCCCCCCCCCCCTCGGCCAACGTCAACAGCCAGCACCGTCGCGCGGCGGTGACCGAGACACGCGCGGCGTGGCGGTGCGGGAGTATGGCAGCGCGGCGGGCGGGCGGGCGGGCGGGCGGGCGGGCGGGCGGGCGGGCGCGGCGGGGCGGGCGGCGACGGCGGCAGGGCGGAAGGCCGGGGGGGGGGAAGCGGGGGGCACAGCGCCGCCGGGACGCGTGGCCCGCCGCGGCGGCCGCGCCGCCCGTGCCGTCGCGGCGTGCCGCCGCGGTGCGCGCCACCGTCCCGCCTCGCCGCGGGTCGTCGGCCCGCGCCGGCGGCAGCCGCCGCCGCCGCCGCCGCCGCAGCAGCCACAGCAGCAGCCGCCGCGGCGGTGAGCCGCGGTGCCGGCGTCGCGCCGCGTCGCGGGCGGCGCGCGGGCGGCGCTCCCGGTGGTCGGCCTCCCCCCCCCCCCCCCCCACCCACCCACCCCCCAGACCAGCGACGGCCCACCACGCCCCACACCCGCCGTTTGGGGATGGCCGCGCCGGCGTCTCGTCCACCCCCCCCCCCCCCCCTTTGTCATCGGCTGTCTGCCCCTGCCGAGTGGCGCAAGCGCCGCTTGACACTGCCGCCGACGCCCGCGGGCGCGTCCCCGGCCGCCGCCGCGGCGGCGGCGGCGGCACACGCCCGCCGCGGCGGGCGACGACGCCCCCAACCGCACCCGCCCCCCCCCACGCGCACCCCCCCCACCCACCCGCCCACCCACCCCACCCACCCCACCCACCCCACCCCGCTCCCACTACCACCCCCCCTCCCCCCCCACCGAGCGCCGCCGCCGTCCCTCTGGCTCGGAACGGCGGCCACCACAGCACGCGCGTCGGTCCGCGCCGCCGCCGTCCAGCCGCCGCTCCCCCCCCCCCCCCACCCCTCCCCACGGTTTGCACCCCCGCGGGCGGCCGCCCCTCCTCCCTCCTCCCCCCCCCCCCCCCCCCTACTACCGCGCGTCGTCGCGACTCCACCCCGCGCGGCCACCGCGCGGCCGCGCCCGCAGCCACCGCCGTCGGTCGGCGGCGTGCCCTCCACGCTGTCTCGGCGTCGGCGGCGCGGCGGGTGGCCTCGACTGGCGGAACCCCCCTCCCCCCACCCAACCCCCCTCCCCCCCCCTCCACCCCACCGCATCCCACCCTAGCCCACCCCACCCCCCCCCCCTCCCCCCGCCCCTCGCGTGCGCCGGCGCGCCTCCCCCCCTCTCCCACGTGGTCGGGCTTCTCCACCCCCGTCTGCCGCCCGCCACGCCGCCACCGCACCGTCGGTCTGGCGAGTCGGTTCCCCACCCACAACGGGCGTTCGCGGCGGGCCCGCCGCCCCGTCGGCGGCCGACCCCCCCTCTGCCGCGCCAGACGCTGCGCCCGTCCCACACACACACACCCCCCCCCCCTCCCCCGCCGCTGCCGCCGCCGCCACCGCCACCGCTGCCGCCGCCGCCGCTGCCGCCCGCCGCCTCTGCCCGCCGCTGCCGCTGCTGCTGCTGCCGCCGCCGCCGCCGCCGCCGCCGCCGCCGCTGCTGCTGCTGCGGTCGCGGCGGCCGCGGTTGACCCGCTGCTCGCAGGGGGGGGCTCGGCCGTCGGCACCCCCCCCGCGTGACCGCCGCGGCCGGCCGCGCCTCGGCCGCCGCCGCGCACGCACGTTTTGAGGGGGGGGGCGCGCCCCCGCGGCCGCGAGGGCGGTGCGGGCGTGCCGCGGCGGCCTCCACCACAACCCCCGCTAGGGGCGGCAGGCGTGTGCGGGGCACAGAATAAGAGGGCGGCAGAGCGGGGGGGGGGGGGGGGGTAGGGTTGGGGGGGGTGGGGGGGGTGTGACGGGAGGGAGGGCGGACGGGCACGGCTGTGACCCTCACCGACGAGCCGCGGCCGGCTTGCCCCCGGGGCGTCTTATTCCGCCGGCGTTGTCGGCGGTGTCTCCCCCCCCCCGCCTGCCTCGCGCCGCCGCCACCGCCGCCGCCGCCGGCGCCCACCGCCGCGTCGCACCGCCACACGCTACCGCCGCGTCGCGCGCTGCCGCCGCGTCGCGTCGGGGGCGAGCCTTCCCCCCCCCCCCAACCGGCCACGCCTCTGGTGGGGGGCGGTGGCACACCGCCGCCGCCGCTCCCGCCCCCGCCGCGCGGCCGCCGCGGCGTGGCGGCGCGCGCCTCTTCCCCCCCCCCCCGCCCGGCGGCGGCGACAGCAGTAGCAGCGGCGGCGGTGGTGGTGGTGGTGGTGGTGGTGGTGGGGGCTGCGGGTAGCGGCAGCGGCGGTGGAGGTGGCGGCAGCGGCGGCGGCGGTGGGGGTGGCGGCGGCGGCGGCGGCGGTGGTGGTGGTGGCGGCGGCGGCGGCGCGCCCCCTGTGGCGGCAGCGTCGGAGGGGTGGCCATCCCTGGCACGCGCGCGCCACGCCGCGGCGCGCCGCCGCCGGCGCGTGGTGGCGGCTCGCTCTGCAGACAAGGGCGACCGGTCGGGCGGGCGCGGGGCGGGGCGGACCCCCCCCCCCGCGGGCGTCGCGCCGCTTCCTCGTCACCCGCGTCGGCCGCCCCCTCGCGTCGGCCGCGCTCGACCGCCCCCCCGCCCGCCCGCCCGCCCGCCCGCCCCGCCGGCCGGTCCGTGCGCCCGCCGCGGCAGACGTGGCGGCCTGGGACGCGCTGCCGTAACGGCGGCGTGGCGCCGAGTTGTCCGTCCGCGGCTAGTGCCGAGGAGGGGGGGGGGGGGGGGGGGGTGCGCGCGCGCACTTATTGAACAAAGACGCGGTGTAGGGAGAGGGGAGGGCCCCCCGCGGGGAGGAGGGGGGGGGGTGTGTGGCGGGCGGCGGCGTCGTAGTGTGGAGGCTGTGTGTGTCGGCGCCCCCCGCGTGGCGGCCGGTGGGGGTGGGTGGGGGTGGCCGTGCGCGTGGGGGGGGGGGGTGGTGGTAGCCGCCGCAGCGGCCGGCGGGCGGTGGTGGCTGTGCTGCCGGCTGCCGCGGCGCGTGGCACGCGGGGGTGCGGCGGCGGCGGCGGCCGCCGCGGCGACGCGGCGCGCCTGAGAGTGGCTGGCCACCGCGTGGGTGGTGGTGGACGGTGTCGGCGGCCGCCGGCCCGGGGGGGGGGGGGGGGGAGGAGGAGGAGGAGGGGGGGGGGGAGCGCCGCCCGCGGTCGGCGGTGGTCCCGCCGGGACGTTGCTGGGGTGGTGGGGGGGGGGGGGGGGGAGGTGACCGCACAGCGTCGGCGGTGGGCGGCCGGCGGCCGCACCCGGGGGGGGGGGGGGGGGCGCTCGATTGGGCACACGCCAGACCCGCCGGCCAGGCGTGGGACGGCGCGGGTGGCGGCGGCCGACGCTGGCAAGGGCGGCGTGGGGGGGGTTGTCCGACCCGCGCCCCTGTCGGCGACGCCCGCCCGCCCGCCCACCGCGCGCGCGTGCGCGCGCGGTGTGCTGTCGCGGAGGGGGGGAAGGGCTGCCGCCGCGGCGGCGGCAAGCGGCGGCGGTGGTGGTCCTGACCACCGCCGCGGCGACGGCGGCGACGGCAGCGGCGGCGGCGGCGGCAGCCGCGGCGGCGGCGGCGGCGGCGGCGGCGGCAGCCGCGGCGGTGGTGGCGGCGGCGGGGGCGTGCCAAACGACAGCCTCCACCCCCCCCCCCCCGCACGCCCGTGCCTCGCGGCGGCCACCACCGTCAACGCGGGCGTGACGCCGCGACGCGCCGCCGCCGCGGCGTCGCCACACGCGCGCGGCGGCGAGGGGCGCGGCCGCGCCGGCCGCGCCGCGGCGTGTCCCCGCTGGTGGGGGCGGGGGTAGAAACGGGCGCCGACAGCCGCGGGCGGCGGCGCGCGGTCGCGGCGGCGGCGGCGGCGGCGGCGGCGGCGGCCGCTTGCACCGTCCGAGGCACGCGTCGGCGGCCGCCGCGTGGAAGGGGGCAGGGGGGCGGGGGGGGGAGGGGGAGTGCCGCTCTGCGGGGCGTGCCGCCAGGGGGGGGGGGGGAGGGAACCCGCCGGCCGGCCGCGCCGATCGGACGCCCGTCTGGCGGCGCGCGGGGGGGGGGACCGCCGCCGCGGACGGCGGGGTGGCGACGGCCGCCGCGGCCGCGGCGGTGGTGGTGGTGGTGGTGGTGGGTGGGGGGGGGGGGGGGAGTGCGCGTGCTTGCCGACGCGCTCCGCGCCGCGGGCGCGTGGACGTGGCCACCGCGCCGCGACGCGCGGCGGCGTGCGCCGCGCACGGCGGCTGCGGGCGGCGGCGGCGGCGGCGGCGGCGGCGGCGGTGGTGGTGGCGGCGGCGGCGGCGGCGCGTGCGCGGCGGCGGGGGCGGTCCGCCCCCCCCTCTATATAGGCGTCGACGCGGTCGCCCGCGGTGCCGCCGTGCCGCCGCTCCCCGCCGGGGTGGCCGACGCGGAGTGGGGTCGCCGTCGCCCGTGTCCCCCCCCCCCCCCAACGCCCTCCACCCACACCCGTGGCGCCACACGCCCCCGCCGCCGCGCTCGGTGGCGGTGGGGTGACACCCGTGGCGCGCCGCCGACGGTGGCCGCCGACGCCGCCGCCGCCGCCGCCACCCGCCACGCGGTGCGCCGTGGCCGCCCGTGGCGTGGCGCGACCGCCCCCCCCCCTGCGTGGGGCGCCGCACGCTCTCCTCCTCCCCCTCCCCCCCCCCCCCCCCCCCCTCCCCCGCCGCTGCTCCTCCTCCTCCTCCTCCTCCTCCCTCCTCCTCCTCCTCCTCCTCCCCCGGCTACCACCCACAGCTCTTGGCGTGCCACCCGCGGCGGCCGCCACGATGGACGGCGACCGCCGGCGTGACCACCCGCCGCCGCCGCCAAGCCACTCGTACGCCGCGTGCCGCGGCTTTACCTCGTTTGTCGCCGCCCGCCCGCTGCCGGGCACGGCCGCCGCCGCCGCCGCCGCCGCCGCCGCCGCCGCCGCCACCGCCACCGCCGAGGCCAGCCCGCACACGACCATGGACGCGGGCGGCAGCGGCCGTCGGTGGGCGTCGCTCCCGCCGCCGCCCGCCCCGGTGCCGCGGCTGCCACCGCCGCCGCCGCGGCGGCCAACGGCGCTGCCACCCATGCCGCTGCTGCGGCCACTGACGCTGCCGCCGGCGGGGGGTGGCTATGGCAGCCGCGGCGGCCGCGGCGGCGGTGGCGGCAGCGGCGGTGGTGGTGGCGGTGGTGGTGGTGGTGGCGGCGGCGGCGGCGGCGGCGGCGGCGGTGGTGGCGGTGGCGGTGGCGGCGGCGCTGCCCCGCTCACCCCTACCGACTCGACGCCGCGGCTGACGCTCCCGCCGTTGCGGCTGTCCGCCGCTGGTGCGCCTGCCGGCTGGGTCTGTGCCGACGGCGGCCGCCGCGTCGGCGGCGGCGCCGTCGCCACCCGCTACGAAGGGCCCGTCCGTGGCGCCAAGATGGACGCGTCCACGACGAGCAGCTCGGCGGGAGGTCGGGCGCGGCCCAGCACGGGCTTGGTGGGCGGGCTGCTCACGCCCCTCGCGCTGTCGGCGGCCGCGTCGACCCTGCCCGCGAGGCCGCCGCCGCGGGTGCCGCCGCCGTCGATCCGGGCGTACGCAGAGCCCGTGCGGGTGCTGCGGGGGCCCGACACGCTCCGCCGTGGCCTCCCGCCGCTGCCCGTACCCGCTGGGGAGGGCGGCGCCAGTGGGCTCGCCACCGTCGGCGGTGGTGGCGGCGGCGTGGGTGGCGCCGCCGCCGCGGCGGCTGCGGCCGCCAGCCGTGGCGCCGCCCCCTGGTCGGCGCTGCCACTGGTGGCGGGCGGCGTCGCCGCCCCCGCGGGCTTGCCCCGTGTGGGCCTGCCCACGTCCCCCGTCTCTGAGTGGGAGGCGCCGAGCAGTGGCCGCGGTGGGGACGTCAAGCACCTCTCCCGCGGCGTCCGCGCGCTGCGGCTGCCCTGCTCACCCGGCAGTGGCGGTAGTGGCGGCGCCGCTGCCAAAGGCGGTGCCGACAGCGGCGGCGGTGGCGGCGGCGGCGTGCCGTCACCGTCGCCGTCGGTGGGGTTGGCCTCCCTCCCCGCGCTCCGCGGTGGCGGCGGTGGCGGCGGCGGTGGTGGGGACGACCACCGCCGGCCGCCGCCGCTGGTCGTGCCCGCCACCCCCGACCGCCGCGCGTCGCCGTTGGCGGGTGAGCGCGGGCGGCCGCCGCCGCCGCGGATGCTCGGGCCAGGCGGCGTCGACCTCGACTCGCCATCCTCGTACGAGTTGCCCGCTGCGGGGGGGAACCGCGGCGGTGGCAGCGGCGGCAGCAGCGGCGGCGGCGGTGGCGGCGGCGGTGGTGGTGGTGGTGGTGGTGGTGGTGGTGGTGGCGGGTGGAACCGAACTGGTCGTGGCATGGCGGGCGCCACCGCCACCGCCGCCGCCGCCGCCGCCGCCGCCGCCGCCGCCACCGCGGTCACCGCCGGCGACAGCTACCACTGGCAATCGCTGTCGCCGCTGCCGTCACCCGTGCCGTCGCCCGTTGGTGCCAGCGGCTGCGCGGCGGCCGCCGGTGGTGCGGTGAGCGGCTGGCGGGCGTCGCCAACGTCGATCGCGCCCCTGTCGCTGACGTTTGGGCTGACGGAGCGGGACGGGGGCGGCGTGGGGATGGGCGCCGCGCCTGCCGGGACGGCCGCCGCCGCCGCCGCCGCCGCAGCCGCGGCAGCCGCCGCGCAGCGGATGGCGGTGGCAGGGGCGGCGGCGGGTGGTGTCGGCGGCGGCGGCGGCCTGGCGTCAACGGCGGCCACGGGGGCACGGCCACCCCCCCCGCCACCTCCCCCCCCCCACAGTTCCCCGGCGCCCCCCCTGCTCCGCCTTCCCCCACCCCCCACGCGTGCAGCCGGTGCCCGTCGGCGTTTCGGCGCCCCGCACAGCTGACGCGGCACTTTGCCCGCGTGCACGCGCGGACCAAGTCCTACCCGTGCGGCGTCTGCCGGTCGACGTTTGGCTCCAAGAGCGACGCGAACCGCCACACGCGGCTGCTGCACGGCAAGGAGCGCAACTTCCCGTGCGCCACGTGCGGCTTCCGCTTCCAGATGAAGAGCCACCTCGTCAACCACGTGCTCACCGTCCACGAGAAGCTCCGCCCGTTTGAGTGCGAGCACTGTGGCCGCGCGTTTGGCCTAAAGTGCAACTGGCGCAGCCACCTGCGCGCGGTGCACATGAAGGGCGGGGGGCACCCGTGCGGCGTTGGCGGCTGCGCGGCGGTCTTTAGCCGCCGCCATGATGTCAAGATGCACCGGCAGCAGCGGCACGGGGTGTCGGACGAGCGGGCGACGGCGGCCGCCGCGGCAGCGTCGGCGGCGGCGGTGGCCGCGACGGTGGGGGCGGGGGCGGCGGTGGTGGGGGCGGCGGCGCCGGCGGCGGCGGTGGGGGCGCCGGCGGCGGCGGAGGCGGGCGGGCCGCAGGCGGCGATGGACGCCCACCCGTCGTCACGGATGGCGACGGGCGCGGGCGGGATGGCCGGACCGTGACGCGGGGGCGGCCGCCGCCCCTGCACACTGACTGTACTGATTAACGACGGGGAGGGTGACGAGGACGAGGACCCGGGGCGGCGGGCATGCGGAGGTCTTTGCGTGGGTGGCGACGGAGGTCGGTCTGGCGGGTTCCACCGTTGTGTGCTTGCTGCTGTTTTTTTTTTTTTTTTCCCCATCGACGTCCCACCGTATATTTATCGTTCCTTGCCGTGTGGGGTGGTGCCGCCGCCGCTTGTCGCGCGCACCCACCGCGTTGGCTGCGGGCACCGCGGCGGGCGGGGGGGGGGGGGGGGGGCCGCGGCGCCGCCGCGCTGGCGTTTTTTCCCCACAAATAGGCATCCACGTGGACGGCCACCCCCGCGGTGCCGCCCGCTGCGGCCGCCCCGTGACGCGGCCCGCGGCGGCCGCACGCTGCGGCCGCGCCGGGCTGGCGGCGGCCCGGCCGGCGCGGCCGGCGGGGCCGACGCACCCAACACCAGAGACCTCTAGACGCGGCGGGTGACGGGGATGGGCAACAACGCTGGCCGCGCGGTCGCGCGGCGGCGCGGCACACGCGGCGGCGCCCATCCAGGCCGGCAGACACCCCGCCCGGCGTGCGGGGATCACGCGCGCCGCCGTCCCGGCGGTCGCCGCGGTCGTCTGCCGCGGCGGCCGCCGCCGCGGCTGCCCGGCCCCGTGCCGGGCAGTGTGGTCCGTGCGAGGCCGCGTGCTCGGCCACGGCGCGGGGGGAGCCGACCCGCGGTGGCAAGCGCTGCCGCCCGCCACCCCCCACGGGCGCACGCCATGGCGGTGCCGCCGCCGCCGAGGCGACTGCTTGTCAGCCGCGGTGCGGGTCGCGGCGACGGCGGGCGGCGGGGCAGCGGGATCCGCTCCCGGGAAAGCACGGCACCGCCCCGCCCTGCCCTATTCCGCGAGCCCAGGCGCCCAGGTCGTGACCCTGTCCACATCTGCGGCGCACTTGCTGCCCCTTCCGCTCGCCTGTGTCTTGTTTGTGCTTGGTAAGGGGTTATTACGGACGCTGGCCTACTAGCGGGTGCGTTGTCTGGCTCTGCCTGATGATCGTACCTCTCTGGACTGAGGTGTACTTGTGAGGGGGGGTGTCGGGGGACTCAGTTACCCCGTTTCCGGTCCCACCACGCCCCCTGTCCCCGTCAGGAGATAGAAGGGGTGGGCGCGGGCGGATCCCGCCGGCCGCTGACGGCCGGCACGTTTGTTTGCCCTCGCGTGCCCTCCCGCCGTCCCTGCTTCGCCCTTTTTGCGCGGCTTGCGACTGGCGCCTGCATCTTTCTCGCTGTCTCCTCTTTTCTCTAGCTTGCCTCTGCCTGCGGTTGCACGCTGTCCACCCTCTTTGTTGGGGGCACGGGCACTTTCCCGCGCCCCGGGGCCTGCCAGGCGACTTGTGGCGACCTACGGGCACTCACAGTGGTCTGGCGAGCTGGCCCCTACGAAAACGCACCAATTGGCACACCCGCGTCGGAGGCGAGGAGTAAACGCCCAGAGAGGCGTAGTTGTCAGGTGCGCTCCAACCAATGACATTCTTGGCCGTTTCTTGCCACTCCTCAGAAGAGCGTACTGGACCGCCATCGTGAGAATCAAACAGACGCCTGCAGCACGGATGGCCCATATCATTGCAGTGTGTTTGTCAGAAAGAAGAGTACAGGGAGCGTCGTCAAGGAAGTAGTACAATCAAACGCTGGCAGTACAAATAGGTGAGACGGGAAAAAAGCACTGACACTCCCCGTTCACACACGCACCACCACGACCATGAGCTCGTCATCACTATGGTGTTTCTGTTAATGTCTTTATCTCCAAGGCCTCGTCGTGCAAGCCTCGGAAGCCGTAGGTCCACAAAAAGCCTTTTCGTTCCTGGGCGTGTCCCCCCCGCCCCTGTCAGTCCACCACGTCTGCGTCAAAGGCGGCCAGCGTGGCCTCCCGCGCGGCCAGGTCGGCGCGCTCCTGCTCCACCCGCGGCCCCAGCCGGCGCTTCATAATCGGGTTGACGGTCGCCGCGAGGGCGCCCTCCGCGTCTGCCACCGCCCGCGCCGCCTCCTCCACCGACCGCACCAGCGCCGCCCGAGCGACGGCGCGCATGGACGCGCGGGCGGCGGCGGCCTCGGCCGCCGCTGCCGCGGCCGCCGCGTCGGCCGGGGTGAGGTCCGCCACGGCCGGGGGGCCACCGACGGCGGGCTCACTGGTGGGCGCGGCGGCGGCGCCGCCGCCGCCGCCCTCTGCCGGCGGCGCGCCCGTCTCCTCCATCATGGACGCGGCGAGCATCGCCGCAAAGTCATCGTCCTCCTCCTCGGGCTCTGCTTCCCCGCCGGGGGTGGCCACCGCCGCCGCCCCGCCGTCGGCCGCGTCCTCCCCAGACGCCCCCCCTGGGGTGAGCGGCACCCCGCCGCCACCGCCATCGCCGCCGCTGGGGACCGCGTCGTCCCGAGCCGCCGCCGGGGCGTCGGCCAGCTCGGCCGACCCGCCCGGGCCAGACGCGTCCTCCACCATATAATCCCCGTCGGCCGCGTCGGCGGCGCTGCCGGCCGCGTCGGCAGCGCCGCCGCCGCCGGCGGCTCCCCCCCGGGGGGCGGCCGAGTCGGTATCCCCGCCGCCCGCGGCGGCAGACCCCCCATCGCCACCGCCGCCACCGCCGCCCAGCCCGCCCGTGCGAGACGAGCCGCCCGCCACCCTAGACGCGGTGGTACCCCCACCCGCCGCCGAGCCGCCTGCCGGCGTCGCCGGGGTGCCCTCGGAGCGATGAAAAATGACCTTGTGGTCGAGCCCGTACTTGATTTGGCTCTCCACCGTCGCCACCTGGACGGGTCCGTACGGCCCCGGTGGGACGTCAAAACGGTCGCGCGCCCCAGCGGCCGCGGGCGTCAGCCCGTCGGGGGCCGTCACGCGGATGGCGTGGGCCGCCTCCCGGCGAGCCGCGGCCGCCTCCTCCGTGTCCCCTACCCCATCAGGCAGCGGTGGCGGGTGCTCATTCGGGGGATCCTCATCAAACGGGCCGGGCGTGTTGGGGAGGCGGACCACCAGCACATGGCGAACGTCGCCCGACTTGAAGAACGTTCGCTTGTCGGCCGTCTTGTGGGTCTCGACAATCGCGGGGAGGTCGAGGAGCTCCGCGGGGTACTCATCGTCATCGAGCGTAAAGATGGCCTCTCGCTCAGAAGTGAACCGGATGGAAAACTGCCGCTTATCCCCACCGCCGCCGCCGCCGCCGCCGGGCGTGGCGGGTTCATCCCCACCGTCGCCGCCGCCGCCGCCGCCGCCGCCGCCACGTTTGGCCGCCTCCTTCTCCCGTCGCCGGTTCGAGGAGAGCGCCAGGCGCATGCGGGAAGAGAGGGTGGGGGGGAGCCGCAGAATAAACTGTTCTTCGTCCATGGGAGGGGAGCATGAGAAGAACGACGGCTGGCGCAAGAGCAGCAAGGCGCAGCACATGGGCAGAAGGCACCTGTCAAGAGTGACACGACGGTGCAGAGTCACCAACTCCTGATGTAAGTAGAACCCCACAGGAAGTTTTCAATCTGGATAAGCGCCACCAGTGAAAATCACAACAAAGAAAACTCACAAAAGGAAACTCTCCGGAGAACGTGCTGTGACGTGCGTCGACCTGTCATTGCGCCTCAGCCCGCATTGCCTGGCTAGCCCCGCCAGTTCATCCCACTACGAGCGACTTGCAACGATGCTGCGCGAGGCCTCCCTTTGCATAACCGCGCTGGCTGTTGCCTTGAAATGCCGCCTCGGGTGAGCCAGGTCCCCTCGGTCACGCCCGGGTGAGCTCACTCCCCTCCGTCATTCCCGACCAGCACAAGACCGCGTGACCGTCCCCATGACGGGAGAGCCGTAGCGGCCATCGCAGCGCCAAGGTCATCCAGACGGATATGGCGTGCCGCGTGGAGAGCGCAAGACAACCGCCGAACGAGGACACCGCCGACGAAGGGGCACCGGGGCCGCTGGGCACACTGCCGGCACCACTGTCGCCAGCGTCGGACCTGCCGCCCACAAGTTGTGCGCGGACATATACTATGTTCCTCCCGTCCGTCTCATCGGGCTGTGCATCATACAACACAGGTGGTGTGCGGGTGTTCGCCCTTCCTATCATCTCAGCGGTATGTGCCCTCCTTGCGGCAGTTTGGCTCCAGTCCAGTGGATGGGGTTGGGTGAAAAGTACTACAAAAGCACCACGGATGGTAGACAAAAACATGACGGTTCCAGCGCATACGCGAAGGATATACAACAGGTCCTCTTCCTCTCACGCGAGCACCCTTCACAGTACGCAGAAGCGGCGGCTGTAGCTTGACGTTCAGCCCTCCTCTAGCCCCGGTACACGCCGTCCCCTCCGACACCCTCACAGAGCACTGCCCATGCCTTCTTGCCTTCCTCCTCCAGCTTCTTCTCAACAGCGGGCACCGCCGACGGGGCGCAGCGGAACGAGTCTCCCCGCTCGGGGTCCCCCGCCTTGCCGCCCTTTTCAGCCCAGACCACCAACACAGCCCGGTCGGCCGACTTCATGCTCTCCTCGTCAGCGACAATAAAGAAATGGTGCTTCTTGTACTTCTTGTTGGCGGCAAGGAGCGCGTCCACGGCGAGACCTTCATATTCTGGCGCCTGCGAGTCCATCGTGGTGTGGCGCAAAACAATGGCCAGTTGACCAGCAGGGTCAGTCGAGCAAAACGGGGATACGGGAAACGAAAAGCACGACCGTTCAGGAAAGCAACAGGTCAGATCCCGCCCAAGCATCACCTCCCGTACACACGCCGCGCCAAGCCTCCTCCACAGCGCTCACCACACGTAGGCGAAAAGCCGTATCAACAAGCGAAGAGCAGCGCTACAAAAAAAGCAGAGTCGCGACATACCTGGAGGGGGTACACCTCACCTCGTGCACGGATGCGCGTCAAAATGGTGTTCCACTTTGGGGGGGCAGACGAGTCGGTGCAGATGAGCAGTGGGTCGGTGGTGCGCGGGAGTACTGGTCCGGGCGCCATGGTGAACCCGTGCGGCGGGCGACGGGGGTGAGGAGAGCGGGAAAGATAACAACCGTGGGGGGGGGGGGGGGGGGGCCGGGTTGCCTTGTCTCGGGAGAGAAGCGCAGGCCACTCGGGCGATCACGGGGTCAGGGAGGTGGTGGGTTGTTGACGCGAAGTGCAGAGCAGGGGCCCGCTGCTCCAGATGGGGCCCAGTGCGCCCCCATTTATACGCGCCACCCGCACACCACAAGACGGCGGGCTCAGCCGCCCTCCCCCCACCACCTCCCCCCCCACCCGACAGCGCGCCTCGGCGCGCCCTGGAGGCGGTCTGGGGGGGTCCCTGTCCCGCGGCTGTCGTGCGCAGGTCCTGCGCGAGGGGGGCGGTTTCCTTGCCGTCTGGGGCGCCCACCACCAGTTGGCGCAGCCGCGC
Organism: Pyropia haitanensis; assembly: GCA_008729055.1. Taxonomy (NCBI): domain Eukaryota; phylum Rhodophyta; class Bangiophyceae; order Bangiales; family Bangiaceae; genus Pyropia; species Pyropia haitanensis. The sequence continues at coordinate 1,163,802 of SDUX01000010.1, forward strand.
GCGACCAACCCGCGCCCGATGGAGCCTGGAAAGGGGGGACAGACCCTGGCGCCCCCCCCCTCCTCGCTGTGGGTTGGGCCCTCGGGGCCCCCCGCGGGGCCTCAGCGCGCCCGCGCCTCGGCAGGCCTGCTGCGCAAGCGCTACACCCGCCAGCTGCTGTGTTGCGGGTCGCTGGGCCAGTGTGCGAGGGGGGGCCGCTCCTTTGGCAGGAGGGGGAGGCGGAGCTGCCGCCCAGAAGCAGCCAGCAACAAACAAACAGCGGACCCCCGCTGAGGCCTGCATCAGCAAGCCGGGCGTGGCCGTTGAGCGGGGTCCCCGTCATTGAGCCGACCCCTCCCAGGAACCTCATTGGCTGGACCGCAACGCGTGGAGATATTTTATCTCGGAAATCTCCGGGCCCGGTCTGGTCGGCTTGCGATTGGGATGCACTCGGGCCACGTGGAGCATCGATCAATGAACGGCCAATGGTCAGCCTTGCAGGCGAGGCCAAAGATCAAGCCGCTGGCAGCCACTTCGCGACACCGATGGTCGCGAGATCACCTGACAGATTACGTACTTGATTTTGCATGATTGTATGTTAACTTGGAAGTGGAACGAAATGCGGAAGACCTTAGGCAATCGCACCCCTTCGGAGCGCCGTCCCCCTCGCAGCCCTCTCCCGCTCCCGACAGTCCTTCCGTCGAGCTCTCCCGACCACGCCCGTCCAGAGTGTCTATCCCCACCTGGCCTGTGTTTCTCCCTGTCGCCTCCCTGCGGCGGCCGGTGGTCAATGCCCGCCTTGATGCTAGCGGTGGGGGGGGGGCGGAGGAGGGCTGATGGGTGCGGCGCTTCGCTCAGGCCAAGACCGCCTCCGTTCACGTCATGATGACCGGCAACGGCGGCAGCCAGGCGACCGTTTGAGGGTGCCCGTCGCGGTCTGGAGTGTGTGGTTTGCAACCCGGCGCCGCTGCATCAACTGCTTCTTTCGCTGGTACCACAGCTGCCGTCTCTGCTGCTGCTGGATTCACTTGTCGTCAGCATCGTCGTTGTCTCGACTGCTGTCATTGTCGTTGTCGCATCTACCCTCCCGGTCAGTCGTGGCTGTTGCCCGTCACTCCCACCCCGTTGCTTCCCAGGCCGCAGCGCCGTGGTGGGGTCACCGTCGCCCGTGGGCGGGCGTGCTCCCGTTTCCGTCAGTGTGAGGGGGGACCCCCGTCCCGTTGGTGTCTTGGCTTTTCCTCGTGTTGTGCGGCGTGGTGGTCGCGCGACAGCTTCCCACCTTCCTCCCCCGGTTTCCCTCTTTGTTCTTCCTTTGTTATGAGCCGCCAGCGCGCTGCTGCCGTTCCTGCCGGCTCCACCCTCAGCTGGGATGCGGCCACGACCGCCACCGTCGCTATCGCCCGTATGACGATCACCATCCTCTTTGCCGCGGGCATTGCGGCGCACGCGGTCGTTTTCCTTGCCCTCCCCGTGGGCATCATTTACGACATCCGCCGGACGATGTCCAAGTCTGTGGACGTGTCCCGAGCGAAGCTCGCCCACAGCCGCGCCGTCGTGAGGGCGACCGGCTGCCACCCGCCGCTGCCTCCCGTCGGCGACGCCGCGGCGGCTGCCGCGTACGTGGCCACGATCGCTGCGCACGAGGCGACTTATGACTCGGTGGTCAACGTCACCGCCGCGGGTCTGGCGGGCCTGTTTGGCGACGGCTTTACGCCAGCGGTCGCGGCGCTGACACACACCCACTGGGCCATCTGCGCGCAGGCGGCGGTGGGGGTGGCCGACGCGGAGCGCGTGGTGCGGCTGCCGATTGACGGGGTGATGGTCGCCACCGCCATTGGGCGGACGCTCGCGGCGGGGCTGGCGGCGCTTGGGCCCGTCACGACCATTGTGGTGTCCATGGCCACGTCCTTTTGGATCTTCCCGTCTCTCTCCGTCTCGATGCTGCTGCTGTCGGGCGTTGTCCTGGTGTGGCGCTTGTCAAACACGGTGGACAAGTGGACGGGGAGCGGGGGGGGACGCGGGGGGCGAGGCTGGCTGTCGCGTGGCTCTTGCGTGGAGGGGAAGGGGGCGGCGGAGTGGGACCGGGACGCCCGGTTTGCCGACACCTGCGGACGACGGGGATGTCGGGGCAAGGATGCGGCGGGACAAGGAGACGACGACGCCGCCTCAGCCGGTGAGGCCGACGAATGTGAGGCGGACGACTCTCCGCGGTCGTCGGCCGGCACGCAGTCTCCGAATCAAGCGACGGCGGCGGCGGAGGTCTCCGCCGCACCCACCGTAGGATGGGTGTGGAAGCTGCTGTCAATGGCGGCGGAGAAGGGGCGACAGCGCGGTGACCCCGACGACGAGGCGGGGATCCGCTCCTCCATTGACGGCGGAAGAACAGCCGTGGGGGTGCGGCTAGCTGCCGCTGACGAGGAGGCGCGGGGCAGCGGCGGCAGCGGCGGCGGCAACCAGGACCGCGCCCAAAGGGATCCCGTCACCCTACGCTGCGGCGGCGACGTCCAGGGCCGCGCCCAACGGAATGCCGTCACTCTTGACAAGGGGGCTGCCGACGTCGGCGACCGCGGTCGGCATCGTGACGCTGTCGTTGCTAGCGATGGCGAAGAGCTCCGCCCGGCCGCTGATGAGCGTTGGGGCGTCATGGATGAGGGTGCCGACGAAGACCCCTACGATGATGAGTGGGACGGCTACGATGACGACGACGACGCGGTTGACGACACCGTGTTTCCCGCCGACGTCGACGATGTCAACCCCGCCGACGCCGGCTTCGATGATGTCGACCCCGTCGACGGTGACGCCGATGTCCACGGCGACTACGATGACGACGACGACGCCGGTGACGACTCTGACTACGCCGCCGACGGGGTCGTCCACGTCGGCCACGACTACGATGACTATGCCACCGACGACATTGACTACCCTGCCGACGGCGGCGACTCGGATGAAAGCGGCAGGTGGGAGGAGCAGTACCCTGCTGACCGTGGGGCCGACCGGCGGCACCGCCCTGTCACTGCCCTCGACCGCCGTCACTGCGCCGACGACGACGCCGTCACCATCCCCTCGGACGGGGAGGTGATTGGCGGTGACGCTCGTCGTCGTCGCGGGCGGCGGCGAGCTGCATCCCCGCCGCCGCCGCTGCTGCCGCCGACGCTGCCGCGGCCGCCAACGCCGCCGCTGCCGTCCGTGGCGCCGCGGGCGGCGGCGGTGAGGCTCCGGCGGACGACCCGCCGTCGTACGGCGACGCAACGGTGACGGGCCAGCCCGCGAATATCGCGGCGCTGATGCTCGCGGCGGCAGTGGCGGTGGCGTCGGCGTTGGCGCGTATTCGGGGGGTGGGGGGGGGGGGGGGCTGGGTGGCGGCGTGGGAGGCGCACCACCCCGCCGGCGGGTCCGTAAAAGAGAGAGAATGGTGGGGGGGGGCGAGCGGGTGGTGGGGGATGTGACAGGTGTGGCGAGGGCGCGGTGCGGGTGGTATGGCGTGACGAGAATGCGCGTGCGGCGGTTGGTGCACCGCTGCGCTGGACTGACGAAGCGACTGCGGGGAGGGGGTGAGGGGCCGCCATCACCTGACGCGTGGACACTGTCGAGGCACGGCGGGGAGTGGCGCCAGGGGTGGTGATGCCGGCGGGGTAGCCGCTCGGACACCGCTGCCCGCCGCGCGCGCCGCCGGCCCGTCAAACGTTTCTGGCTCGTTTCCGTGACGACAGTGCGCGGCTGGTGCCGCTGGGCTGTGCTTCTCTTCCCGCCCCCCCCACCGCTGAGCATCCCCATCACCGTCTACCCCCCTCTGTCTGGCGCACCGCACCGCGGACTTGCCCCGCCGGTCGGGCTTCCCGTGCTGCCGCGACGCACACGCGTCCCAGAGGCTGCGTGCTGGCCGCCGCGGCCGCGCCGCGGTGCGCACAGCCGCTGCCGCCACCGCCTCCACCTCCATCATCGCCTCCACCACAGCCACCGCCACCGCCACTGCCACCGCCACTGCCACCGCCACCACCACCGTCACCACCACCACCGCCGCCGCCACCACCACCACCACCGCCACCGTCACCACCACCGCCACTCCCCACCGCCACCGCCACCGTCAACCGCAGATGACCCGCCAATGGCGCCGGATAGCAGGGGGGTGGCGGCGCGACGGCCTGACACTACTCCCGCGTGACCGTGACGCCGCTGCGCCGCGGGGCCGTACCACACACCCAAACGCGGCTGCTTGACACCTCGAGTGCGGACGCTGCCAGTGCCGCCGCACGGGCACCGGCGCGGGTGGAAGGGGCGCGGCCCCACGTGCGGCACGGCGCGGCACAGCACCGGCCCGCCTGGCTGTCTGTGCGTGCACAGTGGGGACACCGCGGATGTGCGCACCCCGTCCCCCCCCCCGCCTCCGCCACACCAACAAGAAAAAAAAGTAGAACACGCTGGCTTCCCTGGCCTGGGCATACAGAACAGATTCATTACAGTACAGCCGTGACTTTCTGTTGGACTCCCGCGGCCGCTCCCCGTCCTCCCCACACCCTGATTGGACTGGGCCGCTCATTATGCCGTAGTGCATACTGTATGTACACCACCAACCACCTCACGCCGCGCTGCCGACCAGCGCTCGTGGGGTGAGCACCGCCCGCCACGCCGATGCGGAGGGGGGAGAGAGGGGTGCGGTGGCCAACGCGTCTGGGGAGTGCCCCCCCTCGCGCGTGTCTGGCGATTGGAGAGGGTGTCTGGGGTGTCGACGACGCCACCCGCCTCCCTCCCCTTTGCTCTCTTGCCCCCCCCGCTGCCGGTTGCCATCCATTCCCACGGGCGGCCGTGGGTGGCAGCCGCCCCTCCGCCCCCCCCTCAACGGCTGCCGCGTGCCGACTGCCGCGCCCGCCGCGGCTGCAGCGGCCCAGCGCGGCCACCTTGCTGCCGCGCACCTGCCACGCCGCCACAGCCACTGCCAACGCCTGTGGGCGTCGTCCAGCACACCCGCCGCGTGCAGTGGCGCAGGGTCGACTCGTCCCCGCCCCCGCTGCCTTTGCCCACTCCCTCCTCCCCTCTCTCTTTCCTCCCCCGCCCGTCTGCTGCCGCTCCCGCCCGCGCCCGCCACTTTGCCAGCTGCCGCCGCCACCGCCGCTGCGCCAGACACCCACCCCCCCCATCGCCGCCCCCCCCGGCGCCTGTGCCCGTTTTGCCTGTGTGCCCCCTCTCCTCTCCTCTCCTCTCCCTCTCCCCCGTGTGTCGCTCCGCTTCCCAACCCCTTTCTCCCGTCACCCCTCGCTCCACGCGCCCCCCTTCTCTCTCCCCCCTCCCCCCCTGACACCCCTTCCCCCCACTGCCCTGCCCGTCGTCCCCGCCCCGCAACGCCGCCGATGCCACTGGCCATGGCGGCGGCGCGGTCCCCGCCGTGGGCGCCATTGCCCGCGCCGGACGGGTGCGCCGTCGGCGGCCAGCCGCCGCTGCCGCGGCAGCCGCCGCTTCCGGCGCCACCGCTGGGCGACGCCGTCCTACCGCCGCCACCGCCGGTGGCGCCGGCGCCACTCCCACCACCGCTGCCGCCTCGCGGCGCGCCCGTCGCTGCCGTGCCGACCACCACGCCCGGTTCCGCTGCCGCGCGTGATGCCGGGCGGCCACCGGCCGCTGCGGGTGTGGCTGCCTGCGTGCGCGGGGCCACCCCCGCCTCCCCCCCCTGCACCACCGCGCCCCCCCCACCTCCCCCCCCTCCTTTTTACCCCCTCAACGTGGTCGTCACGGGGGGCAGCTCGGGCATTGGCGCCGCCGCCGTGTCGGCGTTTGCCGCCGCGGGCCACCGCGTCCTCCTCACGTACCTGTCCAACCCGGCGGGCGCGGCGGGCCTCATCCGCGCGCACCCGGCGGCCGTCGCGGCGGTGTGGCTGGACCAGGGGGACTGGCCGTCGGTGGCGGCGGCGGCGGCGGGGGTGGGCGCCTGGGCGGGCGCCGCGGGCGTGCAGGTGCTGGTCAACAACGCGGCGCTGGGGAGTGGCACGGTCGGCGCGTACGCCGCGGCGTGGGGGGGAGGGGGGGGGGGGGGCTGGGCTGGGCGAACAAGGCCGAGGGGGGGGGTGGCCGCGTTATTACCGCCGAGACGCTCGCCGCGGAAGGTGACGCGTGCCTCGGCGTGCCGTTGGGCGGGCCTGGCGGCGCGGCGGCGGTGGCCGCCACCGCCGCCGCCACCGCCGCCGCCACCGCGTCGGCAGACGACGCGGCGGCCGCGGCGGTACCGCCCGCGTTGGCGGCCGGCAGCGCGGCGGGGATGGCGGCGCACCTGGCGGCGGTGGCAGCAGAGGTGGACCGTGACACGGCGCTGATGCGGGTCAACGCGCTGGGGCCGCTGTGGGTGACCCAGGCGCTGCTGCCGCTGCTGCTGGCCGGCGCCGAGCCGCCGCCGCTGCCGGCAGCGGCGGCGGCGGCGCCCCCGCCACGGGCAGCCGCCGCGGGGGACCCGGGCTGCGTGGCGGCCGCCGTTGCGTGTCCCGACGTGGGCCGCCAGCCGTCCCCCCCGCCCCCTCCCCCCGCGGCGGCCCCCCACCCCGGCCGCTCGGTGGTGGTGTTTATCGGCTCGGTCGGGGGCTCCTCCGCGGCGGTCTTCCCCGAGTACACCCCCGCGGACCTGATGTCCAAGGCGGCGCTGACGTACCTGTCCAAGCACCTCGCCGCGGCGCACTCGCACACGGGCGTGGACGTGGTGTGCGTGGCGCCCGGCGCGACCGAGACGGCCATGTTTGCCGCGTCCACGCTCGGGCCGATGGGCGCCGCGCAGCGCGCCGCGTTTGTTGGCGGGATGCCCAAGGGCCGCCTCATCCAGCCGGTCGACGTTGCCGACGCGGTGGTGTGGGTGGCCACCGACCCGGCGGGGCGGCTGTTTCACGGCGCCGTCCTGGACGCGAGCATGGGGCTCGGCGTCAGGCCGGGACTGCAGACCGAGGCGGGGGGGGGGGGTGGGCGACGACACTGACGGGGCGGCGCGGGGAGTGGGTGGGTGGGTGGTGGGGGGGGGGGACCATGTGCCGGATGGGGCAGGCATCCACCGTCTGTTTTTTGCTTTGTTGTGTTGTATCGCTTGTCGGCTGTTCTTGTGCGTCTGTTATGACCATTTTTGAGGGGGGTAGGGAGGCGGGGGGAGGGGACGGGCGCGGGACGGTGTGGTGTGGCGGGTGCCGGCGGCGGCTCAGGCTGGTGTGTACCGTCGCGGCTGGCGGTGGTCGTGACCCGGTGGGCGAGGCGACGGGCGAGTGTACAGTCCCTTTAATGTACCGACGTTGTTGCTTGCCTTTTTGGAGGGGGAGGGGAAGGGGATCCGCCTGAATGGCGTGCAGATGTTCCTTGGTCGGGAATACATCTAGGGGGGGGACCGCGGCGGGCGCAAGAGCCAGACCGAGCGGGGGGGGGGGGTGCGCTACGCAGCCGCATGCCAGGCCGATGCCGCACTGCGCGACGGGGAAATAGAGTGGAAGGAGAGGAACGTGCAGGGGCACACACAAAAAACACAAGACACACCCACACCCACACCCACATCGCGTAACCAAACAACCGCAAACAACAGATGAACCAGAGAAGCGAAAACAGCAAGACGACCGCACCGCCGCCACGCCGACACCACGCATCCCGCCCAAGGCACGCGCGCACGAGCGGCGCGGGGCGGTGGTCAAGACAGCGACATACCGTCCGACCCCTGCTGCCACGACTTGACGCCCATCCCTGGCGGGGGCCCCGGTAGCGCCCCCCCCGGCAGGCCGGCGGCAACGCCGCCCGCAATGGGCGGCACCGCCCCCCCCAGGTCGCTGAGCCGCCCCTTGAGCCGCTCATTCTCCTCCCGCAGTTTCGCCACCTCTGCCGCCGCCTTCTTCTCCGCCGTCTCGACCGCCTTGAGCTCCGTCTCCAGCTCATCCGTGTACTGCCGACGGTACACTCGCGACACGGCCGCCGACTGGCGGTTGAGCTGCAGCCGCCGCTTGTAGCGCAGCTCCGACAGCTGCTGCAGGCTCATCTCCGAGCCGCTCACCTCCGCGGCCATCCGCGCACGCTTGGCCGACGCGATCGCCGCGTCGTTTTCCGCCTGCTTTTTTCGCTTGCGGTCCTTGGAAAAGTCATTGGCGAGCCGCCGCGCGCGCTCCCGCGCGCGCTCCAGCGCAGACGACGGGGGGCCCGCCGTGGGAGGGTGCTGCGACCGCAGCAGGTCCGCCTCGTCCCCGTCAGATGAGTGGCTGTGCTCCCCGCTGGCACCGTCGACGGCAGCGGCAGGGCCGCCCCCGGCTGCCGGCGCGGCCGCCGCCGCCCCGGCGCCCGCCGGGCGATGGCCAGCGGCAGCGGCGGCGGCAGAGGCGGCGGCCGCCGCTGCTGCCGCCGCAGACGCGGCCGCCGACGTGGCTGCCCCCGCCACGGGCGCCCGCAGCCGGCCACCCGGGGGTGACGGCCCGCCCGCGGGGCGCCGCCCCCGGCCCACCCCCTTTGGCGCACTGTCCTCCGGCGCCGTTGGCAGCGGTGGCCGCTGCCGCCGGTCAAAAGCAGACGCCCCGGCCGGCACCGGGTGGTGCCCCGCGCCAGGCGGAACGCCTGCCAGTGTGGCCACTGCCGCCGCCGTCGCTGCCGCTGCAGCGGCCCCGTCACCGCTATCCGCCGCCGGTGGGCGCTGCCCATAGGGTGCGTACATGGGGTGGAGCCCCCCGCGGAGGGGCGCCGGCCCGAGCATGCCAGCCGACGTGAGCGGCGCCACAGGCACGTCCGCCGGGCGGGCAAAGGCGCCCATCGCGTTGGCGGTGCGGGCCGCTTCGGGGTCCAACAGCGTCGCGCCCGCCGACAGGCGCAGCGGACCGGGGCCCCCCATCGGCGCGCCCGCCGCCGCGCCCGGCTGCGGCTGCGACGCGTCAGGTCGCATGGGCGGGAGGACCGGCAGCGACGTCGGCAACGCCCCGCCCCCTGTCGGGTGCTGCAAGGGTGGTGGTGCCAGCGCCGCCGTAGATGCCGGTGGAGGCGGCGCGGCTGCCGCCGCTGCTGTCGTCGAGGCCGCCCCAGCCGGTGGCTGCGACGGTGGTGGGGCCTGCGACACGGGCGGCGCCTGCGAGGCGGGAGGTGCACCAGCCGCCTGCTGGTCGTACGCCCCCCCAGCGCTCCCGCCAACGCCACCCCCCCCCCGGGCGCCAGAGGCGGCTTGGACGGCTCCACAAACGAGTAGAGCGTCGCTGGTGGGCGGGGCGTCGGGAAGGACATCAGCCCCGGGGCGCCCAGCGGCAGCGGAGAGGTGCGCCCCCCCCCTACCTGGGAGTGGTGCCACAACCGCGGGGACTGGCTATAGACGCCAACCGCCGGGAAGGGCGACTGCACCGTCATGTTGCTCACAAGCGGGGAGAGGAGGGGCGGGAAGTCCCCCCGCGTCGGGCCGGGCGACAAGCCCGTGAGGCCAGGCGTAAAGCCGAGGCCACCCAGCATGCCCATGCCGCCTACCATGCCGTACGGCCCCCCCCCGCTGCCGCTGCCGCTGCCCACGCCGCCAAGGCCGCCCAGGCTGCCACCGCCGCTGCCCACTGCCAGCGGGGAGTAGGAAAAGAGATTGTACGGGCCGGCCGTTGAGCTGGACAGCGGCTGTGCCGCGGATGCCATTGACGCCAGCAGTTGCGAGTCGGGCGCCGAGGGCGTACCGCCGAGACCGCCGCCACCACCACCCCCGCCTCCACCGCCCGTCAAGGACGCAATACTCGCTGGCTTGGGAAGTTCAAGCTTGGGGGTGGACAGCTTCTTGGCAGGCAGCGACGGACCCGGCGTGGCGCCGTCCATGCACGTCCCCCCAGACCCGTTGTCAGCGCCCGCAGCAGCCGCGGCAGCGCTGTCGGCCAGCAGGGGCGCGCCAGCACCGGCGGGCGCGTCGGCGGTGGGCGCGTCACCTCCCCCCCCAACTCCCCCGGCGGCGGCGGCGTCCCCTCCAGCACGGGATTGACTCCCGCCGCCAGGTAAGTCGTCTGGGAGCTCCAGCGCGGGAGTGCGGCGGGCCGCGGTGCTCATCGTGCACGGTCCCAGGGGGGGGGGTGGACAGATACGAGCAAAGGCGGTACACAAGGCAACGCACACTCAAGCACAGGCACGTGTTGTCACGCCGACGCACCGCTGGCCACCCTGGTAATGAGGCGGACCAACGAGGTACAAGCTGAGTGCCAGATCGGCAACAATGACACTGCTCCTCTCACAACCGCACGCCACACACAAAGGAAAAAAGAGAGAAAAAAACGCGGGCCAGACAAAAACAGTGCAGCCGCAACTTCCGTGTCCCGGCCCCCCACCGAGACGCACCGCAGCAACGTCGTCAGCCCCCCCCCCCCCCCCCCCCCCACCAAGCCCACCCCCCCACACCCCTCCCACCCCCCTCCCACCCCCCCAAACTGGCCTCCAATGCGCTGTGGCGATGCAATGCCAGCACCGTCCCGCCGGGGAACGCAGCCTGTTGCCCAACACGGCGGCGCTGCAGGGGCGGAGCACGAGCAGGCGGCGGGAGCGCGGGCTCGGTCGGAAGCGCGCCGACAGCGATGACCCGCGTGGACAGCGATGAAGGCGGGGGGTGCGCTGGACCGGGCCGCCACCGCCGTCCGCGTCGGCCGCGCGCAGGTGGGCGCCAAATGACCACAGCGTGGGGGCGTCCACGGGCGCGCGCGGGGGGGGTGCGCGGCGGGGGGTGCGCGCGCGCGCACCCGCGGCGGGGGTCACGCGCGCCGCGTCACGGACCCCACACACCCCCCCCCCCTGCGCGTGCACAACCAGAGGGGCGCGTCGTCATGGGAAAAACCTGGCCGCCAACGACGCCCCTCCGTGGGCCTTGCTGGCGCCCCGCGTGTGGTGTGCGAGCGAGCACCGTGTTTTGGGCTCGCGCGCGCCGCGGCGAGCGCCGGCGGCGGCGGGGTGGAAAGCAATCTGCGCGCGTCTCTCTTTTTTTTTACAGCGGCGGGGACCCCCCGCACGTGGTCTCGGCCGGCCCGCCTCGCACACGAAATTTCAACCGACGCCCTGCTTGCCATTCACGGAAAGATGCGGTCTGCGCGACTCATCGTGATGTCCCCACCTCGCGTGGATGCCGTCTGCCGCGGTGGAAGCCGTGGGTGTAGGGAGGGGGGAGGCCTGACAGTCGCGACGCCACCAATCATCCTTGGTTAATGCTGAATTGCGGCAGGGTCTGTCTCTGCTGCTAGTCATTTAAGTCACGTGGTGGTCGCAATCAGCTCGCATGACTTTGGATTGTGGCACTGCTGACAACCGAACAAGTCACCACTCAATGAGGTGGCCCTCCCAACAGTATGCCAGGTCAGATTACGGTTCAAAATCGTATTCAGTGTGACAGGCTGGTGGTGTCCTAATTGTATTTTGGACTGGTTCCATGTCAGTCTTCTAGCAGCCTGACTAGCGGTGCGTCCCGCGCAGACAAAGGTGGAGACCGTCAGAACCGACGCCGCCCGGCGCGGCGCACCCGCCGTCCGCTTTGGCCGTCATGGCTACCAGCCGCCGCCGCCGCGGAGGAGGGCAGGCTGCCCCACGGCGCGCCGCCGCGGAGCAAAGGAACTGGGGGCGGCGAGGGAGCGGGCAACCGCGGCGCAACGGCAGCCGCGTCACGAGCGGCAGCCGCGGCCGCCGCCCGCTGAGGGGCCGGGGGGGGGCGCCTCCCCAACCGCAACCGACCCGCCGCCGCCGACGCGGCGCGGCGTGGCGCGTGCGGCCGCCGGCCGGCAGCCGCCGCCGCCAGCGCGCCGCCCGCCGGGCGGCGTCGGCGGTCGCCAGCGCCGCCGCCCCGCCGGCCCGCCGGCGCGGCCACTCGCGGCGCGCGCGCGGCGGCAGCCGCGGGACGCGCTGCCGGCGGCGGGGTGGGGCGTGACCCGCCGCCACCGCGCGCGGCCACGCTCTCCGTGACGGGGAGCGTGGGGGGGGGGGGGGGGGGGGGGTGGCGACCGCGCCGACGCCGCGGGGTGCGCGCCCGGCGACCGGCCGCCGCCGACGGCGGTGGGGTGAGGCGGCGGGGCATCCGGCGGTGGCGGCCGCCGCGGCTGCCGCCGACGGCGTTGGCCACTTCCGCGGCGGGCCGCCCCGTCCCCGTGCCAAGTCCGCCCACCCTAGACGGGGTGCCGGCGGGTGGTGGATTGATTGGCGGGGGCCGCCGCGTGCCGCGGCGACGCCCCGCCTACTCGCGGCGGCACCACGTGCGCGTCTCTGCTGGCCGCCGCGTCGACCGCTGCGGCCGCGGCCGCTCCCCCCCCCCCCCCCCACCACCGCTGTCGCCGCCGTCATCGCCGCCGCCGCGTCGCGACCAGCGACGCGCCGCCGGGCCAAGCCGCACACGCCGCGCCGCCGCAACGGCCGCTCGATAGGGCGGCAGCACCGCGGCGGCGCGGCTGGGCGCGAGACGACCCGCGGGGCGCCTCCACCCCGCCGCACGGCCGCGCTCGCCGCGTGGCGGCCGGTCCTCCTCCGTGCGCCCCCCAACGGTCCACCCGGTGTGCACCCACCCACCGTCGTACGCACCCCCCCAGCGAGGTGGTTTTCCACACGGACGTACGGCGGCCGGGTGCGCCGCGCCCATGGCGCGGCCCCAGCACGGGCGGGTCAGCGCCGGGTCCATGGCGCGGGCGGCGTTCTCGCATCGGCCAAAAGGAGCAGGCGATGCCACGACAGCACGTGGCTCGATGAGCGCAGCGCGTCGGCGTAGAGGGCGAGTGGGCGGTGACCAGCTGGTCACGCCCGTCCAGCCCCCCCGCGCCGTCGACGCCTTGGCGTGTAGCGCACAGCCGGCCGACTCGGACGCCCCCATCTGTCGGCCTTTATCAGCCCCACTGGAATACACCCGTGGGAGCTGTCTGAGAGAGCAGGACATGTGTGGTTCGTGGGTGCTTTTTGGGAGAATTGTGACTTGGTGTGGTGGATCACCGACGCAGCCCCCTCGCCATCGAGATCCCATCGGGCTGTTGCCGGTGCACACCGGGACAGGCTCCACGGCCGCGACAGCGGCCGGCGCGGCTGCGCGTCCCGCGGCAGAGCCCGACGCGGACGGACTCGCGGCAACGCGTCCCCCCCCCCCCCCCGCCGTTCCCCCCCCCCCCCCCTCCCCTATCCCCACCGTTCTACACGCCACCCGCTCCCTCTTTCCCTCAACGCAGACGCACCGCTCAGCCGGCACAGACAATGGCGACCATGCCCCCCGCCCCCCCCCCCCCGGCACCCGCCGCCGCCTACGTTGGCGGCGTCGTCCCCGCTGGCGGGGCTGCCGGCGGCACCCGCCGCGGCGGCCCGGGTCGCCACCGCCGCCGCTGCCGCCTGACTACCCCTGCCACCCGCCGCCGCCGCCCGCCGCTGCCCGCTGCTGACCGCCCCGCCGCCGCGACGGGCGCCGCCGCCGCCCCACCGGCCGGCTGCCACCGCCGCCGGCCGCCGCCGGTCGCGTCGGCTGGGCCGCCGCCGCCGCCGCCGCCGCCGCCGTCACCGCCGCCGTCACCGCCGCCACCGTCGGGGAGACTCGTGTTGCCCGACGAGGCAGCGGTTGGTGCGGCGGCGGCGGCGGCGGCGGCGGCGGCGGCGGCGGCGTCACCACCATCACCGCCTGGCACGCTTGCCAGGGGGACGGTGCTGGACGGCCCCGCCGGCGCGTACGCCATTGATGGTGTCCTGGGTGTGGGCGGCGGCGCCACCACCTACGCCGCCACCGTCGTCCGCGTCGGGCCGCCGCCGCCGCCGCCGCCGCCGCCGCCGCCGCCGCCGGTCGGCGGCGCGGTGGCAATGGCGGCGGCGGCGGCGGCTGGGGCACCCCCCCCCACCCCCCTGCCGTGGTCCCCCCCCCCCCAGCGCGGCCCGGCGCCGCCGTCGCCGTCGGCACGGCGGTGGCGGTCAAGGCGCTGCCGCTTCGTGGCCTGCCCGGCTGGGCCGCCCTCGACCTGTTCCGCCGGGAGGCGGCGCTCCTCGCGTCTGTCGCGCACCCGCGCATCCCGGCGTACGTTGACGCGTTTGCGGCCGAGGCGGCGGTGCCGCCGGGCGGCGGCGGCGGCGGCGGCGGCGGCGGCGGTGGGGGGGGGGGGGGGGGGCGGTGGGCGGGACGCGGGGGGGCAGGGGGGGGGGGACCTAACGTACGTGCTCGTCCAGGCCGCCGCGCCGGGGGTATCCCTGGACGCGCTGCTGCGGGGGGGGGGGCGCCTCGACGTTGCCGAGGTGTGCGCGCTCCTCCGGCAGCTGCTGGGCGTCGCGGACTACCTCGGGCGGCTGGCGCCGCCGGTCGTCCACCGGGACATCAAGCCGCAGAATGTGGTTGTCGCGCTGGGCGCGCCGCGGCCCAGCGGCGGGGATGGGGGTGGTGGCGGTGGCGGTGGTGGCGGTGACGGTGACGGCAGCGGGCTGTCGGCGACGCTCGTGGACTGGGGCTCCGTCACCGCCGGCTGGGCCGCCGACGCGGCCGGCGGCGGCGGCGGCGGCGGCGGTGACGGCGGCGGCGGCGGCTCGGCGCCGACCGTTGCCGGCACCTTTGGCTACATGGCGCCCGAGCAGCTGCGCGGCGCCGTCGACGGCCGCGCCGACCTCTACGCCATTGGCGCAACGGTGCTGGCGGCGCTGACGGGCGTGCCGCCCGCGTCGCTCCCGTCGCGGCGGCTGCGGGTGGACGTGGCCGCCGCGGTTGCCGCCGGCGGGCCGTCGTCGGCGACGCGCGCGGCGCTGGTGGACGTCCTCCAGACGCTCCTCGAGCCCGCCCCAGAGGACCGCTACCCGACCGCCGCCGCCGCGCTCGCCGCCCTCGACGACGCGCTCGCGCGGCCGCTGTCGGCGCTGCCGCCACGGGCGGGGGGGTGGCCGCCGGCGGCGGCGGCGGCGGCGGCGGCCGCGGGTGGGCGGTTGGCGCCCGTAGGCACCCCCGGCGCCCCCCCCCCGCGGCGGCCGCCCGGGACGACCGTGGTGGTGGACCGCGACGCGACCTCCCTCACCATCACCATCCCGTCGACCGTGTCGGGGGCGCTCGTCTCGACGGCCGCGTTCACCACCGTGTGGGGCGTCGCGATTGGCGCCTTTACCGCGTCGGCGGTGGCGGCGGCCGCGCCGGTGGCGGCGCTGTTTAGCGTCCCGTTTTGGGTGGCGGGGGGGGACCTCGCCCGCAAGACCGCCGCCCTCCTGCCGGCGACGACCACCCTCTCGCTCCGCCGCGGTGGCACCGACGATGGCGACGGCGACGGCGACGACGCGGCCCGCCGGCCCGGCTTTGTGCTGACCACCGTGGGGGTGGGGCGGGGGGGGGACGCCGCCGCCGTGCGGGGGGGCCTCGACGGGCTGGTGGTGCGGGTGGAGCCGCCCCCGCCGGGCGTGCCGCTCCTGGCGGGCAGCGCCGCGGTCGACGGGCACGACGACGGGTGGCTGCCGGGTGCGGCGGCAGGCGCCGACGCCGCCGCCGCCGACGGCGGCCGCGCCATCGTTGGCGGCTGGGCCAGCGGGGCGGCCCGCAGCCGCCGGCCGGGCACGACGGGCGCGGCGGTAGCGGCGGGCGGTGGTGGTGGTGGTGGTGGTGGTGGTGGCGGCGGGGAGCTCCTGCTCGTCGAGGCGGACGGCACGGCGCACGCGTTTGGGGCGGCGCTGTCGGCGCGGGAAAAGGCGTACGTGGCGGCAACGGTCGCGGCGTTTTTGGCCGAGCCCAGCCCGTGAGCGGGGGGGGCACTGGCGGGTGGGCAGCGAGAGGGGAGGGGGGGGACGACTTGTTGGGCAGTGGGGAGCGAGTGGTGGCGCGCCGGGTTCCGCCGTACGGCTGCGGCTGCCCCGTGCGCACAAGCAGAGCAACAGATGGGCGGGCGGCCGCCGCGCGGAAACCAGGTGTGCACCGGCTTGCAGCTACTTGGTCGAACCCTGCAGGGTTGGCAACCGTGGCACTCTCCAACCAGGGACGGGGTGTGCTCTCCCGCCGCTGCCCTTCACGCCACCCCCCGCCTATTCCCTACCCGCCGCGCCATAGCAGTCTCCACGATGAATGGCGGCGCGCTCTGCCGCGGCCACAGGGACATGGCCGCCATAGACGGCCGCGGTGGCGCCACGGCGGCGGCGACGGCCGGGCGCTCGCCGCCCGACACGGTCGTCGCCGCGTCTGGGCGGCCCGCCAGGCCTCGTCGGCCAGCGGGCCCCTCCCACCCACAGTCCAGCCCCCCAATTCCTCCACCCCTCATTCACCCCCCCCCCCCCCCCCCCCCCCCAGCCAGCCCCCGGCGCGACCCCGCGCCTAGCCGCTCAGCCGCGCGTGGCGGTCGACCACCCCCCGCACGGCGGCCTCCCACCGCTCGCAGCGGATGGGCATGTCGAGGACGTAAAACGGGTTCTTCATCACCGCGTCCGCGTAGACGGTGTACACGTCGGCGAGGAGCGCGGCGAGCCGCTCCGTGCCCACATCCGCCGTGACGAAAAACTGCACGCCCGTCGGCGACGTCAGCGCCGCGAGGGACAGGGACGGCGTCTCGAGGGCGCGGATGCCCCCGGTGGGCGCCGTGATGCTCTTGGGCAGGGGCGTCGGCGACAGCTCCTGCACGAGCAGCTGCATGCTGGGGTGGGGAACGGGGGGGCGTGAGGGGGGGGGGGGAAGGGTGGCAACGACAGGGCGAGTGCGGGGGGACACATCCAGAGCACACAGGCCGGAACAAAAGGGGAAGGGGGGGGGGAACGCGCGGACCCCATGAAGAGGGTGTCAACGGCCGCACCGCCAGTCGCCCCTCCCGATTCGCGCGGCATCGCCCAGGGCGACCACAGCCGCACACCCAGGCCGCCAACGCGCCCCCGCGGTCACAAAAAAAAAAAAAAAAAAAAAAAAAAAAAAAGGGCGGCCAGCGGCCGCTGCGGGCAGGTCCGCCAGCCACCACCCCCAGCGCCAGCACCCCACCCCCGCCGCCCCGCCGCAACGGACGGGCGCGCGTGGGTCCACGAGCGCGCGAAGGGAACCCCCCCCCCCCCCCCCCCCCCCCCCACCCACCAAAAAAAGCACCGCACCCGCACCCGCCGACGCTGCCTACCCGTGAAACGTAGACGCCAAGTGCAGGTAGTCGTTGGGCGTCAGCCGTGGCGCGGTGTCGCTGTAGGTGCGCTGGAACATCAGGCCGCCCGCCTTGTTCACCACAAACAGCGACTGGACGGCCATGGCGGCGGGGGGGGTCTCCGCGCCGCGGGCGGGCGGGTGGCGGAGGGGGGGAGCACGGGACGACGGGTAGCCAACCAAGGGGGGGGGGGGGGGGGTCAGACCATGCCCCCGCCGCGCCACACGCAGGGCGCGGCGGGCAGCGGCGGCAGCGGCGCGTGGTGACGGTGCGGCCGCGGGCGGCGGCGGCGCAGCGGCCGAGTCGTCTCGCGGCCACTCGCCGCGTGCAGCCGCTGACCGCAGAGTTCTCCACAAAACGGTCAAGAGTGACCACGGGGGACAGAAATCTTGCACCCATCCGACACTTCCACCACCGATTGCTTGAAGTATAGAGTTGGTGTTTCGACATACTTGGCAGGCAGATATTTTTCTATGTACAGCGGTCCCTGTTCGGGATCGTTTTCCCGTGGGGTCTGCATGTCTCCATCGCTCGCCGGTGGCCGGTCCGCGGCGGCGGGGTCCCCCCCCCCCCCCCCGCCGCGGTGGCTACAAGCTCGACCACACCGCCGCGGTCCCCCCCCCCGCCGCGACAAACAGCGCGGCGGTGGTGCCAAAGACGACCCCCCCCCCCCCCCCCCCCCCAACGGCACGGACCGCCCAAAACGGCCCGACCACGCGGCTGAGCGCGCCAACGGCGAGCAGCGCGCCCATGTACCCGCCCTGCGGGCGGCCGCGCAGCGCGTGCGCGTACGCCGCCATCACCGCCGCGCGGCCGAGCGGGAACGCCACGCTAATCGCCGCCCACGCGGCGAGGAAGCGGGGCAGCGACGGCGCCGCCGCCGCCGCCGCCGCCGCCGCCGCCGCCGGCACCGCCGCCGCCGCTGCCGCCGCCGGCGACGGCGACGGCGACGGCGACGGCGGCGGCCACGGCACGAGGGCGGCGTAGCCGGCCGCCCCACACCCGACGCTCGCCGCCAGCACCGCCCGCGCCGGCACGCCACGCGCCGTCGCGGCGGCGGTGGCGACCAGCGCAACGACCGCCGCGACGCCCGCGGCGGTAAAGAGCGCCGCCGCCGCGTGGACGCCCCAGCCATAATAGGCGCCGACGAGGGGCGTCGTCACCGTCTCTTGGAGCGCAAAGCCGAAAAAGTGGACCGCAAACGCCACGTTGAGGGCGGCCACGACCGCCGCCAGGCGCCGGGGGGGGAGCACCGCCGCCGGGGGGGGGGGGGTGCGGGGGGAGGGGGGGACGCCCGCCCGCCAACCGCCGCCGCCGCCGCCACCGTTGCCGCCGCCGCCGCCGCCTCCACATCGTCGGCGGGGGTGGGGGACTTGGCGGCGGCGCGGCTGCTCCCCGCCGCCCCCGCGGCGGCGGCGGCCAGCAGGGGCGTCGCCGCCGTCGTGGCCGCCGCCTCCCCCCCCGGCTCGACGTACGCGCCATCCCCAAAGTGCGCCGCGTACGCGTACAGCGTCGCGACGCACGCGGCGCCGACAAAGTAGCCCGGCGCGGTGAGCGGGTCGAGGGCGCCCAGCCGGCCGCCCGCGAGCGCGACGGGCGGCACCGCGGCGAGCGCGGCGGCGACCGCCGGCCCCGCCACAAACCCGACCGTCGCCGCCGCGTTGACCGCCACCGTCGCGGGCGTCAGCGCGTCGGCGGGGAGCACCGCGCCCAGGTGGTGCTGCTGCACCGCCTGCATGCCGCCGGTCATCGCGCCGGTCGCGGTGCGGCCAACCGCGAGGGCGGCCAGCGCCAGCGCCGGCCGCCCCGCCGCGGCCTGCGCGCCAACGTACAGCACCGTGCCGCCGAGACCGACCGCCGTTGCGGTGAGGAGGACGGAGCGGGTGGCGGCGCCGGCGCCCGCGGCGGCGCCGCACACGAGCGCGCCCGCCGCCTCGCCGACCGAGTAGAGGGAGACGAGCACCGCGAGGGCGGTGGCGTCGCCGCCGAGGCGGCGGGTGTAGGGCCAGAGGGAGGGCATGACGATGGAGAAGGAGGTGCACGAGAGGAAGACCGTTACGTACATGACGGCCAGCCAGGGGGGGGTCGCCAGCCGGGTGACCATCGTGACTCGGGGGGGGGTGGGGGAAGGGGGGGGAAGGAATGCCGGGGAGGGGTGTGACCTGGCAAGCGGCTAGTGCGGCTCGCGTTGAGTCCGTAGCGGGGGAGGACCAAGGCGGGGAAAGGACGGGCGACGTCAGAGACGGAGGGGTACAGGCAAAGAGTAGGTTGCAAAACGGCCGCCGGCGTCGGCTGCGGCCGCAGGCCGGCCGCCGCCGCCGGCTGCCGCCCCGCCGATGGCGACCACCGCCGCCGGCCGCCGCCGCCGCCGCCGCCGCCGCCGCCGCCACCACCACCGCCACTGCCGCGGCGGCACCGCGGCGCGGCGCGCGTGCAGGCGGGAGCGGGGCGGGCGGCCCCCCCCCGCGGGGAGCGCGGCCACGCGCCGCCAACGTGGCGGGCGCGACGGTGGGCGGGGCGCGACGCGCGCGCGGCGGCGCGGCGGGCCGCCGCGCTCCCGCGAGCGGGGGATCCGCCCCTCGCGAGAGTGTTTCCGGCCAGCGGTGGCAGTCATTCTCACTGCAAACCCGCAACGTGCAGTTGAGCAACATGAACAAGCTTCAAAAGAGTAGCTCCGAGAACGCCGTAGCAAACAAATACTTGCCACTCACCTGATTATTTGAGACAGACACGGAAGAAGGGTTGCCCTCCTTTTGTTCCAACTTGGGCTGTGGAGATGGCCGTATTGAACTGGCGTGCACAAAGTTAACCCCCGACAGCACTGCGCTATCCCTCAGCTATAGCAGTGGCAGTTGATCAAGCGAAGCCTCTCGTGCTAGCTGAGGCACACGAGCAAGTAGTCTGATCGGCTGCTAAGCCGTCCAGCCCCATCGTTCTGCCACACGTTCGGCGCGGAATGGCCGCGCTGATGGGAGAAGAGCTGGCGTTCCGACGGCGGGTTGCCCCTCTTTCGTGGTGACGCCGCCCTTAACGGACAGCCCACGCACCTGGAGACTTCGTAGCAAACCGACCAAACGGGAAAGAACACAGGAACAGATCACAGATTATAAATATGTTCAAAAGTAGCCTTCGTCATCGAGTGGCCCCGTGGCGTAATGGATAGCAGCGAAGATTGCAGCGATCGCGTTCGTTTCCGATGCGAAAGATTCAGGGTTCGAGTCCCTGCGGGGTCGGTTTTTTTTGTCTAGCTTCGCTGCCGATCAAGTGTGCTGCAGGGCGAGAGTGACTTTCGGTTTTGGCCGATGCCCCAGAGAGAACGAATTCAAACGTCACTTTCTTTTTCGGCGAAAGCAAACCCCACTGCGCGGAGGGGGGCAGGCTGCGCTGTGGTGCTTAAAGGGAGGGTCAGGAAAAGCCTGTTTTGACCTGTTGCGGGGCCCGCAGACGAGTCCACAGACGGTAGCCAGGATGGTTGTGGAACGCGTTTTCTCTCGGATTTCGCGGATCCGCTGTGGGCCATGTGCAAAACTTTGCGGAGCACAGCGCGGCACTCGAGTGATCAGCCAATCACCACTCAGCACGCGTGGTTCCCTCGGTCACAAGCCAATCAGTGCTCTTGAGGGCCCGGCGGCTTCCAGGGAGAATGCGTGTTCTGAGGCCCCGTCCACAGATTTTTTGTGGATTCCACAATTTCTGCGGGGTGTTTTTGACAGCTGCTGCGGGGCGCACAGGACGGTGATGGTCGGGCGACATACACCCTGCTCTCTGACATGCTCTTGTAGCTCTGCTCACGGTCTTTCACGTAATGGTGGTACGCAGGGTGTATGTCGACCGACGGCACGACCACAGGAGATAGGCAAAAAAAATAGAGAAAATCGAGGCGCATCGTACCGTGAGAGGGGGTCCACAAACGAGTGCGCAACCCGCAAACACGATTTCGGGCCGATTCCTGAACCTCCCTTTAAGCACCACAGCTCTGGGCCTCGGGCTGGGGCTGGCCGATGTGCCAAAGCCCCACTTCCTCTCACCGCCCCAATGCATCTCTTCCGCTGCTCCCTTACATTCATATCAAGCACCCCTCGGGGCCCGCGCCCCCCCCGTCCCCCCCCCTCTCAGTCTTCCTCGTCACTCGCTCCCCCTCCCTTGCCATCCGCCACGGCCGTGTTCGTGAGCATCCCCCCCTCAAAGAGCACCCCTTCTAGCACCTCGGTCGTGAACCGCCCCGACGGGGCCACCTCCCCCAGCCCGTGGAGCACCCGGTGGACCTTGCCGCCGCGGAACCACACGAGCGCGGGGAGCACCCGCAGGTGGAGCTTGTTGGCCAGGAATGGACTCCGCTCCGCGTCCATCCGCACGAAGCGGGTCTCCATGTGGGCGGCCGCCAGGACGCGCAGGTGGGCCTCCAGCTCGGCCGCGTAGACGTTGCCGCCACCTCCAGGCCGGACAAACGTGGCGACCAGCCGCGGCGACGCCTTGGCCGCCGCGAGCAGCTCCGCCTCGGTCAGCCCCTCGGCGAGGGAGCCGTGGCCGGCGGCCGCCCACGCGGCACGGTCCGCGGCGGCGGCGCGGAGGGTGGCGAGGCGGGCGGCGCGGACGGCGGCGAGGCCGTCCTCCCCATCGTCAGGGGTGGGCACGGGGGGAGCCGCCGACAGCTGTGCGTCGAGGTCCGCCTCGACACGGGACGCGGCGGAGATGACGGCCGCCTCGACGGCGGCGGCTACAGCCTTGTCGGGGGGGGGCGCCCGGCCGCCGCGTTGCATCGTGCAGGTGGAGGGGAAGGTGAAGGGCGGAAAGGGAACAGGGGGGAAACGGCGCGGGAGGTGTGAGAGAGAAGGGTGTGGTCAGGCACAGCGGCGGGGGCTGCGAGCCAGGCAGGAAGCAAAGGGCGGGAGCGAGGCGGGGAGCGGGGCGCGCCCACAGTGCTTGCCGATGGTGCGCCTGGACAGAGTCGACGATCCCGTCCAAAGCAAACGACGCTATCACACAAGCCCAGCCAAGGAGGTGGCACCCCCCAATTTTCGCCACTCGTTCCGTCTGCGCCATGGCAATACGCCAAGTGGGGGTCAAGTCCAATTGCAGGTACACCCAACCGCGAGCGTCGTTCCCGCCCCCTTGCGCCGTTGCCAGCCCTTCGTCACCGGCCGAAAGAATGCGCGGAGGGGCGTTGGAAGGGCCGACGCCTGCCCCGCCGTGTCCGCCCTTGCCCACGGCGGCCCGCTCCGCTGCCCCCCTCCCCCCTCTCCGCCCCCGCTCCGTTCCCCCTCCCCTTGCGTAGACTGCCTGCCCATACGCGGCGGCCACGCCATGCATTTCCAGGCCGAGGGCGGCGGCGGCTGCTCATTGCAAGGCACACGGCCACCTCCCCCCCCCCCCCCCCCTTCCGCCGCTGCTGCTCAACGCGCCCCCCGCTTCTCCCGCGCAACCCCACCAGCAACGCCTTGCACCGTAAGCGCGCTTGCCAGCGTGTTTCTCGCCTGCCCTGCCGCCCGCCCGCCCGCCCACCCACCCGCCCTCCCGCCCGCCCGCCCACCCGCCGGCGCTGCGTCGTCGAGGACTACCGCTTTCGGCGCGGCGGGCTGAGCCAGGTGGGGCCACGTGGGGCGGCGCCTCGATTTTTTTTTGTGCAGGCGGCTGGCTGGTGGCGAGCTCCACCGGCATGCGACCGACGGTGACAAGGCCGCGCCGCACCGCGGGCTGAGTGGGGTGGGTGTTCTGTTGGAGGGGGGTGGGGGGGGGGAAGGGGGAGGGTGACGGCGGGTGCCCAACCCCCCCGCCCTTCTCCCCGCCCCCCCCTGCTCGCGATCCTGGGGAGCGGCTGGGGTGCGTCAGCGCCTGCGGGCCTTTGGACTTGTTTGACGTGGGGTGGTTGGTGGTGCACAAGCCGCCGCCCGCTCTTTGTGGCGTAGGGTGGGGGGGCGCGGTGGGGCGGTGGAGGGGACGGCGGACAGCCGCGCGTCCACCCCCGGCTCTTGTCCCTTACGGCTAAGTCGCGCCGCCGTGGGCGCGGCTGCAATGGCGTCGCCGTCGCTGAAGCTCGCCCCCTCCCCGCCGCGGGACGCCCCGCGTGGCGGCACGGGTGCCTTTCCTCCCCCCGCGGCTTCCCCCTTTTCTCCCGTGGACGGTGAAGGCGTGGGCGACGGGCTGGGGGGGGGGGTTACCTCGTGCTCCACGACCTGGTCGGGGGCGGCGTCAGCCGTGTCGCCCCGCGGGCCGCCCTCCCACTTGGGCTCGTCGCTAGGGGGGTGGGGGGGCGGCGGCGGCGGCAGCGGCGGCGGTCGTGGTGGTGGCGGTAGTGGCGTCGGCGGCTTGGGCGATGGTGGCCAGCGGGGGGAAGGGGGTTGGGCGTGGACCCCTCCACCGCCGTCGGCCTCCCGCCGGTTCGCGCCCATCATGGGGCCCCTGTCGATGAGCGGTGCCACCAGCAGCAGCTCCTCGCGGCAACTGTCAACCACCGGTTCTTCGGGTTCCCTCCACTCCTGCTTCTCCATGCCCGGCCGGCTCGTGGACCGCCTGTCGGTAGCGGGGGGGGGCGGCGGCGGCGGCGGCGGCCCCGGGGACGGGCTGGGGCTAGGGCTGGGGCTGGTCGCTGCCCCAGCGCCTGCCTCCTCGGCCGCCGTCACCCCCCCCGCCTCAACCGAGGACGAAGAGCCCCTGCGGCCATTGTGGTCGGCGAGCCTTGCTCCCGCCTCCCCCCGCTCCCGCCCGCTCATTGGCGGCGGCAGCGGCGGCCTCATCCGTCCGACGCCTATCCGTCCAGCAGCGGTACTACCAGTGGCGCGGCCGGTGGCGTCGCTGCCAACGGCCGTGCACTCCGTGTCACCTATGTCACCTGGCAGGGGAGGGGGAATCGGCGGCGGCAGTGGCGGCGGTGGCCACGGGGAGGGGCGGAGGGAGGAGCATGACAATAGCGGCGATGGCAACCCATCTTCGCCGGCAGCAGTGCTTCGGGGGGCATCACTATCGTCCTTTGCGTCGCAAATGGGTGACGAGGGCGGGGTGGTGCGCCGCCGCCGGGGGCGGGTGAGTCTGGGCTCCAGCCTGGCCGGCGGTGGCGGCGGCGGTGCCCTCCGCACCGAATTGCTGACGCCACCCACGGGCACGCCGGCTGTTGGTGGCGACAGGGCGCCCACACACCGTGTGTCATCGCTTGCCAACCTGCAGCGCGCTGACTCGGGCGATGTTCTGGGGGCGTGGCGAGCGCACGGGACCGGGGACCGCCGCCGCATTGCACGGCACCAGTCGTGGGGGCCGGGGCGGCCGGCTGTGGCCGCCGCGGTGGCGACCGCCGCCGACGCGGCGGCTCCGCCGCGGACTTTTCGGCCTGTGTCCGTGCCCTTGTCGCTGCAGGACGCCGGTAGCCGCGGCAGTGGCACCGGCCGGCTCAGTGGCGGCGGTGGTACTAGCCGGCTTGGTGGTGGCGGTGTCGGCGGTGCCGGCTGCGGTGGCTTCATTCCCGCGCCCCAGTGTTGCCACTCACCCAGCTCGTCGGCGTCGGCCTCTTCTGCAGTCGCGGGCATTGGTAGAGCGGGCGAGGTCGGGGGGGGAGCGGCCGGGGGGGGCAGCCCCCCTGTCGGACCCGTCCCTCTTATTGGAGGTCGTGCACACGTGGCAGCTTGCGGCGGCGGGGCGGGCTATGGCAGCGCATGGCAGGAGGGAGGAGGCGGCCCCACATCCTCTACCGACTCGCTCGCGGCTGCGGCGGCAGGCGAGGGGGCGGGAATACCCGACGGTGGCGGCGGCGGTGGCGTGCCCCCCCCTATTTCGGCAGTGGCCGCCACGGTGGCCTCGGTGACGGCGGCGGCGACGGCGGCACCCTCGGCCCCCACTGCCAGCCCACCCACCTCCTTGCGCTCCCGCCGAAAGCTGACGCGGGCGGGGCGGTCAAGCCGGGTACGCGTCAGCCGCCAAGCTGACGCTCCCGATGGGCGGTCGCGGTCACGGTCGCGATCGCGGTCGGGGTCCCCGCCCCGCTCCACGACTGGCCGGGCAGGTGCTGGCGGGGGTGGCGGCGTTGGAGGCGGCGGCAGGGTGTCGCCGGGAATAGAGCACCACTTGAGCTTGTCTGCCGGCCGCAACCTGTCCCGCCTGTGGTCCAAGACGGATGGGTCGGGCCGGCGGCCGCGGTCGCGCCTGGCCACTTCTGTGGCAGCCGCTGCGGACGGGGGACCACAGTCGGAGGGTTTGGCCTCGTCTCTGAGCGATTTGACTGCCGCGGCTGTGGCCAGGGGAGAGGGGGCGGTGGCGCCGTCGCTGCCGCCCAGCCCGCAGCCTCTGGTGCCGTTGGTGTCTTCGTCGCGTGGGCTTTACGGGAGGGGGGGGGTCGGCGGGGGCGGCGGCGGTGGTGACGGCTTTGATGACGCCGCCACCCCCGTGTCGCCAGCGGTGCCCGTGTCACTGTCGGGGGATTACGGCTTGAGCTGGCCCATACCTCCCCCCGGAGGATCTCCTGACCGTGGTGAGGGTGCGGAGCGGGGAACGTGGGGTGGCGCCGGGAGGGGGGATTCTTACCTGGTCGTGGACGAGCCGCGTGCTTCACCGCCGTCCCCACTGCCGGCGTCGTCGCTGCCGGGGGTGGCAGCCGGCGAGGGGGGATCATCCGCCACGCGGCCCACCCCCCCTCTGATGTGGCTCGGCAAGAACGCTACCTTTTCGCGCAAGAAGAGCAACAGCGCCTCACCCGCCATTGCTGCTGCCGCCGCTGTGGACGAGATTGGAGGCGGAGTGGAGCCCATGGTGTCCATGCCCCCTCCGGTCACCCTGCGTTCTGGCGGCCGGCCGCTGTCCATCTCCAGACGTCACTGGCGGGCCGCCACCTTCCACCGCACCCAGTCGAGCACAGCGGATTCCCACGAGGCGGACGCGGCGGCCGTGTCTGCCCCTTTGGCTGGCAGGGGTCCGCCAGCACGGGGTGATGGTGGCGGCAGTGGGGGCGCCCCCGGCAGGGGCGCTTCGAGTCATGGCGGGAGCAAAACCTTCCGCCCGTGGTCCTCTATCAGCCGCTCTCTTGGCAAGCCCGCCCCTCCGGCGGCGTCGCAGGCCTCGGCCACGTCTGCGACCAGTGACGGTGCGGCGCCGCCTTGGGCGTCACGCGTGTCGCTGTCGGCAGGCGACAGGGAGGGCAGGGGCGGCAGTGTGACTGGGGTGGGACTTGCCCCCTCGGGAGTAC
The DNA here is from genome assembly GCA_008729055.1 of Pyropia haitanensis. Classification (NCBI taxonomy): domain Eukaryota; phylum Rhodophyta; class Bangiophyceae; order Bangiales; family Bangiaceae; genus Pyropia; species Pyropia haitanensis. Next base: position 1,189,947 of record SDUX01000010.1, read on the forward strand.
CCGTCGGCCGCCTGTCGCTGCCCGGCGACATGCACCTGATAGCAAACAGGGGCGGTGAGGCGGTCATGCCGCGCGGCATCGACGGTGGTAGTGGCGGCGGCGGCGACGGTATCGATAGCGGTGGCGGCGGCGGTGGCGGCGGCGGTGGCGGCGCTGGCCGTGGCGGTGGCGCTACCGTTGCTACCGTAGACGACGACGCGTGGAATGGGCGTGGCTGGGCAGGAAACCTGACCGTGTCGCCTCCGCGGGGCAGTGCCGGCGCACCCGCGGCCGCGGCGGGCAGACCACCACCGCCCCTGCCATCCACAGACGCTGCCGCGAGTGGCCCGCCGTCGCCCTCCGTGGCCGTGGTGGCGCTCGCCAGGCCGGCTGGCCACGGTGGCAGCGGCAGCCAAAAAAAGGGCAGCAGTCGGGCGCGTCTTAGCGGGAGGCGCCCCTCTGACGCTGCCCACGGGAGCGGGGCCACCACCGGCGGTGGCTGCGAGGTCGACGCGGCCGCCTCGGTGGCGAGTGGCGAGTCGGCGCCGTCGACCCGCCCGGGCGGCCGGCGGCCCCTGCTGGGTTCCCCCGGTGGGGGGGGGGTGGCGTCCGTGGCGCGCGCTCTCCTGACCATTCGCCGCCGGTTGCAGCAGCGTCGTCGGTAGCAAATGGCTGGGGTTGCAATGCGGGTCAGGGGCGCAGGGGGGCGCGTAGGCTCTTAACACGAGGGAGCTGGCCTGCACGCTACATACAGCCAGGGCATTAGCGCAAGAGGTGTACCAATTTCAGACGAATGATGGGCGCGTGTAGGTGAGGGCCCCAGGCCACAGGTCGTACCACGAGGCACAACGCCACACATGACGGATACACACCGCGAGATACGGGACATGCAGAGGCTCCCGTGCAATCGTCATGAATCAGAAGCGGCCCAAGTTGTCGAGGCGTCCTCCCAGCACACAAATCAGGACAAACAAGAAAACAATGCACGGCGTTGCACCTGAGCCCTACCCGACCACGACGCCGGCAACACACCCAATCGCCTACAGGTGAGTCCCGGCCGCGCGTCGCCCTTACCCTAGGCGCGCCTCGACTCCACCTACACACCTTTCACGGCCGCTTCCCTCCCACCGCCCCACCCACTCACTCCGAGGACCCTCCGCTGTCAACCCCTGCCGTCACCCCCTTCCCAGATTCGCAAAGTGGCTCAGCCAGTAACGTCAACGATCTTGCCAAACGGATAGGCGTGGTCTGGGAAGAACCAACCCCGCTCCGCCCCTGGCCGCTTGGCCTCCACGGGTACCCTCAGGTCACGCACCACCTCGCGGATGCACGCCACCGCGTCGGCAGACGATGTCGTCGAGATAACAATCACCTCGGCCAGCCAGTCGGGAACCCCATCCTCGGGCCCCTGCACAACGTCGCCTTCGCGCTTGAAGTAGTTGACCTTGTGCACCATCGGAGAGCTCAGTAGCTCCTCCAGCCATGTCGATGATGTGACGGTGCCGGAGAAGGGAGCGTTCATGGCCGTCTCGGCAAAAAAGACCTTGGGCGCCGCCGCAATCACCGGCCGGATGGGGATCTTGAGTGCCGACATGGCGTGCTCCTCCACCAGGTCCACCCCCCAGGCGTGGAGGTTGGCGTCCCGCACAGAGACGCCGCCCATCCGCGCGTTCACCTCAATGAGCCGCGGCCCACGAGACGTGTACTTACACTCGATGTGGAAGGCACCAGCACGGAAGCCAAGCGCAAGCGTCGAGTCGACGGCAAGCTTGACCAGCTCCGCCTGCCGGTCCGTGGGGTACATGGACGGGCAGTTGGTGCCCGTCTCCTGGAACCAAGGCTCCCAGCACGCCCAATTGTCCGACACCTTGGAGTACACGACGGTCCCGTCCGACAGCAGCACGTCAATGTCAAACTCGTCCCCGTCGTAAAACTCCTCCAGCACCAGCTCCGTCCCTTGGGCCCACAGCGACTCGGAGCTGGTCGCGATGCTGTCCGCAATCTTGCGGTAAGCCACCAGCGCCGCCTCCTTGTCATTGACACGGCTGACGCCCATGGAGGCCAGCCCAAAGACGGGCTTTAGGATGGCGGGGAAGCCGACCAGCTCGCACGCCGCCAGCAGGTCCTCCTCTGTGCGCACCGAGCTAAAGCGGGGGACGGGGAGCCCACAGGCAGACATCACTTGCCGCGTGACGCGCTTGTTGCGCGCCTGGTCGCAGGCAGAAACGGGGTTGGTCTCCACGCCCAGCGCCGTCGCCACGCGGGCGGCGAGCGAGACTGCACGGGAGAGAAAAGTCGGAACGCAAAAGAGCAACGGGTCAACAAGCGTATGCCATTCCATAACCGTAGGGGCGTGGACACGGGGCCGTAACCGAGAGAACAGCACGGCAAGAAGAGCACCGAGGCACACAGCAGCAGGGTCAGACACAGAAGGTCAGAAGACGGAACCACCAAACCCTCGCCACTCACGGCTTGCGGTTTGGCACTGCGGAGCAGTCCGCCCCGTGGCAACCCCACGAGGGCCGTCTCACCCGGCCAGTACCGCAACCACGCAGGCGCTTGCAGCGCCAGCACCTCCGCCTCACAAGCGGCCACCTCACCCCGTGCACACCAACACCAGTGCACGTCACCAACCCTCCTCCCCTCCCAGCAGCACGTACCAGCCTCCTCGTAAAAGGTGGTCACCCCATCAAAGGACAGCTCCAGCGACAGCAAAATGTCCATCGCACGCTGAAACACCGTGTCGTGCTCGGTAAAGTCAATCTCGATAAACTCTGCAATCACACCCTCCTCCGCCGCCGCCCGCCACACCGTGTCGGGCCCGTCCATAATCGTCACCGCCACGCCCAGCTCCTTGAGGCGCTCGTAGATGAAGCGCTTCCCCGAGTAGCCGCCCTGGATGACGAGCAGGTTCGCGCCGCGGAGGAGCTTCCGCCGCAGCCGCTGCGCATCGTCCGACGCGACGGTCAGGCGGCTCGGCTTAACCGACGGGAGGTGCGAAAAGACGGGCGACAGGAAGCTGCTGCCCGGCGACGGGGAGCCCATCGACTTGTACCGCTCAAACGCCGGGTCCGTCGCGGGCAGCAGCCGCGCAGACGGGGGGAGGAAGTTGGCACGCAGGCTCGACGCGAGCGACCCGACGTCGTGCTCCCCGTCGCCGCCGTCCGCATCGTCCCGCCCCGAGCCGTCATCATCCTCCCAGTCATCGACGGTGGGGATGCGCTCGACCTGGGAGCGCGGCAGCCGCCGCTGGTTGAGCGAGTAGTCGATCGGCACGGAGCCATAGGACGTCATGGTTGCCCCACAGGCCGCGCCACACACAGCGCCAGTTGCGATGCACACCCGGGGGGGGGGGGGGAGTCGAGGGGAGGGGGAGTGGCGGGAAGAGCAGCGCGGGGAAGGTCGCCGCGGTGGGGAGGACGCTGCGCTTCTGCAGCGTGGACACAGCGGTCACGGGGGGTGCGTGTGTGCAGTGCAGCGGGAGGCTGCAGCGGTGGTGATAGAGCCCAGCACTGCAGCCTGCTGTACAGCCGCACGCCCGTCGGGTGACCCCGCCCGCCCTCTCTCTCGCCGCCACGCGCCGACAGGGTGGCTTGTGATGGCAGCGCCGCACCCACAACTAGGCGACAGGTAGGTACCCTGCGTGCGGGGGTGGGAGCAGACCGGGCGCTGTGCCCGTGGCGTGTACCCCCCCGCACGCGCTGCTACCGACACCGACGCGGCTGCCTGTTGCAGCGCCGCCGCCTCCGCCGCCGCCGCCGCCGCCGCCGCCGCCGCCGCCGCCGCCGCCGCCGCCGCCGCCGTCGGCCGCCGCCGCCGCCGGCCGCCGGCTCGCGGAGGGATCCCCCCACCGATTGGCCGGCGGGGACCCACGCCGGTCCGCGCGGGCCAGCCGCCGCCGCCACGCGCCCGCCCCACACGCCCGCGGCGGTGGCCGCCAGGGCTGCACCCCTGTTTCCATCCTGGAGCCGTCGCGTGTCACCCCCCCCCTCCCCCCACCGCCGTGTCCCGCTGCCAGTGGCGCACGCCCCGGGGTACAAACGGCCGCGGAGGCGTCGGCGGGGGGGGGTTGGCGGCGTGATCCCCCCCAAGCACACGCACAACCGAGGCATTCAAAACACAACAGCGGAACAGACGGGCCACGCCCGTTCGCAGCAGTTGAGATACTGGGCAATAGGCGTGGTGGGGGGGGGGGGGGGGGGGGCGGGGGGGGGGCCGCGACCGGCCGGGACGGAACCAGCCCGACGGGCGCGAATCGGGGGGTGCAGAGCGCCCGGGGCAAGAGTTGCGTCACTCTCCAGGGGGGTGGGGAGGCGTCGTGGCCGCTCGGCGTCGGGGGTGCGGCTTGCATCCGCCGCGGGGCTCGATGGGCCCACGAAATGGGGGGTGTGCAGGCATGGAGGACGAGCCTGTCGCGCGACCGGCGCGGCGGGGTTGCATGTGATCTGCCGTGTCCGAGCGGCGGGGTCCAGACCCCGCCGGCGGGGTGTGACGTGTACGACCGTGAGCCATTGAATGACTCAACCGATTGAATCAAGATCCCCGAATCGATCGATACTGTGGGATCCACAATTGTTCGTCCATGGGAATGCTACTGTACGGGAGGACACCCTGTGCAGTCGTCGGCCCGGCCGTGCAGGGCCATCATAAGTACACACGCTACGGCCACATGCAGGCGTCCTCATCGTTTTCGCGTCAGGTCGTCGTCGTCGTACGGCCGAGTGGGGAGAAACGCGGGGAGCTCCACGAGGGACAGGGGGGTGTTGGGAACGCCGGCGGCGGCGGCAGCGGTGGCGGCCGCGGCGGCGCGCTCCAATTTGGCCGGCCGCCCGCCGCGACACCGTCCCGGCTCGGGCGGTGCGTGACGCCCCCCCCCCCCCCCCCCGACGCCCCCCCCCTCCCCCCGTCCGTGGCACGGACGTCACGGCGGTGACCCCGCCACGCACCGCCCCCGAGCGGGCGCACCGCCGCCGCCCGCGACGCGCCGCCACTCCCGCCTCCCGCCCCCCCCCCCGTCGTCTGCTACGGGCGGCCGCTCCCTCTGGGGCGCGTCGGACGGGGATGGCGGCCGGGTCGGCGGCGGGCGGCGTCGCGCTGCCAAGGTTGCCGCCGCGGCTGGCGCCGGCGTCGGGCGTTTGGGTAGGCGGGGGCCCAGCCGCCGCGCCGCCGTCCTGGCTGCCGACTGTCGGTCGGGGGGGCGGGGTGGTGCGGAGGGGCACTGGCGCGGCGCTGGTGGCGAGAGCCCAAACGGCGCGCCCCCCAGTACGCCCGCTTCCCGTGCGCATGCAACGACGCACCGCGCGCAGGCTCCCATCCTGTCACGAGCTGTCACAGAGGAATATTCACGCTCGTAGCCGCCGCCGCGGTTGCGGAGCGGGTGGGCCCGTCCCGCCTCTCTCCCCCGCGAGAAGAGCGCGGGACGCCGCCGCCGCCACCACCGCCGCCACCACCGCCGCTGCCAGCCCCTGCCCCTGCTTGGCGGGCACGGCGCACGAGCCGCGGCGCGGCCGTGCGCCCCCCCCCCCCCCCCCCCGCCCCAACCCCCCCCCCCCCCCCGCGACGGGTTTCCGTTGCGCAGGCGCGCCCACCCCCCCCGGTGCCGCGCCCCCCCCCCCCCCCCCCTCCCCCTGGTGCGTGCCACCCCCACGCACACACCCAGCCGCCGCTGTCGCCACCGCCACGCCCTCCCTGGTACGCCGCCGCCGCGCCGGGTGCGGCGGCGGTGGCGCGAGTGGTGACCGACGCCCGCGCCACGCGTGGCGGTCACGCCCGCCGACGCGCAGCGGCGGCAGCGGCGGCGGCAGCGGCGGCAGCGGCGGCAGCGTCGGTGGCGGCGGCGGCGGTGGCGGCGGCGGCGGTGGCGGCGGCGGCGGCGGCGGCGGCGGCGGCGGTGGTGTGCGGCCGCCACGGGCGGTCGGCCACGCGGGGTGCCGCACCGCCCCGTGCGTGGCGGGGCGCGGCGGCGGAGGGCGGTGTGCCGGGAGAGAACCGCGCCGCCGCCGCTGCCGCCGCCGCCGCCGTGCTCGGCGGTGCGGAGCAGACGCGGCGGGCGGTCCACGGCGGGTGACGGCGGCGCGCGCGAGCGACGCGCGCCGCCGGCGGGAGCGGGGGGGGGTCACCGCGCCGGCCGCCGTGCGCGCCGCGCCGCGGTGCCGGGGCGGTTCTCGCGGGGGGGGGCGACGACGCGCGCGGGGGCGGTCCCGTCGGTGGGCGGCCGACGCGAGGCACGACCCGTCTGCTGTCCCCGCTGCTGTGCCACGGGCAACGGCCGCCTTCCGCCCCGCCCCGCCACCGTCGCCGCCGCCGCCGCCGTCGCCGCCGCCGCCGCCACCACCGCCGCCGCCGCCGCCGCCGGCGGCGTCATGCCCCACCACCGCGGCCGCGTCGGCCGGTTTGCGCTCACCGCCGCGGCGGGGGTGGCGCTGACGCTCGCCGCCTGGGCCGCCACCGCCGCGTCGGTGGCGCGCGCGCCGCGGGCGGACGACGCGCGCGGCGGTGGGTGGGGGGGGGGTGGTGCCGGCGGTGGGGGTGGCGGCGGCCACAGCGGCGGCGGCGGTGGGGGTGGCGGCGGCGGCGGCGGCGGCAGCGGCGGCGGGGGTGTGCCGCGGGTACGAGGCAGGGCGGCGGGCCGCGGCCGCCTGGCGGGCGCCGTCGGCGTCGGGCGGACGGGGGCGCCCGCGGCGGACGCGAGCGCCCGCGACGCCGACGATGGGCGGCTGGACCGGGCCGCCGCCGCCGCTGACGATGCCGCCTGGGCCGCCGCCGACGACGACGCTGACGCTGCCGCCGCCGCCACCGTTGGCGACAGCAGAGCCGACGGCGGCGCCGACGGCGGCGGGCCCACCCCCCCCCGCCCCCCCCCCCTCCCCCCCCCGGCCCTCTCCGCGGCCGCCGCCGCCGCGTCCGCCACCGGCCGCTACTACTTCCCCCACTGGACTGGCGGCGGGCAGCTCAACAACCAGCTCGTCCGCGTCGCGCACCTCCTCCAGGCCGCCCGCCTCGCCGGCGGCGTCGTCGTCCTCCCCCCGTCGGCCGTGGCGACGGCGGCGCCTCGTGCCGCGTCGGCGCGTGGCTGGACCGCACCGCGCTGGCGGCGGGCTGGCCGTCGGTGGATGGGGGGGCGCTGCTCGACTCCGCGGCGGGCCGGCGGCTGCTCGACGCGGGGCTGCTCGCGGTGGACCGGCAGGGGTGCATTGGGCCGGGCCGCCGGAGGGGGGGGGGGGGGGGGAGGAGGGCGCGGGCACCGTCGCGGTGCTGCCGGATTGGGTGCGGGGGGCGCGGGGGGGGTGTGGCGAGCTGACCCGCCTGACGTATGTGGGCGCCAATACGCTCGACGGGGGAGGCGGCGGGGGGGGGTGGACGCCGCCTCGGCAGGCGGCGGCGGCAGCGGCGGCGGCGGCGGGCGGCGGTGGAGCCAACCGCACGGACGGGGGCGGCGGCGGCGGCGGCGGCGGCGGCGGCGGCGGCGGCGGCGGCGGCGACGGGGAGCCCGCCCCCCCCTTTATGGGCCTGTTTAGCAGCGGCAGCTTCCACTACTGCGCCCGCCGGCTGAGCGGCTGGCTCCCCGCGTGGCGGTCCCTCCGCCCCCACCCCGCCCTCGCCGCCGCCGCCGCCGCTTACGTCACCGCCGCCGCCGCGCCGGTCGTGGCGGTGCACGTGCGGGACCTCGAGGACGGCCACGCGCCGGCGGTGCTCGCCGCCGTGGACGGCGTCGCGGCGGAGATTGACGCCGCCCTCGGCGCGTACGCGGGGGAGGGCGCCGCCGCGGACGACGCCGACAGTGGCGGCGGCGGTGGCGGCGGCGGCGGCGGCGGCGGCGGCGGCGGTGGGGACGACGGCGGCGGCGGTGGTGGCGGCGGCGACGGCGGCGGCGGCGGCGGCGGTGGCCGCGCTTTGCGACCGCCCCGCACCGTGTACGTGGCCGCGTTTGGCGACGCCCCCCAGCGCGTGCGGCTGGCGCTCGCCGCCCGCCTCGCCGCGGCGGGCGGCTGGCGTGCGCGCGTCGCCGTCGTTGGCTGCGACGACGTCCCCGGCTGTCCGCCCACCGACGCGCCCATCACCATCGAGCCGCCCGCCACGCCCGGCGGCCGCCCCCCAACCGCCACCGAAGCGGCGGTCGCCGCCGCGGCCGCCGCCGACGCGGCACGCCTCGCCGACGAGCACCGCGGGTGGCACCACCCGCGGCGCCGCCACCACCCCGGCCGGCCCGCGAGCACCGACGCGGCGACAGCGGCGGCGGCGGCGGCGGCGGCGCTCCTCCGTGCCTCCCCCGACGGGGCGGCGACCGCGCACGCCGGGGTGGCGATGCTGGAGATGGCCCTCGCCGCCGCGGCCGACTACTTTATCGGCACCCACGGCAGCACGATGAGCCTCAACATTGCGGCGATGCGCGCGGCGGGCGGCGCCGGCGTCGGGGGGGGGGGGCGCTCCCGCGTGACCGACATGGGCGGGTTTTTGGCGTACGGGCCGTACGGGGATGGCCACACGAGCCGCTACGCGGAGCTGTCGTGGGAGACGACGGTCGGCGTGGCGGCGTCGCGGGCGGCGGCCGCGTCGGCAGCGGCGCGGCGGGCCAAGGGGTGGCCGCCGGTGGGGGGGGGTGGGGGGAGGGGGGGCGCGGGCGGCGGGGGGGGGGGGCGCCTGCACCCGGCGCTGCCGCTCGGCACGCTGCTGCCCGAGCTGGACGAGCGGCGGGGGTGGTGGCAGCGGGGGGAGGGGTGGGCGGCGGAATTTGCAAACGGGACGGACGCGACGGCGGGGGGGGGGTGGGGGACCTGGTGCCCGAACTGGATGAGTAGGCGAGGGGGGGGGCGGCGGGAAGGGGGGGCGGCACGCGTGAGCGGGACGGCGACGGAGAGCGGTGGGGGGCGGCGGGTGGACCGCCGCGCCACGCACCCCGGCGCAGTGGCGTTTGTCCGTGTCCCCGCGCCGGCGCGGGTGCCACCGTCGCCACGCGCCAACGGCGGGGCCGCCACAACGCCCGCCCGGTCTGTGTGTCCGCGGTCTACCCCACTGCCGCTGTGGCGGCGGCGGCGGCGGCGGCGGCGCGCGGCTCCCCGGCGGCGGGGTCCCCGCCCGCGGTACGCACCCCCGCGCTGGCGCCGTCCACGCCAGCCGCACCGCACGACCCGCCGCCGCCGCCAGTGGCACCCCCACGCCGGCGGGCGGGCGCTCGGCCGCGCCCGCGTGCATCGTCCGCGCTCGCGGTGTCGTACCGCACGCGCGCTGCCGCCCGTCTCGGCGGCGCGTCGCGCCAGACACGACAACAAAAAACCCCCCAAAAAAAAAAAAAACGCGCCACCTCCACAGGGGGGTGGTGGTCCCGCCCGCGGGTGTGCAGGCACAAGCCGCGGCCGCGACGGCGGCGGCGCCCGTCTGCGTGGCGGCACCACACCGCCACGGCGTTGCGGGTCGCCGCGCCAGCGGGGGGGGGGTTGGGGCGCCGCCGCCGCGCGGCGCGTCGCGGCGGCCGTGCGCGGCGCGGGCGGGTCTCGGGGCGCCGGCAACCCCCCCCGCGGCGCGACGGCAGTGGCGGCGGTGGCGGGTGCGGCCGGCCGTGGGGGGGGGGGGCGCGCCGGCCCGCTCGGTGGGTGGTGGGCGGGGGTGTGGCGGGCACGCCCGCCCGCAGGCGGCGCGCGCGGGCGGCCACTCGAGCGGCCGAGTATGGCGCCGCCGGGATGGCGGCGGCGGCCGCCGCGGCCCGCGCGGCGGCCGGCGCGATCGGGGGCGCATCGTCTTGCGTGGTGGCGAGCTGTAAGGATACCTCCAGCGCGGGCAGCCGCGGCCACCTTGGTCCCGGCACCCGCCAGCGGCGCCGCTCCTTCCCCAACCCCGTCAGCTCGCCTCGGCCGCCCGCGGCGTCCCCACCCTCTCCCGCGCAGCCGCCCAACGTCGCGTCCCCCCCCATTCCCGACTCCCCAGACTCCCTCCCCCCCCCCCCCCCCGCACCCCCCTCCGCCCCCCAACCATCCATGAACCGGGACTATGACACCCTCGGCGTGCCGCCGTCGGCGACCGACGCGCAAGTCGCCGCCGCCTTCCGCGCCGCCGCCCTCCGCCACCACCCCGACCGGCA